>CM075470.1:45502500-46880000 GCA_037950665.1 Hypophthalmichthys nobilis
AACTTCAGTGGCAGCACATTTTGCAGTAAATACCAAAAAATGTCAAAGTCGTGAAAGGTAAAAGAATGCAAAATAATAGTTAAAATATTTGTAATTCAAGGGTCCAAGAATCTCTAGATTGTTATTCATGACTTATTCATGTCCACAGCAGAGAAAAATAGCAAGAAATGTAGAAAATGGCAGCTGTTGAGAACAAATTTGTTGATACATTGATACAAAAAAGAAGATAGTGATATCTACATTTATATTTTATATATTGTGTATTGTGATGTTGTGGGTGATTGACAGGGCATTGCTTTGTGACTGCTAATGTGTTCTGAGTGTTTTTAGTTCACTGCTAGGAAGTTTTCTGGGATTTTAATAAGCTTTTAAATAAGACTCGTGTCCCTCCTTCAATATATGCTATCATTCATAAGTTTGGGGCGATATGATTTTTAAACGTTTTTGAGAGAAGTCTCTTATGCTCACCAAGGTTACATTTATTTGATTTTAAAAAAAAATACAGTAAAACAGTAATGTTGTATAATGTTATTACAATTTAAAATAACTGTTTTCTATTTGAATATATTTTAAATTGTAATTTATTCCTGTGATCAAAGCTGAATTTCAAAGCAGTCTTTAGTGTCACATGATCCTTCAGAAATCATTCTAATATGTTGATTTTCTGCTCTTTTCCTAATATTTTTATTGTTAAAAACAGTTGTGCTGCTTAATATTTTTTGTGGAAACCACAAACCATCCAAGATAAAAAAAAAGAACAGCATGTATTCGAAATAGAAATATTTTCGAACACTATAAGTGTCTTTACTGTCACTTTGAATCAATTGAATGCTTTCTAGCTGAATAAAAGTATTAATTTCTTTTTAAAAAATTACCTCAAACTTTTGAGCAATATTGTATGTATATGAGATTTTTTTCTCCACCCAAGTTAAACATCTGCAAAGTGAAAATTGTAATGGCACACCTCTTCTCAAGAAAACTCAACAAAGTTTCATTTGTTTTTAATCCATTTTGTTGGTGTTTGTTTGTTCAGATCCTTAACCCTTAGGATGACACCACTAATAAAAGAATAAACAAAAAAAGTACAAAAGAATGGTACAGTGTAAGTGATGTTAAACGCTGCTGCGCGGAGTGACATTCAGAGGTGCTGTTCACAGCTTGAGGTGCAGAGATGTGCAAATGGATAGAAACCGGTTCAGGGGTGCAATCAAACAAAATACTTGGTACAAATGTATGTAGTAAAAGAAAATAGTCTTGTTACTACACTGTTTGTTCTACAGACATGAGTGATGCCTTAAATCACATGGCTTGTTGAGGAGAGGTGTGCTGTTACCTTTTAGACTTACTATTTTGCTTGGCGGCCATAAAAAATTGACATAAAAATCTATTGATGGGCCTGAGCCGTATCTAGAGACCTTAGTGGAGGACTCTTTTGAATTGTGAACACCCTTGCAACTGCACAGGGACACAGAAAAGCATCATAGCAGCGACTTTTGCACATTTTCTTAAAGAGGACCTATTATGCTTTTTTACAAAGTCTTGATTTTGTGTTTTGGAGTCTACTATAATAGGTTTTCATGTTCAAAAAACACATTATTTTACAGATATTTGACACTGTTGAAGCTTCTCTCTTCCCAGTCTGTCAGTAATGCTCTGTTTAGCTCCTGTCTCTGTGAAGCCCCTCCTTCTGAAAAGCAAAATGTGCTCTGATTGGTCGGGTGGAGCAGTGTGTTGTTATTGGTCAACCATTTTTAGCCTGTTTCGGAAATGTCACGCCCCTTACCATAACTATACATTAGATCCGGAGTGGAAAAAAACAGCGTCTCTTGGACATGGCAACAGCACACATTTATTTAGCTTATGCCTTGGGTGGGAATTATTATGTAAATGAGGAATATTGTGACGTGATCGTTCCCGGAAGAAAACTCAAGACTACAATGGAGGCGTTTCAGGGAGTTCAGAAACAGTGACACTGATAAAGAGAATAACTCCTGCTGGAGGGACTTTGAAACTTTGCAGACTTTTTTCATTCTCAAACAGCAACATTACACACTAAAGAAAGATGAACAAGTAAAAAAAAGCATAATAGGTCCTCTTTAAGAAAATATAAAAATGTAGTGGACTCTATGATTTTTATACTACCTGTGTTTCTTTTCACGATCCTTTCAGTAGAATGGCAGCAGTGATTATAATTCTTTGCATTTGCCCATATGCAAAGGCAACAGTTATGCGTGCTGACTATTCAATCAATAATCTGAAACTGACCTATGAGTTCTGTGAGCTCAGCGGCGGTCTGCATGCTCTTACTTTGAGCCGGGTGGGAGGACATTAAGGCTGGGTGAGAATCTAATGAGCCCCTCTAGAGCTGCAGGCAACAGGGGGGGTTTGCATTACTCTTACTTGGTCTATTCACAGTCAGAAGCTTTCAGACTAAGTTGCATTTAAAGGATTAGTTCACCCAAAAATGAAAATTCTGTCATTAATTACTCTCCCTCATGTCGTTCCACACCCGTAAGACCTTCGTTCATCTTCACAACACAAATGAAGATAGTTTTAATGAAATCTGACAGCTTTCTATCCCTCCATTGACAGCTACGCAACTTCCACTTTCAAGCCCCAGAAAGGTAGTAAAGACATCATTAAAGTAATCCATGTGATTCCAGTGGTTTAACCTCAATTTTATGAATCGAGTGTTTTGTTTGCACAAAAAAATACAATTTATCACTTTATTTACAAAATATTTAGGGCTACACTCAACTAAAAATGTTTCTGGTTGACTAGTAGTTGTTCATTTTAAGCGATTAGTCAACTAATCTTACATTTATTAATAAGCCATATAAATCATAATAAAGAGACTTTAATGCCTAATCAGCATTCAAACGCACACATAAAGCTTGCCACAGCGCACTGGCAGAAGTAATGATTATAAATGCATTGGGGAAAAACAGCCAGCAGACTGCTTTAACATTTTAATAATTAATTGATAAACTAGTGTTTTCTGTATTTTCGGCTGCAGTGATGAAGTTGACGATGCTGATTCGTCATCTCCGCAGTAGTGCACGCATCTATATGCACGTTTCATACGGATTACATAATCTGAGAATATTTGTTTTCCATTTGAATTGGTTCATATTTAAAAGTAGACATTTTGCTTTCTATAGATGTATTTTTTAAGGCTGTTAGGCAAGTTTACATGGAGTTTCGGTTATTTAAAAAAATTTTTTTTTGGCTGAGCTCAAGTTCACAGAGAGTGAAGGCAGAAAGTGCACCCTATTTGCTTTCATTATTTTACAAAAGCACGAGGTAATATCTACTCTTCTGTGTCATTCTCATACGTTGTTTACATTCAGCGCTTCCAGGTTTTACGTCAGAACGCTGGCTCATTATTGGCCGGCTCCATGCATCGTGCTGCTCACGTGATCAGCTTTGGCCAATACTGAGCCAGCGTTCGGACGTAAACACGGAAGCCTTCGCTGTGCTTATTGCATCACCTGCGTAAGGATAATGACAGGGAAGAGAAGATATTGTTGAATAAAGTCGTTATTTTTGTTTTGTTTTTGCGCACAAAGTATTCTCATCACTTCATAACATGAAGGTTGAACCACTGCAGTCACATCGACTGTTTTAACAATGTCTTTAGTAGCTTTCTGGACCTTGAAAGTGTTGATTATATCGCTATAGTCATATACCTCTCGGATTCATCAAAAATATCTTAATTTGTGTTCTGAAGATGAACGAAGGTCTTACGGGTGTGGAACGACAAGAGGGTGAGTGATTAATGACAGAAATTTTATTTTTGGATGAACTAACCCTTTAAGGCATCACAACATTATAATGTGCATTTTGAAAAATCGATATACAATGCAGATATATTATGCATCCCAAATAGAAATATTACACTAACTTTATTTTTGACTAAATCAGCAGCTTTCACGAATACATAAAGCACTAGGACTCATTGGATAATTTTGTCCCTGAAGTCGCATCTGTTCCATAGAAAAAGTGTATTTCTGTGAGCTGTATCTCGTAGCTGACCTGGCCTGCATTGATTTTGCTCCCCTGTGTGTAGTCTGCCATTAAAGGGTTAACCATGGGAGGACTAGAGGTTGTTTCCATCACCGACAACACCCCGGTGCCACACAATGGCTGTCGCCCTCGCAAAGCACGAAGGATGTGAGGAGGAAGAAACCCCTTGAACCCTGAAGTCGTGTTTGTCATTATCATTGACCATCCGCTCTGAATAGAGAGGTTGAATGCAGGATTATTCTGGTCAACACTGTTTTTTGCAGCTGCAGTGCTGTTAATATGTTATTTACCTTTTTGATAATAATTAAAGTATGAAGATGTCACTCACCATGTCTGCTTTCGTTCTTATTAGCACATGCACGACTTTCAGCTATGCATGACTGAGTAATTTAAAATGCAACCCTGGGATTCAAAATCTAAATTAAACCAAGAAATAAACAAAGTGACAGTGATCGTGCTGGATAACATGGATCATCAGGTTTTGAATTTGTGGAGTTCATGCAGCTTGAGCTTTGCTGACATTAAAGTAAAAAGAAAACAAACCAAATACTAAGTTATGTTTTTGAAAATCATCATAAACAATACAAATATGGTTGAAACATTTTCACTTGTGGTCTCAGACCACTGTATTTTGTGATGAATTTAAGTGATAAAAACAGAAACATATGACAGGCTCTTATAGTGTCTGTTTGTTGCAGGAAATTGCACAGAATTATTACCCTATGTGTGCTCTCGAATGTATGCGTTTTTTTTCTTTTCTTTTTAATAAACATTATTGTTCGATTATGTTAGCACTTAATCTGAGTCCGTTTCCAAGTTGACAGGCACAGGATGGAATCGCTCCCTATAAATAAATGGACCCTTGTAAGATTATTGCCCTTTCCTACCATTACATCAGGTGCTTCGTTGCTATGACAACGGCAATTAGCAGGAACTCAGGCAGGCGGTTGAATATAAGTCTGTCCCTAGTACCCATAGCAACCAAGGTCAGGCCTGCAACGCACATCTGCTTTTATACTTGCTTTAGTGCGTGCTTTTGCTTGAGGACTGGGGGAAAAAAAGGCATAAATGACAATAGGAAATTATTCTCAGACAAGTTATCGATGTATAAGCTTGCTGGACGTCTGTGCTTTAGTCTTACAGTTTGAAATCTGAAGGATTCCATTTGATTTTGCAAAGGAAAGGAAACATTCCTCATGGAAAACCTCTTGGATGTTTCGAGCTTTATGCGGGAACTGTTCTTCTGTGCTTCTTCAGCAACAGCTGTCCTTTTCCCAGTCTCCTTTCACACCAGGCGTCAGAGCCACCACAAAACACGTTTCATCAGCGACAAAGCGTGACTCCTACCAATGTTTAACCCAGATGGCCGAGCATCTCAGATGTCCTCAGATAGCCTGTGCGTCCGGTGGAGGCTCTGACATGAAACCTGAGTATCCCTGCTGGGATTTTGTAGGCAGTGATTAGAAACCAGAGCCAACAAGGTTGATTGAATATAGATTTAAATGGTTTGCCTTGCAATATGGCTGATTTTTATATAAGAAAGTATTCCTGGCCTTAGCAAAAGTGATACATGAAGACATTTTTTAATCATCTCAGGGGCCGTAACCACCATAGACATTAAGGGGACAAGTCCCCAAATAATTACAAATGACCAAATTGTCCCCCCAATATTTGAAATTCTTGCACTGCTGCACTCGATTACGTAGCACTCTGTATGTTGTTAGGATGATAAAAAGGTTTAAAAGTCAAATTTTTAAGTTGCTCCGCCTCAGCGGTCTAACAGCGATTGGCAGTGTCAAAATGATTGAGATGACCAATCAAATCAGAGTAGTCGGGGTTTACTGGTCACAGAAGAAGAGCGTGAGTTCCAGCGTGAAGCGTCAGTTTAACGTAGGGTAAGATGTAAATAGCGAAACATTTGATAGATGTCAACTGAGTGTGACGACGAGACAAGAAACATTTTATGTTTTCAACATATTAAGCATACAAAAAAAATAGGCTACACGTGTGCACATTTTAATGCAAATTATATTATTTGCAAATAGTTCAAATGATTATTTCCCAACTTGAATTAGACCTATAATTTCCTTCACTGTTCTGTTTCTTTATGCTTAAAGGGATAGTTCACCCAGAAATGAAAATTATGTCCCTCATGTCGTTTCAAACCTGTAAGACCTTTGTTCATCTTTGGAACACAAATTAAGATATTTTTGATGAAATCCAAGAGGTTTTTTTATCCCTCAAGACAGCAATTTAACCACCACTTTCAAGGCTAATTGGTCCCCCCTCAATGTTTAAGACACGGTTACGGCCATGGGACACCAAGCCGACGGTCGGCCGTCGGGCAGTTTTTGTTCGTCGGCCGACTAAGTTTTCTCAGTGTGTTCCACACCATCGGCTGAAGTTGGTCCTCGTCTGCTTTTTTTCGGTCGATTCGACATGTTGAATCGGCGTCGGAGCTCGTCAGTCTGTCGGGCCATCTGATCATTCTGATTGGCTGTTCAGCTACTGCCACCTGCTGGTACGGAAAGGCATTTCAACGCACGTGCTACTTGGCCGTCAGCTGTCGAGCGTCAGTTTGGTGTGTCAGGCCAACTTTGGACCCAGACGCTGCTGATGTAAGCCAACCCTGCAGTCTGCTTTCGTCGCCACTAGTTCGTCGGCTTGGTGTGTTCCTGCCTTTATGCATTTTGGCCGTTCATTTAGACAACGACGTTTTGGGGGCCTGAAAACGCAAACTTTTGAAAATTGGTTTCAAAGTGGACATTTTTAAAAACGATAACATTATCATCTCTGTGTAAACTACAAAAACATGAATTTGTTAAAGCGGTGACGTCAGGAACACTTGAACATACGCCTGCATGATGAGAACTACTTAAAATGACAGAAACCATCTTTGGAAAAAAATTGAAATGTAATTGGATTTTTTAGTTTGGCTCACATCCCATTCGATTGCATGGAGAGGGTGGGGTTTATGACTTTTACTTTTACTGCAGCCAGCCACCAGAGGGGCTTCACTTTTCAAGACTTGTGCGGCACACTTGTGCTGCGTCCGAAATTGCATAATATCTCAGTAGGTATTACATTTGAATTTACTTTGCGACCATTAAAAGTGTACGCTTTATATATAAATGTGGGTAGTATGAATGAAATTCGGATGTACTACATCTGCCATGTTGTTACTGTCACATGAACTTCCAGCATCAGTTGCGTCGCTTCACTGCCATTCACAAATCCTCTCTTGTGGCCTCATGGGATAGTAAAGTGTCCAATCATGCATACTTCTTGGCGGAAGTCATCTGGGGACTTTTCGCATTTTGTTTTCCGATTACTGTGTATTTGGACATAATACTCTTTGGCGTACTGTTTTTCACATATTATACAGTAGGGAAGTATTCGATTTCAGATGCAGCAATGGTCTACAGGCATGTAGTGTTTTTTTTACAAGGTGACATCGCCATCTACTGGCCTGGCATGCATAATACAGAGTTTTTTTAGTCGTTTTTGCCGATCCGAGTGAACGGGGAACGTTTTGACAACATTGCCGTCTGTACGCAAGCAAAAAAAAAATGCAAAGGGAAAACTTTTAGTACCATTTTTAGACGTAGCCTAAGTCAGCCAGTAAGTCTTTGTAATATGTGTTCCTTGGATTGTGTCATTTTTAAGTCAAGTAAAGTCAATATAGGACTGTTTTCTGCTGAACTGCTTATAGATTAAATGAACTAATTTAATAATTTATGATCTTCACAACAGAACTGAATCAACACTGAACTTACTTCAGCTGAACAACAGCTGAAATTATCCTGTTATCACTGTAAAACTGCTTTGAAACTATCTATTGTATAAAGTGCTTTATAAATAAAGGTGACTTGACTCATTTGCATGGTTGTATTTTTCTGTGTAAACAGCTTCTTTCTCATATCTTTGCATATATCATGTCAAAGTTACTATGTGTCCTCATATAAATCTAACAGAAGAGGCAGTGTTTTGGCCTTCTCTTTTTCTATGGTTATTAATGACGCTTTATACAATACAGATTGTGCCAAAACAGCTTCACAGTAATAAACGGGGAGAACAGTGTTAAAACTGTAAAACTGAAAATACCAATGTTGCACAATTCAATCAATTATGAAACAAACAAACAAAAAATATTTTTTAAATATTTTTGAGAAAAATCCTAATGCCAAACTTGCCGCCACAATGTTAGGAAGTTATGGATGGGTTTTAATTCATCAACAGAGCCCACCCCGAAGTGTTTATAATATTCTGCCATGTAGATTTAGTTTGGGCCCCTTCTTTACAGTTAATCTATGGGGTTTACCGCTCATCATCCACCAGATAAAAATCGTAAGTCATCCCTTTGAAAAGTACTAGCACACTTTTCCTCAACAAGCCCCCTTTGCAGAATCAGAATGAGCTTTATTCGCCAAGTGTGTGCAAACACTCAAGGAATTTGTTGTGATTTTTTTGCACCCCAAGAGGTTTGTTCACATCCCTTATCTTGAAAATAGTGATATTTGTATTAGCAAGCACCACTAACAACTCATAAAATGTTTTGTCAAATGTTTTCTTTATTATTTCAATATTGTGAACAAAGCAAATAATGGCATCTTCATTAAGTGCAACATGACCGTTTTGACATGCAAGACTTAAAACTTGATTATATTGAACCATGGGTTGCATTTGAAACCACATTGTTCTCAAATCCACAAATGCACTCGGAAATCGCTGAGAGGTGAAAGTTTTAATGGGTTATTATGCAATTACTTCAAGATACAATTTGCTCCTAATTAAAGTACCACACAAATCTCACCTTTTCCTATTGTGACAAAATGCTGAATTGATTGCACTGAAATTATAACTTGCACCTGGGATTTTGTTCAGTTTCTCTGGTCTCTGTGTCTCAGTATGGAGTGGAAACACATAACAAAGGGCTTGCAAACTAACAAATGTGTTCATGCAGCTGTAAAAAAACAACCCAATAGTGCAATAAATATGGTTGCTGTTTGTGTACTAGAGAATAATTTGTTATAATGTGGCATTCTCTTGAAATGGATATTTTACTTGAATGCTGTTTTGCCTTCACTTAAGGTTCCTTCAAGGCCAAGGGTTAAACTGGCTGTAAATATTGCAGATGGATTTGGAAGCACACATGACCTAGACCCAAGTAACACTGAGAACCATATAATGAGAGCTACTCAGGCATCCATTTGCACATATTATAACACACACTTTCAAACGCTGCAGGGACATACCCTGCTGGATATCTGCATAGATTTTGCAATCATAATGTGCAATCTCGATTTAATTGCAGACTTATTTAAAGGTGGTAATCATAGGAAAGCCAACTTAATATTGTATATGGACTGATTTATCTGAATCTTTTGAGCTCTTACACATTCTGTAACCCTGTTGTGAACACCGTCTCCTCATTTAACAGACTTCCCACAAGCTGTCAGGCTTCTCAACAACTCCATGTGACAATCTACCCAGCTAACCTTTCAGGTAGACATCCTCCTATGCACCTATATTTCCTAAACCCCTAATTCTGCTCCTTAACTAGTGTAATTTTGCAGAACTATAAAAGCTCTATGTATTTTATACAAAATAATGGACCTACAGCTTTTCAGATGACATGTGCATTGTGCAGTTTTGTACAGCACTGTATGTATTATTCTTGCTTTTATTGTTTAGTCGTTTTGTCTTAGGTCAGCTGCCGTTTTGGGTTCTTTTAGACATTTTGGCACCATGTTTCTACTGTACATGGGTTATTCTCACAAAAACCTGTCAAGAAAATATCTGGGGAATATAGTAATTCACCTCAGAGTCAAACGTAAGAAAAAATAAATTGCATTTTAAATAAATGTCTTATTATATAACCATAAAGATTTTTTGTATTCTTTTCATGACAAATAGAGCATTTCCCCCCAATTCTCATGAAAATCTCATTCACATTACTGTAATGTGTTATACATTGGATGCACAGATACCACTTTTTCCAGATCCGATACATATACTTTTATTTTTAGTACTTTCCGAGCCTGAGTACCAATACCTATGTTTTCATTGCATTTTTAATTTGTAAAATATTAGGCAGAGAAACCAAAAGAATATGAATCAAATTAGTTGGCTTAGCAAATAGACATTTCCTTCAGTTATTTTCATGCCTGTTAAAATGTATTGTAGGAGCTACTGTTACTTTCACTGTTCATATTATTCATATTTTATCTTTAATTTAATAGCACAGTGAATATTTGGAGCTGCTCCAGCAGGGCTCAACCAGTCAAGAGCAGTGAGTGATTTTCTCTTTGTCTTTTGTTGTTAGATTAACATTGAGGACAAAGACAGCAGAAGGTTTATTAGGCTGCTGTCACTTTAAGAGCTGCACTTTTTTTGTTATTGGCAAGGATACTTGCCAATACGGGCATTTTGACATAATTTTGTGTGAATTTGTCCATTCAAGCGCAAGAAGACATGAAAGAGAACTCAATTTAACAGGCTATTCATGTAACAGTTCATGTTTTTACTTTGACCAATTTGCAATGATATTTTTTGTGGGTGGGGCGTATCTGCTGACAGAAAATGACAGTTCTGCAGTAGCAGTCTAGCAAGGCACAGAATAAAAAAATTAAAAAAAGGTAATTTCGAGTCTACATATCACAATTCTGAGAATAAAAATCAGAAATGTCATTTTTCCTCAGAATTGTGAGTTTATATCCTGCACTTCTGACTTTTTTCCCCTCAGAGTTGTGATATAAACTCACAATTGCAAGAAAAAATATTATATGTTTAAATATTATCTATGTAAAATGTTAGAGGTTTAAATATTATTTCATGCTGTAACTGTAGAGCTAATACATTATGTCCCCTATGAACTGCATATGTGAATATTATGTAGACCTATAGACCTATCTACATCAAATTCATGCTTTAATAGTATACTAATCATTGCAGGTTTCATCAGTCCAGTCTGTGGCTTGCAACCATAAACGTCTGCTTTTAGCTTCAAAGGGAATCTTCAACGACGGTATTCAATAAAAATGACGACTCTTTTTTTTTTTTTTTTTTTGCACTCCAATTCTGACATCCAAAGGCACAACAAGACATTTTTTTCCTCATTCCGTGGATTTTATCAGTTTTCCTCTACTTGTTACCACTGTTTTTCTGCCACCACAATGCGCGCGCAGCTGCAAGTGACGTAACAGTGACGTCGACTCTGAATTGATGGGTGCTGAGTGAACTATCAGCAATCAAGAGCATGCAACAAAAGTGTGCTCTCTCTCTCTCTCTCTCTCTTTACCATCAGTTAACGTTAGTAATATGCTCCTCGTTTTACTTTCTTTGCTATAAACCCTTTTCACATGTCCGGGTTTCTCGAAGCGGAAGTCCTCACAGTTGGGTAAAATTCTATGGCGGTGAATGAGAGAATACATTAAATATATTTTTTGTGTTCCCATTTTCTCATATAGCAAAAGAAAAATTCAACGACTGTGCTTTCACAACTTTCAAAAAGAGGGGAAAATAGAGAGAGATAACGGCAGCCCGAAGAGAGAAATTTATGTCAACTTTACCGTCACTCCCATAGCCGCTGTATTAGAAACACCCTCACAGCAGTCCATGAAAAGGGCCTGACCGAACTACAAACTTTCCAGCCAAGTAGGGCTACTTTTACACTGTTGCCGCGGGTTGTTTTTCATGTCCGCGGGTTGAATCGACCCAAAATAACGTGACATTTAGTCCCTGGAATGCGAATTTTACCCCTGAAATTCAATTGGGCTAGTTTTGAGCAGCAATTGGGCGGGTTTTGTTGTGAAAACCTGGCAACCCTGCTTTCCAGCGATGTCTGTGAAAAGGGGATATTCGCTCGACAAGCTCACGCGTTAGTGCCGCCGCGCACTCAATCCACTCCGCGTTTCATTTATCAGCTCGCGCAGAGCAGCTATATAAGCGTAAATATTTAACCTGTTAACATTTTATACACTTCATAGACATCCTTCTCTGATATATCCATTCTGCTCTCTGTTTGCTCTGTTGTTGGTGTTTCTTTGTCATAAGCACTGTATTGTACAGGCTGCGTGGTATCGGTTGTTGATATCAGAGCATTTTAATGAGTACGAGTGAGTATACAAGTGCAGTATCTGGCCCAATCAGGGTTGCCAAGTTTTCACAACAATTGCTACTCAAAACCAAGTGGCAACCTCCTCCTATTTCGCGTGAAGCCAATACGGAAGTGAATTAAACTGCAATTCATCGACTGGCCGCTAGAGACAGGCTCCAAAAGGGAGCAGAATCCCATATTAAAATGCCTAACTTTACAGCAGAAAGAAACATGTTTACAAGTTGGTACAAATTATGGTTTTGGTCTATACAGCTAATTCGTTTGACTGATATTAAGCCTTAAAGTTCTGCATAATTAAGGGCGTGGTCACTTGAGTGACAGGTAGATTGCTGCTGCTGTCTGTGAGCCGTCATGTTACCTCAGCTAATGCCAGCCGCTGAATTTGGCATCTCAGCCGTATTTGTGCTTTTTTCTGGATTATTTTATACAATTATAAAATAATATGGCTTGCTGCGTTAATGGTCGAGACTTGAGACAGATGTATGTCTGTGTACATATGTGCACCCATGCGGAAGATAAACAGAACACAAGTTGCTGGATCGTGGCATTGGCTAAAAGTTTTGTTCCTGAGATTTACTACAATGACGACCGGGAGGATATAAAACTCAGACAGCACTGCTTGGATATTATAACTAAAACTGCCGCACTATTTGGAAAAATTATACTTTGGACACGGGCTCATTTGTTTGTGAGATATATACAATCATAAACAGTTTTAGATCATAAACACTGCTCAGGTTGCATAATTTCTTGAAGAACAATGATGGAGAGCAGATCATTTAATAGAAATGTGATGCAAACAATGGATAATATATCAATATTTCATGGACTTAACGCTTTTGTGGACAAAAAGTGCTGTTTTTTTCTTTTGCAATGGACACTCATGGACATTTTACCCATGTGCCACGGATTGGATTGATCTCACGATCACTATTTCATTATAAAGGTATGGAATCCCATTTGATTTTTCATGTTGTTATTTGCACACCCTGCACAAATTAATTACTGGTGTTGGAGCATCTATATCTTAAAACAGACTCCGTAGATTGACAGTAAACCTTTAGAACTTTCTAATGATATAACTTGTTATCTTTATTAATATTTTAGATAGTATCTAAGATAGATAGATAGCTCCTTTGCCTGCTAAAATGATCACGTCGAGCTAGTTGGGCGTGGTTTCAGCGCCTCAGTTCCAACCACGTCCCGCCTCTTTGCCCATTTTCAGTTATCCGGGAGTGACGTGCGATGACGCGCTGCTAAGATGGCAGCGGCCTCATTTTCGCTTCAAAAATGCTCTTCAGA
Source organism: Hypophthalmichthys nobilis (assembly GCA_037950665.1). Lineage (NCBI taxonomy): Eukaryota > Metazoa > Chordata > Actinopteri > Cypriniformes > Xenocyprididae > Hypophthalmichthys > Hypophthalmichthys nobilis. The sequence goes on from CM075470.1 coordinate 45,515,948, forward strand.
AATCTACAGGTGACGTCCCGGGCACTACCTCCATATTTTTTTTACAGTCTATGCTCAAAACTAGCCACGTTTCAGAGGGTAAAATCTGCGTTTTGGAGGCGTCCGCAATCCAGGGGCTAAATATCATGTTATTTGGGGTCGCTTCAACCCGCGGACATGAAAAACAACCCACAGCAACAGTGTTAAAGTAGCCCAATTCCACGGGAAAACCGCGGACTTGGCAACACTGGGCCCAATACTGGTATCGGTATCAGTGCATCCCTATATTATGCAATTATTTGTTGTACTTATTTATGAAAAAAAAAAAAGTTTTTTCCTTCTGATTTTGGGGTGAAATGTGACCATGTGTCCTGAAATAAGAAGAATGGCTTGACTTCACTGACTCTTTTCAGATTTTTGCTAAGCGGTAAGTTTTGCCAAAAAAAGACGAAATGAAGAATCTCATGACTCATGAACTCTTGCTGGAGGAGACATAATTTTGGCTGACATCTTTTTCTATTTTACAGTGTTCATATTTCTTAAGGACAAAAATTAAAGTAGGAAAGAGTAAGAGTATTAAAAGCAGGAAATACAGCTCCATGCATGGCTTGAGTGCTTGATAATGGGCCTCCGTCCAATTATCCACTTCCAAGAATGTAGACATATAAGTTGTAATTTTCTGTAATGGCAGGCTGCGGACATCGGGGAGGGGGAAGCAGAAAAGTAAAAAAAGGAAGACGACGACATTGGAAGAAGCGTGATATGTGCATTGCCGAATATTTTCCCCGATTTTCTGGCATTTTTGGACCTCAGGAGCTGGTCTTAATGTGCTGTCCTTTAGAAAATGTTGAAGTGTAATATGCCTGCACCGGCTCCGCAGAAGCGTCTTAAAGATGACCTCTTTCTCGTTTTGTTTTCATCCAAAATTTTCCTGTAATACCCCTCCCTCTCCTCGCTCAGGCTTTTAGCAGCTGCTGGTGAAGGTGCATTATCAGAATGGAATAGGAGCAGAGAATGGAAGATTAGAATGCTCATTGGGTATTTAGTCAAGAAGCCTAGTGCCCACTTGAGCTCCATTTGGGTGCTCTTACCTGTCCTGCTGCACTGAATAGCACCTTTGTTCTAAAGGCGAAGAGCAGGGGAAGATAGCAGAGCTGCTGGGGTTTACAGTAATGAACGTATACGGCAGCACAAAGCATTATGAGACGCACAACAACAGAGGATGAGATATTTTGTAGGCGATATTATGACGTGTATGTAAAACCCTGAGACGAGCGCTAATTGTTGAAGCATTGCATTAATGGGCAGTTTTTAAACTACTGCATTTTTTTTTTTTTTTTCCATCCCTGTTTCTATACAGAAAAACATCTCTGGCTTAATGTATACTGATATGTATTAGTATTTTCAAAGGCTGTGAGTATGAGTCTCAGAAATATCCACAAAGAATTTCCTAATGGTTTGAAAATGTTTTAGCACCTATTTTATTTTATCTAATTTTTATTTATTGTATTTAGATTTTTTAAAACATTTTATTTATTAAAAAACATCTCTGCCTTAATATAGCCTCATGCATCAGTATTTTCAAAGGCGTAAGAGCGTCTGTGATTATGATTTTCAGAAATATATAGAATTTCCCTGCTAGTTCACAAATGTTTTTACAAATGAACCTTTTTTATTATTATTTTATTATATTTTTTATTTTATTTTATTACAAAAACATATGTGGCTTAATATAGCCTCATGTATTATAATTTTTTTTATTATTTTTTTTTTTAAAATATGTAAGATTATCTATGAGTATGATTTTCAGATATATGGTTTACTAATGTTTTAGCACCTATTTTATTTTATTTTATTTCATTTTATTTTATTTTAATGTTTTGTTTTATTTTATTACAAAAACATCTATTTTCAAAGCCGTAAGTTTATCTATGATTACCATAAAGCCAACTTAATATTGCATATGGACTGATTTATCTGAATCTTTTGAGCTCTTACACATTCTGTAACCCTGTTGTGAACACCGTCTCCTTATTTAACAGACTTCCCACAAGCTGTCAGGCTTCTCAACAACTCCATGTGACAATCTACCCAGCTAACCTTTCAGGTAGACCTCCTCCTATGCACCTATATTTCCTAAACCCCTAATTCTGCTCCTTAACTAGTGTAATTTTGCAGAACTATAAAAGCGCTATGTACTTTATACAAAATAATGGACCTACAGCTTTTCAGATGACATGTGCATTGTGCAGTTTTGTACAGCACTGTATGTATTATTCTTGCTTTTATTGTTTAGTCGTTTAGTCTAAGGTCAGCTGCCGTTTTGGGTTCTTTTAGACATTTTGGCACCATGTTTCTACTGTACATGGGTTATTCTCACAAAAACCTGTCAAGAAAATGTCTGGGGAATATGATATTTCACCTCAAAAAAAAAGAAACATCAGAAAATTGTGACTAAAACTTTTTTTTCTTTAAAAATGTTGGTTTAATATAGTCTCATGTATTAGTATTTTCAAAGGTCTAAGTGTATCTGTGAATATGATTTTCATAAATATCCATAAAGAATTTCCTACTGGTTTATTTTTTTTAAATCACCACTATAATCACCATCTGTTAGAAATGTAGATTTTTATTAGGGGTTCAAGCGTGTATTGCTGAAACACTATTGTAATTGTTAAAATTTCCAAGGATCAGCATTCTCCCCTAAAAATGATTGGGCAGACCAAACCATAAGTCATAGAAACTTGAAACTTTGAGGGCTGGTAGTACTCACATCAGCCTGACGGGGGCGCTACAATGGTGAAAAGTACAGAATCGCTCATAACTCCTAAGCGTACTCTCAAGTCTTATATCGTTGGAATCCTTGGCTCAAGACAGACAAAATCCATGCCTCGGATTCAGAAATTTCGTTCGTGAAATTTTCGGCTTTTTGATTTTTTGAAAAACCTACTTTTGCGAACTAGTCCTAGGTTTTTGGTCTGATCGAAACCAAACCAGTGCAGCAGGATTCTCTGGAGTCTGATTGTCAATAATTATTAAAAAAAAAGTTAAAATTTCGATTCACAGTCTCTAAGGGCCGCCAGAACGTTTGAAGTGGGTGGAGCCACTTTTACTAAAATAGCTATAATTCGTGAACGGAATGAGCTGTTTTCACCAAACACGGCACACACATGTAAGAACTCATTTTGTGGTCGTGCGAAAAAGAGCACGGTGACTGGCCTCTTGGTAGAGCTATAACATCGGGAAAAAAGTAAAAATGGCTATAACTACACAACCCTAGGTCTGACTGACTTGAAAATTGGCATGCGGTGTCTTTATCCAAGGTGCCAAGTCTGCCTTTGAGGACATTCGAGTATCTTGAAAAACAAGGCCGCCGGCGGCCAATGAGTGGCCTGTGAGAAATTCGAAAGACATCGGCCACTGGGGGGCACGTTCACATTTTTCATGTGTTAAAGGATTGTATATCACGTGATTTTTCGCACACACCCACGACATTCATACCACATGGTAGAACTCCTCAATCTGAGCAACTTTGCCTCTAGGACCATCATTCGCTAAATATTGGAGATTATTTCAAAAACCAACTTTAGCGAACTAGTCCTAGGTTTTGGGCTCAACCTCAATAAAACCACTGTGGCACAATTCTCGGGACTCTCTAGGTCAATAATTATCAAAAAAAAAAAAAAAAGGTTGAACTTTGACCTTTGGATAGCTATAGCAGGGTGTGGCAAAGTGCATGCAAAAGCCTATAACTCCTAAATGAAAACTCGAAACTTTATGAAAATTGGTGAGCACATGCGACATATGATTCTAAACAAGCATGCAAACTTTTATGGAGATCGGACCATAGGTGGCGCTATAACTGTTAAAAGGCTTTAGAAACCATGTATTTCCTTAGTAAATTGCCTGTATTGGCTGTAAATAGTCTTTTCCATCTGTAATCTAAGTGGTTACATGCTTGCTAAATAAAAAATAATACCTTTTTATGCATTGGCTTAAAGGCCTTAAAGTGCTAGAACCCCGATAATCACAGCTATATATATATATATATATATATATATATATATATATAGCTGATATATTTTTAAATTAAATATATATATAAATATATTTTTAAATGTATGATCCTCAGTTTCAAGTACCTTCAAGTTTTGCTAAAGAGTGCCAAGTGAGAAGTCCCTGTACCCATGCAGAAGACCCCAATAAATGACCGTCAGAATCCAGCACACAGCAGTTCAGTAAATTGGCAGCAGCAAAACAAACTCTCCACATGCAGCATTTGGTTTGTCTAAAATGTCCAACTAGGGATTGCTTGGATGATTAGCCATCAAAATGACAGGTCTCTGTTGCTTAGGAACATGACTAGGCTGCATGAATTGTTGCATCGCTTGATCTACTCCAAGCAGACTCACAGTGACAGCACTTGTAGTCTCCTCTTCATATGTGTGTTACAATTATTGCACACAATCTCTATTTTAATGCCTTATTATGCAGCACAGGCCACTGAGGGCTGTGGTGCCATATCGCTTTGACAAATGTTAATGTTGTTTTTTGGTTGTGTTTGTTTATTCCTTTTCCCCATGTGTGGCACAAGACGCATCTGCATTTATATATGTAGACTATCCCGACAGTCACTTGCAAACATTTCTGAAAGTACTGGATGCTTTATGATGCTGGTTGCTATGGTTACCTCTAGGAACCAAACAAAAGGGGAAACAGGAAGGGGAGGGGGAGCCCCGATGCAAGTGGGTGACTGCCCTTGTGCTCTCTGTTGAATTTTGTTAACATGTGTGTGGTTGTAGGACACAATATGAGCTTGTTCAGAGAGCTTTTGAGTAAGCTTGCTTAAATTACATTACGTTTTTTCCCCTTATATTTTCACATCAAACCAGCAATCATTTCAAAATAAACTATCTGGTTTTTTGGGTTTACTGTGACCTGCATGTCAGTGTTGTATTAAAAACTGGGTGAAAAGATATTTTACAGTAGCTACCAACCTTCAGGCTTGGCCATGTATACTTGCGCCAAATGCGAGTAAAAATCTATGTTGGCGGATATATGAAACGGTGTCAATCGCCAGTTGGCCAGTAACATTTTTATGAATTCTAGCAATGCAAAATTATACCCTCATTCACTAATCCCTACATTAGTCCACTAATATAGTAATATAAATGAAAAGATTTATCTTGAACTCTGTCATGGAAACTAGCATGTATAAAACAATTTAATAATCAATTAAAAAGGAATTTATACCCGTATGGTATTACGCTGTACCCACATTGGACCAGCAGTTTGGAAAATGGATGGATGCATGGGTCGATGATTAAGCTGTTGTGCCATCTTCTGGTCAGACGTGGGAATTCATTCGGTGCGCGACTCTCACTGTGCATTATGGGTATTCTCTCACTCGTTATTGCAGTGCAGTGTGGGATTGAATGAGTGCACTCTATAACATCCACAATGGTTTCGGACACCACTACAAATGGCTGTTCCCTCAAATAGTGCCCTGTTTAGGGGGATGGGGGTGATTTTGGACACAGCCATAGTTAGTAAACCGCATGTGTAACAGTATATTGGATCTGGTCATTAGCTCATAAAGTGACAGCAGCCTAACAAAAGACAAAGGCTGTGTTTCAACCAGCTCCCTGGTTTAGTAGTCAGGGCACTGATCGGCCATTTTAAGGTCTGTCTCAATCGCAAAAACCTTCCAGGGCTGTGTTCCACTCCACTTTGAGACACGCACTCGAGAACTTCCATAAACACTTCCCCTCGGGGGAATCCCCACCGTCATTTTGAAGTGCGTTCCACTTCGTAAAGTGGACATGGGAAGTTTATATGGATAGACCCTCGTCCCCTTGATTTTCACAGAGGGAGCGAGTCTACTCTGATGTACACTTCAAGCAGCTCTATATCCCACAATTCAACTTGATTGTGACGTCACAGCAGATCGCGCTTAACTGAAGTATGATATATTAATTATTTTGAGAATTATTCACATAATAGTGTATTAATTATGTTGAAATTTAATCGCATAATACTTGAAGCTACCTCATGTTCACAGTCAAAGTTTATACTATATATATTTTTTTTTTAGTTTGTGTAATTTTATTTTTCTCCAACAGCTCATATACCTATAGGATTTTATATATTCTCTCTAACAATTTTTATGCATATAGAATGGTTCATGAAACAAATTCATAAGTAAAAAGGGGGTTTAATTAATTAATCAGCCATAGTGTTTTCCAAGTGATCAAGGGCTTGGTGTGTTCCATTTAAACCTTGTGCACGAGTTCCGCCAGTAGTGGGCACTCATGCAACGTAAGCAATGATGCACGCACGATTCCACGAGACTGAGGGAAGTTAGCAAGCGAAGGGAATTTGAAGTGGAACGCAGCCCAGGTTACTGAGACGTTCGCTCCCTAAAAAGTCCCACAATGCACCGTGAAATCCAGGGTGCATCGATGCTCCCTATGTTTCCTTAACGGAAGTTCTGAAACTTGAAACGTAAATCACATGAGCCAACTCACTACACATAATGACACTCAGTAGATTTTTTTTTTTAATTATTAAAAACATTATTTAATTATATTTCAGCATAAAAATACATCGCTAGACTGGTAAACATAATCAAGCTATAATTTATCATTTATTTACTGCTGAAATGTTGCACATATGTATATGTAACAAGCACAGTATTTATCATAATGTACTTTAAATAACATTAAAAAATAATGTCAGAAAGATATCAGTTCATCACTGATTGAGACACACCCAAAGAACAATCACTCATTTGTGAATTTATTAAGGATTAATCTACGTTTCATGGCTGGTAAAAAAATATTTATGGCTGGTAATTTTTCTTAAGTAACCAGCAGGTGTGGCAAAAAGTTAGTTTTAGTTCAGCTGCTTATAACTTGTTCTTGCTCTTACAAATACTGCATTATTCCATTTATATTTATTTATATACATTTTTACAAGGAGGGTTGAAAGAACCTTTACTGTGCGCAGATTAACTTATGGAATATGAGTGAAAACCTTTGGGGGCATAAAGGTAATTAGTGAATCGCAGTGGTAGAAGTGGTCCTGCTTATTTCAAAGCAAGAATACTTGAGTGAACTTACCTCTTGAAATACTTCACAGAATTAATGGTATTAAAATTAACAAGCAATAATACAAACCTGATTGCTCAATTAGTACCCAGGGAAGTAATTTGCTGGTAAGTGTTTTTTGCACACAGTCGGACTATGTTAAATGTTTTAAATGTCATTTTAGATAAGGGTTTTCATAAATCTTTATAGTGGTTCAAGGGTCAGGGTCTGTGAAAAGGATTTTCTATATAAATATGAATTAATATATTTAATATTTTCTATACACTAGTGGTAATGGTATTATAAATACTGATACAGAAGTTAATAATGTTTTTTAATGTTTCAATCTTATTAAAGGATTAGTTCGCTTTCAAATGAAAATTAGCCCAAGCTTTACTCACCCTCAAGACATCCTAAGTGTATTTGACTTTCTTCTTTCTGATGAACACAATCAGAGTTATATTAATAAATATCCTGATGCATGAAGGAAAATATCAAGCCTCCGCCAGACCGCCTTCCGTATTCAAATTACGAAAAAAATGGAACTGGCGTTACGTCAGTTAAGCTTTTTCCGTAAGTTGAATAGGGAAGGTGTAGGATGTAGCGTAAGCTTTTTGAACTGCGAGAGTTTAACACTTTCTTAATACGCTGAATATGGAAGGCGGTCTGGCGGAAGCTAGATATCTTACTTCATAACTTGTTAAATATGGATATTTTTTTACACAAATGCATCACTTTATTAACCCCCCAGAGCCGTGTGGAGTACGTTTATGATAGATGGATGTGGATGGATGCACTTTCTTCAGCTCATACTCATTGATCCCGCTCACTGCCATTATAAAGCTCTGATGTGTCAGGATATTTATTAATATATTTCTGATTGTGTTTATCAGAAAGAAGAAAGTCATAGGATGGCTTGAGGGTGAGTAAAGCTTGGGCTAATTTTCATTTAATAGTGAACTAATCCTTTAATGAAAGTTATTGTAAAATATTACAGGGGGGGAAAAGTAATAATTTAAAAGAAAGTACAATTCACTTGCCCACCAAGTGCTCTTATTGTAAAGTACATTATTATTTTTATACGATATAAATTATAATTTGTAATAATACAAGTTATTAATTAATGTTAACAAGCCTATATATTATATACACAAATGTTTTACATTTTAGAATAATAGTAAAAAAAGTCATGAAAACTATGAAATATAACATAGATGGAAGCTTTGGTATTTCATAGTGACCAAACAAATCTAATCTTGTACTTTAGCTTTTCCTTTACTACATATGTAGGCTATATAAATGTTAGTTGTCTGTGTGTGTGTGTGTGTGTGTGTGTATATATATATATATATATATATATATACACACAGTCAAACCAAAATGTATTCAGACATCTTGAACATTTCATTCAGTATTACAGTTTATTCACTATAGTTTAAAAATGGTAATAAAAGAAGAAGAGTTAGAGTTAAACTGTCAGAAAAAAATAATCTTAATTATGTCACTTAAGCAAAACATGGTCAGGTCAAAGTGTCTGAATAATTTGTGGTTCCAAATTTTTATCAATTTTACTGGTAGTCCTCTGTATGAAGAATTTTTTGGGTATAATATGTCACAGTTTACTTTATTTTGCTATCCTCACTTACATAAATGAAGTATATAAATATAAGTGTCCTGCGCCCACTAGTAAAAATATATCAAAAATATAAAAAATGTCTAAATAATTTTTGGTTTGACTGTATATATATATATATATATATATATATGTATGTATGTATGTATGTATTGCATGTCATATATAAATATTTGTTATTTAATTTCGGTGACGTTATGGGCGTTCGTTTTTACCCTCGTTCCAATCGCGGTGACGTCATCGGCGTTCGTGAAATTGCCGGGCCACCTGTCGGTGGAATGGACCTCGCCTTTAAGAAGCTTCTGCAGGATGAAAACTGGAGCTGTTCACAGCACATGGTGCTGAACGACGCCAAACACACCGAGACATTATCGAGAGCGAAGACACGGAACGGCACAGAAACAGTGTTTATGCTGGAGAACATGCGAACAGTTTGAAGAGCCGCTGCCAGGAAGCGAATTTGATGAAGCAAGACATCGTTTTCACAGTGTGTAGCTTTCACATGTTCTCAGTTTTAATAACCATGTTGATAAAATGTAATCTGTGTGTACTGGCGTGGGAGTGAGTGCCACAGACATCACCGGACGAAGCAACAGGTAGCTTCAATCGTTGATAACATCATTTTTTTCTCAGGCTTGATTTGTTTTTGTTGTTGTTTTTTCATGTTGTCAGGAGAAACTGGAATATTTCACGGCAGGTAGGGAGTAAATCGAGAGCTATAGCTCTTTCTCCTGTTCTTTATTTGTCTCTTTCATTTTAGGAACTTTTCAATGTAGCTATTTAGACCTGTTGATTACAAATAAGTGTTTAAGATTTCAACGCTTATCATCCTGTCAACTCCTGTTACGCACGTATTGAGTGATTCTGTTTTTTCGTGTATTTAAATATTGTTATAAAACATACATTGAATTTTGAAATCCTTTATTATTATTATTTTTTAAACTTGTGCTAGTGTTTTTATTTTGATCATTTGCATAAGATTTTTTTTTTCTCAAGTGTTCTTAATTTTTCCCGTTGTGTGAGGGAGTGTTGTACAGTTTTGTGTACAGTCTTTGTGCATGAACAGCATCATTTTAAGATGGATTTTGCCTTTTTCCCCTGAGCTCTAGGTTAAAAATGCTAGTTTGGCTTGTGAAGGCCCATTTTAGTGATTTTTAATTTGTAGGATATTTAATCTCTGAGAATCTGAGAGAAGTGGGCTCCATAACTGACCTCAAGTTCATAGTCCAATATTAGATCAAACCTAATTACAATGCATAAATATGCAATTTTAATATGCAATGTTTTCTAATTGATAAGATGGCACATTGCAAATATGCAAATCACCTGTTCAGATTAGATTGCACTGTTGCATCTAAACACAAAATACGTTAGGCTGATATCATAGCTTGCAAATTTGTCAAATATACATGCTGGCCAAAATTGCATATGTTTTTTTTTTGTTAAATCTATTTTTATCTATGCAAATCGATCATCTGACAGCACTACGTGCATGTATACCCTCATGCATTTCTGTTATCGTCACATCAGATGTCATGCAATATAAATTTTGCATGCCATTCAGCCTACGTGACAGCAACTGGACAGATAAGTGATTAGAAAATAGGTGGGTTCGTATACTGGCATGAATGTACACACAACTTTGAAGGGGACCTGCTTTTGAAGGAGCAGACCTTTTGAAGCCCCACATGGCCTTAGAAAAAAAAGATCAAAACTTGACAGAATGTGCACAAACAGGGCCCGTTCAGGAAAACATTTGATGTGCCATTACAATCAGGCCTGGAGGAGAACCTAAGCTTGCCCTATAGTCCCTACAGGCATCGGGGAGCAAGGACAGTATTTGATCTAGCGTTTCATAGACCCAGGTGCTGGTAGCACTTCTTTTGTAAAAAATGTCATGCTCACAAAGGCATGTAATGAATGCTATAAGTCCTTGGTGCCTTGCGCTAGAAACTGTTATTGGATTAAAATGGCAACATTTTTGCTTCAAGGAAAAAATGAAGACAAAACAGGATATAAATCTTTATCTGTGACTGTAACCAGTCCAAATAAATCATCATTAAAAGGTTCTGTATGGAACCTTAAAGCGTTCTTTTAGATGCTTCATATAGAACCTTTTAGGGGTTCAGATTTTAGTTAATACTTTTTTAATTGCCATTAAATGCCAGCTCATATACTTTATCACTAGAATAACCTGTTAAACTTAAAAGTATTATGCAATTAAGACATTTCTCTTTATATGTGACCCTGGACCACAAAACCAGACAAAAGGGTAAATTTTTTGAAATTGAGATTTATACATCATAAATAAATAAGCTTTCCATTGATGTATGGTTTGTTAGGATATGACAATATTTGGCCGAGATACAACTATTAGAAAACCTGAGGGTGCAAAAAAATCTAAATATTGAGAAAATCGCCTTTAAAGTTGTCCAAATTAAGTCCTTAGCAATGCATATCCATTCACAAAATAAATGTTTGATATATTTACGGTAGGAAATTTACAAAATATCTTCATGGAACATGATCTTTATACTTAAAATCCTAATGACTTTTGGCATAAAAGAAAAATCGATAATTTTGACCCATACAATGTATTGTTGGCTATTGTTACAAATATACCCGTGTGACTTATGACTGGTTTTGTGGTCCAGGGTCACATATAGAAACTTTTTGACATAAAGGGATTTTTAAAATTTAGTTAAGAACCCTTGGGTTCTATATAGAACCCTTTTTTTTTCTAAGAGTGTAGGCTAAATTTTGGTGACGTTTGTAATCAAATGACCAAAGATGGACCGGTCAATTTCCTGCCATGCCTGACTTGTGCCTTCCTGAGTTTCATCTCAGTGTAAAAGGCAAATGAAAAACTATGCTACATAAACAGGGTTAGAATGCTAAATAAGGTTAACTCAGAAAATTGTCATATAATGTGATCATGCTGGTGTCACAGGGTTTATTTCAGGGTCAGATCTGGCGTGTTACACAGCAAGAGGCCTTAATGAGGACCCATGTCATAAGAACTCCCTGCTCCACTCCAGTCTTGTAGCAAACGTGACACCCGGATGAGAAGCGTTCCCACCTCTCCTCAGTCAGATGAAGGTATACAATATGACTCAAGCAATACGACTCAAAAACAGTGCGTTTGTAGAATTTACCTGAGAAAAAAAAAAAAAAAAGAGGAAACCATGTGATATAAAGCCAAAACATATACAGTACATTGCAGTGTTGTAATTCAGGCAATTGAAATAATTGCTATGAAACAGATGCTGTGGAAGAACACAGCATCTGTCCTTTTTGCTTTTTTATAGACATATTTTGCTGCATGATATATTTGGAATGATTGCATGCAATTCTTATCTGTTTTGAAAGCATAACCAAACTGTTTTAGGTATAAATACTGTTAAAATAAGCACTGCATGACAAATATTAAAGTTTAGAAGTTAAACAGTGATCTTATCCCCAATATTTCTCCTTTATGAACATTCGCAGAATCTGTTCAGGTAGTGGTAACTGGGAAGGCAAATAACCATGTATCATTGGTTTGTGTCTATGGTCATTTTCAAAAAAAAAAAGATCATTTTTAAAGTAGATGGTTACATTAATCTGTCAGTCAGTACAGAATATTGCATGCTTGGTAAGCACGTTAAAGGCCTGTTCATACCAAGGATGATAACTATATTAGCGTCCACACCAGCGAACGATAATGCTCTGAAGCATGCTTTAGGTTTGTCGTCTGCCACTTTAATAGGTTAATTCTGTCATCATTTACTCACTTTCATGTCGTTACAAACCTGTAAGACTTCCATTCATCTCTGGAACACAAATGAAGACATTTTTAATGAAATCTGAGAGATTTCTGTTCCTCCATTGACAGCCCACACAACTACCATTTTCAAAACGTTTATAAAGAAGATCGTAAAACTAATCCATATGGTTTAGTCCAAATTTTCTGAAGAGATCCAATTGCTTTATATGATGAACACATTTAATGTAGGTTTTTATTCACATATAAACATTGATTAGTGAACATAAACAGAAGCTCAACCAAAACTGCTTCACGCTTGAGAACAAACCTCTTTGGTTTTTGCAGAAGCTCAAACGTGCTGCGTAACACAAGAATGAACCTCACTGGTTCTTGCTGAAGCTCAAACGTGCTGCGTAACACAAGAATGAACCTCATTGGTTCTTGCTGAAGCTCAAACGTGCTGCGTAACACAAGAACGAACCTCATTGTTTCTTGCTGAAGCTCAAACGTGCTGCGTAACACAAGAATGAACCTCATTGGTTCTTGTGGAAGCTCAAACTGCTGCGTAACACAAGAATGAACCCCATTGGTTCTTGCAGAAGCTCAAACGTGCTGCGTAACACAAGAATGAACCTCATTGGTTCTTGCTGAAGCTCAAACGTGCTGCGTAACACAAGAAGGAACCTCATTGTTTCCTGTGGAAGCTCAAACGTGCTGCGTAACACAAGAATGAACCCCATTGGTTCTTGCAGAAGCTCAAATGTGCTGCGTAACACAAGAACGAACCTCATTGTTTCTTGCTGAAGCTCAAACGTGCCTCCTAACACAAGAATGAACCCCATTGGTTCTTGCAGAAGCTCAAACGTGCTGCGTAACACAAGAATGAACCTCATTGGTTCTTGCTGAAGCTCAAACGTGCTGCGTAACACAAGAAGGAACCTCATTGTTTCCTGTGGAAGCTCAAACGTGCTGCGTAACACAAGAATTAACCCCATTGGTTCTTGCAGAAGCTCAAATGTGCTCCGTAACACAAGAATGAACCTCATTGTTTCCTGTGGAAGCTCAAACATGCTGCATAACACAAGAATGAACCACAATGGTTCTTACAGAAGCTCAAACATGCTGCGTAACACAAGAATGAACCCCATTGGTTCTTACAAAAGCTCAAACATGCTGCGTAACACAAGAATGAACCTCATTGGTTCTTGTGGAAGCTCAAACATGCTGCATAACACATGAGAATGAACCTCATTGCTTCTTGCAGAAGCTCAAATGTGTTACATAACATGAGAATGAACTTCATTGGTTCTCGCGGAAGCTCAAACGTGCTGCGTAACACAAGAACGAACCTCATTGGTTCTTGCTGAAGCTCAAACTGCTGCGTAACACAAGAACAAACCTCATTGGTTCCTGTGGAAGCTCAAACGTGCTGCGTAACACGAGAACGAACCTCATTGGTTCTTGCTGAAGCTCAAACTGCTGCGTAACACAAGAATGAACCTCATTGGTTCCTGTGGAAGCTCAAACGTGCTGCGTAACATGAGAACGAACCTCATTGGTTCTTGCTAAAGCTCAAACGTGCTGCGTAACATGAGAACGAACCTCATTGGTTCTTGCTGAAGCTCAAACGTGCTGCGTAACACGAGAATGAACCTCATTGGTTCTTGCTGAAGCTCAAACTGCTGCGTAACACAAGAACAAACCTCATTGGTTCTTGCGGAAGCTCAAACGTGCTGCGTAACACGAGAATGAACCTCACTGGTTCTTGCAGAAGATCAAACGTGCTGCGTAACACGAGAATGAACCTCATTGGTCGTTGCTGAAGCTCAAACGTGCTGCATAACACAAGAATGAACCTCATTGGTTCTTGCAGAAGATCAAACGTGCTGCGTAACACGAGAATGAACCTCATTGGTCGTTGCTGAAGCTCAAACGTGCTGCGTAACACAAGAATGAACCTCATTGGTCGTTGCTGAAGCTCAAACGTGCTGTGTAACACCAGAGTGAACCTCATTGGTTCTTGCTGAAGCTCAAATGTGTTGTGTAACATGAGAATGAACCTCATTGGTTCTCAAACGTGCTGCGTAACATGAAAATGAACCTCATTGGTTCTTGCTGAAGCTCAAACGTGCTGCGTAACACGAGAATGAACCTCATTAGTTCTTGCCGAAGCTCAAATGTGTTGCGTAACATGAGAATGAACCTCATTGTTTCTTTCATGTCAAGCAAACATGCTTGAGCTTCCGTTTATCCTAACTGATGTGTGAGTGGATGAATGTTTATATGTAAATTAAATCTTTTCATCATATAAAGCGATCAAGTGTCTTAAGAAAATTTGGACTCAATTCATATGGATTAGTTGTACGATCTCTTTATGAACTATTTGAAGCATCAAATTGTCAGTTGTGTAGTTGTCTATGGAGGGACAGAAATCGCTCAGATTTCATTAAAATACCTTTATTTGTGTTTCGAAGATGAACGAAAGTCTTATAGGTTTGGAACCGCATGAGGCGAGTAAATGAGGAGAGAATTTTTATTTTTGGGTGAACTAACCCAAAAACCCAAGCCCTTTACAGCGGAATGGATTCTGATTGGCTGTCAATGTTTTTATCATTCATCAGCTGGAAAAAAAAAAGTTCTGAAAGTGATTGATATCATTTCTGTGTCATTATCATTATAGTTGTGGTGTGGATTCTGCTATTCTTTTATATTTGTAATGATTTTTAGAACTATATCATTATTGTTATTGTTATAGTTGGTGTGAACAGGCTGTAACATTTAGCCTATTTACCAGCATTAAATTGCCGGCAATATGTTCGAGAATACAAAAATGCTTTATTGATTGAGTCTGTGTTGTTTGCATCCATAACATTACAAACACAGAAGGGTCAGCATTTGAACAAGTAAACTTGTTTATGATGGGTAGCATTATGCCAACAAAGGGTATCTAGATGTTTGTTTGTTCTTATTATATACACACTAATTGACACTATGAGGTTTTATTGCCTGATCAACCTCTGATTAGTTTCCCTATAGAGCTCTGACAGATTCCTGTTAAAACAAACAACTGAACAACACAATACAGCCATGTTATTGGCATATATCTGGATGTGATTGTGTTTCTTTGTGTTAGTTAAGGAAAGAAAAAGAGACTCTTGTTTTGCAAGGCATTTCAGTTCAGTGCTCAGTGAGGAGGAAATTAATAAAATTAATATGAATAAAAAAGAATATTAGACCTTCCTGTCGCACTCTGTGAGTAACAAGCTTGCTTGATGAGGCATCATAATTAAATTACAGCAGACAGAGAATACTGCTTCACCTTACAGACATGATTTTTAAGTAAATCCTCTTACAATATATGCAACTGAATGTTAATTTGTTTTCCCCCCATAGGATTGTTGTTATTTATCTAAGCAACATGCCTTTGTTTATTTTTCAGTTTTGGATATAATGCAGAACAAAATGTGTAGACAATACATTCAATAATTTAATTAGTAAAAACTGAGACGCGCTGGAAAAAATGATAACATCTAAAATAACTAGTCAAAATATTATTTAATATTGCTGAATCAACCTAAATACATTAATTTATACCAACAAAATTATTTTTATGGGTTAAATCATGTTAAAAAAAAAACAAATGCAGGTTACCACTTTTTTGCACATCATTGGAAATTCTCTGAAAAATATGATCAGTGAATTTCCACCATGTTCTTACATCTGTCACTCACCGAAACGTAAGTGGCTGTAGAGAGTTGTATTCTCCCCACAAAACTGACTAATTAGGTTCTTCTTTTGGAAACGGTACTCCTGTTGTTTATTTCAACAGTGAGCATAATTTCTCAGAACAATATTTCTGTTGTTCGCATTGTTTGCCCCCTCGTTTCAGAGTGGACGTGGAAATGGTTCATGAGTGGCGAGTCAAGCAAGTTGCACAAATGATTATTATGACCATTTGTGTCCATTCAAACCGCACAAGGACACACTAACCATACACCCGCTTTTACCCACAATGCTTTAGTGGAAATTGTACAAAATGTAAGACCCTCTTTGCAACTAGAGGACATGATTTCTTAAGATTTTAATAATGCATTACTATTCAACCATTATACCCGCCAAGAGGTTGATTGGATAGCCCGCAGTAAAAGAGACCTTTTTCATGAGATGAGACCTTTAATAAATGCCTGAATGCATGCAGATGTGCAGAATGGTTAAAAAGGATCTGTCTTTGGTTACAATCTTGACTATTATGACAGTCCGTATCATCCCAATGCGATGTATGTACAAATGAACGGTGTTCTGTCCAATATAGCATTTTTTTAACCTCCAGGCGAGAGTCAAAGTTATGCAGCATAATTGTTTAGAGAGAGGCGGCGAATGTTTTATGGGGGCAGCCCCTGTGCATCCACATTTAAACTGGTGGCCAACATTGAAATGCAATAAAGGATCAGTGTTAGAGGTTTGAGTAATGAGGAGTCAGTTGATAACCTGTGGATATAAAGACGGATATGGACAGCAGAGACTGCGTCTGGAAAGGGCACGGGGATTCAATGGCTTGACATTATTAACTCCAGACATTTTCTTCTGAACGTGTCTTCAAGTCACTTTATATTAAACGAGGGTTTTATTGGCTTTCAGGTCTTTTTTCTTTGGATCTGAATCCATGTGACTGATCAGCTGGTGCAAATATTTTTTTTTTTTTGCAAATAATATTTGTTAGTCATAGTATTTATCCTGACAAATCGCAACAAGCTTTATTTTAAATCTTACAATGCATGTTTCTGTTGCAATGACAGGTCAACATTTGAGGTGAAATCAATCAATCATATATAGACAATCTCACTGCAACATTAAACTGAGACATCACATAAATCACACAAATTCTGCTGTACTTCATATATTTTGGCCACCTTGGAAGACTAGTGATTTTGTTGTTGTGAAGTCACCAGTACTGACAACAAGTCACAGTCTGCCTCAGTGACCAGAATCCACTCATCGTGAGCTTCGTCTGACTGACAGAGATGTGAACTTCAACACTTTCCAGCTACAAAGATGACATTGATCAGTGATGCTGCATTGTGCCTATGAAGAGGCAAGAGGATACAAATGCAAAATGTATTCTGTTACATTCAGAAGATTGTAAGAACATGTGTAAAAACTGGCATCCTAATTATTGTTTTTTCTGTACATAATGTGATATCCACTATATTGTAGTCTATGCACTCTTATTATGTGTACAGTGTACTTTTTTTCCCAAATAAATCAATAAAAGAAATATGTCTCTTTTTTGCCCATTTGCTAACTTAAGTTGCTTAATAACTTGTTTATAAGAAAATACATGCAAATACATTAAAAGATGGATTGCTATTTTTATTGCTATTGACGTTTTATGAAAGCTGTTCATTTCCCAACAGAAAAAGAGGACCGGCACTAGTTGTTACATAGGGAATATGGCAAAAAGTAAAGTAAAAAGTCTAATTACACAAATATGTTTTCGCTCACTTAAATTAGCCTTTTTATTTCTGTGAATTCTGTCTAGTGAACTCAAATTTCAATCAATTTTTTTTTTCAATTTATATGTTTCTTATTGGGTGAAAAAAAAAAAAAAAAAATTGGCATAGATTTAGAGTCAACTAAATCAAGTGTATTTATAATAAATAGCCTAAGCCCAAAATACTATAGTAATTTATAGTAAATACTATAGTACTTGAATTAATTTGTTGTGGTAATTATATAGTTGCTGTGGTAATATAACAACTATAGTAATATAAACAAATTACTTTACCCAATACTCTACTACAGTACGTTTTCTACAAGAGTATATTATACTACAATACACTGCAGTTTACTGTAGTAAAAACTAAAGTATACTACAGTATTTATTACAGTTTATCAGTTCACTAATTCTACAGTATGCATAGCATTCATTAACAAAGTGTTGTAAATACTATAATATATACAGTATACTACAATTTACTATAGTATGGTTGATATTTGTTGACCAAAACAATATTTTATAGGCTATGCTACCTTTTACATTATTTTACGCTTTCAATATCGCTAAAGACAGCTCCATTGTGACAACTTACCCCAAAGTGAGGGACATATTTATGTTAAATGTTTTTATATATACTTCCACAGTAATGTTTTTTTTCGTAGTCAAGACTTTTTGGTTTTAATGTTTGTGCCTCTTACAAAACTATAAACCTACCCTGAGAAATATTCTCTGCAGTGTAAACTGGGACAACTAGCCTATAGTTAGTTAGCTATAGCCCCAATCTCTGTTACAAACATATACAAAATCAACAATTAATGTTTTTTATTATCCATAAATGCAAACACAATGGTACTTTTCACTTGTTTATGAAACACAAAGGTTTCGTTTGATAGGTTTCATGATATTGATAATTTCTATAGTTATATATAGTTAAATATAAGCTACAACAAAACTAAAAACAAAGAGCCGCTACAAGTCAGATTTTACTCAGGCATTTGGGGAGCCGACTGAATGACATCACTGCATCCACTGCGCTCGCCGTGAGCTGGTCTGGATCCAGGGAATGGGCTCTGGGAATAGGAATGGGATGTGCCCTGAGGAGGACTCAGATTGATGGACTCGGAAACAACAGTAAGTTAGGAAGTTATGAAAAACCACCCAAAACTTTACATAACAGCAGCAGCTTCAGTGTGCGTGTTTTCCTGTGCATTGTTTTCATTGTGTGCTGTGAGTGTTAAAAAGATTTTAACTTTTAATTAATTTGCTAGCGGCTAACCTTTGTAGCGGCTCGGCTAATATGACTTTAGGGAAAGAGTTAAACACATTCCTCTGCAGTTATGAACTCGCTGAGACTTTCCGTATCTCGTGTTGTGCTGGAAATCTGTTAGGAAATACTGTTATTCACTGGTGCATGTTTTTGTTTTTATCCTAGTTAAACTTAACTAGCCTCTTTCCTAAAACTAGTTTGGGTTACGAGCACTTAAAATTGTTTGTTTATGGTTTATTGTTTCGTATGTAGTTTGTGGTTAATTCATTATAGTAGTTTTATTGTCTTTAAGTTGTTTATTTTATCGGAGTTGGTAATTGTTGTCTCATAGCTTGTGATTATTGGTGCAAAGTTGGTTTTGAGGTCTCAGAGTCATAGATTGTGATTGTCTGCATACTGGCTTTTCATATTTGGTTTCGGTACAACTCAAATCACAGTTATGTTGTGACAAAGCAGTATGTTATGTCAGGTACAAAAGATTTACTTTAACAAAACCCTTCAACAAAACCATAAAAAGTCTTGTAGAGTAATTAAAGAATATCTAAAAAAAGTTTTAGATTAAAATTAAGAAACTGCTAGAAGTTTCATCATCTGTTCAATATTCAGTAATCTGTCTTTTTAATCAGCTCTAGTGTTGTGTAGAATAGAATTAGATTAGATATAGAAATTGTAGTAGAATAGAAATGTTGCTTATGATTCTTAATTATATTGTTGTTGTTTCCTTTTTTTTTTTACTTTTCCTTTAAAGTGCACAAGGCACAATATAAAAATAAAAATGATTATTGAGTCATCCTGTGTCAAATCAACCAAATTTTGGAAACCTTCCTGGCTAAAATTTTTGATTTTTATTATTATTTTATTTATTTTATTTTTTGAAGAAAGGCAAACATTAATATATTGATGAATGACAAAATATTAAATGCCATGGATGAATATTTACTGAGTAATCCACTAGTGTTAAAGGGTTAGTTCACCCAAAAATGAAAATAATGTCATTTATTACTCACCCTCATGCCGTTCCACACCCGTAAGACCTTCGTTAATCTTCGGAACACAAATTAAGATATTTTTGTTGAAATCCGATGGCTCCGTGAGGCCTGCATAGCCAGCAATGACATTTCCTCTCTCAAGATCCATTAATGTACTAAAAACATATTTAAACCAGTTCATGTGAGTACAGTGGTTCAATATTAATATTATAAAGTGATGAGAATATTTTTGGTGCGCCAAAAAAAACAAAATAATGACTTATATAGTGTTGGCCGATTTCAAAACACTGCTTCAGTAAGCTTCGGAGCGTTATGAATCTTTTGTGTCGAATCATGATTCGGAGCGCCAAAGTCACGTGATTTCAGCAGTTTGCGGTTTGACATGCGATCCGAATCATGATTCGACACAAAAGATTCATAACGCTCCGAAGCTTCCTGAAGCAGTGTTTTGAAATCAGCCATCACTATATAAGTCAACAAAAATATCTTAATTTGTGTTCCGAAGATGAACGAAGGTCTTACGGGTGTGGAACGGCATGAGGGTGAGTAATAAATGACATTATTTTCATTTTTGGGTGAACTAACCCTTTAAGAAAACATCCAAAATCCACTTTTAAGCATTTATTTTTGGCACTTTATCTTTTTATTTCTATCCACCTTATTCCTACGCCCCATGACGCTTTGCACGAAATATGGGTGTAACTTCAGTTAAGCTGTAAACAATCTGTGAAAGGTTCGCTCTATGAACGCAATAATACGTTTTTTTTTTAAAAAAAACTGGATACAATGAGATGACAATATTCTGCTCACCCTTCAACCATCGAACATTAAAAGGACATTTAAAAGTGTTAAGGGTACTTTCAACAACAGACCATGAATATCCCCAAAGCGCGATTCTTTCCACAGCAATAACGGACGTGTTAAATATCACTTAAGTAATATATATCTGTATTATGTAACATACCAAAAACATATCAAAAATGTTCATTAACTGAAGCATTGCGTGATACTATTTCAAAGTGATTTCTGCCATTTTGACAGATAATAAATTGTATTTACCTATGAAAACAAACCTGGAAAAAGACGTGAGGATTTGAGGAGAAAAACGAGAGATTATGGGATATATATCGTAAATTAAATAGCGAGAAGAGACCACAGATGTGCAGTATATGTTGTCCTTTTTCATAGTATTAAAGCGGAATGCAAAGGGAAAAAAGAAAATAATCACGAGGAAAAGAATGCAGCGAATGAAAAGTGCTCTTGCCATAGATATTCTTGTTATAATTATATATATTCTTATATATATTATATATTCTTGTCACGTTAAAATACCAAGCGTTACGTTATTCTCATGATGTCTTAAAATAAAACGTGACGGAAAATTGACAGCTCATTCAGTCTAACTGATGGATAAGCTTTATTTACGGGAAACTTATGATTTGAAACTATTCATTTCAGTCTTTTTGAATGGAAGTTCCCCAAACCGGAAGTGCCACCCATAATTCAAAACGCAGTAGGCTCGTCAGGAATAAGGTGGATAGATTTCAATTACAATACATATTTTTAAAGGCTGTTTTCTCAAAATGAGTTTTTTCTCCTACACTGAGCCATATATCTCCACTTACAGTTTTATTCCTATCTATATTCTGAAGGTTTTTCCAGAGGGATTTGTTCATATATAATTTGCCAGATTATATACAACATTTTATTTCAAAGAAAAATTGTGAAAATTTATTTATTTTTTCTGACTGTTCACAATATTTTCTGAATTATGGATGTAAAAACCTTTGACTCTAATAGGTAAAAAAAAAAAAAAAACAAGAATTCTGAACCTGACTTCATCTGATGTTCAGATTTTTGTACAAGAAAGTTATGCAAATTAGCGCATTTTTAAGTAAATAATGCCTCATTTGCATATTTAAACATAACATTTTAGAAAACTTGTAATACAAAAAATGTTTGCAATTCTTATCGTAATCAATCCACTGAGGAAGTATGGTGATAACTATTAGTTAATTTTTCACCCTATTCACCTGGGGTGTCCTGCCTTAAAGGCCCTAGACCTATATGGTTCACTCCTAGAGATGTAGGGATCTTATTTTTTAGTGGTCAGAAACCAAATGTGCATCACTCTGCGTATAGCTGATACTGTTTTCTTTTAAAGAGGAATGTCTAAAGTAATGTTGAAACTAGAAATGTATTGCATTTCCTTCTATCAAAACAATTGCTTAGAACATACCTGTCTGAGTGCCAAAAATATTATTTTTCCAATGTTTGCTTGTCTATAACTCTTGAAGTATTAAAGATTTCTCAATATCCTTTTTGATTTTGGTTCTTAACAAACATTTCTTTGGTATCTTCATTTTTGAGGCCCTATATGTGGTTCATTGCCAGAGATATGGGGATCTCAGTGTGGCTCCATGTTCAAATTGTTGAACTTGACCCATTTTCAATAGTAAAAAAAAACAAAAAAAAAAACAAATATGGGTAACTTTTCAAACAGCTGATACTTATTGAATTGAAAGAAGAATGTCTAAAGAACAAATAATGTTAATACTAGAAATGTAGTTTCTTTCCTTCTATCATAGCAACTGCATTGAACATACCAATTTGAACAATATTTCAGTGCCAAAAATCCACTGAAATGGTCAAAGTGAGGTGCGTTAACTTGCTCTCAACAGTTTATTCATAGGATCATATTTGAATCAGTTTCAGGGAAATTTGGAAGAAGGGGTTTTGTTAATTTTAACTGATTCTGGAGCTACCAAGAGTTAAAAGACCTGCCTTAAAGGGTTAGTTCACCCAAAAATTAAATTTCTTTCATTAATTACTCACCCTCATGTCGTTTCACACCCGTAAGACCTTCAGAACACAAATTAAGATATTTTTTGATGAAATCAATTTTTTTTTTATCTCTCATAGAAAACAACAAAATTACAACTTTCAAGGTCCAGTAAAGACAGTCGACATGACTACAGTAGTTCAACCTTAATGTTATGAAGTGACTAGAATACTTTTTGTGCACAAAAACGAAACAAAAGTAATTACTTTATTCAACAATTTCTTCTCTTCTGTGTCATTCTCATATGTTGTTTACGTCCAGCGCTTCCAGGTTCTACGTCAGAACGCTGACTCATTATTGGCCGACTCCATGCGTCATGCTGATCACGTGATCA
Source organism: Hypophthalmichthys nobilis (assembly GCA_037950665.1). NCBI lineage: Eukaryota > Metazoa > Chordata > Actinopteri > Cypriniformes > Xenocyprididae > Hypophthalmichthys > Hypophthalmichthys nobilis. The sequence goes on from CM075470.1 coordinate 45,539,322, forward strand.
GCTTTGGCCAATTATGAGCCGGCATTCGGATGTAAACACGGAAGACTTCACTGTGCTTACTGTGTCCCCTGCGTAAGGATAATGACAGGGAAGAGAAGAGATTGTTGAATAAAGTCATTATTTTTGTTTTGTTTTTGCGCACAAAAAGTATTCTCATCACTTCATAACATGAAGGTTGAACCACTGCAGTCACATTGACTGTTTTAACAATGTCTTTAGTACTTTTCTGGACCTTGAAAGTGTCAGTTAAATTGCTGTCTATGGACAAGTCATATACCTCTCGGATTTCATCAAAAATATCTTAATTTGTGTTCTGAAGATGAACAAAGGTCTTACGGGTGTGGAACGGCATGAGGGTGAGTAATAAATGACAGAAATTTCATTTTTGGGTGAACTAACCCTTTAATATTTTTACTTTCTTCACTGTTTATGTTGGTCTTTCTTCAGAAAAATATAAACAAAATTAAAAATTTGACCTGGGGACCTCTGGTTGAGTTGACACAGAATGACCTAGAGGTTCTCTGTCAAAGATGTTTTGCCCTATACTCTGTTAATCCATATTTTTTTTTAATTCAGTGCCTATAGGAAGCAGTATCACAGCCCCACGAAAGTAATGAGGGTCTGCTAATCAGCTCAGCAATGTCTCCCAAAGGAGTTGGCCAAAGTAAGGTCGAGGAAACCGCTGTACAGGTGGCCGTCCGGGTGCGTCCGCTGCTTCCCAAAGAGATTTTGCACAACCATGAGAGTTGCATCACTGCAGACCCAGAAGAGAGAAGGGTCACCCTGGGCAATGACCGCCACTTCCACTGTGACTTTGTGTTTGAGGATAGCTCTACACAGGAGGATGTGTATACAGACTGCGTTCAACCTCTCATCGAGGCTTTCTTTCATGGATTCAATGCCACAGTTTTTGCCTATGGGCAGACAGGCTCAGGCAAAACCTACACCATTGGAGAAGCCAACATTTGTAAGTCTTTTATATGGAAGTCAAGTCACATTTATTTATATAGTGCTTTATACAATAAAGATTGTTTCAAAGCAGCTTCACATTAAAGGGGACCTATTATGCCCCTTTTTACAAGATGTAATATAAGTCTCTGGTGTCCCCAGAATGTGTCTGTGAAGTTTCAGCTCAAAATACCCCACAGATCATTTATTATACCATTTTTGAGTGGAAGGAAAAACAAGCTGTTTTCGTGCATGTATCTTTAAATGCAAATGAGCTGCTGCTCCCCGCCCCCTTTCCAGAAGTAGGTGGAGCCTTTACAGCTCGTGCCTCGGATACTCTGCTAAAAACTAACAAAACATCTGTTTGGTTTTGATTATCATCTCTATCATAATCACGCACACATGACATTGCAGTTCTTCATCATCATGAAAGTTTATTATCTGCATGCGTTTTAAAGCCATATCAGTCTAAACTTCTGATATATGGTTTTCTGAGCGCACATATTCGAAGTACGTGCAGACAGCGCATCCCGTGAGTATTAAACTATGTTCTCTTTCAAGTCTTATTGCGCATAACCTTGTGTGTATTTGACAGTTTATGTCGAAAACACACAAAGATAACATAAACAGCAGGGAAAGAAATCACGTGTAAATTATATCTGTGTATTAAAGTGACAGCAGCATAATATACAGTACCTACTGCTGTATATGCTGTCAATATGAATCAAACAACAAAAGAAAAACAGAAAATCACTCACTTCTCTTGACTGAATCACTTTAGTAGCTTTAATAAGAATACATTTCTTACTTGAATGCTGCTATTAAATGCTCTGGCGAGGAGATAAACATGGCGGACTGTGTACAGCTCACTCAGGGCGGGGCCTATGCTAATAGGGCAGAGTCTGTCAGCAGTCGTGGGCGGGCATAAGCATTTGTGAAAGACACTGTTTATGATTTGTGGGGATTATAAAAAAAGGAGTGGGTGTATTTTTATCATTATGGGGTGGTTGTGTACACACACTGCCAACACACATTTATGTTCAAACACTATGTAAAAGTGAATTTTGCATAATAGGTCCCCTTTAATAAACAGTTAAATAGAAGTGCCATGTTTTTATTTTATTGGAGGTTTATTGAGTATTTTGAGAGCTGAAGTGTTGAATAAACAGATCAAAATCATGCCTAAGTTCAGTTCCTTACAGCATATTATTAAATGGGCTTCATCTAGACTAGACAAGACTCACAAGGCTAGGAAAGGCTTTGTCTGTGTCTTGTTAAAATGCTTCCACGAGTTTGCACGTTCGTGCTGCCAGCAACACCTCCCCCGGTTCAGTTGCCACCGCTTCACTCGCAATCTGAGATCTTGCGTTTTAGCATTCTGCCTCATAGTTATTCATTAACCTGCTGTTGGTTTTTTTGGCCGCAGCTGCTTTTAGGGATGACGAACAGGGCATCATTCCCAGAGCCGTGGCCGAGATCTTCAAACTGCTGGATGAGAATGACCTCGTTGACTTCTCTGTCCGAGTGTCATACATGGAGGTTTACAAAGAGGTCTTCAGAGACCTTTTGGAAGTTGAGACGGCCAGTAAAGACATACATATTCGAGAGGATGAAAAGGGCAACGTAGGTAAGTTTGTGAGGAAAACTGATGCAAGATTCTCTTCCGGTGTAGAATAAGTAAGGATGTGCAAAACTACACTACTGCTCAAAAGTTTGGGTTCGGTTAAAAAAAAAAAAATTATGCTCACCAATGCTGCGTTTATTTGACCAAAAATACAGTAAAAGAAGTAATACTTTGATGCAAAACTGAATTTTCAGCATCATTACTCCAGTCTTCAGTGTCACATGATCCTTCAGAAATCATTCTAATATGCTGATTTGATGCTCAAAAAACATTTCTTCTTATTATCAATGTTGAAAATAATTTTAATATTATGTTTAATATTTTGTGGACACTGTGATAATTTGTTTTTTCATTTCATTTTGAGTCTTTGAAAAATAGAAAGTACAAAAGAACCTTTAAAATATAAATCTTTTGTAACATAATAAATGTCTTTACTGTCACTTTTGATCAGTGTAATAATGCATCAAATGTCCTGAATAAAATTAATAAAAAAAAGAAACATCTTACTGAGCCCAAACTTTTGAATACTAGTGTACATATTCTCAAAATCAATACTTTGTGGGTTCCTTGAAAATCTAGTTGACAGACTAAATGATTTTTTTTTTTTTTTGTCTGTGATTGTCTACAATGATCAATGCTTCAAAATGTTGTTAATAGTCATCAATGACACTGTTCACCGAGCGCTTACACAGATACACACGGGAGCGTTTGAAAGCAGGCGTCTATCGCGGACCTGCTTTCAAATTCAAACACTTCCGTGTGCTTTCAAACACTGCTGTGCGTTGATCATTGTAGCCAATTACAGACATATCTGGTGAGCGCGTGAACACAATGGCCAATTAGAGGTGTTTAAGAAATCCACTCAAAGCATCACATTTTTAACATTTCAGTACAGATTGGTACCGAAGTCAGTACTTTTGACAACTCGATAAAAAAGACCATGTACAATAAAGAATTATTATTGTTTAACATCTTTATAAACAATATATTTCTGTAACATTCCTAATAATTATTGTTTAATTTTTCTTTTTTTGTTTTAGAATTATTATAGCATGTCACACTGCACATAAATCTTGAAATCATGTCAGCTGCCCATAAGTCAAAAAAGACCCCTAAAAATCCTGAGATCTGTTTATTATTTACTCATTTTTACTTTTGATATGCTTTTCCTCTGTTAAAGTGCTTCATTTTTTGTTTTATGTACTTAGGGCCAGGTTTACTAAACAGTGCAAATTAGCGTGAGAGCGCAATTCTAAAAAGCACAGATGGGAGTGGAAAGTGCTGCGCATGATCTACTGAAGACACACAAATTAAAGAACACAGATGCAGCCGGATCATTTTCATGACCGACACAATCTACCAAGAGCAGCGCAAATTAGTGCATTTATTATTTATATAGTATAATTTAAATACTCTCCTTCCATAAATTTTGTGTCTGAAAGGGAAACTCCTACAAATGCATATGTACTAAGGTCAGACGCAAAAATAACTGATGCAAAAGTTTTGCACTGCGTGTCTTTAGTAAATCCTGAAAGTAGTTTTTTTTTAACACCAAAGAGGGTTTATGCTGGTGCAAGCTGTTGGTAAATCTGGCCCTTGGTGTTTTGTGTTGTGACTGCCCATTTCAGAAAGTCTTTCAGCAACACGTGACTGTTCAGAAAAAGACATCTTTTGTGTTTACCCACAGTGCTTTGTGGTGTGAAGGAATGTGAAGTGGAGGGACTTGATGAGGTGCTGAGTCTCTTAGAGTCAGGAAAGACGGCCCGTCACACAGGGGCCACCCAGATGAACCCCCACTCCAGTCGCTCTCACACCATCTTCACGGTGCTCATGGAACAGAGGCGCGGAGGTTCTCGAGGAGCGCCCGGGACTGTGCAGATCCTCTCTTCCAAATTCCATTTTGTGGACCTGGCTGGATCAGAGCGAATCCTCAAAACTGGCAACACTGGTGAACGTCTCAAGGAGAGCATTCAGATCAACAGTGGACTTCTTGCTCTCGGAAATGTCATTGGAGCGCTTGGGGACCCCAAAAGAAAAGGCACCCATATCCCATACAGGGATTCCAAAATCACCAGGTACAAATCATTTCACTTGTTTTTTAGTTTTTTTTTTATTAAACTAATTACAGTATTTTTCAAGTCTAACCTTTATGGCTAGTACTGTTTGCTAAAGCAAGAATCACTATTACTGTTGCTTACTCTTAAAGTTTCTCAAAAAGGATGTGGAAAAATACTTAAGTAGATTTTAAAAATGTAGAAGTTTAGTTTGTGACATATTACTGTTCAAAAGTTTAAAGGCAGTAAGATTGTTTAAAAAAAAAAAAAAAAAAAGTCACTTATGTTCACCAAGGCTGCATTTATAACTGTTTTCTATTTTTGTATATTTTAAAATGTAATTTAATTGAAAAGTAAAGACATTATAATGTTATAAAGGATTTCTATTTCAAACAAATGCTGTACTTTTGAACCTTCTATTCATCAAAGAATCCTGAAAATAAATGAGCATGGTTTCCACAAAAATATTAAAGAGCAAAACTGTGCAAATCATCATATTAGAATGATTTCTGAAGGATCATGTGACATTGAAGTCTGGAGTAATGATACTGAAAATTCAGCTTTGATAACAGGAATAAATTACATTTTAAAATATATTCAGTTAAACTAAATATATATTTTACTGTATTGTATTTGATCAAATAAATAAAGCCCTGGTGAGCATAAGAGACTTCTTTCAAAAACAAAAATATTACAGGCTGGGCTTGATATAAAAGGTGGGGTAAGTCGTTTTTCAAAAACGCTGTTGGACATTGTTGATATTTGAAATCAGCCCAAACAAACCCACCCCTCTCTTTATATCTCCGCTTCCAAAACTCACCCTCCAATCCTAACCACTCTGCTCCGAGTCAGCCTCGAACCCAGTGTTACTCACATGTGAAGCAGAATCAAAGCAGCCTCCATGTCTGTTTTCAGGCCTTCTCGCTCAGCTCTCTCCAGCGCTGGAAAGCTTCTCTAATGGCGCTTTTCTACTGCGCCAAGGCTGCATTTATAACTGTACTTTTTGTAAAATTGTACAAAATATTTGTGTACAATATATTTTTTTCAGGATTCTTTGATGAATAGAAAGTTCAAAAGAACAGCATTTATTTGAAATATAATCTTTTGTAACATTATAAATGTCTTTACTGTCACTTTTGATCGATTTAATGCATCCTTGCTGAATAAAAGTATTAATTTCTTTAATTTTTTTTCAAAAAAATAATAATTCTTACTGACCCCAAACTTTTGAACGGTAGTATATAATGTTACAAAAGCTTTGTATTTCAGATAAATGCTGTTCTTTTGAACTTTCTATTCATCAAGGAATCCTGAAAAAAAGTACACAACTGTTTTCAACATTGATAATAATCATAAATGTTTCTTGAGCAGCAAATCAGCATATTAGAATGATTTCTGAAGGATCATGTGACACTGAAGACTGGAGTAATGATGCTGAAAATCACAGGAATAAATTACTTTATAAAATATATTCAAACAGAAAACAGTTATTTTAAATTGTAATAATATTTCACAATATTACTGTTTTTACTGTATTTTTAATTAAATAAATGCAGCATTGGTGAGCAGACGAAACTTCTTTTAAAAACATTAAAAATCTTACCGTGTCTAAACTTTTGACTGGTAGTGTATTCCCTAGGCATTCTTTACAATGCCAAATTTCACACATTGCCGGTAACATATAATATATATATTTCAGTAGTATTCTAAAAAGGCATCTGAAATAATAAGTTAATTGTAGTGTTGTCAAAAATATTGATTTTTTTTTTAATTATCACTAGGAAAGCAGTGAAGAATTACATAGTTTCTCTTGTTGCCCTTCGACTTAAAATTACAACCAAAATGCCACAATGTGGCATCGCATTTTGTATTCTGAGTTGTGTTGCGGTAAAAATAGCAACAGGGTAGTGTCAGTAGCTCACCGAGCTTTTCACGGCATCGACGTAGAATGCACTGTGCAAACAAAATGGCGCCCCCCATTGTCCAAAAAATGTATAAAACGATGTGTATTTTTTAAATAACGCAAATTTTTCATGGGTTTTCTACTACATATTTCAGTAAGAGACAATACATACATATAAGTCTTAATTCCCGGGATTCCCTTTAAAAATATCTATATGGCAGTTTTTTCCCATGGTATCAATGTCAAAATTGTGGCCAGTGAAAATGCTGAGTGGCTTGTAACTTTGGAAAACCAGTAGCCACAGTGGCTGAAAAGTTAATGTCAAGCCCTACTTACAGACCACAAAGTTTTAAACAGTAGTGTGTAAGCTGTTGTTAGTTTGTTGTGAGAGAATCCTATTTTGCTACTAACCACACTGAGATTACATGTTGCTGCTCATCTTCTCTATCTCTGATTGAAATGCTCTCAGTGGTATTTTTGTTGGCCTGGGTTTTGGAAAGAGGGCATGTGTAACATCGCCTTTATATAGTTTAAAGGCTTTCAAGGTTGAGGATGTGTCTGTGTTACATCTTGTTGTCAGGATCTTAAAGGACTCTCTTGGAGGCAATGCCAAAACCCTCATGATTGCCTGCATAAGCCCTTCCTCCTCAGACTTTGATGAGAGCCTAAACACACTCAACTACGCCAAGCGGGCTCGTAACATCCAGAACCGGGCTACGGTCAACTGTCGCGGGGAACCTGACCGCGTCGAGGGCCTTGAACTCCAGATCAAAGCGCTTAGACGAGCTCTTGAAAACCGCCAGCGCTCTGAAACCCGCATCATTGCTCGTTCAGACCCCGAGAAGAGACTTCGGCCCTTTGAACTGGATGTGAGAAAGCTGCAAGCAGAGAGCGCCCACTACAGGACGTGCACGGACTCGGCCTACAGGCTTTTGACAGAGCTGCAGGGGGAAGGGACTCTGAATGCAGGTCAGCTCCTGCGGGTGAAAGAGTGGCTTTGTGCCGTCGAGGAGGAACGCAGCAGCCTGACCTCAGCGTCGGGGCTGGACAGCGGCATCGAGAGCAGCTCTACTGAGGACAGTGCTGTGATTAAAAGGGGGCGGGCGGCACTGAACATCCAGGTTGGCTGCAGGCACATCCATTTTCAAATATGAATATTTTATACTTAACAATTCATCATAAAAAGGCAATTATGTATCTTGGCAGGTCATTATTTCTCAAGCATTAATTTCAGATATGCTCGAATGTCATGATGTAAACTATGTGATTATCTGCATAATCCTGCAGACGATGCCACAGGATCCTGACCATGTCAAAGAGGATTGGAGCAGAGACCGCGAGGACTACATTTCCCAGCTGCAAGCCCAGATACAGCAATTAGAACAAGAAAACACAGACTTTCTAGCTGCCCTGGAAGATGCCATGGAGCAATACAAACAACAGGTGAGGGAATGGAAATTCTCTGCGGGTTTAGTTGTGTTTTTGAATGAAGATTTAATTGTGCAATGAGCTGGAAGTGAATACATTCTTAAAAATCATGGAAAAGTCTTTGTTTCTAATCTAATTATGCTCTCCTCTAAAATATGTTATTGGCTAAGTATGGCTCTTGATGGGCCCTTTTCACATAAAGTGGTGTTTCCAAAGTTATTACCATTATAAATCTAGCAAAGTTTTTTATATTTTAATTTAAGAAAACAATACTACACTCTACTGTTGAAAAGTTTGGGGTTGGTAAGATTCTTCTGCTCACCAAGGCTGTGAAATATTATTACAATTTAAAATAACTCTTCTATTGTAATATATTTTAAATGAATTTTCAGCATCATTACTCCAGTCTTCAGTGTCACATGATCCTTCAGAAATCATTCAAATATGCTGATTTGCTGCTCAGTAAACATTTATTATTATTATTATCAATGCTGAAAACAAACACATTTTTGTGGAAACTGTGATGCAGTTTTTTTCAGGATTCTTTGAGGAATATGAAGGAAAAAAAACAGCATTTAAAAAAAAAAATCTTTTGTAACCGTCATTCTGTGTCAACTCAACCAGAGGTCCCCGTCTAAAAATGTTGATTTTTATAATTAAAAAAAAAAAAGAAAAACATAATGAAGAAGAAGGCCAATATATTAAATGTCACAGATGTATATTTGCTGAAGAATGCACTACTTTGTAGAGAGGGGTCGAAATTACAATTTTTACCTGAGATTTGGAGCCAATTTACAGGGGTGTAAAAATGACTTTAGAAAGATGGCAGCATCATTATTTTATTTTTACTCAGAGATCGGTAGGTCTATTAGTAAAATCTGTTGACTTTAGCAATTTTTGTTGCATTATACGGCAACAGTGACAGTCTAAAAATGGGGGAAAAAGCTCTTGTTGTGTTTTTTGCCCTAAGTTTGCATGCCTGTAATTCAAGAAGTATTAAATATATCTTAATATCCTTTTAGATTCTGGTTCTTAACAAACTTTTCTTTTGTAATCTTCATTTTGAAGGCTCTATATGGTTCAATCCCATAGAAATAGGGATCTCAATTCGACTTCATGTTCAAAATGTTGAATTTTACCCATTTTCAATGGTCGAAAACCAAATGTGGGTTTTTCAACATGCTGATACTTATTGTGTTTGACGAAGAATATCTGAAAAACAAATAATACTGAAACTAGAAATGTATCTTGTTTCCCTCTGTGAAAACAATTGCATACAACATACCAGATGATGTTGATCCAGGAACATGCTCTACTCTGTGAATTCACGTCCACCGAGGGGGTTTCTGATACAACGGCTAAGGGAGTGATGGTAAATTTGATGCCTTTCACTCTTCTGACTGCCGTAATGATTCTTTATTTTTTCCTTTTTTGGAAAGTTGTGAAAATACCATCGTGAATTGTTTTTCATCTATCTATCTATCGTTCGTCTGTCTGTATCTGTCTGTCTACATCTATCTATCTATCTATCTATCTATCTATCTGTCTATCGTCTGTCTGTCTACATCTATCAGTCTGTCTGTCTACATCTATCTATCATCTGTCTGTCTGTCTTTTAAAAAAAAAATCTCAAATAAAAAATAAATATTAGAAGTTAGAAGTGTTGCTTTGGCAACTAACTGAAATAAAATAAGTTGCTGTTGAAGTGATAAAATTTCTAAAACTAAAATAAAAATAATTTAAACTAAAACAGAAAAAAAAGAATGTAAAATAACAAAAGCACAACAAACTGTCTAAAACTTAAACTAAACTTACGTATAAAAAATATAAAAATCTATCTGTCTGTCTTCTATGAATGGTGTACAACCCTGGTGCAGCACACATGGTCCTTAAAACAGTACTGGGGACATCTTTTGTATTTTCACGAGGTTGTAACTGCATGCTGTTTTCTCTTGTTCCTAGAGCGATAAGCTACAAGAGCAGCAGGATCTAATAGCAGAGCTTCACAGTCTGTTAGCCCAGCCGGGTGGACTGGGACTGCTCCACCTGAAACAGAGACCTCACACTGCTCCTATCAACTCACTGCCGCAGACATCAGACAGCTCCGGCCGTCTCACTCCTCCCTGCGACAGTGATGTGGGCAGGAGCCTCGCCAGACAGGTAATTGATATGTTTTGATTTGTCTCACAGCATCCTCGACCTCAAACACACATCAACTTTAATTCAACATACAAACCACAGCTGCCGCCACCTGGGCTGAGCCGTTAGTACACAAACATCTTCAAACACTTGCCGCACACCCTGTCTAATTCTGTGTTTTGACTTCACCCACATACTCTCTGATCCAAACAAATTCTCCTAATTGCCAAGGTAACACTGCAATGTCTTAACAGTCAATTATACACCCTAAACCCACTTTTGATGCTCATTTTTCAAGCCTGTTGTATGACAAGCTGGCATTTGATGTATTGTCTGGAGACAGGGTTATTTATTAAAGCAATAATCCATGAGTGGCTGTGTGTTAAGCCTTGTTTATACTTTCATGGGACCCTCTGCAGACTATTATCACGGCTCACTGCACGCAAGAGATGTTTGTATTTGACACCACCAGCCATTCTCTGAAACGACATATGGCAGTCTAGAAAATATCAGCTGTAACAGCAGTGAAGAAGTAACTTGCTGAATCTTACTTACCTAGCTAGGTATGATATTATTTGTGTTCACTGAAAATTAGTCAGTTACAAAAGGAGGATAACAACAGAAACACTTAAGTTTACTGTGACTTTGTCTTTTGTTCATGTTTTTGAAGAAATTAATACTTTTATTCAGTAAGGACGCATTAAATTTATCATTTATCATTACAAAAATTGTATTTCAAATAAATGTCTTTTTAAAATAAACAAAATATAATGAATTCGTCTACCAAATAATATAGTTCATTATCGGTGAAATTGTAGAAGTATAGATTTGGAGAATTAATATGAATTCAAATAATGTGCGATCAACTCGTGTGTATATATTCGATATTTTACAGTAGATTCGGTGCCCTAACAACCCCAAAATATCATTAAAAATGTTTTGCTTCAAATAAAATGTTTTAATGTTATTAATCATTATTATTATTAGTAAGGATGCACGATATTGGATTTTTGCCGATATCCGATATGCTGATATTTTTCAACTCATTTTGGCCAATAGCCGATGCCGATACCAATATACATATATTTTTTCCTTTGTTTGGAAACAACACCAAGTCTCTCTTCTGTGCAAGAACTATATATTTTTTTTTCAGTTAGTATTGATAAAAACTTATTAGAAAATTATTAGAGCTTTTGGTTTGGGTAAAGGCTAAAAAATATTTACGAAATATTTTTTTGAAATGCACATGGAGAGAATGAACAGGGAGTATCTTGTGCTTTCTACAGGATTGGTGTGTGCATGTTGTTTTTTACCTTCATGCAAACTGTTTTTTAGGTTGAATTTGGTACATCAGTGGACAGCAGCTCATTTTCAGACCAGACCCAGTGGGACAGCGGACATGGAAACGCTTACTATGAAACTTCTGGAAAAGGAGTGAACCGAGATGAAGATGGACATGTTCATACCGCCAGCGATAAACGCAAGTATGAAAGATGGTTTAATCATAATGCTGATGAAAAGGTTAAAGGGGCTATATGTAAAAATTTCAGTGCATTGATCACTTTTTTTTGACACTGAATGAACAGCTTGTAACGAAACTAAAAAAACAAGACCTTCCCCGACTTCCTAGGTTGTCTGTGAAAGCACTCATTTTTATATGAAGGACTTGACAAACATTCACATCACTATGATCAGATGCTTTCTTGACGGCTGTTTTCTCACTGCTGTCATTTTTGTTAAGTTTATTTGGCTATTAAGAGGAAAGTGCGCAGCACATATTCATTTAAACGTCACTCTCAGCAGTGTGGACACGTCTAGATGTTTGTTAACAGTATATCGCTGCAAAGGCATTTCCAAGTTCTTTTTACTTCTAAGCAAAGAATGAAAAATAACTTATATATATCTGGTCCTTGAATCATGTTTAGTCTCTTGTACGCGTCTTGCACAAGCAATAAGTTGCTGGCTGCAGTTCACTTAACAACCAGCGGTGTCGCTAATAACAAGGGTTTCTGAATTATACATATAACCCATTTAATTGAGAAGAAATCTATTTAGAAATCTATTTTGCATTGCCATAATTTTTGTCAGATCCATCAATGTAACCTGGACAAAGAAAGATGCTCAATTGCTCCAAGGATCTTCTACCAGGGCTCCCCTGCCTCAGGCGCTTGGACTTGTTCATCCTCCAGGCGTACAATGCACCAGACGCACATGTGAGTAATACATCCTTGAAAACATTTGACAAGACTTGAGGGTCTCAGAGTTTCACAGAAGGGCACCGGCCCACATTAGTTTCTTTCCAGCTTTCAGTCAGGTCACTTTGATTTGTTCTGATTGATTCTCCAGCTAACAGCAGCATTGGCGAGAGCTCGGTGTGGGAGAGCGTGAGAGGTTTTGGAGGTGAGTTCTGCTCAGAGAGAGGGCTTCTCCAGGCACAGCAGAAGATCAGAGAGCTCTCCATCACCATCCGCATGAAGGAGGAACTCATTAAAGAGCTGGTCAAAACAGGTGAGGTCACTGGGAAAACCTTCTGAAAATGACTAAAATGAAAGTCAATATTTAAAGACTCCATGTGGTGAAAATCAAGTTTTTAATGTTGTTTATATGTCTATGTGGTGATTTTAATATGCTTTAAGACAAACCATATGCAAATTCATTTGTCAACACCGTTGCTGAATATTTCTCCTTAAAACTGCAGTGAACCAAAGACAGTCTCAAACCAGCGGTTTGAAATCGCTGGTGTCTCTGACGTCACAAACTACCTTGTAACTAATCACGTCATCGTGTGGATGGGATTTGGCATATCATTAACTGCGAACTAGCCGGAGAGTCTTGAGAGAAGCCAGATTATCCCGGTATTTTTTCTGTTGATATGAAAAATCGTGTACATTTAGCAATATAGCGGCTGAATTGTATATATGTATATTATGATGTTATGATGAAGTATATGCCTTTCTCCACTGACGTTCTGAGATGTTCAAAGCATTTGTAAGGATGCTGATTGTTAGAAGGCAGCTGTCTGACTCTGAGATGGTGAACAGGAACATGGTTTGTGTAACATTAGCAACACATAATTAGCTGTTTGTTAACAAAGTCAAGCAAAAGGCTAATCATATTAATTGCTGTTAAGTGTCCGACGTTGTAAAAAGCGGTACCATTGTGCAGCGTTTACCTCAGTAAGTTGACCGAGCGGATCTCTGAGCTCGTGCGAGTGAGGTGGGGCTAATTAGCATATTCATAGATCCGCGTATAATAAATGAAGCAAGGGTGTAGAGTTACATTCAAGCTTTTTTTAAGGCATGAAGAAAATTTTTTCACAGGAAAAAATGTTTAAATGTGTCATTTTGGTGATCAAAGGTGAGTTTTAAGGGATAAAATTATTGACTACAGGGGGACTTTAATGTACAAAACATGTAAAAATAATAAACTTTTGTTTGTCCTAGAGCTTATTGTCTGCAATAATCTAAAAGCCAATGGAAAAATCCTATCGGGTCTTCCAGGTTTTATCCATCATTGAATACATTATCCCTGTAGCACCTTATGTGCCTAAACAATGTGTAATAACTAATGAATAAAATCATTAATAATGGATAATGAGGAAATGATTGACCAACCAATTCTGTCATCTATTAGTCTGTGCAATCAGGAACCTTCATCATTTGTGGCACTTTACAGCAGTGAAAAACACATTTCTGTGAAACAAAATAGCAGAGGTCACAAAGCTTAGCTGCAGTGGAAACATTTACAATTCAAGTTGTCCAAAGCGTGGGAGGATATTATATATCGAATGCTTTAAAGAAGCTCATAGAGTTTCATGTGCCCAGTGTTTTGTGACAGATGCTTGTGTTGTTTAATGTGCTTGAGAGCTGCGTAAATGATATTTTATGGTTATAGTCTTATCTGCAAATGTTAGAAATTCACTTTTATTTTCCTTTCTCCAGCTCAACGTATCCAGGCATGTATGTGAACCGCTAGGTCATGACTCTGACAGATGGCACATTTTAATGGGACTTGTTAAGATTTGATTTAGATATCCAAAAAGAAAATTATTGAATTTTCTATAAAATTAATTAGTTGCATTAGAAAAGTGGCAAAACAGCAACAGCTCAGTTTAAACATGTAAATTTTTCTTTGCATGCTAGGCAGCCTATATACTACCAAAGGTTTGTGTTTGTAAGGAAATGTTTTTGAAAGAAGTCTCTTATGTTCACCAAGGCTGTATTTATTTGATCAAAAACAGTAAAATTGTGATATGTTATGTGATATATTTTTTGTTGTAAAATATTTCAAAATGTAATTTTTTCCTGTGATGGCAAAGCTGAATTTTCAGCATCATTACTCCAGTCTTCAGTGTCACATGATCCTTCAGAAATCATTCTAATATGATGATTTTCTGCTCAAGAAACACTTATTATCATCGATGTTGTAAACTGATTTGCTACTTAATATTTTTGTGGAAACTGTGATATGTATTTTTTAAGATTCTTTGCTGAATAGAACGTTCAAAAGAACAGCATTTATTTCAAAATAGAAATATTTTGTAACGTTATGAATGTCTTTTCTGTCATTTTTGTTCAATTTAATTCACCCTTGTCTTCTAAATGAAACCTTACGGAGCCCAAACGTTTCTCATTGTCCATTATGAGTTTATTATTATCAGTGTTCAGGCCACACTTTAGTTTAGAGACCAATTCTCACCGTTAACTACGACTTTTGCTTTAATAAACTCCTAATTACTGCTTATTAATAGTTAGTAAGGTAGTTGTTAAGTTTAGGTATTGGGTAGGATTATGGGATGTAGAAAATGATCGTGCAGAATAAGACATTAATATGTGCTTTATAAGTACTAATAAACAGCTAAGATCAACTAGCAAATAAGCAACTAGTTAATAGTGAGAATTGGATCCTAAACTGAAGCGTTACCAATTATCATGTCCTCTCTTTGTCTTTAGGTAAGGATGCCCAGGCCATGAACAGGCAGTACAGCCGTAAGATCTCAGAGCTGGAAGCCGAGGCGGAGCAGGCCCGTGCGGAGCTCACAGAGGCACAAAAGCAGCTGCAGGACCTGGAGGTTCAGGGCAGCCGTGACGCCGCTGACCGCTCTAAAGCTCAGGAGTGCAGGAGGAAAATCGCAGCTGCACAGAGCAAAGTTCAGGTCTGTGTCTGGCAGCTTTGCCTTGCCGAAAGGCATCATTATGGAAATCCCATTTGAGTGGCGTTTCTCTATAAAGGTTTTAGGGTTGTCACAATACCAAAATTTTAGTATTTCAATTCTACAGCATAAACTGAAACAGTACATATTACAATAATAAAATGAGAATTAGCGATGCGCCGAAATGAAAATTCTGGGCTGAAATTGAAAATTTTGGATGCACTTGCCCGAAAACCAAAAATTGAATTCAATAATTTTAATGATACTGAATTTAAAAAAATACAAGGCAATAATATATATATATATATATATATATATATATATATATATATGTATATATATACACTCCGGTCAAAAGTTTGGAATCGGTAAGATTTTTAATGTTTTTAAAAGAAGTTTCATCTGCTCACCAAGGCTGCATTTATTTAATTAAAAATAGACCCTCCTCTCGAAGAAGTGGTTAAAAGTGGACAAAAGAGACGGATTAAAACACCAGGTGTAAACGGGAATGTGTCTTCCTTGTCCACTTTTGATCTGAACGACCAAAAAACATCTCAGTTATTACCAGTAAACAGGGCCTGAGGGTTGGGGCGGCGTATATTTTCGGCCGTTTTTCTCTTTCGGCCAAAAACCCAAAAAGCCATTTTTGGCGTCAGAAATTTTGGTGTATCCCTAATGAGAAGACACAAATTGCAAACAATAGAAAAAAGTAGAGATGCACCGATGTATCGGCAAACAATCGGTATCGGCCGATAAAAGCTATTATTATCACTATCGACCATCGGCCAATTGTTTAAAAACTCCAGATGATCAGGGCCGATTATTTCCTGTCAATCAAAAAGGTGCGGAAAAACACTTCAGACTGCAACTCATACATACTGTGTGTGAAGAAAATCACTCGTGTTAAATTTTAACGCATTAACAGTTAAAAAATAGTGACATTAAAGCAGGCTCTTTTTGACCCTATGAATCACCCATAGTTCAGGGTTGCCAGGTCTGCATTCTTTTTTTTTCTACATCAAATATTATTTGTATTGCCTCCCATCAAATAATCGCAAAAGCTTTGTGCTTTGTTACTTCAGTTTTCAAATTCTGTCCATTTTATCATGAAATTCAAACAATAAATGGCGTTTTGACGGTCTTAAATGTGACGTGTCAGATCGCTGTAACTCCTCAGTTCAGAGTCTTTTCTCCCTCTTCAATACAAGTTATATCTCGAAAAACATACATGAACATCAAAGGTATGTTGAAAGATACAGTACAACTTACCGGAATGTATCATGTCTCATTGTAATCACTTTATTTGTGCTTCAACCGCGGAAAAACATCAATAAAACAGCTTGTGAATATGTCACATTTACCTTCCGGAATGTTTTCCAGTGTTCACAGTTCCTTAGCTATCTATATAATTAATATATATATATATATATATATATATATATATATATAAAACATTAGAGAGGAGCTTATTTACTGTTAATTATATGTTTGTATAAATTTTCCATGAAGACAAGTGCTTTTAAAAACTACCTTATGTGATACTAAGCTTTATACAAACATTTCAGTTTTTGAGTGTAATTATTATATCTGAAAATAAACAAGAGCTGAATATAATACCTCTGTTGTTAATCGTAACCTCTAATATTGTAGTGTACCAAATGAGAGGGTTCCCAAACATTATTTGGGAGAGATTTTTTTTTCCTTTAGAAAAACCAAACTATCAGTATCGGCATCGGCCGATATCATTCTGAAGTTTAGTATCGGTGCATCTCTAATATTAAGTATTACAATCAGAATATTCGGAAATTGAAACCAAATGTAAAATAAAATGACATTATAGTCTATATATAGTTTGCAAATATTTATTAAAATTGCAGCATTCTAGTTTAGATATCATGTTTGAAGAACCTTTGAATAAGATAATGGAAGCATTAAGAAATGTTCCTATGTCAGTAGATTCTGGTATTACAAATTCAGTGCAAAACTAGATTCTTTCTGGAAATGTATATATAGTTCTGCACATGTGCTGTGCCTTTAGGTGTTGAAGCAGAAGCAGCGGGACACTGCGCAGCTGGCCTCCCTGTCTGCGCAGAGCGAGCGGCGTGTGCAGGAACTCGAGAGGAACGTGCAGAACATGAAGCAGCAGCAGGACCTTCTGCAGCGCCGCCTGCGAGAAGAGAGCCAGCAGAAGAGACGGCTGGAGAGTGAGATGCAGAAAGGAAAGCACAGAGTCAAGGTGAGCCGACCCACTGTGCGATTGACCTCAGTGTTGTGTTTGGCACAGGTGGGGAACGGAGCCTGGGAGAAATCAAGAGTGCAGATGGAATTTAAAGTGAAGTGTGTAATTTATGCTTTTCTATCAGTGGAATTGCAGAAATAATTATTTCTAGACAGAGGCTATGGTTTTTCTTTATAAAATATAAAATGCACAAACTACAAAGGTTTGGGGTTCAGTAAGATTTTTCTTTTTAAGAGAGAGAAATTAAGTGACAGTGACATCAGAAGTGACAGTAAAAATGATTTTTTGGTAACACTTTACAATAAGGTCTCATTTCTTAACATTAGTTGATGCATTAACTAACATGAACTAACAATAAGTAATATATTTTTACACAATATATTAACCTCTGTTAATGTTAGTTAATAAAAATGACCATATTCATATTAGTTCGCAGATACAATCAGAAATGTTTTTTGAGGTGCAAATCAGCATATTAGAATGATTTCTGAAGCATCATGTGACACTGAAGACTGGAGTAAATTCAGCTTTGATCACAGGAATAAATTACATATTAAAAAGTATTAAAGTGCCACTATTATGCTTTTCCGAATATTACCTTTCATGCAGTGTGTAATGTAACTGTCTGTGAATGTAAACGATCTGCAAAGTTGTGAAGACAAAAGTGCACGATAAATAAAGTTATTGTCTCTCAAAAGAAAGAATCAACTCTGAACCACCTAAATGAGTCATCGTGAATTCGAATCACACTTCCATGACAGCTACACATCACTATGTTCACACATTCACCTAATGCCCACCTCTGTTATACATTGTCAGCCCACAAACAACTTGAACCGCCCTAATTGAATTATTAGAAAATAATGCACTCCAGAGGTGGTAATGCAGTCACAACGCGAAGCGGGTCCTCAGGTGTGCATTATTTTCTGAGTCAATTATTCCGCTTATACTACGGTTACCACACCTCATGACACTATTGAGATGTTGTATTTCAAGACATTTGTCAGGTTTTTCTCCTTAAAACTCTCTTGTGTGTGGGACTAATTTCTTACGCATCTCATCTCAAGCCTCCATTGCTAATTCCATCTGTTTGAGTGAGAGAGAGCGGGATAAAGAGAGTATGCGCTTTCAGGACATAATAATACGTAATATTGTTGCAAAAAAAATTTTTGTTTTTATTTGCTTACTATATTTATTTGCTTGGTCGGTGTCATTGTGGGTTTTGTTTCTTTTGCTGTTGTAGGCTGTAAGGACCTTTTGAAATAACTAAAATCATTTGGCAAAGTGATATGGAACTGTAATGCGGTCAGGACCTGCCTGGAACTACTTTAGCCGTGCGTTTCCCTAAAAATAATATCACATCTTAGAACGTAACTTTTTGACCTTTCATGCATTTAAACCTGTTGTAGCAGACTCCCAAAACAATATTAGGAACCTTAAAAAATGGCATAATTGGGGCACTTTAAAACAGTCATTTTAAATTGTAATAATGTTTCACAATATCACTGTTTTTACTGTAATTTTGTCAAATGGATGCAGCCTTAGTGAGACTTCATTCAAAGACATTCATCTTACCAACCCTAAACTTTTAAACAGTAGTGTATAAAATCTAAACAAAATGTAATTGCATTTTCTTCATGAAATATAAAAAATTATGCTATTTTTCTGTCTTGTTCACTTCAGATCACGCCTTTCTTTGTGTGGTGCCACTGCTATTGCAGCAATTACACATTTAATGTGTTTTTTTTTTTTTTGGTGTTGATCTCAGGTTTTTTCAGTTCAGTTCTGTAAGGGCCAGCATTAGTCATTTTTGTTTCTGTATTCTGAACAATAATAATCTACAGAGAAACCTCAGCCTCCCAGCTATTCTTGTTGTTCAATAGAAAATGATTTACCAAACAGCCTCTTTCTCTTTCTCAAAGGAGCTGGAGATAAAGAACGAACAGCAGCAGAAAATTCTGAGGATTAAGACGGAGGAAATCGCTGCCTTCCAGCGACAGAGGAGAAGTGGAAGTAACGGCTCGGTCGTATCACTAGAGGAACAGCAGGTGGGTTCAGACAGAAAAATGAAATCGTGCTCTTTTCATCAAACCCATTCCACAGCTATTACCCAGCAATAAAATATTATTTTTAGATCTGTTTACTCAGACATGGTGTTTAATGGTTTGACTGACATTTGAATATTGTTTCCTTGTGGTTGAGGGTATATTTCAGTAGCTTGTTTCAACTTGTTGAGAGTTGACTTTGTTGCCTAAATTCCCCTCAGCCTGTTATTGGTACAGGTTTTATGTTATTTCCCTTGGAACAATGCATTTGCTATTTCCAAGGTCATGGTTGTGGATTTGATTTCTAGGGAATTAACATATAGTTAAAATGTAAACCTTGAATGCAGTTCAACTTTGGATAAAAGCGTCTAATGCAAAACTTTTTATTATTTGTCTTAGTTTCTGAAGCATGTATTAACAGAGGTATAATTAATTTTAAAGTGTTAAAAATGAGATTGTGGTTTTTATAATCAATTAACACTGCTTTTGTCATTTTTTTACAAGATGGACAAAATTTGTCACCCAAAAAAGTCATTTGGTTTAACCAAAATTTCGGTTTTACCGAATGACAATATTTTCAAACAATGCTAACAGGCTGATATCTAGCTAGGTAGCAAAAGGACAATTAAACATATTTAGAACAAGTTTTTAAAATATTACAACATTTTTCATGTTTTATAGCAGTTGTACCGAATGACCTGATGTTTCGGGACATGCGTATGATTGAAAACATGAATTTTTCATATAGATAAGAGAGAGTTAGTTACTTTGCTTCACGACCATGTGGTCCTTTGCAGGTGTCTGAATGATGTCACATCCTGTCTCATGATATTGACCGCATGACTTGATCCAAAATGGTCCCTTTATATTGGTTACTCCGAATGACATCAGTGAAATTAATTTTTCCGGACATAACATAAGCATAACAAAGCAACGACTTCAACACATAATTTTAATACCATTTTCCACTATGTTGATATATGATGTTATAAAATCATGCCAGAATAAAAAATATATACATTTATTACATTTTAAGATATTTTAATCACAAAAGAAATGGCTGTATTGAACTTTGGACGGTTAAACTGAATGACCTTTTGACACTTCAGAATCTTTAAAATACCTTTATATGTAGCAAAATACAATTAAAACCTTTTGGATTCAATAAAAGTGATCTAGCTTACATATTTGGATGTCGTATCTTTGTTTTTTATTATTATTAAGGCCTTTGGACAAAAAAATGACCCGTCACGTCATTGACCCATTAATAATTACATTCAAAATATCTGTGGTTGAGCAGAAGATAGAGGAGCAAAAACGCTGGCTTGATGAGGAAATGGAGAAGGTTCTGGATCAACGGCGTGGTCTTGATGACCTGGAAGGAGAGCTGACCAAGAGAGAGGAGATCTTAGCCAAAAAAGAGGCCTTGCTCTTGGAACGCAGTGGCCTGGAATCCAAAAAGCTTCGTTCTAGTCAGGTCTGTATACATTTTGTGGCTTTTCTTCGTCCTGTCATCTACCTCCATTATGAGTCTTTAAAAGTTGGTGTGGTCTATTTTCTTTGCAGGCTCTCAGTAAAGATCTGATGACCTTATCGAACCGAATCGAGTCTCTGGAACGGGAGCTCACTGAGAGGAATGGTCTGCTGCGTAGTAGCAGCGCTCAGGACTCTCAGCAGATCAGACAGGAGATCTCCAACCTCCGGCAGGAGAAGGAGCAGCTCCTCAAACAGAGGGTGGAGCTGGATGACAAACTGAGACAGGGCAACCTGCTCTCTCCTGAGGTGGAAATCGCTTTGATTTTCAGAATTTTAGAAATCATAAATTTCAGAGTCAGTATTGCTTGAATGCATTAGAATTTTGACATTTTTAAATTCCCATCCATATTTGTTTGCAATGCATCATTTTATAATTCAACTTCTGGAATTAGATTGTCCATACAAACTTATGCTTTAGAATTTTAGAATTTGTAAACTTTTAGAATTCTTAAAAGTTTTAAGAATTCTAAAATTTCAACTTCTGTAATTCGAATGACCTAGCCAAATTTATGCTTTAGAATTTTTGAATTCTTAAACTTTTAGAATTCTTAAACATTTGAAAGCATCTCTGCCAAATTTGTGTTTTAGAATTCTTAAGTTTTAAAAATTGTAAAATTTTAACTTCTGAAATTAGAATGTCCTAGCCAAATTTATGCTTTACAATTTTAGAATTATTACACTTAGAATTCTTAAGGTTTCAGAATTCTAAAATTCAACTTCTGAAATTTGAATGTATTAGACAAATTTATGCTTTAGAATTTTAGAATTCTTAAACTTGGAATTCTTAAATGTTTTAAGAATTCTAAAATTTCATCTTCTGAAATTAAAATGTCATAGCCAAATGTATGCTTTAGAATTTTAGAATTAAAATTTTAACTTTTGGAATTAGAATATACATCCAAATTTATGCTTAAGAATTTTAGAATTCTTAACTTTTGGCTTGAAAACTTCCAATCCAACCTTGTTTTGCACGATGTGCCTAAAACATTTATTAAAGCTGCCCTGTCCTCTGTTAAACATCAGGAAGAACGAACACTGTTCCAGTTGGACGAGGCCATTGAGGCTCTGGATGCTGCTATCGAGTACAAAAACGAGGCGATCACCCAGAGGCAGAGGCAGCTGCGGGCGTCAGGGAGCATGCTAACCCAGTGGGAGATGAACCTGATGGCCAAACTCACCTACCTGTCCGCCTCTGAAACTAGAGCTCTGCTTTGTAAATACTTCGATAAGGTCAGACGGCATCCGAGTTTCCTCACATTATTCTCATTAATCTCGTTCATGAAGTTATAGGCTGACACTTTAGTGTACTTGTTTGTGGTGGTGAGTTTTATTCGAAGAGGTGTGATCTATTATCGTTTCAGTTGGCAGACCATCGTAATGCAGCACCAGATCTCTGTTAAACAATAACAACACTTGCACGTTCGTGTTTATCACAGCCACACGTTAGCTTCTAGCCTGTGTGGTCACACGTTTTCTCACATTATTTCTATATTCATGCTTCCTTTTAATATAACACATTAGGTAAAGGCGAAGACTTGTGTAATTGTGTGATTTTGGAACAGCATGTCTTATGAATGCGCTTTACAAGGAAATTGAAATTGAAATATTTGTTTATTTGCTTGACCTGCCACCAAGTATATGACTGATATAATGCGTTGTGTGTGTTGAAAAGGTTGTGTCTCTTCGTGAGGAAGAGCGGAGGCTGCAGCTGGCTCTAGCTGAGCTGGAGCTGAGAGTCGAGGAGCAGCAGAACTTGGTTGGGTGGTTGGAAGCAGCTCTGGAAAGACAGCAGCTTGAGGCGGATCGCAGACTCACCCAGCAGCAGAAAGAACACGAGAGAAACATCCAGCTGCTGCTGCAACAGTGCCGAGGTTTGAGTCCTGAGTGACTACTGCAGTCTTCATCCACATAAACACAGACTCAAGCACATTCACTAGATTTATCCTTGGTTTATGCTTCATTATCCTTGGTTATAGAACATCTAATTCACTGCAAAACATCACTGGAGAATGTATCTCTGGTTTGTTTATAGCAGCTATAGAAATGCTGGAGTTAGAAATTAGGCAGTACTATCCACAAATTTACATTATGAGCAACTAAAGTGAATGTATTGGCAATTTATTGTGTTTCCAGAGCAAATGGATGAGGGTCTGGCTGGTAGACAGCGGCAGTATGAGGGCTTGATCCACAACCTCAGCAAAGAGCTGAACTTCTGCAAAATAGCAAATCAGGAGCTGAACATCAAACTGAGGGAAATGTGTGGCCCTGTAAATCACGCTGGAGAACAAAGCAAAGGTGAGAACTGCTCAGTAACAATGTTAATTTTCACTGTTTTTTTTTTTTTTTTTTTTTAAATGTTCAGTATTTGTCAACATTTTTATTTCATCATGTTTTTGAGTCATTTTTTATTTTATTTTTTTCCAGTCTTTTCCCCATTTTGTATTATGCAAGTAAACACAGTTTCTAAGTTAAATTCATAGAGCATGCTTTTAAAATAAATTCATAAAATGAGTTGACTGTTGCTTTCTTCACTGAGAAGTAAATATGAGTTTTTAACTGAAAACTGAGCACAAACTGTGATTTTGTTTCGTTTTTTATTTTTAATAAATTTGCAAGGATTTCAATTCACATTTATTTGTATAGCGCTTTTCATGATACATATCGTTTCAAAGCAGCTTTACAGGAAATGCATGTCAACATTACAATTTAGAGTGATCTGTTATCAGTGTCCAAATTATGTCATTTCAGAAATGTACATAGACAATGCAGTTAGCTAACAATGTATTAATTTAAACAATGTGTTAATTTGATGTAGAAATAATGAGCTCATTATAGTAATTAATACATGTTAAAAATGATTAGGATATACTGTATAGCAGTATTTGGAACGGTGCATGTTGATCCAGAGTTTGTGTCATCTGAAGTCCTCGCAGAGGTTGGGGTCATCTCTTCACGGGTGTTGATCATCTGACGTCTTCATAAGAGGCTGGATCCAAACTGAAGCTGATGTACTCTTTAGTCACCTCGGGACGGGCGTCCCAAGATAAAATAGAAAAGCAAATGGAAAGCAATTAGCGTAGCTGCTGTTCATAACATTAAGCAAAGATAGTCATGTGCAATTGATCTTATATGAGATGCATTATGTGAATGCTTGGCTAAAGAGATGCGTCTTTAATCTAGATTTAAACTGGGAGATTGAGTCTGAGCCCCGTACAATATCAGGAAGGCTATTCCAAAAGTCCAGAGTTTTATGATCTTAAAGCGTGTGACTTTTTTCACTGTTACATTATGGGGTATTGTTTGTAGAATTTTGAGGAAAATAATGAATTTAATCCCTTTTGGAATAAAGCTGTAACATAACAAAATGTGGAAAAAGTGAAGTGCTGTGAATACTTTCTGGATGCACTGTATAATAGGTTATTGTACTATAAAAACATCCTGTAAGTTTCAGAACTCAAAACTTTCTCGTTAGTCTAAAAACAGCTTATATTGAAGCCAATCTGCCAAAACGACAGGTTCTGGAATGTGCCATTTTATTACGTAATAGTGTGGCTAAGCATCGCCTCTGCTGAAGAAACTCAACACCTGCTTCTACATCACTGCCTGTTTAACCGATTTACGCATGTTGTAGATAAATAACGAAAGAGGCAAATTTAGGTCTACGCAGAAACCAAACGATAAAGATGGCTCCGAAGACAACAAGATGCTGTGCAGTGCCAAGTTTTGGAAAAACACAGTCTTTGCATTGCCTTCGTTCTGATTCCAACATTAGGAAAGAGTGAATTAACACTATTTTTAATGAATTTCCAGAGCACATCAGTAAGAACTTGGTCCTTTGTTCACTTAATTTTACTGTTGATCCATTTACAAACAAGGCACAATTCGATTGAAAGTTGACGATGCCGTTCCGACTACACAGATCAGGCATAACATTATGACCACCTTCTTAATATTGTGTTGGTCCCCCTTTTGCTGCCAAAACAGCCCTCCACTAGACTCCACTAGACCCCTGAAGGTGTCCTGTGGTGTCTGGACCAAGATGCTTTAAGTCCTGTAAGTTGCGAGGTGGAGCCTCCATGGATCGGACTTGTTTGTTCAGCACATCCCACAGATGCTCGATTGGATTGAGATCTGGGGAATTTGGAGGCCAAGTCAACACCTCAAACTCGTTGTTGTGCTCCTCAAACCATTCCTGGTTTGACCTTTCGGCGGTGGACAGGGGTCAGCATGGGCACCCTGACTGGTCTGCGGCTATGCAGCCCCATACGCAACAAACTGTGATGCACTGTGTATTCTGACACCTTTCTATCAGAACCAGCATTAACTTCTTGAGCAGTTTGAGCTACAGTAGCTCGTCTGTTGGATCGGACCACACGGGCCAGCCTTCGCTCCTCACGTGCATCAATGAGCCTTGGGCGCCCATGACCCTGTCGCCGGTTCACCACTGTTCCTTCCTTGGACCACTTTTGATAGATACTGACCACTGCAGACTGTAACTGTAACTGTTTTTTTTACATGGTCACTATTGCTTTGTCTGTTATTACAGATTGCTTGATATGTACAAGGTATTTATGCGTTTTTAAATTGTGATTAAATTATATACAGAAAGTGATCGAAGATCTTTAAAATGGCTGAAGCTGTCGATCACACAGCACAAGTTTTTCTGGACTCTCGCCAAAACTCCCGTTATGAATCTCTAACTGTATTTACATCATGTTTGCACTGTTAGTAATGATAGAAGCATTTGTAAGAGTGCATAAACCAAGTTCTAATGACATGATCATTGCCATCACATGATTGACAGGCTGTCTGTCATCGGCTACAATGCTCATCGCTGCAAGCTTTCATGCGACGGAAGTAGAACTAAAGTGCTATAATCAACACTTTTCACGATTAGTTAATCTTGACAGCTGTAATTGTAAAAACATGGTAAAGTTTTGGCAGTGGGGGCTCAATCCCTAACTAACTGCCTGGCTGGCAGCACCAGTTCCACAAGTAAGACTTGTTTCATATGCAAACATGTCAGCTAATCACAGCAGTGGGCGTTTACACTGAAGTCTCACAGCAGACACGCCCCTTAACACAGAGTGTTCAGACCAGAGGGTGAAAATCAGAGTAGGAAAAATGCCTTTTATTTCTAAATTATGACCATTTTTGATGTAAAAATCGTATTAACATTATAAGTTCACCTCAGGAAACACTATGAAATAATAAAAAAATGCAGTTCATGACCCCTTTCAAGGAAACATTCATCTAAAAACATTTTTTTTTTACTTCTTGTACTGTTTTTATCTTGGTGTTCTGATCTGTTATTTTCTTTTTTCAATGAAATGCAAAAAATCTCAGGCGTTTCAGAGTTTTATTTTTATTTTTTATTTATTTTTTTTATTTTTTTGCATTTTATACTATAAAAAAAAAAAAAAAAACCTGATTAAGAGTTGTCCATATGAATTGTATGATTATATTCAAGTCTTCCCAAGTCCATCTGTTTCAGTCTTCTATCTGTTTCTCTGTTATTTTAAGCCGTTATCCACAGCCAGAGTTCAAAGATCTCATTTGTGCTTGTTTAGTTATTAAATGGTGCCTTAGAGAAAAATCTTGATGGGTTTGCAGGTTTCTGACACTCTTGCCAAAAACACTATTGGCCATGTTGTGATCAGTTGCAATGCATTTAAAAATGTGACTGCAAATATGTTTCATGGAGTAAAGAAAGTAATATGGGGCTGGAACCACATTTTACTTTCAAAGTAAATGATCTGTTTATCTCCATCTGTTTATTATTATTGATTTCTGAATGTTTTTTACACCTTTCCTCAGGTCCAAATTGTGATAGTCGGCTTTCAGGTGGGGTCCAGGGCAGAGTTACTGAAGATCCCAAGTCTTCCCTCGAGGCAGAGCGCGTCCAGAAGTCAAGAGAAGAGATGCGAGAGCTGGTGAATGCCCCTCTTCCGCCGACATGGAGGCGCTCTTCACTCCCCACGGAGGACCAGTACAGCATGGAGGAGCTCAGGCAGAGAGCAGCTTGTGAACTGCCAAATAACAGAGTAATTCAGCCTGGTATGAACGCCACACACTGGAGTGGGACAGCCTCCCTGTCCCTCACAAGACCACGGAGAGAGTTACGGAGATCGAGCCTCAACACAGGACCACTTTATTCCAATTCAGCAATAATTGATGTTCGGAAAAATCCAGTGTAGTAAATAGCTTTGTACAGTTAATATCTCTTTAGTATTGTTCCAGTAATCCAAGATTTTCAGAATACTGCATCTCAGATTTTTTGTTGCAAAACAGTTCTGATTGATTGCTTACTTGTACTTTGTCAGTTATCACTCATCTTTGAAATGTATTTTTGATGCATTGTCACATTTCAAGCACTTTTTATGGAACTGCTGCAGGTTTCTGACACTCCTGGACAAATTTTTAGTGCATGTAGAAGTCTTTTTCTTTCATAAATAATTAAAAATAAAAACTGTTTCCTTGACAGGAAAAAAACATTTAATCACATTTTTAACATATTTAATCACATTAACCACATTTCATTTGAAACGAAAAATAAATAAAACACCATAGCTATGAAGCAAGACTCTAAACACATCGCGCTTACATGTGATTTTGGAAAAGTTTTTTCGAGCCAGCCAGGAGTCGAACCTAGAATCTTCTGATCCGTAGTCAGACGCGTTATCCATTGCGCCACTGGCCCGTATGAGGAGCAAAGGATAATCAAATGTGTACATATATATGCACACTGTACGTATATGTATTTAAATGTTTCAAATGTGTTTATTAAATCAGTTAGAGCGGCGTAAAACGTAACGCCGTCAGCAGAGATGTGTAAACCGCTCATTATGATCATCTTTGTCGTTTATACGCAGCGACTATGCACTATAGCTAAAAGCGTCTTCGCTCATTGTAACTGTATCTGTTTTTAACCATTAATAGCCAAGTTGGTTTTGTAGTAGTGTAGTTATCTCGGCAAACCTGAATAATTTGACTCCATTTGCCTACTAAAACGTTTTATTACGAAAGGAAGTGATATTTTGTTTGTTTGCGCCCTCTTCTGGTCCATCGGTGGAAGTGACACTTGATGCTAATAAAAACAAAACATACGCCCTCTGTCGGCGTAGAAACTACTACTCCTGTGACACGTGACCAACAATAGTATTTCGCAGGCCTCGTGGCCTAATGGATAAGGCGTCTGACTTCGGATCAGAAGATTGCAGGTTCGAGTCCTGCCGGGGTCGTTGTTTTAAGGATCTCACAATATTTGTAATTTTAGGCCACGCTATACACGTGGGTCAGAAGTCCGAATAAATTTAAATGATTCAGTGATTTCCTTAGCAGTTTCTTTTTTATTTCTTATTTCTGCAGATAGTGGCTAGGCTACTTATATTATTCAACTAGAGCACTTGAGTATTAACAAGCGAAGCGATGAATGAAAATAGGTTTTGCTTTAGATTTATTAACAGGTGAATCACAAGATGGCGGTGCATAAATAACCACCAGGTGGCGGTATAACATCACATTTCAAAATTTTCTTATTTAGACCGCTATAGAACGTGATCTGTCTAAATTTTATTCGCTTTAACGTTTTTTCCACGTGGAAGTCGATCTTAAAATAGTGAATAGAATTATTTCGATTTAGAAGTCTGTGGATAATATATTTAGTGCTTTTCTTATATTCTATTCTGTGATATTTTGGGGAATCAAATCCGTTTTGATCAGAAGGGCAACATGACGAGTCATTACGGACAAAAAAAAATAGCCTATTTGATAAATTGAAAAATACATTACCTAAGAGGCTATTAAGCCCTGTGTATTTTTTGTGATTGTTGATAACTATCCAGTTACATTCATTTCACATGCTTTGGTTTTTGAATGGTCAACGATTATCTTCAGAATGTCCTCAGAAGTTGGATTTTATTTTGTCATAAATGTGCACATGTAAATCTGTAACCACGGGAGAGGAATATTATGACCACGCACGAGTAAATAGGCATAAATGAATGACAATAAAACACAGATTACAAATGTGTAAAATCGATGTTTAATGGCAAAAAAACCCTAAAGAAAATAATTCGATCGTATTTGCACGTTATGTTTCCTCTGTAGAATAATTAGAGGTTTGTACACAATTTAAATAGCCTACTTTTATTAACATTATTTTTAAATGATTAGTGATGGCTGTGCATTCTAAATAAACATCATTTGACATTAGGCTACAATGTAAACAAAGTAATAACATTAAAATCCAGCAATAGACATATGGGCTGCAGCCTATAAGCAAATTTAAGATTAGATTGCGTTAAACAAATAGGTAGCCTAACATTTTTAAACAAAATCTAATTTCAAAAGCCTTGAGGAAATTATTAGATACAAATTTTGCAAGTTTTATATTTATTTTATTAGGGTGTCAGGTGATGGAAAACAGTGGTAACCGATTAGTGACAATTAGACGAAGCAGCATAAATATCTTCAGGTCAAATGCCATTTCAGAAACATTGAAAATAGGAATTTATACACAGAACTCACACAACTTTATAAATTCTTTGAAAGACTTTCATATTTGTATTTATTTAGACCGAAACTTAATTGTATAAAGCGCCTGAATACGCGCTTGAAGATGAGAAAACTCACCGCTAAGGGTCGCTGTTGTCAAAACTCTAGTCTGCACACGCATTAAGCGTTGACAAAACTTTAGGCTAAAGGATTAGAAAAGGCCTTGCAAAACTTTACATTAATGTCCACTTATCACGCGTTAATATAAGAAACAAGCTACAGCAGTAAGGGTATTAATATGATTTTACAAGCAGTACCTTAAAATAGTCTTAAATAAATTATAAATAGCCCGCTTACTTAAAGGGATAGTTCACCCAAAAATGAAAATTCTGTCATAATTTACTTACCCTCAAGTTGTTCCAAACCTAAAGAGAATAACTAGAATTCCCCATCTCTGATTAGCCTATCATAGATAGATATTGGCCTTGGTTAAATTTTAAATCGCAGCATCCATGTTGCGTTATAGGCTGCTTAAAGGGACAGTTCACCCAAAAATTAAAATTCTGTCATCATTTACTCACCCTCAAGTTGTTCCAAACCTGTATGAGTTTCTTTCTTTTGCTGAACACAAAAGAAGATATTCTGAAGAATGTGGGTAACCAAACAGTTGATGGACCCCATTGACTTCCATAGGAATTTTTTGAAAATGGACAAACTTTTCATTTTGAAAATGGACAAACCCAGCAATTGGGTTGTTTTGACCCAGTGGTTGGGTTAAATGTTTGCCCAACCTGCTGGGCAGTTTGATAACTATTGTTTAAAAATTACTATGGCTGGCTTAAAATGAACCCAAAATAGGTTGGAAATTGAAATTCAGACACATAATTACTAGAGGCAACAATAATAATCAAAAGGTGAACATTTGTTAAGCAATTTAATAAATGTTTATTGTTTAATTCAGTGGTTCCCAAACCTGTCCTGGAGGACCCCCAGCCCTGCACATATTGTATGTCTCCTTATTTCTGACACACCCATTTCAGGTCTTGCGGTCTCTACTGAGCACATGAGTTGAATCAGGTGTGATATATGGGGGTCCTCCAGGACAGGTTAATTATTATTCATTAAACGTTAATAAATGTTAATTTCCAACATACTTTGGGTTCATTTTAAGCGAGCAATACAGTCATTTTTAAACAATAGTTGAGTTAAATAAAACTACCCAGCAGGTTGGGTCAAACATTTAAAGGGATAGTTCACCCAAAAAATGAAAATTCTGTCATTAATTACTCACCCTCATGTCGTTCTACACCCGTAAGACCTTCGTTAATCTTCAGAACACAAAATTAAGATATTTTTGATGAAATCCGATGGCTCAGTGAGGCTTCTAATGAGAGCAAAGCCATTCAAACTCTCAAGATCCATAAAGGTACTAAAAACATATTTGAAACAGTTCATGTGAGTTAATATTATAAAGCAACAAGAATACTTTTTGTGTGCCAAAAAAAATAAAAAAACAATGACTTTTTAACAATATCTATATGGGCCGATTTCAAAACACTGCTTCATGAAGCTTCTGAGCTTTATGAATCTTTTGTTTCGAATCAGTGATTCAGATCTCCTATCAAACGGCTAAACTGCTGAAATCACGTGACTTTGGCGCTCCGATCCACTGATTCGATTCGTAAAGCTCTGAAGCAGTGTTTTGAAATCGGCCCATATAGATATTGTTGAAAAGTCTTTATTTTGTTTTTTTGGCGCACAAAAAGTATTCTCGTCGCTTTATAATATTGAGATAGAACCACTGAACTCACATGAACTGTTTCAAATATGTTTTTAGTTCCTTTATGGATCTTGAGAGTTTGAATGGCTTTGCTCTCAATAGAGGCCTCACTGAGCCATCGGATTTCATCAAAAATATCTTAATTTGTGTTCCGAAGATGAATGAAGGTCTTACGGGTGTGGAACGACATGAGGGTGAGTAATAAATGACAGAATTTTCATTTTTGGGTTGAACTGTCCCTTTAAGCAGCCTATAACGCAACATGGATACTGCGATTTAAAATTTAACCAAGGCCAATATCTATCTATGATAGGCTAATCAGAGATGGGGAAGTTTTAGTTATTCTCTTTAGACATTATGACACGCCAGTCAAGAACCTTGAGACAGAAATGGCCTCTTCTGATGTTACATAAGGCTCGTTGTCTGGTTAAACTCCCGTTTACTTCAGATCAACAGATTAAAGCGCTGTCTAACAGCGGCACTCAGTTGCAGGGCACGAGACACCGACCTCGGTCAACAGAGTCACAGGACATTCATTTAACCCAAGTGACCTTTGTGAATAGAGAGAGTGGACTCTTCACTTAAACACACTTCATAACGTGTGGCGGGGTCAAGAAAATACCATCAGTTAGTCAGAATGGACATTCTCCCGTCAGCTCTGTGCGTTTTTCACATAGCTGTAGGTCTAATTATAAACGGACACTGCTAATTATGGGTGCGCGCGCGCGTTTTCGTATTATAAAGCTATTCTAATAAATTATAAAGTGAGGATTGCTTTTAAACTCCTTTTGTAAAAAAAGAAACAATATAAGCTAAGCGCCCTATATAAGAACCTCAAATGATAATAATAATAGTAGCTAATAATAATAATTATAATAGTTATTATACAATAAGCATTGGTGCTCAGAATGTCATACTGTACAGAAGATCAATTAATTAATTAAAAACAAAGGAGGAATGGAAAATGAATCAGTATTTTAAATATCTGTCAAACACGTAATTTGATTGTAGAAATGGCATACAGAGCAAACAGATTCAGGGTATCAAGAAACAGTTATTATGACCAGTTTCACACTGAATCTTCCGCACGCGCGCTCCCTAAATGCCATAAATGTGGTCATAAAAATCATCAAACAGTAGTGAAGTCCACTCAATGGTCAGTGACATAGACAAATTTTTGTACATCAAATGTGTTTAGAATATTTTGCTGTTTGTGAAGTGGGACAGTATGTTTTGACTAATGTGAGAATGTTATTCAATTGGGAAAATGTGTATTAAGAAAGTTAAATGCCACACGTGTATTTTTGTTAAATTATTGAGCTTACAATGCAGCAATATAACCTATTATTTGTTTTAAGATCATGATTCAAAACCTTGGACTAGAGGATGAGTCCATAACTGCTTACTTCTGTTATGATGAAGTGCTTTTGAAAATACATCTTACCATGTGCAGATTATTTAACAATTTTATTTAATTCCATGATCCAAAGTTTAAATCGTTTTTTAAAATCTATCATCAAGTTATTTTGCTATATTTATTAACTCCAATTTTACTTCATTGGTTATTATTATTGCTGCCTGACATATTTTTAATACATTATTTTAAATAGTATATAATTTTTGTGTTATATAGTTGTATCTACCATTCCACATGTGAACATACAGACTAGGTTTTTAGACAAACTGATAAAGACAGCAAACACACTAGACGCGGGCACGCGCATTTAACCAGGATTGTGTTTTTGCAAGTTTGCTTCGTAAAAATTAAACCTTTTCTAACCCAAAACCGCGTCCCAGAATTCAGATTAGAAAATCCACAAATTCTTATAAGATGTACGGCACAAGAAGCTCTAATATATGTGCCATTTTCTTTTGAGTACAATATCTGGGGGGAAGTTATTCTGATTTAATAAAGGATTTCATAATGACAAAAGATTTTGATATAGCATATTGTTTTGGGTTCATATGGAAATACGGTACACAAGTGTCCCTCATTACCCAAATCCACCCTAACGATATAATTCTCTACAAACTACAAATGGTTATCAGATTTATTTTTAAAGCACCATTGTACTTAAACTCTTGTATTTTCTTCTTAGACCCAGAATCAGCTTTATTGGACACACACACACGGTTCCAGCAGCTTACATGGGAACACATAGCAATTAGACACATGAAAACAGAGTAAGAGTGCAGTCAGAGACAGATGAATCTTTAGTGAGTTACGATGTAGATATGCGCAAATTTGAAATGATAAATACAGCCTACTTTTACAAAGTTTCGTCATTTCATAAACCTCTTACTCAAAGGCAAATATCGCAGGGGAATGCTGAAACTATAGGACTTAATTCATTTTAGGTTACTATAGGAACTCTGGTACCTATAGGCGACACTCAGACGCGCGCGCACTCAGCAAACCAGGGAAGGCGCGCGCGCGCGCAAGAGGCAGCAAGAGAGAGA
Source organism: Hypophthalmichthys nobilis (assembly GCA_037950665.1). Taxonomy (NCBI): domain Eukaryota; kingdom Metazoa; phylum Chordata; class Actinopteri; order Cypriniformes; family Xenocyprididae; genus Hypophthalmichthys; species Hypophthalmichthys nobilis. The sequence continues at coordinate 45,573,126 of CM075470.1, forward strand.
GGGAGAGAAAGGGAGCACGCGCGTGTGATTGTGATTGGTCGCTCGGCTGCCTGCTGCTGGTGTGACGTCACTGCAGGAGAGAACTGCCAGAGGAGGATGCATTTAGTCAGAAACTAGACTCTCTCAAGTCGGAGAGAGAGAACATCACATCCACAGAGCGCAGAAGGGGACGGAATGAGAGCATCGCGTGCAGGTTACAATAAAGTAAACCTTGCATCTCCTCTCGCGTCCACGCACGAACACTGTAAGCATGCTTTTCGAGGGTGGAATTCCCCATCTTGGAGATTAAACTGCCTGTTCCATTCCCTGGATGGCTGAGACGCAACATTCGATGGCTGAACACTGAAGGACTGCGAGTTTTGAATGGAAAACGCGTCACTGAAGAAGAGTTCTGACTAGACGCGTCCGCGCTGCTCACAGATTTCAGCGTCATGTTCTTGAACGCGAGACGCACACGGGAACCTCTATTTGTCCCCGACACACGGACACTCGTAGCTTACTTTCTGACAGAGAGGAATATGTACGTCAGTTGCTAAAAGTAAGATGTTTTAATTATCTAAATGATTTCTGCTTACTCTTTGTGCATTTGTAATTTTAAACATGAATCGACTCAGCTTGAATCACTGTTTTGGTCACAAATTATAACTATTATAGACAGTCTATAAATTGACTTTAAGTGATAAATAAATGCATGTTAGTTAAAAAAACGCAAGGATATATGTATAATCATAACATTTTGCATGAATTGCTTCTAAGTGACCCATGTGACAGACAAGGCCATGTTCAGTGGTAAGTGCATGTGGCCCTCTGAACACTGTACTTTGTGCACTCTCTCTCTCTCTCTCTCTCTTTCAGCAGGTGCATCTAGAATATCTGGAACATATTAGCCCTTTAAATCTTGAAATGAGTGGCATGTGTTTTGGTAAAGCGTTATGTTTATTGCACTACTCTTGTAGCCTATAATGTAAGCTGTATATTTATTCAGGCCATTCACGAACATTTTGCTTCTGATGCACGCTTATATAAACGCCCTTCATGAGCATGCATGCTATCTAAAAAAGCAACAAATTCAATAAGCAATAGATTTGACTATATGACGTCACATTTACGTGAGGGAAACGTGGGTTCAGTGAGATACAGCTTCATAGTTTGTGATGAAAAACATCTATTAAAATATGCATATACTTGTTAAATAAAATATAGCCTATAATATAAACCATTTGGGTCTTAGATTGAAATCAAAAGGCATTACCTTTTGCAGTTTGCGGAATTATAATGCACGACATAAATGATGTAGACTTGTGGTGTGATTGTTTGAGGCCTAAATGAAATGGTTAGACCTTATAATCGTCATTTTGAAGGGACAAAATCCTGTTTGATGAATCGAAACCCTGAAAATAACTCCATCCAGACTTCAGGCCTACTATTGTGGATTATGTGTCTTGACCACGTGCCGAGGAGAATCTCTTGACTTGTTAACAGTGTTTACAGGTCCATAAAAAGAGTCAATTAAATGGAATTTGAGAGTAATTTATTTTATTGCGCATTAACCTTGTTTTCATTTGTCAGGTCAACTTTATGAGATGTGCCCCGTTTAAAAAGTGTTGACAGGAGGTAGTTGCTGTCTTTGGTTATCTAGCTGTATGAGTGTTTATCTTCCTTCATAAAGCTAGATAACCGAAAGTAGAAACGTCCTCCTTAACTGCATGTGGACCAGTTCAGTGGGAAGCAATGGGAAACTACACGAGGTAAGCAGCAGCAGGCCCTCTGTGTGAGCCTTCAGGCCATTTAAATCGCTGCAATGTAAAGTCACACGATCATGTGTTGGTCAAAAGTAATGTTTCAGCATTTATTATTTTCACTGCACCTTTGGACGGTTGTGGACATATTCGCTATTTCAATTTCAGACCATTTCGTAAACGTAGTGCCTTTGTTAAAAAAAATCAAACGGATGTGTTTGCACATTTACAATATTAATTATTAATGCTTATTTTACTCCATAATTGTTTCTTTAAGTTATTTGACTTTAATCAAGGTTGGTTTTGTTGGCAAATGTGTTGTTTAGTCTGACAATTAATTATAAGAAGAAATATAAGAGTAGTCAGTTATTTTATAAAAAAAAAATATTTGAACAAGAAAATTGCAATGCTATTTCCAAAGGGAAAATGAACAGCATATTTTCACTATTATTTACTTAGGCTTAAGTAAGTTACTAATTTGTAGGACTGTTTTTAAATTTCCTGCAACTGAAAACTTTTCTCAGATAGTGTTGTGCATTGTTAACTTTACGCGGAATAAGTTTATAAACTTCCTAGCTAATTCCCAAACTGCTTCCTGCCTTAAACCACCTGATATCATTACCTCAACCAGGCAAAACTCATTGCTGTTATTACGCCTGCTTTTGTTCAGCACCTGTCACGCGCAAATGAGGCCTGCGTTTAATGCGCGTGTATCGGATCTCATATAGCCGGATCTCGATCTTGGTATGATCTAAAAAAGGGGGACTCCATGTGGATTTTACAATTAGTCGATTACTAGCTAATCAAGGATAAAACGAGCGCTCAAATAGGCTTGGTTGTAAATCTCTTCTCTCACGATGACAAATAAGGATTTTTGACTATGACATGATCTTTTTAAACAAATCTTGTCAACAAAATGGCTGCCTGCGTGTTGGTCACACTGACTGATTTAGAGACGAAAGGGTTTTAAATTATTAAATCTTTTTAATTTTTTTAACTTAAAAATGTACCAAAGCATTTCAGACGAAATACTTTTTTTTTTTTTACTTTAAGCCCCACAAAATTTCCAAATTATTATTGTTTTTTTTATTTTTTAAATGAATACTTGTTAATTATAAAAGAGGCGTATTCAAGTCATTTTTGTATGAATTGCATTTTATTGCGGCTTTGAACAACTTCGAAAAAAAGAACGTGACGTCACTGAACCTCTCTCTTAATCAATGACATCATGCTGAAGCAGCTTCATTATGATTGGCCATATTAATCTGGGTGTACACGTCAAAGATGCAGACATGAAGCGGCAAATAGTGCAGAATGAAGGCTTTTTTTTTTTTGTTTTAATCCCTGTGGCCTTTTTTATGACATAAGACGTAAATGAGAGACATCACTCCTACGCTACTGTAAAAAAAAAAAAAGGACTAAAAATTAGCTAAGATTAGTTGAAAATGTTTAGTGTTCAAAATCATCAGAAGTGTAAGCGCTTTTGGAGCTCCGCGTCACGCAGAGGAACACACACACACATACACACACACACACACTAGTCTGTGTGTTACGATGCTCTTCAGTAAAGCATCTATTCAAAAATACTTTATCATTAAATAAAAAAGTGATAAATGAAATCACAAATTAAAAATAAATAGCCTAAATAAATAAAATACAATGGCGTGTGTACTTAAAATATAGGCCAATTTAACCTGAATTATAAGTCCTTGTTTTATGGATTATACTAAATGTATATATACTAAATACGCAAAATGCATTCTTTTATTTCCAGAAACAGGCAGAAAGGTGTCTAAGGCTATAACAATCAGAGTGTCAATTAAACTGAATGAAGAGAAAAGGAAATAATCTTGATAAATACATCTGAAAGAGAAAAAAACATAAGGTGTAAAATTGTAAGACTAACAAAAATTTTAGAGAGCAAAAAAGCAGATTTACATTATCCATATTTACCACATTTATATATATATATAAAGTTTAACATGCCAAGTGTGATTTAAGGTGCAAATGAAGCCTTAGGTCAAATTTTAATTCAAGGTTGACTTTATCTGGCATTTATTTTTTTTGTGAATTATGTATAATAATTAAATAATAATTTATTTGTTTGTTGTAAAACTAAAATATTCTAATTATTGTCTAATCTTGGTGTCTTTTATTACTTCAGCTTACTGCAGCCTCTCAAACTGCAGTGTCTTTGTGAGAGACCAGAGGACTGGAGCTAAGGGGAAAAAACGCCATCTGGTAAGTGCAATCAAAGCGTATTACAATGCAACATTGTAATTAGAACAATTAGTTGTAGAGTTAATCTGATTCAAACACACAGTAAATCATGAAGTATATGCTAATTAATGCATGCACTTGAAAGGAGCCAAATGTAAATAGTAATCCTCAATCAAGTCCAAGACACTACATGCATCACATGAATCTTTCATCAGAAAATCTATATATATTTATCTCTCTCTCTATATATATATGCATATTCATTTTCCTCTCAAATGTACACTCATCCAAGCCCCAACGATAAATTGCATATTTAAATGTCAGTTATAGATACTTAGCTTCATATTTGTGCTACAGCCACCAACATTTTCTTTACAGTAAAGTGCATGTCATAATCCAAAAGGCTCTCTTAATTATTCTATATATTAATGTTGTATAATGCACATTGCACCAGGCAGCCGTTCAGTTCACACACATTGTAACAATCATAACATAGGGAAAAAAAAAAAAAAACACAAAGTGCGTAATTATCTCAAGAAAAATCCTTTAAAGCATTAGGCATGACCCGTGTGAAAAAGAACGAAAATAAATCTAAATCTCAATGTTTTAACATGGCTGAGAATACGTGGTTAGCACGACTGCAGGACATTAGGCCAAAGGCTTCAATGCGATAAATGATCGCCGAGAGGAAATTATACGTCCGTCTCCATCTCGATAATGATAAGAATGTATGGGCCACTATCCCATTGCATATTACTTTATGTAAAATTAATGTGAGCAAAGAAATTCTGTCATCGTTCATTAACAATGATCTTTTCCAGCTAAACTGGTTACCTAGCACAATTGAATAAGGGTTATTCAATGAAATTATGGGTGGACAGTAATTGATGTGGGCTGATTCAGTATACCTTCACATAGGCTGTGATAGCCGGACATGCGTGCCTTTGCACCAACTATTAACATTACTAACATCGGGGTTGTCTGTCTTAGCATGACAGCAACAAGAAATTATATTGTCTAAAGAAATGATATATAGCAGTTGCCATGACATCTGCTTTGGCAGTGCTAAAAGGGCCTTTCTGTCCTTTATTTTCTTGTTTCCCCTTAGCAACTGCCAGCCATTTACACTGCCTTTTTGGAGCAAGAGGGAGAGAGGAAAAAAATGGCGCAATTGTCCAAATGAAAGAAAAGAAAAATAATAGTCAACCCTCATCCTTCTTCTACCAGCTCCCCTCCCTTCTTCTTCAACGGAAGCATTTAGTGCCATCTGTGCCCCCGGAGAAAAGAGGGAAAAAAAGAAAGGAGTGAGAGTCTACATCCCAAGTGCCAATGGGGACAAAGAGGCTGCCAGTTGCCACGGACCACCAGATGCTGGAAGACTGCAAGTCTGAATGAGGGGTGTGCTTTCAGGAAGCCATCTTGATGGAGAAACTGGCTGCTGCTCCCTAAAATGGCTGTGTTGGCATGAGGTAAGCTGCATCGTTTGCCTGTATCAGACTAGCTGCCGGCGTTATTGCGACCGATTTTAGCTTGGGAATTTGAAATGTGAAGCAAACGAATGAATTTGTCTCGAAAAAAAGTGTTTCGTGGTTGTTCTGAGCGTAAGATTAGGCCCAAATCATTTTCCTTAAAAAGAACTATCACACTCCTTCATCTTTCCGGACTAATTAGACAATCGCCCCGTTATCTATACGCACACACTCTTTTTGTAGCGAGCTTTGAACGCGAATCGTGCTGCTGTATACGTACATAACTGTTAATTCATGCTTGTGTTCTGTTTGCAAAGGACAAATTTGTGTAACTACATCCTGAGCCATGCAAGGTGACACAAAAATGACCAGGTGACACGATTTTCAGATGAAACCAAAAAAGTAAGAGCTGCTCGAACTCACTCGAGAGTGACATCCTCTTGACCAATGCAACAGAGTCAACCTGGACTGAAGAGCACTTTTGTTTCTGCTGCTCAGTGATACACCAAATTGCTGGCACAAAGGTGCCAAGTGCCCCTCACCGGATTACAAAAGCACGTCCGCTGCCCTGCCTGACTTTAATGTCAGAGCTCTCACACTGTGCCGTGTTTTTAATGATGTTCGTGCCCTCTCAAAATAGCCACAGTTTGTATCATTAGCTGGTCAGAAAGTGAGAGGTGCGAAACATCACATTGCTCGACGTTACGTGGCAAACGGAAATGTACGCAGGCCGCATGGTTACAGAGAGCTGCGTGTTATGTCATTGAAATGGATGGAAGACGCTGAAATGTTCCTCACAAAGGCGACCGGTTGCGTCATAATGGATTTGCTGGTGATACGCAGAGCTGTGCTGGCAGAAAATTATGAAAACAGGCATTCTGAAACATGACAAATTTGCTTTGCTTTTGTGCTTTAAACAAAACAACACAAACGAATAGAGCGTAAATATTCAGAAATACATTGAAACGTGAAGACGAGACAAATGATGCGTCATCTATTGAATATTTAAAGCCACTGAATCCTCCTCGTAATAACAGAAAACCGTTTTTGCATACTTACTGAGCGTGGAAACCCTGTGTGGCTAAAAGACCTCGTTGTCCGTAAATGAGGATTTAAAAAAAAAAGACTGACATTTTATCCTAAAAGAATAGCCCGTGAAAAAAAGATGTGTAAAAAAGATCACTGATCTACGGAAGGTGCCCGTGGAGCCTGCAAATAAAGGAAACAATGATGCAAGCGCCTCTGTTAATGAAAAAGCCCAGACAAGCTCTGCATATTAACATAATTGCATAGGAACAAGCAGAGAGGACTGAGCCCCCAATTAAAGGCACAGCGGCGCTTTAGCAACGGCACGTGGCCAACGTTCTATATTCTGAATGTTTACATTTAAATTTGAATTCAAATATTTGAATTTCAAAGCAGAAAAAAAGACTTTGATGTCACTGTTGTGTTTGTGTTCTATCTGCGTTTTTTTCTTGCAGAGAATTAGTCTTTACATGCATTCTAGAAATTTCCAAGGATGAATACACACTCAAATGTGCAGTGCAAAAATGTGTCTGGATGCATTTGCTCTCTCTGTTTTGCATGTGACAAACAAGAACAACCCCTGTCCATATTTCTTTTTTCTTTTTTTAAAGAATTAACAGGATTTCTCATGGGCTTGTAATAGGCAGCTAGAGATTTAAGATTCACACACAGCCCATTTATGTCAGATGTTGTTGTTAATACATGGAAATCTCCATCTACACGCAGGGGGAAAAAACAGATTATTCGAGGTAATACAAAACTAAGAGTCTCTATTTCTGACCAAATACTCATCCTTAGACAAAACAGTAGCATGGAAATGAGAGTCTGCGCCTTTAATATGGAATTTTTAATTAGGCTGTGTATCTTGCAGCGAGGGGGAGGGGTTTCCTCCCTCTGCATCTCTCAGGGTTTTATGTAAAAGACCTTCAGTGCTTAAAAATCTCAGTACTCATTTTATACAGGGAGTCTAATGCACAACATCATTGAATTCTCCTAAATGGCACATAACGGTATCAGAACTGGAGATGATTTAACAGTAAATTTGCGTTTACGAATATATAGAAGCAAGAATAAATGTTCAGCTTTGCATGTGTTGGTGTTGTGTGTGTAAATATAAGCGGTCGAGCAGGGGGAGTGGATGCTTGTCAGAGCATAATGTGACTGCTGCAGAGCAGTGGCTGAAAAGTGTTAATTATGCCGCTTGGCACGGTGCCAAACCCGTACCAGATTTTTCCAGTTTTCAATATGCAAATCATGCGCTGAACTGTGTATTGTTTTTGTGCTTTACCAGTTCTTTGTGTTTTCAGTCAAACAGAATGCGTTCACGAGTATTTGAGTCCATATATATATGTAAAAACATTTTTTTTTTTTTGCATCACGCAAGCAACAATTGCACTATATTGCTGTCAAACAATTCCAGTCCAAATGCATGTAAGCATATATGCACATTAAAAAAAAAGAATTATTTCAAGAAATTCTAGTAATTCAAATTAAAAACAAATCCTTGTCATATTTGGATTACTGTCTGTAGCTCTCTGTGGTAGCGGTCTAACTTAATGTGCTTCATGGAGATGGCATATGTGGATTTTTAGGCATGACTGTGATTATATTTTTTCATGGACTGAAAAGGGCAAATCCTTGAAATGTCTCCCAAGGTGTCTGGCACTATAATCACTTCAACACAAGGTCATTTGCATCTGTGTATATGAAGAAAAATGTGTGTGCATGTGTGTGCAAGAAAGATTTTTTTTTTACACAAACTCTCCTTACACATATTCAGGCATCAATAACAGTCCCACAAATGACGATCTGTGATAAATCAAGAGCAAATCTTTAGCTGTGGGCTCTGTGTTGGTAAACAGTTTGATAGTGCCCACATTATTATTCCAGACCCCTCTCCTGTTCTACAATGGCAGCATTGTACGGCGAGCACTTGACGTGGGTCTGCGGTCCCCCCTGTTTCCCACCATTGTCTGTATGGATGGAGTGCCAGAGACAGTGGAGGGTAATAAGCTGAGAAAGATGCTCAGGCCCAGACAGAGCCAGATGCCTAAATTAGCACCAAAACCCTAAGAGACTATCCTCAGGGAACGGTGGAGGATAGGGCTTTATGTTTCTCATCCGTGCGGTGTGTTAGCACCATTGTATGCTTGGAATTGCACGATCATGTGTGCTCACACTGTCGATGTGACGTATTTTTGCAGTGCATGCTAGAGTATTGAGTTGTTATGCAAGGGGTTTGTAGTTTAAATCATTTAAGGTTGATGCTAATCATATTCTAAAGGCATTTTATATGCAGTTTAATCTATTTATTTGATATAATGCATGAAAATAAATGTGCTTTATTGGCATTGATGGTTCCATTAAGAACCTTTAACATCAATGGAACCTTTTAATTCCACAAAAGGTAAAAAAATGAATTTTAGGAGCTGTTCACTGAATGGTTTGGCATCGCTTTGAAAAAGAGTGAATGCAGCACATTTGGTGTATATTAATGCATTTTGCATGTAAAATCACAAACAATTCGAGTTGAATGTGAAGGACAGTTTGTTCCTCTCCCCCTTCTGCTAGGGCACAGCAGTTGGGCAAGCAATTAATTAAAGCTCCATTACGATATATTACCCAGTAAAATGGAGGCGGTGATACAGAAAACCACAGAGAAAGTTTACACTGGGAGAGTGACAGTATTGCACAGCAAAGCAAAAGTGGAATCACAAAAAAAGGAGGAATTATTTATGCTAAATATAACAAAAATATAAAAGTATTGCAGGAGAGTTGGAGGACTTGAAAGCGATGCATACAGAGCCTGGTGTCACCAACTGAGGTGTTTCTGTTCTCGAACACCAACACGGCGGAAAAAAATAGGGTGAGATTAACAACTGACGTTAATAAATACACTGATGATGAACAATGAAATATGGAGGAAACATGTGTTTGGTGGAGAATAGATGTGGTGGGGGAGGGCTTTTACTGTCTGGCTCAGTCTGTGGCCCCATGTGGCAGTTGCTGCAGCTGGCATGTTAATATCAAAGGCCTATGGGAGGTGGCTATCTGGGAATATTTGTCTGGGATACTAACAGTTTTCTTCCCATCATATGTCATCTTTATGTCCAGTGTTATAGGGCTTCACATATTTATGTCTAAAAGCCAGCTCGGTGAGATTTCATTTCTTGCTCTTCATGCTCTGATAAAAAGTTGTGCCAGATTAGATTTGGAAATGTATATAATATGACTGCAGGAGGAGTGGAAAGTGCTTGTGGTGCTTTCTAACACAGTTGCCTTATACAGAAGTCATATTTTTGGCATGTGTTTTATCGAGGACAGATTGAGAATGGATAGTGTTAATGAAGGGATAGTTCACCCAAAAATGAAAATTATCATTTACTCCCCCTGAAGCCATCCTAGGTGTATATGACTATTTTCTTTCAGACAAACAATTAAAAAATATACTGGTTCTTCCAAGCTTTATAATGGGAGTGAATGGTGCTCCTGATTTTGAAGCACAAAAAAGAGCATCCATCCATCATAAATGTAATCCATACGACTTCAGGGGGTTAATAAAGGCCTTCTGAAGTGAAGCGATGTGTTTTTGTAAGAAAAATATACATAATATCCATAAAAATATCTGGCAACGGCGGAAGAGTGACCTTTGACCTGACGCATGACGTAGGACGTAGGAGTAGCGTAAGCTTAGACGCCTCTCGCGTTTCAAACAAATAGGTTTGAGCAACAAACTCAAGCTCCTCTTCTCTTATATCGAAATCCTCCAACATTTCTCTTTAAAATTCTCATTTTAGACTTCAAATTCGTGACCAGTGTTTTGTTTTGCTCTATCCTCTGTGCTTCTGCATTCACATTCATCATGAATATTTTTATGGATGGATGGATGGATGTGCTTTTTTGGGCTTCAAAATCTCGAGCCCCATTCACATTATAAAGCTTGGAAGAGCCAGGATATTTTTTTAAATATAACTCTGATTGTGTTTGTCTGAAAGAACATAGTCACCTAGGATGGCTTGAGGGTGAGTAAATCATGAGATAATTTTCATTTTTGAGTGAACTATCCCTTCAACAAGGGTAGACGCGCATTGCGAATCGCTTTCATCAGTGGTCATAACTGAGAAATGAACAGTGGAGAGAAATGACTTTTTTCCCCCTTTTTTCCCCTTGTGGATACCTCAGCTGTCGATCTCGTCTTAATCTGGGGATAAAAACGATTATCCCGCGAAGGGTTGTTCTCAGCTTTGTATCAGCTACGGGGGAGCTTTGAAATAATTTCCCCCACCTTTTTTCTCCCTATCCTTGGACGAGTGGTCATGAAAAGCTTGGGATTGGGATTCCCGAGCAGGACTCTGGCTGGAATAACGGGCAGCAAAAAGAACCGCAGTCAGCAGAGTGCTAGATCTAAACTGAACTATAAGACGCAGGTAAACTACAATGTTAGGATCACAGAACTATACGGCACCTTAATCTAGATCATGATCTTTGTTCCTTAAAGGGATAGTTCACCCTAAAATGAAAACTGTCATTTATGGACCCTCATGTTGTTCCAAACCTGTATATGTGCAAAACGAAAAGGATTGCCTTTCAAAATATCTTTGTGTGTGTGTGTATTCAGCAGAAGTCATACAGGTTTGGAACAACATAAGGGTGAGTAAATGATGACAGAATTTCATTTTTATATGAAGTGTGCATTTAAGTGGGGTTTTAGGCTGAATCTAAGTATATGAAAGTACCCTCATGTGACTTCAAATCAGTTTAGATGACAAGTGCACTTCCTTATTATTCAGTTCTATGCCATTAAAATCATAATTTCTGTATTGTATTGAGAGCATAACCTTGAAAAAAATGAGGTCACTTAGGAAACCGGTTCTTTCAGACTTTCGTTGAAAACAATGAAGAGTGCTAAAGATGAGGTTGTGTTGAAAAGGTCGGGCAATGTCATTTGTAATAATGCAATAAAATGAGAAAGAAGTTAGGTCTTCTCTGCAAATCCTTAAAGCAGACACTCACAGGAACGTCAATAACTGTATCCTGGAGGACGCAAGAGCAAAGGGCAGGACTAGGAATTCAAAAACAGGAGAGTGAAGACCAGGGAACACTTAAACCTCCATCATGGCCTCGCCATTATAAAGGACCTTGGGATATAATTATCCTCACTTTGTAGCTTTGCTCCGCTTTTTGCCCACTTTACATCCTGATGAGGAGAATTACCATCGCTTTTAACATGTAAATAGAAAGGAAATATATGTTGTTGTTTAGTTTTATAATTTGATGAAACATCATATTTGTTGATCTATCGTGATTACACTGAAATAGCTGGTTCACCAAAAAAATAAAAAAGTCTGCCATGGTTAACAAACAACATTGGACCCCATTTGACTTTCTTTGTATGTTCATTTGGGTGAATTTTCATCTATAGTTAATTCAAATACTGACTCATGGGAAACATACACTGAGCCTGATGTTTCTCCAAAGAGATCATTGATATACTATTATGCACTATATAAAATAATGTGTTGGCTCCAACAGTTCGCATCCATTTTTTGAGTTATGACAACTTTGAGTGAATTTACGTTCAACCAACAAGCTACATTGAGTTAGAGGAACTCTAGCGCAAACACAAATTTTTAAGTTGATTACTCAAAAAAATTAAGTCGCTCCAAGTACCAGAGCCTTGGAACCAATTAATCTTATCAATTTCAGTTCAAATCAACAGCTATCATGGCACATGATAACATAACTTATTTAACATGTATATATAATGAAAAAGTAAGATATTACTTGTCACTGGCATTAGCGCAGTCTTTGCTTAATTGTTTACCTTCATGTATCTACTCTTCAGCACAAAAACTTCAACATTACAGAAACTCATTATTACAGCATTAAACACTAACAGGTCTTAATTAATATTTAATTTCAACATTTATTCTCCTTATCCAGTCCTGTGCAAAGCATGCTGGCAACTAGAAATCCACTGCCTAATTTCTGAAGTTATCAAGTTACCACAACCTAATTTTTTATTTTTTATTAACAGAAATTTGAGTTGAAATTACAGACATATTAAGTTGATGTAATGATCATAAAATGTATGATGAAAACAAAATGTGACGATGTAAAGATCGTATTTACGAGCTGAACGCACATGAACGCCTCCACAATGTCGTAAATATGAGTGGGAAGTTCGGGATTTTGTTTAAGCTCCGATCTGTACTGGAACACCACAATATTATAGGGATTTAGCAGTGACATTGTCAGGCTTTTCTATTTGCAAATTGCCTGCACAAAATATGGTAACATAATATAACAATATAATATGTATCGATTAAGTTTACATTGGCTTCGTAAATGAATTAAAAACATAAAAAAGCAAAACACACCTGATGCACATTCTTTTTCTTCTTTTTCTATAAGTAGAAGTGTTGTATTTTTGTGTAATATTTTACTCGGACGAAAATGACTTGAACACACCTGCCATCGTAAACACGACTTCCCATTTCGTAAATCCGAACTTCCCAGGAGGACTTGAATGCACAATAATTTCCGAAGTTAAGACAATTTCATTAAATTACTACAACCTAATCTAATTTTAAAAAGCCACTTAACAGAAATTTGAGTTTAAACTACAGACAATATTAAGTTTATGTAATGAGCAACATTATTATGTCAACAGAACTCAACAAAATAATGTTTGCAACTTAAAAGGTTCAATCAAAACAATAAATTAGAAAATTTAACTTGCAACATGCATTTAAGTTTGAATTAGATTTTATTTTTACATTTTCTGTTTTCATTCTAATTTTAGTTAAAATTTTAGTAATTTTGTTTAATGTTTAGATTTTTTTTTTTTTAAGTCTGTATATATAGATTTCATTTGTTGTTTTCATCCTTCAACTTAAACTAAAGGAAAATGAGAAATGTTGGCAACTAGCTGAAATAAAATAAGTTTTAAGGCTTTTTAATCTTATTTCAGTTACTGTTTATTTTCAATTTCAAGTAATGAAAACTTTAATGGTTTTAGTTGTAGTTAACGCTGATAGCCCTGCTTCGAATGCATATGCAAATATTAAAAGGACATGTGACATGTGTTTCCATCAGAGTCAAGTTCAAGTTCAATGCCTGTAGGAGTCCCATGCCAGACTGGGAACTTCTTCATCCACCCCTGTGAACCAGCTCACCCCTTGTAACCCACACCCATATCTGCACCCTGTCCCCCCACCCCTGTGATTTTGGTGGCCGGCTGGAGGGGGCTCTCCACTCTGTGCCGTTGCTAAGGGAGCGAGAGCTGGCTGGCCCAGCAATGCGCTGGTGAAAAGGCCCGCCTGTCAAAGTGTCTGAGGGAAGTCAGGCTGGTTGGCTCACCCCTCCGTACACCCACTCTTATATATACAGCGTGTGTGTGTGTTCTAGACCCTGGGAATGGCAGCAAGCACTTTATATTCATCACCCCCTTGTCGCAGTGACTTTAGTAAACAGCACCCCCCCCGCCCCTCCAAAAATGTCTAGTCTACTTCCATCCCATAATTCTCCTCATTGCAACTTCTCATCTAGGAACAATATATGTGGCTTCTGAGGGTTCTGCAGTGTGAATACACTTTCCTCCGTTAGTTTATTAGGCCTTTGCCTGGTGGGTGGGCAGTTGGCGAAGATATTAGGAAATATTATGTTTCTACTATAATCAACATGGTGGTACACTAGAATGTCATGAAGGGCTCTGTTCCCATTACAGCAGAGTGTGGTGAGAACAAGTGAAAGCTGAGCGAGTGTGTGTTTTCTTGAGGTCTCATTCAAGGCTGAGGACGAGAACTGAGAATAAAAGGCCGGTGATTTGCATAAGCTGCATGCTGTCTGAGGGTTTTGGGGCGGGTGGGGGGGGAGATATGCGGGAATATAAAAAAAGAGACAGAAAGAAACCCCACATTGTAGAGGCACAGAAAGAGAGAGGGGGCTTGAATGAAGCAGAGGGTGAAAATTGACAGAGAAAAGGGTCTTGCCAAGTCTCCTGCAGGGATTAAATTGTCCATAAACCTCTCTACATATAATTTGGGAAAACTGGTAATGGCGTCAGTACAAATCGTACACAAATTCTAAGGGTGACGGGGTATAGAAATGATTCGCGCCACTTTTGGTAGCAAATGAAGAATGAGGAATTGTAAACAAATGCGGTCAATGAATGTAAAAGTGTTGGGAAGTTGTATGCATTACCCTAGATAACCAAATTTGTTTTACCCAATGCATTATTTGAAGCAAAATAAAAATCTTGAAATGCCATCCTTTTAAGACTATAACGACTAAGTGAACAGGCTGAATTGTAGAATAACACATGCACACAAAGAACAAGAGTTTTACCACTCCGCAATTTAGATGCTCGATTGCTCTCATTAAAATGAACAATTGAAAAAGCCACCAAAATGGATTCCAACCTTTCCGAAATCTACAACCTAGGAGTGTTACAAACCCATAAACTTAAAAATAGCTGAACGGTGTGTGTTTGCATTGCATTGTGGTTCTGTTTACCATTTTTGTAGTCGCTGGACTGGTTGATCATTATAAACACTCCTCCCATTTGCATTTTAGTCAATCAGATATTTTCAAGTTGAGAGTGAAGAGATGTTAAAGACATCACAAACATTTTATTTTCATTTCAGAAATGTAGAAAACTTCAAAGGCTTCATTAAACAAAAACAAAATCCCTTGTGACCATGTTTCTTTGCATCTATTTCTAATGATAATTTTCATATCCTTTTTATAATGAATATAGCATCACAGTGAGTTTTGATTGTGCACATTGTTGTTGATGCCAGTATGTTATCTGTCATAACAGTATTAGCCATGTGATATTTATCTCTTTTATTTTTCTCTCTAACCAGACTCCTGAAAAATTCCCATCAGCTGCCGGAGAAACTACGTTTGACTCGCATCACCTCAGGAATCCAGCATCCAGCTTCTCTTCCAGATGGTTGGCTGTGAAGATTAAACAAGCAGACATGAGGGATGGATGGTTTTAATTGATTTAACTGGGTGTTTTAAAACCGTCTTCAAACAGTCACTAATACCGGATGGGAATAAATTTGGGCAGTTCACCCAGTTAATTCTTAGATATTAAAAAACGTGTCAGACAATCTCATTAGTTTTGTATAAACTGAAGAGAATAATGTGCCTTAATGTGTGAAATGTTTACTGTGAAATTTGGCATTATTGAAACAAATATCTGTTATTTTAATGTAGTTTTTACTGTACTTTTAATGCTTCATTGTTTTACATAAAATGTATGAACTTTAATGCTAAAAGGGGCCACATTTATAAAACTATAAATCCACGCCAACGTCCATTTGCCATTTACAAAAACGACGTGGAAAAGCGCGTAGCGCCACGTCAGGTTCACGTCAGACGTAGGCTACGTTCTTTTCCTTGTGGCAGAGAATCTGAGAACTGCAGGTATTTGGAAATCTATGCAATTCTTGCCGATCGCCATTCTCAAGTAAAGCATTTGGTGCTCTTTTATATGCTAATGACATTAATTAGCGTTTACAAGGCGCAAATCTGAAACCATTCAGCTGCGCACAATTTCAACATCATTTGCGATTTATAAATTTCACGTCTCTTTCACGTATTTTGTGCGTGCGTTCGTTCTGTGAATCACACGTAGGCCTACGCACAATGTAGGACGGTTTCTACTCAACATTTTATAAATGAGGCCCTATATTTACAAAATGTACCTGTTTTATTTGATGTATAAATATATATATATATAGCATTTATGACGATGTATGGGGTTTAATACATGTTTCTCTGAATTATAAATTTGTTGATTGTATGATGTATGAACGAAAATACTAATAAACATGGATTAAAACTAGCGTGGATGGTTTTTGACATTGAAAACCCATTTTATGTTATACTCGGTATAGAAATAGACTTTAATGGGAGGTGGACGTCAACCAAAGCTCCACATGTCGTGGCCACAAGCTATTTTGTACTAAGAAAGCTTGACTGGCACTGCTGTCAGCACCTTGGACAGCACATAATAAAGTGTGGAAAATAACTAGCAATGAATCACCTCCCTCAATGATGCAGAAGCTAGTCGGCTTAGAGTGCTTGTGTTTTTAAGATTTGAGAAGGAAATCTAATTTTGTCAATGGGATTAGCTTGATTAGAAGATTTTGTCAATGATTGTTTCTGTTTACCGAGATTATTCGAAGCATAGATTTAACTTAAACATATTTAACTTATAAAGTAAACATTGAGGTAAAAGATGTTTGAGCAAAAATTGAGTTTTTAATTTTTTATGACTGAGCTGGAATACATGTTCAACACCTTTACAGCTGATGAGAAATTGCTGTCAAGATTACGCTATAAAAGTATATGATTCACACACTTTTTAAGTTGAGATGGATGTTAAGATGGATTTAATCTTCAGAGTAAAATATAATTTGAATGGGTTTTTCCTCCGCGGTTCCAGAATCACAAAACCAAAAAACAATTTTAAGAGTTTTGAATCTTAAATTAATCGTTCGTTAAACATGAAACCCCAGCCAAACCTTTATAGTAGTACAAATTAGCTATGGATATTAGTCGTGTGTTCTGTGATCATGTGAAATCAAGTTTAACGAGCGCTGGATTTAATGATAGACCTGCTCTTATTTGGAATAAGCTACTTTGAATCAACATTTAACAATCGGAAGTTCAATATTAAAATACTTGTAGCATGCATGTAGCTTAGGCCTATATTAAAAAAAAATATATAGCAAAGGATCGCAAATAGCTAAAAATAGGCTATAAATATAGGCATTTTCAGTACCAAAATTTATTGCAGGCAGTCGAGTTAGTTGGGCACGACAAGATTTCGACCCATGTTAATGATGAGACTTTTCTTTCTTCGAGAAATATGATTTATCAGAGATGCGGAAACTTTTCTCCATGTTGGATAATGAAACTCCTTCCCACTTGTTTATATAGGCCTATGTTATTATGGCCTCAAAAATAAATCAAAAATAGAAGGAAAGGAAACAAAGAAAAGAGGTCTGACCACATCAACAGAATTAATTTATTTTATTTATTTTTGAAAAGAAAAAAAAAACACTGAACAACGATACAGCGTGTGTGCTATTCAATAAACATTTACTGTAAGCAATAAACAACCTCCATTAGATTTCCAGCAATCTAAACCTAACAAACACACAGACTTCATCATATCTGCATGAGCCTGTGGAGAAAAAGACTCGTTAGTCGACGGATATCAAGTTAATATTGTAGGAGAGAGCCTGGACTGCTGTAACACGGGGTAAGTGCTAACACCATTAGTTTACAATTAGAAATCAGCTACAGGGGTGAAATCACCATCACCATCTGAGGTGGAAGATGAAAGTGTGGAAAAATAGGCTATAAGGGATTTACAAGACAAAAAATGAAGAGGAAATAAAATACAAGTTCGCGTCTGCTTTGATAGCGTTGGTTAAATGATATCTGATTCAGCAGGTTATCTTGTTTAAACCTCAAGCTTTTCATTTAAATGTTAAAATTCTATATATTTTACCTGACCAGACCAGACGGGAAGGGTTGTAACTCTTTCCAATGTAGGCCTATACTTCTATAGACCCAGAAAGATTGAAAACAAGGACGCAGTGTGTTTGCCTGTGACTGTCTTTACACACTCTGTAGAGTTGTTCGAGTGTGTTTGTTCCCAAATGTATTTTCTTATCATTTTTCCGTTTGAACTAAAATGTTTAAAATGTCCATGTCTATTCTGTTTCAACCCATCATGGCAGGTGTATCAATAGCCTCTTTGTAGACACTCATTTAGCCTACACAATTCATTAAGAAACAAATTTGAGAATTTATTTATGTGTAGATAAATTGCATCAGTATTGGAGACACACACACACACACACACACACACACACACACTCCATGATCTCCCCCATATTGACCACAGCTTGTCTTGGTTGACCTCTGAGGTTTAGACAATAGAGACCTGTTTATGGTGGACCAGACTCAGAACTGACCAGACACGTGCCCTTTGCTTTAAACAAGCCTCTTAAACAACATCAATGCATCTAATGGCGACTGGTGAGGGTGTGGGGAAGGGGAATTATTTTGTTTTGTTTTTTTAAGTGTTTTACGTAGACATTTCATCGGACGCACGCGCGTTGCCACGGTTACGCGCCTAGCCCGAAGTTAACTTACAGTCTGTTTGTATATATAAATGTATATATAAATGTTAACCAATCTGCAATTTAACAGTCATGCAGACAAGTGGACCTCAATGAAGCTCTTCAGTGTCATATGTGAAGTTGATGTCGTCTAGTCTCTTGAGGACCCATCACAGCTGACACAAGGGTCAGGGGTGATGTGCTAGGTTCAAGTGGTTTGTCCAGTTATTCCCAAAGGGCCAATCGAATGATGAAAAGAAGATAGAGATGACATGAATTTGCTCTGTGTCCCACTTTTAATTCATTTGACTTAATTTTGCTTAAAATACATCCTTTTTAATTGAAAGCATCTGCAGGCTATATAAGACTTGGGCCTTCAGATATTTCTATTTAGGCTACAAAACACGGATTTCGTTTCTGTGCCATGGCAAGCTTAATGTCAGGACAAAATAAGCTATTTGATCAAAATAAACAACGCAAATGCGTTTCAGTTTAAGCTTCGATAATTAAAAAAAGCGTCTAAATATAGGCTAAAACATTTCCTAATATCAAATGTAGGCTACCTCCTATCCTGCTGAAATCTGCATTCCGATGTATATCCCTGCTTCATATTTTGTATTAGGCCTAAATAGAAAAGCATGAGAACGCACAAAATGCCGGAAATGACCCACCAAGCGCGCTCGCTAACTGCAGGTGTTAAGTCACGTGGCACTGTTTGATCGTTTACGTTCATTCATTTATTCTGCTTGGATTTTCTGCTTGTCATAAGCAGATAAATAGCAACTATTACACAAGGAGGCACTGAGGGCTCACCAATTTAAAAAGCACTGAGAAAATAAACTTTAGGCCCGATGTTAGGGAGACAAAACAACATTAGGCTAGTTATTTTTTTTCGTATGCTAATGGTCAAAGTAAACAAACAAACTAGCATCGGGGGACATTTAAACCTATTTAAATCAGATACTTGACTAAAATTGACTCGGAGTACAATAGGTTATAGCCTAAAAGATTTTTTTTTAAATAGGCCTAAAGATATAAATTCACATCTGGTTTTTAAAAAAATACGGTTATTAGCATTGATGGTTTCACGGAACAAAATTGTTCTTTATAATGGAAAAAGGTTCTGTAGATGTTCTTCACTTAAGAAAACAAAAAAGTATAGGTTCTTTGGGGAGCCAAAAATGGTTATTATATGACATTACTGCAAAACCCCCCTTTAAGAACCTTTATTTTTGGAGTGTATGGATTTGTGATCACGTCGTTTGATAATTAAACGACAGAAATGGTGATCTTAATCAGTAAGTTCTCGTTTAATTTGATATTGTGAAACACACACACAAACTGTTTTGCTTCCCATTTTAGTAGTGGTTTTAAATTAAAATGATTATCGTATAACTAATTACATTTTTTAATTTAAATATTTAAAACATGATGAGAGTATGGGTGGTGTTGAGATAAAGATTATTTTGATTAGCCTACTACAAAACTCTGTGTTTTCTGTTGGACAGCATTCTTTACACCTGACATTAATTTTTAAGTCACAGATTTCCTACAAAAATTGGAATTTTATGTCATAGTTTGAGAGATACAGCATAAAAACACCGAGTAGAGAATGTGTTGCAACACTCTCCTCGGTCTCCCCTTAAGATACACGGAGGAAAAAAGGCTCAGCACCGAAAGTCTTTCATTAAGAGCCAGACGAGCAGCAATTAGCAACAGAGCAGCTCAGCAAAGCCAACAGCGCCGGGATTATTGTCCAATCATTTATATCTTCCAAACCAGTAAGCATTAAAGTCTGTATTGTAAGTTAGCATAAGAATAGGAACAGGTCCTGTGAACTTCCCCGACCTTCTGACCCTCTTTTCCGAGATGAATAGCACCACTTTCAGACACCCCAGCCTCTTCAACAGGCTTGAACCATGCCTAAATTCCCAATCATGGTAATTTAATATATCTTAAGCCCCCCGGCTGCTTGAGTCCAGTTCTTCTATAGTTTGATGCAGGCATCTATGTCGCCTCACCCTGTCATTAGGGCTCCTTATAGTTGGAGCTGCTACGGAACTAGCTTTCTCTCGTTAAAAGCCACGATGAATGGTCTTCCCATCTTTTGAGCATCATTTTTATGAAAATAGAGTATTAGTCTCCCTCCACAACAATAACACTGTCAAGGTGCACAACATAAAGTGAAAGCCTATGCTCAAGCAAACTCTTTTAATTGCTTTTTCATGGATCAATCATGGGTAGCTATATCTGTTTCTTGAAGTAGCAAGTTGAAGCTCATGACTGGCTCTTTCATTGCTCAGTGATGGACAGGTTTGAGGCATTAGGCGCGTGCGCAGGAGTCTAACAAATGCCCCTGCCTCTTTGATGAATGGCGAATATCTAATGAGGCAGATGGGCACCTACTGTACTTTTCATTGTTTGCTGATAATGCATCGATTAAAGAGCCCGGGCACATTTGATTTCAATGTATCATAAATGTTTATTAATGGCTTTCCAAAAATAATGAGACACAGAGGATGCGAGACCTCAATTTTTTGCCGGTCAATCGCACCCCACGCGAACCGCCTATTCACGCGCCTGCAGAACTAAAGGAAAAAGGCGACATCTTTTGGCTGGAATAACAACAATAGAAGACACAAACCCACTCGAATTGATCTTGAAACAGGCGCACGCTATTATGCAGAACTAACAGGCACAGCTCATATGATAATAAACCCTTAATAATCAATAAAGTATATATATATCAATAGCCTACCCCACAGTGATCTCCATCTAGGGGATGTGCGTTGGTGTGTGCTGCTGAGTGGATATTAAACTGTGTGAACATCAAGGCATCAACAACATTAATTATCGCGAGTTAATTTATGCATAGGCTAATTGTGTGTGATGTCACGTTGCACCTCGTTGTATCGCGAGAATAAACAGATCTTTTAGTCTCAGTCTGGTAAACACCAGCACCCATTCTCATATAGTGAATAAAAATATTTTAAAACATTATTATTTTACAAAGCCCTGATTTATTTACAAAAATATCGAACCTGTAGGCCTAATAATACATTTATTATATATTCAAAATACTGCTCATCCTCTATTAAAGCAGTTAACAATGTGTTAATGGCTTATTGTTTAACATCTGACCATGTCTGAGAGAGAGGGAAAGTTTTCGAGGACTCGCTCGAGGCCTATATATCTGCGGTTCATGAGTTCTGCTGTTAATTCCGCTTTGACTTGGTTTTTAGTGGTTGTGGTGCAGTGTTCAGCACACAGAACAGACCCTTTACACATAATTACAGCTAATGTAACACTTGGCAAGAGGAAGGTGCCACATTTGGCGCGCAGCCAACAGTAAGAGCTGCAACAAAAGTCCGCCATGTTGGATGCATATGCTGCTAACGAAAATGCAAACAAATGTGCCTTGTACTTTCGTACAACTAACTGTAACGTTATATAATTGCTTAGATCAAGCAGTATGTGAGATGTGAATTAAAGTGTTTTGACATTTCTAACTAATTACA
This sequence comes from Hypophthalmichthys nobilis, assembly GCA_037950665.1. Classification (NCBI taxonomy): domain Eukaryota; kingdom Metazoa; phylum Chordata; class Actinopteri; order Cypriniformes; family Xenocyprididae; genus Hypophthalmichthys; species Hypophthalmichthys nobilis. The sequence continues at coordinate 45,595,250 of CM075470.1, forward strand.
TGGACAACATGTATTAAATATTAATTAAACATAAATATTGGTTTATTTTCAGGAAAAAAAAAATGTCATGATAAATATAGTGTTACCAAATATTAAACGTCAAATCACTCTAAAATATGTTCAGAAGCCATAGCTGTCTTTTAATGACGACTGTAGGGGTCATTTAAATAGAGGAATTAACATTAAATAAGCATATCACAAGGAGGAAAACTGTGCTTGGACACACAAGCCTGAACAGCATTGGTTGTCACTTCTCAAAAGACCTGAATGCAACAACAAATGGAGAGTGTATCCATTGAACTAAACAAATATTAAATGACGTATAGTCTTTGAAAAGCACATTATATTATTAATTAGGCTACTACTTTAAAGAATGCTTTCATCTTGTAAAGAAAATAAATGCTCTAATGAAGTTTCCAGGATGTACTGTTATTTCCATTCTAATATAGACTACAAAGCTGTTTTTCAGATGAAACCTCATCTTTCGTTCTCTCTGAAAATCTCTACTGCTCGCGATGCAAATATTCCCCTAATTTGGCGCACAGCCAAACGGGCCTCTGGTTAATTGCACACTTGCATTAGGCTGTGAGCCTTTGTTTCACATATGAGATCAGACGTTTAGCTTAAGCATAAACGTATTTCGTAAAAGCACTATGAAATCAAAATTATAGCGTAATTAATGCATTAAAGCGACCCAATGGAGAATCAATATTAGTCTGAGATATATAGATGTGCCTTTTGCATCTCACAGTAGGTTTTAAATGAACGAAATACAGATTAAGACGATTTGTAACTACGGGTAAAACAAATATGTCTAATAATGTGTCGTATTCATTAAATATTTTGATGTATTAGCTGTTCTTATTATTACTAACACGCTTTTGAATTCGAATATTGTTGAATACTGTTGAATCTCCAAGAATGACACTTTTACTATTCAGTTTGAAAATGCATTATGGGCATGACTTCCACATGGGATTGTTTTCCACATACTGCTAAACTAAAGCATCAATACAAGCCATGTTGTCTTTGTCATCAGGTCTTTTGTCTACTCATTATCAGAAGAATCGTGAGGCTGAATCGTTTCTATAGAGACAAACCAACGCACACATTCTAAACTCCAAGTGTAAAGCTTTTTATCAGATCGTCTCCGAAATGTCAATGCAATTCACATGATGCGGAATGTAATAAAAATTATAATAACACCTGCTGGTATTATTTTTATGTTGTGTATATATCTTATATATATAAACAATAATGTATCCATATAGTTAAAAAAAAATGCTGGGTTAAAAACAACCTAAGCTGGGTTGAAAATTGACAAACCCAGCGGTTGGGTTAAATGTTCTCCCAACCTACTTGGTAGTTTTATTTAACTCAACTATTGTTTTAAAAAAAACTGTATTGCTTGCTTAAAATGAACCCAAAGTATGCTGGAAATTAACATTTATGAATATGTTTAATAAATGAGCATTTATTAATAAGTTTAATGAATAATATTTAAACATTAAATTGCTTAATAAATGTTCACCTTTTGATTGTTATTGTTGCCTCTAGTAATTATGTGTCTGATTTTTCATTTCCAACCTATTTTGTGTTCATTTTAAGCCAGCCGTACAGTAATTTTTAAACAATAGTTTAGCTGAATAAAACTGCCCAGCACGTTGGGCAAACATTTAACCCAACCGCTGGGTCAAAACAACCCAATTACCGGGTTTGTCCATATTTAACCCAACTTGGGATGTTTTTAACCCAGCATTTTTTTAAAGTGAAGCATCTGAAACATTATAATACCATCTTTTGAACAGCTGTAAGCTCACATATTTGTTTATAAACGAATATATATTGCATAAAAATGTATATCTTCTCTTCTATGTAACAAACTCGTTTCGATAAAGATTATTTCTTTATGAAGCATTAGTGAAGAACATGATGAAAACTACTCATTAGTGCGGCACCTAGTGCTAGTTGATTATCACCAAAAAAAAAAAAAAAAAAAAATTATGAAACCCAAAAGAACTTGTACAAACACGATCAGATATGATGAGACAGCATATAAGCATTTCGCATAGTTATTATAGCATAATTTAGCAAAAAAATAATAATCTACTACACCAACAGCTTGGATGCATCTACTGAAAGATAAAAAAAAAAAAAAACGTGTCTAAATCTAACAACACACGTTTTATAAAGAGGATAAATGAATCAGCTTATATCTAAGGGTTGATAAAAGTGTCCTTTCATTCCATTCAGCAAAGCTTGCACCATAACTCACAGAGACATTCAGAGTGGGAGATGGTGATGACCAAGAGAAAACCTGAAAAGATGAGCCGTTTAGGTTAGATTAATTTTGTGTGTGTCGTGAGGGAGTTTTTACTTGTCAAAAGAAAGAAGTTAAAAAAGAGGAAGTCACACAGTGGAGTCATTGTCTAGCAGCCCACCGCACTCATACAGCGATTCAGCTTCGCCTTTTCAGGGCCCAGAACCTTGTACGGGACTAACGCGGAATGTTAATGCACTCTGCCCGTTGTGCGAGCAAGTACACACTGCTGTGGTTCTTTTCACATGCAAGGGGACGTTGTGATTTGTTGACTGTTTTTTTCCCGTCCTCTTCTTCCTGTGTTGCATTGAGTAAAGTGTAGCCCATTGAAAGAGGGAAGGGGTTGAGACTCTGTCAGTTAGTGCCACCCAGGTATGTGGCAAGCTGTGTTTCCAAGCTAGTTTGGTTTGTTTTGACAAAATACAGGGTTGAGAAGAATTTTTCAGGTTCTCATTTTCTCTGAGAATTTCACATATACAATTCAATTTTGAGTAGTTTCAGAACAACACGAAGATTCCAAGTAATGGAGATTATTAGAACTGTAAGTAAACGCAACATGTGCTGACATGTAGAACTGCTTCAATATGTCGTTATGCTCTTAAAAAATTAAGGTTCTTTATTGGCATTGATGGTTCCATTAAAGAACCTTTAACATCCATGGAACCTTCCCACTGCACAAAAGCTTCTTTAGTGGGACGGTCCTTCAGATTATTAAAATGGTTCTTTTATGGTTAACTGTTTACTTAAATGTTCTTTGGGGAACCAAAAAATGTTCTTATATCATGGCATAGCTGTAAACAACAACAACAAAAAACATTTGGGGTTTATTTTTATAGCTAAATTATTTCTCTTAGTTTTTATTTTTTCATCTATTTTTTATACTGTGTGCACGTCTTTAATTTTTCATTGCAGTAGAGGTTTAGTCTAAGGCAGGGTGGGGAACGTTGATCCTGGAGGGCCATTGTCCTGCAGAGTTTAGCTCTGAAAAAAAAAAAACCACTCATCTGCCTGTAGCTCTAGTAATCCTGAAGACCTTGATTAGCTTCAGGTGTGTTTAATTAGGGTTGGAGCTAAACTCTGCAGGACAATGGCCCTCCAGGATCAACGTTCCCCACCCCTGGTCTAAGGTGTTACATTAAATTGTTACAAACAAATGTAATATAATTATATTTGTTAAATATTTTATGCTTTCTTGACAAATAAAAATGTGCATATAGCATCAATCAAAACATACACTCTAAAAAATGCTGGGTTAAAAACAACTCAAGTTGGGTTGAAAATGGACAAACCCAGCGGTTGGGTTAAATGTTTGCCTATGCTGCTGGGTAGTTTTAACTCAACTATTGTTTAAAAAATACTGTATTGCTTGCTTAAAGTGAACCCAAAGTATGCTGAAATGAACATTTATTAATATGTTTAATATACGAACATTTATTAATAAGTTTAATGAATAATAATTAAACAATTAATATTTATTAAATTGCTGATTAATAAATTATGTGTCTGATTTTTAATTTCCAACCTTTGGGTTCGTTAAGCCAGCCATATAGTCATTTTTAAACAATAGTTACGTTAAGTAAAACTACCCAGCATTTAACCCAACCGCTGGGTTTGTCCATATTTAACCCAACTTGGGTTGTTTTTAACCCAGCATTTTTTAGAGTGTACAAACAAAACAACAATGTAGTGCAACTAAGAGCATGATGCTGTCAAATTACAATTATTCTAAACAATTATGTTCATTATTCATTATAATTCTTGAATTAACTATAAATTTCACGCCTATAACAGCACATTTGCTTATTCTGAATAAGGAATAAATCAATGACATTTTGAAGTAGGCTACCCTACATCACAGATACACTTAATTCAGATTTTTATCATGTTGTTTTATTATTTTATCATATTCGTTATTTGAGCTATCTTTTGAATAATCATACTACTATATTTTGAGGACAGTCCGGCTGCATAATGCGATGCAAAAATGTTTAATAGATCACTTCAGCAAAAACTCAAGGCAAATAAACAGTTCACATTTATTTGTGTGCACTAAAAGACCCCATTAATGTCCATCCCTCAGTACTCCTCATTATTTTACACGTTTGAGCGTATAATGCATACAGACATATTATTTGAGTCTCTTAAAACAAATATCTGCCATTAGGCCTACTATGTTCCTCTTGAAAAAAAAAAAAACAACAACCACGTTCTTCAACTGCACGATTAATCGTTAAAAGATTGCAATCTCCATTCAAATACCCAGAAGATTTAAAGACCTAAATGACAATGATTCGGCGATGTCTATTAAAACCAACATTATCTCACGACCGATTTGTACGTATTAGGTGTCTAATTCGTACGAATTCATACGATTTGTCTAAACCCCAGTGACGGGTAGGTTTAGGGGTAGGTCATTCATACGAATTGGCATCTCGTAAAATACGAACAATTTAAGGAAAAACGTACGAATCCGTATGAGTGAGGTCGTACGAATTTGTACGAATTAGCCACCTAGTAAAATAATTACGAATTGCAGTTGTCATGTATAGGTAAAACCGCTTAACAAACATTCAAATTATCACAGAAGTATTGGGATAAAAGTTAACAATTCGAATATAAACACTGATTTCTATGGTAGCGATCAAAATACAGAAAATCTCCTTGCGAAAGTAATACTTCAAAAACACGATTTTATCAATTACATCCTTACGCCAGTTGGTGGCGACAAGTGTAGCTATGTGTCACTGAATCATTCCTTCAAAAAACGCTGATTCATTCAGTGATGAAACAAGTTAATCTTGTCTTAATGAGTGAGTCATTGAATCATTCCTTTAAACCACTATTTTTTACTTAATTAAATATTTTTAAATAGACTGCAGCAATTTACAGTTTGTCTGAATCTGTAGTAAATTACATGTTATTTTATTTAGTTGTCTATTCAGAATCGTGGGAGAATCATGACCTCTATTTTAAACAACAACAACAACAACAACAAAAAAAATCATGCAGCTCTACTTTGTTCATGCATTCAGATCCTGTATATAAATAAGAACATAGTCTGTGTAAAAGAAAAGGACTCTGTGCCAGACAAGCCAACAGTGCCCGTCACTGGACAGCATTATGCCACGGTGGCACCATCTTGTGGCAACAGGGGCAGTCAAGCTTGTAATGGCTATCCCATCATGCCAGTCAGCAATCCCTTCAAGCCTATAGATAGACAGTATCCCACAATTCATGTGTGCTAAGAAGAGAGAGTTGACCTGAAAGATCTGGAAATACATAACACGATTTGCACGGTTGGTTTGCAACAATGAGCTGAAAAAAACAAACAAAAAAAAAACAATTAGTAATCAGCACTCCATCCCACTCTTCATTCTGAGCAGAGGTCATTGTTTCAAATTATCGAGATGTCCGGCAGCCTTTGAATAAACGACGTGGATCAGCCTTTTCACAAGGCCTGCCCTACAGAAGAGAACAAGGCATCCAGTCAGGGGCAGAGATGCACCTCATGGCCTGAGCGAAGTTTACCTCTCGCTTTGTACGGCACAAACAAAACACTCTCCTCACTTTGCCCGCTTGAAGTTCCCAATTAACACTGAATGTCCTTGGAGAGATCAGATGGCCACAATTATCTGCTTGTGCTTTGATGGTGCAGACTCGCCATCACTTCCAGTGGATGCACATTAAAAACAATCATTGTGGGTCCACACACAGCACAATGAGGCAGGACAGTGTTTCGTGTGGATTCTTCCGCTGGGCAACCCAGAAGTAATGAGTGCTAGATTGGAGGTTTGGGTCATTTCACTCACATTCCAGGGCACAATGATAATGCCCATCAGAGATTTGCTGCATTCAGAAAGATGCCAGTACAGGGCATCCTCAAAAACATGATCTATCCATGCATAAAAACATGATTAGGCGTTCAGGCACTTTAAGGAAAGACAATGCGAGCAAACACTCATTTGTTTGTTTAGCATACGCACACACGTTTACTTAGCTTTTTAAATGAGACCACAGCATTTTTAGAAAAGAACAAAAATTATATTTCACAATGAGGGCATCCCTAAATGTCCCCAAAGAGACGTTTTCAAATTTAGCCAAGTAAACACACAAAAATGCACAGATTTACTCTAATTAAGGATGGTACTGCTTTTATTTAAAAGTTTATTTGAATTGCTACAGACGAATCCTAACATTTTATTTTACTAACCCCACTAAAGTGCATTTTTATAATAAAATATATATAGTATATATTATTATCATTAAAAACTTTATGAATCTTCAAAAAAATATTCCAATTGAAGAACCAGCAGATTAGATTTTCTGGGGGCACTTCTACAATTTTTATTATAGCCATTAACCTAACCCAACTTCTATCCCTCAAAGAAAATGCTTTTAGAGTTCAAACAAAACACTTTGTGGGTAATTTCTACCTTTGGCTTTACTTTAGCTCAACCCAATTTTTTTCTATCTATCTATATACATAAAGCTAACCCAGCAAAAAAAGAAATGTCCTGTTTTTTTCCCCTGCAAATTTATAAACGTGTAAATACACCGATCAGGCATAACATTATAAGCACTAACAGGTGAAATGAATAACACTGATTATCTCTTCATCACGGCACCTGTTAGTGGGTGGGATATATTAGACAGCAAGTGAACATTTTGGGTGTCTCAATCAGCTCTCTAGCTCCTGAGCTCGTGAATCAGTATATTGTGTACACGAATTCAGGCACTGGTAAGGACAGTAAAGGACGCTGGTTCACTACACATTGGGACACTTATGTCTCCATTTCTGGTGACGTGACAACCTCCTCATTGTACAACATCACTACTGGTATTATGAACAACAGCAGAGCTGAAATCTTTCTCATATTGTGATAAATTCTTTGCTTGTTACATATATGTGCAACATTTCAGCCATAAATAAAATATAAATGTTAGCTAGATTATGTTCATTACCTGTCTAATGATGTATTTTTATCATCGTTATGTGTAGTGAGTTGGCTCACGTGATTTAAGTTTTGCGCTTCAGAACTTCCATTAAGAGAGCATAGTAAGCATCGATGCTCCCTGGTTTTCACGGTGCATTGTGGGACTTTTTAGTGAGCGAACGTTTCAGTGCCCTGGAAGGATTCTGTGATTGAGACAGCCTTTATAATGGCTGACTCCCTGATCAGTGCCCTGACTACTGAACTAGGGAATTGATTGAAACACACGCTTAGTCCTCAAAGTTGATGTGTTAGAAGCAGGAAAAATGGGCAAGCGTAAGGATTTGAGCGAGTTTGACAAGGGCCAAATTGTGATGGCTAGACGACTGGGTCAGAGCATCTCCAAAACTGCAGCTCTTGTGGGGTGTTCCCGGTCTGCAGCGGTCAGTGTCTATCAAAAGTGGTCCAAGGAAGGAACAGTGGTGAACCGGCGACAGGGTCATGGGCGGCCGAGGCTCATTGATGCACATGTGGAGCGAAGGCTGGCCCGTGTGGTCCGATCCAACAGATGAGCTACTGTAGCTCAAACTGCTCAAGAAGGTAATGCTGGTTCTGATAGAAAGGTGTCAGAATACACAGTGCATCACAGTTTGCTGCGTATGGGGCTGCATAGCTGCAGACCAGTCAGGGTGCCCATGCTGACCCCTGTCCACCGCCGAAAGCGTCAACAGTGGACACGTGAGCATCAGAACTGGACCACGGAGCAATAGAAGAAGGTGGCCTGGTCTGATGAATCACGTTTTCTTTTACATCACGTGGATGGCCGGGTGCGTGTGCGTCGCTTACCTGGGGAACACATGGCACCAGGATGCACTATGGGAAGAAGGCAAGCCGGCGGAGGCAGTGTGATGCTTTGAGCAATGTTTTGCTGGGAAACCTTGGGTCCTGCCATCCATGTTGATGTTACTTTGACACGTACCACCTACCTAAGCATTGTTGCAGACCATGTACACCCTTTCATGGAAACGGTATTTCCTGGTGGCTGTGGTCTCTTTTAGCAGGATAATCCGTCCTGCCACAAAGCAAAAATGGTTCAGTAATGGTTTGAGGAGCACAACAACGAGTTTGAGGTGTTGACTTGGCCTCTAAATTCCCCAGATCTCAATCCAATGGAGCATCTGTGGGATGTGCTGAACAAACAAGTCCGATCCATGGAGGCTCCACCTCGCAACTTACAGGACTTAAAGGATCTGCTGCTAACATCTTGGTGTCAGATACCACAGCACACTTTCAGGGCTCTAGTGGACTCCATGCCTCGACGGGTCAGGGCTGTTTTGGCAGCAAAAGGGGGACCAACACAATATTAGGAAGGTGGTCATAATGTTATGCCTGATCAGTGTATGCATATGATTCAACATTCAAGATTCAACAACCAAGACATAAACGGAGCAAATTTCAAACACATTTGAAACTGTTAGTGTCTTATGGACTTAAAACCCAATAGGATTTTTCCATAGGCTTTTGGATTATTGCAAAAAACATGCTCTGTGATCAACAAAAGTTTATGATACTTACATGCTTTTTCAATCAAGATAATTTTTCACAGATGAACACAAGTTTTATGAATTTTGAAGCCTAAATGTAGGCGGCAGAAGTTAAAAGCTAAAGGTAAACGAACTACACCACGATCGCATGACTTCAACGTCACCATCACTAAGCTTCTGACAACTTTTTCAGTTTATTTTAAAACATCTTCCCATAAGTTTGAGTTAGAATAATTTATGAGAGCACAATTATGAGCATAATGAGGCTGTAGAAGTCTGCTTACCTCTTAAGTGACGTGATGACGTTTAATGTCTGTGACAGCCTCTGTAGTCCCATTAAGTCCCTTTTTCAAGACACATAACAGCTTTAAAAAGATCACGAATACTGATGTATTTTATGTTGTAGAATAAAACGTGAAAGTGTCTTGAGCTTGTGTTCACCACAGACCTTATTTCAGCCATTTAACCAAAATCCCATTGACTTAAGTGCTAAAACTCGTTTCTGCGTTTTGGCCCACAAATTGATGTCATACCTGCACCAATCTATAAAGATCTGTAAAGCTTTTTTGGATTTTACAAAATTCTCTTTAAAATACATTATCCTGAAAAAAGGACGTTTCTTTTTTTGCTGAGTTTATATGTCCACATTTAGCCAACTTGAAGAGATAATTCGGTCCACCATTTATAGCCAAGTAAAGTCACAGATACACAAACAGAATCTTTGCCACTGGTGAGAAAGATCATTCCCTCCCTCTTTTTGATGTTCAAATACAAGCCAGAGTTACAGAACTGAGAATATAGTAAATCACAGGGGTACAGTGTCTCTCAGAGGGCAGGGCTGTTTGCATTTGGACATCACTATTTGTGGGCTCCTGACAAGATGTGACAGCCCAACTATAACTCACCAAACCCTGCATTTTGGTGCATTTTCCAGCCTTACCCATTTACAATGGTTCAGTGGAGATTTCTTTATTTCAGCACAGACAATGGTCCCTTTCTTTATGGCTGCCTCGCTCGCTCTTTCTCGCTCTCCATCTCTCACACGCACATACACTCGCGAGCAGACTCACACACTCTCGCTCGCTGTCGCGCGCATTTTGATGGTAATTAATGACATCACTGCAAAGCGAGGGGAAGAATGGCTGAGGTGCGTTTGTTTGCTGTGCGGACCGTGGGAACCCCGAGCCTCTTGAGAGTGGCGAGTCAGGCGCTGGAACAATACTCACGCTGTCGCCTCTCACCCAAACACCCCCTCGCGCACTCCCAGACCCTCACAGTACTCCTCCCTGCCTCCGCCTCTTCAACGATCTCCCTCTGTCCTGCAGCGCTGTGCTAGGAATCGGCTGCCCTCTTTCTGCCTGGTGCTGCAGCGCACCGCTGGCCTTCATGTACCCGCTAGGAGAGAATTTTTACAGCTTTTAAAGGGTTTGTTCACCCAAAAATGAAAATTCTGTCATTTATTACTCACCCTCATGTCGTTCCACACCCGTAAGACCTTCGTTCATCTTCGGAAAACAAATTAAGATATTTTTGATGAAATCTGAGCGTTTTTCTTTTATCCCCCATAGAAAGCAACGTAATTACCGTCATTCAAGGTCTAGAAAAGTAGTAAACATCGTTAAAATAGTCAACGTGACTACAGTAGTTCAACCTTAATGTTATGAAGTGACGAGAATACTTTTTGTGCGCAAAAACAAAACAAAAATAACTACTTTACTCAACAATATCTTCTCTCCCCTGTCTTTCTGCTACGCTGTTTACGTCCAGCGCTTCCAGGTTCTAGTCAGAACGCTGACTCAGTATTGGTCAACGCTGTAACACGTGAGCAGCACGACACATGCATGTGATGCTGACGCAGAAGCCGGCCAATAATGAGCCGGAGTTCGGACGTAGTCAGAATTGCGAGATATAAACTGCAATTGCGAGAAAAAAGTCATAATTGCAAGATATAAACTGCAATTGCGAGGAAAAAAAGTCAGAATTTCGATATATAAACCCGCAATTGTGAGAAAAAAGTCATAATTGCGAGATGTAAACTGCAAATGCGAGGAAAAAAGTCATAATTGCGATATATAAACCCGCAATTGCGAGAAAAAAGTCATAATTGCGATATATAAACTGCAATTGCGAGGAAAAAAGTCATAATTGCGAGATATAAACTGCAATTGAGAGGAAAAAAGTCATAATTGTGAGATATAAACTGCAATTGCGAGGGAAAAAAGTAATAATTGCGAGATATAAACCCGCAATTGCGAGAAAAAAGTCATAATTGTGAGATATAAACTGCAATTGCGAGGGAAAAAAGTCATAATTGTGAGATATAAACCCGCAATTGAGAGGAAAAAAGTCATAATTGCGAGATATAAACTGCAATTGCGAGGAAAATCAGAATTGCAATTCCGACTTCATAACTCGCAATTTTATATCTCACAGTTCTGAGAAAAAAGGTCAGAATTGCAAAATGTAAACTCGAAATTGTGAGGAAAAAAAGTTGCACTTATATTTTAAATTTTTTATTCTGTGGCAGAAACAAGCTTCCATATAAGTTGCTAAGGAAAGAATTACTGTTGCTCATACACTGGGTTATCCCCCCCTTTTATGCAAAATAATTTACAGTAGGCTATATTTGTGGCAGTAACCATAACCACAATAATGATAGATCAAGATTTGTCCTTTACGGGGTTTAAACCTTCAACTTGTCAGTTTCAAGCTCAGATCCTTAACAAATGCATGACCACTCAATGCAGTAGAGTTGTTGTTGTTGATGATGTTTTAGGATCTAAGAATGTTCCTCTGTATTTTTCTATGCTCAATCATAATGGCCTGCTACCGCTGTCGAAGCACACAATGAACGGTCCCATTTAGTGGGCAACAGTAGGAGGAACTGAGCTGGCTGTCAGTCAGGGGCCAGCCTAGGGCCAGAGGTTAGTAATCAACTCTCATTTCACTTTAATGTTGGCAGAGATGAGTGGACACTCACCATAGGTCATGCTCTTTAATAGTACAGTCTGTGCTCTGCAACATGGCACCTGTGTAATCACCCACCACTACACCCTAATGGGACGTCCTAGTGTTATGTCTATAACCATAATTACACCCTTTCAAATGCTTTGCCACTGAGCTGAGAAGAAATGTGCTGAAGAACTGCTATATCTTGGGTGGTTAGGGGAACAGGTCCATTTTTATGACAGGACTTTAAATAGCAGGTTCACACACGTTTTGTTTTTTTCTGAGAGTACTGGGTGAGAGCAGGAAATACAGCGAGCTGTGATTTAGCAAATACATGATAGATTTACAGTATACTAAAGAGCTGTTTTATAATCATTCCTAGCCATATAAGCCTTATTTTAAGCACAGTGTTAAAGGGTTAGTTCACCCAAAAATGAAAATTCTGTAATGTATTACTCACCCTCAAGTCGTTCCACACCCGTAAGACCTTTGTTCATCTTCGGAACACAAATTAAGATATTTTTAATGAAATCTGAGAGCCTTCTGTCCCTCCATTGACAGCTACATGACTACCACTTTCAAAAAGTTCATAAAGAGATTGTAAAACTAATCCATTTGAATCTAGCGGTTTGAACACTTTTGAGGTTTGTTCTCGCGCATGAAGCAGGTTCGGTTGAGCTTCTGTTTATGTTCGCTGATCAATGTTTATATGTAAATACAAGCCTAAATTTAATCTGTTCATCATATAAAGTGATCAAGTCTCTTCAGAAAATTTGGACTAAACCACTCAAAACATTATTTTGTTTGTATTTGACTGTTTAAGCACAATAAGCAGTGAAAATTAACTAAATTTAGGACTGAGAGGCGGCTTTACGTGACGCACTTTGGGTGTGAGAATAACATCTGCAGGAATAAGTAAAATTATGCGCAATCCCACGCCAAAATTCAAGCCCTGTAACAGCAACAATATTCATCTGGAGCAAATGAAACAAGTGAGTGAGGTTTGTGTGTTGACTCGCTGTCGGAGAGATGAGAGAGAGAGAAAGAGCAGCTGGTATTGTGTGTCTATTCTGTGGAAAACAAGTATTTGGAAGCGCTGCAGATATTTTATATGTTGATATGTATTGAAAAATCTATGTTTTTGACAACAGTACATTGCACAGATGCCTTTTTAAAAGACTACAATTGAAAAATGCACATAAAATTCAACCGCCAAAGTAGGAGTGACTGCTGAAATCCACACGCATTTGGCAGGTTGGCGGGTGTTAATGTCAAGCCCTGGTCCTACTGTATATAGATCATAGACTATGAAGAAGGCAAGGTTCAAGCTTTTAGTCTCCCTTTGGCAAGCAGAGCGAGGTATGTTTGATTGTTTTCCATGTATTTCTTTGGTATGATATTGTTGATTTAATTTGAACAATGTTAAATGTGTAGTTAATGTAATGAATGTTTGTTTATATTATGAATGTTGTATTTTCCTTTGTTATTTGTTTTCTTTGTAGTTTTACGGTGCTAAGGTGCCATGGTGCTGTGATGCTACTGTTTTGGTGCTATGAAGTCAATGTGTAAACACAGTGTTATGATGCATGGAGAGAATTAGCAACAAAGAATTGAGACAACGAATACTTCAGCAATGAAGTTTATTGCATCTGAGTAAAATAAATCGAAGGCACCTGTCAAAAACTCTCTGCCTCTTTTCTTCGACGCCGTAGGGCCGCTACACCCTTGAAATCTACTTTCACACTCGCTGTTCCAGAGTTTCCTATAAAGGTCTGTTGATTATGAAGGGCATGAAAGGCACTTGACTTCACACCGTTGTTCATGTAGCCACTCTTTAGCAGTATATGAGAGCATCGACAGGGTCCATAATGCTTCCCTGGCTTTGGCATGCAAAGCAATCATTACGCTTAATGACTCGCACAAGCAATCATTATGGACACCTCAACATGCTTAACAGCTAGCAATACTAAATAACTGCATTGCAAATGCAAAACCATCAGGATGGTGAAAGGTAAGAGCAAGGTTAAAATGACTCATTATTCCATATAGATTTGTTCCACTGCTCGGGGTCAAAGTATTAAGCTTCTTACAGTAGGTTATGAGTCATTGTACAAAGCCTTAGGATACCAATAATTTCTGAATGGCAATATACTGTGAAAAATTCCTCACAGTAGTAAATTGATGTGCTCCTGGGCCTATCTTCATGTTTCTGTCACACACTTATAATGTATAATGTCTGAAGGAGAGATTAAATGTTCTGTCATAGAGAAAACGGCTCAAATATAATCATGCATATGAATTACTGCAATTGCAGTACTGTCGAGAATCTTTAGATACATAACCCAATATGCTCGAGGGATTAGAAGGTAACAACGGCTTAGTTTTGATGGTTTAATTTCAGCCTCCATGTGAGAATTCCCATGGATTGAACACAATAGACGGCGCATCTGGAATGCAGTCTAGTCTACAGAGTGGCAGATTAGTTGCCTCAGGCTGACTTTTTGACCCCAGTGTCTGGGAATTGCGTCCTCCGATGGTAGTGGGAGGCAAAAGCATACACTTTTGAGAACCAGAAATCTGATCAGACAGTGTCTGTGATGTCTGAGTCAATGGAGTAACGTGACTCCGCCCCTCCAGCTCCACCCATCCTCGTCTGGCGGTCTTTGCACTTGAACATGGCTCAGTCTGGTTCCAGACAAGGGTCTGTCTGGGATGGTGTCTATTAAGAGGCTTTTGAGGGCGTATCTCCCCTTGTGCATCCTATGTGGTGCTGTCATGCTGAAGCGAGACTCTGGGAACCCCAGAACGGTTCCCAGGGGCCTCACGTGTTCTTTGGTTCTCAGAGCCACATGCAGAGATATGAATATGCATGCTTTGATAAATGGAGTCTGGCTGAGTTGTGATTGTGCATTAGCTGTTCTGCTTTATGTCCTGGAAAGTTAGTATGTAGAGGCCCCGTTGACCATTCTCAGGACCCCGATTTCTATGCAGGAGACTTTTGAGTCTGGGGTAGTGTTGTCAAAAATATCAACATTTCGATATGTACCGATACTGAAATATCTGAAATGGTTCCAGATTTCACTCTCTCATTTTCACTTCTCCTGTCACTCACTCGTCTCATTCGCTCCAGGTTGAATAGTAATCGTATTGCACATAATTTTACTCAGTCCCACAGGTTTTGAGCTCACACTAAAACCAGTGATCTATATTAGTGACGCTCACATAAAGCCACCTCTCAAACAGCTCACGAGTACCAAACTGACTTCTCTTTCATGGCTTATTGCGCTTAAACGGTCAAATACATACAAAATTATGCCAACATGCCCGTCTTGGCGAGTATTCAGGTAAATACAGTTTTGGAACGTAAATAGTTGAGAGAAAACGCATGTTGTGTAACAGTATATTGGATCCGTGCATAAGCTCTTAAAGTGACAGCAGCCTAATAAACCTGCTGCTGTCTGTCATGTTAATCAAAGAACAAAAGACAAAGAGAAACGGAATATCTTTTGTAACTTTAATTGTAAATATTAATCTGAATTAAATTTTTACAATGAAGACTATCCAGTGTTATTTTACATTTGATTACTTTCATTTCTGTAGTATTTACCTGAATACTATTGTTAGACCCCCCTGAAAAACTTAAAGCCATGTTTATTTTATTTGTTTCTTTATTCTATTGTATTTATTTGTGCTATCATTTGGAATTTGTTTATTTGTTCTTATTTTACTACTGACTGTTTTCTCTTATTTGTAAATTTAGTTTAACAGTTCAGATAAAGTCTACCTGTGCTGTGTGTAAGCTATTGCAACAAAATTACCCAAATTATCAAAAAATGATGAGATAATAACAAATTATCTGTATGGCGGTATATATTGCTTTTTTCCTCATGGTATCAAAAATGGTATCGAATATCGATATTTTTTAAGGAAATTCCAGTATCATGACAACACTAATCTGGGACTAGGAAGATATTGTCTCTTTTTACCTGGGAGGGTTTATGTTAATTATTTAATTAGGTTGCCAATGACAGCAAAAACAGTATATTCCAATATTACCTTTTCAAATTCATGGCTTACAGACACATTTGAGCAAATCAAGAAATATGGGCGTATCGAAACCTTAAAATACTGCTGTGCCCCAGTATAATATTACTGATCCTTACCTGTCAACGGAGATCACCGTATAACAACCTGAGAATCATTTTCCCTGATAATATTTCTCCAAACATGTCAGATTCGCAAGTGAATCACTTTTG
This sequence comes from Hypophthalmichthys nobilis, assembly GCA_037950665.1. Taxonomy (NCBI): domain Eukaryota; kingdom Metazoa; phylum Chordata; class Actinopteri; order Cypriniformes; family Xenocyprididae; genus Hypophthalmichthys; species Hypophthalmichthys nobilis. Next base: position 45,611,250 of record CM075470.1, read on the forward strand.
ATCTAATCGGTCAAACAACTTTACAAAAAGGTCTGAAATTGTTTGTGATTCAGTTTGATTCATTCAGACAGTTTCCAGCTGTTTCTCACATCGAAATAGTATCAGGATGCTTTATAAAACAAAACAAAGAGAGCGTTGGATGAGACAAACCCATTTTTGGACACAAAAACTTGGAAGTGACTTGTGTCTTTTGTCAGTGATGAATCTTTACTGCACATGCAGCTTGTGAATGACTCAACTGCAGGTGAAGACAATTTATATCCCATATCCATAACAGTTCATAAAAAAAAGTCTTAAACTACAGGGACACTTTTTTTTAGTAGAGGCATGTGCCCCAAAGGCTAGAAATGCTCTAGAAATATAGTGGAAATCAGCCAAAGAGCAATCAGGGAAACCGGCCCTGCCCATATTCAGCCCACTGCATTCAAAGCAACGTTTTGTTCCATGATGGTACCACCCAGTAAGTCTGGGGTCCCCTTCACAAGGAATCGGGTCCCACGTGAGGTATGCAACCGACCTGTCACTCAGCAGCCATCAGGAGAAAAAGAGATGTTTCAGCCAAGACAACAATGCTGCCAGACAGCATAGCGTGCACTCCTCCACTTTCTGCCCTGCCTAGCAACCGCTGTCCAGTGACAGAGAGGCTTCATCCTTAACAACAAGAGCACAGAGATGGAGAGGCCTTATACCTTAGCAACAAGGCCCCTGCAACTGAGAAGGCCGCTTCTCTAAGTGTGACTGAAAAGACGTCCCTCTCCCCGCATCCCCCACCTCTCTTTCTGGTGTGAAGTTCATCTGATGGCTCTGAAAAGCGGACCCTCCCCCTCTCAGACACTTGTCAGATGGAGAAAAGAAAGGGGCAGATACTTGGTGGATAAGATCATGACTAATCTGTTGTTTTTTGCTTCCAAGATCCGACAGGGCCTCTAAAAAAAAAAAAAAAGAAAAAAAACTCACAAGGGCTGCTGGCAGCAGAGCATACAGATGATGCTGGGTCTCCTCTCTGGATCAGGGGTGGGAATGAGGATACAAGGAGCTACCAAGCCTTTATTTGGGCGGGAAACAACTTTATGACGAGGTGCAACTTTTCCCCCTGCATTTTCAAATATTTGAGGTTTTCTAGGCATACTAATAAACCTCTTAGTATGATACTCATGTGAAACAAGAATTAATGGATATTTAATTTGTCAATAATATATTTGCGGTTTTTTTTTTTTAAGTAATTACTTTTATTCAGTATGAATGCAGTAAATTGGTCAAAAGTCACAATAAAAAACTTTTATATTGTTACAAAAAATCTTTTGGACTTTCTATTCATCAAAGAATCCTAAAACAAAATGAATCATGGTTTCCACAAAAATATAAGGCAACAACATTGTTTTCAACATTGATAATAATAATAAATGTTTCTTGAGCATCAAATCAGCATATTAGAATGATTTCTGAAGGATCATGTGACACTGAAGACTGGAGTAATGATGCTGAAAATTCAGCTTTGATCACAGGAATAAATTACATTTTAATATAGTGGTCAAAAGTGATGTCCAGAAGGGATATTTGTTTTTAATGACCCTACAAGTTCGATTAAATGATCAAAATATGAGGAAAACATTTTTAAATATTTTAAATATGAGGAAAGAACAAAACGCTAAACTTGGTTAAGGTATTTATCTGACAATTATTTGACAAAAAAGGCAAACTACAGCTACAGGTTTTATTTTACAATGCACAAAATGCATAAAAACTATAAGCTCACAGGAAAAAGCATACATTAACTACAACAAAATCAGTTATTATTTCCATAGGTTTTCTCTTGTTTTTGCATGTGCTCATAATTTCTTTGTATGACAGCCAGGCAAAATATTTAAATAAAGAGTGATGTCAGTTTTCCTAGGCTGAACATCACTTCTGGCCACTGCTGTATATTCAGATATAAACATGTTAAATGGTATAAAATTTCACAATATTGCTGTATTTTAATCAAATAAATGGAATACAGGTGAGCATAAGTGACATTTTAAAGCATTTTTATTTATTTCAATTAAATGAATATTTTAGCTCGATAATGTTTTTTATTTAATATTTTGTATTTTTATGGGATTTTATGGTACTAACTTATATTTACGCTGTAGATATAATCTATTTATTCACTTTTTGAGCATAGACCTGAAAATGAAATTTCCAGCTTAAACTGTCATAAATTTAATTTATGACTTTATTTTGGTCTCTTTTTAAAGATGACACTTGGCAAATTATTGTTGAAGTGAAAAAAGTTTTAAAAAATTAACTTAAAAAAAGTTACAGAATTTTACGTTTACTGTTATGAAAAATGCACGAAAATACTATTATCAATTTTTATGTGAAGTAGGTTTCAAAAACACGTTTTACTCTAAAACTGCAAGAAAATTTAAGCCATAAATCTAAACAAGTTGTGTTCCAAATTTGAGCTTGATATCTAAAAAAAATGAGCTTTCAGTAAGATTTTGTTTGGCCGCAGTACCAAAAGTTTTCACTAAATTAAATTCGTCTCCCATTAATTTCCAATGCGGCCATTTTTGACTCCAAGGAGTACAAGTGTGACTATTTTTTTCAGGACCATTTTAAGCTTTTCGAATCATGTCCATGATTTTCTGTGTGTGTTCTCATAGCAAGTGCCAAAACCTTAACAAGTTTTGTACAATTCCGATGAAGTAAAAAATTATAAAAAAACAAAAAAACAATACATATACACGGTCAAAAATGACCGAAGAGCACCAGAGGGTTAAATGAAATCAGATTTTTGTAATCTTGAAAAAACATACAAACTGACTTCATAAGTTGGCGTAAACAAAGAGGAAAACCTCTAAAATGTACAAAACCCTACATCAGCATTTCAATGCATACTGAAAGTAAATATTGTAAGTATTGGTTATCTGTGAACCACACAAAAACTGCTTTAAAATCTCTTTCAGCGTTCTTCACTTCACAGATGCACGTCACCTCAGATCTAAAAATCAGAGCCAATCCAAAAAAAACACAGACACATTTCCTGTGAAGAACCCTAAAGACGCAATGCAAAGGATTTAGATACTAAATTAATGCTTCTGATAAATACATACTTGTATTTGACTGCATGCTGTTTGAATTTAGTGGAAGCTGTGACTTTTACTTTGAACCTTTTTCCTCAGAAAAATCCTGTGAAGTGTGTGTGAACATTCAAAGTTGAAAGAAAATGGAATGTATGCCTATTACAAAACAAAATACTGTGCCATTACATGGTACTTTGATATATAGCATGGTATTGCATGATTACCATTGGGTGTAAAGTGAAGCTATTATCTGTATCTGAAGGGATAACAAAATTCGATTTTTGTTAAATATTATTCAGAAGAATTTGTTTCACACTCCTAATTAATATTCAAATACTGTGATATTCTCCACAAACCAGAGCACTTGTCAGTCACTAAGAAACCTTACATAAGAAACTTGCAAAAACGCAGCTAATGACTACGTGCCTCCTTTGCACATCACCTTAAACACACGTTAAACACCAGCAGATGGTGGAACAGAGGGAGAGAGGTGTTTCCTTTGCTCAAGTGCTTTTGTGTGACAGCTTGCCCTGTAAGTCCATCCCTACTTCAGAGCTCTCTGCTTTTCTTCTTCTTGGTCAGGTAGCAAGCCTTTTTCCATGTCCACTGAAGGAAAATAATGTGTCCCTGTCTGTGTCACTCAACAGAGGAATCGATCAAAGGAGCCAATCAGTTTATTCCGACCAATTAGTCCCCTTTTTGCCTTGAGCATTGGCTTAAAGGAGCCGGCCATAATCATCGGTTCCACCTCCTAATTAGTTGTAATTCTAGTGCTGACATGGCTTAAGATCCTCATTTAGAGGGCTTGTCACTCTGGGGGTGGGAACGTAGCACGGGGAACAGGAAAGGCTACCGTCTCTTTAAACACGGCAGATGTGTTCATCTATTGATTCCGTCACTCCTCCTCCATATTGAGCAGTGCACAGCTGATAGGAGAGCTGGGAAAAGGAGGATTGGCCAAATAAAAAAGGTGAGATGAATGTGTTAATAAAGAGATCCAAAAGACCCATTCACACCAGGGACAATAACTATAACAATAATGATAAAGATATAGTTTTAAAAATAGTCCACACCAAAACTATGAATGCCTGTTCGCACCAAGAATGATATCTTGGCATCCACAGCAGCAGACCATAATGTTGTTTATTATAGATGGTTTCAACAGCAACAATATAAACAAACGTTTTGTGACCCACACTTAAAGGCCCACTGAAGAGTGTTGGAATGCGCAGCATTATTCAATGTGTTAATTTCAACTGAAACAGGAAGACAGGGCGATATATCGAACAGCCCTGCCCCTTTTTTAAATAGCCAACAGCGTTTTGTTTATATCACAGCTCGACCAGAGTCGTTAGACTCTGTAAAACCTCTGTTTCCTTCTAATCTCTAACCGTTTCTCCTCATAATGTCCTTTATATCGCTTATATACAGCATTCTGTGCAGAATTCAAATGGGTCCGATACCTTTTGTGGTCTGTGCCGACTCACGCGTATGATCCGCTCTGTGCTCTCGTGTCTCTGGGCCAGAGCAGACTGCTCGCATTGCGGCGGTTCATGTGACACTAACACGAAAACGGACTTCATTCACGTCAAAGGAAAGCATATTTACACTGTCTGAATCGTTCCCTATTCTCTATATAGTGCACTATGTGCCATTCACCATGTAGAAGCTATAAATGTGTGAGCAAATGACCGATTTCAGCCAAGGCTTCAGCATCTGTAAGAGTGCAGGATGAGGCGGGACTTCAGATTCTAGAGAGCATTTGATTGACTGTAAGTTTTGAATGCTTATATCTCCTAAATGCGAATTTTGTCATTGTTTTGGAACACAACAGCTTATTCATAACATTAAGGCTAACATATTCATAGGCTACTAAAAGCTAAAAAACTTAAATTTTGATTTCAGAGGGACTTTAACTTCTGGTAGACTTTCACAAAGAATCAATGTCTTTCTAGAGTAGATTATTTCTGATAAAAAGAAAAAGAAATAAATAACAAGTACATTAGCTAGCAAGTTAAAACTATGTCTAGCCAGTATTATTTTGGGTTATCAGTAGAAGAAAAGAACCGTTACTTACCAGACCCATTCAACACAAACAAACCGGAAGTTAACTACGGTCAGTCCGATGAAACGGTGTATAAGCCCGCGCTGCAGTTTTGTTGCCTGTCACTTTAAATGCTGGAGCTCTTAAAGCAGAACGGATTCTGATTGGCTGTCAATGTTTTCATCGTTGATCAGCTGATTTTTTTTTTTTTTAAACGGAATATTGCAGTAGCATATTTGTTATGAATGATATATCAGTGCACATTATCATCATTATTTTTATTATTTTTATTCATATGATCTCATAATCTTTAACCAAAACATATCGGCTGCTGCCCTTTGGAAGACGCATTCCAAGGTAGGAAGGCTTGTTAGCTTCACTTCCTGTCTTCTGAGATACCTTCATCTGATCAATTTTTGAAGGCAGCATGTATGTATCCTTCGCTGCCATCCCGCAATCCTGTGCTTTCCATTCTATGACAGTTGACTGAGCTAAAAAAAATAAAGATGGCGTCTGAAAGGTGCGTTTGCTGGTCAGTTTGTGTGTAAATGTACGTTTTTGACCAACGTTTTCCACTTCTGATGTCATTTCTAACGAGAAATTGCTATTGCAGTAATTAAATATGTTTGTTTAGCTCTCACCAAAGATCGCTCTATTTTGCTATAGCCCTAGATCATTAAACCGTTAAGCAATCCGATCAATTCACCATGAATAAAATCATGTCCCGCCCTATATACGTTTATTCTTGTTTGAGAAGCCATTTCTCTAGGATATGTCACAATAGGGAAGAAAAGACAATTGCAACTTTTGTTTCATGCCTACTTTAATAGGAACCATACCATTGAAATTACTTTCTAAGCGTTTTTTTTTTTTTTTAGATGATAAGGATAAAAACATTGACAGCCAATCAGAATCCATCCTGCTTTAAAGAGCTTGAGCATTTAAAGCGGTAGACAACAAAGCTGCAGCACGTGATTATAATAAACAATACACCTTATCGTGCATTGGTGAGGAGGTGACTGGCTGCGTCTCATTTATGAGTTTTGTATAAGTAAAGTAAAGAAAGAAAGGAAGAAGGATGGATGGATAGATGTATACATGATAATCGTTCTTGGTGTAAACGGGCCTATTGTTTTGTAACTTAAAGAGAACTGTCTTCATTATTCTGCAGCCTAATCTCAAATGTATAAGCTATATTTTTGCAACATAATCCTAAAATATATTTTTCTCATCCAGCATCCCACCAACAAGCACAGAAGGTGACTGAAAATGCAAATAATGTTTTGAAAAGAACTGCCATTATATGGACTATAGCTCCATCCTTCCCATGTCCATTCACACTTTTCCCAATGCAGGTGGATCCTCTAATTAGAAGTAGGCCTACATTTTAGTTTGAGCAGCTCGTGCTCCATCTTTATTGTCCCACCACCACCGTCAATTTCATTCCCGACTCTTTGCCTCTTGTATCCGAATCAAAGAGCTGGACTGCTATGCATTGCCGCAAATGGACCCCTATATTTATTGTCCATGGGGTCATATTCTCTCAAACCTGACCCTTTGACCCATGCGAATGGATTCATGTCGCACTGAAAAAGCCTGATTCAGTTTTAACAAGGCATAATGCTCTTGGTGGTAGAAACCAATGAATACGTATAAAGGAACGGCCGACATGAGAAGCAGTTTGGGAAGACCAGCACACGAGAGAAGGAAGGTCCTCCAACAAGGGAACAAATAATGAGGATTAGCATGACAAGCAGGGCTGGGATTGAGGGCCTATGATGCTAGATCTGAACTTTTTTCTATATGCACTTAAGGAAACCAAGACTATGAAAGGTCTGATTTACATTTACATGCTTTAATGCAGCAAGAAAAATTATGCTTAATTTCGCATTATAGAAATGGTGCAACAGTTGCCCAATAATTGGCTTTGATTTGATCCTGGAATTGATAATATTACAGACCAAACTGAAATACTGACAGAGGTAAACTCACTTACTAGTGAGTTTTGTGGGTGAATGCATAATAAGCAATGATAAAAAAGAAAAAATATTATAAATCTAGTTCAGTACAGTGCCACTACATTTTTTATTTTAAATTTCAACAAAAATTTATTTCAGTCCTCACAGAGAAATTTTCATAATAAATTAAAATATATATATACATAACCGAAAAAGGTGTAGGCTGAAGCCTTTGCCTATTATGCGTACCCTTTGTACATATTTATCTTCGCACTAGATTTGATAATTGCATTAATGTTAGTTTCATATGTTTTTTGAAAAACCTTTATACCATTTTCAACAAAACTTGAATATTTATAATTCAGTTTTTTTTTTTTTCCTTTAATTTCACATTTATTTTTTTTGTTGTTGTTGTTTAGGTGGAGGCTTTAAATAAGCCCTTTTGGTTTTTTGCCTCTCCCTGCACAGTATATGGATTGTACTTTTGTTTTTATTGTATATATTTTATATTTGTGCAAATAAACTAAACCAAACCAAAACCAAACTAAACCAAACCAAACTTAATCTAAAATGGCCAAGTAAATGGTTTACAAACCTAATTTGGTGAAAGTCAAATGTAAACCTACACTCTAAAAAATGTTGGGTTGAAAATGGACAAACCCAGCGGTTGGGTTAATTGTTTGCTCAACGTGCTGGGCAGTTTTATTTAACCCATTTATTGTTTAAAAATTACTATATGGCTGGCTTAATATTAACCCAAAATCAGACACATAATTACTAGAGGCAACAATAACAATCAAAAGGTGAACATTAATTAATAAGCAATTTAATCAATGTTTATTGTTTAATTATTATTCATTAAACTTTTTAATAAATGTTCATTTATTAAACATATTAATTTTCAACATACTTTGGGTTCATTTTAAGCAAGCAATGAATTAATTTTTAAACAATAGTTGGGTTAAATAAAACTACAGGTTTGGCAAACATTTAACCCAACAGCTGGGTTAAAACAACCCATTTGCTGGGTTTGTTCATTTTCAACCCAACTTGGGTTGCTTGTAACCCAGCAATTTTTAGATATTGACAAATAAATATCTTTATTTTATGAATAAGGAATACCACTGTGTTTTGGGGGTTATACACTCTAAAAAATGCTGGGTTAAAAACAACCCAAGTTGGGTTGAAAATGGACAAACCCAGCGGATGGGTTAAATGTTTACCCAACCTGCTGGGTAGTTTTATTTAACTCAACTATTGTTTAAAAATGACTGTATTGCTTGCTTAAAATGAACCAAAGTATGTTGGAAATGAACATTTATTAATATGTTTAATGAATAATAAATGAACAATAAACATTTATTAAATTGCTTATTAATTAATGTTCACCTTTTGATTATTATTGTTGCCTCTAGTAATTATGTGTCTGATTTTTAATTTCCAACCTATTTTGGGTCCATTTTAAGCCAGCCATATAGTCATTTTTAAACAACAGTTGCGTTAAAATAAAACTATCCAGCACGTTGGGCAAACATGTAACCCAACCGCTGGGTTTGTCCATTTTCAACCCAACTTGGGTTGTTTTTAACCCAGCATTCTTTAGTGTACCATCTGACAACCTGAATGAATCTAATGCCATCTAATATCAAATCATACTTACTGACCTTGACAGTAGGTACTTATTTTGAATAAGTACTTACATTGCAAGCATTAAAAAAGTATGTTCTATATAGTAAGAATGCATGTAGTATGAATGTAATCCGGATGTACTACATCCGCCATTCTGTCATTATCATGTGACCTACCAGCGTCAGTTGCGTTGCTTCACCTCCATTCACAAATCCTCTCCCGTGGCCTCATGGGATAGTAAAGTGTCCATCTTATGCACACTTCAGAATCTCTGAAGTGTGCATAGTAGGTCATCCGGGTAACTTACTGTGAATTCAGACATACTTCTTTTGTCACAAAGGGAAGTATGCGATTTCAGAAACTCAGTTTAACCCTTAAACAGGACCTTCATCTTTGGGACCCAAGCAAAATGAAGCATTTTCCCCCAACCACAAGTAACGAAGGATTCAGTGACAGATTCTGGGTAAAAAGGTCTGTCGACACAGATGTACCAATCAGCCCTTAAGAGTGATATAATTATCAGGTCAGGAGGGGAAAGACTGCTGAATGAAAGACGCCACCTTTCCTCCAGCCCCCCCCACTCACTGCCCACCATTATACCCAAGCAACAACAGGCCAATTTGTCCATGAGGCCCTTGTACCCACACTCCCTGCCGAGTTATTTAGCTCCTCTCCTGCTCTTCAATGGCAGGTACTGATTAGAGGGGCTGCAATCTCCCTCCCTGTTCCCTTTAAAAAAAGAGAAAGAAAAACTAGCCCCCTTCATCCTGGCAATCTTTAATCTGATTACAGGCTTTCTACAGCTTTTCAGACAAGACCGGCCATGTAGGACAATGGCAGGCCAAGTGGTTCCACACACAGCCTCTGAGCTATGTGATCCAAGTGTGGATCTCTGGGCGCTCTAACTCCGCTGGCAGTTCTTTTCAGAGTAAACTAAGGCTGGGTCGGCCCACCTGCCCGCTCCCCTTCACACAGGGGATTAACGAGAACATCTCTGTTACAGGAGCGACACCCTCCCCTCCTCAGACCCTGACCCCCCCTCTCGTCCCCTGCAGACTTGTTTGATTAGAGAGGAGAAGAGATTTGACCCCGGCTCTCTTGCTTTCAGCCGCTCTGCTCGCTGCGGCGGTAGATCCTGAACTCCGGGCCCCGCCTCCCTTTTCCTCATCCCCATGGGAAAGCCGCTCGGAATCAGTGGACGTGCCGGCGTGCTCCGCTGCCGTCCGCCTCGTTTATACCTTGTAATCCCTCAAACCTGAGTGAGCTGTTGTGTATCTGCCCGGACATTTTTTTTTTTACTTGTTTGACTTCAAGGAGGCTTTGAAGGAGGCCACTGCAGAACATTTTGGTGGTGGGTTGCAGGAAAAAAAACGTGCAAAGTTTATCGAAAAATGGGAAAAATTTGGTGATATGTCAAACTGCATAGAAAAAAAATATCAAATAAACAAAGAAAAAAAAAAAAAAACTGTGCAAAATGCACAACAAAGCAGAAAAAGAAGCATTCTAAGGTGTACGCTCTAAAAAATGCTGGGTTAAAACAACCCAAGTTGGGTTGAAAATGGACAAACCCAGTGGTTGGGTTAAATGTTTGCCCAACATGCTGGGCAGTTTTATTTAACTCAACAATTGTTTAAAAATTACTTTATGTCTGGCTTAAAATGAACCCAAAATAGGTTGGAAATTAAAAATCAGACACATAATTACTAGAGGCAACAATAATAATCAAAAGGTGAACATTTATTAATAAGCAAACTATACACTCTAAAAAAATGCTGGGTTAAAAACAACCCAAGTTGGGTTGAAAATGGACAAACCCAGCGGTTGGGTTAAATGTTTGACCCAACCTACTGGGTAGTTTTATTTAACTCAACTATTGTTTAAAAATGACTGTATTTCTTGCTTAAAATGAACCAAAGTATGTTGGAAATTAACATTTATTAATTTGTTTAATAAATGAACATTTATTAATAAGTGTAAATAAATGAACATTTATTAATAAGTGTAATGAATAATAATTAAACAATAAACATTTATTAAATTGCTTATTAATAAATGTTCATCCTTTGATTATTATTGTTGCCTCTAGTAATTATGTGTCTGATTTTTAATTTCCAGCCTATTTTGGGTTCATTTTAAGCCAGCCTTATAGTCATTTTTAAACAATAGTTGGGTTAAATAAAACATTTAACCCAACCGTTCGGTTAAAACAACCCAATTGCTGGGTTTGTCCATTTTCAACCCAACTTGTTGTCTTTAACCCAGCATTTTTTAGAGTGTAGTTAGGACATTTGAATAAGCTGGAAGACAAACAATGAGTAAATGGATTGGGTTATAATCAAAAAACGTGAAGTGAAGATTATGTGAATTATGTATGATTTATATTATGTTCTGCTAAACCATGGAAACTCAGGATTAAACCAGGTTTAAATTTGGAAATACTTTTTAGAAATAATTTCTGCTAATATTTTTCATTTTTGATCCAATTTTTGTGTATGTATGTCTACTTTTGGCAATCAGCAAGTCGTAGGTCTTTCAAATTTACATATTGTGCTCAATAGCCTTTCTAATATCAAGTAAACAAATACAAGCAAAACAATTTAACAAAGTGTATACAAAAGAAACGTTTCAGTGCTTAATTAAAGTAGGTAGCTAAGTATATTTGTACAAGCTTCGGCAGTCAGAACAAATATTAAGCCAAAATTAAGTTGTCACACTGGAAAGGGAAGGTCAAATCGAACACATTGCATTGTGGGATACAGTGTAAACTGCACATTTTATTTAATGTTGTAGGCCTTATGTGTATTTTATGCATAAAGAAAATGTACATATGTGATTGTGCTCAATAATATACACTGCAGAAATAGTATTCTTCTTTTTGGCTGCAACATTAACCCGTTCTGCAGAGTATTTGAGTCAGGTGTCAGTAGCATTGATAACAGCACGTCTATTAAATTCATGAACATGAAATCATGCACAAACTGAAGTCCTTCATAAAGACATGAAATCTCTCAATACCATCATCGGCGTCTTGCTGTGCTCATTCACAAAAGCAGCGTGTATTTGAAGTTCATTAAATGTCACGGTGATTGATCAGGAAATGACCCAATTGACCCCGTTTGACCCTCTACAAGGAGTCTATTTCCATGAGAATGGAGGAGTTTGGCCTGAGGGTGACCAGAAAACACGCTAACAGATGACCAGCAGCTCAATTAAAGAGCGTTTTGTTGTGATTTTGACAGATAACCGTTAATCACCGCGTGTCTCTAGTAGTTGTACCATTACACGGTATCACTAGAATAAAACCAAAAGCAACTTTAAGCCATTTTTAATTAAATGAAACCTGAAATCTGAAATCTGTGTTCACAGGAACATTAGTAACAAAACAAGATTTTTTTTTTGTTTAACAATACTCTTGCCATGTCAAAAGACAATACATTTATTTTAAGTCCATGCCAAGAGTCCTCATCTCTGTGGATTCTCAGCACTGAAAACAGCGTCTTCTCGACAACACGAACCAAACTCTTCCAGTCCCAGCTTCAACTACAGTGTTTGAGGGTTAAATTAGACATATGAAGACTATAAGCTGGCATTATGCACATTTGTTACATTGTTAGGTAGGTTTGAAACAGGAAGTGAGACTGGAATTACTGACGACTCGTTTCAGGCAGTTCAGAATCAATTCTTGCTTTTAAGGCGACTCACTACGGGCTAAAACACTGTTTTTTCAATTTTGAGATTTTGGGCTTTTTGGCTTTTGATAAAGTGTTTTTTTCAGACTAGTGGTAAGAGAAAACATCCAAAATCCACTTTAAGCATTTATTTTTTTGGCACTTCATCTATTTGTGTATAGATTTCAATTACAATACATATTTTTACAGGCTGTTTTCTCAAAATGTATTTTTTCTCCTACACTGAGCCATATATCTCCACTTCAGAAGCATTTATATTTATATTTTTTACAGAGGGAATTGTTCATATATATTTTGCCAAATTATATACAACATTTTATTTCAAAGAAAAATTGTGAACAATTCAGTATGTTCTGAATTATGGAGTGATAAATAGAGATGTAAAAACCTTTGACTCTAATATGTCAAAAAAATGAAACAAGAATTCTGAAACTGACTTCATCTGATGTTCAGATTTTTGTACTAGAAATTTATGCAAATTAGTGCATTTTTAAGTAAAAATGCCTCATTTGCATATTTAAACATAACATTTTAGAAAACTTGTAATACAAAAAATGTTTGAAATTCTTATTGTAATCAATCCACTGAGGAAGTATGGTGAGAATTTTTAAAAAATTTTTAGACAATAACTAAGTCCTTTTACATTCACAAACAGCTATATTATACACTACATGTAAGGTAATATTCAAAAAAATCATAGTAGAGTCACTTTAAAACACTCAAAAACAAGTGATTTGGTAAAGAAGGGAGATTTTAAGGGATGTTTGGCAGAAGGATGCATAATTGTCTTAATTTGTATTTGAGAGAATTAAAGCAACAGTGTTTTATTGTCGTTCATAAAATGTGAATTAAACAAACATTTAGCAAAGAACACCAGTCATTGAGCAGAAAGATTGCCTTTTTATTTTTATATTAGTCCTATATTTAAAATAGCAAAGAATATAAAGCTTTATAATGACAAAATTAAAAGAAATAATATTATCATACTACATGGTCATATTGACTTCTCATTTAATCCTTCCTATTCAAATATAACAGTCTACATACAAGGAAGAAAACAATATCACATCACTGTACACTTGAAAATAAGTATAGATAAATAACTAACACATGAACACATTCATCATATCAAAATTGTAATAGCCTAGTCAATTCATTAACACAGAAAACATGATAAAGTACAATAATTACTATTTCATTCTTTTCCAGAATGATTGAAACTTAATACAATTTAAGTGTAAAACTTGTTGTACAGGTGAATTATGAAATATGCATTAGTTTTAGAAATTATAAAACGTTGTGATTAAATAATTTGAGGACTCTAAAGCGCACAGACTTGAAATTGAACTAAGAGCTGACCCTTGTAGCCTTGCAGGCCAATACCTCGAAAAGTTATTAAAGGGACTAGATTCTCTTGAGTGCAGACTTGGTCTGAACATTCCTTCTGTCTACTCATTTTCCCCCTCCAATATGATATGATCAGGTTCATCTTTTGTCATAAAGACATTGTCCATTCCTTAATTCTTGCATTAGCTCTGTTCCACAGAGAAGTTACTCTCTGACCTGAATGATGAAAAAATAAATACATATATTTAGGACCTTAAAACAATTAATTCATTAAAAAAAAAAAAAAAAAAAAATCTGAAATAATTGTTAAAATGTAGAACAGTAAATCTGACACATCATCTTGGTCATTTTGCATAAATATGGAGTTGATGTTTAATTAATTATTAATTTAATAATTATTAATCTAATTTATTTCTTTACTGAAATGCTGTACTACACAATTATCAGATCATCATGCTATACTGTGATCAAGTGCACTTAAAGCTGGAAATGTATTATGTGGTGTGTACTGCCATCTAATGGTGATGTACTAGACTGCAACAAGCACTTTTACACCATAATGACCCCAGTTACTTCTACTATAAAGAATTTTAACTAAATAAAATGACATAAATATATGATGTTTTGATAAATCGTATATTCTACATGTACCACAAAACCAGTCATAAGTCGCACAGGTATATATTTAGCAATAGCCAACAATACATTGTATGGGTCAAAATTATTGATTTTTCTTTTATGCCAAAGCTCATTAGGATGTTAAGTAAAGATCATGTTCCATGAAGATATTTTGTAAGTTTCCTACTGTAAATATATCAAAAATTTATTTTTGTGAGTGGATATGCATTGCTAAGGACTGTTTTGGACAACTTTAAAGGCTATTTTCTTAATATTTTTGCACCCTTAGATTCCAGATTTTCAAATATTTCAGCCAAATGTTGTCCTATCCTAACAAGCCGTACATCAATGGAACGCTTATTTATTCAGTTTTCAGATTATGTATACATCTCAATTTTAAAAAATTGACCCTTATGACTGGTTTTGTGGTCCAGAGTCACATATATAAATCTATATTATATAGTTACAGTATATTCTCATAACATCCAGAGAATCTATACTTACATGCCATGATTTTTGCCGACCATGTGGGTGTTGTACTCTAGAATGGGAGGGATGCTCTCATCGTCTTCAGGCACCTGTAAAGAAGGATTTTTTTTTCAAACTCAACCCAGACCTAATGAATTTACACTGTATAGAAGAAACTGGGCTACTTGTCGTTACATTCTCATTTGAGTTCCATAGTGCCACCTAGCTGTGAAACAAGTAAATACAAATTCAAACTCACCTCCCAGTACACCTCATCATCAAAGCAGTTTTCATCTGACGGGTCTCCCCAGAATGGCAGTCTCAGGATGCAACCTGTTTTTACATATACCAGGGTTATTATAGATAACTAAAACTAAAAACATTAAAAAAAAATTATTTGAAATAAAATAAACAATAACTGTAATTATACACACAAATATTTTCTTTTAATTAATAAAATCTCAACTATACTAATATATTACATCTTCATGCAGCTGCTACATTTTATATTCTTACGTGTGGACAGACAGTGTTTTTTGTTTTTGTTTTGTTTTTTGGATGCTCACCTACTATAATTCCACCTACGATTCCAAAAACGAGAGCAACACAGATACCAGCTGCCTGGAAGCCTCCTTGCGTGGCGGGTGTCCTGTTAGCATAGTCCCCTTTAAAATCAAAGGTGTTTACCAACCTGTTGAAATAAATGGATTTGTATCAGCAACATACAAACTTTTAATATTCAAAAATACAAGCAATATTTTATAATGTTATTGATTTAACTGCACTGGCACTATCGGATGAGAACAAAATTAAGCAAGCTGGATAATGAAACTAACTTTCCAACATTGTTATTGACCTAAATTGAATCTGAATTGCTGAAAAATGACAGAGCTGCTTATAGCTGAACTGAACTTGTTTCGTAACTGATGAGCTGTGCAACTTAAAGTTCACCTATTATGCCCATTTTTACAAGATGTAATTTACGTCTCTGGTGTCCCCAGAATGTGTCTGTGAAGTTTCAACTTAAAATACCTCACAGATCATTTATAAACCCATATTGAAAACACTCATTTCTGACTGCAGTCAAGAAAAGGCTGTTTTCGTGCATGTGCCTTTAAATGCAAATGAGCTGCTGTGCCCCGCCCCCTCTCTACGATCACAGTTCCTGCCTCAATCGGATTCTCTGCCAAATACGAACAAGACATCTGCTTGGTTTTGATTATCATCTATATCGCGATCACTCTCACGGATAGCATAGTTCTTCTTTCATCATTAAAGTTTATTATTTACATTTATTATTTTGTCTGAGCTATGAATAAAAAAAAATAAAAAATAAAAAAACAGAATTCATATTTTCTCATTTTAATTGTCTTATCTTA
Organism: Hypophthalmichthys nobilis; assembly: GCA_037950665.1. Taxonomy (NCBI): domain Eukaryota; kingdom Metazoa; phylum Chordata; class Actinopteri; order Cypriniformes; family Xenocyprididae; genus Hypophthalmichthys; species Hypophthalmichthys nobilis. Next base: position 45,627,450 of record CM075470.1, read on the forward strand.
TTATTTTAATATATAGTGAGTAAAGTTATTTTTTGTTAGAATGACAAAAAGTTTTACAAGTTAAATTTTTAGGCTGCTCTTGCCTCTGCGGTCTAATGGCGCTCGTCAATGTCAAAATGATCGAGATGGCCAATCAAATCAAAGGAGGCGGGTCTTACTGTCACTGTCACAACAACGCGAAGAGAGTTCGTGGAAAGATGTAAGTAGATGTAAGTTAGACAACTGTTTTATGATAGAAATGTTAAGGGACCGACAGTAAGACTATCTAGTGATGCTTTGAAACGTACTCAACTTTTTATGAAATTTCGCCGTTTTGAACTAAAAATACGATCATTATTAATGTAGGCTAATTCATATATGAATGTGAAGTGTAATTTAATTGTTTAGTTTGTCTAACGTCCAATTGGAATACACGGAGAGGGTGGGATTTATTATCTATACTGCATCCAGCCACCTGGGGGCGATCGAGACTCTTTGGCTTCACTTTTCAGGACTCATGTGGCACACTTGGGCGGGTTTTGTTGTGAAAACCTGGCAACCCTGAGCTAAATCTTCAACCTCCGGGAATCAACCGTTTTAAACAAACACCGAACAGAGGAGAGTCTGCTGGCAGAAAGAGAACGAGACAGAGCTCGTAATAAAACAAGAATCAACATTGGCTCGGCTTTTCGGAGATGGCGAGAACTGATGGATTTGAAATGTTGTAAAAGCGACAGAGATGCTGTTTTTATTACTCAGGTTAATAAGTTATTTTATTGAACAGATAAATAAAATTTCATTGTTCATTGTAAAGCACTATCTATTGTGAAGGGTTGTTTCATTATGGTTGTTGTAGCACTGTGCTGGAATTTATTTTCAAGGAAGTACCGTGTCTATTAATGGGTAAAGCTACAGTAATGTCTAGTCAGTCTGAGATCTTTCCATCTAAACTGGTTATATCTCTTAAGCCTATAGTGAATGTTTTATGAGCAGTAGGATAATCTCTCTCTCTTTTAATGAACCATATTCATCCGCACAGAGCCGAAGCACAACCAAAACAATGTTCTTCTGCAAAATTCATGCAGTTTTGTTTTTAACTGCTAGACAGTGTACCTTAAATCAACTATGCATGATTTGAAATGTAGTTGTATACTAATATAACTAAACAGTCACACTCACCCTTCATGTCCATAGACACTCTCGCTGGCAGCAGCCGCTGTGATGGCACCTACAATTCCTCCGAGGAGCCCAGGCATGGCATGCAGGTTGTGGATACCACAGGTGTCTTGAATCTTCAGGTGCTTCTCCATGAAGGGCTGCAAAGGGGGAAAAAAAGCAGGTATAAATGAATCTGTTTTCACAGCGCAAATGACGCTCAAATCTGCTCTTCTGCCACACTCACAGTGAGCACCAGGTAGCCGAATGTGGACAGTATCCCACAGAAGAAGCCCACGATGAGCGAACCGTAGGGTGTGATCATGAACTCGGCTGCTGTGCCCATGGCCACGCCCCCAGCCAGTGTTGCATTCTGGATATGCACCTAAGTTGCACAAAACAGGTGCAATGTTACAAAACACAGATAGGATGCTGCAGACGCCATTGGGATATAATGAAGTGCTGTAATTTACCATGTCCAGTTTTCCCTTCTTGGCAGAAAGGCTGGATATGGCAAATGTAGTAAGTACAGAGGACGCCAGAGCAAGGTAGGTGTTTATGGCCGCCCGGTGTTGACCATCTCCATGATCTGAGATGGCGGAGTTGAAACTGGGCCAGAACATCCAGAGGAAGAGGGTCCCTGTAAGAGGAAACATTTTCAGATTTTTTTGGAAAAGGCTCGTGTAAGATCTTATCAAGTATATGTACTGTGTGTAACATATACTCAGTCATCATAACATACCGATCATAGCAAAGACATCAGAGTGGTAGACAGAGCTGCCCAGATGCTTGCTTTGGTCTAGCTTCGGTCGATACAGAATCCATGATATTGTCAGACCGTAGTAGGCTCCGAAAGTGTGGATGACCATGGATCCACCAGAATCACGAGCCTGTGAAATACAAATCAAATCTCTTTGATTTAGGAGGAAATTTTCAGGATGATGAACTTAAGGGTTATCATCAAGAAGAAGAAACGCAAAAAGAAGATATTTTCCATAGTATTTTTTCCTACTATGGAAGTTGATGGGGTCTAATCAACTGTTTGGTTACCGAAATTTTTGAGTTCAGGAGAAGAAAGAAATTCACACAGGTTTGGAACAACTTCAGGGTGAGTAAATGATGACAGAATTTTCATTTTTGGGTGAACTATCCCTTTAAGTGAAATAAATAGATGAAAAACTCATTTTGTTTAATGCACTAAAATTAATAACTGCAAATAAACTAAAACTGAAATAAAAATAAATTAAACCGAAATGGTAAAATAACTCAAATACAAACACATAAAAAACTATTATTTTCAGTATCATTAATAGACTAATATATATATATATGTATATATATTTTTTTCAGTTAACGTTTATTTAATTTCAAGTAACAAAAATGTTTTTATGGTTCATAAACAATGAAAAATATAAAATAATAATTATAATACTAAAATAACACTATACTCACATGGAGAAGATTAAGAATGATGTATTCCTCAACTGCAAACAGTGTGATGCCAAATAGCGTCAGGACCATCAGTTGCACTGGACTGACTTTTCCCAGGAGAGCTCCATATGCAATGAGACATCCCGCCACACAGAAGTCGGCATTGATGATACTGACGGAAGCAAGATGGGAAATGAAACTTTCTCTATATCAGCTGTATCGCATAAGCCGTCATCTTTTGATGCATTGTTCACGTAATGCCCATGATTTAAAAGCCCACCTGATTTAAATGCCCAACGATTTAAATGCCCGCATGATTTAAATGGCCATCTGGTGCCACTATATGGCACGTACTTCATGTGCAAGAATAACCTTAAATAAATGAATCAAACAAATTGTTCTAAGAAAGCAAGGTGCCAAACGTACTTCTCAATGCCGATCTTGATTGTGCCATCATGCGGGTCCAGAGAGTGGAACCAGCCCTGCATGAGCAGAGCCCACTGCAGACCAAAGGCGGCGATGAGGAAGTTGAATCCGACCCCGCCGAAGCTGTAGCGTTTCAGGAAGGTCATGAGAAAGCCGAAACCCACAAAGATCATCACATGTACATCCTGGAAACCTGAGAAGGTGGAGTGGTGGAGAAGGTTAACCTCCATTACTTTCTACCTACTGAAAGCTCAACAAAACATTACTTTACTCTTTAAACATGACATTAACTGCCTTATCAATATCAAACCCTGCAGAACATGAATACTCACTTGGGTATCTGAAGTAGAAGTCGTTCTCGATGTCACTTGTGATGTTCTTCTCATGTTTGTGCTCGGCCCAGTGCGCATCTGATTCTTCATCGTAACGCACAAACACTCCGAACAAGATGATCATGGCGATCTGCCACACGAAGCAGACCGCAGGCAGGCTGATCCGGACATCAGGGTTTTTGGTCGGGCACCAGAAGCCTCGGCAGCAGTCGACAAAGTTCACCATGGTGAAGTTAAGAGATGATCGGTTGGGTGAAGCTCTCTTGTATTTTCTGAGTTGGCTGCAGCTGTATTTATAGCTGGTAATCTGGAGGTGTGTCACTGCTCACCTGTTGCAGGTGTACCTTTCGGAAATGAGGGTGGCCGTGACACTCACCTGACAAGACTGATTAATATCTGGTATGGTGTCTGACTTTTTTTTTTTTTTATAAAGAGGTCATACTTGTCATAATTATAATTACACTTTGACTAATAGACTATTCAGACCAACTTCTCTTGACAAGGGCAATTCACCTTCAGGTCAGATTATTTTCTTTGCATTATTGTTTTTTTTGGAAGCACTTTAGTACAGGGAACACATATAAACTATTAACTACGATTTTTCCCTCAATAAACTCGTAATTTGCTGCTTATTAATAGTTAGTAAGGTAGTTGTTAAGTTTAGGTATTGGGTAGGATTAAGAATGTAGAATAAGGTCATGCAGAATAAGGCATTAATATGTGCTTAATAAGTACTAATAGCCAATATTCTAGTAATATGCATGCTAATAAGCAACTAGTTAAAAGACCCTAAAATAAAGTGTTACTTTTTTTTTTTTTTTTTAAACCACTTCTACCAGAGATTTTGGTTTTCTGCAAGTTTGTTTTATACAATCTAACTAATCTAGATACTTATGCAAACCCTCAAAATCAAGAAAATCAGGGCAAACATGTTAATGACTAAGAGTGGGAAACTTTCAGTGCAGCTTTTAATTCTTCTTTATCTCTCTTGTTCTACAGGGAAAAAACTGCACTTCTTTTGAGTCAGATGGGCTTTCGACACATGCAAAGAATCGTTTCTTTGGTTCCTGATCATCTGACTGTAAGTAAAACTCTACACGAGTAGTTGAACTATTTTAAACAACATTTTTAATTCTTCTATAATAATTATACATGCAGTAATCATGAGCTCATATTAAATAAGAGACTACATATAAAAATCTGATATTACCGATATTTTATTTTTCTATATATAAAAGAAAAGCTGCATTATGCAAAATCTTTTTTTATCTCAAAGAGATAACAAGGTAAGCATGACCAGTTTAATAGTTATTATCAAGCTTCAGGTATTCAACTCATAAGTCATAAGACTCTGCTAAATAGGCAATATCTCAATGATTGACATTGTTCTCTGTCGGGTACATACCAGATACTATCAGTGTTTTCTGAAGTATAGCTGAACCGCTGTTACATAACTGGATCACATGTGTCTACTCATTATGCAAAGACCTTAAAACTTTGTTTAATTCAACTTACAACAAAACTGTAAATCTCACAGATGTTGATCACATTCAGGGAAATGACAAACTTTTTTAATTAATCTTAATATATTGCATATCTTTTAAATATTGTGCTAATTCTGCAGAATTTTGCTGTTTATGTTCATCAACACTCTTTGCATTAGCTTTCATTTTATATCATGAATCATGTAAATGCTTTTTTAGTTTTTGCAATTTGCTCCTCTCTTTACACACGTCATTTCACATCAAATACGGCTTAAAGCACATTGCATATTTTGTGACAGACCAAATGCTGAATTTTCTAAAAGCACAATAATTTTATTATTTGCCCCCTCCTATTTATGTCTTAAATATTTTAAGACATAAACATATAATTATCTAGACTGCATCCAATAGCTGTATTTAATCTAATCTAAATATACTAAAGAAATAATAAAAAACCTACATTTTAAAATAACCTCTTTTTTTTTTTTTGATTCTTCTAGGATTTAAAGCTTTTTATAAAACAAATCTCTCTTGCACCATCCATTCAAGTGTGAGTCACTTTCCACATTATAGAATAAAAGTAAAATGATCAAAACTGTCAAATAACACCAGTGAAAGTATGGAAAGTAAGTAGTGACCAAAAATGTGACCAGAAATGAATGCATAGGCAATTTACATGTGTATACAAAACTAATTTCAAGCATTTAGTCAGAAACATTTAGATCAACAGACATATTGTAAATCAATCAAGTGTGTCGAAACCTTTCCCTGGAAGCGAATTAATTTCTCTCACATCCGAAAGACAGGCTCACGTCTAGAAAATAAAAAGAGGGGTGTGTGCATAACTTCACACTTGGCTAGAGAGCATGTGGCTGTTGCAGCTCTCAGGAGGTGTGTTTCACGAAAAACAGGTAGAGAGCATGTGACAGTAAGTGTCACCCTCAGATTGTTATCAGGGCGGCATTCCAAGGATAACAGGAATCACATGACCATGCCTGGCCTTTGCAATCTGTAACTAGGACATTCCATTACTGACGACAAAAGGATATCACATGATCCACTGTCAATCAAAGACGAGTCAAGTCTTCACTTCTGTGCAGATGATTCTGCATAAAGATAACATTAGGCTTTTATTCTTTTTTAGTTTAATGATCATGCCACGATTTATTTGTCCAAATAAATTGTGGACAATTAATCTGAAATGTGTATGATTGAAAGTCATCTTACATAAGTGTCTATGACCAAAAACTAAAACGTGTGCATGCATATTACTTTTAAAGTAATGCATTACAATTTTGCATTACTCCCTAAGATAGTAACTAATTGTGTTACTTAGTTACTTTTAATATGTTACTTTTGTGTTATTTTTTCTCACCTGGTCTGAGCTTGCTTGATTGTTTTTTAATAACCAAAAATACATTTGGCAAATGTAAAATCCCTTTCACACCAAACGTGAAATGAATAAGCCTCAGACTGAAGGAAATGCAAATTCACGCCTGTACAGTAGAGGGCGCAGCTCAAACAAATCTTTTATCTGAGCTGCCATTATGGATTGCAGAAGAATAGGACGCAGGAGAAACACTCTTACTTCAGCAATGAAAACAACAAAAACAAACAAACAAACAAAAAACCCTCAAATGTGATGTTTATCTAAAGTCAGTAGTATCTATCAAAAAGTGGTCCAAGGAAGGAACAGTGGTGAACCGGCGACAGGGTCATGGGTGGCCGAGGCTCATTGATGCACGTGGGGAGCGAAGGCTGGCCCGTGTGGTCCGATCCAACAGACGAGCTACTGTAGCTCAAACTGCTCAAGAAGTTAATGCTGGTTCTGACAGAAAGGTGTCAGAATACACAGTGCATCGCAGTTTGTTGTGTATGGGGCTGCATAGCCGCAGACCAGTCAGGGTGCCCATGCTGACCCCTGTCCACCACCGAAAGCACCAACAGTGGGCATCAGAACTGGACCACGGAGCAATGGAAGAAGGTGGCTTGGTCTGATGAATCACGTTTTCTTTTACATCACGTGGATGGCCGGGTGCGTGTGCGTCGCTTACCTTGGGAACACATGGCACCAGGATGCACTATGGGAAGATGGCAAGGACTTAAAGGATCTGCTGCTAACATCTTGGTGTCAGATACCACAGCACACCTTCAGGGGTCTAGTGGAGTCCATGCCTCGACGGGTCAGGGCTGTTTTGGCAGCAAAAGGGGGACCAACACAATATTAGGAAGGTGGTCATAATGTTTTGCCTGTTTGATGTGTGTATATATATATATACACACACACATACAGTTATACAGTTTCTTCCAAGTTTAGAAAAAAAGAAATCACTAAAAGCAACTGTAGTTCATATCACCAAGATGTGACCCATGTGACCTCAAATGACCCAGATATGAAAGTAAAAGCATCTTACAAAACCATCATAAGCAAAATTTAAACCATCGCATTATAAATCATCTCAGTGACAAGCGGAGTGAGGTCTATTTGTCAAAAACACACCCACAAACTGGGAATAGAAGCTTGGCGGAAATAAACATGCTTTGATTAGGATCAGATCTTGAAGATCTCAACTTGTGAGAGGCCAAACAGTTTAGAGAATTATCTGTTCTTCTGCAGCTAGGCCACAAAAAATGGGAGGATCTGGAATGTCGAGCTGTGAAGAGACCCGTTGTCACAAAGACAATAACTTACTGATAGTCAAGCTGATAGAAACAGTGAGCAGTATATGTAATGTACCGCGTGCCTGGGCATGTGATGCCATTGACATAGATATTAAAAAAGATGCAATTTCTAGAGCTAAGCAAAATATAATACACACACACAGACACACACTTGCATGCTCTGGGCAAATAATGCAAATGTCGGTTCATTCATCATTAAGGGTGACCTGTGAACTATAGAGGAGCACTGAAGGTATTCTTTCATCGTGACATGGCCGGTGTTGAAGGTTAAATCGCTGCTCCTCCTCTACACTACTTCTACATGCTATTTCACACGTTTTTCACAGGTCTGCCCAGTACAGGCCTTGGCTTTTTCTGCGTTCCTCTCATTGTGCTGCCTTCACTGCTATGAGCTCAGCGTACATGCATAGCAAAATACAAGAAATACACTTAATACACAATACAGGGTGTACACTTTTTATGACTAATAAATATACATGATGTTTCTTGTCGTTCATGTGTTTCTAACAAACATCTTTTTCCATGTGAAACATGTTATTCCAGCTATACAAAAAAAAGTAGCCACCTGCATCTATATTTCTCTAGTGTTCTTGGTAGTGCAGTTCCTAGACCTTTCAAGAATCAATCTCTATTGTACACAAATGATAATATCCAAACTTTGATACTCAATAAAAAGAAGCCAAATTAAAGTGTTAGTTCACCCAAAAATGAAAATTCTGTCATCATGTACTCATCCTCCTGTTGATCCTGTAAGACTTTAGTTCATCTTCGAAACACAAATGAAGATATTTTTTAATAAATTCTGAGCCAGTTCTGTACTCTCCATTGACAGCTACACAACTGACACTTTGACGCTTCAAAAAGTTCATATAAAGAGATCGCAAAAGCAGTTTAGTTCAAATTTTCTGAAAAGACACAATCGCTTTATATGATGAACAGATTGAATTTAGGTTTTGATTCACATATATACATTGATCAGCGAACTCAAACAGAATCTCAACCAAACATGCTTGACACGTGAGAACAAACCTAATTGGTTCTTGCAGAAGCTCAAACGTGCTGCGTAACACAAGAATGAACCTCAATGGTTCCTGAGGAAGCTCAAACATGCTGTGTAACACAAGAATGAACCTCATTGGTTCTTTGGTTCTCGTGGAAGCTCAAACATGCTGCTTAAAACAAGAATGAACCTCATTGGTTCTTGCTGAAGCTCAAACGTGCTGCGTAACACGAGAATGAACCTCATTGGTTCTTGCGGAAACTCAAACGTGCTGCGTAACAGGAGAATGAACCTCATTGGTTCTCGCTGAAGCTCAAACGTGCTGTGTGACGTGAGAATGAACCTCATTGGTTTTTGCAGAAGCTCAAACGTGTTGCGTAACGCAAGAATGAACCTCATTGGTTCTCGCACTTCAAGCAAACATGCTTGAGCTTCTGTTTATAATAACTGATGTGTGAGTGGATGAATGTTTATATGTGGGGGAAAAAGCCTTAATTCAATCTGTTTATCATATAAATTGACCATGTCTCTTCAGAAAACTTGGACTAAACCACTCAATTCATATAGATTAGTTTTATGACCTCTTTATAATAATAATAATAATAATAATTCCTTACATTTTTATAGCGCTTTTCTGGGCACTCAAAGCGCTTTACATATTGAAGGGGGAATCTCCTCAACCACCACCAATGTGCAGCATCCACCTGGATGATGCGACGGCAGCCATATTGCGCCAGAATGCCCACCACACACCAGCTTATGAAGTGGTAGTGGTGTAGACTGTCTATGGAGGGACAGAAATCACTCAGATTTTATTCAAAATATCTTCATTTGTGTTCTGAAGATGAACGAAAGTCTTACGGGTTTGGGATGAAATGAGGGTGAGTAATTAATGACAGAATTTTCATTTTTGGGTGAACTAACCATTAACACTGCATGTGTGGCAAAACCACTTGCAGAACATAAAAATTAAAATGTCCTCCTGCAAAGCGATCTCTGATGTGATTCAGAACTGGTTTGACTCTATGTCCAGTTTACTAAGCAGTTTTTTTAATTGCATGTGGACAAAAACTGCCAATTAAAGGTGCAATTTAAATTTGACACAGATCTGTCAGAAACACTCAGAGAATTTGCCACAGGCACTTCCACACAATGCTTTGAAACGCCCTTTGGAGAAAGGTGTCCTGCTACGTGCCTGACCGGCCGATGAGTTCCTGACCCCCTGTGAGGCTGATCATCCTGTCAGATATTTAGCTGGGAACCTTTCTCCAATGTGCCTTTCGAAAACCCAGCTTATGAATATCTTATGAAACTGCACATTTTTTTTTTTTTGTTGTTGTAATAAATTGTATAAACCTAGTGTGTATAGCAAACATCAAGCACTCAGACAGCACCAACCAGTGAGTGTTGTGAGGAAGCAGGTGCTCCATGTGGGAATACCTGCAGGCCTTTCAAACGGTATTTGCTGTTATGTGCGGCTGTGTCACGAGAAGTGTCAGCTGACACACAACATGTCACACTGGCATGTTGTTTAACACATCAGGACCATCAGTGTCATCCTCTCAGAACACTGATGACGTCTTTAACGCTCCATAAATTAAACTTGTGTCAAATACATTGCAAAGCAATTTTGACAGACAAAAAAGAGAGGGAGAGCACATTTATCCACCCGTCTTTAATAATCACGGTACTCTATCTTCATTTCTCTCATCATGTTGCTGGTTATTTCGTGCCAGAAAACTGATATAGATCAGAATGCATTTATTCTGACTGTCGTGCACGTGGAAATAGTTTCATTCAAGATGCTCAAATATGTGCCAGCATCAAGTTTCGACATCTCCACAGTAAATGTAGAGGAATGATGCATTTTAAATAGTTAAAAATATATTTTTTAAATTTAAAGTTCATAAAATACACTGGTCCCAAAAAGTATTAAGACACACTTAATGTATAAACGTCATTGCATAGATAGAATGTCAGTGGAATCTGCAAACACACAATACTAGATCTTTTCTTGAATTTTCTGAGCAGTTTTTGCATTGACATTTAACCATGTGATGAACTACAGACTTTAATTAAACCTAACAAACTTCTTTTTGTGATATGTTTTGCTTAAGAAGTGTGCTTGTGCTATCTTTTAAATAAATGCATGCTTTGATATTATGTTATAGTGTGTCAAGTCAAGTCACCTTTATTTATATAGCGCTTTTTACAATGCAGATTGTGTCAAAGCAGCTTTACATTGATAACTGGTATATAATTTTGGCTGCACAGCAGCTCTTAAAGAATAGTGTCAATGCAGGCAGATCAAAGCACTGTTGAATATCAAATGTCAAGTCAAATGTCAATTGTCCCCAACTAAGCAAGCCAAAGGCCTATGTGTCCTAATACTTTTTTGGGCCTCTGTACAGTATATTTCATTTGTCAAGTTTCAAAACAATGTTTTTTTGTTTTGCAAGAAACTTGCATATTCATTTTTCCATACCTCACAAACTATTAACCCATTTTTAAAACATAAAGGTGAAAAACAGGGTAATACTTAATGCTTTTATAGAGTTTAAGTGAGCAGTTTGACAGTGCACTGAAATGTTTAATTATAATTCAAGTACTGTTCTGGACCCTTGTTTATAAAAGCCTCTGAGCTTGGATTATCTGTGACTTGTCCCAATAATGGCAATCAGGTTTCTAAGCAAAATTGATCCTGGATCAGCAGAAATGAAAAAATGCAATCAATTTCAGTTATGCAAAGTGTTAAAGCCTCATGCAGGTTTGGCTGTGTGTCTTCTCTTTTGTCTCCTTCAGGCAGATAAGACACATGAACAGATAGACACGCCTATTCACACCTGTGTGGCTCTGCAGTGCATAAATGTTTAGGAACATCTATCCAATGTTTCATAATGAAACTGCAGACCTGTTCACACCAATAGCAAAATTATTTTTTGTTGGAGTGAACAAAAACTAAATTCCCTCTCGGAAAATAAAGTTAGCATATACTGTTCAAAAATTTGGGGTTAGAAAGAGTTTTTGTTTTTGAAAAAAGGTCTCTTCTGCTGACCAAGGCTGCACTTATTTGATCAAAAATACAGTAAAATTCTATTTGAATATATTTTAAATTGTATTTTTATTCCTGTGATCAAAGCTGAATTTTCAGCATCATTACTCCAGTCTTCAGTGTCACATGATCCTTCAGAAATCATTCTAATATGATGATCTGCTGCTCAAGAAACATTTATGATTATTATCGATGTTGAAAACAGTTGTGCTGCTTCATACTTTTAAGGAAACCATAAGACGTTTTTGTTTTCAGGATTCTTTGATGAATGGAAAGTTCAAAAGAACAGCATTTATTTGAAATAGAAATATTTTGTAAGGTTATAATTGACTTTAGAGTCACTTTAATCAATTTCAATGTGTCCTTGCTGAATGAAAGTATTAATTAATTAAAATAATCATACTGAAAATGTTATATTAATAATTATTAATACATTTATTTACAGTTTTTTCATACAATTGAATGTACAGACTTCATCTGCAAAAAAAAATAAAAAATAATTTATTTGTTTTTTAAACATCAAGATGTCACCAATAAAACCTTTCAGAACACAACATTACACAGAATTGAATATAATATAAAATGAAATATTCTTAATTATAATAATAGTACTCTGTCAGAAGGCACTGATGGTGCACTTTACAGTATATGCATTCTCGCTTTTTTTCAACTGTGGCACACAAATGCAAAAAATAAATCCTTTGCTTTGGCCTCATCATAAAATAACTGCACTTACATGTAAGCAACATGTTACCGACTTAAAGCATACAGATCTGCCTTTAGTTTTTTAAATGAGGGTCGTTTTCTTGGATCATACTGCCAGCACTGACACATGAGGGCATAGATTTCATCCGGACAGTTATTTGGGGCTGGCATACGATATCCTAAAAACAAAAACAAGACATATAACCAACCCTTGCTTTGCAAACAGGCAATAAGCCGTAGTTTTATGTGTGTGTGTTATATGTAGAGTGTGTGAAGTACCTCTCTCCACCTCGTCTCTGGTCTGTTGGTTACTCATGTTTTGTGGTATGGTATATGGTGTGACTCCTCTGGAGAACGTCTCCCACAACAGCACTCCAAAACTCCACACATCACTCTCAGTGGTGTATCGCCCTGATGAAACAACAGAGGGCAGTGTTGAGACATAAAACCCTCAATCATGACCAGTCAAGCATAATGCAGAGTTGTTTGGGATACTCTGCGCTCTGGGTACAAACTGATTCCCTTAACCGAACTAAAACATGCAGAGTCTAACATCTGTTTTAGTTCTTTTTTAATGGATCAATCCTTTGGCAATGTGTGCTTAAAGGATTAGTTCACTTTCAAATGAAAATTACCACAAGCTTTCCTCATCCTCAAGCCATCCTAGGTGTATATGACTTTCTTCTTTCTGATGAACACAATTGGAGTTACATTAATAAATATCCTGACACGTCCAAGCTTTATAACGGCAGTGAACCGGATCAACAAGCATGAGCTGAAGAAAGTGCATCCATCCATTACACTTGAATTACACTTTCATTGTAAGTTGAATATGAAAGGCGGTCTGGCGGAAGCAAGGTATTTTACTTCATAACTTGTTAAATATGGATATTGTTCTTATGCAAACGCATCGCTTCACTTCAGAAGGACTTTATTAACCCCTGGAGCTGTGTGGAATACGTTTATGATGGATGGATGTGGATGGAGACACTTTCTGGAGCTTCATACTCATTCGGAGAAAGCTCGGATGCGTCAGGATATTTATTAATATAACTTGTGTTCATCAGAAAGAAGTCATATACAGCTAGGATGGCTTGAGGGTGAGTAAAGCTTGGGCTAATTTCTATTTCAAAGTGAACTAATCCTTTAAAGGTGACCTATTATACCAAGTCATAATTTTGTTTTTGGGATCTAGTAGAATAGGTTTTCATGCCTGAATGTTCAAAAAAACACATTATTACACACAAATTTTACATATTTGCTGCACCTCTCTTCCCAGTCTGTCAGTAACGCTCTGTTTAGTTCCTGTCTCTATGAAGCCCCTCCTTCCGAAAAGCAAAATGTGCTCGGATTGGTCGTGATTGGTCAAGCACTTCAAGCGTGTTTCAGAAATGTCCCGCCCCTTACCATGAGTTTCAACACACTACTAACACACTCAACCAGGCCCCGCCCCTTTATTTTTGCATATGCCTTGGGCAGGAGGAATATTGACGTGTTCATTCCCAGAAGAAAACTCAAAACTACAATGGAGGCGTTTCAAGGGAGTTCAGAAACAGTGACACTGATATAGAGAATAACTCCCGCTGGAGGGACTTTGTAACTTTGCAGACCTTTTTCATGCTCAACATTACACACTATAGAAAGTTAATATAGCATAATAGGACTTCTTTAAGTGAAGTTGGTACCGTAATTGAGGGCCTCTGGTGCCGTCCATTTGACTGGGATCTGCCTCATTCCTCCCGTAGCAGAATAAACACCATCCTGCTCTTGACGAGACATACCAAAATCACTGATCTTCACCACGCTCTCCTCTCCCACCAGACAGTTACGGGCAGCCAGATCTCTAGAGAGAGACAGGGGAAATTAGAGGGATTTATTGTAGGTTGCTTTAAAATAAATGAAAGCATAGAGAGAAAGCTAACTAAAAAAAAAAAGTATAAGAATGACAGACAGAGAAACAGAATGCACTGGCTCTATTAAAACTCAATCCTCTCGAGAGACACTGAAGCGTTTGACACAGGATGAGGGAAACTATCAGATGGAGCAATGAGGTTTAATTTCCTCTCAGTCTCATTATCCCAAAATCTTCCCATCGGGCATTGCTTGCAAACCGCTGGTAAAAAGACTTAACCATAATAGAGAAATACCTAGAGTCTACTTATTCCATTCAATAAAAACCAGCTGTGAGCTCTTTATGAGGTCTGCTAGTGCTTTATGGATCTACTTTAGTTTCTCAGCATTGAGACTAAGATCTTATGGAGTATATCATTTCACTATATTTCATTGTCCTTCTATTTCATTTTCAAACTCTCACCGATGAATGCACTTCTTGATTTCCAGGTACGCCATGCCAGACGCAACATTTTCTGCCATCCTGATCAACATCTTGGGCTTCAAGTTGTGGCCTTCTGTGCGCAAAAAGGTCAGAAAGTCCCCTCCTGTCAGGAGAATACACCATCAAGAGACTTGTTATGTGGCTTGAACATTTTAAACTAATAGTTCATCATCATTTATTCATTGATTTAACACTTATAATAATTTAAAAAAAAATTAATAATTTTAATTAAATTAATTTTAATCCTTGGCCAATGCACAATGGGTTGTGGCCAATATTAGCCGTTATACTAGTGTGTGCACGGATCTGCACTTTGGATTCTAACTGGAAAAAGTAGACCATCCGGGTATCTTTAGAATACTCATTTCAACCAGGGGCGTTTCCTCCGAGGAGGCAAGGGAGGCAGTGCCTCCTCAAAAAAAATAGGATGAGAAAATAATCCATATTACATATAAAACAACACAAATATTACAAATTATGACATTAAAAAGAGCGCAAGTCACTCGTATTTCTTAAGGAACACTGCCCAACAGCGACACCCGCAGGTAAAGTTACAGCAGGAGTCATGCCTCCCTTTCCACTCATAGAAAACCATAGAAAACCATCAGACCCCCGGCGTGTGGTGGGTTTTGTGGGGGGTAATTGAGAATGAATGGGGGAAAGTCAAGTGAGAGGAGGCAATGTCTCCATCGCGCTATGATTGGATGTAATTGGTTATGATTGGATATGATTGGTTTGTGCGATAAATCCCGCCTCTTGTTGACGTGCACGTTCCTCGCGTCAGTTTGAACAAATGATGGCGTCAATGGGAAGACTAATTGAAAAGTAAGTAAACAGATCACCCAGTTAGATATCACCGCTTTATGTCACGCCAAAGTCAAACTTGAAATGGACTGAAAACATGATGACTGCTGGTTTTTTTTTTTTTTTTAGTGCAATCAGCTTGGTGAAATTATAAATACAATTCTTGTCTGTGACAGACGGTGTTTACCGAGCATGACTGATGATCCAAAATAGCCTAAGTTGACAATAAAAAGAAAAACATCAATACACAAATAAAATATATTGTTTAAATTATTATTGCCTTTAGTTATTATTTTGGAATGAATGTAGAAATGCTTAAAACACTAACTTGATGAGATTGACCTGGTTTTGATAAATAGAACATTTATTACAATACATTGTTAATGTAAAATTACAAAATAGAATTGTATTTGTTTGTTTTTTTTCTTTTTTGATGTAATGTAAAGTAATGTTCATTTAACAAGAAAGATGTGTCAACGTTAAGAGTAATACACATGAATTTACATTGATTCATAAATAAATAAAAAAATGTGCCTCCTCATTTCAGAACACCACTGCACGCCACTGATTTCAACATACTACGGTTTGGGACACAATAATTCTAATTTTGAATACTATTTAGGACGGATACTATGCGAATTGGGACGCAGCAACAGATTTGAATGTTCTGATGTGATTTTGTCAAAGGTGAAATAGACATGGCCGAATCATTGTCATTTAGGAATCAGATCATGTGTGTGTTTGAATCAAGGTCGCGATCTTTAACAATTAATCGTGCAGCTCTATGATCTACTTACACTCTACTTACACTCTATGATCTACTTACTTATCTACTTACACTGCTAAACACCTCCATTTTATGACAGTCATAGCTTTGGAACAACATGAGGGAAGTAAATGATCATTTTTGGGTGCACTGTTCCTTTAAATGGCTTTAATGAACTCTTAGATGTACCTTGAACTAGCTCCATGATGATATATATTGGCTGTTTCTGTGTGCAGACGCCGATTAGCTTCACTATGTTTGGGTGGTCGTACTGTTTTAGGATCCTGGGATAGAAATGGAGATATGTTTAGTTAAATGAGAGTGTGTATGTGTGAGTATACACAGTATGTCTGTGTTCATCAGTGTATGTACAAACCTGGCCTCCATTAGGAACTTGTTCTTGTGTTCTGCGGGTAGATTCTCTCGGCAGGCTTTCACAGCGACTGGCGTGTTGTCTGAACGCAGGCGGCCACTGAACACCTCACCAAAGTTGCCCTAATAACATCCAAAGCATTACAAGAAGCAACATCATTAATAAAGAACTGGTTTGAACAGTTATTTTTTTATCTTTAAAGGTGCAATATGTAAGAATTTTGCAGTAAAATATCCAAAAACCACTAGGCCAGTGTTATATATTTTGTTCACTTGAGTAGTTATAATATCCCAAATGTTTGCAACTATTTGTAAATCGTGAGAAAATTGCAATTTTAACCAAGGCTCCGGGACGTGTGAGGAGTCGCCTGTCAATTGCGTCATACCCGCGTTACCCTCGGTCTGCCTCGGTTTCTGGTTTTATTTTGTAGAAACCATGGAAACACCAAAGACGCTTTAATATTTACATGTTTTAATAGACAAGGGAACAACTGTTTTGATATTTTATAGACAGAAAACTAATTATTGTAATATAGCTCAACACAATTAGTCTAATTGTTTAAATCTAATTTTCTTGATTTTTTGCGAGTACCATGCTTTACCATGCCTCATTTTGTCAAGTAGCTAACATAGCATAATCAGATACAGCTTTATTTTTAGTAAAAGTAATACAGAATTTTCTCCATCATATAATACATTTTAAAATTAATTGCATGCCATTTATCAACACAAGCCATCCAGCATTTAATATGATATTCTAAAATTGATCTATCTTACTGCAGTGTGTCTCAAACAAGTGTCTCACAGCAGCCGCTGAGTGAACGCACAGAGTAACGTTATAACATTTTCAACACTCTCAAATGTATCTAATATGATAAACAGAGCTGTGTTAACTCATACTCATGACCGGAAAAGCGGAAGCGGCGCCGGCGACTGTGGCATAATAAAAGTTCTGCTGCTCGTGAGGCGTGTGTTGCACAATCGCTCCAGCGGCCTCGTTCAGCTCCCACAACACTCGGTCCTGCTCTTCTTCATACTACAGTAATGTTAATAATCGCATCCATGAACATGATTTGTTCCTGAGTCCTATCCCTATTCTTTTGCACCGTCCGTTGAGGTGGAGACCACATGTCCCACGATTCCGCCCTCAAACTTGGCGTCATCAAGCTACACCTTTGTTTTGAATAGGCCTCTAGCGACCTCTAGCGGAAAGAAAATATTACATATTGTACCTTTGATGAATCTTTTTATATAACACAGAAGATATCCGGGCTTACCCGACCAATGCTCTGTCCAAGGATAACATCATCATGCTCCAAGACCCACTTATCCTAAAAACACCCCACAAAAAAATGAATTAATCTATGCAAACTTAATAATGACTGGTCAATCACAGCACTCAGCCATCCTAGGTGTATATGACTTTCTTCTTTCAGACAAACACAATCATAGTTATATTAAAAAATATCCTGGCTCTTCCAAGCTTTAAAATTGGAAAATATTCATAACTTTATAAACTATAATAACTGACTTCCGGCAAACGGCTGTACGTGAGTCTAGTTCCGGTGGAAGAGTGACCTCTGACCCGACACATGACGTATAGATGAACGCAGAAGCGCAGAGGATGGAGCTAAACAAAACACAGGTCATGAAATAGTCTAAAGCAAGAATTTTTAAAGAGAAATGACAGAGGAGCTTGAGTTTGTTGCCCAGCCCTATTAGTTTGAACCGCGAGAGGCGTCTAAACTTACGATACTCCTACATCCTATGTCATACACTGGGTCAGAGGTCACTCTTCAGCCGGAACTCGCGTACAGCCGTTACTGGAAGCCAGTGATTATAGTTTATAAAGTTTTAAATATGGATTTTTTTCTTACAAAAACCTATCGCTTCGCTTCAGAAGGCTTTTATTAACCCCCTGGAGCTGTATGGATTACTTTTATGATGGATGGATGCACTTTTTTGGGCTTTAAAGGGATTGTTCACCCCAAAATGAAAATTTGATGTTTATCTGCTTACCCCCAGGGCATCCAAGATGTAGGTGACTTTGTTTCTTCAATAGAACACAAATGATGATTTTTAACTCCAACCGTTGCAGTCTGTCAGTCGTATAATGCATGTCAATGGTAACACAATCTATGAGAGTAAAAAAAACATGCACAGACAAATCCAAATTAAACCCTGCGGCTCATGACGACACATTGATGTCCTAAGACACGAAACGATCGATTTGTGTGAGAAACCGAGGAGTATTTATATAATTTTTTACCTCGAAAAACACCATGTTCAACTGCCCTGCACATCCGGTTAGTGAGGTCAGAAAATGCGTTCTGATGACGGAAGTGATCTCTCGCGCTTTGCTTCAATGAGTGCAAGACATCACTTCCGTTATCAGAGCGCGATCAGACCTCACTAACCGGATGCGCAACGCAGTTGGACATAGTGGTGTTTTAGAGGTAAAAAATGAAATAAATACTGTTCGGTTTCTCGCATAAACCGATCGTTTCGTGTCTTAGGACATCAATGTGTCGTCACGAGCCGCAGGGTTTAATTTGGATTTGTCTGTGCATGTTTTTTTTACTCTCATAGATTTTGTTGCCATTGACATGCATTATACGACTGACAGATGGCAACGGTTGGAGTTAAAAATCATCATTTGTGTTCTACTGAAGTCACCTACATCTTGGATGCCCTGGGGGTAAGCAGATAAACATCAAATTTTCATTTTTGGGTGAACTATCCCTTTAAAATCTCAAGCCCCATTCACTACCATTATGTGACGACGACTCAGGTTGATTGGGATCCATAAACGGTTTATTGGCCAGTGTAAACAACAGTGTCAGAGGCAGCACAATAATCGTAGTCATATACACCTGGATGGCTTGAGGGTGAGTAAAGCTTGGGATAATTTTCATTTTTGGGTGAACTATACCTTTAATGGCCAATGTCCATATCTAGATATCTATAATGCCCACTCTCTTAGTAGATAAAAGACACTCCAAATATAAAGTTCAATTATACATTTTTAACTTTTAACTATTAAAAGTTGATCTTCTAAGTTGTATAAGTAGTAAATCATAAAAAAGCCTGGGTAAAAAGGTAGGTCTTAAGACGGGATTTAAAAGTATGCAGACTGTCACTATTATGGATATCGAGAGGGAGGGAGTTCCATAGGCGAGGGACCACATGGATAAAAGTTCTAGCTCCCATGGTAGTTAAGCGAATACATAATAACACAAGAAAAAGTGTGAGTGAAGATCTTAAAGTGTGTGAAGAGGTGTAAATATGAAGAAGATATGGAGGAGCAAGACTGTGAAGTGCCTTGAATGTGAGAAGCAGAATTTTAAAGTCAATTCGATATTTCACTGGTAGCCAGTGAAGTCGCTGGAGAGTTGGTGAAATGTGCATAGTAGAAGGGGTTCTAGTAAGAACACGAGCCGCAGAGTTCTGAACCAGCTGAAGTTTATAGAGAAGCTTGGAAGGAAAACCAGTAAGAAGAGCGTTACAATAATCAATACGAGAAGTAACCAGTGCATGAATGAGAATTGCAGTATTGTTCATTGTGAGGGAAGGACGGAGACAATTAATATTACGCAGATGAAAGTATGCAGTACGTGTAATATTATTAATATGGGCTTCAAATGAAAGCGTGCTATCCAGAATAACACCCAAACTCTTAACCTGTGAAGAAGGATAAATGGGATGTTGATCAATATCCACAGAAAAGCGGTCAGATTTTGTCAGAGCGGATCTTGTGCTACAAGTAGGACCTCGGTTTTACTGCTATTAAGTTTTAGAAAGTCTTTAATTTCAGCTAAACAACGGGACAAAGAAGGCGGAGGAAAAGAGTTTGGAAGACAGGTAGAACTGGGTGTCATCGGCGTAGCAGTGAAAATGAATACCATATTTCCTGAAAATGTGACCAAGTGGGAGTAGATAGATAATGAATAAAAGCGGGCCCAAAACAGAACCCTGAGGAACACCGGTAGTGACTGTAGATGATCTTGATCCAAAATGCTTTAGTTGGACAAACTGAGTGCGACCAGAGAGATATGATATGAACCAGGACAGGGGTGTGCCAGTGATCCCAATAGAAACTAACCTGTCAAGGAGTATCTTATGCGAGATGGTATCAAAGGCTGCACTCAGGTCGAGAAGGACAAGTATAGTTAATAAACCAGAGTCAGCTGCCAGCAACAAGTCGTTAGTGATTTTGACAAGAGCAGTCTCTGTACTGTTGTGGGGACAGAAGCCAGATTGAAAAAGCTCAAACAGTTTATTATTGGAAAGATGATCTTGGACCTGTGTTGCAACACATTTTTACAGGATTTTAGAGATGAATGGCAAATTAGAAATTGGACGGTAATTATCTAGGTTAGATGGATCAGCCCCTGGTTTCTTAAGGATGGGAGTAATAATAGCAGATTTGAAAGAGGAGGGTACAGAGCCAGAAACAAGTGAACAGTGGATAACATAAACCCACAATCCAAAAATTTGAAAATAGTTTATCAGTAGTTAAAGGATTAGTTCACTTCAGAATTAAAATTTCCTGATAATTTACTCACCCCCATGTCATCCAAGATGTTTATGTCTTTCTTCAGTCGAAAAGAAATTAAGGTTTTTGAGGAAAATATAGTGGACTTCACTGGGGTTCAATGGGTTGAAAGTCCAAATATCAGTTTCAGTGCAGCTTCAAAGAGCTCTACATGATCCCAGACGAGGAATAAGAGTCTTATCTAGAGAAATGATTGGTCATTTTCTAAAAAAAATAAACATTTATATACTTTTTAACCACAAATGCTCGTCTTGCACTGCTCTACGATGCGCCACGCATTAATCTTGTTGGAAAGGTCACGTGACGTAGGCAGAAGCACCGCGGTAGGGCGAATCTCAATTTTCTCCTCCAACTTTAAAATCGTCCAACATCCTTGTTTTACCTTTTTTAGAAAGGCCATTTGACTTAGTCTTTGCACGTTCACTTTGTAGACAGTGGATCAGTATTTCCGCTGGCATCACGCGTGACCTTTCCAACGTGATTACGTAATGCGTGGTGCATCGCAAAGCAGTGCAAGACGAGCATTTGTTGTTAAAAAGTATATACATTTTTATTAACTTTAGAAAATGACAGATCATTTCTGTAGATCAGACCCTTATTCCTCATCTGGGATCATGTAGAGCTCTTTGAAGCTGCACTGAAACTGACATTTGGACCTTCAACCCGTTGAACCCCAGTGAAGTCCACTATATGGAGAAAAATCCTGGAATGTTTTCCTCAAAAACCTTAATTTCTTTCTGAAGAAAGAAAGACATGAACATCATGGATGACATGGGGGTGAGTAAATTATCAGGAAAGTTTAATTCAGAAGTGAACTAATCCTTTAATCAGATTGTAGAGAGCACTGTTAGTTAGTATATTCTGAAGTAGGCAGGGAAAGGGGAAGCTCTTATTTGGCCAAAGGGGAACTGATACCATTCAAAATAACAAAAAAAAAGTCCAATTAACAACCTTGCCCAATATATATCAGCCTGTCACTACTCAGCAGTAATATGTAATTGTGAGACTGATTTGGAATCAATGACAAACCTTGAGGATGGGTTTCTTCAGCACAATGTCTGTCCTCTTTGTGACGTTTTGATGGGAGCTGAGGAGGTGATTTATTAGCAGCGGTACAGAGGCGAAGCCCTCACCGTCAAGACGATACACACCCTAAAATAAATACACAGACATGACAGCTTACCACTGCATACGGCATGTACAGGAACAAAAAAGCACCTATAAAACACACTCACGTCTGTACTCTGAATGAGGAAGTGCCGGCACTGACCACCCCAGTGCACAGACAACACATATTCTTGTTTGCCCTGGCTTTCTCTAACCAGGAAGTCCCCATCGTTCTTCAGCAGTTCCTGAACCTCCAGACGGGGATGGCACCGTGATACCAGCCTTGCTGGGTCAAGGGCTTCTCCACCTCGGGCACCGGCGTCAGGGCGGGGGGAACCTGGCGAGATGTATAAAATACACTACTCTACAGAAAGTTGTAGATACAACAATGAGCAGGGAGGAGGTGCGAGAGGAAGACTGCCACCAAATCCAACACCACTAACCGTATACTTGGGCTTGAACAAGCTGCTGAGATGGCTCACGATTACGTCCATGTTGAGGTGCTTATGTTCTTTGTCACGCTCCTGCATGAAAACAACATGACGAATAAAACAATGGCATGACAAACGAAACTGTACTTTTATTAAAACCTCTCATAATGCACTTCTTGCGCTTCAGTGAGTGACTGAACACTGGAGTGATTCGATGGACTCTGATGTAATTTTATTTATTTATTTTATTTATTTCAGTTTATCAGTTCACTTTACAGTATGCTGTAGCATTCATTAACAAAGTGTTGTAAATTAAAGCAATAAGCCCTGTGAAGCCGTGGTTTACGTGAATTTATAACAGCTAAGGGGCGTTGTTAGGCATGACACGGAGCGGAGTGCCTAAAACCCCTCTTAGCTGTTATAAATTCACTGTAAACCACAGCTTAGCTTCACAGGGCTTATTGCTTTTATAAAACGGTTACTACACAATACAAATATTAAAACAAAAAATATATATCAATAAAACTTTCATGAAGTAAAAGGCTTCCTTCCGCTGGAAAAAGTAGTCCCTAACGGTGAACAGCAATAGAGGTTACATATATTACGCCATTAGTTGGCGGCAAAGATTGTCTTTATGAGCGAGTCACTCAGTCGCAAAGACTTTTATATTGAAACTTGTTGTGAACACAAAACAAGACACAAATGCTTTGACCAGTGCTGTCAGTGTCAGCAGGGCACGGGAAAACCCATTAAATGTTAAAAGGACAAGATCGCAGCGTACTTTCAAACAGATGTTTTATTATGAACACTGACCTGAAGGAAAATGTTAAATCTGAATGCAGGTAATACACTCGGTCACTCGATGTCTCTCTCACAATACTCTTCTACATAATGC
Source organism: Hypophthalmichthys nobilis (assembly GCA_037950665.1). Taxonomy (NCBI): domain Eukaryota; kingdom Metazoa; phylum Chordata; class Actinopteri; order Cypriniformes; family Xenocyprididae; genus Hypophthalmichthys; species Hypophthalmichthys nobilis. Next base: position 45,650,961 of record CM075470.1, read on the forward strand.
AGTAAGCTTCAATGAACAAAATCAATTGAGAACAAACATGTGTTTATGTTGCTAAGAGTGGTTGCTAAGACACATGCAGCAACATACACATTCAGTGGCGCTGCAATACTTATGTAATGCGGTCAGCTGTATGTTCTCGGGAATTTTACATCGGCTTCGAACACGGCTTAACCAATCAGAATCAAGGGCCGGAACTATCCATTTTATAAACAATAATATATACAGTTTACTACAATTTACTATAGTATGGTTCAAAAACACTATAGTATTTACTATAAATTACTATAGTATTTTTTCACCTGGGTGTGTATTTATAGCCCTCAGTTTGTTCAGTTCTTCGTCTAAATAAATTTATTTAATAGATATGTATTTTATTTCATTTACTTATTATTTAATGATGATTATAACTTTTTAATTATTTCCTCTAAGACAGTGTGTTCAGGGTTGGTTGGGAAGAGATTGAAAATGTAAAATGTAAATAGTATTATTTCTGATAAGTACAAATAATTGCATTCATTTTTGCAAATAAGCAGATTAAGGATATATTATATTATATTATATTATATTATCAGGGCTTGACATGAACTTTTTTGCTCACCAGCCACTGTGTTTAGTGGTTTTTCAAAGTTACTAGCCACTCAGCATTTTTACTGGCCACAATTTTGACATCAATATAATGGGGAAAAACTGCCATATACTGTAGATATTTTTAATATTATCTCATAATTTGTCAGCAGGTATATTAGGCTGCTGTCACTTTAAGACCTGACGCACGGATCCATTATACTGTTACACATGCGTTTTCTTTCTCAACTGTTTATGTTCACTTAAAACATAACTGACTGTGTTTACGTGAATACTCACCAAGACCGGCATTTTGACATTATTTTGTGTGTATTTGACTGTTTAAGTGCAATAAGCAGTGAAAAGAACTCAATTTAGTACTGAGAGGCAGCTTTATGTGTGCGTGAGCACAAAATCTGCAGGAATGAGTACAATCATGAGCAATATGTGCAATCCCACGCTGAAATTCAAGCCCTGTAATGCCAACAATACTCATCCGAAGCAAATGAAACGAGTGAGTGAGGGGAGGAGGGTTTGTGTGTCACTCGCTGTTGGAGAGATGAGAGAGAGAGAAAGAGCAGCTGGTATTGTGTGTCTGTTCTGTGGAAAATGAGTATTGGAAGCGTTGCAGATATTTCAGTATCGATATGTATCGAAAAATATTTTTGACAACACTACATTGCACTTGGTTTATTATTTCAGATGCCTTTTTAAAAGACTACAATTGAAAAATGTATATATTATATATAAAATTCAGTCCGCCAAAGTGGCTCGAAGGAGTGATTGTGTTTCACGCCACTGCTGAAATACACCCGCATTTGGCGGGTGTTAATGTCAAGCTCTGATTATTATTGATGCACCCCTAATGTATGTATATATACTGTAGATATATACTTATTAATGCTATTGAAGTTTTAATGTTTTAAACATAAAAATAAACCTTCTTGTATCTGAAACTAAAGAAATTCACATAATGTATTTTCTCCTTACTGTATATACTCAAAATATTCTTTTTTTTTAAAGCAATACATGTGTTTGGAGAACGTACAGTTAAATTGGGAGATCAGCTAAACACAAATAAAAATAATTTACAGTGGAATCATGTCTCAGTCTTCTGATATATGTTAGAGAAACAACTATATTCAGAGAGGTCAAACAGCAGCATGCAAGTCAGGGGAGCTCACAGTCAACAAGGTTGTGCAATTCTCATATTTCAAAATCAATGTAACAACACAGCATGACTGGCTTTGACACTTTACAGTACATCTCTATGGCGCTGCATTTTACAGCTTTGAAGAAGCCACTAGATTCTTTACAGGGGCCATATCATGTTTTTTTATTATTTTATTTTCAGTCCAATTATAATGTTCTATAAAGTAATAAAAGTTTCTACAAAGTTTTTTGTGCAATAATTTAGTTTTTAGTATTTTCTCTCTATCCCTTAGAAATACATGGGCCTTATCATGATTCACTCTGGGGTTTATAATAATACTAAAATAATACTAGTTATCTATGCAACTTCCTTCTAACTTGACTAAATGGACCAAGTCAACAGATGTCAAGCCGAGTCAACTTTTATTTCAAAAGATAATGTAAAAACTCAAGATTTCTCATGATCAACCTGCCAGTAAGGATGTTTGAAAAGTCAGATATGCAGCTTTTATAATACAGCTGGATAAACTTGGAAAATCCAAAGGTTAATCTAAGCTATCCTGAAACCTTTTCAGCAAATCGAGTGAAGTACAATGAAAGAACGGAAAGCATGTGTAGGAATATCTAAAGCTCTGAGGACAGATTTATTGAGATGAGAATGGACTCACTGAGTTGTTGGAGGTAACAGATATCCGATCATCATCCAGGCCGATAGTTGGGACCTCATTACTGCCCAGAGACTGAAGTTTATCAACCAGAATCCTCCGCTGGGCCTCCAGACGAGTGCGAGCCACCATGGACAGAACTACCTGCTGTCTGCTGTCCTCCAGAGCATTACGCTTACTGAACTGATACACCCTAAAAAAAACAAGGGAGGAGGACAAGCTCACATTAATGCAAAATGTGGTTATTCAAAAATTTGGATATTATTAATGTTTCAAAATGATTTGATTAGACTCAATTTGATTCAGTTCCTTTTATTGCCACTGTCGAGGCACAAGAAGAAAAGTTGATATACCCTATATACACTAAATTGCAGAATGCTTTCATTAAAAGTGCAGTAAGCAATTTATGAAAAACGCTGTTGAAAGTGGATCAGACCGAGCAGCACAACAAACTTGTAGCCAAACAACAGCAGGGGGCGTGTCCACTCATTATGAGGGAGGAGAGAGAGTGAGCCAATCAGCAGTAGGGGTGTGTTCAATCATGATGGGGGAGGAGAGAGAGTGAGCCAATCAGCAGCAGGGGGTGTGTCCACTTATGATGGGGGAGGACAGAGAGTGAGCCAATCAGCAGCAGGGGGTGTGTCCAATCATGAAGGGGGAGGAGAGAGTAAGCCAATCAGCAGCAGGGGGTGTGTCCACTTATGATGGGGAGGAGAGAGAGAGTGAGCCAATCAGCAGTAGGGGCGTGTCCAATCATGATGGGGAGGAGAGAGTGAGCCAATCAGCAGTAGGGGCATGTCTAATCATGATGGGGAGGAGAGAGAGTGAGCCAATCAGCAGTAGGGGCGTGTCCACTCATGAAGGGGGAGGAGAGAGAGTGAGCCAATCAGCAGTAGGGGCATGTCCACTTATGAAGGGGGAGGAGAGAGAGTGAGCCAATCAGCAGTAGGGGCATGTCCACTCATGAAGGGGGAGGAGAGAGAGTGAGCCAATCAGCAGTAGGGGCATGTCCACTCATGAAGGGGAGGAGAGAGAGTGAGCCAATCAGCAGTAGGGGCATGTCCACTCATGAAGGGGGAGGAGAGAGAGTGAGCCAATCAGCAGTAGGGGCATGTCCACTCATGAAGGGGGAGGAGAGAGAGTGAGCAAGAGATTTGAGGGAAAACTGTAGAAAGAGATGGCTGACAGACATTACAAAAGTCTCTTTCAAAAGATGTGCGTATAACAGTGAAAACTACTGTTAGACCTACCTGAAAAACCTGAAAAGCATGTTTATTTAATTTGTATTTTTGCTGTATTGTATTTATTTCTGCTGTTGCTTGTATCTTGATAATTTGTTCTTTTTTTCTTTATTTTTATTTGACAGTAGTCCTTTTTCCCTGAACATGAGCACATACTGAACCAGTGACCCTAAAACCATGATAAAACCGATCTGTAATCTGAACCATTACACCCCTATTACTTACCAAAAAAAAGATGTATAAACTTCCTTTTTGAATTCTATTTGGCATTTAAATTGCAAATCTGCAGCAGAGGAGCTCAGTGAACTGTGGTGCGTATGGAGAGCTAACAGACTCACCTCTGGCCGATGTTTGCAGAGCCTTCCTCGTTCTGCAGTTCCAACTCTAGCTGGTTGACAGTGGCCTGCTGGGAACCAAGAGTGCTAGCAAGACACAAGAGCTCCTCCTCCACAGTGGTGAGCCTTGGAGAAGAGAAAATACGAGAAGCCATGAGAGCACAAAATGAGTTGTGATGCGATAGAAGAAGTCAAAATGTGATCCGCTTTTAAAACTTTCCTGAGTGTGTGAACAGTTTTGTGTAGTGCTGTTTTCTTCACTTCAGATGCACAAGTTTGTGAGCAGGTTGTCATGCCATGATGAGTGTATGTTTTTGTGCTTTCATGACCACATGATGAATTACTAAATGTGTGTTTAAAAAAGTGTTTTGGAAAAAACAAACAACAGTTTAACGCATTTTGCAGCTTGTGTGAAAAGTGTTCAGTGGTAATTTTTTTTTAAAATAAGTTTTGTAAAATAACTCTTTGTTATAGAAAACAGCATAATGGGTTGGGATGTTCTGCTTAGAGATTGGATTTGAGTGTGTAAGTAATTGGAAAAACCAATTATCTGGTTCCTAATAAGCTTAAGATGCCTTATGGCCAAAACACGTGCACACACAATAATCAACTGAAAAGTAAACAGATATGCAAAAATACAGTATCAGATAGATAGATATATAGATAGATAGATGTTAGATAGATAGATAACCTAACCTCCAAAAAAACACACATTAAAAAAGATTGTTCCAAACATTCATATGACAGTTCCAGAAACAATAACAAGGATTGTGAGGGTTATGATTTCACTTCTGTCTTTCTATGACATTTGTGCTTTCACTTGCACTATTATGCTACCCAGCGATGAAAGAAGAAGAATCTTACCGATGCTGGATTCCCTCTATTGTGAGCTCATTGAGCTCCAGATCTTCAGGCTTCAGGCCTTCAGCATCATCCAACAAACTGCTGTCAAACTCCACACATGCAGGAATCTCTCCTCTTGACCTGCACATAAACATACATGGGTCAATGACGTGACAGGTCATTTTTTTGTCCAAAGGCCTTAATAATAATAAAAAACAAAGATATGACATCCAAAGTATGTAAGGTAGTACAACTAAATCTTTTTTTATTGAATCCAAAAGGTTTTAATTTTATTTTGCTACATATAAAGGTATTTTAAAGATTTTGAAGTGTCAAAAGGTCATTCGGTTTAACCGTCCAAAGGCCAATACAGCCATTTCATTTGTGATTAAAATATCTTAAAATGTAATAAATATATTTTTTATGGCATGATTTTATAACATCATATATCAACATAGTGCAAAATGTTATTAAAATTATGTGTAGAAGTCGTTGCTTTGTTATGAGAAAGAATGTCTGGAAAAATTAATTTGTGTAATTCGGAGTAATCAATATAAAGGACCATTTTCATGTGGTCAATATCATGTGACAGGATGTGACATCATTCAGACACCTGCAAAGGACCACATGGTTGTGACGCAAAGTAACTAACTCTCTCTTAACTATCTGATAAATTCATGTTTTCATACATGTGCTCACCTGATGTTTCGGGACATGCATATCATTCGGTACAACCGCTATAAAACATGAGAAATGTTGTAATATTTAAAAAACTTGTACTAAATATAAAATGTTTGATTGTCCTTTTGCTAGCTAGATATCAGCCTGTTAGCATTGTTTGAAAATATCGTCATTCGGTATAACCAAATGTGTCATTCGGTAAAACCGAAATTTTGGGTGACAAATTTTTGGGTGACAAATTTTGTCCATCATGTAAAAAATGACAAAAGCAGTGTTAATTGATTATGAAAACCACAATCTCATTGTTAACACTTAATAAAACTTAATTAAATCTCCCTTATGTTATTTTACACTTTTAAAAACCTTATTCCTTAATGACCCACATGCATATGCATGCAGAACGATCCCAACTATCCGTTTAAAGGTAACATAAAAGGAAATTTGCAAAGTATTTAAAACGCATAATATATAACAGGATATTTATAAGGAAATCATGCAGGGAAAGACTTGATTTTATCAATCATTATTTGATTGGACTGTAAAAACTGGGCTATGATGTTATTAGTTATATTATGTTGCCCAGCCCACATGGCCACAGTTATATATAATATAAGCTGTTTTGCCAGTGATCATTTATTTTTGGACTTATTTTATGTTATTTATTGTAGCCTTTCACTTCACAGCTCATGCACCAGCAAGGTACATGTAGATCCTAATAAAATATTGTGAGATTGTGAGCAACCGTTTGAAAAAGTAAACAGGGTCAGTTATGATTTCATGTTGACTTTAGGAGATAAGAAGTTAGCAAGAAGCAAGTGCAAGAGCAACATCCTTTTTTTCTTCTGGTGCAGGTTCCCATCGCATTCAGGTTCCCATCGCATTCAACAAAAACTGGGAACAAAAGGGAACGGTATATACCTGTTCTGCTGAATGAAGCTCTCGTACTCTTTGTGGGGCTGGATAGCCTTCAGGGCATTGGCCATTTCAGTGTGAACACTGACCACCTCTTCATGAAGCAAACTGGACAGATCAAAATATTCCTGCAGAATCTCCTTCCTAAGAAAAAGTAAGTCACATTAGTCATGTGTATTTTCACATGCAAGATACTAAGCAAAATTACTTCTTCTTTTTAACTAACTGTAACTATGAGTTACGACTATTTACATTGCTTGTAAGAACTGAACAGGATGACATATCACACATTGAGAAAAAGCAGAAGTCTATAACTATCACTGTGCTGTATCTCTTAAAATAAGGCAATGAGTGTAATGGGGGGAGGGGAGGGGTAGAAAAATGAGGCCAAAATATCCTAGTAAAGGTCAGTGCCAATTAGTGAGGTGGAGCCACAGTATCAAGGTCCAAAATATCAATGTCAATCATGACCTTTTTATAGCATCAAAAAACTAACTAAAACCAAACTTATGGTGAAACGAACACTTGAACATACGTCTGTGTGTTCTACTACTTAAAATGATAGAAACAATCTTTGGAAAAAAAGTGTTTGAAGTGTAATTGGATTTTTCAGTTTGGATCGCGTCCCATTTGATTACATGGAGACGGCGGTGTTTATGACCTATACTGCAGCCAGCCACCAGGGGGCGATCAAAATGCTTTGGGGGGTGGGGGTGTCACCTACCGGCAGACCGGTCGCAAGCGCATGAGCGAGTGGTGGGGGAATTAAGTCACATTCAGTTATGAATTACATAAATCAAATGTAAATTATAGCATATTTTCAAATTCAAAACAACAAAATTTCATAGTTCAGTAGCTTGCATCCCTGGATATTACTGTCGGTTGTTTGACATTCCTCTCGTAAAACAGTTGTCAAATATTAAATGTTTAGATACTTACTATGAAGGTAAATCAGTAGCAAAACTCGAGAGGTTGCTGATTTGAATGTGAGAACTTGTCGTATTAATATTTGTATTTGTCAATTGAAATTTACACTCACAGCCCTGATGTGAAAAGCTGAATGTTTCGATTTGCACACACAGACAACAATCAAAACACCTGTATTACGAAGTTGAAGTTGCAGATTAATAGTTATAAATGTGTAAAATGGCATTGACATAATCAAAATGACAGACATAAATGTGTGAGACATATTTACTTTTGCACTTTACTACAGTTTCGCTGTACAACTTCAAGTCGGCGCTCACAACCTCTCAGATCTGGCAGTACAAGTTCAGTTCCTGGCGCTTTGACTTTTGCTACTCTTTTTGCGGTATTCCTGTTGCAAAACTGACTTGTGCACTTGAATGCAGACGTGAGAGAGCAGAACGGGGGTGGGGGGGTGGGTTGTGGTTGAAGCCGTTTTATTGGTCGATGTCTGACCAGCCAGTGTACGCACTGTGCGTACACCATGAGAGGGCGCTATTTTTATTTTTTACATAATTTTTAAATCGATTATTAAAATCTATCTGCGTAAACTCATGACAGAGAATGAGAATAAATAAAGGTGTGCGTTTGTGTGTTGTAAAGTCAAATGTGTGTATGTGTGTGCATGGGTGGGCGTGGGGAATGGGTGAATATCTGATTGGATAGTTTAGTTTCGTCGCTTTTTCTACACATGAAAAATGACGTTACAGATAGTTAATGTTTAAAAACAGGCTCAAAATGAGTAAACGCTCTCTAACACAGCTAAATTCAACTGAAACATTTGCAAAAAGGCCTAAAACCATTGAGTAGGGATGGAGGAATGAAGCCTCTTAAATCTTTGAAGCTTTTCTCTAAATGTTTCGGGAAAGGTTTCAAAGCACCAAGAGTGTCGAAAACAGTGTCATCTTGTGGCGGGTAAAATTTACAGCAGCCATAAACCTGAGTGTGCAGCTCCGTTGTTTTATCCCTTTAAGCACAAATAAAAGCCTGACGACGCTAAATGTGTTTATTTCAATAATATAATTCACATATTAACGTTTGGCAATAAATGAAATGGATCAAAACAATAACAATAATTATAATAATACTAATAATACATACTGAGTTGTTTGAGGCAAGTTGTGCTGTTATTTTATTGTAGCCTAAAAACTGTTTATATGACAGAACATATGATGATGTAATATAGGCTACAGGCTTATATATTTAAAATGTTTAGTAAATGGACCTGAACTTCCATATAGTAATGGTCTGGGTTCAAACAAACATTCTGACACGCAAAGTGAAGCATTCACATGACTGGAAACAATGTGCGCCCCTGTTTTCATTAAAATATCATTAGTTTTAACCGGTTTTTATATTACAGTAAAAGAGTAGTAAAGTCGTTCATTGGTTGGAGTCAGCCAATGAAATGGGACGTTTTTGTACGCCAATGACGTCACTACATAGAGCAGATTGCGCCGTTTTGGAGGTCCATGTAGCAGCCAATAAATGACTTTATTACTCTTTTACTGTAATATAAAAACCCGTTAAAACGAATGATATTTTAATGAAAATATTGTCTCGTACATATGCATAAAAATGTTTATTTCCGCATGCCAAGTCACACTGGCTGGCGTTGTTCATTGGTCAGGCATCGACCAATAAAACGGCTTCAACCTCGTAATACGGGTGTTTTGATTGTTGTCTGTGTGTGCAAATCGAAACATTCAGCTTTTCACATCAAGGCTGTGAGTGTAAATTTCAATTGACAAATACAAATATTAATACGACAAGTTCTCACATTCAAATCAGCAACCTCTCGAGTTTTGCTACTGATTTACCTTCATACTTACATAGTTCCATGCACCCTTTCAGCAGTAAACCTAAAGTGTTGTGCTGGAATTCACACTCATCTTCTGTGAACGGTAAAGCCCCGCCTTCTTTGATCTGATTGGCCATCTCACTCATTTTGACTCATTGACGAGTGCTGTTAAACCGCTAAGACAGAGCAACCTAAAAACTTTGTGTCATCCTAACAAACAGAGCTGTGCGTAATGTCAAGAATATCAAATACTGGGGGACAAATTTGCCATTTCTAATTTTTTTGGGGGGCTATTTTATGCATTTCTTATCTTCTACGTTTAAAATATATTTACAATGAACGAATGCTATTCAAAGAGTAAAAAACAGGCCTACCTAATGCAGAAGATGACACCTGTTTTTCAGAGTTGCGTAGATGTTGATAGTTGAAGAGTCAGTGTTAGAGCCCCCCCACTCCTTTAGTTGTGGGTTTATTAAAAGAAACGATGAATATTCATTTTGTTTAGTTAGCCTGATATTTAGCATAAGCGTAAACTAAGGCGGGAACAGAAGGAGAAGAGAGTCCACTTGGGTACCGAGAAGTTGCGAAAGAATGGGTCTTCTTGGTTTATCAGTATAGTATTTATAAATAATTTAGACTTAACTTACTCATTCTACCCACTAAAATAATACGATAAGACAAATAAAATGCGATTTTTTTTATTCATAGCTCAGACAAAATCATAATGTAACTGCATAGCTTTGCGATTAGCTTTGTGATTAGCTTTGTGATTTCACTGTTTGACATTAAAGTGCTGATGCTATAGATGCTCACTCACAGAATAAGCACCATTTCCTCCTGTAGCGTCTGCAGGGCTCCCAGCAGGGCTGGCTGACTTTGACCATAGTGGAGTTGGTGATGCACCTGGGCAGCCTTCACCGACAGCACATACTCGTTGTGGTGCTCATGCAGTTTCAAAGTGGCTTTGATGTAGCGCTCTTTAGCTTTTTCACGTTCTTTGTCTGTACAAAAGACCAACCACAAACACACATGAACTTGTAAGAGAAAGGTGACATTACAGCTGTATATCAGTAAGGTACAAGAGGCTATGCAACAGTTGTGTTTTTAGGCACAACAGGCAGTGGACTGTAATAATAATAATAAATATAGATGCAAGCAGCAATTAAGGGGCGAAGCACAAAGAAGGCATGATAAGTCATGCCAGCATGGCTGAGAGCATCAGACCAACTGCAAAAATGAGCAATTAAAGACATTTTAAGATGATTTTAAGTAAAATGGCTGAAAAATCATAAATACAATCACTAGTAATATGATTTAATGGTTTATCACTTTTGACTAATAGGTGGTGTTGTTACAAAAGTGACACGGTGTGGTCATTGTAAGGTGACAATGACAAAAAAGTTTGTTTCGTCTACGTATTTTTTTGCTGGCACGGTCTAAAGATGATCTGACTCAAATTTGGTGAAAATCGGACAATCGGACTTTAAAAAGTAAATTTGACACTGAATTTCGTAACGATATGCCAATGCGTTCATAAAATATAGCATTTTATGACAAAATTCAAATTATCCGATGCCCAAAATGGCTGATATGGTTCAACTCGGCATGCTGCACCGAATCTAAAGAGACCAGTTTTGTGTTTTTTGGCCAAACCGTTCAGAAGTTATAAGCAAAAAGAGCCATTTTCATGTCTCCTGACCACTAGGTGGCACTGTGCCGAAACTGTGCAGGTACCCTCAGGTCAAGGTTGTCATAAAAAACAGCAAGTTTGGTCAGAATACGCTAAAGTGTTGCAGTGAAACAGCCTCACATCTATTCAACTTGAATTCCATAACTTTTTGTCGCCATGGTCTGAAGATGATCTGGTTCAATTTTCCTGAAAATCGGAGCGACGGGCTAAGAGGAGTTCAAAAAAGTAGGTTTTTTGAAAAATTCAAAATGGTGTAAAAATTTGTATGATGGAAAATGATGTCATAGGGTGCAATCAAATCTACTTTTGTTTCTAGCCTTTATGGTTCAAAAGTTATTAGCATAAAAGTGAGTGCTACCAGCAGCCTGAACAGTTGATGGCGCTAGAGGGATGGAGTTAGAGACTTTTTTTTTTTTTTTTTAGAGATTTGTTAGAGACAAACCAAAATAGCTGTGGTTAATGTTCAGACTGTCCTCTATCTGTGTGCCAAATTTCATAACTTTTCCGCAAGTGGTTCTATGGGCTGCCTTAGACTCAAGAGCGGAAGAATAATAATACTAAGAACACTGAAGATTACAACAGATCCTACACACCTTCGGTGCTTGGCCTCTAATGATAACAACAATTCACAATTTAGCACTGCTATATACACTGTAAAAATTACTTTAAGTTGTAAATAAAACAAAGATTACTGGAACTTACAAGAAAATAATATTTCAGTCTTTCTACTTCAAAATTTCATGGTTAATTCAATGTTTTAATTGCCAATTCTTTGTAATTATTTGTAAAATTTACTAGCAATTTCCAAGTGAAAATTGGAACTTTTTTTCAGTGTATATTTTCTTTACAATAAAATTTAAATTTTATATTATTTACCATCTTAGTTCATGATATTTGAACTTAGGTTAAGCCTTTTATTTAAATTATATTAAAAAAATTCACCCCCCCTCCCCCTACTCTCTTGTTTCCTCTGTAGGATTTCTCTCATATTGTCTGATTAAACAAGTAACTGGTTTATACATAATATCCTAAAATTGTTCCGTATTTAAACATTATACAGTTCCTCTTATTGTACATGCATCTCTTTCATCACAAGATATGCTTTTCAGTCAAAATGAAAGGAAAGTGGCCATGCTTTTTAGAGAACTAGACAGCACAGAGGCATCCTACCTTTGCTTGCTTCTTGGTATTTTCTTTTCGCCTGTGCCGCGTCCCGTACCAGCTGTCTGTAACTGGACTTGAGCCGGTCCAGCTCGTTTTGGGTGACCTAACCTTCCACAACAGGACACAAAATAAAAACAAATAAAAATCCAGGGTTGTGCATCAAAATGAGACAGGTGTCATGTGCAATCAAACTTATTAAGGACATGAAAGGATGCTGAGTGGCTAGATTGGCACCGCTGTCAAAAAATTACATAAAGTTGTGCACAACCTAGACCCAAGTTGGGCTCAGGTGAAAAGAAATAAAAATGTCAGCACACTGAAGAAACTCAAATAGAAATCAAAAAGTCATGTGTTTAAACACACACACACACACACATATATATATATATATATATATATATAACCCACCAAATGTGGGTGGATTTCAGCAGTGACGTGTAACGCAGTCTCTCCTACTAGCCACTATGGCTGGCTATATATATAGTGCATCCGGAAAGTATTCACAGCGCTTCACCTTTTCCACATTTTATTGTTACAGCCTTATTCCAAATGGAATTAAATTAATTATTTTTCTCAAAATTCTACAAACAATACCCCATAATGACAATATGAAAAAAGTTTGTTTAAAATCTTTGCAAATTCATTAAAAATAAAAAACGAAAAAAATCACATGTACATAACTATTTACAGCCTTTGCCATGACACTTAAAGTTGAGCTCAGGTGCATCCTGTTTCCACTGATCATCCTTGAGATGTTTCTACAACTTGATTGGAGTCCAGCTGTGGTAAATTCAGTTGTTTGGACACACACCTGTCTATATAAGGTCCCACAGTTAGCAGTGCATGTCAGAGCACAAACCAAGTACAGGGAATTGTCTGTAGGCCTCCAAGACAGGATTGTATCGAGGCACAGATCTGGGGAAGGGTACAGAAAAATTTCTGCAGCACTGAAGGTCCCAATGAGCACAGTGGCCTCCATCATCTGTAAATGGAAGAAGTTTGGAACCACCAGGACTCTTCCTAGAGCGGGCCGCACGGCCAAACTGAGCGATCAGGGGAGAAGGGCCTCAGTCAGGGAGGTGACCAAGAACTCAATGGTCACTCTGACAGAGCTCCAGCATTTCTCTGTGGAGAGAGGAGAACCTTCCAGAAGAACAACCATCTCAGCAGCACTCCACCAATCAGGCCTGTATGGTAGAGTGGCCAGACGGAAGCCACTCCTCAGTAAAAGGCACATGACAGCCTGCCTGGAGTTTGCAAAAAGGCATCTGAAGGACTCTCAGACCATGCGAAACAAAGATTGAACTCTTTGGCCTGAATAGCAAGCGTCATGTCTGGAGGAAACCAGGCACCGCTCATCACCTGGCCAATACCATCCCTACAGTAAAGCATGGTGGTGGCAGCATCATGATGTTTTTCAGCGGCAGGAACTGGGAGACTAGTCAGGATCGAGGGATAGATGAATGCAGCAATGTACAGAGACTTCCTTGATGAAAACCTGCTCCAGAGCGCTCTGGACCTCAGACTGGGACGAAGGTTCATCTTCCAACAGGACAACGACCCTAAGCACACAGCCAAGATAACAAAGGAGTGGCTATGGGACAACTCTGTGAACGTCCTTGAGTGGCCCAGCCAGAACCCAGACTTGAACCCGACTGAACATCTCTGGAGAGATCTGAAAATGGCTGTGCACCGACGCTCCCCATCCAACCTGATGGAGCTTGAGAGGTCCTGCAAAGAAGAACGGGAGAAACTGCCCAAAAATAGGTGTGCCAAGCTCGTAGCATCATACTCAAAAAGACTTGAGGATGTAATTGGTGCCAAATGTGCTTCAACAAAGTATTGAGCAAAGGCTGTGAATACGATGTACATGTGATTTTTATTTTTTTATTTTTTTAATAAATTTGCAAAGATTTCAAACAAACCTTTTTCACGTTGCAAACTCTTCACATAAAGCCGCCTCTCAGTACTAAATTGAGTTCTTTTCGCTGCTTATTGCACTTAAACAGTCAAATACACACAAAATAATGTCAAAATGCCGGTCTTGGTGAGTATTCACGTAAACACAGTCAGTTATGTTTTAAGTGAACATAAACAGTTGAGAAAGAAAACGCATGTGTAACAGTATAATGGATCCGTGCGTCAGGTCTTAAAGTGACAGCACCCTAATATACCTGCTGACAAATTATGAGATAATATAGATATTTTTAATATGGCAGTTTTTCCCCATGGTATCAGTCAAAACTGTGGCCAGTGAAAATGCTGAGTGGCTAGTAACAATGGAAAACCACTAGCCACAGTGGCTGGTGAGCAAAAAAGTTCATGTCAAACCCTGCATTTATATACACAGGGTGCAATTTGTAGGGAGGGATGGGGGGATTTCCCCCCTTCTGGTCTATGTATCCCTGCCTCTGCTGAATTATTTTTATCCTCGGTGGAGATAAAAATATATAAAATACCAAAAATAAAAATATTTTTTAAAACATTGCCAAGTAAAATGCTGCGTTTATATAGAACTGTCTCTTTACGACCAAAACAAACGGGATACTTTTCAGACGCGCATTCCAACTTCACCTCAGCGCCAGGTGCAAGTCGAGCGCGGAAAAGGTAACGTTAGGTGATGACGAGGGAGCTTCAATTGAACAACAGTGAACTGCGGTCAGATGAGATGTTGTCAGTAAAACTCTGAAAAATGAACATGACTATCCAATCAGCCGTTATACTGTGCTCGCGGCGCGAACTCAAGCACGTGCAAATGCGACGGTGCGCGCTGCAGACTATTACTTTATTATAGCTTAAATAAAGCGCAAAAAAAACTACAAGCATGCACAGTTGTTGTTCTGTTGTAAATTAAGTAAATTATCAAACATGCGATTAAAGCTGCCTCAAAACTGCATGCATGTATGTATTTTTTGACATGGTTTTAAAGCTATTGTTATCCAATTTGTTGGCCTTAAAACATCTTAAAATGCACATACTGTATGTACACCAGGGAAATCTAAATTTTCTCGGGGGAGCATGCCCCCGAACCCCCCTAGCAAACAACATTTTGTGATCTCAGTAATTATGAAACCCTGTACAGCCCATTCTATCTAACAAAATATGAGGTAAATGTGTATTTCTCCATATATGCATGGTTTTGGACTAAAGGTTTGTATGTGCATGCACAGCTGTGATCAAAAATTAAATGGGACCAAACGCGATTGAATGTAGAGGTTTATGTCTCGTTATTCTATTCAAAAAATAAATCGATTTTGCATGATTTTGCATTCCTCTCAGAAATTATGAATTTTTAGTTTCATTGTAAATAGTGGTGCAAATATCGAAGATATCTAATCTATCTAATAGGCTACTTCAAATCTCAAGGTTAAATGAGAAGATTGTAAAAATGTTTCTGTAACAGCTGCCAAAAATAGTATATGCCTCCACTGTGGTTTATGATTTATTTTCAAGGGAAAAAAAAAAAACTTTTCAGAACATCCCCACATCCTCACAAATCACACCCTATATATATATTTCTATTTGCATCACATGATTCTTGAGAGTTGCATCTCACTTTGTAAATTGTGCCTGATGAAGACCTGATTGGTCGAAACGTTGCGCTGTTCATATATATATATATATATATATATATAAATTGTATGGAGCTGTAACTGTGCAGACATTTTTATTTTAAAGCAGTCTCGTGATATTGTGAGGGTGAAATTAGGAAAGAATATGCCACCGCTATGTTTACATTACGCCTCCACTGTCGTTTTGCTTTTTATAGAAATATATAAAATATTTTTAGCATGCAAATATCTCCCAATATGAAAGCTATCTTAGGCTGGGCAGTGTAGTTGTAAGCATCTCTCAGCTCTGTATCATGCTGAAAAAAAATTTAGACTCTATTTGCACTTTGAATATTGAGAGAATGCTTTGATTATGGTTGCACTTATTGTTTGCACTTAATAAGACTAGGCCTAAAAGAAAACTGTTATTTATTTTTATGGTAACACTTTACAATAAGGTTTCATTAGTTAACGTTAGTTAAATTTACATGAACTAAGGAAGAACTATACTTCTACACCATTTATTAATCTTAGTTAATGTTAATTTCAACATTTACTAATACATTGTTAAAATCAAAAGTTGTATTTGATAACATTAGTTTATGCACTGTGAACTAACAATGAATGACTATTTTTACTAACATTAACAAAGATTAATAAATACTGTAGCAAATGTATTGCTCATGCGTTGATGTTGGTTAATACATTAATGTTAATAAATGAGACCTTATTGTAAAGTTTTACCATTTTACCATTTATACTGTTTTTATTTCTATGATCAATTAGTGGAAAGGAGTTCAGTTAGGAGGTCAAAAGTTGTAGAAGCTCATAAATCATGTACAGTAAGGTCTGAAGAGACTCATATGAAATCATACAGGAGAGAAGCCAGTCGGTTGAGTTTGTGGCAAAACCTTTTACAGTGCTTGAGTATTGTTGTCTTTTACTGCATATGATAATTCATACTCAGAAAATAGACAATTAGTTAAAACATTTCAAATACACCTGCAGATTATTTTTCTAATCATGTATTTCATCTTTGAGGATTTTTTAAAAATAGTGTGTAAAAATGTCTCGTCTCGTGAGCTACCCGTCTCATCACACCCCTACTATTTTCAATGCTGACAATCAATTTGACATGTTATTAGCCTGGTTTAGATATGAGGAAGGATATGCACCGTATTGAGCTAATAATAGTTTTAAAAGCCTCCAGGCTAAACATAAGTGATGCCAACTGGACATAATAATTAATTTTATTGCAGTGGTAACTTTATCTTTTGATGCTCATGTGCAAATTCATGCATTACTGGGTAAAAGCCAGATCAGAAACTAAGTCTATATTGTTGTGACCAACATAGATAGGCTGCCTAACAAAACCCAGCAACAAAACTACTGAATGGGAAATAAAGTATGACCATGACTACATTATCATGTTGGTTCGCTGCTTAATGTCCTATATAAATGGCATTTATCTACTTCCTGATTTTTATTACTGTGAAGGTTCTCAACGTTAAAACCATTCAAGAGTTGACAGATACCATCTAAAGACCCACAGGCAACTCGTGTTTCAGTAATGGCTTCATGTTAAGAGATCAAACTAAAAATAAGCTTCAGTATGGAAATGCGAAAACCACACGCATGTCGATAAATGATGAGTACAAAAATAAGTGCTATTTGATTACTTACATTTCTATTGTGTCTAATATTAGATTCTGCCAAATGTCTAAACACATACACAAAGCCAAATGTGTGATAATTATATATATTCTGAAGAAAATGTGAGTAATGCCTGTATGTGAAAAGATTGCAGATACAGTGGATGTAGTGAGCGGCTTGTAGAGCTGTAGCTATGCGGTATCTAATGTGTGCATTTTATCATGCTGTGAGGTTGATTACCAGCTCTAAAAAGAGCCCCCTCACTTTGCTTTACTTTTCACTTTCACATTTTTTAAAGAACATGATACTTTTATTCAGAAAGGATACATTAAACTGATCAAAAGTGAAAGTAGAGGCATTTATAATGAATTCTGACAAAAATATTAAACAGAACAGATGTTTTCACCAGTGATGATAATAATAAATGTTTCTTGAGCAGCAGATCATCATATTAGAATGATTTCTGAAGGATCATGTGACACTGAAGACTGGAGTAATGATGCTGAAAATTCAGCTTTGATCACAGGAATAAATTACTTTATAAAATATATTCAAACAGAAATTTTTTTTTATTTTAAATTGTAAAAATATTTCACAATATTACTGTTTTTTCTGTACTTTTAATTAAATAAATGCAGCCTTGGTGAGCAGATGAAACTTCTTTAAAAAAAAAAAAAATATATATATATATATATATATGCAAATATACATGTCTGGGAAAATTTGTGAGTAACACACGCACACAGTATTTCCACCTTTGATGTGTAACTAGTTTTACTGGCTCTTTTTACATGTGGTTTGGCATTATGAAGAGGATTATAACTTT
Source organism: Hypophthalmichthys nobilis (assembly GCA_037950665.1). NCBI lineage: Eukaryota > Metazoa > Chordata > Actinopteri > Cypriniformes > Xenocyprididae > Hypophthalmichthys > Hypophthalmichthys nobilis. Next base: position 45,669,005 of record CM075470.1, read on the forward strand.
TGGGAAGCTATATGAATAGAACGTTTCTGTGTAAACCTTGAATTTTACAGGTAAAGTTTACCCAAAAATTTAAATTCAAAATAAATAAAAAATACTATGGTACTAAGTCAATGGGGCCCATTAACTGTTTGGTTACCAACATTCTTCAAAATATCTTCTTCTGTGTTCAGCAAGGTCCTTTTGAGCAGGGGTGGGTAAGACTGTTTGGAATGTATATGTTGTATGTTATTTTTGGATATGTGCAGTTTATGTTAAGTGTGAGTGGTGAAGTTTTTTCTTACGTCTATGTTATATGTTATATGCTTTTGAATTTGATTAAAACTAGAAATGAATAAAAAGTTAATCACACACATACACACACACACACACAAAATCTAAATTTCGAATGGTAGTGTATGGGTCACTGACAAATAAAGCTTCAAAAGATCTTTTCAAAATTGATGTAATGCATATTTTTGAGTCATGAACAATGTGTTTAAACAAGTTTCAGTTGGTAAATAACATATTAAAGTGTTTAAAATCATTTTTTGACTGTTTTTATGTCAGGCGGTACAACCAAATAGTTATATGTACATCTACATCAGTATCTACCCATACTTGAAATGAGCAGTTTTCACCACTATTTGAGAGATCTACAAACCTTTTCACTCTGCCATAAGGATCAGTTGGATTTTCATGTTCACTGTTATTACCTTGTCAATTCATAATAAAAGAGCCATGTTTGCACTTGTGCCACCCTGACATTTGAGAACATAAAAAATTGCTGGACAAAAGTTTTTAAATTTTCTCAACAGCTTTAAAACAACTGATATTTATAAAAATGTGTTTATATGAAAGGTTTCAAACCTAAAATGATGCCAATTTTAGTTTTGAAATAGTTTTCGTAGTCTGTTATTTTGTTCGGACAGTTGCACCACCTGACAAAACATAAAATAATATGTATTATTTGTACTAAATGTACTAAAAACAAATTCAAACTAAATAGGTTTTATAGAATAAAGTGATATATATCATGAATTTATCAAATTATTTTAAAAGGAAATAATGCATTTGGACACAAAAATATGCATGTCATTGACCCGTATATAAAAAATAATTTAGATATGGATGAAATTTGTTCAGATCCCGAAACCTAACTGAGACCAACAGTAAGATCTTGTCTTAGGACATTTGCATATTGAGTATTACAATGCTAAATTTAGACCATGAAACTAGAACAGAGGGAAAATGCAAAAAATACGAAGAATCTTATTAAGAATAATAGTTTTTAATAATAGTTGCAGTAAGTGCCTTTAAACCCCTCTAATAAGAAACGTGAGATAATGTGCAAGTGTTCTTGCCACAAGAGTGTCATTGTGTAAGAGTGATGTGCGTGCGGCGCTGACCCTGCACATGTCCTGGTTGAGAAGGTTCCACTGTTCCCCGTAAGTCTTCCTCAGCTGCTGTTTGTCCCGGACGAGGAGGGTGAGTTTGCTGAGGGGTCCCACCATCAGATCCTCCGAATGCTTGCGCATGATACGACTGAGGCTCTCCGTCTGACTGACCAGCACGTTCCACGACTGTGAGAGCGAGAAAATTAATGACATTTTAGTATTTACCAGGCATTGAAAATGTGAACATATTATTAGATTTTTATTGTGCCGCATTTATCTCTGAAAGAATATTTGAATGTTTAGGATTTGCATACTCATATGCTCATTGAGTGGTTTTATCATTGATGTAGGGTCTAAAGAAATGGAAGGTCTTCTGGGAAAGTCAGAAAGAAAATATCTAGAATATCAGAGAAAGCCTGAGGGTTTTTGGCATAAGGTTTCGTATGGTCCGCATGTTTACAGTGCGGTTTCCCATATCAGGGACAGGGCACTTTCTGTGCCTCTTCACTACTCTTTAAAAAGCACCTTAGTATCTTAACATCATGTGGAAAGCAGTGGTGAACAGTAACAAAGTATTGTTACATACTTAAGTACATCAAGTATCTGTACTTTACTGGAGTATTTTTTATTTTGAGCAACTTTTACTTGACTACATTCCAAAGCATAATATTGTACTTTTTATTCCACTGCATTTCATAAAAAACATATCATTACTCGTTATTTTGAACTGAAGAAATCGTCACATGCTCACGTAATGCACTAGCAGTGTCCAATTTGTGAACGAACTGATTCTTTTCAGTGAACCTGTTAAACCGATTCGCAAATCACACCTAATGATTCATTTGTGAATCGGACTGATCCGATTGCAGCTGTTCTCGAGTCAACAACTCACTGATTCAATGATCTGTTCAGAGCGAGTCTCGGCATGTCCATATCACCATCTCAACGGTGTAGATTTTAAGTAAAAACAAAAACAACAACATAACATTAAAATAACGCTAATTATTGCACATGCATTCTTCCTCACTGCCATAGCAGTTTCAAATAATATATAAAACTAGCATGTTTGCATAGCGTTCATTTTAAGGGCCATTTCATGAATTCGGTGCCTTTTTAACTTTGAAAAATTAAAAAATAAAATAAGTTTAATAATAAAAAAATTCTATCTATGAAATGAAGACAACAAAATGACAAGAAATTGTATTGTGCCATCTCAGGCTATTATTACTATTTTTCTTCCTCATGGTTTGATGTTTTTGTCATCCCTGTTACTGTTACAAAATCATTGCTATATCCTACAGGTTTAATTAGAACTATGTAACTAGTATTTTTGTCCCTTTTTTCACTGGGGTTGTTTCAAATTTGGTATTTAAAAAAAAAAAAAAAAAAAAAAAAAAAAATTCTTATATTTGTCATTCAGATGACCAAGAACATCCTAATTTTGAAGGATGATCACCTTTCAATTAAGAAAAATATATATATTTACAAGAGAGATATTAAAAGAAGGACTTTGTCTAAAACAAAATATATTTAATGTTACAATTGAAAAACTTGGAGAGCCATTTCAAATATTATTTTTTACATTTTTTATTAAATTAATGACAGTAACAGGATTGACGTAATGGTAACAGGACTGACCAGAGTAACATAACATAACATTCAGCATACACTCTACATATTTGTTTACATAATACTGCATAGTTTCTAACTTTTGAATTTACATTATATTGTTTTGCATTCACTTTGCATAGCTGTATTAGTGAAACATTCAATTTCAAAGAGATCAAAGGCCTCATTTATAAAATGTTGTGCAGAAACCGTCCTAAATTTGATCTTAAGATCATTTCTCAGATGCGCGTACGTGTGATTCACAGAATGCGTGATTCACAGAAAACGAGCATAGGCCTGGGAAATCTATAAATCACAAATGATCTTGAACTTGCGCACAGCTGAATGGTTTCAGTTCCCCATGCTGTAAACAACTCTTTAATTATGTCATTTACAAATCCTATGATCATCTGAAACCAGATTAAATAGTTTATATATATATATATATATATATATATATATATATATATATATATATTTAATTTATATATTAAGTTTATATAATATATTTAAATACTTAATACTTTAAGTACGAGATTCGTGTACCAACAATACTAAAAACACTAACTAAAAATGTAACTGATGCTCACACACCCACCCACATTGAATGATATAGACATTAAATCTTTTAAAATGGCTGCATTTTACACAGATAAATGTTAAAATCAGTGTGGCTAAGGTGGCTCTCATTCCTGTTACCCACATGTCAAGACCTGTTACTCTGGAAAAGTAACAGGGCTGACAGTAACAGGTTTGACAATTTCAAGCTAATTTGCCATTTGCTAGCTAACAGACCAGATCACAAAATCACGTTGTACACTTTGAAGGGATATTACTTGATAAGATATTGATATTACATTAAAGAAATAAGTGTTTAAATGTATACTTCAAAAATGGTAACAGGTTTGACATTGCATGATGTCCCCCTCAGTCAAACCTCATAAATCATCAAAAATAGAACATTATAGAAGAGAGAGAGAAACTTTCTTGTGTTTTAACTGTTGGCATCCTCGTTAAGAGATGATGTAACTTCCTGGAAGTGATGTCACTGGAATGTACCATTATTTTATTTTAACGTTTTTTTTTGGTGAGGGTAACAGGGCTGACATGAAATTGGGGACACCGATAAAATGATTTATATTTTATGAAAAATAATGTATACTTATGCTAAAACATTGCTTGACAATAAGACTATACTTAGAACAATATGCAATGTGATTTTTGTATCATTTTGCATTCAATTAATTTGCATTTAATGCAAATTAAAAGTCTTGCTGAAAAAGAACAATCATAGCAAGGGACAGGCCAAAAACCTTAACCTTTTCAGAATAAATGCAATTTTAATTATTTAAAATAATATTAATTGACTTTACTCTGGTGTAATATTGATAAAACAATACACAGTATTGATATGTTTTTTAAATCATAAATGTATTTGTTGTTATAGTACTTCTACGTCGGATTTTTTCTTAGGAACGCAAAAGGCCCGATGTGAAGTCTGTTTTTATTGTTTGTCAACACACATTACATATTATGTATCTGCATCCACTAATCTTCCTTGACTAGTGCTGGCTACTTGACAATTCATAATAATTCATAATGATGTTAGACCCATAATTTCCCCCTCCCCCAGGGATTTTGGGCAGTAGGACTATATAAAATTGAATTCTAATTTAAAAGTATATGAGTATATGAAATTACAAAATAAAACATTCATCCATCAGTACTTTTTACTTTTAATACTCAAGCACATTAAAAATCAAGTACTTTTGTACTTTTACTTAAGTAAAATGGGAAAGGAGTACTTAAAACTTTTACTGGAGTAATATTTTATTAGAGTATCTGTACATTTACTCAAGTACTTGATTTGTGTACTTCGTCCACCACTCAACACAGAACCGGAGACCATTTTAGTGTGCATATATCATCTAAACACAGAAAAATCTCCAACATACACTGAAATCAATCATAGGAGCTTTAAACTTTCTAAGGAGATATTTCCAACCTTATTGAACTGGCTGATGTAGTCGACACCTCCTCCAGGCTGGGACCCCTCCAGCTTCTCAACAATGGCTGACATCTGATGCAGCTGTACGGAGAACTCGCGGTCGCTCTTGGCCCTCTGCGTTATCCATTTCTTCATAACCTCCATCAAACGCAGCTCAGAGTCTTGTAGTTTCATTAGGGCGGCGTGACCCTGAGGGCACCACAGGTCCTCTGCAAAGCCCATACCTGCAGCTCTACAACAGTCTGGTCAAAGGTCAAGGTCACATTTATTTATATAGCACCTTAAAACAGCATTTCCGCTGACCAATGTGCTTCACAATAACACAATAAAAAGATAACAGTCATATAAAAAATACTAAGTATAAAAATTTTATTTAACATAAACCATAAAACCAAATAAAAATCAGGACTGACAATTTAACTCACTAAAGCTGGGTGCACACTGTGCAATTTATAACAGTCCTTTATGATTGTTGCTTGTCAGAATGTACAAACATGATCACACTGTGGGATCTCAGCTGTCATTTACGCCAGACTGTACGACATTCAAGACATGTTAAAAACGACGTGCGCGCATGAAAATTTGTCCGGAGTTTTATATGAAGGTAAATCAGTAGCAAAACTCGAGAGGTTGCTGATTTGAATGTGAGAACTTGTCGTATTAATATTTGTATTTGTAAATTGAAATTTACACTCACAGCCCTGATGTGAAAAGCTGAATGTTTCGATTTGCACACACAGACAACAATCAAAACACCTGTATTACGAAGTTGAAGTTGCAGATTAATAGTTATAAATGTGTAAAATGTCATTGACATAATCAAAATGACACAAATGTGTGAGACATATTTACTTTTGCACTTTACTTCAGTTTCGCTCTACAACTTCAAGTCGGCGCTCACAACCTCTTTGACTTTTGCTACTCTTTTTGCGGTATTCCTGTTGCAAAACTGACTTGTGCACTTGAACGTAGATGTGAGAGAGCAGAATTGTCTGACCAATGAACAACGCCAGCCAGTGTACGCACTGTGTGTACACCATGAGAGGGCGCTATTTTTATTTTTTACATAATTTTTAAATCGATTATTAAAATCTATCTGCATAAACTCATGACAGAGAATGAGAATAAATAAAGGTGTGCGTTTGTGTGTTGTAAAGTCAAATGTGTGTATGTGTGTGCATGGGTGGGCGTGGGGAATGGGTGAATATCTGATTGGATAGTTTAGTTTCGTCGCTTTTTCTACACATGAAAAATGACGTTACAGATAGTTAATGTTTAAAAACAGGCTCAAAATGAGTAAACGCTCTCTAACACAGCTAAATTCGACTGAAACATTTGCAAAAAGGCCTAAAACCATTGAGTAGGGATGGAGGAATGAAGCCTCTTAAATCTTTGAAGCTTTTCTCTAAATGTTCTGGAAAGGTTTCAAAGCACCAAGAGTGTCGAAAACAGCGCCATCTTGTGGCGGGTAAAATTTACAGCAGCTCCGTTGTTTTATCCCTTTAAGCACAAATAAAAGCCTGACGACGCTAAATGTGTTTATTTCAATAATATAATTCACATATTAAAGTTTGGCAATAAATGAAATGGATCAAAACAATAACAATAATTATAATAATACTAATAATACATACTGAGTTGTTTGAGGCAAGTTGTGCTGTTATTTTATTGTAGCCTAAAAACTGTTTATATGACAGAACATATGATGATGTAATATAGGCTACAGGCTTATATATTTAAAATGTTTAGTAAATGGACCTGAACTTCCATATAGTAATGGTCTGGGTTCAAACAAACATTCTGACACGCAAAGTGAAGCATTCACATGACTGGAAACAATGTGCGCCCCTGTTTTCATTAAAATATCATTAGTTTTAACCGGTTTTTATATTACAGTAAAAGAGTAGTAAAGTCGTTCATTGGTTGGAGTCAGCCAATGAAATGGGACGTTTTTGTACGCCAATGACGTCACTACATAGAGCAGATCGCGCCGTTTTGGAGGTCCATGTAGCAGCCAATAAACGACTTTATTACTCTTTTACTGTAATATAAAAACCCGTTAAAACGAATGATATTTTAATGAAAATATTGTCTCGTACATATGCATAAAAATGTTTATTTCCGCATGCCAAGTCACACTGGCTGGCGTTGTTCATTGGTCAGGCATCGACCAATAAAACGGCTTCAACTGTTGTTTACGTCAATGCCATTTTACACATTTGTAACTATTAATCTGCAACTTCAACTTCGTAATACAGGTGTTTTGATTGTTGTCTGTGTGTGCAAATCGAAACATTCAGCTTTTCACATCAGGGCTGTGAGTGTAAATTTCAATTGACAAATACAAATATTAATACGACAAGTTCTCACATTCAAATCAGCAACCTCTTGAGTTTTGCTACTGATTTACCTTCATAGTTTTACATCATCAACCCACACACATTCGGTGACTGTGAGCTGCATTACACACGGGACTGAAATGGTGGCTAACAAAGACATCTCTTAATTTTCATCACGGCTTGTCTTGAAAAACGAAGACAATTTGACGTTTGTCGTAGGATAAGTCACACTGCAGGACTGTGCGCCAAATCTTCTGACACTGCCAGAATTTCGTCGGAGGAAAAATTTGATCACAACGGTCATTAATCGGCTCAAAAACTAGCATAAATCAACATAAATGAAATTGACATAAATCAGTCAAACTAGCGATCAAAGACTACAGATTTTAGCCTAGGATTACAGGAATCTTTCAGGATTCTCAAAATTTGTCTCAGATGACCAAATCGTGGCCAAAATCGCAAAGTGTGCACCCGGCTTAAGACTAACAAATTTAAAATTATGAATAGGCCTGACAAAAAAAGATATGTTTTCAGAGATGACTTAAATACAGATAGAGAGGAGGAAAACCTAACAGACTGAGGTAGTGAATTCCACAGCTTAGGGGCAACTACGGAAAAGTCTCTATAACCTTTAGATTTCAAGCGAGACAATGGAAGGGTTAATAGTTTGTCAGAGGATCTCTGAGAGATCTTTCGGTAGAGTATGGACAAAAAAGGTCTGAGATATAAACTGGAAAAACTAAAACCTTGTAATCAATTCTGAATTTGACCAGTAGCCAATGTAAGTGTGCCAAAATAGGGGTGATATGCTCACGTTTTTTCTTCCTTATTAAGAAGCTGCAACTTTTTTAACCAGTTACAAACGTGATAGGGAAAACTGGTTGATACCAGCATATAAAGCATTGCAATAATCAAGCCTTGTTGATATGAAGGCATGAATAACTGTCTCTAGGTCACTAAAAGATTTCAATTTCCATAAACCCCTAAGCTGGAAAAACTGGCTCTGACAACAGACTTTTTTTGCTTGTTGAGTTTTAGCTCTGAATCAACAACAACACCCAGGTTCTTATGAGTGCGGATATTTGTTCGCAGACGCCCTAAACTGGAAAATGGGGGGAGCCAAATAAAATGACAATCTTGTTTTCATTCAACTGAAGAACATTATCACCCATCCAACTTTTAAAGGGTTAGTTCACCCAAAAATGAAAATAATGTCATTTATTACTCTCCCTCATATCGTTCCACACCCGTTAAGACCTTTGTTCATCTTCAGAACACAAATTAAGATATTTTTGATGAAATCCTGTGAGGCCTGCATAGCCAGCAATGACATTTCCTCTCTCAAGATCCATAAAGGAACTAAAAACATATTTAAATCAGTTCATGTGAGTTCAGTGGTTCTATCTTAATATTATAAAGCGACAAGAATATTTTTGTGCACCAAAAAAACAAAATAACGACTTTTTAACAACATCTAGTGATGGCCGATTTCAAAACACTGTTTCAGAGCGTTACGAATCTTTTGTGTTGAATCAGTGAATCGGATCGCATATCAAACCGCCAAACTGCTGAAATCATGTGACTTTGGCGCTCTGATGCACTGATTTGATTCGTAAAGCTCCGAAGCTTCATGAAGCAGTGTTTTAGAAATCGGCCATCACTAGATATTGTTAAAAAGTCGTTATTTTGTGTTTTTTTTGGTGCACAAAAAATATTCTCGTCGCTTTATAATATTAAGGTAGAACCAATGTACCGATTCAACTGATTCAAATATGTTTTTAGTACCTTTATGGATCTTGAGAGAGAAAGTACCATTGCTGTCAATGGAGGCCTCACTGAGCCATCGGATTTCATCAAAAATATCTTAATTTGTGTTCCGAAGTTGAACGAAGGTCTAACGGGTGTGTAACGACATGAGGGTGAGTAATAAATTACATTATTTTCATTTTTTGGGTGAACTAACCCTTTAATGTCATTTACACAGGCTAACACTTAGACCCGGGTTTTATTGACATGTACAACTAGTTATCATCCCAGTCTAGGGAACATCATTACCATCGTTCATTCGAAACGTGTGTGAAAATATTGTCAAAAACAATAACAGTCAAAATTTACCTACAGTTGTGTATGTGTCAGCAGCAGTAAGTTGGTAAATTAAACTTTCTCTTCAGGTCAATGAGCAACACCACAAGCCAAGATCTACAGAAAGAGGAAGAATATTTTGACTTTCGAAAAATCTAAATGTGCATTTCATCACATAATTGAAGCATTTTCTGTGACTGTCGCAAAAACGATTGCAAGGAACGTAGGAGTTCTCAGATGCTTTCATTTCCTCAATGGCAAATTAGGACAAGAAAGTAATGCTGTCTATGCTGACCACTTCCCGTATCGCAGTGGCCTTTCAAATGTGAAAGCTTATTCATAATGAAAACCTCAGTCATAAGGAAATGTGCAGGAAAAAGTTAATAATTTACAATGCATATACAGCAGAAAGAAAAATACATTTTTCCACACTTCATGCCAAAAAACTGATTTGCATCTCTACAGTTATTATTAACCACTATGCTTTAACTCAACAGAGCCACATACAAGATACTTTAAGTTATCCAAAAAGGGTATGAGAAGTAAACTTAAATAAAAATATAAACCTTTTTGTGTAGCTATATGGTGTTTTCTTATTATTACACATTAGTCACATTTTGTTTACTCTAATAATTCCTTTTAAAAAATATAACTCAGATGTTCAAAGATTAAAAAACTATTCTACAACAATTAAAGGTAACACTTTATTGCGATAGTCCACTTTAGATAGTAACTTATTCTACTAACCCTAATCTACTAGCCTAAAGCTAGAGTTAGTTGACATGTAGTTACTTATAGTTAGTAGAATGAACTATCAAAATAGTGTAACTCAATTTTAAAATGAATTGCATGAACAGAGCTGAAAAATAGTTTATTGTCTGAAGGGGATGTCGTCGTGACGTCACTGAGGGTCTTCTAATATATGTCGGTCAATGAAACATGGCTACAACAACATTGTTTTTTTTTAGAATGATGTTATTAAATCAGACAAACATTTAGTTCTAAAATAGATCGATTATTTAACACTAGAGCGCCGAATATTTGTCGAGACTTGAAAATTACGCGAATTCTCACCTGAGATGTGTCTGGCGCGAGGACTCGTCCTGTCAGAGCGACCGGAACACGTAATTGTCCATTATAATCAAGCGATTAGAAGAAAAGAGCGCGTCGAAACGATTTCTACTGGAGATGGTGAGATAAGCAGCAGGGCGACGGACGAGCTCTTGTGTTGACAGCAGCAACTGTAGATCTGAAACCAGGAAGACAGTCCGGCAGACAGGACGCAGACTCACTGCCTTCAGCAGGATTAAACCTCTAATGCACGACCTCAGTTACACAGATACTAACATGTCTGCTAGGAATTTATTTATACATGTACATTCAATAAAATGATTAAATGTTAATTTCATACATTATTATTATAATTACATAGGCATATTTATATAAAATGTAAATATAATTTTGTAGCCAAGACTTTATATGTGCTTATAGTATGTGTCTTAAAGGGTTAGTTCACCCAATAATGAAAATTGTCATTAATTACTCACCCTCATGCCGTTCTACACCCGTAAGACATCCGTTCATCTTCAAAACACAAATTAAGATATTTTTGATGAAATACGATGGCTCAGTGAGCGAGATAATTAACACTATCAGATGCCCAGAAAGCTACTAAAGACATATTTAAAACAGTTCATGTGGTTCTACCTTAATGTTGTGAAGCGACGAGAATACTTTTTGTGCGCCAAAAATGATTTTATTCAAAAATATCTAGTGATGGGCGATTTCAAAGCACTGCTTCATGAAGCTTCGAAGCTTTACGAATGTTTTGTTTCGAATCAGTGGTTCATCAAACTGCCAAAGTCACGTGATTTCAGTAAACGAGGCTTCGTTACGTCATAAGTGTTTTAAAATTTTAATAGTTCATGTGACTTTGGCAGTTTGATACACGCTCCGTACCACTGATTCGAAACAAAAGATTCGTAAAGCTTCGAAGCTTCATGAAGCAGTGTTTTCATGAAAATATATATATATATATACACTACCGGTCAAAAGTTTTTAAAAGAAGTTTCGTCTGCTCACCAAGGCTGCATTTATTTAATTAAAAATACAGTAAAAACAGTAATATTGTGAAATATTATTACAATTTAAAATACCTGTTTTCTGTTTGAATATATTTTATGAAGTAATTTATTCCTGTGATCAAAGCTGAATTTTCAGCATCATTACTCCAGTCTTCAGTTAACCGTTATATAATTTTTTTGTGTGTGTGTTCAGCAGAACAAAGAAATTCATACAGGTTTGGAACAACTTCAGGGTGAGTAAATGTTGGCATAATTTTTTTGGGGTGAACTATCCCGGTAATAAGAAATGCTCACATCAGCAAGCAACATACAAAAGATCTAGCTTTCGTGCCACAGTCATGATTTAATATTTTGGTCAAAAGGATGACGAAATCATAGTTTTTTTTCTTCAGTAAGCATGTTTTGCTGAGGATTACACACATTTTGAACTGCTGATGTAACATTGTACATACTGAGGGAAGTCGTCTGGAAGTCCACAAAACGGGCAATGTCTGAAATGTTTTGTTCTGGTTTCATTTTCATAGTATTTTCCAGTCACATTTCAAATAATTGGCCAATGCACTGACCAGACAGTAAACAGTTTGACATTTTTCAGTTTAACACATCCTTTATGTACAGACAGATCCTCCCCTCAATGCATGCAACACTTCAACCTCAACAGGATGCCAGACCTGAAAAACCCTTCTAGAGACCTTTAAAAAGTCACATGTAACTTTGACAAGAGCTTTTCAATTTAGCCATCTACTACTACTGTTTAAATAAAAATAATAAAACTATTCGAAACTACCGTAAGATTCTCTGACCTACAGGAAATACAACAAAGAGCTCACAAAGAAAAAATGAAGTTTGCATAGATCTTTATTTTTTTTTTTTGTATAATCTATAATTCGCATATTGACATCAATTAAATAAAAAGAAAAAGAGCAAAATAATCTTTAAATTACATGTAAATGACAATGCACCATATATAGTACAAAAATAGGCCTTATTTTTATATCGTTGTCCTGTTTCAGGTAGTCATATAAATGATTGGTGTTTTCTACTTGGGGATCTACATGCATCAGTTGACTCTTCAAATAAAGGTGAAAATAATCCTATGAGTCCAGAAGGTTCTCACTGAGCCTAAACACACAAACACACACACACACACACACACACACACACACACACACACACACACACACACACACACACACACACACCAACCCTCAAGTGTAATGCAATTATCACACAATCAGGGTGAAAACATATTGCGCATGACCTCCGTAAAAACTGTTGTAACCACCATTTTGACCACAACCACACATGCTATTCGAAGCATTTTTTAAATGTGTTTGTCCAAACTTAAACTTCTGTTTGCCCAATTTAAAACTGCAACTAACAGTACAAAAAAACAAAAAAAAAAACACCCAAAACGTGTTATTTATTAATTTACTCAGTGTTTTTTGTTTGTTTTTTTCAGGTCATGTTATCACTCTAAGGCAAGCAGATTTTCATCCTGTGGTCTTTGGCCATGCCTTTGCACACTTTAAGGCTTCCCAAAACACAGCTGTAACGCCAAATCATTACTGCAGGGGGCGAAAGAGCTCAGTGGGGTCAACATTATTGTCAAATATCATGATATTTAACAGCTGTTCTGTTGGTTTACGGACGTTGCACTATGAGAGTGTGTAGATAAACAGGACACATTTCATTATACCATAATGCTGATGCACTGATAGTGTGAAATAAAAATTTGGTTGCCCTACCCAACAAGTCATTTGTGGACTGGCCACAGCTGTTTCCTTATCTATTTGTTTTGGGCAGTCGTAAGGAGGCTAAACAACAATGGTTTTGAAAGGCTGATCATGATCACCAGTTATCACAAATCACTGTGATCTGATATATATATATATATATATATATATGATATGATAAATGAAGCTGGACTCCAACTCCATCAGCATAACATTGCATACCTCTGTTGGGTCTCTATTGCACAGATAACATTGTCATTTCGTTAAGATACTGCATTAAACCAACATATGTAAGATCATGAATATGTGATTCAGAAAACAACAGAAAAACTACTATATTCTGGGCAGGTTGCAGATGAGCTGACAAGGCCAAGCATTTTACTAATAATAAACAGTAGTAAGCAAAGAAAAAGACCTGATGAAAAGACTTTTGAGCAGATAAAACTAAACCAATCCTAAGTGATATCGGACAGCTGCTCGGGGTGGTGGCCATGAGAGCCCTTTCTCTGATTTATTTCAAAAAGACACCCATACTGTGCAGAACAAAACCTCCATAATCTCTATATATAATCACTATAAACATGACAAAAAGGAAGCCAGGTCCTTTCAGGATGGGCCATTAGCAAAGACTCTTTCTAGTGTTTCAAACCCTTGACTGGAGGACAAATTGGCTCGGAGAGGCTGGCCGACATCAGAGTTTCTCACCTACATACAGTCAAAGAGCGCAGGGATACTGCAGTTCGCAAGCATTCTCTCACACAGAAATTAAAATATTTACCATATTCACTTTGAAACGTCGTTTCAAACCTGCGTGAGATCTTGCTGTAATGAAACAAGTCATTTTGTAGAATCACCAGAGCTTTTTTTTTTTTTTAAATAAATGAGGGTAGAGGATGTCGAGCATCAAAAAAGACAACAAAAGCACCATAAAAGTGGTGCAAAAAACTATATTTGAAGTTGTTTGAAGTCTTATCAATTTCACAAGAGGAAAAATGTTTAAAATTTAAGTTGCTATTTGCTGATAATATTCTCCTGCACATCCATGCTTTGTTTCAAATGCCATTTCTGCTCATGTTTAATTAAAATATGATATATAAAACAACAAATATACAGGTTTGACGTCATGATTTTGACATTTTGATGAGCCATATTTGAAGTGAATGACATTTGAGAACAGCGCAGAAGTTGCGTAAAATACTTTTATTGTACACACACATATGTGTGTGTACCATATGCGAATGGCCCCAGTCACCCAAATTCAATTCATAAAAATTAACTAGACCACTTTTTGTCTTTACTTCAATAAACATTATACATTTGTAATGTCCTTTAGAACTTGAAAAGCCCTAGTCCTCATTTATTTTTGGTGATATGGACACAAAGCCTTTGGACTTTTGACAAAAAGTCATGCAGGTTTGCAATGACATGATGAGGGTTAAAGTGTTAGCAAACGATGACAGAACTTTTATCTTTTGGAGAAGGATTCCTTAAAAAAACCCTACATAAAAGAAAAATCATGAATTCAGCAATGCAGATGCTCCAGGGGGAGCAGTAAGCTCTATAAATGTGTGCAAGACAACATGCTGCTCTCTTCTCCATCTCTGACCATGTAGAAATAGTGATATGTTCTTCTAAAAGGCTCCCTGCGCAAAGCCAGTGGATCCGACCCACTGCAGCACTGACTGACTTCATAAAAACATAGTTTCACTTACTCCACATACTCACTCCACTTCATATAATCACTCACACTCACTCCACATACTTGCTTCAATTACTCGCTTCACTTACTTCACTAACTTCACATACTCACTTCACATACTCGCTTCAATTACTCACTCTTCACATACTCGCTTCAATTACTCACTCTTCACACACTCGGTTCACACACTCGGTTCACACACTCGGTTCACACACTCACTCTCTTCACTCACTTCACACACTCACTTCACATACTTCACTTACTCACTCACTTCACTTTCTTCACTTACTTCACATACTCACTTGGTTAACAATACTCGCTTCACTCACTTCACATACTCACTTCACATACTTCATTTCACATACTCACTTCACTCACTCACTTCACTTTCTTCACTCACTTCACTCATTTCACTTACTCAATTCACTCACTCACTCACTGAAATGCTTTGTTATTCTCGTATGCAAATATTTCAATCTCAATTTTTCTTTAAATCTCACTAGGCAAGAGGAACAGACCAAACAATAATCATGTTTATTGTAGTTTCGTCTCGTCCCCGTCGCTTGTGTTTGGAAGCTTTCCATGTTGAGGCACCAAGAGGTCAACGCCCAGGTGAATCATGGCTCATATAACTAAGACAGGTGGGAAAAACAAACCGAAATGCCCCAAAAGTGAGATATGTTCAGACGAACACCAGAATGAAAACACATAAAAAATAAAATAAAAAAAGAGACAACAGTGCAGTAGAGGCTAGAGAGGGGAGGAACGTGGTTAAAGAGCACTTTGTGTTTTGATGAAGGCAGTTCTCTCATTGTGGATCTCGAATTCCTCATTCTCGGACTCGGAATTGCCCTCATCCTCCCCCCAAACGGTCGGGATGCCCTTGTAGGCAACTGCGGTGCGGTTCAAGCCGAACCCGACCAGTAAGCCAGATCCCGGCTCAGCTTCGACAGAGTGCAGTTTGTTGAGGTCGCGCGTGTGCAGCTGCAGAAAGCCAAACACACCCACAAACGTAGCCACGATGAAGGCACAGCTGAGCACCGCCACGGTAACAGGCAGGCGAGAGGCCAGTTCGGGCCGGGGTTTCAAGGACGTGCCGTCACCTTGCATCTGAAACAGTCTGCCGTCCGGAGACTCGCGCAGGATCTGGTTCTGGTGCAGACAGGTGCCGGCAACGACGTCCAGGTGGCTGTGAGGTGGGCAGGAGAGGCAGTCCTGAGACCCTGTGGCACTGCAGGTGAGGCAGACAGGGTGGCAGGGCAGGCAGGCGGGGAGCAGGACGGACGTCACCTCGTTGTTGGGGAGGAAGGTGGAACGGGTGCCCGGGGTGAATCCGGCTGGACAGTCTCTCACACAGCCTTTCTGGTACAAGTAGAACCCGGGGTTACACTCTGAATGAGGAGGAGGAGGAAGAAAAGTAAACTTTAATCATTTATAAAGGTTTCAATACAGGCATAAAATTGTTTTGTGTTGAATACAAGTCTGTACTGCTGATTTCATAGAAAATGCAAAGCTTGTGTTTTTTTGAAGGGCATTCAACAATACATTCAGCAAGGTGACAATAATAATAATAATAGAGGGTATGCACGTGACATCATCGTCAGCCGGAGTGACTGCACTTACACCCACTGAGTGGGAAAAAGACTAAGTGGAAGCATTGGTTTTCAGCGTGAATGCCACGACAAACACACAAAACACATTAAAAATGGGAAAGATCTTTGCGATTGACTGTACAAATAGATTTGACAAGAAATCTGAGATATATTTATACAGACTGACGAAAGCTACAGAAAAGAGAAGCAAATGAATCGCTGCAATTCACAGAAACAACTGGACTCCAGGCAGTGAAAAGTGCAGTTATCATTTTGTCAATATGTTAAAATCATACACTACCGGTCAAAAGTTTGGACACGGTAAGATTTTTAATGTTTTTAAAAGAAGTTTCGTCTGCTCACCAAGGCTGCATTTATTTAATTAAAAATACCAGTAAAAACAGTAATATTGTGAAATATTATTACAATTTAAAATAACTGTTTGAATATATTTTATAAAGTAATTTATTTCTGTGATCAAAGCTGAATTTTCAGCATCATTACTCCAGTCTTCAGTGTCACATGATCCTTCAGAAATCATTCTAATATGATGATCTGCTGCTCAAGAAACATTTATGATTATTATCAATGTTGAAAACAGTTGTGTACTTTTTTTTTTTTTCTCTCAGGATTCCTTGATGAATAGAAAGTTCAAAAGAACAGCATTTATTTGAAATATAAAGCTTTTGTAACATTATACACTACCGTTCAAAAGTTTGGGGTCAGCAAGAATTTTTATTTTTATTTTTTTGAAAAGAAATTAAGGAAATTAATACTTTTATTCAGCAAGGATGCATTAAATCGATCAAAAGTGACAGTAAATACATTTATAATGTTACAAAAGATTATATTTGAAATAAATGCTGTTCTTTTGAACTTTCTATTCATCAAAGAATCGTGAAAAAAAAAAAATATTGTACACAAATATTTTGTACAATTGTACACAATAAATGTATCTTGAGCAGCAGATCAGCATATTAGATGTTGCCCATGATACCTTTAATGCAGTGTAAACCTATTTTAATATTTACTGTCTGGCCTTGTGTACTTTCTTTGGCTTATTTAATTGTGATTTTTGCTGATTTTTTTTTTTTAAACCAAAATTATTTTATGGTAAATCAACATTATGTATGTGAAGTATGACTGCGGACTGAAGCTGAACGCCGCTTTGATCTGTTTTCCTTGGGCTTATTTACACCTCAAACACTGCCTGGCAAACCAATAAGAAATTCGATCCAGGAAAATCAGGTCTTTTCAAATGCACTACCTCTTTAAGGACCCAGAATTGCTTGATGTCAGTCCCATTTCTGGAATAATTATTAAACCACACAAGTCAGCATCTTCTGACTGCTGCAAAGGCTAATCTGCTAAATGGCACTTTTTAAATGCAAAATCCCTTTTTATAGGTTGGAAGGGCATGTTTGGTTGCTGTGGTAACAGTGCTTAACACCTGGAGAGAGTTCAAGCTGTGGAGGTCAGATTAAGGGTAATCTTGATCACATGAGGACAGTGGAATGAGGACCAGGAAGAACTCCATCATGTGATACAAACAAAGCACCTGACATTTCAAAAAGCAATATAAAGCAATAAAGCATGAGAGGCTATGCTTTGCAGTCATTTTAACATGGTTAAGAGTATTCTTAAGCACAATGTGAAGAAGAGTATCTTAAGCCAGAGTTTTCAATAATTATCAAACTTTTTTAATTCATATTTTTATTAATAACCATTATTAAAATCAATAGTTTTCAATAATTGAAATAAAGCTGAAATAAAATAATAAAAAAAATTAGATGAAAACCTTAAACTGCAAAGATTAAACTTTTAAGTTTAAGATGAAATACTTAAATTAAAATGCACAAAAACTATAGAAGTATTTAAATACAAATACAAAAAATAACAATCTCAAAGGAACTTTAACTGATTCCAGCGACGTGCAATTTGACTGTCCACACTAGACGCGACACGACAATGAGAAGTGATAAAATCAATCAAAAACCACAGCCAATCAGAAGAGAGTGTGGGCGGGCTCTCTCGGCAAGAACACAGCAGACACAATAAAATGGGCAAGTACATAATAAAATTCATAAATATTACATCATTTAAACATTATTTAAAGTTCAATTGTAGTGACTGAACCGATCTTTGTCATAGAATACACTTGTTTGTTCACATTGAGTTGACAGTTTGAACGTTCTTGTGCCCATTTATTTATATTCAAGATCTGAGGTGAATTAGCCAGTGTTGTTTTCACTACAGCTATAAAGCTGGGAACACAGAATGATATTCAAACTCACATTAGACGCTTTTAACATTAAATAAAGCACATAAACAGTACCAGATATTATCATTGCCATACTTTGTGTTGCTGTTTCAGCTGCAATGTCACGGAGAAATAGAAACCGTTTCTAAAATAGAATATTTGCGTGTCGCCATCGTGGCTGGTTAGGACACAGTGTAAGGCAGAATCTCCTGTTATTATTGCTTTTATAAAATGAGGTCATGTAAATGTGATAAAATGCATATTTATATACAGTATAAATAATATTACATTTATTTTTATTCGAAAGGTAAGTATTATTTGTAATTTTTTTAATTGTTTGAATATTGAGCAAATAATTCAGGTATTTTAACTTTTCTTCCATCACAAATGATTTTATATTTTTGTGCTGTTTCGCTGCACGTAGTCTCAGCCATCAAACTGCCACTGGTTGCTTTATGTGCCAGTCAGACGGTCTCTTCAGGTCTAAGTTAAGTGGGCAGTTCTTGGCCAGAATAAGATGGGTTGAATAAGAGGCTAAGCTGCATTATACTATGTGTAAACAGGCTTTAAGAAACTGATTTCTGGGAGAGAAATCAAATACATACTCCTCTGGCTTATTACAGTACACAAAAAAAGAGGTGAAGACTATCTTTTTAGCATTCATAATGCTTAAATCCATTTAGTACGGTGTCAGTCAGAGGAGAAGATGGCAAAGGAGAGAAAAAGGACAGAGCTGATGAAAGGAGGAAAACTACTGAAAGAGAAGTGGAAGGGTCAGTGTGTGTGTGTGTGTGTGTGAGAATGCGCTGGCAGTGAGTGGCCACATGAGGGGCATGGCCGTAGGCTAAACTGGACAGCTGCCTTGAACACGGCTGCCAATGCAGCTGGCACTGTGAACTATTCCAGGACGGAGTTATGAACACACAATTTAACAGCTAAGACATGACCAGCACAACACACTCAAGACTAGGAAAAGGGACCTATAAAAACAGCTGTAAGGTTTATTGCCTTATTTTAAAGCTTTAAATTAGTCAGGAGATTATCGGGGTCACATTTACAGCCATTACTTATTATTATATTAATACAATAGTAGAAACATTTTGTAAAAAACAGGCTGCCATTCAAAAGTTTGGGGTTGCTAAGATTTTTGAAAGATGTTTTTGGAAGAAGTCTCATGTGCTCAATGAGGCTGCATTCATTTGATCAAGAGTAAAGTAAAAACACAAAAATTATTACAGTTTAAAATAGAGGTTTTCTATTTTAATGCATTTAAAAATGTAATTTATTCCTGTGATTTTCAGCATCATTATTCCAGTCTTCAGTGTCACATGATCCTTCAGAAATCATTCTAATATGATGATTTGCTGCTCAAGAAACATTTCTGATTATTATCAATGTTGAAAACGGTTGTGCTGCTTAATATTTTTGTGGAAACACACATTTTTGTAAGAAAGTTCAAAAGGACAGCAATTATTGTTTTGTAACATTGTCTTTACTGTCGCTTTTGATCAATTTAATGCATCCTTGCTGAATAAAAGTATGAATTAATTACCAACCAAAAAAATCTTATGGACATCATAAAGGACAAAATTAAAGGTTGTGATCGTAATGGAAAACCAGCAAAAAAGCACGTGAAACAAATGAATTACACAATGATAAACATTTCAAACAGTGGCATGCTACATTGTTGTCACATGACACTGCATTGCAGGATTAATTCAGAAAAAAATATGACTGTTTTGCATTTTTAAAATTAAATACACTGCCCGGCCAAGAAAAAAGTTGCTGTTTGGATTTTAATAGGCAAATACTTATCACACACAGTTTCTGCGAATCTCATGTTAATCTTGAGTACCTATAGAGTAGTATTGCATCCTTCATATCTCCAAAAAGTCTTTAGTTTTATCATATTTATAAAAGATACATACGCTTTACTGAGTCTTTCCGAAAACAGCCGAGCGCCTGGAGGCGTGTCGTGTGAGCGGAGCTAAAGAGTGACGAGGAGGCGTGTCGTGTGAGCGGAGCTAAAGAGTGACGAGCACGCGCAGCTTTTGTGTAGCAATCGTCTGCAAGCTATCAATGGTCAGCTAAACAAATGTATTTAAACACACACAATACACCATCGCATTATCCATGGATAACTTTTGAATCACTATAATGAATATAGCTTGTAGTGAATTATGAATAATGAATTTATGAATTCACTACATTTGTGTTGTTTGCATTATATGCACTTAGGCTCCTATTGCCAACAAAACAGACATTTGAAGCAGTTTTACTCACCACCTGCGGTTCTGACTCATGACTGGGATCATTATCGCTGTGACTGCTCCATCTTTCAGTTTTAAAAAAAACTGGGCCTTGTTTATGAAACCATAAGCGCCGATCCTGAAGGCTCAAGCAGCCACGGAAAAACATGAGATATTCTCCATTCATTTTGAGCAATAAAAAACGTGATTGCAACTATCAGTTTCTATGGTTATTTTAATAACAAATGTCAAAAGCGCATCAATGTAATGTGTGAGCACAAAACTCTCAGCTCTACTTAACGCTGGGTTCTTTGGGAAGCAAGGTTATCTTTCCCTCACAACCAAAAACACACTTCTTTGGTGACGTTGTTGATTTCGTGAAGTCCTGTGCAGCGCTGCCGACGACTTCCGTAAAGCCGAATGCGCGTTGATAGGCGTGCTCTTGCTCTCTCGCTCTGGTTGACGCATGCAAGGAATTCCGACCTTCATGACGTCACACAGCCCCATACGGCCAACTCGTGTTTTGAAACTTTGGCCATGTTTAGCATGAGAATCCAACTCTTCAACAGTGTAAAACATTTCATTTCTTAAACAACATGTATTAAGACGCATC
The DNA here is from genome assembly GCA_037950665.1 of Hypophthalmichthys nobilis. NCBI lineage: Eukaryota > Metazoa > Chordata > Actinopteri > Cypriniformes > Xenocyprididae > Hypophthalmichthys > Hypophthalmichthys nobilis. The sequence continues at coordinate 45,690,648 of CM075470.1, forward strand.
ATGGCCATATTCCAGGATGACAATGTCAAGATTCACCAGGCTCAAATTGTGAAAGAATTGTTGGGAGGGAGCATGAAGAATCATTTTCACACATGAATTGACACTGACCTTAACCTCAGTGCAAGTCTTTGGGATGTGCTGGAGGAGACTTTACAGAGTGCTCACCTCTTGCAATGTCAATACAAGATCTTCACCAAAAAATTATGTACCTCTCGATGGAAATAAATGTTGTGATGTTATTTCCATCAAGAGGTGAGCACTCTGTAAAGTCTCCTCCAGCACATCCCAAAGACTTTCAATGAAATTAATGTCTGGACTCAGAGGCGCCAATTCAATTATGAAAATGATTCTTCATGCTCTCCCAACCATTCTTTCACAATTTTAACCCTGGTGAATCTTGACATTGTCATCCTGGAATATGGCCATGATATGTCTTCCTACATAGTTGTTTAAGAAATGAAAAGCTACACACTCAATCTTTAAGGGTTAAAAGAACCAGTTGCCAAACATATAACATGCTAGAAACATAATAATCACTGTAATAATGATCCACTCATAGATTCTTAAGTATTTGCCTATTAAAATCCAAACAGCGACTTTTTTTTTGGCTGGGCAGTGTATTTGTGTAAAATGTCAAAAGGTTTTGGATGGCAAATAAAATAGTCAAGATGTTAAATGATATTTTGTTAAACAAGATATGGAAGGTTAAGTCGAGCACATTGTTATGTGCGGTGTACTTTACTGCACATTTCGGCAAATGTAATAGGTCATCTAGGTGTTTTGTGCATGAAAATGTGCCTAATGTGGACATATGGCATAATGTGTAGTACACATACTACAAGAAGGTGTATGAGTAATATTGTAGCATACCATTCTGACAATTCAAGTCTGCAGCTGAAAACTATCAGAGGAAAACTAATAAATACCACTAGTAGCTGACAGGGGGCGCACTTTCACCATCATTTACTCTGACACTTACCTGTGCAGATCTGATTGAGGTCATAGGTTTTGCAGCTGCTGTCAGCGGTCTGGCTGGAGTCTGCTGTTGAAGGGCTGGATAAACCAGACGACGTGCCATAGAGAATCAGCGTGAACTGAGTCAGAGTGCCTAAGACAGACAGACAGAGAGAGAGAGAGTCTGACTTGTGTACACAAGAAACTCACCAAATGAGAACAGTTGACATTTGTGAATCAATATTTTTTCTGTTCTCTCTGCAAGATCTCTGAATCAGTAGACTGTATTATATCCACAATTTACAAACGAGGAACAACACGAGTGATTGACCAAAAGCAAGCAATATTAGTTGCTAGTACCAAGAGTAGTACCAAGTTAGAATATAAATATTAAAGCAATAAGCCACAAGAGGTGATTTTACCAAAGTTAAGGGACATTATAACTTGATTCAACTCATCCACTAGCATGTGCCGTCATGTTAATCTTTTGTGCAAATCCAGCGTTGAATTGACCCTCGTTTGTGAAACAGTCCGGTGTAAAATGACGGCATGGCAACAACACTCTACTACAACAACTCTTCCTCTTCTCTAAAGCAGCTCAACATAGAGACAGAGCGGCACGCGTCATAATCTGAAAGCCACGCCCACCGGGGGGAAACAATCCAACAGTCCCCATTGACTTTGTATTGCGTGAGGCTGCCTCCTTGTCATTGCTGACTTATAACAAAAAATAGAACAATGTCTAAAAGCTGCTGTGTGACATGGTGTACAGCAAACAAGCTAAAAAACCCAGAACTAAGTTTTTATAAGCTGTCGACCCCAAAAAACGAATGTTTAACGACACAAAAGTGGATACAGGCAGTGAGACAGATCGCAACGGGTCATATTACTATAAGAAATACACTGGAGGGGAACGTATTCGGTGACAGGTGAAATAATTCTTTGACATGGTTAAAAATAATGAATGGTTTGTTTTTGTTTGTTTATTTAGCATATGTTGTCGCCAAATACGTTCCCCTCCAGTGTATTTCTGACAGTAATATGACCCGTTGCGCTCTGTCTCACTGCCTGTATCCACTTTTGTGTCGTTAAACATTCGTTTTTTGGGGTCGACAGCTTATAAAAACTTAGTTCTGGGTTTTTTAGCTTGTTAGCTGTACACCTTGTCACATAGCAGCTTTTAAGTCAGAAATGACAAGGAGGCAGCCTCACGCAATACAAAGTCAATGGAGACGGTTGGATTGTTTCCCCCCCCCAGTGGACGTGGTTTTCAGATTATACTAAATGCGCTCTGTCTCTATTGCCTCGCCCCCTTTGTTGTGTGTTCTCAGGGGGCGGGTTTATGTAAATTTTAGGGTTAGTGATCACTAACCTGGGAAGAAGCTTGTTGTAGTCCCTACCAGCAGTTTGTTGTAGTCCTTAAACAGCAAATTTTTTAAAAGTAAATATCTCCCTTTGCATTGAACTTTGAGCGTCGTAACTTTGCAGATGTTGTTTATGCTCAAACAGCAACATTACACACTAACTAAAGTTAAAAAAGTGAAACCATAAATCAACCACCACTTTAACTGTAGGTGATATTGTAGATACACAGACCAGACACATCCACAATTCATGTGCAGGCTCAGCATTTATATGTGTATTTATATATATATATATATATATATATATATATAGAATAATAAGAATTAAGATTCTAATATACAATAAAGGAATAACATAGGGTTTTCTGGAATATTACATTTAAATATTTAAATATTAAATGGTCAATAACAGCATTCTGCATTCAAATGTTTCTGTATAATTACCAATAAACTGCATAAATGATCACTGTCACAGGTAAAAACCAACTAAAAAGCAATATTTATTTATCTAATGAAGTAGCCATGTGCTACATAGAAAATTATTCAAATGCAAAATAAACTCCATTAATATTCAATACTTCTATTCAATTCTTTAGTAACCCTGATAGAAAAACACCATTTTATTTTGAAATAATGTCTGATTGTACATTGTCACTCCAGGTGCTCATTTTGTGTCCACTAACATGGATCACTCAGAAGATACAAGTTTGATCATCACTGTGCCCAGTAACAGCACATGAAATGTTTCAACACAGACTTCTTGTCATCATCGTTCAGTAACTGTAGTGCCGCATCGCTTCGACATGCATTAGATTAATGGCCCATTTTGTCTCTATAGTCCAATAAAGTCAGAAGCTCTGTAAATTCTTAAAGCAACAAAGAGAAATGGACTAGGTAATGCACTGGACGGATGGTCTGTTCAATCCAGACATAAAGCAGTTATGTTAGTGTCTGGCCAAGACAAAAGAATGGGGTTTGGCTGGAAGTCGCTCTATATTTACAGCGTTCAGGGGCGGCTGGAGAGTGTGATAGTGGGAGAGGGAGGAAAAACTCAGTCGTCTGATTTACTTAGCTAGATTTAATTAATCAGATTTACTGCAGGGTGTGGTGAAGGAAGACAAATTGACTGTGACATAAAAAAAGGAAGAAAACAGTACTGGGCAAATCAGGCGGATTTGGAGAGAAGATACTCCTACACTTCTGCGAAATCGAGAGCACTGGGAGACATAAAAAAGAGAAAGTTTTTTTTTATGGACCACAATCAATGTCTGACTTTTTAATCTTTGAAAAGTCCTGGATTATGTTATTTTATTTTATTTTTATTATCTTTTTTTATTATCATATTTGTTTCATTATATCTTTACTATCATTTTTATTTTGCCATTTTTTTTTTATTAGTAGAGAAATATATATAGTAGAAAAGAGACAGGAAAACATTGGGAAAAAAAGTGGCATCAGAGCATGTTGGAGGTCCAAATAAAATATGTTGGATATGAATCTGCATCTCCCGTATAAGCACCACAGCAATGCATTTGGAGAATAAATGGAATAAAATAAAGGCAAAATAGATGGACGAGCTGTTACCATAGTCGGTGGTTCCAGCCACGTTCTCGATCTCCAGCGTCCATTCTCCACGAGGGTCTTCATCCCAGGAGTGGGTGGTCATGAAAGCCCAGTCATTGAAGCCCTCAGAGGAGTAATCATGAGGTCTGTGAGAGAGAACGTTAGACTTAACTGACTGAGGGGAGGATGTGAAGCTGCTCACAAAGCAATGCTATATTCAAGTATTATAAGAGTGGACGTTTCAGTGGCTAACCTGGGAGCAAGCAGTGTGGAGCGGGTGCCCTGTGGGCTGATCAGGTAGATGGCCAGATTTCCTCTGCGGTTGTAGGACAGGGTGAGCTGGGCTTGAGCATGCTCTAATGAGCTCACAAAGTTGGCCGTCCCAGTACATGCATCCACACTTTTGGTGATCACCAAATGGCTCCCAATATTCCTAAAAACAAGCACAGAGTAGGATAAAAGTCATTTAAAAAAAAGTGTTCAAGAACTGACAGTTAAACACAATGAACGTCAGACTTCTAAATACAAAAAGTTATGCATGTATCATACACTGCCGACCAAAAGTTTGGGGTCGGTAAGATTTTATTTAAAAAAGTCTCTTATGCTTACCAGAGCTGCATTTATTTGATCATTTGATTGATCAGTTGTGCTGCTTATTATTTTTCTGGAAACTGTGTTTTTTTTTTTCTCTTCAGGATTCTTTGATGAATAGAAAGTTCTTAAGAACAGATTTATATGACATTTAGATGACTTTTACATCATTACAAAAATGTTTTTTTTTTTTAAATCAAATTAATGCAATTACTAAATGCGTCCTTGCTGAATAAAAGTACTAATTTCTTAAACAAAACTTTTTGTAACTTTTGAACCACCATGTAGCTTTAAACAGTCACAACACTAGATTTTTTTTCATTTATCATCCAGCAGGTGAAAACTGTTAGTTCAGTAGCTTATAAAAGCAATAGCACACATCTTAAGATTTTACTGAAATCTCTTCAGAAATTATTAATAACACTGTTTGGACAAATAGGTGTTTATTTCCCAAACTCACACCGACAGCAATTGTCATGCTAAAGTTGAAGACTGAAGTATGTAGTTTCTGCGATACTAGTGGCATTTAGCAGAAACACAAAAATAAAGCATATTTTCACTCTTGCAAACGTCCCTTTCTCACGCCTAACCCAATGCGTAGCAGCACAACGGCCCGTTCACTTTGACTTGTTAATGACCTGTTTTCTTTTTGAAGGTCTAAATGCAGTGAATTTTGGCTTGCACTTCTGTAACCCATGTAACACATCAGTCATGGTCCCACAGCTGCTAAACCCCCTCTGGCTCTGCCTGCTACAGTAGCCACACCCCCAAACTCTTGCTATAGGTTGAGCTGGGAAGAGACGGATCTGAGCGGACCGCTCTCAATGTTCAGACGGTGCCTCAGTGTTTACACTTTTGGGGGAGGTAAACTCATAAATGGCATACTAATATTAGTCAATGAACAATAAACTGGGTTAAGAGAATGTATTTTAACCAGTGTAGTCAAGCAATTAAAATGTTTAATCTAATTAATTACACTATGTGGCGATTAATTAATCTAATTAATCGTAAATTAATCACATCAAATTTGGCTGAGAAATTACCCCCATAAGATAATTTAAAATCATTATTGTGAATGAGAAAAACGTCAAAATAGACATTACATATAGCTTTAGAAGGAAACATAATTTTTTATTCTTTTAGGCTTCAACAGGCAATGAGGGTGAGTAAATTATGATAAAATGATGAACTATACCTTTTATGATTTTTTTTAATTAATATAGAAATATGAAATAATTTTTTTCATAAAATGTTCCTCTGAATAAGAAACTAAAACTGCCAGTAGGTGGCAGTAAATGTCTTAATGAGTAAGGCAATGAATCATTGGTTCACCCGATTAATTCGTTCAAACACCTGATTCATTCAGGAATGAAGTAAATGGCTCTCTTTATGAGTGCGCCATTGAATCATTGATTCAAAACGCACATTCAGAAACAAAAACTGTTGCTCGGAGATGCACTGGCTTTATAGCTAATATTTCTGTTGGCAAAACTGAGCAAAAACAATACTGTGTCTAAAATGTAACATTATATTAACTTCTTATTTATTGAACTGTTGTATAAAATCAGTATCACATTTGCACTTGTGCTATTTGGGACAAAAACTGCATTCGTGTGATATTGTGCTCATTACTCATGTGATATTGCTTAACTATCTCATGATATAAATATGAGACAAAAACTCATACATTTTTGCCCTGCTATCTTGAATTTTAGGGTCATTCTAACTACATTCTATAAGATCCATCACGCAGTGAGTTGTTGCCCTGCTTCAGGTTTGTCACCAATCAACTTTATGAAATGTCACATGACCTACATAGGTCTGGGGCGGGGCACTTTAAATTCATTAATAATTTTAACGCGTTCTTTCCCCCATAACTAATCAAATTAACACATTAAATCGACAGCCCTGATTTTAACATAAATATCTTACTTCACCTTAAAACAATGTTTTAAAAAGCACTACAATGTTGAATCTGCACATCAAACTGGGATTTCAGTATTTTAACACTGAATAAAATTACACAAATAAATAGCTTACTGAATCAGGAGTACTATACTGTATCAAGCCTTTGCTACAATACTGACGGGTGCAAAACACATCAGAAAAGTTGAGCCAAGTTAAGACTTGTGCCACCGATGACCCTACAGGAGCCTTTAGGCTTTTGGCACTCTACACCCAATCCTGTAAGGAGCTTAGAGCGCCCATCCCTGCTCACCAGAGACAGGGTTACACAGGAAGAAGAGCTTAAATCAAGAGAGAGAACGACAAGTCCATGAGGAATGAAGCATAAAAACCCCCTCTGTGCAAGACTTCAAGTTGGAGATGTTGCGAGCAGAAAAATGAAGAAATGTACGGCAGAGCCAAAGAGAGGCAGCCCGTAATCACTTTGCTCTGTGACTTCTGCAACCAGCATGTTAAATTGGGCTTTGCTCCAAAACCCCTTGATCTTTCCATAACGTTGGTGAACCATAAAGCATGACTTGAAGAAGAGATAAAAAGAGGGTGAATTTTTAGAGACAGATATGATTCGCTGAGTGAGAGGACGAGGCACTTTGAGGGTCCGTCTTGAGTTCCAAGATGTCAGCAGTGATGGAAGTGTGACGAACGTGGATGTAACAAGCTTATCTGCGAGTCATTACCTCTTATAACCATGCTCTGCCAGCAGCAGAGATGCACTGAAGCATCATTCAAGTTGCCCAGCTCTAAATTTAAATGTGATACACCATCAAAAGTGTTTCGCTATCACCTCATTTCTTATTCCTGTTTCATCTTGCACTCCATGTCCTTTTTAGCAGCACTAAATTTAAAACATCATCCCAGTTGTGTGCACCAAAGAACCTCAGTTTGCCACGTGTTAGTATCAATTAAGACTGCAGTTTCATCTAGTGTGGAGGGTTTCAATCACAAAAAAATGAAAATTGCCATCATTTATTCACCCTCATGTTGTTTCAAACTAGGGCTGCAAATCATCGACAACGATTCTCATTATCGATTAGTTGGCTCCGCCCTCCGTGCACGGAAGACTTCCGCCAGTCGCGTCAAATTACAGCACTGAATAACGCATTTATATGGACAAAAATGCATCTAAAAATAGTGGAGGAAACAGAGTGAGCTGTTGCGGGAAAGGTACGTGATCAAAGCTTATCAAAACATGAGAATTCTTTATGCTTCAAGCTAATGCATTACCGTAATAGCTTGCCCTGTCAGGTGCTTTGACAGATGCATGTGCGTCCTCAGCGCAAAACGTTCATACAGCACCCGCGTTGGACAGACGAACGCGAGAGAGAGGGAGACAATGAATATTCAGCGCAAAAATATTCATTTTGCTGAAATATCTGTTGTTTAGTTAAATTTAGATTTAAAAATCAACATGTCATTCAAGTATTTTATGAAAGTAGTAACTGTAAAGGGAGAACAACATGTAATTTAAATGTAAGACATATCTTATAGCCTATATTACAGGATAAAGAAATGACAGTAAGAGTGATTGTGTCCAGAGTGAATGTGTGTGTTCCTGCAGAACATTTATCTTGCCTGTTGGTTAACACTGAGTTTGTGTTTTTCTTTATTATCTTTATTACTATCTTCATTTTTAATGTAGAGTAGAGATTTAAACTATATTCACTATATACAGTGCTAAAGTTATTAGACATCTGATACCCAATGTATGGTTTGTGCCACAGGTCAGGGCAGCCTAAACTATCAGTATTGGTGCTAAAATCATTTTTCATGTTTCTGTAATGGTTAATCCACCAGTATGTGTAAGCTCTTTAAATAAATAAATATATTTATTATTGTTATCCATGAATTTTTGATTTTACTGTTTTACAAGAAAGCAGGAAAAGAAAAACACTTTAGACATTTCAGATGCCCAATTACAGTCAATAGCAACATTTTTTGGATATTATGTGTGAATATTATTTAGAAACTATTTAGTTGTTTCAGTTTGTTATTTTTCTAATAAATGGCAATACCATTTTTAGCTTTAAACAAGTTTTTGATAGAATCCTAAAATATTTGTGTTCTCTCTTCATTATGACAGGTAGTCTAATAAATTAAGCACTGTATGTTTTCATAGCATTCAGCTGGCACATTTGTTTGAAGTACATTGGGCAGGATGTGCAATAGTGTGTTTTTTTGTCAATAAAATAAAAATAAATAAAATTAGGATTTTTAACCGAATAATCGAAAAAATAACTGTCCAACTAATCGGTTAGTTGCAGCCCTATTTCAAACCTGTACAACTGACAACTCTATGCTATGTATGGCTGTCAAACTCCAAGAAGTCATATTATAGCATTTCTGACTACTTTATGGTGTATTAATGTGTTTTTAAAGATAGGCAGCCCCTGGTCACTGGATGGTTTCACTGTATTGAAAACAGCAGAGTGAACATTCAGTTTAAAATCTCTTATGGGTTTGGATGAACATGAAGGTGAGAAAGCGATGACAGAATTACCATTTTTTTGGTGAACTAACCCCTTTAAGTCTGTGATCTAGTATGAAAGGTTTAACCTACATGGGCTCAGACACCAGGGAAAGGACACACTTCTGCTGAGGTCCAACATTTGTCCAGTTCTTTGCCAGAGCCACTATAGCCCCAGCATCCAGCAGACCATATCCATAAGAATGGCTTACTATAGGAGAGAGAGAAAAATCAATACTGTTGAAAGTAACTATATAAGGCAGTTTAAAAAAGCGATAAAAAGACTGACATTATAAGTAAAGAGGTGAGTTAAAGAGACTGATATCATTAAGAGATACGGAGCTGTTTGCTAATTGGTGCAGCCAATGATGATGTTATCGATCACATCACAAAATGTTCAAGCAGCTGGAAAATGGAAAGAAACACTGGAGGGAAAGGAAAAGGGAGGGAGCGATGAAAAGCAACGAGATAGGCTTTTACCTCGGCGACCCACTCCATTTGTCTTCCAATCATTGGTGGAAAGGTGGGCAGGGTTGGACGTCCTCACAACCAGATGCTGCATGTCTCTCCAGGTTAGATTTTTACTACCGAGAGAAGTCAAAGCGTTAGCGCCTTTCACACATGTGAGATACATGGTAGAACGGTAGAACTCCAAACTGCCTGCATGCTTCACAGCTCTCCGAGATAATCTCTTCTGCCCTTTTATAAAGGTCACTGATAGCTACAGGTAGAGTCATAAAGGTTATATTGTTGCTGGTGAATTAATTTAAAACTATACAAATGAAAATGCCACTCAATGCATGCATCTGATCCAAATGAGAATTTGAAGGTTAACTCCAGTCTGCCAATCTAGCCAGTAACCATTTTATTTCGAAAGCCTCAGGTCACTCAAAGTGCTGATAAAGAAAGATGACCTCACTTGAGGACAGAACAAACACTCTTTCGGACGACTTACTTGGCCTCAAGGGCGAGGGCAATGATTCCTGCTGCCAGCGGGGCCGAGGCTGAGGTGCCTGTGTGGGAGTCTGTGCACTTCTGCCTGAGGTCTGTAGTGACCTGAAACAGGAAGTAGAGCGAGACATTTCACATCACTGATATGATGGGAAAATCAAATTATTCCAGATGGGGACACAATACCAACATTGTACTGGCACAACAATGAAGTTACTGCATTTATCAAAATTCAATTTTCTAGCTTAAAGGAATAAATTAGCTTAATCAAAATAAATGCAGCCTTAGTGACGATGAGATGCATCTGTCCCCAGAGTGTGTATGTGAAGTTTCAGCTCAAAATACGCCACAGATCATTTTTTATACAAGGATGCAAACAGGTAAGGGGGGAAAAAAGGTGAGAACATTGCGTGGGGTGGAGGCATGGTCCGCACAGAATTTTTTTTAAAAGATATTTGCTTTACATGCTCATCTAGTTACTTTAAGGGTTTTTAAATGTAAAGGGTTTTAAATGTTTTTTATTACCCTATATGTCCAAAACTGTAATTTTTCACAAAAAAAATTAACATTGTTGCCACATTTCACCAAAATCAACATTTGGTCAAAATCTCATGTCATAAAAGATGAAGTGCTATGCAGGCTATTTAAGACAATATTGGCTGATTAAACGGCAATACTGAGCAAAACTGCTTTGCCCTCTCTCTCTTCACCGTTCCCACATCTCAGACCTCAAATACATAAAATATTACCCTTTATAGATAGATTTTAAAGTAAAGAGTAAAGGAAACACTGTACAATACTTATTGAAACAACCAGTTCTTTATTTACCCTTGCAAGTTCACAAGTGCCCTTGTTTATATTATGTTAAAATTGCCACTTTTGGGTGTGAGCAAAAACACACCGTTTTTGTGTGTCCTTTCAAATGCAAATGAGGTGGTGCTCCCAGGCCCCTTTCAAGAAGAGGGTGGAGCTTCAAGAGCTCATGCAACAACAAAACAGGACAATCTCACACACTGAAAATGTCAGAAACTGTCAGTAGCGGTGTTCAGTTTGAAACTGGAGTCGGGCAATGATGGAGAAACTCAAGAAGTGAAGCAGTCTGACGCAAAATGATTGGTGCAAACATATAAGACTTTAGTGATTTTCTTTGGGACATTTCCTTCGAAAATGAAATTTAACCACGATGTCCTCAGTGACTCAGTTAGCAGGAGTCTAATGAGACTCTTATGTGCACTGGTACATCCCAAAACATAACACTTTATCTATGTCTTTAAACATTTGCCTATTTAAATCCATACAGCTTTTTTTTTTGACTGGGCAGTGTAGTATTACATTTTGATGTGACGGTTTTTGCCTTTCGATTTTAGAGGACAAATTGGGTGAAACAATCCCACAGACTGGGGACCAGAATTTTATAGAGACTTGGGAATTGGGCTCTTTCCACTTGGGCCAGTAGGCAATCACCCAGAACTTCCTAGCAACTGCATACCAATGCCTTGGCAACAACAGCAGCAGCAGCATCTGCATGGGCAAGCAGCACTGACATATTCTTCAGAAAATGTAAAAAAAACGTCATTCAGTTTCTGCCCATTAAATGACCCAGGTGGTTCAGTTAAATGTTTGACATTTCCGACACTTCAGGGTAAAAAGCGCAGCATTTTTAAGCCCTTAGGGTCACACAGACAGAGCTGAGACAATGCAAGACAAATGCAAACACAAAAGGGTTCGAAGGGTGACACTTAAAAAGCCAGGCATCATAGGATGTGCACTGACTGCAACAGACCTCCTTGCGTGAGACTAATTGCTAAAAATGGCAGAGAGGCTGAATGACAGGAGCGATGACAGCAGTTGCACACTTAAAAATGAATCGTGGGAGACCACAGGAGAGGGATATTGCCTGACAGAGTCTCTTCTGCAAGGAAAACAGCAGGTATCAGGCTTCTGTCCTCTAGAAGCACACCACCATTGTGAACGGTGGTGTCTGTGTCTTGAATGCAGGACAATGGATGACTCAGTCAGGCATAGCCGGTTATGAGAACAATGCTTGGGTGTGTGCCTCGGTCGGGTGAAGAAACAAAACCAAAAAAGAGCAAAGAAAATGTCATGCCATGACAGTGAGGTATTGTTTTGAAACACAAGGATATTCTTGTTTTGAAAATAGATTTTCACATTTTCTGAAGAACACAAGAAGGTTGTTTGCAAATGCCATCGTCACTGTGCCAGGGTGTTGCTTTGGGGTTCCTAAGATGTTCTGAGAGGTTCTTAGAACACTGCTATCCAGTTACTTGGGTGTTCTGATTCCGAATTCACGAAACATTCTTAAGAATACAATTATTTTTAACTGCGATTTTCTTCTTATTTTGTAACTTAAGAATAATTTATTATACACAATCTTAAAAATTATTTTTATTGGGGTTTTTATATTATTAAATATTAAATATTACAGCAACACTGGCTACATACTGTATAATACATATAATTACTATTACTAGTGGTGTGCACGAGTAATCTGAAGTGACACCAATTAACGATTATGTAAACAATGAACGATCATGATTATGTGCGACGTAACTTTTTTGCTGAACTCAAAACAAAATGAGTCAAATAGGGATCTCATTAGGGCTGTCACTAATGATTATTTTGGTTATTGAGTAATTGGTCGATTATTTTGACGATTAATTGAGTAATCACATTTTTTGTGGTATTAAAAATAGACCTAAGCCTTTAAAATGACTTAAAATACATATAGAGTGTGATTTGTGAGGGGGGGGGGGGTGTTTTATTTGGTGTGTTACTATTTTTGGCAGCTGTTACATAATCATTTTTACAATAAATACTCTGATTTAACCTTGAGCTTTTAATTATTAGATAGATTAGATAGCTTCGATATTTGACCACTATTTACAATGACACTAATAATTCTTAATTTCTGATAGGAATGCAAAATCATGCAAAATCAATCTGTAGTTATTGATATTTGGAATAGAATAACGAGACACAAACCTTGAACATTCAATCGCATTTGCTCCCATTTGTTTTTGATCACAGTGCATACACATACAAACTTTTCGTTAGATAGAAAAAAACCATAATTTCTTAACGACTCGCAGAAAGACGATTTTCTGCCGATCCATCAGTCAATTGCGTGATCATAATTCCCACCTTACAGAGACGGTAAACTTCTGCGTTCTCTCAGAATACACTTATGTGTCAATTTATTATATATAATATTTGCATCGGGTCACAATAGCGTGAGTATTGAGCAGAAACATTGTATTAATCTCATACTGTCACCGTCACTGTAAAATGGAGCATTCAAATTTTAAAATGGAGTACTCGAATTTAGGAAAAGTTTTAGAACAAGAAATGCACACTCTTACGACTTCTTACAGTTACATCTATGAACTTTTTTAAAGGGTTAGTTCACCTAAAAATGAAATTTCTGTCATTAATTACTCACCCTCATGTGGTTTCACACCCGTAAGACCTTTGTTCATCTTCGAAACACAAATTAAGATATTTTTGATGAAATCCAAGAGGTTTTTTTTTATCCTCCATTGAAAGCAACGAAATTACCACATTCAATGTCCAGAAAAGCAGTAAAAACATTGTTAAAATAGTCAACGTGACTACAGTGGTTCAACCTTAATGTTATGAAGTGACGAGAATACTTTTGTGTGCAGAAATGTCTCTCCCCTGTCATTCTGCTACGCTATTTTCATTGCAGAGCTTCCAGGCTCTACATCCGAACGGCGGCTCAGTATTGGCCGACGCCTGATCACGTGGGCAGCATGAGGCATGCGTGTGATGCTGACGCAGGAGCCAGCGTTCGGACATAAACATAGAAACGCAGCACTGCGCCAACCGCATAACAGATTGGCAGGGAAGAAGAAAAACTGTTGAATAAAGATGTTATCTTTGTTTTGTTTTTTCACACAAAAAGTATTCTCGTCGCTTCATAACATTAAAAACTTCTCGGATTTCATCAAAAATATCTTAATTTGTGTTCCGAAGATGAACGAAGGTCTTACGGGTGTGGAACGACATGAGGGTGAGTAATAAATAAAAGAAATTTCATTTTTGGCTGAACTAACCCTTTCAGTTTATTCTTAAGAAGATTCTTGTGAATCTGGCCCCTATGTAGTTGCCACCTCAAAATCTCTAGATATGGTCTTTCAATGCCCTTTTTTCGAATTGTATCATCTGACAGGCCAAAATTGTAAGTCTGATCACCTAAAGTAATAGAACACCTCTCCTCAACAAGCTGCACAATTTGATTTACAAGGAAGAGATACTGTAACTTTTACAGCTTGTCACTTTGTCTGGTTAGGACATGGGGTTTGTTGAAATCCCTACGCACAAGTAAAAGCAATAAAAATAGTGATGCTTGACATAATCATCATTAATAAGCGCACACACAAAGATTAAACCAAGCCATGCATGATAGTGTGTGGTTTTGAATCACACGATTCTGAAGCTTTAAACAGAGCGCAAGGCTTGGAAAAGCACTCGAAGGGCCATTAAGACGAAAACATCTTCCCCCTCACTAAGTGACCGCAGTGTTCATTGACAGCCAAAAAAGCCTGTAAGAACTTTAAAGCCACTGCAACAATTCTTCATAAATTATCTTGGCTGTTTGTCTTCTGATCTCCAACTGTTTTCAGATCCTTTATTTTTGGATTAGATTTGCTATGCCACTTCTTCAATTAAAGAATAACTGTTGCTGATTTTCTGGAGGCGGACAGAGAGAGAAAGTGAGAGAGAGAGAGAGAGAGACTTACAATCTGTTTCTCATTGAGGCCTCCACTGCTGTAGGTTGTGGCGAGGGTGGACGAACAGGCCTCGCTGTACCATGGCACGTTGCCGTTCTGCGTACTGCTGCTGATCGACAGCGTGTAGATGCTATTGGTGTAGCCGTCACAATTGCAGCTGTCCTTCTCACGGCCGCCATTCCCAGAAGCCCACACGAAGATGGAGCCCCGTCCTCCACGGCCCTGGAATTTGGGAGAAGAAACACAGTCACTTGAATGCATTCATGAAAGCCCAATCCAATGCCGTTAAGATGTCGAGAGCCAGATTCAAGCGCTGCCAAGTTTGAGATGGAAGGATTACCAGTGACAATACTCAAAACAACTGGATAATATTTGTGATGAGTGGAGTTTGGAAAGGATTTGTCTCCCAGAAAGGATTTTCAAAGTGTCATTGACTATCATGGTTTCGATTGCCGGGCCAGATGATTTTAAAAGGACCTTTCAATGCTGATGTTCTCAAGTCATTTATCATGCATGTTTATTTTCAGGCGCAAATGAAAGACACAAACAGCATCGGGCTTTTGCGGTCTACTTCTCAGATGAAGCACAGTAATACAAAAACAAACCGTCAGAAACGATAATGAGCTTGTGAAAAATGCGCGCAGCACATTAACGAGGCATGTTTCAATAGCCGCGTGGCTTTTATTTCACCATGTTGCCACAAGGAAAAGGCAGCAGTGCAAATAATTTGATTCAGATGCTGTTTGCTCGTTACCTTTGATCGTTGCTTTTCTTTATACTGTGCTTTACTGTACCTTTTAATTTCAACAATGCACCAAATAAAAGTCTGCAGTGCAAAGTTTGGCTCCGTCTTTGAGAGTTTGCTCTGTTACAGCACACACCTGCTTGATTGTGGGCATCCATTCAGCGAGGGTGTTTACACAGACCAGAGCCCCATTTGCATTGGCCTTTTCCCCATGCAACATGGATCTTGTTTCCCAAACAAATCTGACTGCTGGCAAACGCTCATGATTTGGACACAAGAAACAATGGCTAGAAAATATTAATGAATATGGATGGGGAAAAACATTATGCTATTCTGTGTAATAAGTGTTATATTAGGTCATTTTGTGAAATATTCATAAGAAAAGTGACCGGGACATTAGATAAAACTCCTTGCTCTCACCATCTGTTGTTTAAAATTACCAAATTATATTGGGTTGTTCTTTTAAATGTGATCATTCATAATTGGAAACAATTCTGCACAATGCATCTATGCTATGACATAAAATAAGTAATGGTAACACTTTACAATAAGCTTTCATTAGTTAACATGAACTAACAATTAACAATACTTCTACAGCATTTATTAATCCTAGCTAATTATGTTAAAGGATTAGTTCACTTCAGAATTAAAATTTCCTGATAATTTACTCACCCCCATGTCATCCAAGATGTTTGTCTTTCTTTCTTCAATCGAAAAGAAATTAAGGTGCAGGTTTCAGTGCAGCTTCAAAGGGCTCTACATGATCCCAGACGAGGAATAAGGGTCTTAACTAGAGAAACAATTGGTCATTTTCTAAAAAAAATAAACTTATATACTTTTTAACCACAAATGCTCATCTTGCACTGCTCTGTGATGCGACACACATTACGTGATCACGTTGGAAAGGTCACACGTGACGTAGGTGGAAGTACTGATTTTGCACATTGTTTACAAAGCGAATGTGCAAAGATGTGTCAAATGCCCTTTACAAAAAAAAAAACAAAAAAAAGTTAAAACAATGATGTTGGACAATTTTGAAGTTGGAGGAGAAAACGAGATGGAGTTTTTCTCCCTACCACAGTACTTCTGTCTACGTCACACGTGACCTTTCCAATGTGATTACGTAATGCATGGCGCAAGATGAGCATTTGTTGTTAAAAGTATATCTTTTTTTTTTTTTTAGAAAATGACAGATAAGTTCTCTAGATAAGACCCTTTTTCCTCGTCTGGGATCGTGTAGAGCACTTTGAAGCTGCACTGAAACTGTAATTTGGACCTTTAACCCGTTGAACCCCAGTGAAGTCCACTATATGGAGAAAAATCCTGGAATGTTTTCCTCAAAAACCTTCATTTCTTTTCGACTGAAGAAAGAAAGACATAAACATCTTGGATGGTATGGGGGTGAGTAAATGATCAGGAAATTTTAATTCTGAAGTGAACTAATCCTTTAATCTCAACATCTACTAATGCATTTCGAAGATCAAAAGTTGAATCTGTTAACATTAGTTAATGCACTGTGAACTAACATGAACAACATTTTTATTATATAACTTTAACAAATACTTAATGCATTAACAAATTGGACTTTACTGTAAAGTGCTACCAAAGTAAGTGGTATAAAATCCCTAACATCTACTTAAAACTTTATATTTTCACTGCTTGCAGCAAAAAAAAAAAAAAACAATAAATACCTCTGAATATTGTTGAATATTTAAAGAATCAAAGAATTTGTAATACCTTAATTCTGACTAAGGGATAATAAAACACACCATAAATGGAGAAAAATAACGAATCATTTTAAAATAAGTAGTGCAGTTGTGGTTAAGAGCGCTTGCACACTAGAGTTCCCTATTTGAATTATAGGGAAATATCAGTGGAAATGATGCGTCACAAAGATGTAAATAAAAAAAAACAAGGTTTCTGAAATACTTGTTGCACAATTTAAAATTTTGTTGCATCACTTTTGCAGTTTACCATTGAAAAAAATAAAGCAAATTTAAAATATAATATGCCAATCAGGGGCCTGTTTGATGTTTAATGTTAGTATCTTTGTCTTACAGTCTTTTTACACAGTTGTAATAACTTACATGCTTCCATGAACATGGAAACTTAAAGAGACAATTCACTAAAAATGTAAATTCTGTCATCACTTACTCACCCTGTCATTCCAAACCTGTTTGACTTTCTGTCTTCAAAAAAGGATATGTTTTTGCACATGCAATGAAAGTTAGAGTCATCCAAAAAAAAAAACATAAAATTGTCATTATGTAGAAGCAAGTCAGTCATACTGTTTTGGCACGACATGAGGGTGAGTAAATGATGACAGAATTTTCTTTTTTGGGAAGAACTATCCCTTTAAGTGATGCATATCAATCTGAAATACTAAGTTGTCTCCCAGCATTTTTCTATAAAAGGTCTCATCCTATAAAATCCATACACAACTCACTGCGGTAGGTAGCATCTTGGCACGGCTCTCTTCCATTGTCCTTTCATTGGGCCACAGCCAGCTTTACAACCCCAGTGCACGTCCATGTGTGAATGAAGGGCTAAAACTAATGCCGTTCCGTTCCCCCGCGCATGATAGCAGTTTAGCTCAAACGGCGTTAAGTAATTAGGTATTAAGAATGTCAATACGGTTCATGTTCTGGAAAAACCGCATGAAGATATTCCGGTTCAAATTGCCATTTAATGTGACATTTAAATTAAACAAACTTCACTCTGACTAGTAAGTGCTTTTATGACTCAAGGCACTCGCAAATGAAGTGTGGCAAAATCAAATACAGAGTATCCCTTCCACAGACCCCCTGACATCGCTAACTTCAAAGCAAATAAGAAAAAATCCACTTAATTCATTTGAACCACATATTTCTGCCCTCTTAAATGTCACTGCTGGTAAAAGTTCAAGGTTAAGAGGCTCTGATAGGACCATTTCAGGAGAAGAATATCAATGAAAACATGAAGCACAGACCAACTGATGTAGATAATGACAGGAAACAGTAAAAATAGCCCATGAGTCACAGAAGCAATTGTACATGTCGTGGAAAACAGGACCTCTTCTTTGCTCTTTTGAAATGGGTTTTTGTAGACATTCACAGCACAAAAATTCCTCCCTGGTCCACACTAAAGAAAAATCTAGTCTTCGATATGACACCAAGCACTGGTATCCTTGGTATCAATAAATAAACAGCCTCAAATTTTGTAATAAATTACTCTGGATTGCATTCAGTCCCTTCTAAAGGAAGTAAAAATGCTTAAAGGGATAGTTCACTTAAAATCAAAACTGAAAATTAGTAAATGATTAAAGCATTTTCATTTTTAAGAACTAACATTAACATACATGTACTATTCAGATAAGTCTTAAAGAGATAGTTCACCCAAAAATAAAAATTGTGTGTCATTTAGGTGTTTACACCTGGTATTAAGATGCGATTTGCTCGATCATGTCACAAGTGGACGACGCTGATTACAGGTGTAAATGGGGTGTAAAGCGTTTTGAGCTTGTCCACTTTCGACCGCTTCCAGAGGTAGACTCATGTGGTTGAATGTGTTCGAACAGCCACAAAAGACCGTCTACTCTCACACACACACAGCGATTGGTATGGTCTTTGCGGCTGTCAGAGCAGAAACGAAAGCTGCTGCTCTCCGTATGTTTTTTCATTGTCTCCAGTCGTTCATGTGTAAATTCTGCGAGCTTAATTTGTCCATTAGATCAAAAGATCTGAAAAAACCCATACATTTACCTGCCCATACACCCTCCCCTCGAAGAAATCAGGACAGAAGTGATTGAAAGTGGACAAAAGTGACGGATTATAAAACACCAGGTGTAAAAGAGAATGTGACTCCCTTGTCCACTTGTGATCCGATCGACCAAAACGTATCTTAATGCCAGGTGTAAACAGGGCCTTATTCACCCTCAAGTTTTGCCAAAACTGTATGAGTTTCTTCTGTTGAACACAAAAGAAGATATTTTAAAGATTTGTGTTCAACAGAAGAAAGAAACTCATACAGGTTTGGAACAACTTGAGGGTGAGTAAATGACAGTGTTGGGCACGTTACTTTAAAAAAGTAATTAGTTATAGTTACTAGTTACTTCTCACAAATAGTAACTGAGTTACATCATTATAAAGTAACTAATTACCAGGGAAAGTTACTATTGCATTACTTTAAAAAAAAAAAAAAAAATCAAATATGTCAATTAACTTGGATGCCCCCAATATTAAATATAAGTCTAAAAATAAAATTATTATTATTTGTTTAAGTAGGCTTATGTTATGTTTAATTTCATCTATTTGATTATGAAAAGTGAACAGCATGAGTAAGATAAGAGGATACATCATAAGATGCGCAATATATCGGGAGACATGGAGTGGGTCAGACATGATTTTGACCACTTCGTTAAGTTTTATTTTGTAGAAAGCATTTCTTTAAAGTGAATTTCGTTTGGTAAAAATTGTATCTTAATTTGAATCAATGTTTCATCAACCTATTGCCTGGATTTAATAAATAAGAAGCAAATATAGCAGACAAAATAATCATGACATGGAGACGCTGGCGCGATCACTTGCACATGAACTGGAGCGCGTCTTACAGGCTAAATGAACCGAAACTCAGCGGCTGCTTGCCTCACAGACATGAGAAATATATCTATAGAAAGCCTGAAATGTCTACTTTTAAACAAAATAATTTAAAAAGAAAAGAAATAGGCTACTCTCTGATTATGTAATCCAAATGAAATGTGCATTTTCTCTCTAAGCGCGTCCACAGAGATGATGAGAGTCAGCAATGTCAACTTCATCTTTGCAGCAGGCACGGATTCAGAAAACATTAGTTTATTAATAAACAATTAAAATGTCTCCTTGCTGTTTTTGTCACATTCATAATCATTACTTTTGCCGGTTCTTTATAGCAAGCTTTATGCATGTGCTTGAGTGCTATACAGCCTATATAACGTAAACGCTCATTATTATGGTTTATTCTCTCCAGTATTTAAGAAATCAAATTAATATAAATGTGATTAGTCAGCTAATGGCTTAAATGAACAACTACTAGTCAAGTAGAAAATACTTATTTCACATATTTTCGATCCAGCATGTCACAAAGGGTATTCTGGTTTGAGCTCGCGCTCCGCTCGCATGCTCTGACACACACACACACACACACACACAGAGTATCGTACATTATTATCAGTTTAAAATTATATTTGTGTATGACTAACCTGTACTATTTCTTTACAACAAAACGCTTTGCAGGTCTATCATCTCTAGTCACACAATCATCATCAGTTAGCCTGTGTCCCAGCCCAACACACACACCAGAGAAAAAACTTTGCAGGTCCTATGGCTGAGAGAGAGCCTACACGGATGAAAACCGCTTCAGTGAGCTCAATTATAGTAACACGGCATTTTTTTGTCAGTAACGGTAAGGGCGTTGTAACGGGGGGGAAAAGTAATTCGTTTGATTACTCGTTACTGAAAAAAGTAATGCCGTTTATTTATAACGCCGTTATTCCCATCACTGGTAAATGATGACATAATTTTCATTTTTGGGTAAACTATCCCTTTAAAGGAAAAGTAATACAGGCCAATTTAATTCTAATTTGCATATAACCCCTTTCAGTGCTACAAGTAGTTTTTCTGACCTACAGCTGCTAAATGATAAAGAAGTGCAACAAGTTCAGATTAAAGAGAAGCCAAACCTCTAGTACACCACGGAGGAAAGCCTCTTTAGCCAACTTTGCAGGTCCGTCCACCGTTTTGCCGTCGTCTTCGGGTCCCCAGCTGGCGCTGTAGATGTCGATGTGCTGTGGGTTGAGACTGAGGGACTGAGCTTCCACCACATCAGTGACCTCTCCATCCAACATGCGCACACCTGCAAAACACAAAACATCATACACATTAGAGCCTGGGACAGAGAGCACATCACGCACAAATACAGCTATATACTTTTGTTAAATCTGACTGAAGCTGCAAACTGCTGTAATGCCTCTACTTAGATGATAAAAGGTTAAGAATTGTTATGAAAATGGCCATTACAAGCACTTCACGTTTAGAGAAAAATATAGGATGTTAAGGGAAAAATGCATCAATCAAACTGACCCTCCGCTAAGCCCTGTGCGCCTTTAATTACTGTTGCTAATGCTTTTGAGCGCTGGGAAGTATGGGAAGGGACGCAAACAGACTGTGTGAATCATCTCAGTAGTGATTTAATCACATCTAGATTTAGTGTGATATTAGTAGAAATGCAGAATTCAGATGCCAAAAAAATGAGAGAGCGACATTAAGACCTGGTAACATGTCTGAATGTTTTTGAAAGAAGTCTCTTCTGCTCACCAAGGCTGCATTTATTTGATCAAAAATACAGTAAAATCAGTAATATTGTGAAATATTATTGCAAAAATAACTGTCTTCTATTTTAATATATTGTAAAAGGTAATTTATTCCTGTGCACAAAGCTGAATTTTCAGTATCATTACTCCAGTCTTCGGTGTCAAATGATCTTTCACAAATCGTTCTAATATGATGATTTGATTATCAAGAAATGTTTACTATCATCAATGTTGAAAGCAGTTGTATGAAAACTTTGATATATTTTCACAGGATTCTTTGATAAATAGAAAGTTCACAAGAGTAGCATTTATCTGAAATAAAACAATTTTGTAACATTATAAATGTCTTTACTGTTTTTGATCAATTTAGCGTGTCCTTACTGAAAAAAGTATTTAAAAAAAAATCTTACTGAGCCCAAACTTTTTGAATTTTGTGTATGTACTGCAATTTACATGACTGTACAAAATAGATAAATATAAAAATATATTAAACAAACAATGTTTATATTATATTTATAAACTTTTTTTCAGTACTTTTGGATGTATATTATTATAAATGGTGTAAATCAAAACTTAGTATTTTTTTCTTATACTGCTTAATTCTGATTTTTTATCTCCCTACCTGCCTGCAATGTTAGAGCTGTGTCAAGAAGTTAATTACGCCAGAATTTACACCCTTAATTATGACTCAATGCCAGAATCTATACTTTCTTTGAGAAGCAAGTAAATTGATTACCACTGTGTTTAAGAGATGCAACATTACTAAACATACAGAAAAGCTGAATACAAAGAAGATTTAACATCTAACGCTCACATATAACTTGCAGCATTAAAGGAATGAGGTGCACAAACAGATAGTTCTGCATATAGAAGTTCCTTTAAAAGGAAAAGGATGAGTGCTCATTCACGCTCGTGTTCGAATTTGGAGTTCATTCAAAGGTGATAAGCAGCTACATTCTTCTCGTTCAAACATCCCTTTACAAATGCTTCACAACAGTCTTATCTTTTTCCACTTCCCCGTACAAAAGGGAATTCTTAACCGAATTTGGGGGTTTGGGAACGAGCCAGAGCGTTTGGTCCAAAAAGTCAGAAGTGTTGAGTTATTGTGATCCCAGCATCTGAATGATATCTCAGCGAAAGAGAGAGAGAACATTCTGCCCACAGCACTTAGTTTTTTAAGTGGTAAAGATGAGAAATCAGAGTCAAACATCTTCAAAACAATGTGAATCACTCCTTTGATACACAAGGGGGCGAGGTTACTCAAGGTTGCCCTCATACGGGTTAGTGCAAATAAACAAAAGTTCAGTCGTTTCAGGTTTTCCAAAGCAATCTGAGCACTTTGGTACAGACAGTACTGCAAACAAACCGAAAACTACAGAAAAATACAGCACAGCATCTTGGAAAGACTGAATGTTTTTATCCCATATCTACATTCCAAAAGGCCCCAAAATCCCTGCAGGACAAAGAGCGAGCTGGCTATGATTACTTCCCAGGAAATGAGAAAGGCATAACAGATATACACGGATGCACTGTGGTAACAAAAGAAGGGATTTTTTATTCAGACTGGTAAATACCAATAATCTACGTCCCCTCAAAAATGCAACATTAAACCTCAGGTTCATTCTTTATAAAGCAAATTTCAACAATGGACTCTACTGTTTCCTTCAAGTCTTCCAAAACAATATTCTCGCTTAATGAGTTCTGGCAGAGGAATTAGCCGGGTTGTGTGCCATCTCTGCTAGTGTGTGCTGCCATCTCCACATTCAGCTTTCCTCTAGCAGAAGGCACTGCCTGCCAGTTTGGGCCAATGTTATGGGTCAGCTATCCAAAGACCTTGGGTTCTCTCTGCCTTCTGTCCCCATGGTACGTTAGGAGTAGTATCTGCTGCTTATAAAGCAAAGATTTCCCCCAGGATACAAGGTGAAACTGGGCACAGAAAGACTATCCACCCTCCATTGCTTCTCATTAGAAGGCTAATTCAAAAACAGCTGCTTTAGAGAGAAACGAATGGCAGAGCTGACAAAAGAGAAATGCACATTACCCATAATGCATTAGCTATCTGAATAAAAGGAAAGATTTGACATGTAGCATATATTTAGTGCCTGAAGAAAATCTTCAGAGAAAAAAAGAAAAGAAAAAAAAAAAAAAAAAAAAAAAAAGATTTTCATGAAGAAAATATGAGTGGTGCTTGCCCACTCACTAAACCCATGTCAACAGAGCCCACCCAAAGTCTCTATAATATGTGGGGAGCAGATTCACATAAAAACATTTTCTTAAAGGGGACCTATTATGCCCCTTTTGCAAGATATAATACAAGTCTCTGGTGTCCCCAGAATGTGTCTGTGAAGTTTCAGCTCAAAATACCCCACAGATCATTTATTACAGCTTGTCATTTTGGTTGTGAGCAAAAACACGCCATTTTTGTGTGTGTCCCTTTAAATGCAAATGAGCTGCTGCTCCCGGCCCCCTTTCCAGAAGAGGGCGGAGCTTTAACAACTCATGCTTCGGTTGCTCAACAACAACAAAGCTGGAGAATCTCACGCAGCCAAAATGACAATTGTCAGTAACGGTGTTCAGCCTTACATTGTTCAAACCGGAGACAGACACACAGAGGGTTTTCGGCATGTCCATCTTGATTGGTCACTGTACTCGTGCACATCCTATGTAATATTAATATGCATTATATGTAGCTGGTGTTATGTTCAGGACTCTCCAACCTGCCAAATATTTTTATTTATTTATATATTATATATAAAATTCAATATATATATTTAAAAAAAAAAAAAAAAAAAAAAAAAAAAATATATATATATATATATATATATTTTTTTTTTTTTTTTTTTGAATTGTAGTCTTCTAAAAGTCATCTGAAATAATAAACTAAGTGCAGTGTAGTGTTGTCAAAAATATTGATTTTTTGATACATATTGATACTGAAATATCTGATGAATAGCAGCCTAATATACCTGCTGCCAAATTATGAGATAATATTAAAAATATCTATATGGCAGTTTTTCCACATAGTATCGATGTCAAAATTGTGGCCAGTGAAAATACTGAGTGGCTAGTAACTTGGGAAAACCACTAGCTACAGTGGCTGGTGAGCAAAAAAAGTTAATGTTAAGCCCTGGTTATGTTGTATTGCTTAATATAATAAAAGTTTTTCTTTAGAACAACATTCTTAATAAATGTTTTTAGGAATATAAAATCCTGACCTTGGTCTCTAGCTACACCTTTTTTGCCCATATTTATTGGCCAAATTGCATCATACATTCAAATGCATCATAAAATAACAACGCACACCTCTCCTCAAAAAGTTGCATGATTTAATGTATCACTCATGCCCCTAACACAAACAGTACCAGGTGACTAGTGTTGAGGTTTAATACTTATGTTTAGGGATTTGAACAAACTTCTAATCAAAGAATGAGCACTTAATAACAGTGATGCTTGTCTAGGTGAACACCTCTAACATCAATCACCAGCATGAATTATAAATGTGAGAAAACGTAAAAGGTAGAGTGAGTGTTTTCAGAATTTAAAAAAACCAAAAAATCTCCTGGGTGTCATTACAAGCGATTTCCCTCTGAACAAACCAGGACCTAAATGTTGTTTGATTAGTCAGTGTTTGATAATGCCACTAATGGCTGCTGCTGTACAGAGCCAGAGTGACCTCATAATACACACGTTACATAAGCAGAAACATAAATGTGTTGCATAATCATCTATTCTGTAGTGTCATTCATCAAATCTGCTATCAAATGGTAAAAGTTAATTCACCCAAAATTAAAATTCTGTCATCAATTTTTTTTATCTTCTATGAAACACACACAAAAAAAAGGTTAAACAGCCCATACAGCTTGTGCACCATAATTCTTTTGCAGTCATATGATAGCTTTGGATGAAGAACAGATCTCAAAGCTATCGTTATGAGGTTATCGTATTGGAAAAGGAGCAGTTGATAAATTCTGCTTAACATCTCCTTGTGTTAAAACAAAGAAAAAAAGTGAAACAATACTTTGCACAACATAAGGGTGACAATGAATGATGACAATTCGCATATTTCTGTGAATTTACCCTGTAAAGTGAAACATTATAACGCATTTCTAAATAGTTTTCTTGGAGAGATTTATTGGAGAGAATGTGGAAAGCAAACCGTTATCAATGACATTTATCTCTGAGTCCAAAAGCCTGTAGAAAGCTGGCAGCATAGAGAAGAGCAATGAAACAAAATCTGCACCGAATAGGATGAAAGCACCTCAGCCAATTAAAAGGATTACATATGCTAGCGTCCAAATCGTTGGCTCAAAGGGACCTGGGCTGGAGCCTGTGATAACTGTCCCACTTGAGCTCATGAAGCCATCGCTAATGGAGTTCCTCTTATGAAGTGCTCTTGGTACGGTACGGAGCGGAGGAAGAGTTCTCATAGGGTTTAATGGACAGAGACAGGGCTAATCTGAATGTGAAACTAATCTGGTGTTTTGCAATTCAAATGTCAGAATGGACAGGGTGTGTGCTGACAATAGACTATATGTGATAAAACATGGAAAATGTACGTTTAAATATGCCAACTCACCTCCGATCTTGGCATTGTAGGCCACTCCGACACCACAGATGCCATTGTTGGCAACAGCAGCAACTTCTCCGGCACAACGTGTCCCATGTCTTCAAAAAAACAGAGAGAGATTGAATTATCAGTTTTCTGTACACTTTCAAAACATCTGTAGTATTCCCAAAATTCAAAAATTATAATATAATCGCATTACAATTTATGTTCCTGTTAATTATAGCCTGTTGAAAAAAATTACTAATAGCATAGAATCAATTATAAAGCTGTCAAAAGTAACGCGTTAACGCATGCAATTAATTTTTTCATTTTAACACATAAAAATATTTAATGCAATTAACGCAGCATCCATTTTTTCCATCATAATTTGGCTAGAGTTATATTATATGATCATGCTCTTATTCACGCAAATGCTTTTAAACCCATTCAAGCACCACAAGACAAACAAGAACACGCTGTCTGTGAATGTCGTGTCATGTGACACACACACACGACTTGTGCGCACAGAAAAACTTGTAACAGTATTTAGTTCTCTTTCGCGCTTGAACGAACAACAACACAGAATTATGCCAGTATGCCCGCTTTTGGGCAGTATCCTTATAAGAGCAGTCTTAAATGAGTTAAATAAGGTCTTAAATGAACTTAAAGAGTTGTGAGAAAATGAGATGTGCGTCAGATCTGCGTCATGTTCGGCAGCAGAAGCTCTTAAAGTGACAGCAGCCTAATAAAGCAGTTTCTGTAATGATGTCTGTCATTAATGTTACTCAAAGAACAAAGGGAACAGAGAAAATTGTGGCTATAATAAGGATTAATCTATAATTAATTTATAATTTATGCAGTGAAGACTGTAAAGTAGAGACCTGCACTCCCGCGGGACCCAACACAACAGAGTGCGGCGCATGACAAGATTTGATAGGTGCGTGCGGTGAGACACTACTCATGTGCAGGTTGCGGGAGAATCAAATGAGTCGCGGGACTCCCGCAAAATAGAAATATCTAAACATAAAATATCTAAAAACTTTGTTATTGTAAATTGTTATTCATATATTGCAAAAAAGCAACAAGATAAACTAATATAAAATAAAAAAACATTTACAGTTGCAAGCATGCGAGATTCTATAACGTGTTTGCAGTGTTGAGCAATGTAGCCAATCACAGACATATCTGTTGATTTCTGAGACACAATGGAGACGCAACACAATCAGGTGTTAGAATCCTCTCTCCACTCAAAACGCCGGTGTTTTTATGCAGTGCTGAAATTTGCACGCTCACAAATCCTATTATTATAACACACGAAGTGTAAACATTATGAAAGATTCATTGTTCATATATTCATTGTGTTATAACAGGGCTTTGTGAGATCGCGATGAACAGAGGCTAGTGCTGTATCGCTTTGCGTCGTGCCTAACAACGCCCTTCAGCTGTTACTTATTCACGATACAGCACAGCCTCTCAGATCTTATTGCTTACATATATAATATATATTGCATAAGAATTATATTTATCAAAATACATCAAAAGTTAAATAAAACTGTGAAATAAAAATAATTTTATGTAATGCATCTTATACAAGCAGAAAAAGTAGGAGCAAGCAGAAATGAAAATGCGATTCATTCTCTCTGAACATGAATTGGACATTCTCAGTACTGCCAAAGATTGCTGGAAACAGGATCAAACTACAGTGCTGATGACAAGGGGTGGGCAAAAAGACGGCCCAATCCTCATTCACAGCAGGTGACTGAAGCCTCTCATCCTGCAGGACTCATTCAGAGCTCTTTTGCATGTGTGAAGAGCTCTTACTCAGTCCTGCTGTAAAACAGGCAGCTAGCTGTTAAACATGATAACAGGTGACACACTGATAACCGTGGCCTTTAGGAATAAGATTACAGCCTGCATGTGACAATGTGCAAATGCAACTTGCTGTATGCATTTAATCAAAATTAATGAGGACCAAAGGCAAGGAACCAGCTAAAGAACCTCAACGGATTTAGACATCCAAGCATCTGAGACACCAATGGACTCAAGCATAAATCCACAGCGTCTGTGTCACAATAATCTGCCGGGTCAGTAGACATACAAAAGCCAAGAGAGCAAAGGAGGCTAAACACCAAGTTAAACAGCTCAGAGGAAGGATGAGTGAAATCCGAGGAGAACCCCTGCAGTCATCTGTTCATTCATAGGAAGCATGAGATCAGTGAGGCTAATGTCTCAGACTTACTCAGTCCAGCAATAAGGAGGATCATGGGACCTAGATTACATCCATAAAAAGGAGGAGGTTTTATGGGTACCAAGCTTGCGGATCGTTAAAATTACAAGAGGGTGTTTGTGTGCATGAATGCAAGATTGCAAAACAAAAAGTTTGCAAACTATGTGGATATTACACTCAAAAAACATATTTAGCCTGTTTTTTAAGATTTACGCATTTCAATTAATAGCAAAAATGCGTAAATGAGTAAATCTTAATGAAACAAGGGAATGGACCATTTAGTTTATGTGATTCATGTTCATAAATTTAAAATAAAATGATTAAATGATTAAAACATTTTTAAATTTAAGTTTAAGATTTATAAAAAATGGTAATAAAATATGACAACATCTCAGAGTTAAACTGTGTCAGAAAAAATTAATCTTAATTACGTCAGATAACACTTAAGCAAAACATGGTCAGGTCAAAGTGTCTGAATAATTTTTGGTCCCAAATTTTTTATAAATTTTACTGGTAGTCCACTGTGTGAAGAATTTTTGGCTATAATATGTCAGTTTACTTTATTTTGCTATCCTCACTTACATAAATGAACTATAGTGTCCTGCACCCACTAGTAAAAATATAAAAAATTATCTAGAGAAAAACTCTAGTGTCTGAATAATTTTTGGTTTGACTGTATTTATAAATATACTATTATACTACTATTGCATTGTATTTCAAAAACTTGCTTTACATTACAGTTATTTTAATTTGTATTTAACTTTACATATACTGGCAGTCTGCTGGTCTCAAAACGTCACAATGTGATGAAGATAAATGTGGTGATTGTTTCCTGTTCTTCAACTGTCCCAGACAACGCATGGATGAATGGCATGTCTTAAATGAAAAACTAGTCCAGATGCTCCTCGACACATTTCTACAATGCAAATGACCTGGATGACTGAATCTGTGCAAGCATCTGCATTTATTCACTGACTGAGCAGCAATGTAGTGACAACAATCAGACTTGCCCTTTCTAGCCCATTTTAAACTAAAATGCGAATCAATAGACTCATGTCGATGCGTCTCTCATGCACCCGAACAAGATATAGATTTCAGAAGCTTAAATTAACACCATGGACTTTCCCATTTCACAACCCACCACTGTTCTTGCTTAACTGTGAATATCCTCAGGCTTGAACCTCGGAAAGTGCTGTTCTTGTGTACGTGATAACAGTACAGTACGTGACCATCCAAATTCATGTGCTGTTATCGTGTCTGGCTGGTTTAATGCTGAAGATTTAGTTTGGGTAGACACCTTGTGTTATCGTCCCCCATGCTGACTCACTTTGAAGCCAAACACGTGCAGGTTTCTGATGTTAAGAGTGAGATATGCCAAGCCCGGACAAATATAAGAGGTTTATTCTCATTTCATGTTTACCTTGTAGCACATGTGCTTCTTTGCAGGAACTGCTGTTTAGATTGAATCCAGCAGGTCCAGAAGGAATGTGCAGAATTTTGCATTTCCTGACCTTATTTTGGGGGGACCAAAATCTACAAAATTCTCCTGATTTATTGGCAGCTGAGAAAGCATAATGAAATCAAGCAAAACATCTTATAAATGAGCAGGCAAGAGACGAGAGATGAGTAGAACTCAAATTGTACGGAAACCTGAGCAGCTTTCTATGAAATTCTGAAACTTTATTATCCGTGTGGACCTGGTAATGATTAAAGGTAGGGTAGGCAATAGGGTAGCAATCAATAATAGAAGTAGTCTAAATATTTTATAAAAAAAAAAAAAAAATGCACATATCTTCTGTGGATGTCTCAGGACCAAAAAATGGTCCAATCATTGCATTCGGGCCGGTCAACATATGTATTTCCATACCGCCGTGCAACTGCTCGCGCAGACATCACATGTCATCAGCGCGTTTATTAAGGCTAGGCAGAGTTGTAGACAGAGACAGTCACCGAGCGCCACAAACAAACAGCAGCCGCCTTTTACAGTTCCTCCTGAACCAAAACAACGAGCTTATGCTGCATTTTTTTTATGTCAAAACTATCAACACTGAAATGAATCTGCAGCAGTCAGGTAGTACAAGTTTGTAGGTTGTTTGCGTTCTTTATTATTGTAATGTTTTGTTCTATGAGACATGAGGTAATTTAACTCCATCTCTCATCTCGTGACACTTTTCAGAATGTGTGTGTTCATGTGTTTTGAAGGAGGCGTGGCTTGTATGTATATGTGTGTGTGTGTATATGTATGTTTTCTGTTTGAATATATATTTTAATGTAAATGTAAAAAAATGTAATTCATTCCTGTGATGGCAAAGCTGAATTTTAGCATCATTACTCCTGTCACATGATCCCTTGGAAATCATTCTATTCTGGTGGAAAACATCATACATTTGTTTAGTAATAAATCTTTTGTAACATTATAAATGTCTTTACTGTCACTTTTTATCAGTTTCATTTGAAAATCGTACTGACACCAAACGTGTGAACAGTACTGTATAAATAAATAAAGACAACAGAAATAAAGAAAACTTTTATCATACTCTTTCAAATCTGTCTAACATTAAATGGAAAGGTCTCATCTTAATTAATCTCAACTCTTTACAAGCTGACAAGGGATCGTTTCAAGACTTCAATTTAAAAGAAAGAAAAATAAAATGTTTTACTGTTTTTTTTTGTTTTGTTTTGTTTTGTGGTTTATTTAAATGAGCAAAATTAATAGTGATGCTTGTTTTAGCAATTACCACTAACTACATCAAGGAATGGTGTTGTCCTATAAATATTATGAGTACTGCATAAAAATAGCCAACAAGTCAATCAGAATTAACAGCAGATGTAAAATAAAGAGTATTTCTGCTTCACTTAACAGAAGAAAATCAGTCAATGTAGGACATTCTGGACCATCTGCTTTCTCAAACACCACAGGTGTTTTACTAAGACATGCTGTTTGGACCTTTATATAACCCTGACAGGACTCAAACCTGCAAATGTACTGCCTTTGACATACAGCTCAGTTCTTATAAGAAAAGGATTATTCTGGGCTGGATGACTGTTTGGCATCTCCTCCACAGGAAGTCATTCTAAAAGTTTGCAGACGCAACCAAGCAAACTATTCTTTACATATGGAAGAGACAAGGAGTGAGGCAACTGGAACTAGATTTTAAATTGCTTTTGCTGGAAGTGCAATGTCACTCAAAATATTTAAAGTTACCAGATGTGATGGGCAAGGGCTTGAAATTAAAATATATTTAAAATATCTTGTGTTTGGAACGAGAAGAGAGTGCGTAAATTATTATTTTGGAGCTGCCGTTCTGATGTAGAACCTGGAAGTGATGAACATAAACAGTGTATGAGAATGAAACAGAAGAGAAGATATTGGTGAATAAGTCGTTATTTTTGTTTTGTTTTCACGCACAAAAAGTATTCTAGATGCTTCATAACATTAAGGTTGAACCTCTGCAGTCACGTCGACTGTTTTAACAATGTCTTTAGTACCTTTCTGGAACTTGTCGGTTAAATTGCTATCTATGGAGGAGTCGTATACCTCTCGGATTTCATCTAAAATATCTTAATTTGTGTTCCAAAGACGAACGAAGGACTTACGGGTGTGGAACAACATGAGGGCGAGTAATTAATGACAGAATTTTCATTTTTGCATGAACTGACCCTTTAACTAAACAAAAGCTTCTACAGAATGCATATAGGTCAATGACGTGATGGGTCATTTTTTTGTCCAAAGGCCTTAATAATAATAAAAAACAAAGATATAACATCTAAAGTATGTAAGGTAGTACAACTAGATCTCTTTTATTGAATCCAAAAGGTTTTTATTATATTTTGCTACATATAAAGGTATTTTAAAGATTTTGATGTGTCAAAATGTCATTCGTCCAAAGACCAATACAGCCATTTCATTTTTGATTAAAATATCTTAAAATGTAATAAAAGTATATATTTTTTATTCTAGCATGATTTTATAACATCATATATCAACATAGTGCAAAATAGTATTAAAATGTGTTGAAGTCGTTGCTTTGTTATGAGAAAGAATGTCCGGAAAAATGAATTTCATTGATGTCATTTGGAGTAACCAATATAAAGGGACCATTTTGGATCAAGTCATGCGGTCAGTATCATGTGACAGGATGTGACATCATTCAGACACCTGCAAAGGACCACATGGTCGTGAGGCAAAGTAACTAACTCTCTCTTAACTACTTGAAAAATTCATGTTTTCATACATGTGCTCATACGCATGTCCCGAAACATCAGGTTATTCGGTACAACCGCTATAAAAATGTTGTAACATTTCAAAATTTAATATAAGTGTCCTTTTGCTAGCTTGCTAGCAAGCTAGATGTCAGACTATTAGCATTGTTTGAAAATATCGTCGGTATAACCAAAAGTGTCATTCGGTAAAACCGAAATTTTGGTTAAACCAAATGACTTTTTGGTGACAAATTTTGTCCATCTTGTATAAATGACAAAAGCAGTGATAATTGATAATAAAAACCACATGATCTCATTGTCAACACTTAATAAAACTTCAAAATTAATTATATCTCCATTATGTTTTTTTACACTTTTAAAACCCTTATTCATCAATGACCCATATTCTTATCTACAACCCTCACCATAGATCAAACCCCAAGATATGCACTGTTAACTGGATAAAAATATAATACTAAAAAAAATAGTAGGATATCACGTTAAGACATTAAGATGCTATTAAATGTTTCCTGCAGAAAGATCGGCATGTTCTGCTTGAATTAGCAGACCCACATAACACATGCCGAGTGTTTTAATACATACAATACAGATGTATTCATAACCGTCTTAAAATTGGATTAGGCAGTATTCCAGCTGGCTTTATCCGAGTCCCACGAAAATAACGTCTCAGTGTTTTAATCTTGGGAGAGAAACCAGGCGCAAGTCTAGAGACCGTCAAGCGGAATCTTCAACGGAAGGCTCACTTGCCTCTACAAGTTATGATTTTATGGAAGAGCAGAACTGTTCTGCTTGACTTAACACTACATATTTCTGTCTTCTCTCTTATATTGTGCTTGATGAATTAACAATGACAGGACAGGAAAATATACAGTCCGTTTTGAGCTGCTGCTAAGCAAAACTCACTTGACTGGCTAGTACAAACACATTAACTGTGGGAACTGTATACGGGGGAATACTTCATCCTGCCTTTGTCTGAACAAAAGGCATTTCCAGATGTGCAATTTTAACACGCCAAACAACACGGTGTGTTATGGTAACCTCTGATGTTTTATCAGCACACGTTTTGAGCCGATCTCGATCAGATTACACCCTGAGAGAACGGCTCTCTAAAGTCGTGCCAAATGCCCATAAAGCACAGCACTGCTGAAGACAGCGATCTATAAAAGATATGATTTCTAATACATGTTCATCTTTGGTATAACTCACTGCTGAATATTTTTAAGTGCAGTGGAAGGCTTGAGACTCACAATCTGTAATTGAATCAAAGCCAACTGAAATTATTATTATTTTTTGTTTAAAAACATATGGCAAGAGTCAACACAGAACTGCACATGAGAGTAATTATTGTATTAAGGTGCTTGGCATAATGAACTGATACGAGAATTTCAATAAACAATGCTGATTCAGAGATTTAGAGAGCAAATTAAATATAACTAAGATTAAAATTAAGATTTAATCATGGTAAAGACATCCATCTGCATGTGTACATAGACCAACACCACCATGCTAGTAATTGGATTATTTTAAATCAATTAAAATACATGAATGATATCACTTTTTAAAAGTTATCATACACAGCACATTTAAAAAGTCTGTCAAAAATATTTGAAAAAGAAAATGTGAAATTTGTATGTCCAACATGTTCACAATATCAGCTCTGGCTTTTAGGGTAAAATTATGAAATTACAAAAAAACGGCTGGCCTAATTGTTTTACTGAACAGAGCAGAAGGCAGAAAGGCATTTATGTGGCTTCAACACTTCTTGCCACAGCTTAGGTTTATTCTGAAACGTTGCGCTGACTCAACCTGCCCCACTTCCGTGGAAACGCACTGAAAAATTCAAAATGCATAATGCATTATTTATCCTCTTTATAACACAGCCGAGGATTGTTAGAGAACTGATAAACGGATGTTTTACAGAAAATCCAGATTTGACACTGAGAAAGGCACACACTAGGGGTGGGGGCTACAGTTAAATATCAATATTTATCATCCTGTGAAGATATTTGACAAAAATATTTCAGCATTTATACTTTAGCTCTGAAACCAATGAAAAGCATTATTAAAAAAACTAGTTTGTCCAAAAGGCCACTACAGCTAAGATTCGAAATGTTCAAAGTAAATCATAAAATAGATTAAAAAAATATATAGTTAACAATTAACAATAATCATGTCATGTTTTGCACAATGTGAACACAAGGGAGAAATTATTGTTATTCACTATACATGGGTCAATGTTTTTTTTTTTTTTTGTCCAAAAGGTCTTAATAATAATAAAAAACAAAGATATGACATCCAAAGTATGTAAGGTAGTGCAACTACATCTCTTATATTGAATCCAAAAAGTTTTAATTATATTTTGCTACATATAAAGGTATTTTAAAAATTTTGAAGTGTCAAAAGGTCATTCGGTTTAACCGTTCAAATGGCCAATACAGCCATTTCATTTGTGATTAAAATATCTTCAAATGTAATAAATGTATATATTTTTTATACTAGCATGATTTTAAAACATCATATATCAACATAGTGCAAAATTGTATTAAAATTATGTGTAGAAGTCGTTGCTTTGTTATGAGAAAGAGTGTCCGGAAAAATGAATTTCATTGTCATTCGGAGTAATCAATATAAAGGGACCATTTTGGATCATGTCATGTGGTCAGTATTATGTGACAGGATGTGACATCATTCAGACACCTGCAAAGGACCACATGGCCGTGAAGCAAAGTAACTAACTCTCTCTTAACTATTTGAAAAATTCATGTTTTCATACATGTGCTCATACGCATGTCCCGAAACATCAGGTCATTCGGTACAACCGCTATAAAACATGGAAAATGTTGTAATATTTTAAAAACTTGTACTATATATATATAAAATGTTTGATTATCCTTTTGCTAGCTAACTAGCTAGATATCAGGCTGTTAACATTGTTTGAAAATATCATTCGGTAAAACCGGAATTTTGGTTAAACCAAATGACTTTTTTGTCCATCTTGTAAAAAAATGAAAAAAAGCAGTGTTAATTGATCATAAAAACCACACACACAATCTCATTGTTAACACTTCATAAAACTTCAAAATTAATTATATCTCCATTATGTTTTTTTCCACTTTTAAAAACCTTATTCGTCAATGATCCACATGCACCAAGAAAACAATACATAGCAGCCTACAAACAGCAATATTTATCCAATAAGAATAAGAGTATGTATACTGTATATTAATTAAAATTGAGGTTTTGAGCTAAATCTCAGAAATCTCAACAACTGCATTTTGTTACTGAATGGCCAATATAAAAGCATATTAAAATCATCAATTAACAATGTTTTTTTAATAACTTGCCACAAATGAATTGCAAATTATTAAATTGCATTTGCAATGATTTTGTATTGTACTTGCATATATATATGAGCGTACATATATATATATATATATATATATATACACACACACAGGGTTGGCTACACACACTGCTTGAGAACTGAAAGTGTCACTAAAGGATCCCTGCTACTGTTGCAAACCTGAAACCAGCTTTGTGGTTCTGTGGTATAAGATGCAAGAACTAGATCAGTGCAAAGATAAAATACATGCCTGGAGTGCAGTGTGCTAAAATAGAGAGGAATAAGGCGATAAAAAGAGATGGGTTTCTGAAAAATAGCGGATTGAAGAAGGGGAATTTCACAGCAGGGGTCAGAGGAAAACATGGCAGCTAAATAACGTGTAGGACGCGCGAAATTGCTACTGCTATTGTACTACTGCTACTAATGTATCTCCTGCTGTCTTTGCATTATCAGATAGAGACATTTTAACTGATCCTTAATGCTTTATAGTGACTAGGAAAGTGCAAAATCATTTACGAAATGTTTTAAAAGTCAAACTTGATCACATTTCACTGAGCGCCAAAGATGGTATTTCATTAGCGTCCGTTATAGGAGTCACACCAATGCACCATACGCTGTGGGGTGCTTCCATTAGGGGAGCATGGGACAGCCCCTCCAAAAACTACAAAGCCGTGCCATTCAGCCCAAGACCTTTGATTTCAACCCACTCGTAACTATACGCTTTTCTGCCTGTCATCACCAATCATGGTTAGCCTCAAGATAAAAACGGCTCTTTGGCTGGCATCCCAAAAAAAAAAAAAAAAGTGGACGAAAGAGGAAATTCCCAAAGTGAAATAAGGACAGACCAGAGTTCAACTCTTCATTAGATGACAGCAGAGTTTAGCCATGATGGTCAGCCATAACAATGTCTTGTTTTATAAATGTTGACGGGTTTGATTCAGTTTGGAGGGGTGGTGATGACAGAAATGAACAAACCCTTATAAAGGAATGGTTCACCCGATGTCACCATTGACTAACCTTCACTCCAAATTTGTATGTTGACCTTTTATGTTGTAAGTTTTTCCATGGAAAACTCATGAAAAATGAAAAATCATGTTTTAAAAACATCATCCATACAGATCTTTTGCATACAAGGACCACAAGTTTATATTGTCCACAGGATGAATCAAAAAACACTATAAAAGAACAATGAAAAAGCTCCTATCACTCATGTGTATAAACCAACCAGGGCTTGACATGAACTTTTTTGCTCACCAGTCACTGTTTCTAGTGGTTTTCCAAAGTTACTAGCCACTCAGCATTTTCACTGACCACAATTTTGACATCAATGCCATGGGGAAAAACTGCCATATAGATATTTTTAATATTATCTCATAATTTGGCAGCAGGTATATTAGGCTGCTGTCACTTTAAGACCTGATGCACGGATTCATTATACTGTTACACATGCGTTTTCTTTCTCAACTGTTTACTTTACTTAAAACATAACTGACTGTGCTTACGTGAATACTCACCAAGACCGGCATTTTGACATTATTTTGTGTGTATTTGACTGTTTAAGTGCAATAAGCGACAGTTTGACATTATTTTGTGTGTATTTGACTGTTTAAGTGCAATAAGCAATGAAAAATAACTCAATTTAGTAATGAGAGGCACTTTGGGTGTGAGCACAAAATCTGCGGGAATGAGTAAAATTATGTGCAATATGTGCAATCCCACGCTGAAATTCAAGCCCTGTAATGCCAACAATACTCATCCGAAGCAAATGAAACGAGTGAGTGAGGGGAGGAGGGTTTGTGTGTCACTCGCTGTCGGAGAGATGAGAGAGAGAGAAAGAGCAGCTGGTATTGTGTGTCTATTCAGAGGAAAATGAGTATTGGAAGCGTTGCAGATATTTCAGTATCGATATGTATTGAAAAATCGATATTTTTGACAACACTACATTGCACTTAATTTATTATTCCAGATGCCTTTTTAAAAGACTACAATTGAAAAATGTATATTATATAAAATTCAACCCGCCAACCCAATTCCAATTCATCTGAAGCCATACGCCTCACCTTTGAGTGATAAACAGACAGATATTTTTACACTACCATTCAAAAGTTAGGGGTCAGTAAGATTTAAAAAAAATAAATTAGTACTCCTATTCCTACTCCCATTCTTAAGATTTCTATTTCAAATAAATGCTGTTCTTTTAAACTTTCTATGCATCAAAGAATCCTGAAAATAATTGTCATGGTTTCCACAAAAATATTAAGCAGAACAACTATTTTCAAAATTAACTGATGAAAAATTTTACTTGAGCACCAAATCGGCATATTAGATTGATTTCTGAAGGATCATGTGACACTGAAGACTGAAGTAATGATGCTGAAAGTTCAGCTTTTAATCACAGGAATAAATTACATTTTAAAATATATTAAAATGGTTATTTTTAAATTATAATAATATTTCACAATATTACTGTTTTTACTGTATTTTGGATCAAATAAATGCAGCCTTGGTGAACATAAGAGACATCAAAAACATTAAAAAAAAAATCTTATCTTCATCTCCGCCGGAGCTCTCATCTGCTACAAACTGGACGTCAATAACATAAAAAAATAAAACATCAACAAGTGTGCGCTGCAGCAGAGGTGAAGATATCAGTAACTAATTAGGGATTTTGTTCTTTTTGGTGTCACAAAACTATCGTACAGCTTCATAAACCTGATGCTCAAGTCACAGGGACTAATTTTAGTGTTTTTTGGAGCTTGAAAGTCCAAGGTCACTATTAACTGTGTCTACGTGGAGATCTTCCACAGAAAGAAAACAGCATACAGGTTCAGAATGACATAATGACAGAATCTTCTCCTTTAAAGTAACCCGTTCTCAACAACAACATTCTTCACAATTTGATTTATGAACTAGGCCAAAAAATGCCCAGTATTGTGAATGGCCATTACCAAGGCAACAAAACACAATCCATGGAGGGAACTAAATTCACAGCACATCAATCACAGAGAAACTAATTTCCCAGCAGCAAAACGCACAAGACAGAGAGCATCCAGTGAAAGCAGTTGGCCACTACTACAACCCTGCATGCTAGTCTCAAGAGTATTACATATAAATGAATTTAATTTACTGTAAAAATATGCTTTCAGCTGGAAGACATGCTAGCTCCAGCACTCCCAGTGACCTGACACACTGTAGGATAAACATGACTAGAAACTTTTGAATCTGTCAGTGTGAATGTCACTGAATGAGCACTAATATATCAAGTAACTTCTTGAGTCAATTCACATTAAACTGCAGAAATGTTTTTGCAGGAATTTATGCTTCAGCTCATTTACATAGTAAACTGCCTCTGGCCAAGAGTGACCACGTGTAACACCATTAAATGGTGCAACAAATGAATGATGATGAATGATGAACGAAAATCATAATTGCAGATTGACTTTCTGAAAATGATAGTGCTTCCATTTGCTTGCTGGGTAGGCAAAAAACTCATTAGCAAAAGCAGTTCCTGTCCAACATAAATGGGCTACGGCAACAGCAGTAATCATACTATATTACAGGCTGTGTATTCCTGTGCCCATCTTCACGCTGCAGGGGAAACCTTTGGCCTCATTAAGTAAAGCAGTAAATGTATAGTAGTATTCATACTTCAGCTGGTTTTATGCCAGGAGCTTCAGGCCTAGGCACAAAATACAGTGCTGGCTAAGACGGGAAAAACAAATAACAACAGTTTGAGCTGCAGCAGCCCATAAATCACTGGGTTTGCAAAGGGGACCTAAACTAGGTTTTGAGTAAATTACAGTAAATTATGTTAACTGGTTATCATGTATACAATACCTGTTATCGTTGAGTTGGGTGTATCGAGGTTGAGGGTCTGGGTCACCATCGTTAACATCATAGCTAGCATCTGGATCCTGAAAATATGAGTAATATATTTATTTTGTTTCAGGTGTCATGTCGAACTGAAAGGTAACAGTTGTTTACTCAAACTCACATAGTTTTGAAGCAAATCTGGGTGGTTTTTTTCAATTCCATCGTCTAATATGGACACGACGACGCCTTGTCCAGTGACGCCCTGCTTCCAGGCTTCCTTCACGTTGAGGTCACGATGATCTTCATTGTACTGAATGGAACGTAAAAAAAAAAAACAAATCAGCATAGATGCCACTTCCCTCCTGCTAACTATTCAGCTGACGCCAAACATCAACCTGTGTTTGTGGATCATCTTTCACTTTTGAAGTTCAAATCATCTCTCTAGTTCAAGGCTGCAGACTGCAGTCACCTCAAAAGCGCATTGCGTCCTGTTCTAGACATGAAAGATGCTGAAATTCTAGTATATGCCTTCACGACATCCTGTCTCACTTATTGCACACAATCCATACTGCACACTCAGCTCTGGAGTTTCTGGTTTTCTTGTGGTCCTCCTGCTGTGTTAACTGGTAGAGATTTTGCTGTAGTGTTTATGCTAGTTTGATGTTGCACAATTTTATGTCATTCCATCACGGTCACGTTTTTGAAGACGGTTTCTTCATAAAATGTCACAAAGTGCTTCAACTTAAACTTATCTTAATTTATTACCAAGGAAACATTTCTAATTTTCATTTAGTTTAAGTTAGTTTTTGCATTGATGCCAGACTTTTTGTGATAGAGAGGAAATAAATCAAAGGAGATTAAGTACTTATTTAATTTACTGAATTATGAAAAATGTTATATTTATTTATTTTTTATTTAGTAAACATTTTAAATTTATAGCTATCCACAACAAAGCCCAAGATCCAGCCACAAGAATAAATATAAAGACTTAATAAACATTAATAAATGAATAAATTATAATAATGACAAAAAAATAAAACTGTGACCAAAACAATATATAGAAGGATACAAGAACATTCAAAAACTTCAAAATTCTTGATAAAATCTCAGAAAAATTAAAAAATATATATATATATATATTATATATATACACACACACACACACACACACACACATATATATACACAAAATGCAAAAAAAATGAAATAAACATTTGCAATCAATAAAACAAAATTTGATGAAGAATTAACTGAAAGAAAATTATACATTAATTTAACAAGGATGCATTAAATTGATCAAAAACAGTACAGACAATTATGTTACAAAAGATTTACAGTATATTTCAAATAAATGCTTTATTTAAATGTTTTCTAATCAAAGAATCCTGAAAAAAATGCACAAAAATTTGCACAAAAATATTTCAACATTAATAATAATCAGAAATGTTTCTTGAGCAGCAAATCAGCATATTAGAATGATTTTTGAAGGAACATGTGACACTGAAGACTGGAGTAATGATGCTGAAAATTCAGCTTTGATCACAGAAACAAATTACATTTTAAAATATGTTAAAATAGAAATTATTTTAATTTGTAATAATAATATTTTACATTAAGTTTTAAGTTTTAAGTGTCAAATAAAAGCAGCCTTGGTGAGCAGAAGACGACTGTAACACAAAAACAAACACATCCAAATGTCGAACAGCCGAGCAAAAGACGCTGTGAGGGTGACCGTCCACCCACCCACTGTCTGACCACAGAGATCTGACCTCTCCCCACTTCACACGTGTGTCACTCCACTGCAGAAATGGACGTGGCCACCTGAGTTTATCTGAGCAGAAAATTTAATTTATTTCTCTGCATGGCTCCTTGAATCTCCTCCTGGTCACATCATCACTGCTCTGATCCCCAGGGTGCTTGAAGCCAGTAAGGTGCAGTCAGGTCTGATGACCCCAAAATGATACCCTTTCCTGTATATCCTGGGATTGCAAGTCAAACGAAGAGAACTGACAGTTTATTTCTTAAGTCTGCATCAGGCAAAATGATGCAATCTTGCCTCAAAGGTTCAGTAATAACGGCGGTGAGGCTGATAAATCGCCCGTTGATGACCTTCGGTCAACTTTCCCTGCATTCCATTCTGTGGAAATGTTATTGAGTGGCTTCTACCCGTTCTACTGATAAACATGATTGATAACGCTACTGTGAAGGGGGGAAAATGTGTTAAAAAAAAGGACTGGAGCTCAGTAAAATTTGATTTTTTTTTTTTTTTTTTTTACAAGTCATGACATTCCTCAAAATGTGAGA
This sequence comes from Hypophthalmichthys nobilis, assembly GCA_037950665.1. NCBI lineage: Eukaryota > Metazoa > Chordata > Actinopteri > Cypriniformes > Xenocyprididae > Hypophthalmichthys > Hypophthalmichthys nobilis. The sequence continues at coordinate 45,732,799 of CM075470.1, forward strand.
AAAAGCATCTATTGTCTACTTGGTTCATTAGCTGGAACAAAATGTCCGGGTCTGGTGAATCACCACTGAATGCAGAATGACTGAGCAATGACTTAACACAAATTGACCATTCTCATTGCACTGCACAATTCTCACAAATAACAGATATGGGATGTTGGGCGACTCTTAACAACTAGTTAAATAAATATAAATCAATATACATATATTTAATTAAATAATATAAATATACTATATTCATATTAAAAAAATAAACACTCATACACACACTACTGTCATTGAAAATGGATCTGTAAGTTATAATTTAAGTAATCATGAGGATTTTATAGTGCACATTAATTTAAATGGTCTTTGTTTTAAAGGGGACCTATAATGTTGCTTTTACAAGATGTAATATAAGTCTCTGGTGGTTCCAGAATTTGTCTGTGAAGTTTCAGCTCAAAATACCCCAAAGATCATTTATTATAGCTTGTCAAATTTGCCCCTATTGGGTGTGAGCAAAAACACGCCGTTTTTGTGTGTGTCCCTTTAAATGCAAATGAGCTGCTGCTTTCCAGAAGAGGGCGGGGCTTTAACAGCTCACGCTTCGGTTGCTCAACAACAACAAACACTGATGGAGAGACTGATGGAGACACTGATGGAGAGACTCAGGAAGAAGTTACAACTTTTAGAATGAAACTGGACGTTTCTGAATGGTTAGTGGATAAATTTATGTAGTTAAATTTAAATGTTAATCTTTTGTGCAAATCCAGCGTTGAATTAACTCTTGTTTGTGAAGCAGTCCGGCGTAAAATGATGGCATGACAACAACACTCTTCCTCTTCTCTAAAGCAGCCCAACATGGCCTCACCCCCTTTGTTGTGTGTACTCGGGGGCGGGGTTTATGTAAATTTTGGGGTTTGTGATGTCACTAACCCAGGAAGAAGCTCGTTGTAGTCCCTATTAGCCATTTGTTGTAGTCCTTAGAGAATTCTTTAAAATAAAATATCTCCCTTTGCATTGAACTTTGAGTGTCGTAACTTTGCAGATGTTGTTTATGCTCAAACAGCAACATTACACACTAACTAAAGTGAAATCATAATCAACCACCCCTTTAATAATAGTGAAAGTAGAAAAATAAGAGACTATGAGAAAAAAATGACAAATAACACTGAAACATTGCATGTAGTCTGCCTGACAGTCGATATTATAGTATCAGAGCTGATATAAGATGCTCTAAAACCAAAATGAAAAAATATTGGAACTGAATCATAGCTTTCTAACCTTGACAAATTGCAACTCATCACATGAGCTACATTTACACGCAGCCTAATAATGTTAATAATCTGACTAATAGCTCAATAGCTTCTTTTCGAGGAAAAGATGAATTGGCGTAATCTAAATGAAATTCCAATCCAATTGAAAGAGGTCGCGCAGATCTAACATCATAATAGAAAAATACACTGATGAGCCAAAACATTACCACATGCCTAATATGCTGTTGTTCTTCCGCATGCTGCCGAAACAGAGCTGACCCGCCGAGGCATGGAGTCTACAGGGAGGTGTGCTGTGGTATCTGGCACCAGGACGTTAGCAGCAGATCCTTTGAGTTCTGTAGGTTGAGAGGTGGAGCCGCCATGGATCGAACTTGGCTCCAAGGTCCAGTTCCGATGCTTGCATGTCCATTGAAGGCTCTTTTGACGGTGGACAGGGTCATCATAGGCACTCTGATTGGTTTGCGGCTACGTGTGATACACTGTGTGTTGTGACCATAGACTGTAAAAAAAGATGGACGACGCACCTTCACTCTCTTTCATTGTAGTAACTGAAGCCGCCAATGTCCCAATATGGCGCTGACATCTTGAGTCTCGAGTCTGCGCATAGTGAACTTGGAGCCCGAGTCTGCGCCGTAGTGAGCTGCAATATCAATGTCCCGCCCAAACTCAGAACAACTCATTATGTCGGCGTGAAATAAACAGTTATGGAAATGTTGAAATTAAAGTTAAACCTCCAATCACCTCGCGAAGATCCAGAAAAAAAGTCAGTTGCCGCCTCAGTGACTACTTCACTCAGAGAAGCTGTCAATCAAGATGTCAAACCCCTGTTTTTATAGTATCAAATAACTAACTAAAACCAAACTTATTTAAAGAACGAACACCTGAACTATCACCAGCGTGATAAAATCTGCCTATTATGACAGAAATTGTCTTTGGAAAAAAATATTTGAAGTGTAATTTAATTGTTTAGTTTGTCTAACGTCCAATTGGAATACATGGAGAGGGCGGGATTTATGACCTATACTGCATTCAGCCACCTGGGGGCGATCAAAACGCTTTGGCTTCACTTTTCAGGACTCGTGTGGCACGCTTGGTTGTGACACATTCCTCCCATAACCAACATTAAAATTTTGTGTGGCTTACGCCACATTAGACCTTCTGTTGGCTCGGACCAGATGGGATAGTCTTCATTACCCTCATGCATCGATGCGACTTGGCCGTCCAACTCCCTGTCGCCGGTTTATGGTTTGTCCCTCCTCGGACACTGTTGGTAAATTCTCACCACTGCCGACCACGAACAACCCACAAGCCTCGCCGTTTCAGAGATACTCTGACCTAGTCGCCTTGCCAAAACAATTTGGCTCTTGTGAAAGTCGCTCAGATCTCCCATTTCTCCTGCATCCAACACGTCGATTACAAGAACTGATTGTTTGATTACCATCTAATACCCAGACCTTGATCAACCATATCTGCTTCACCTGTGACTGGTCATAATGTTTTGGCTCTGCCACATTTTTTCTCTAATTGATTGGGATTAATCGTGATTAAAAATATTGGAGTTTTTGATATTTTTACATTGTAATAATTTCACAGTTACTCTCCAAATTAATGTAGAAACAACTTAAAGACAGTATATTTTTACTTTTTGTTTAATAGCATCTTTGTATCACTGATACTAATCCTGCTACTGATGTCTCTATGAAATTGATTTTTTTAAAACATTAATTATAGACATTCAATATTACAGTATAACTAAAAAGCTATCAATTTCAACATTTATTAGGCTTTAAAAAAATAACTTTTAATTTAAGTGAACTTAAAACAATCTTCACATAAACCCATTATAATAATAAATGTCATTTACCTGTGGCCTGTCTAACAGGTAAGAAATATACAGAAAATATACAGACACGACATTCACAGACAATGCGTTCTCCTTTCTCTTGTGGCGCTTGAATGGTTTAAAAGCATTTGCATGAATAAGAGCGTGATCATATAATGTAACACTAGACAAATTATGACGGAAAAAACGGATGCTGCTTTAATTAAATTGAAAAAGTTAATCGCATGCGTTAACGCACTAATTTTGACACCACTAATAATTAATTAATAATAATTCTCACTCATAAACAAATGAAATATGGCCACTTTAAAATTGTGATACAGTGAGAGTGACATCTCAGGAGAAGATATGTATAAAGACTGATAGAGAGGGAAGGCCAGCACATCTGTAAAGTTTCCGAAGAGCCAAATCACAACCGGCTGATTAAACTTTAAGCTCCACCAGATGACCATAATGGCAACAAGTTCATTGTTACACAATGCCCCATTTAATAGGGGCAAAAGGAACAGAATCCTATGAGTCCAAATAGAAGATTGCAACAGCCCACCCAGACCATCCAGTCCGAACGGGAGGTATCGTGCTTGCAAATAAATAAACAGTTTGTGAACACACGTATGCCCACAAACAACCGATGAGCTATTTACTCACCAAGTACCACTGCTGTGCAAACTTCGGATCGGTCGGCTCATTGTAAATATCCCTCTTCGTTCTTCGTTTTACCACCTGCTGTTCCACCCACATTACCTTGAGAAAACAAACAAACAGTCAGAGACATATGAGAAATATTTGCTTCCAAGGTTTCCCATCAGTTCAGTTCTAAAGTTTGTTTTCAACATCAATGGATCATTAAAGGGTTCATGACATGAGAAATCAAATTTGCCTTGGTCTCTGTACCATTTGTACCATTAAAACATCTTGTACCATGAAAGTTTTATAGCTTACATTATAAACAAAGCATTTATTTAATCAAGCTCCAAAATCGGCTCGTTTTTATACTGCAGGATCTGTGACGTCACATTTGCATATTATAACTGCCTCCAGAGCAAGACAGGTATACATCATTCACTCTGAACCATTCTTTCACAATTTTAACCCTGGTAGATCTTGACATTGTCATCCTGGAATATGGCCATGATACATCTTAATACATGGTTGTTTAAGAAATGCTATACAGCTACACACTCCATCTTTTAGTGTTAAAAGAACCGTTGCCAAACATATAACATGCTAGAAACATAATAATCACTGTAATAATGATCCACTCATAGATTCTTAAGTATTTGCCTATTAAAATCGAAACAGCGACTTGATGAAAGATTAAAAGCCATTTAGAATAACAAGTCAGAATAGCAAACAACAACGAAACTTGTGCAATAAGACCAGAAACATTACAGTAAATATGGTCAATTTGGATTTCATGTCATTAAATAAAAGCTGATGAAATCTGCTGACAGACACCGTCCTGTTTTCCATCTCCTCACAGTCCTCCTCCACTAAACACAAAGACAGAGAGGCCTGCTGAAAGACGGGAAGCCGTTTCTCTAGGGCAGCGACTGCTGCAGCGGGGCAGAAAATGCAGACGGTGGCAGATTATGTGATTGACAGCTCATTGCTGCTCACGCCAGAGCTCACTGCTCACTGTCTAGAATGACTTTTTGTAAAGTGGATGAACTGGACAGACATGTGACAGCAAAGTGAAGCGAATGGTAAAAAAAAAAACGAATGACAGCCAGTTGGGACGTTCACAGGTCTGAAGAACCAACCAGAACAACCATCACTTGTCCGACCACTCAACGTCCCTCAAGGTCACGTTGTCATGATGAAATTTAGATGTAATCTGAGCATGATTTGCTGGTAATCTACAGAAGTGCAGTATATCTGCTTTCTCCAGATGAATTAGTTAATAATTAACCAATCATTTGTGTAGTGACAGCTGTTCAAAGTTTAGGTCATGTTGTCAGAGATTCTTTGTTTGACTTGACTGACAAAATCAAACATTTCCACAAACACTAGTGTTGTTTAAGGCAAGCATCACTGTTAATGTGGCTTATACTTGGAGTTAGGGATTTATTCATGTTTCAAGGTTAAAACTTGTAACCGTAACCGTATGCAAATGATCTTTGAAAAGTCAAAACAAAATTAAATTTCAAATTCAAAAACCCAAAAAGTCAATAAGATAATAGAAAAATAAAATAAAACAAATTCTCCAATTCCATTTCAAAGTTTCAGATAAAAACTACTTTTATGATCAAGTCCCTTAAGTTTTGGAGTAGATATTTTTAGTCTCTTTGTGGCAAGTTCTTTTTGAACAAGCAAGATAAAGTTCAAAACCCACTGATGTTATCACTGGAACGCAGATCCAAAAAAATGCATGAAAAAAAATAAAGAAAGAAAGAAAGAAAGAAAGAAGTGCTGGATAGGAACCCGAATTAATATCTGAGGCTGTCTGCTTGGCAAGTTACTGGGGAGAGACATGTTGTCTAAACATTATATTACTTTTCCCCCTGCTGATTAATTAGCAAGAGTAATACGGTAATTAAAAAGTAGCACACATAAGCGTTTCTAACTTTTAAAGATCAACCTCATCTGAAAGTAAGCTCAATTAGAGCCAGTACTCTGTTGGCAATGCAATGCATAATGAATAACCTCATGACTGATGTTGCTACATCTGTGACAGCTCTGATGTTTTGACTTGAGCCAAATGCATTTCAAAGAGAATATGAATGCTGCCAAAAGACTCAGAAATAGGAAATGCATTTCTGAAGCTATATAGATGGACTGAGTGATGGACAGAACAGAGAGAGGGAGCTGAAGATGAACAGTGTAGAGTTTTATAAATGGAGTCCGGATGGAAGTGATCTGGAATATCTTAACCTCTACTCTGGAAATGCAGATAAAGGCAGTTGCTGAAATCATATTTCACAGAAAACATTTAGCCATAAAGACTAATGCATGCTTTTTCTTGATTTACAATTTATTAGACTTTACTTAAAAGGATAGTTCACCCAAAAATGAAAATCCTGTCATCATTTATTCACCCTCAAGTTGTTCTAAACCTGTACGAGTTTCTTTCTTCTGTTGGACACAAAATAAGATATTTTGAAGAATGTCGGTATAAACAGATGATTGGTCCCATTGACTTCCATAGTATTTGTTTTCCATACTATGGAAGTCAGTGGGGATCAGCAATTGTTTGGTTACCAATATTCTTCAAAATATCTTATTTTGTGTTCAGCAGAACAAAGAAATTCATACAGATTCGGAATAACTTGAGGGTGAGTAAATGATGACAGAATTTTCATTTTGGGGTGAACTATCCCCTTAAAACTTGCCTAAATGCAAAAGTCAAGCAAAATATGATGCATGAAGACTGCATAGTATAAAGTAATTAGCACTCCACATCTGACAACAGTCACTTATTGTTTGTGATAAAACATGTCTGAAAAAGTTGTTTTTTCTGAAGCTAAAGGGAGCGAAAGAATTCAACAACAGGAAGCGAAGCAGGGCAGTCAGGGGAAATGCCACTGGGAGTGCATGCTTTACAAGGCCAACATCTTCACACGACTGCAGGTTTCACTTTACAAGGAGCGATTTGTGTCACAATAATAGTCATTTGTGAGTAGGCCTGTCTCGATGATCAATATATCGACTTATCGCATGATAAATGGACGCAATATATACTGCCCATTATGTTTACACAAAAATGAATGTCACCAACATTTTGCCTCGGTCATCTTATCTGCTCTCCTTGTCGGAGGTGATAGCGGGCCTCAGGCAGCTCTTTCATACACATAGCGGACATCGACATACACAGAAGGCATAATTTGCAGCATTATAGTGTTTTCCTGACAATTACAGAGAGTTTGGAAGAATATGGGCAAAATGGTGCACACTCACAGCTACCGTTAAGGGGCCATTCACACAGAACGCCTCTTTGCATCTAAAAACGAGAGGAATGGTTTTAAAAAAAGCTCAGCGTAGAACGCGAGGGTCTCGTGACGCGCTTTTGAGATGGCAATAACAAACAAATAAAACAGTTGTCATGCCAACTTGCTACTGTAAACAGAAGCTCACAATGCTTGCCCCGCCTCCGAGCTCTTCTGATTGGTCCACTGTTTTGGAACTGATATTGATGAGCGGCGCTGCGTGTAAAAGTTGAAATTCTTTTAACTTGACACGCCGTCTTAACGCGGCACTTGTGCATGACCTTTACGCTCGCGTCTTGTGCAGCGTCTCGCGCATGATATGGCGTTCTAAAAACGCAGCGCTCAAGTTAAAATCAGTTCAACTTTTAAAAAATGCGTCTCGAGACGTCGCGTTTTTTCCCCATTCCACTGCCCGCGTCTCGCTTTTTTCAAAGCAAATACGCGTTCTGTGTGAATCAGCCCTAAGGCCACTAGGACGTGGCAGTTGAGTGTGTCTAGATTATTTTCACAGAGAACGCGTTTTTGCATTCCACTGCGCCGTTTTTCCATGCAAACGTGTGTTCGCGTCTTTCAGAGCATCTTGTGCATGATGCGCCGTTATAAAAATGTGTTAAAATAAAGTTAAAAGTTAAAATAAGTTCTTTTAAAAAAATACACCTCTAGAAAAATAGATTTAGCAGCAGATATGGCCTGAAACATCTGTGCCTTTGCTCATATGGACATCTGACTAAGAAGGGTTTGTGTTTTTCAGCAATAGTGTGTACGCACCCTTACTTTACTGAGAAAAGAAGGTCAGGAAAAAATATGTACATGGAAAGTCTCCATATAAAGGCCTTTTGTGCATTTGCAAGTGTGTTTGTTTCTTTCTACTACATTTTGCACTTTTTGTTAGCAAAACAAATTTATCTAAATATTCTTAAGAGTTTAGTTCATTGTCATTTGAAAGCGTGTAGGCCTACTTGCATTATTATGCTGTTATATTATGTTTATATATTCAGTGGCATAAAATAGTGTTTAAATGACAATATCGCAATAATTTTTTGGGACAATATATCGCCCAACAAAAAGTAGTTATTTTGTTAGTGCACTGTTAATGTCATTTTTTAAACATTGTTTTAATTGAAATTACTACTAGTGCTTGCTTCATATCTTAAATTCAAAAGCAGTTATTGCATTCTCATTTGCATTTTTATCTTAAATGTCATATTTAAGATAAAAATGCAAATTAGAATGCAATAACTGCTTTTGAATTTAAGATATGTAACAAGCACTAGTAGTAATTTCAAAATATTTGCAGTTAAAATTAATTTGACAACCCTACAGCTCACTACTCAATTTTTGACTTAATCATTGGAGAATGACAGGTGTTGGTGCACTTGTTAAGCGAGCGTTAACATTCACAACAACAAAACAACAATCTATTTTTAATTTAGCAGATGCTTTCATCAAAAGTGACTGACAAAGGAGGAATACAAAAAGCGATTGATCATAAGGAGGCAACAGCATGAAAAAAAGCTATAATAGATAGTTTCTAGATTGTTCAAATGTGTACAGGCTAGAATAGAGATGAAAGTAAGAAATAGTGGAAAAATACACAACTTTGAAATGATCTCTAACAGATGGCTAAGGAAATGGCAACTGACTTCCAGGCTATATTTAGGAAGAATTCTTTTTTTTAAAAGCCTCCAGCATTTTCTGATGCGGTTCCCAAAAGACTGATGTCTTTGACAATGCATCCAATGCATGAAATTTAAGAGGACACCTAGCATCATCATAACACAAGGACTAATCATTGAGCGTTCATGAACAAAAGCAACTTTCTGGAAATGTATTCGACATTAGACAAGCTCCATGCGACGACTCTCTGTCATTGTGTTGGGTCGCAGACAGGTTCATTATTCACACACCTCATCACTTCTGCACACCGGACAACGGAGTACTTTTTCCATCTCGAGGGAAGTTGCTTTGCTCCTGGAGGCCATTCGCGCTGATGGAGCGTGGCGTTACAGCCATGTTACAAGATGGACTTTTTAACCCCCTGTTAAAGGTGAGTAATGGGCCATACGGGTCCAGTCAGTGATTTCCATTAAGGGGGTTTCTAGCCCTTAGCATTCCTCGGGCATTAAAATAGCAGGGTTTGTGTTTCACGTCTCCTCAGAACTCACCATCTGGATCAGAGAAGGTGAACGACAAATACTAAGGCTGTACTGAACGAACGCAGAGGTCAACGCATCGGGAGCAACGCAACTTTAAATGCTCGTATTTCACACCTGTGACAAGAGAAACCGAAAGTCTTTTATTTGGCGTTCTTAAGAGCAATGTACACGGGAGGAAACTGAGGAGTTGTGATATACAAGCGTGTGAGAGTGTGAACAGAAAGATTCACAATAACATTCAGAGTAGGCAAGTCAAACACCAGAAAATAAGCAAGCAAGGTTTCTAGAAACAGCTGGGAAAGAAGAAGAAAAAAGATCTCTGGACAAATAAAAAAAATGTCTCTCCTTAATCCTTTATAAAACAAGGACAAAAAAACTAGAAACGAGAGTGTGCTGCAGAGTCTCAGTGAAACGAAGTATAACGAAGATGAACGACTTGAAAATGATTTCTTACATTCCCAACAGTGACTGGGTCTAGTTAGAGTCCCTGAGGACATGTAATGAGGTCTTTGAGGAACCAGACAAACTTAAAGACATTGAGGGCAATAATGAATGTCCAAAGTCATGCAGTGTCCTATTAGCTGAAGTTAGAAAAAGGGGTACGCTGCAAAAAATAGTCATATAGCCCAATGTCATAAACCAGCACAAAGCAAATAACTTGCTTGCTTTAAACTTTACTTGCTTCAAGGGACTTTCCATAAATAGTGTATATATTAGGGGCTTAAATTCTTACAAGACCAGTGAAGGATGTGTTTAACCTTCATAAAATGTTGATTTCAACCTCATGAGGTCAAACTAAATATTATATGAATCTTTTCATTTCCTATTCATTTTAGGGCTGCACGATATATCGTTTTAGCATAAATATCGCGATTTGCTTATCTGCGATTATCACATCTCAGCATGTGCGATGTCAAGTATAGGGATCGTAGTTGATCCGTATGGACCAGGCACCATGGTTCGAAACGCACGTGATTATCGGATTAATTGCAAAGTTTAACCATTATAGAGTGAAAGTTTATCATTCGCATGTGTTTTAGGTCCTGTCAGTTTAAACATTTAAGTGATTTTAACCATCTGAGTGCATAAAGACACGAAAGAGAACTCAATTTGTGCTGTTTTCTGGATGTGTAACAGTATATTGGATCCGTGCATTAGCTCTTAAAGTGACAGCAGCCTAATAAACCTGCTGCTGTCTGAGTCATTAATGTTAATCAAACAACAAAATACAAAGAGAAAATCACTTTTGTAGCTTTAACAAGGATTAATTATATTTAATTTATACAGTCAGGGCTCAACGCTAAGGATTTTTTCTACCGGCCCGGTCGGGCAAGTGGTTTAAATTTTTACTTGCCCTGCCAGAATTTTCACTTCCCCCACAATAAAAAAGAAAAAGAAAAGAAAATGGGCCTATAAAATAAGCCTACTTATTGTTTTCGTTGTTTTTGATACATAGATTAACTCACTTAAATTTTAAATATTGTTAGACAAACAGTAAGTAATAAAATAGGAACAAATAATCAAATTACAAGTAATAGCACAAATACAACACAATAAACAAATGGAATAAATAGTGCTTTTCAGGTTATGATGTAGGCTTAAAAGTAGGTACAGAAATTGTAATCTAATGTAAAACTATATAACTATAGATTAAACTTTATTAAAGTTTATCAGTCAAGAGCAGTTACAGATGCATAAATAATGTTTTGAAATGTTGAAAATATAAAACTTTAAATACTGTTATTTGAAATACCCACCAGGAGGTGGCAGCAAGTCCCTGTTAATAAGTGAGTGATTGAGATTCAACCGATTCATTCAAATGGCTGATTCATTCAGGAAGTGTTGCTCAGAGATGCAAAACAATTCTGTGGACTTTGTTTGGAACTATTTTCGTTGGTGAAATAGAGCGAAACAAGCGATTTGATGTCTAAAATGCCTTAAGAAAGCCTTAAATGCCTTAAGTCACTTATTATAAACTTCGTTTATTATAGTTTGTACGTTGTATAAAATCAATATCACATTTGTAATCATGCTTATATTTGGATAAAAATGGCACTCTTCGTGTAATATTGGTTAACCATATTAAATTATATAAATATAAAAGACAAACAGGGGCATTTTTGCCACTTATCTTGAATTCTGGGGGCATTCTAAATGTATTTTAATAGACTAAATCACGCAGTGAAATCCTGCCCTCTAAATATGCACGCTCACTAGTCTAACCTACTAGACTATGTCACGTAGTGTATGCGTGCACTCAATGGATATGTTTTTGTTTGGTTTTTGTATAGTGAGGGACATACTCTATAATGTCAGATCGTTAAACGAACAATTACGATATCATAGACGATATATATAACGCACACCCTACAGCACTGGCCCGATCGGGCAAGTGACCATTCTGTCTACTGTCCCGAGCGTCGTTCACACTGGACCCGGGCCATCGGGCAGTCCTTATTGTCAAGCCCTGTACAGTGAAGACTATGTAATGTTATTTTACATTTGATTATTCAATTTCTGTACCTGAATACTGTTAAGGGGGTCGCACACCGGACGCGAAGCTCAGCGCCGCGCAGCGCCACGACACGTCTTTAAAATTCGAACGCATTGTTTTCTATGAGTGTACGCACACCGTCGGCGACATGAATCGCCACCTGTCCGCGGCGCCCAGCTATGACTCAGGAAGTTGTTCAAAATCCTGCCACGCCACAGAGCACCATGTACATTGTTTTACATTAAATTTATATTATATTTATCTCAAATCGTCGTTAATGTACATACTGACTTCACCCTGTGCTGCATCAGTTTTACATTCTTAGTTTAACAGCTTGAATAAAGTCTAAAAATGTATAATAAACGTAGCCTTTTCTTTCATTTTGCTCTGTTGTGTCATTTTTCCATGTACACTAACCTCAGAGCGAAATATTAAAGCATAGGCATATGTAACGTTTCCCCGTCGACTTAAAACTCACCCATCGTGCAACTCTTCTATAAGGAGTCAATTCAAAATTGAGCTCGCGCGTATATAATGTGCGCGGCCGGTGTGCGATACCTGTGAGTTGTCCGAGACGCGACGCGGTGCGGCGCTGAGCTTCGCGTCCGGTGTGCGACCCCCTTTAGACTTACATGAACAATTTTCTATGCAGATTCACTCCCTTTAATTATATAAAAAAAAAAAAAAATCACCCCAATCATTCTGTAATGGATAATTCTTTCCAAATAGAGCTATTCGTTTGGTGAACCTTGCAATGTCAGTTTTTTCTAGTATCGTGCAGCCCTAATTCATTTTATACGAGGTCTTTATATGAACTCCTTCATCAAAAATCATGATGAAATGCTCCATTTTATCAAATTTGATCATGACTACAAAGCCATTTATTTTCTAGCAATTATTAAACATCAAAATTAAATAGAAAGGAGGGATTGGCTAGATTAGGAACCAAATGTTGAAAACAAACAAAAAAAACATTTATTCAAGCAAAGTCATGTTAAAACAAAATGGTTGCATTATTGATACATGCTGTAGCATGAATCCAAATTGTGCAACTTTATGAGTTTCACAACTATAATTTTTTTTTTTTTTGGTAATATATATTTCTGTAAAGTGCCTTAAAACAGCTTTTCAGCAGATATTTTTACAACATAATATTTACTAATTTCTTTACTCTCTCTGTCAGACTTATTCAGATCTCAATGGCTTTAGTGTTTTGACTTTTTAGACAAGGTTTGGTCAACAAAACCTTTGAGTTTGTTGGTGAAAAAAAAAAAATCTGGAAGGAGCTGTTCTGATGAGGCAGATCCAGATTCTACATTTCACACATACCTGGGGTTCTGTGTGCAGACGAATGTGTGTTCCTCTGTGCTCTGATAAAGACCTCTTCACCACTGTGCGGTGCCTGAAGTGATAATAATCTCCAAATACCTGAGGGCGAAAAAAAAAAACCACAAGGCTACATTTAGCTCACCACATACAAATTTCTTAGAAAGAACAAATTCTTCTATAAATTTTCCAAGAATTCAAACAGCCATTTTGTTTGTAGATTCTAAATGTTTTAAATGTAAGAACTAAAACATTGCAAAAATCTAGTTGAAAACAATCAAAGCATATTTCTCACTAAACAACCATAAGAATAAGGCAGCAATATAACCAAATAACAACAACTAACATTAAAGGTGCAGTATGTGATTTCTCAAACAAAGTCAAGTCAAGTCCCTTCATTGCTCCACCCCCAAAATGCACAAACACACAATGCAAGATTGTCTCTGAAGTGAAGCAAAATACAGCTTCACAAAAAATAAAATGAAGATGTTGTTGTACTGCTGATTGGCTCACTCTCTTTCCTCCCCCATCACAAATGGACACGTCTCCAGGGTTTTTCCTGGGTCAAAAATGGTGGTGACAGACATGGTCATCCACACAAACAGTAAAAAGTGCCCTACCCACATGATCTGCGAGCCCAATACTGACAAAGTACCCGTCACTCTCACTGTAATTTTTTCTTGCACTCTTTGCAAAAAAATCTGTGATTTCATTGCTTTGTAAGAGAAGATGCTTCTTTGCTAGACCTGAAAATTATTTTGGTATGTATAATAATATTAATTAATAATCAGTATTAAAAAGTAGCATTAAAAAAAAATGTCATTAACTAACAATATCATTTTCTACCATATACAATTGAATGCACCTAGCTAACAACATCTTGCTGTGTTCTGGTTTTACCTCAATCCAGTATAAACTAACTGATTTTATAGCTAATTTCTACACATTGTCATTTAAATAACCTAGAAATACTGTGGATTATTAAGGCTAATTTTACTAACCACTCTTGCTAAATACGGTGAGCACACTTATGTTCTCATTTCAGAGTTGTTCGAGTAAATGATTTGTTATAGATCGTGTGGGCAGATCAGTTGTTTTCATGATTCATTAAAATAAATCTGTTCAAATGAGTCATTAGGTCGCGACTGTTATTAGGACATCGCAAAAGATTTGTCAACACAGAAAACACTTCATCACTGGATAGGATTTTCTTTTTGTATACTGAAAGTGTGGTTTATGTCAGCTGCATGTGCACGCCTGTCAGAGAAGATGAGGTGACGTTCTTTTTAGTACTATTCACACCCAGCAGTTATTCAGGAAAAACAGTCTCCGAATGCGCCTATTGAAACATGGATTTGGTCTTCCGAACTTTTAGCATTGTGTCAGTTGATTTAGACAGTGCTTACTTTGAAGACAGAGAGTTCGTGCACACGAGGGAGGAGGTCTGCTCGTTCTGTCCGTCAGCGCAGCAGTCATCTGCATCACTAATAAACAACTCAATAACTGATCAAATAAAGCCAAAAAAATTTCCATGTAGGAAAAACCCTGGTCTCCTACTGCTGATTGGCTCACTCTCTCTCCTCCCCATCATGAGTGGACACACCCCCTACTGCTGATTGGCTCACTCTCACTCCTCCCCCACACATTACGTAACCACATTGGAAAGGTCACGTGTGTTGAAGGCAGAAGTACCCCAGTAGGGCAAAAAACTCCAACTCATTTTCTCCTCCAACTTCAAAATCGTCCGACATCATTGTTTTACTTTTTTTTTGTAAAGGGCGTTTGACTTAGTCTTTGCCCATTCGCTTTGTAGACACTGGATCGGTACTTACACCTACGTCACACGTGACCTTTCCAACATGATTCTGTAATGTGTGGCGCATCGCAGAGCAGTGCAAGATGAGCGTTTGTGGTTAAAAAGCATATAAATTTCTTTAGAAAATTACAGATCGTTTCTCTAGATAAGACCCTTATTCCTCATCTGGGATCGTGTAGAGCTGTTTGAAGCTGCACTGAAACTGACATTTGGACCTTCAACCCGTTGAACCCCAGTGAAGTCCACTATATGGAGAAAATTCCTGGAATGTTTTCCTCAAAAACCTTAATTTCTTCTCAACTGAAGAAAGAAAGACATGAACATCTTGGATGACATGGGGGTGAGTAAATTATCAGGAAATTTTAAATCTGAAGTGAACTAATCCTTTAAGTCTATTCTGTAACACAAAATTTAAATTAAAGCGAATGCAACTCCATTACAGATCATCGCTACGAAGCCCAGCTGTGGACCCAGGCATGACCTTAATGATCCAGATGGAAGAAATATTAACAGACAGAAATGCACACAGCTGTACATGTCCAACACTCTCAAGTACAAGTAACACCGAACGAGTCAATCTCCTGTCAGCCGACTGCACAATCACACATGACAAGATCATCCAGAGGGCCAGAGTCATCAAACCGGCACTGGTGCAGATCGATTTCTCTCTCCATTTGATGAAAGCTAAATGTCTGGGTTCATGCTGTCATGCTATAGATTCAGACTATAGAATGGGAAAGATCTTCCAGACATCAAAACAGCTGTACAGTAAGACACATGCTCATTCGCAAGACCAGAAACATTGACAACCTCCAGTTACTAAACATTTTGATTAATTAAAGCAGGTAACCAGCAGTCAAATACAGTAAATACAGACCAACCCAAAGTTTAAATACATTTTTAAGCGATAAATTCAAAGGTACAGCAAAACTACTTTCACAAGGCGCACTGCAACAAAGTCATTCTTTATCCGAAGGGCGGTAACATGTAATAGGAACCCCTGTTAGAAAGATCGAGGACAACAGCTCTACATTTATTCTTCCATGACGTCCCAAGTATACAGACCGGATTACAGCATGTTGATGCAAACACCTCCACCCAAACAAAGCCAGCAAGGCAATAAGCCCTTGACAAAGCAAATTTGACAACTGGCGACCCAGTAAAAATCATAATAAACACTGAAAGCTTCAAACGCAGAAGGGTAAAAATAAAAACCGTAAAAAAGGAAAAAGCTAAAGAGATGGAAGACTGAATAAGAGATGAAACACTTATTGAATGCTAGCGAGAGCCTGGCATGTTTTGTGGTTAACAAGAGAACAATAATGACAGAAAATAACACAAGAATCGATGGCAAGAAAAGATAACTGAAGAGGGATGGGTAATAAGCACATGCAGCGCTCTGAGAGCTTTGTTAGTCACAAAGGGAAATAGATTGAGGATGGGTATGGGTGTATTGTGCAAGATAAGAGTCCTAAAAGATGAGCATCAATCTCAGACGGGCCTGAATCCAGCGGCTCCGGGGCGCAGGGGAGCGCAGATGGAGATATGCTCGTCTTGTCATATCAGACCACCATCAGACAAGCATCTCAACTGCCTGGAAACATGCAAGAGGAAAGGCATGTGGAGGAGAAAAAAACCTTCTATCTACACTAAAACTTACAATCCACATCTGAAAATGATATCAGTGTTGGTTAAACAGTTGGCATGCCTTTGCGAAATGTGTTCCTTGTGTCTGGAAGCAACGTACGCATTCCAACTCTACTCTTCAGAAAAGACTACACTAGAATAATTATTTGTAATTATTAACTTACTTTAATTACCAAAAATATAATAGTTAGTTTTGTTCCACTATTTGCATGCAACCCTGTTAATGGCCTGATTTGCTTTCTTAAGAGACTTAACACAGATGGGCTACAAATTGGTGTCCCATTATACTTTTAAAGCATTAGAGGTACATGTTTTTTTAGCAAACGCTATTGTTTAACAAAATTATTCCAACATGGACAGCAGCTAATTTTAAACACATGAAGAATTTGTTACCAAAGTTACTGTAAAAAATGAAAAAGCTAAATTTATTTTTATTACATTTTTATGTAAAATGTATTTATTTTTATCAATAACTAAAAAAAAAAAAATCAATAACTAATCTATCAATAATTAAATCTTCATTTATTATAATTGTTAATCTACGATTTAATGTTTAATTTAAAAAAATAACTTAATTCATTAAAAAAACAATTCGATATAAATTAAGCTTTGACTTAGGATTTATTAATGATTCATAAAATTAAATAAATTATCAATAACTAAATCTGCAATCCAGTTACTTATAGCTTTTAATTTATTATAATTGTTAATCTACAATTTAATATTTAATTTTTTTAAATAAAAAAATAATTAAAATTTGATAAATAAATAAAAAAATAAAATAAAATAAAATGAAATAAAATAGTATTTATTCAGAGATGTCCCATTTTTTTTTTTCCAGGACTGCAAATGATAGATTTCTTTTTGTAATTAAATTTATGTGAAATGTATTCATTTTAATAACTAAAAAACAACTGAAAGCTTAATTTAAGCTAAATCTGCAATCCAGTTACTTATCGCTTTTAATTTATTACAATCGTTAATCTACAATTTAATATTTAATTTTTTTAAATAAAAAAATGATTTAAAAAATAATTAAAAAAAAATAAAACAGTCCGAGATATTTTAAGCTTAGACTTACACTCTAAAAAATGCTGGGTTGTTTCAACCCAAATTTGGGTCAAATATGGACAAACCCAACCCTTGGGTTAAAAATTTTATTTAAAAATTTGACCTAAATTTGGGTTGAAACAACCCGGCATTTTTTACAGTGTAGGATTTAATTAATTATTCATTTTCATTTTTTTTTATTTAAATAATAAAATAAAATAAAATAAAAGCTCAATCTGCAATCCAGTTACTTATTGCTTTCAATTTATTACAATTGTTATTCTACAATTTATTATTTAATTTAAAAATAACAATAATAATAAAACAATCCTATATATTTTAAGCTTTGACTTAATGGATTCAATTAATGATTCATTTTCATTTTTAAACAATTAAAATTAATATAAAATAAAATAAAATAAAAAATCTTAATTCAGACATGTCCCATTTTTTCCCCAGGACTGCATATGAGAAAAAGGCTACACAAACTTGAGATTTTACAACTTCGACCAAAGAGTATGACCTGTAATTAAAAAGAACGTTGTAAATCTTGTATTTAAGATATTAGCCAAGACGCTGAGGTAATGCTAGCATGCAATAACCACATAATAATGGCATGTAAAGAGTATTATAGACGTTAGAATCTGACCTCAGAGTCTGACCCATAGTTTGGGGGTTAGACCATATGACACAGCACTGACCAGGAGTGGTCCACAATTTCCCACACAAATTAGGGCTATTATCTAAAATTAGCCTCCGCCTCGCATCGCCATGAAACTACCATTAACATTCCTTGCTATCTTCTCTTTAATGAAGGCGAGCACACGTTCAGCAGTCGAAACTTTAACTAGTAGGTGGAATAAAACAATGGAAAAGGCAATTTGTAGATAAGCCAGAGCTGGTGGAGGAAACACAGATGTTTACTGTGGGAAAATGAGCTAGCAGTGGGCAGGCGAAATTTGTGATCATTTCAAGAGCAATTACAAATCAACAATCCATCTGACTCATTGCGCAAATGGAGCAATTAGTCTCTGCAATCGAAATCAGTCTCTATGATGTGCATGATTATCTGCATCAGTCCAACTTATCCATAAAACATCAATATATCGGCCAGGCCAATTAATCAGCTGATATCTGGATTTTTATGTCAGCTTCCAATAGTGCTGGGCAGTATGACCAAAAATGTATATCACGGTATTTTTCAAAATTATATCGGTTTCACGGTATATGACGGTATTTTTTTCCCCTATGCATGACCGGGCGTTAACCACATTTTCTACTGATTGAGAGAGGAAATACTGCAGTAGATTGACTAGAATGCCCTGTTTTACTGTCATGATGAGTGAATATTGTAGAAAAATTCCACACTAGAGTTAATACAGGTTTACAAAGCCCCACAAAATGATGCTGTGGGGAGACAACAACCAATAAAACACAGACCTGCAACACACTCATTACAGACACATGAATATTAAAATACGACCATGGAGATAGAAAAAAAAAAAAAAAAAAAAAGAGTTGAGGGCACCTTAAGCATTTTAAAAATCTAACCCTATATAACAACAAACTGCCAAAACGAGGGAGAAACGCAGAAGAACATTTAAACTGCCTAAGGATATTTTCAGTACATTTAAGAGCACTACAGTCTCTGAACAAATGACACACATAAGTTTAACACAGAAAGAATAAAGCAGTTAAATTTTTGCCCATTCTTCTTTGAATTGTCAGTCTATTTATTAACTTACATCGTCTTCTGTGTAGCAGAATAACCCATCGTGTCATCGCGGTCGTGATCAGACATACAGTTCAGTGTCCTTTGCATAACGTTACATTTCATTTGAAGAAGATGTGATGAAATATGTGCGCATACACGCTGTTGGTTCATGTTTAGAGCACTAGTGTATATGAAATAGGTTCATAAAAAACGTAAACACGCTCGCTCCGGTCTATATAATATGATCCATGTGGAGAACGTTGTTAATCTCATCACGGCGCTCCGCGCAGAAACCACTTTATCTCGTGCGCCACGTGTAGTTTGAATTCTCCGCTGTAATCGAGGCGACAGCCATTTGTAGTGGTGTCCGAAACCACAGTGGACGTTATTGAGTGCACTCATTCAATCTCACATTGCACCGCAATAACGAGTGTACAGCCAATGCACACACAACGGCTGTCCAAATTCACTCACTCGTTTTCATTCACTCTTTCAAGTGAACAATATAAGTGGATAACGTAGGGAATAGCGAATGAGGCTTTAGGGGGTGATTTCGGACTTACCATAGGCTGATGCGATCTCACCTGTGTTCTCACTACAGTGCAACAGTGAAACGGGACCCCCTTCAAACAGTGACGGGCTGCCCCGCTTTCCGAACGTTGGTTAAGCGACACATACCGGTATTGCGGTATCATCAAAATTCATATCATAACAAAAATAAATACCGGTATTCGGTACGAACCGGTATACCGCCCAGCACTAGCTTCCAAAATCTACTGACAGCTTTGACAAAGGATGAGAATACATAAAAATACTAATCTAAAAATATCACATTGTAATATTTAGTAAATAGAAAAGACAGCAACTGTTTGACAATATAAAAACAAGTATCATAGACACGTAAATAACTCATGAAAAAGCTGTTATATGCTTATCATGACTTCATTTTTAATGTAAAACTGTCAGACCAAACTCTCAGTAAAGAACGAAATGGTTAAAACATTTCATGACGAGAGTTGTTCCAGCTCTTCTATGAGAATGTGAATACTCAAAGGGAGCACTGTGAAAACACAGTTTAATAGTGTAATTTATCTTGTAATGAGCATGACCTTAAGATACGCAAACAACTAAACGAGGACAAGGGCGAGTGTGAGAGCATGAATACAGGGAACACTGAGAGAAGACGTTTCAGAGAAACTCAATGACACTGTGGTGACATCAACAAAAAATGTTATACCCCATTTACAGCTTTTGGTTAGAAAAAGTGCTTGTCCATGTTTATATAAAGTCTTAAGACACAACCACACCCCATGTCAGCGGAGATCACTGGAGCTGAAGCAGCAGCCCGAACCCACGCTGGAAAACAACAGATAACTAGCAGTTTCCCTTAATACCAGAAGGACAAATCTGCAGCCGAAAATTGTGGAAAGCAGTATTGGTCAGCCAAAGCGTGTTCAATACAATTCTATGTAAGTGCATTTACAACATATACATATAAAAAGATATAAAACATAAAAGATGTATAATATAAAACAAGAGATTTAAAAAGGAAATAATATAGATACATATTTTGTAATAAAGATACTGTTCAAAAGTTTGAGGTCGGTAAGATATGTTTTTAAAGAAGTGTCTTATGCTCACCAATGCTGCATTTATTAGATCAAAAATATAGTAAAACAGTAATATTGTGAATTATTATTACTATAATTTAAATGAGCTATGTTAATATATTTTAAAATCTAATTTATTCCTGTGATGGCTGAATTTTCAGCATCATTCTAATATTCTGATTTGCTGCTCAAGAAACATTATTATCAATGTAAAATGAAAGCAGTTGTGCTGCTTAAAGGCACAGAACGTAAGTTTCGCCACAAGAGGTCGCATATTCAAAACAATAACAAAGGCGTAGTTTGATGAAGTGAATGAGTGTGGAATCATGGGAGCTGTCGTCTTCACGTCCACGGCCGATGGAAAGCAATCCGACGGGACTTAGGCAGAAATCATGTTCATGGGTGAGCTAATGTATTAATTAGGGATGTCGATTTACACAAATTCCCATGATCGAACGTCATTTAAATTAACGATCAATTAATCGATAAATCATTAGCCTTAATACTTCAATAAGAGTCTACTGCAGTGACATATAGTCAACAGCATGACCGGGTGTGCAAATGCTGCTCAAAATGCATTGTTCCTCACCAAACGAATTGTTTTATTCTAAATAAAGGGCTAGTAGGACTGTAAAATAGGTTGATGTGATTCATCATTTAATTAAATTACCTATTAATCAAACATAACGACTGATACAACATGTCAACAACAGCGCCTCAGAATGTGTGGACGCGGTCTTCCTGGAACAACGCGCTGAAAACGAATTATTACAATACTGTTTTCATTAATGTTATGTAATATGGCCGTCTCAATCATAGTTATTATTAGTCATGCATTGCTGCTTGAGCTGCGCGATGAATGAACACCGGTAAACTGGAGCACTTTGCTAGCGCGTTATTTAACTCAAAGAAACGCATCCTATATGAGCTTAATCAGATATATACAAAATAAACATAATATTACAGATTGTATCTGCACAAAATGACGCAAATGTAAAAGTGAACTTGAACTAAGTTACCTGCTATTCAGAATGTGACTCATATGAGGATGCGCAGCATGTGCACTTCCTGGACCAACGCGATGAAACACGACAACTAAACCCAAATAATTCACAATGTTTTATTACAATATGTTTCTCTTTATAATATTATATAACATGACAGTCCCAATTATAGTCATTATTAGTTGTGCATTGCTGTTTGAGCCACATGCGCTGAAGCTGAAGATGATCAGCAGCACGCTTTACTACTGCGTTAATTCCTAACCAGACGCATCCCGTATGTGATAAATCAGATCAGATGCCTACACAAAATAAACACAATATTACAACTTACATTTGCACAACACAAAAGGCTCCGAATACACAAGCAAACTTATAGTCATGATGAAGGTGTAACTCTAGAGGTAAAATGGTCCCAAACATAACTCCGGCGCACTCACTGCATTTTTCCTCGTGTCTGCTTTACGTGTTTCACGGATAAGACATCATTGACAGGCGACGCAATGACATGGGACGTTACACTGGTTAAAATAGCTTTTTCTCTGGATTTAAATATTGTTAGAAACTTTTGGGATAATGCAAGTACACGAGTCAACAAAATATATAACATTTTTGAATCTAAAAATCTTACATATTGTGCCTTTAATATGTTTGTGTAAACTTTGATGCATTTTTAGGATTCTTTGATGAATGGAAAGTTAAAAAGAACAGCATTTATTGATTTTATCTTTATAAAATGTCATTACTGTCACTTTTGATTAATGTAACGAGTCTCTGCTGAATAAATTAATTTCTTAAAAAAACTATCTAACTTTTGGTAGTGCATTTTATAATCTATCCTCAAATCAACTTCATAACTGTAGTCTCTTCTTATTGACTCATCTGTCACTACACCTTTTTACCTTCACTTTCTATTCGATACCTGCCATTTTGACTTCATTTCATTTTATACTTCACTGATAATGCTCTCTTTTCTTCTTTCTCTAACTTATTTTGAGTCTCATTTCAGCTCGGTGTATTCTCAGCCAGGGACTGATGAATCACCACAGCCATCAATCAACACAGCAGCCCGAGTCCATCAACCTTCCAAACAACATTTAGAGGAAATCAGACCGCACAAATTGTCCCTGCAGATCCCAGTCCAGGTGTAAGTGAACATGGAACATTAAGGGTGGGTCGAGCCATGAAGAGCATCTCCGCACATCGTCGTTAGATTATTATCATTATTTTTTTCTGCTGAGGTCATCTGCAAGCTTTATTCAGATTTATGAAGACGGCCAAAAAACGAGGTTCCAGCTGCACGGTAACTTCCCTGGAGAGGGACCAAGAAGAAAACTCTCACAGCTGCTAAAAGAAAAATTATAAATGTCTAAACCTGTGAAGGAACCTTTTAGGGAAAGATGTGGGTTGCTTCTTGCCTGGGTGAGCTGAGTTTATGGATTGCACTGGCATCAAAAAAGGCTACAAGCACTGCTAAAGAGCAGATTTTTGGAAGCAGGTCCATGATCTGACCTGAACGTTGTTCCCACAGTGGATAATTTTGAGCTATAGGGCAATTTACATGAACTTAAGGTTCTTTGTAATCTTTAAGTCCTATAAGAG
Source organism: Hypophthalmichthys nobilis (assembly GCA_037950665.1). Classification (NCBI taxonomy): domain Eukaryota; kingdom Metazoa; phylum Chordata; class Actinopteri; order Cypriniformes; family Xenocyprididae; genus Hypophthalmichthys; species Hypophthalmichthys nobilis. Next base: position 45,756,237 of record CM075470.1, read on the forward strand.
GTGAAGCAAAGCAAAGGATGAATATTTCGAAGAAGCTCTGGAAAACTTATCTGCAAGACCTATCATAATCAATTAAGCCTGATCAATGGATATGGCTCCATTGAAAGCAAAACATTTCGACTTCTGGAAACCGATCTGTGCATTCAGGTTTTCACATTAGAAGCTGGTTAATCAATTACGCCTGAAAAACCAAACTAGAGCTCTCCAAACATAACAGGTCTCCTTCGACTCATGCATTATTAAAGAGAGATTTTGGGAAAATGTCCTGGTGGGGGGAAAAAAAGATAGAGAGGGCATTGACAGAAGATGAGGAGCGAAAAAAGAAATATTCATACCTGGCTACCCATGGTTACTATAGAAACAGCCATAGGCAATGAATTTGACATCTTGGTTTTAGTAACGGCAAAAACAGACAGACCAATAACCTTTCCAGAGAAATAATATCCATGTTGCACTGTCAAGTGAGTTGACATCACATTTTCCATGCTTTAGCAACTGCTTTCATGCCTACTGTGACAATATTCAACATGAGCCATACTAAAGTAATTCAGTGATGTTCGAACAAATTGCAATGCATTCCCTTGGCGATTTCCCATGGTGAATAAACTAAAAAAAAAAATTGAAAATGACTGATTGGTCTGGAAAAATAAACAACTAAATGTGTGAAATTATGAATGCATTGCAATGTGGAACAGCATATTAGCACACTTTAAAACATGCTGGGTTGTTTTAACCCATGTTTGGGTCAAATATGGACAAACCCAACCATTGGTTTAAATTTTTAAATTCAATTTGTAACGGTTGGTTGTGTCCATATTTGACCCAAACATGGGTTGAAACTAGGCCTGCAACTAATGATTATTTTGATAATCGATTAGATGGCCGATTAGTTCTTAAATTATTCAATTAAACGGATAAAAAAAAGCCCAATTTTTATTGACAAAACACACTATTCCACATCCTGCCCAATGCTGTCCTTCAAACAAACATGCCAAAATATATTGGGTCATTCCGTGTTAAATCAACCACATAACATAAATAGCATATCTTCATTTTAAAGGCTTTGTTAATTAAGTTTAAGTGCTAAGTTTATTAAGAATGAGAATCTAGAAGGATATTAAGATATCTTGAAAACTTTTAGAGTTACAGGCATGCAAACTTTGGAAAAGGAATATTTATGGCACTCAGACAGGTATGTTCTATGCAATTGAGAACATGAGATACTTTTCTAATTTCAACATTATTTGTTCTTCAGATATTCTTCTTTAAAACAAAAAAAGTATCAACTGTATGCAAAGTGACCCACATTTGGATTTTTACCACTGAAAATGTGTACAATTTACCAATTTAAATTGGTAATAGGGCTGCAATAAGACCTCCTTATCTCTGAGATTGAACCATCAAGAGCCTTTAAAATGAAGATACCAAAAGGAAAGTTGGTTAAGAACCAGAATCTAAAAGGATTTTAAGATATCTTTAATACCTCTTGAGTTACAGGCATGCAAACTTGAGGCACAAAATACAAGAAGTGCTTTTTCCCATTTTTGAACTGTCACTGTTGCCATATAATAAAACAAAGATTGCTAAAGTCAACAGATTTTACTAAAAGACCTACCAATCTCTGTGTAAAAATAAAATAATGATGCTGACTTTTATAAAGTCATTTTTACACCCCTCTAAATTGGCTCCAAATCACAGGTGAAAATAGAAAATAGTGGATTACTCAGTAAATATACATCTGTGACATTTAATATTTTGGCTTTCATCACTATTTATGTTTGTCTTTCTACAGAAACAATATTAACAAAATCAAAAATTTGAGTCGGGGACCTCTGGTTGATTTGACACTGAATGACCCTATAGTGAATATCTATATCTATGCTATGTTCAAAAGAGCTATAAAGCAAAAGGACAGTTTAAATCCCTACATTAAAAATGAAGATAATAATAAAGATAATAATTTAATTTGACAAGCCGGCGCTCATACGAGTGCAGGTTCACCAAAGAATTTCCCTGAGTTCAACAATGAGACTTGATGCTCTGCGGTAGCTAATGTGTGAACCACAACCTGCTGAAGAAGTGAAAAGAATTGCACAGACAAAAAAAAACCCTTTTTAAATGTGTAAAGGTCCTTGAAAATGTCAAACTACGCCTCATTACAGAACCACATAACGGCACTGAAGACGTCAATGCTACAGTATCAAACCGCTTTACGTCATTAAACTTGGAGCAAATACATTTCAATTTCTCTTCAATCTCACCTTTAGATAAGCTTGTTTAAATACTGCACATTGTTATGAAATTGACTTTAATTGTGGGTTTGGATTGACTTCTAATTAAAAAGAGAGACCTTGACAAAAATGAGACAAACCAGTGCTGGAAGGGAAAAAAAGGATCCTTATATCTGCACTGCAAATAAAAACCTGAACTGTGTTCCTTACTAAACAGAAACAGTACCGGAGCAAATAAATTTAATGTTGTGGGATCTGAAAAGAATAATTCAACCAGAAATGAAAACTGCGAGATGATTTACTCACCCTCATATAGTTTCAAACATGACTTTTTTTTTTTAGTGTAACACCAAAGGCAATATCTTTTGATACATCTCTTTGTTTTACTTTAAAGACTGAGCAGGATTCTGTTGAAGTATTTCCTGGCGACTCTTTTCAATATAGTAAAAGATAAAGAGAATTGGAGCTCTCAATTGTCAAAATTACTAAAAAACACCATTAAAGTGTTACAAAAAATAACTTGTGTGCACTATATTCAAAGCTTTCTAAATCCATAGCTTTGTGTGATTAACGGACATAAATTTAACTTATTAAAATTAAACTGTTCTTTAGAGGTGCCAATTATTAATGAATAAGTTCTGTCTGTTCCTCAGAGAAAGTTATTGTATGGCTTCAGAAGACTTGGAATATAGTGCATATATATATAGTTATAGATAGACAGATATGGGTTTGAAACAACACGTGAGTAAATAAAATAGCATTTTAATTTCTGTAAAGAAGTGAATGTCACTGAGCTTTTTAAATCTCCAGATATACAAACCATACAGACTACACCCTTAACAGGAAGTAGCAAGTTTCGTTTGTGGTCTCTGAAAAGTTCATGCTGAGCCAAGAAAAACAAAGCACATTCATATTTGTGGAAAAGCAAATCATCACAGATTTGCATGCATCACCTGCAATATGAAATAAGCGTTTTAAGAACTGTATCAAATCATGAGAAAAAATGGCATAATTTCCATGAAAAAATAAGCTTAATCCCGATTGAGGTACTGAAGCTCACTTTTATGAAGCATTAAAAATACAATAATGACTCTTAATTAAAATCCCATTAGGCAAACAAGACTGCTTTTTTTTTTTTTTTTTTTTTTTATGAGACGCCAACAATATTAAGCAATTAAAAAAAATTCTTTGTAGAAGCCATGCTAGATGGCATGGTATTGTTATGCTAAAAACATCCAGAACACGCTAGAAACCAAGTCAAAAGATCCCACTTCTAAGTCCCCGTTTACACTAGTGCGTTTTCGTTTTAAAACGCATAAGTTTTGCTATGGTTACGCCTGTCATTTACACTACGCCGGCGTTTTTGAACCTCGAAAACGGAGAATATCGAAAACGCTGCAGACCCCGTTTTAGTTTGAAATGCTGGGGTTGAGTTTCAGTGTAAACGGACCAAAACGGAGACTTTTGAAAAGATGGCACGGCTATCCACGTTCGCTCTGCGTATCCTTGATGACCGTGTAAACAATAACATGGAGACTGAACTGCAATCTTTGTTGGCTTTGTTGTCATTTTTAGCAGCCATTGTGCAGTTAAACTCAGCATTTTTTTTTTAATACTGCAGCTGCCTACATCCACAAGAGGCAACTGTTTACACTTGTACGCACACTATCGGCCAATGTGAAAATCGTGAGTACAATCGCTACACTCTAAAAAATGCTGGGTTGTTTTTTCAACCCAAATGCTGGGTTCAGCCTGCTTGGGTTAATATATTTAAGTTTAGTTTAGTTTTTCTGCATCTCAGCTGCTGGGTCATTTTTAATGTTAATGAACCTCCTCACATACCTACCCAGTGCTGGGTAAATGTAACCCAATGTTGGGTGGTCTGTGCCAAACCGGTTAAAACTGGAACTTAACGGTCATTTTGTTTTCTGTTCTGAGAGAAAACTTCCTGAGGCGAACTTCCTGAATGAAATTAGGGTTTGTATTACATTGTATTCCTATCAAATTATTACTCCACAAAGAGAAAAATGTCTGTAGTCTCACATTTTACCTTTTTTTGTTTACATGTATGCCGCAGTCTGCTTGGAACGCTAGCCTTTTACAAACCCAGCATACACCGGATAAACACTTTTCACAGCTGTCAAACGAATGCGGGAAATGAGGGCTAAAACACGCCACGACATCGCTTTCATATGTTATGGCAAGCCGATAATATGTAACAAAGTTGCCGTGCGCTCCACTGACTATAATTGGAGCGCTGTTGATCTAGTGCGCTAGCGTTGCAGCTGTGGTCGCGCTATGCTTTTGACGGTTAAAACTTAAATGCCTGACAGATGAGATGGCACAAGTTTACGCTGTTTTTTTATGTAACTTTTCAAAAATGAATATATAAGATTGCCATTTACTGAACTGGAACAGCCTACTGATACCAGTTTTCTTTCCACAGATTCCCATCGGCTGCTGTTTCTGCTCCTGTCACGTCCTAAAACATTTACTAAATATTTTGGAGTATTTTCATTGTAAAATACTGACTTGCCATTGAATAAAAAAATACTGCATGTGACCTGTTCCTGTCCTATATGTATAGAGAGATTGTGAGTGCATTTTATTATTTAAAATTAAAAACCAGTATCAAATTGAATGACCCAGCACTGATTAAAAAAACAACTAAGCAAATGGGTTCATTTATAAAACCCAGCAAGCTGGGTGGAAATAACCCAGCATGTGTTCTTCTGTCCAATATTTACCCAGCGCTGGGTTGCCAAATAACCCAAATTGAGTTGTTTTTAACCCAGCATTTTTTAAAGTGTTGATAGAAAAGCAATACCATGCCCTCTTTCTCAACAATTCAATAAGGCCAATATTAACTTGGTTAGTTCTAACCTCAAATCTCTAACCCAAAGTATAATCAATAATAAGTAAGATGCTTGCTATAAAAAACACGTTCTTAAAGCACTCAAGTTTGTTGTAATGGAAACAGTACCTTACATGGCCATTAATAAAAATGTATGCACAGGCCTTAGCATTTCATGACACAGCAAAGGACAAAGAACTTCCAGGATAGTGTCTTAAAAATAAACGGTGTATGCAGTAACTTCTGAAGCATTAAAAATATTTGCCATCTGCAAACTGAACCTCCATTTCAGGCTCGGTCAAAGGAGCCTCACATAACGCTTCCTCTCTGTCAGCAAGACTTTTAGGGGAGCGCTGCAAAAAAAGCCCATGCAGGGAAACTGTAGGGGTATTGGGATGTTATCCATCAGACCACGGGCGACATTAATCACGGCAAGAGCGTCGTAAGTTCCTGTGAGGTTGACAGAATAGAGTGGCAAAATCAGTAACTAAATTGTTTTCAAAGCTCTCGATAAGCACCTTTTCCGAAAGTTACTACAGCCCATGGAAAAACAAACGGAGCGAGCGGGAGCTGTGGAAAGTTAATCTTTATTTCCAGAGGAGCAGGAGAAGCTGGTGCAGATGGATCGCGAGCCGCACCATTAACCGGCGCCGTGTGTCAGCAAGTCAACAAGCTGCAGTACAGGCCGCTGCTGACCTCCAGGCTTTATGCTGTAGGGGTAAAAAAAAAAAAAAAAACTGTTCGCCAAAGCGGCACCACCCTGCTCCAGTGGAGAAGCAAGTTTAGGAGAAAAACCACGTTTATGGTCTTTCTGAAAGAGCTCTTAAACATATGCATACTCTTATTCTTTCATTAAGTTCCTAAATTTCCCCCACTCTGGAAAACAATTGCTGCATCTTCGTCTCGCACCCAATTAGTTTATCCAAGCCTACTAAAACAAAAACATTATCTGAGGTTTTGGAGGGTCTTTTTTAAAAAAAAAAATGCAGTCTGCTGCATATTTAAGGAAATGCACACATGGTTCTTATTTGCGTCGGAGGAGGCCGAGAGAATGCCTGAAGAATGGACTTTCAAAGAGATTTCGACATAAGCTCCGAACATTAAATCAAAGTGAGAAGCAGGACCGGGTTACGCAAGCAAAGTCGTCCATTTAACACGTCTTCCCATTAGAACCAGCTTGACTTGACCTGTAATACAAATTGTGTCTTTTGTCTCACAAAACCAAAACATTAGATTGTCAAATGGTGATTAAAAAGATGTCTAAAGCAATTGTACTTGTGGAAAACAAAATTCGACGTGCTATTTATTTATTTTTTTTAAGAGGACCATGTTGCCCATGAGACCTCTCGTTTGATACATCTGGAATGGAATTGTGAGAAGGTCTGGGTCAAAGGTAAATTAATTTGCACAGAAAAGCAGAATTGGTTTTCCCTTCTGGGCTCTGGCCCAATTACAGAAAGATGGGGGAATATGATTGCTCAGGTGTTCAAGGAAAAAAAACGCATCATTTAGTCTCAAACGTCTATGGCCGAGTAACATCAAAAGACACGTGAAAGAGTAGCCTGAAACAAACCGCACAGTCTGTTAAGAGACTTTACTTGAGCTTTGAGACTGATTGAAGACATTCTATTATGGTTGAAATGAAAACAGTTAAAGATCATACACCGTATTAAACCACTAAAGTAACGCCCACATTCTAATGGAGAAAAAAAAAGTATGGAAATCAAAATACTACTGCATCTGAACTGACATCAATAAGATAATGTTAAGACATCTAAGACAAATGCTATATGAGAGACATACACTACACCAGTCCAAAGATTGGGATCAGTAAAATTTTAAAGAAGTTTCTCATACTCACCAAGGCTGCATTTATTTGATCAGAATTACAGTAAAAAAAAACATAACACTGTGAAATATTATTACAATTTAAAATAACTTTTCTATTTTAATCAGGGATGCACCGATAGGATTTTTTGGGCCGATACGGACACCAAGTTTATTGCTGCATCATCAAATAATTTCTAATGAACATGGATTTAATATTCAGCAGGCCTACATAAATACAAAAATACAACAGAACAAAGATACATATGAAATAAACAGTGCTTTTTAGGTTGGTTTAACAGTAGTTTTCAGGTAAGGAAATAAAATAAATGTAAAATAACTGCATATTCTTCACTGTATAAATTAAATACATATTAATTAAGTTTTTTAGTCAAGAGTAGTGAGCGTTTTAGTCTTGTTTGATTAACATTAAAACGCAGACTGCAGCACAGCAGGAATATTAGGCTGCTGTCACATTAAGAGCTGCACGGATCCAATATATACTGTTTACATTCATTTAAGACAAAACCGACTATGTTTACAAGGATACTCATCAAGACAGCCATTTTGATATCATTTTGTGTTAATTAGAAGAAACGTCAAAACTTCCATATATCGCAAAAAAGTTTTTACGCTTGCATGAGGTGGCTTTTCAGGCAATTCAAAAAGGGAATATTTCAGAAAACTGCAATTGAAACAGTTTTTTCGCATTTACAGGTCACATGGCATATTGATCATTCTTTAAAGATGGTGCAGTATGTTTGGACAAGAAGACAAAAGAATTACGGGAATACTGGATTCTAAACATAAGGGGCTTTCCTTGCCATTAATGCTTGCCATAACACGCAATAGTTTTTGAATCGACATTTAGAAAATATCTTAAAAGCAAATCTGTAATGGAAACCCAGCTAGTGTTGCACAGTTCAATTGTCCCGAGTGTTATTCACGCTGACCCCGGGCGGTCGTTATTGATGAGCCCTGCTGTATTTTGTACAGATTTCATTTTGTTTTGGCATGTTTTTAATTATTTTACCCAGAGAAAAACACTGGATTATGTAACAGACATTATACAGCTCAGTGCCTTCACACAGTTAATTAATAAACCATCTGTTTGTTATATCAGCCTTTCTCATGCTATAGCCGATATGCCAATTGGCTGTAAATTGATAAAAAATTGGCCGATAAATATCGGTAAAACCAAAAGTTAAAGTTAAGTTAAAGTATTACACATAAATGTTTAAAAAAAAAAAAAAGTCTAATATTTGTGTGTTTGAAACAACATACATCATGACTGGCATGGCCTTTGAAGTTCCCTGCAAAGGTATATTTTATTTGCCACATTTGAAGAGTGTTTCAAATCAGTCATACGATTTCAGTTTGGATGCTGCCTTGTATGTAGAGGCCGTTCACTAAATTTGGAACAGGACTTACTTCTATCTCCATGACTATGGCAGCACTAGAAATACAAGAAGCAAAGACAGATTTCCCCTTGTAAAAAGACAAAACTGTTTCCTCTGAGCCGCGAGCCAGCTGAAAGATCCTGGGATCAATATATTCCCTACAAAAGACTAGACTCGGTATATGCCAATAAATGTCAGGGGATTTCTTTATGGATATCAAAACCAGTAATTGATTTAGGATGCCACAGTGACATCTAAAGCTTACATTCCCACATCCAACAAAACGCAAGACAGAAGATACTGCTTGGCTGATGAACATTAATGCAATGCAGCTCTACTGAAGAAACATGAAAGGGAGGGGAAAAAGGCAAAGCTGCGGTTGAAGTATGATAACTTGTGATTTGGGATGGCTGGGAACCTATAAATGATCCATATGAAATCACTGGCATGAGACAATAGTATTTCTGACTATTTGAATTATATTACACTCAGAATGTCTATAAGCATCACCCTTACTAATAAATACAAGTAACCTCAAATCCCATACTGAACAACATGAAAAATTACATTCAAGATGTGTCATGTTCTTCTGGCATTTAAAACAGCACTCATGGAAAATGCTGATGTGACGCTGAGTACTTCTATTTTCACTTTAGGCTTGTTACATGTAAAAGTGGAAAAGTTACTTTATTTTATTTTAAGGCTTTTGACACTTTCATTGAAAGGACAGCACAGAGGTCAGAGGAAACAATAGGGAAAAGTGGGGGACTGAGTCAGGAAATCATCCAAGCCAGATTTAAATTCGGGTCACCTGAATGGTAAAGTTTCACAGAACCAGTGGATATTAAAATTCTTATTTACTGATAAGGCAATAATTACTGACAGCGATGACTGTCCAACATTAAAAATCTAACAATGACTGTTAAATGGAGAGACACCTGTCCAGTCCCGACAGAGATTATTTTTTATTTCATGAATGAATAGGATTAAATTAATATTACAAACTGTTTCTTTGCATTTATTTTGGATTTATTGTCAATACTACACTTGCAGTTTATTTCAAGCCTTCTTGCGCTTGAATGGACAAATTCACACAAAAATTGTCAACATGCCTCTCTGTGTTTTTAATGTTAATCAAACAACAAAAGACAAAGAAATCACTCAGTGCTCTTGAATGAATAACTTTAATAAGGATTAATCTTTATTTAATTTATGTAGTGACGATTATATGCAGCATTCCTGATAACTACTGTTAGACCTTCCTAAAAATCCTGAAAAGCACAGTTTATTTCATTTGTATCTTTGCTCCATTTTATTTTTTATTTGACAGTAGTTCTTTTTTTCCCTGAACATAGCACATACCAAACCGTACCGAAACAGTGACCCTAAAACCATGATACAAACTGAACCTTGAGTAATTTGAACCATTACACCCCTAATACACACACACACACAAAGGTTGACAGGATACATAGTAGATATTTGTATATATATAACATCTGTCTTTAGGAACATTAACCGAACCTTGAGTAATTTGAATTGTTACACCTCTAATGCGCGCGCACACGCACACGCACACGCACACACACACACACACAAACATTGACAGGATACATAGTAGATATTTGTTCATATATAACATCTATCTTTAGGAACATTAAATATAAAAACCTGAACTTGCCTGAACCAAAATGGTCAGTGAGGCCTATACAAAATAAACCCAAACACACAACTATTTCATACAGTGTCAGTCTTGTTTTGACATGTCAGTCAACACTCTTTTAGCACACAGAGAGGAGAATGACAAAAACCACTGGAGTATGTGACGTTAAACCACAACAGACTAGCGTCTGCAAAGGCCAGACCGTCAGATGTTAGGACCCACTCACTATATAATAAGTCTCTCTCACGCACTTAATTATGCCTGCTCATACCACAATATGACTCAAAATAAATAAATAAATAATTGGAGTGAGTAGGAAGAGTCTTACACACCTACTCCAGATGGCACACAAAGGTCCAGCATGCTGCTGGTTGCCACAGTTCCCATGAAGCTTATTATGGAGTTATTAAAATCAATTCAAGATTAAATTTGCTCACTCAGCGTCTCCAACGTTAAATTTTGTTAGAAAACAAGTAGTAAGCAAGCTGCAACTACACAAACTTGGTGATTTGTGACAATGGAAAAACTACCAGATGCTACTTCATCTGGCTGGAATCATGTTTTATTAAACAAAACTGCTGGCAGCTCGCGGGCACGCCTCCAGCTAATTGTTCCTTGTAACTGCTGCTATAAATCCAGCACTATTCCTCTTCCATCCTCATGAATGCCCTCCAAGTCCAGGTACGGCGTGATACAGTCGGGTCACCATCTAGTGAATGACCATCAATGCCCTTTTGTTCTCACACTGCTTGGATGATTTACTCCACGCTTTAAATGGTTTTGAACTAGGCTTGCTGTGGTAGTCAGCGTTACACAGTGTTCAGCCAAAACACCAGTTACATTACTTGGCCATTGCTGACATTTGCTTTTTTATAGAAATAACAACCATTTAGTTCAGTTGGACAACGGATGCTACAATTATAAACTGAAAGCTTTTACTCTGCTCCAGAGTCGCAGCACAGCGCAGCAGAAGTCAGATTTCACTTATCACGTGACGGCAGTAAGGAAAGATGACTGACAAGACGATGGCAGAGGATTTGTTGAGGATTTGTCATTGACAAATTTTAAATCTCAGATCAATATCTTATCCCCATAATTATTTATGTGGCGAAATGCCGTGTAATATGCTGTATGACTGTACCGTATTCTCTTAAATGTGTTTCTGTCTAGTTTGAACTTGCCGCGTGAGCAACTGCTCTCACTGCGGAAGCGGACTCAGATCGACTCAGATCAATATTTTATGTCTTATTATTTACTTATGTGGCAAGTAGCTGTGTAATAAGCGGGATAATGTACATCCATCCGGTTTTTATCTCAGAATAAACCCCTTCAGGCTGATACAAGACCCCTCCGCTTTGCGTCGGGGTCCTGATCACCCTGTCGGGGTTTATTCTGAGATAACAACCGGCAGGATGTACATTATCCCTTACTTAAAAACTTGATTTTCACCACAGGGAGTCTCTAAAGAAGCAAAGTTTGAAGCTGGTATTTAAATAACATCATGCACTTCAAGATCAGATAAAGTCACATCATGAAATACTCGGCAGAACAACTGACACGAACATTTAGCATAAATCAAATCTCCACTGACCTTGGGAAACGTAACCTGGCTACTCGCCCATGAACATATCTCGGCTCAAGGTGGAACACATGCTCTTGATTCCAGCAACGCCATTCAACACCTTGAGCAGAACTATTTGGAGACTAACGTGTCAGCATTTGATAAAAACCACAGTCGTCTAAGAGCTTGGAGGTGGACCAAATAAGAAATGCATCAAATGACATAAAAACAAATAGGTCATTATTTAGAGCTGCCAAACTGTGACAAGACAATGAGGCGAGTTTGAGAATATCACGCAGGTTTTATTACTTGCCAGCATTAAAGGGGAAAAAAATGACTTGACATTGAAGTGTCAATTGTCAAGAGAAATTACTATGGGAAAAAAAGCTTTAAAAAGACTGCAAATTGGGTCAGAAAGATTTTGAGGTCTGTCAAAAAAAGTTCCCCATGGTGATTAAGTAAGTGTGTTACACTGACTGGATCATTTAAAAACTGAGTAGAAAGGGATTTAGAGACGAGGACAACACCACATTTAAGGTGTGCTGCTAGCAAAATGGTGGAATTAACAAAATTCAATAAATCAGCATTACTAATAAATAAATAAATAAAAACACAAATATGTACAGCATTTAAGTAAAATTTAAATGCTTATAAATGTCTAGGGCTGCCCCATAATAGTCGACTAACCGTTAGTCGATGAGCAGTGGCTCAGTTGAACAAAATTGGTATTAGTCGGTTAGTTGCAGGAAAAAAAAAAACTCCACAGGAAGTGGCGAAATCACGCAGTCAGTGACGGAAAGATCGTTAATGGCAGGAAATCCAAGCATTCGCCTATCATGTATTCGCCTATGGCTTATCTCTTGAAAAATGCAAGTAGTAGCAACTTTACAAGTCAGCTCACTCTAATGTTAACCTAGATAAATGTGCGCTATGTGATCAGTGATCAGTATGAGAGAATTGTACTCAAACCACCAAATTTTAACTGCTAATTCAAGATCCACACATTTGTATAGTCCTGTCAAGCAGACAAAAACATGAACATGATTAATAGCACATGTGGCTTTGCATGGTTAAACAACATACACCTATTTATCACTTATGGGTGTACTCACTTTTGTTGCCAGCTATTTTGACAATAATGGCTGTATGTTAAGTTATTTTCACAGGACAATAAATCTATACTGCTATACAAGCAGCACATTGACTACTCTAAAATATATCCGTTTCATTTCTATAGTATTGTCTCTTGAGAAGATATACTAAAAATTGTTGCTGAAATGTGAGGGGTGTACAGTATCTTTTGTGTATATATAGGTGATTAAAGGCTCATTATTATGATTTATATGGTTTATTAATATAAACACGCGATTAGTAGTCGTTCATTTAAGCAATTAGTCGACTAGAAAAATCTTTAGTCGAGGGCAGCCCTTTAAATGTCATACCATAATGTTAAAAAAAAAAAAAAAAAAAAAATGTATTTAATTGTATCTCAGACACTAATCTACTCTAAAGAGAAGCCCTGTATAACCGGTTTTATAAAACATAAGCATGTGTAATGCAGACACCTATATTTCAAACGTAAGAAAAATAAATGAATAAACTACAGTAGTCAACATTTGAAGTGGATCAAAAACGTTCATCAAAATTGTCCTAAGAGGAAAAGGAAGGTTTTAGGACAACTTTGATGAAAGGTTTTGATCCACTTCAAATGTTGACTACAATATTATTCAAAATTTTGGGGTCGGAAAGATATTTACTTCTTATGCTCACCGAGGCTATATTTACAGTATATGCTCAAAAATACAGTAAAAACAGCAACATTATTACAATTTAATTATTATAAATTTTTCTTTTCTATTTTTGAAAATGTAAACTATTTTAAACTGTAAAAATGTAATACTATTCTTGTGCAGCCATTACTCCATTCTTCAGTGTCACATGATCCTTCAGAAACCATTTTAGTATGCTGACTTCCTGCAATTTATTAATGTTAATTTCAGGATTCTTTGAAGAACAGAAAGTTCAAAAGAATATAATTTATGTGAAATAGAAATCTTATAACATTTTAAATGTCTTTACTGCCGCATTTGATCAATTTAATGCATCCTTGCTGAATAAAATTAATTTCTTAAAAAAAAAAAAAAAACTGATTCCAAACTTTTGAAATGAATATTAGTAGAAGCACCACTAGCTGTAAAAGAACACATTTTATTAAGTAAATTAAAGCAACAACTAATTGTCTGCATCTCTGATTGATTATTACATCATGTAAAAGTTACTCAAAATTACTAATACATGATAAGTCTTGAGTAGACAGTGGAAGTCTCACAAACATCCCTCATTTCCTTCACTTTCTTTATCCTTACTGAAATCAGTTTTCTTTGGAAATGATTGCCTGTGATTTTCAAAACTGTAATGCCTCATTTGCACAATCAAGTAATCAAACAATTTCCTATACAGACAGTTAAGTGACTTTTCTCAATTCCCAGTCATTTTCAAATTATGTAATTTTTCTAAGGAGGATCCCTTCTTCACACAGTTGCTACTGTTCATTTTGTTGTGTACTGTTTGAGTTATTTATCAAGCTTTGCAAATGAGTGTGCAACAAAGATCTGGGCAAAACAATGCTAACACTAAAAATAAACAAACCGCAACATCCATTCACACAACATACTATAAATAGCAACATTTCAAACTTCATTTGAGCTTTTCTCATTAGGAATTCAAAGTGATTTCTACAGTATCAGCAATATATAAATATCCATGTGTAGTAAAAATAAGCACAGCCTTGAGTTGTCCCAGGTGCACGTATGATCCCGTACTGGTCTGTGATTAGGCAGCGCCGCTCCGTTCAGTTCTAACACAGAACATTCCATTCCCTCCCCAGAGGCCACTTCCACTCCCAACTTCTGTAGCTGCTCGGGAAGGTCAGACGGTCACCATGGCGACAGTTCTGAGGTCGAAGGTCAACGCGGCCGCACTGCTGACTGGTGATGAGAGATGACAGCACAAGAGGCCACGGGGAGCTCTTTGAAGTTCATAAAAATGAGTCACATGGACTCCATTATGATCCCTGCATGAGCGACTTATATCACGTTGCGGGATCTAATAAATAAACATCAGCTCATGGAGCTGCTTTGAGCGCTACCGTCAGGGTTGCTTGAGATAAATGTGCTCCTGTTAATTATTAGACGGCATACTAAACATTCACCACCCTGCACCATTAAACATCTCATTTGCCTGACATTGACCTCCCAACAGTTCACAAACATCCAAGTGTTTCCTCAAACAATACATTAACCTTAAAAAGCACAAAACAGTTTAACGAGTGGTTCCCATTGCAGTGCAGCTGTTACTGAAGTGAATACAGTGCCATGCCATAGAAGAGGTCGGCTGTGTTCTGCAGACAAAAGCCTCTGGTTGCAGAATTGCCCAGACGAAACATAGCTCAGCTATTTCCACATGCCCGTAATTGCACACTGTGCGGTTTGGTACCGTGGACCAAAGCTGCGGAGAATCCAAATGGAGAAGGCTGGCCATGATCCCGACGAGTCAACAAAGATGCGTATGCGAGTGAATCTGGCTCGCTGCGGCTCTCCAATTATAACCTGCCCAAGTTTCCTGTCCGAGACGCTGCGGTCAAGTGTTCCCTGGCGAACTTACCCTTGAGCTGTACGCTGAGCCGAATACATTTTACTGAATTTAAAATAAATCTTCTCCCAGATGGAGCTGTGGCAGAGGTGAACATTTGAAATTGTACACAATCATTCCTATAACCAAGAAAATGAACAAAATAAATGAGTATTTTTTCTTTTTGGAGGGGAAAAAACACTGATACATTTTTCAAAATATCTTTTTTGTGTGTTCCACAGATGTCAGAAGTCAGGTTTAAAATTACATGATGGTGAGCAAATGATAATTGAAATTTCATTTTTGGGTGAATCATCCATTTAAATGAACAGGATGAAATGTCAGTGTGTTGGTGAGAATTAACTGTGATAGCTAACGATCCAACATAGATCTGGCTTATTATTCTTCTGATACTGAAGCTTTAACCTTATTTCAAGGTTACTGAAGTCTCTGAGGAACTAACACAGAACCACATAAGCAGCAGTACTGCACAGGCCTGAATAGGGATGGACTTAAAGGATTAGTTCACTTTAAAACGAAAATTACCCCAAGCTGTACTCACCTTCAAGCCATCCTAGGTGTATATGACTTTCTTCTTTCTGATGAACACAATCAGAGTTATATTAATAAATATCCTGATGCATCCAAGCTTTATAATGGCAGTGGATGGGATCAATGAGTATTAAGCTCAAGAAAGTCCATCGATCCATCAACTCCACACGGCTCCGAGGGGTTAATAAAGCCTTTCCTAAGTTGAATAGGGAAGGCGTAGGATGTAGCATAAGCGTTTTGAACTGCGAGAGGCGCTACACTTCGTAAGTTGAATACGGAAGGCGGTCTGGCTGAAGCTAGATATTTTACTTGTTAAATAGATATTTTTTTTTACACAAACGCATCACTTCTCTTCAGAAGGCCTTTATTAACCCCCGGAGCCGTGTGGAGTATGTTTATAATAGATGGATGTGGATGGATGCACTTTCTTCAGCTCATATTTGTTGGTCCGGCTCACTGCCATTATAAAGCTTATATATAAAGCTTTTATTAATATAACTCCGATTGTGTTCATCAGAAAGAAGAAACTCATATACACCGGCTTGAGGGTGAGTAAAGCTTGGGGTAATTTTCATTTGAAAGTGAACTAATCCTTTAAGACAGCAATGACTGGTTATGAAAACACAATTACGTAATTGGATATTTTACATATTTAAAATGAAGTAGTTTTCTTGCATTTTTGGCAGTTTTTCATTAGAGTTGGGACACAAACAGTGCTCAACACTTTTGGAGATGATTTTGGGCGTACACATAGGACACGGCTGATTAGGTATAACAGAACACAAGGGTCTCAAGACATATTTTGGACCCTTTCCACAGACTGTGATGGCGTGTTTCCAGAGTTATCATATGTTTCATAAGTTTTTCATATTTTAAAAAATTATAACGCATTTATAATGCTATATATTGTAGGGATGCCATAATTCTTAATATAATACAAGCTACAATATAACATAAAAAAATATAATACTGAACCATTTGGTACGACATCCATGGTTCAATACTCGCTTGTGAATTGAGGTTTTGCATTTAAATTTCCTCTATGGGCATTAAACGTTTCAAGTTACAACTTTGAAGGTGGGTATTATGCCATTGTCTACTAGCAAATCTAGCTAATAATGCTGGATAACGCCAATTTGATCAGCACTTAAATAGAGTTCATCTTTAAATTCACCTCAAGGAAACAGAAATGATTAGTTTTTGGTTCTGAGCGTTTTACAAAAAAAAGAAATAGATTTTTTTCTCTTTAACCGAAAGTTGTGGAAACTCTATCATGAATCTTTTTCTTTTGCTATTGGAGCAAATGGAAATACAAAAATTATAAATGCTGTCGTCTCCCGTCTATGATGACTTTCGCTTCTGAGACCCCCGGAAATGTGAAAAGGGTCCATTAAAATAGTTAATATCAAGTACTAAATAATGAACTATTTGTAACTTAAAACAATGATGCACATTGCATGAGACACTAAAATAAATAGCAAGGTGATATTTTGCATTTTGGTCATTTTGACTACCTCAAAAACAGCCAAAGTGAGCATAAGGCAAGATGATGGATTTGACAAGCAGAAAACAGGTAGATCTACCATACGGTGACAAATATTTGTAATCCAGAATAGGAGCAATGCCGCCGTCACTGCTATCATCACAATGAGACTAGTGTTGTCAGAGTTTTTTTGCCAAGACAAGTAGATAAATGTCCTGCAGGTGCCCAGTCCCAGTTGCATGATTTCACACTGTGCTGGTAATCGATGATTTCTGTTGATCATTCTCGCTGTAGCGAAAGATTAATATGTCTGGAGAGTGAGTCTCAGACCCAGCCTTGTCTTCAAAAACAAACAGCGGGTAGCAATTTGTTCCAAGCACAATATCAGTGCTCTGGACGCAAATAGAAATCTCCATGAAGGAATTCAAAACTCCAAACCGAAGAGTGGCAAGCCAAGCCAAAGCTGCTGGAATCATTTTCCCCAACTTGGAGTTAGAAACAGCAGACACAAACACATACACATATTTGTACATAGATATATACCTATAGCTATGAATAGATAGAGATTACAAGGGTAGACATTAAAAGCCAACTTCCAGGAAAATGCACCCCATTCAGGAGAGAATTACACTCCACAGGTCTCCAATGTTAGCAGTCGACCGACACTGAGTGTTATCAAACAGCCGATGTGATATCTATGTCAAAATAAAATGATGGCAACAACTGATGTATTTGCTCAACTGGCCAACATCCTAAAAACTATTTACTGCACATATTACATATATCATGAAAAGCATTACATATTGTAACAATGCAAAAATATTGTTGTTGTTTAACTTTAAGGCTGTATTCTGGTTTAAAAAATAGAATTGTGTATCAGGTTAGACAATTATAATCTCAAATGAAAAAGAAAATTGACCAAGAGAAACAATTCTTTCTTAATTAGCTGGAGCACACAATGTATTAAGACGCAATATTGAAAACAAAATGGATGACGAAATGAACAGCAGAAAAAAACAAAAACAAATGAATTAAGATTAAAGAAGAACTTATTGTTGATATCGAACCACTTCCCGACTACATAAAATTACTGACTATCCTATTCATTAGCACAACATCAAGAGAACTAAATAAGTGCTTTTCGCCGGTTCGCCACCTCAGCGCTGGGCTCCTGGATTCTTTCAAGTATTATGCTGATCGCTTAATGCAAGAGCACTACCGAATGTCAATATTCAATTACTATTAATAGGATTCATTACTTCTATATCTGCTGCAGACATCCAAAGACAGTGAACACCCAGGAACTCCTCTCCGCCACAGGAGTTTGTTATCTCT
Source organism: Hypophthalmichthys nobilis (assembly GCA_037950665.1). Lineage (NCBI taxonomy): Eukaryota > Metazoa > Chordata > Actinopteri > Cypriniformes > Xenocyprididae > Hypophthalmichthys > Hypophthalmichthys nobilis. Next base: position 45,774,773 of record CM075470.1, read on the forward strand.
TATGGTCAGTCTCCCTCCATTAGAATAACAGATGAGTGTTTTCCATGTCAGACACTCTCCACAACAAAACAAAATAAACCCCACACTCAACAAGAACAATACGTTTTTATAGGCATCATTATTTTAGCAGTCTTCAGTATCGTCACTCCCGAGTGAACGCAAACCAAAATTGCCCATTAATTCAAGTGCACTGGCAAAAATCCAGACCGCCAGACAAATGTGCTGCAGTACAATACATTCATTTCAATTTGTTTTTATGCGCTAACAATACTAAATTACAACCGAAATTAAAAACTTGCCAACCTTTAGCAGCTTAACCAGTGGCTCTGATTTCAAGGTAATTATGAGGTGTGACTTAGCTGGAACCGTTGAAAAGGATAAAACTCTGTAAATTCACTGATTTCACCAGCAGGATTGAAAATTAAAGTACTACAGCCTGACACTGTAATGGACAGAATCAAGCAGAATTCACCTAACATTAGTTACCTCATAACTTAACTCAATTAACTCAACATTAGCGGTCATTCATACTAGTGTCATTTCCAAGATTTAACAAAAGTTTTGCCGATGGATAATACACTTTTTCTTTTCTGTTTTTTTTTTCTTTCTTTTTTAGAGATGCACAGATGTCTCGGCCCCTAATATTTATCTGCTGATTTTTAATCAATTTAAAAAAAATCTGCATATTGGCGTAGCATGAAAAAGGCCGATTCAACAAACCGATTAACTGTGTGAAGGCACTATGATTAATTGCAATTAACCTGAAATCGCACTTAAACCTTTTGGCATAGTGCGATTATGAAATCGCAAAGGCTGCGATTATTTTTTCATGTGCAGCTTGTCGATGAAGCACAGCTCTGCAAGTTTGAGTCGCTTATAACGTGCATTTGACAAAGCAACACGTCTCAAACATCTTTCCAAACATGAGAAGCATTTATGAACCTCTTGTCCAACAAAAGACAACATTTAATAACATGTTTTTACTTCAAAGTGTTTGAAATAACTTCTGTGAGATGTGGTTTCTTACACAGAACAAGGCATAAAAGAATATTTCATATTATTTTTTAAAGTGATGAAGGCTATGTCGATTAGCACTGCATTACAAATATACTTTATTATCATGAAAATACCCGAGAAAGCTTGAAGAACTCGAGAGCGCCCTCTGGCTTTCAGATGGAGCAACATTTAACTTAATTTAAAAGCTACGCATAATTAAAAAAAAATAAATAAATAATAATAATAATAATAATAATAATAATAATTGCAGCCAATTGCCAAATCGCACATGGTTTATTTTCGATTAATTGTGCAGTGTCTCTCAATCGGGTCAGCGCTGCATCGTCACAATCAGTTTATCATTTGCACATGTTTTTAAGCCTTACAAATTTAAATATTCAAGCGCAAGAAGACGCATCTTAATTCAGTAGCCTACTCGCTGTATGAGAAGTTTTGTGTGCACACATCTGAAGCGCGCACTCAGAAAGCCTCTCAGACAGCGTGCGAATACTGAATTAAGTCTTCTTGCGCTTGAACGATTTGACAAATTTACACAAAATTGTCATCATTTCCATCTTGGCGAGTAAACAGTCTATGTTTTAAGTGAATATAAACAACATAAAATGCATGTGTAACAGTATCAGCATATCAGATCCGTGCATGAGGTCTTAAAATGGCAGCAGCCTATTGCTGTCTGTTTTTGCAATGCTAATTAAACAATAAAAGGAAAAAATAAAAATCGCTCACTGCTCATTACTAAATAATTTTGTAAACTTAATAAGGATTAATATATAATTTATACAGTGAGGAATATGTAGTGTTATTTTACATTTGATTACTTTAGTATACCACAATGCATGTGTTTTTGAACTTCAAAAAAGTAATTTATTTTAATGAGAAAAGTATAAATAAGTGAGCAAATATCAGTTTTGGAATTTGCCAAAAGTTGTTTGTTAAAATAGATACCAGCCAAAAAAGAAATATATCGGTTCACTCCTACATTTTTTTATTTTAATGACATTTGTGAAGTTAGTGTTTTAATTCAAGAACTGACCTTGCGTTCTAGATACGGTACCAGTTGGCCATTAAAAAGTAATTAGGTGCACTTTTAAGGAATGTTTGTTTCTGAATTATTCTGCATTCTCAATGAGTTCATGAAGTTTAAAGTTTATCAGAAAGCTCATGACTTTTTATGAAGCATCATTACCATGTGAATATTAAAATTATCTTGAACTCTGAGATTCATAGAAGAGCAACAGGGCATTTGGAATTTTTTCTTTTCAAAACAACAACACTATGATCGAGTTACAAAAAAAAAAAATCTTCAAAATGCAAATACAAGTTATTAGTTAAATATTAAATTATTAGTTTTTCCTTGTAAAATGAGTTCCTAATTAGCCCAAACTTAAAAGTAAAAAACATTTATGTGGGCATGATTTATAAAAAGTTTGCCCATTTAGTTAACCAACATATTAAATTAGCATATGACCTTGAAACGGAAGGAATACAAATCAGAACAGCTCAAAACATCCAAGCACTGTGTAATGACGAATTTTGGGTACGCATTATGTGTGCTAGTAAATGCAAATTCTTGTTAATTGAGTTCGTTCCGCAGAGGTCACCTGTTCTTCTGGGACCTCTCTTCAAAAACAATCTCATACGAACAGGTCTTTAAGCAATGCTCAATGTCAGTGGGATAATTTGCAATGCAAATGCTCATTTGCTGTGATTTCAGCAAAACAAAACTGCAGTTCCAAAACCAAGCAGGATTGATTTAACATATAAGAACATCAAAGTTTGAGTGTATTACTTCAAATGAAATGGCGTTATTCCGGTAAGGTTTAAGTGGAGTAACTCGGGGAACAGACCATGCAAAAACACTTTGCACACTTCAAATTTGCAAGCTTCAATTAAAAGTTATGCCATCTAATCTCCTTATAAACATAGAGCATCTCACATTCCACTCGATTCTCCCAGTGTGATTACCAGCTAGATGGCCCTAAGCAACAGTTAAGTGCTTTTATTGCAAGAGATTTAATTATGAAATCATAACCCCTTAAAAGCCAGAAAGGTACACAAACACACACCTGGGCTTGCAGATGCTTGCACCTGAATATCTTCATAGAGTGGAAAGAACAGGACAAATGTTAAGCAACAGTGACAGTGATGCACCAAACCCAAGATCAATGCCGTATACTGCCAACACAGGCAACTGCCTTCTAAGATAGCATCCTAACTGAACCGCAAGTGAATCTGTACACACCGCACCTTGCTAAGCTAATATTGTGATATTCTCAGTGTTTCCCATTAATTACCTAGACTGTGGCGGCCCATCTAATCTGTCTTGCCACAGTTTTATAATGAACTGTAAATAGTTTTACACTCTCATAATAACATAAAATATCTATATTGCTGTGTTTTGCACCATCTTTCAGTGCAAATAAAATCAAAATGGCTATATGGCTTAGTGCTCTTATTAAATCGCAAAAAGCTGTGATTTAATTAAAGGTACACTAAATGTAACTTTTGGCCCTCTAGAGGTTAAAAAATAAAACTACATGCATTATGCGGAAGAACATTGTTTTGGTAGTTTCAGCTCTGCGTGACAGTGCGGATGATTATGGTTCTTTCTCATAACTCATTAAAAAGAGAGAGATTATCCTACTGCTCATAAAACATTCACTATAGGCTTAAGAGATATAACCAGTTTAGATGGAAAGATCTCAAGCTGACTAGACATTACTGTATCTTTACTCAAAAACAGCTCTTTGGTTGAACATGACTCAATCATGGACAGTGGTTCCACGTGATTGAAACAAGTAAAACCAAATAGAATCAACCATGTACAACTAACTAAAATCAATAGTGTTCATTTAACTTAAATGAATGGTTTTAGTTTAACTTAAATAAATGTTTTTTATTTAAATTGATTTATTCAATTGATGTTTTTGTTTAGTCCTGTGATTTACCTAACAACAAACTAAATAGGTGTTGGCAGTCCAGAAGTGATACTGGTAACATCCAGAGCACTACCATAGTGGTTGCTTATTATTAAAGCAATTTGAATTCTTGTTAGCAGGTCCTCAACCCAATCACAATCTCAATACTTCACCAAAATGGTAACCCCCTAAACCACCAACATAACAGAAAGTTTTAAATACCAACATAACAGAACATTAAACATTAACAAGTATCTCCATTTTCTCATCTTGCTAAGAAATGCATAAAATAACACTTTATTTCAACATTTACGGTCCCAATTCAGCCCTGTGCAAAGCATGATGGGAAGTGAAAGTCTTGTTTGATTGGGTTACTTGATTGAAACATGTTATTTCAAAATGAAAACATCAAGGTAAAGGGTTAGTTCATCCAAAAATGAGAATTCAGTCATTAATCACTCACCCTCATGTCGTTCCACACTCGTAAGACCTTTGTTTATTTTCAGAACACAAAATAAGATATTTTTGATAAAAGTTATCAAAAATTAGTCCTCCATAGACAGCAATTTAACCAAGTCCCAGAAAGGTACTAACGACGTCGTTAAAACAGTCGACGTGACTGCAGTGGTTCAACCTTAATGTTATGAAGCAACGAAAATACTTTTTGTGCGCAAAAACAAAACAAAATAACAACTTTATTTAATAATATCTTCTCTTCTGTGTCATTCTCGTACGCTGTTTACGTCCAGCGCTTCCAGGTTCTATGTCAGAACACCGACGCATTATTGGCCGGCTCCTGCGTCAGCATCACACGCGTGCGTTCTGCTGCTCACGTGATCAGCTTTGGCCAATACAGAGTCGACATTCTGACGTAGAACCTGAAGTGCTGGACGTAAACAGTGTACGAAAATGAAAACCAAGATGGAAAGTCTTCTGCGAATGCCTTCTCTATGAAAGATACGCATGATGCTGCTTAAGATTTAGCCAAAATGGGTCATCTTACAAGGCAGCATAAGACTGCCTCTACCTTTTTAAACAGCCTTCCTGAAGGAAGTGAATGTGTGACACTACAGGAAGTGTTCAATTGGCTGTAGAGTCCTTTAAGCAAAAACATCTTAAAGGGCAACTCAACTTCTCTTGCCAAGATCAAGAACACATTTACCATTCTGCTCCTAAATAAACCTCTATTCCCCAAACACAACTTTATAAGCTACTGCTATAGATAATAAATGATCATTAAAAATTAATCATTGGCGAAGCACAAGAAGTTTCACCAGTAGACAAGCTCAGTACAATGTCAAGACGTTGTTTTTTAAGTCTCGCCCAAGGACTCGTTCATTTTAAGCAATTCCTTTCCGTTCACAGATGATTTATCTGTGTGACAGGCCAAGGGGGCATAGCGTGCACACAAGCTTGGCCTTGACAAATTGAGCCAAGGCCTTGGCGGGAAAAAAAAAAAGAAAAAATGCAGACAATCTAATGAAATCTCACTCCATCCGACCATGTCGAACTCTGCCATGTCTTAATTAAATGGTTTGTGGAGAAACCGAGCCGGAGTGGGCGGCAGGGTGACAGTGCTTGAAGAAAAGGACATTAAGCTCACACCTTAAACACATCTGGCTTTGGTTACGGGCTCTGCTTCTATTTCTCCAGTCTTTCACTCTGCTTAACTTGGATTTTTCTGGGAAAACAGCTGCTGAAGCTGCAATACAGCAAAAGACAAGGCTTAAAACAGTAGTGTCACTTCAAATCCTTGATGATCAGGGTGTTCACTCCGGTTGCAGGTTTGCAACAATGATTTATTATAATAGGGGTGTAATTTCTCTGAAACTAAAGGAGATGTTTTGTGTAGAGGTGTCGAGGTGTGGTTAAAGACTAGACCAAACCCCAGACGGTTGTGTCATTACCCTGCTGTCGTCTGCAACCTCAAGTTAGAGCTTGTTTTGCAAGTATGAGGCGTAGTCAAGATTCTCAGGACTATCAGAGTTCAGTATTGACATACTGGACAAATCTGAAACCTTATTTAACACACAAACACTAAATCTGATCCTTTTTGGGGGGAGTTTCCGACAGGGCGAGAGCAAGTCTATACCTGATTTCAAAACAAATCGTCAACTAATCTGCTCATTAAATGTGTTACAAGAAAGTCTTTGATAAACTTTGTAATGTTTGACAAGTTAAACAGCATTAATCTGGAATGTTGAAACATTTAAACGAATCTAATCATCCATTAAATACTCAAATCACAATATACAAAAATACAAATCACACAAAAGACAAATCAAACCCTTTTGAAATCACATTAGCCAACTTAAATAATAATAAGAGTGCACATTACATATTAAACATTCAAATTTATTGTTGCAATTATGGGCTTCCCTTATCTAAAATAAACCATAACTGGAAAAACATGGAGTTACAAGTTGTTTACACATGAATAATTCTGGAAAACCCAGGGCAACAAAGTCAGGTCATTTTTCAATTTGGTAACACACAGACTCATTGATCAAAGTTCACATCAAATATTTAAAATGGAGACAATGATAGCAGGATGGCCTATATTTAAAAAAAAAAAAAAAAAAAGAACAAATATTATACAAAAATAGTATTTTTTTTTTATAAAAAAAAAAATAAAAAAAATAAATAAATATACACTACCACTCAAAAGTTTGGGGTCAGTAGGATTTTTTATGTTTTTACATAATATCTTATGCTCACCAAGGCTGCAATTATTTGATTACAAAATACAATAAAAAAGTAAAATTGTGAAAAATTATTAAAATGTAAAATTTTGAATGAAAGTTTTCTATTTTAAAAATAAATCCAGCCTTCAGGGTAACCTGATCCTTCTAATATGCTGATTTGGTGCTAAAGAGACATTTGTTACATTCAATTTTTTTCACTATTCTTTGAAAGAACAGCATTCATTTAAAAAAGAAATCTTCTGCAGTATTATAAAATCTCTTTACTGTCACTTCTGATAGATTTAATGCATTCTTGCTGAACAAAAGTATTAATTTCTTTGAAAATAAATAAATAAATAAATAAATACAAGTTACTGACCCAAAACTTTTTTTTATCAAGTCATGGCCAAACTTCCTGTTCAATAGGAAATGAGTCAACACATAAAATAAAAACTGCATTGGTTCTTTAAGCTAACTATACAAAAAACCAAAACAAACTTCTAATAAATGATCAACAAAAACAAAATGCCCTTCTAGCCCTTGGTTAGCTCAGGGGAACTCTATTAATTACTAAAGCTGCAGCAGACACATGGCAGATGACTTGTTGTGGGTCTTTAACAGTCTGGCAGGACGCTTTTGCTTACATGTGTGAAAAGATGTCAACAGCCTTCCAAACAGAAAACCACCACCCGAGGCTGCTCAAGAACATAAATTCAATGACTTTTTGGATTACGTAATAACATTATAAAATGAACTGGCTTTTTAGACTGTCTGGAAACGTAGCTGGCTTTCAAACAAACTCTTTAAGAGGTGGGATCTTTATTACACAGAACATTTTGGCTTTATGGCTGCTTCAGCTTGAACTACACAGGTAGCACTAAAGCACTTAAAAGTAGACCGCTTTCCATACTGCTATATGATACAAGCAGCTGATGTCAGGGAGGGGACTGGCACATGATTACTTGGCTACGTTCACACTGCGGGCCTTAATGTTCAATTCTGATTTTTGCTCAGATCTGATTTTTTTTGTATAGCTGTTCACATTGTTGTTTTAAATGTGGCCAATATCAGATTTCAAGCATGAACAGATCATGGTTCTGAACTGACCTGCATGCGCAAAAGAACAATATAAACGGGGTCGCCAGGTTTTTACCACAAAATCCACTCAATTGCTTCTCAAAACTAGTCCAAAACTAGGACTTGACAACACACACAGCGCGCTGTCATACGGAAGTAAATATGGAGGGCATTAAAGTAAGCGATTACGTGTTTATTTATAGTGTGATCTGCCACAGAAGCCAGCGAAATTATGCGCAGGCAATCTGAAAAATAAAGACAATGATGTGACAAAAGAGAGCAGAGTTTTGAAACTTTTATGATACGAGCCCTCATATTTTGCTTGTATTATAGAGCTGTCGAGTTCTGACACATCACTGCCCTTCTACTGACTACCTTCTTTCACTGTTATGGGAAAAACAAATAAACATGTGGGCAAAAAAAAAAAAAATAAAAAATCAGATTTGGGCCGCATTTACCTGCAGTGTGAACGTAGCCATAGTATATGGCCTGATACTGTACATTTTAATGGCAGAAGTGTTCAGTTTGGCCCAAAAACCTAACTAGTCAAAAGTGTTAACTAATCATCTAGGCTAACTAGTCAAAAGAGTCCACCGCCAAATCTCTTTGATATTCTGAAAAAAGAGGTTGTTTCTTGTCTACAAGCACAACAAATTAATACAACTAGTCACATGCATGTAGATCGATATGTCAATGTCTATCGACTCGAGGAGTTTAAGATCTTGCACTGTGGTCTTGAGAAAATCAACCAGAGTAAGATGCATGCAGTTCTCAAGAAGAGTATCCTCACTTCTCACTCTCCCTATATCACAAAAGACAAGTCAATGTTCATTGCTCATTAGCTTTCACTAGAAATGTCCAACTGCTGTGTGATTGTCTACAGGGAGTGGTGGGGAGCCACAGGGGCAAGCACAGGCATAAAGACAATGAAGAAGATAAAGTCTGTTTGGAAAGGTAAAATACACTGTACTTCTATGTCTGAAAAACAAAAGGCAAAAAGATTCAAATCTAGAGCAATCAACAACCTAGCTGTAAGGGTTCATTCTTTGTGCTGTGCTTTGCAGAGAAGGCAAGTTGACAGTTAAAAACTCATCAACAACCGCTTGCACCAACATGTTACAAAACAGTGAACTGTGATGCAATATTTATCTTGTAAGGACACCTCTTTGAACCAATGTGATGAAAAACATAAGGGGTTTTCTGAGAAAATGGAAATCTTTTTTTTTTTTAAAGTCCCCATTTCACTAAATAAATGGTTTAGATAAAATGGAGACTACCTGGACAACTCAATGAAGAGGGTCTAGGCTATCACGTACTATAACGAGTCATTTCCTCTCAACAGCTGAAACTCTCTGGGGGCCAATTACGTGCTTTTTCTTCTTCTTTTCTTCTGGGTCATTTTTAGCCTTAAGCTTTCATTTCTTTCATTGACACCTTTTTGAGGGAATGAAAGGAATTCAAGCAAGCTAAAAAGTAGGGGTGGTGGGAAGGGAATTGATTCAATCTACCGATTCGCATCAATTCATAAATTTCAAAAATCGATTTTCTAAAGTGTTACACTTCTTTAATGTCGCATTACTACTTAAAGTTGACACGTTAAGAGTGTTATTAATCACAATAAGCCACAAAAAAGGACTCAAAGGACTTGAATGGACAAATACACACACAATTATGTCAAAATGCACATCATGTGGTGTATTCACATAAACACAGTCTGTTATGTTCTACGCGAATGTAAACAGTTAGGAGAAAATCGGATGTGAAACAGTATATTAAATCAATGCATTCAATCTTAAAGGGACAGCAGCCTCAAACTTTTACCGTCCTTTTTATTAATGTTAATTTAAAAAAAAAAAAAAAAAAACACTGCTTTTGACTAAATCACTTTTATATCTTTAATACAATTTATATATGTTTTATTTTTACATCTGATTATTTAATTTCTGTAGTATTTCTTACTACATGTTATATAAACCTAGGCTACAGTCCCTGAAAAACTTTAAGCTTATTTAATTTGTATATAATTTTTTTCTATTGTATTTGTCCTATTGGTTGTAATCTGCTTCTTTGTTCCTATTTTTAATATCAAAAATAAAATAAAATTGCTTGCTTTATTACAGAAGACTGCCAGTCATGTGTGTAATGATTGCAGTCAACTTAAATGGCATTTGTTTTATAATATTGGGTTGACTAAAATGAGAAGAAAAACAAAATAAAATGTCAAGGTTCACATTTAATTCAGTGGGAGTTTTTTCTTCAAGACCTATTAAACTGTATACCAGAGTCAAATAGGAAAAGTAACAAAACAGTAAACTAGAATTAAATCGAACCGAAATTCGATTCAAAATTGAGAATCACCTCAAGACTTCAAGATTGATTTGAATTGAAGACGTGAAGTACCAAAAGATTCACACCCCTACTAAAAAGGGTTAAATAAGAAACATGAACCACAGGCAAACACCGCGACAGCGACTGAGAAAAAAAAAGCAAGCCTGAAACATGTTTGCGGTTCCCATGAATGTGGCACTGTTTTCTGACTCAAGATCCCCACAGTTCCAAAGAGAGGCATGGGAACCCATCAAAAGCCATAAATCATTAGAAAGGCACGTACACATTCTTTTGCAAAATAGTATTATGGTTGTGAGGACAAAAGACAAGCTTTGTTTTAGATGTTCCGCAATCTTTTCCTCATAAAGCAGATATTGCTTCTAGGAAGGTAAACAAGGTAATGGGATAAAATAACCTTTGCATCCAGATCCAATATAACCTGCATCTTGTGTTGTAGGTACAGAAATAAGGTTAAAAGTAAACAGCAAGATTTTACGAGGATAAAATCAGCATTATACGAAAGCCACCAAGTGACATGAAACAAAAATAGTCTGGAGCAGTCAAGACGATTTCCCAATGACAACTAATTGGTCTGTTCACACTGAAAGCGAAAACGGCAGCCAATTTAAACATCTGATGTTTAATATACAGTTGACTGAGTGTGCTTTTGGAGAAATGAGTCCTGTTGTTCGTCACTTGACCATAAGGTGTGACTACTGAGCACAGAAAAAAATTGTCACTTGTTGCTTTATCGCGTCATGTCTGGTAAGGACACGGTGTGTAGTGAAATAATTTGTAAAATATGAGTTCAGATTAACTTTATGCAAAGTTTAACCTTATGCAAATGAGCAGTGAGCAGTGAAGCACACCTGAACCATATCCTCTTTGGTCTATGGGATTATCTGCCCACATGCAGGAACATTAGGGAAAATTAGGCAAAATTGAAAATAATAGTCAGAAATTGAGGGCATTCATAATGAGTTTCATTCATGCATTGATAATCGTTCATCTTGTTCACAAGGTGATGTATTATGCACTACTGAAATTAATACCGGGCTCAATACTAAGGATTTTTTCTTCTGGCCCGGTAAGTAATAAATAAATAAATTAAAATAGGTTTTTTATTACTATTGTGTTTGACCCATGCAACCTTAATAAGGTTACACCAAATTTTACAATTCCAATTTTGATACCACAGCAAAATCTACTAGCCTAACAATTATAAATCTCAAATATTATTAAAGAAAAGTAAACAGCTAGTAATAAAATAAGAACAAATAATAGCAATAGCACAAATAAATACAAAAGAACAAACATACAACTGAAATAAACATTTTTAACAAGTAATCAAATATAAAAACAACACTGCACAGTCTTCACTGTATAAATATATATTAATCCTTATAAAAGTTACAAAAGTTATTCAGTCAAGAGCAGTGAGTGATTTTTTTTTGTTCTTTGTTGTTTGTTTAACATTAAAAAACGCAGAGAGCAGCAGGATTATTAGGCTGCTGTCACTTTAAGACATAATACTCGGACCGAATGTTACGTATGTGCTTTACTTCTTACCTGTTATGTTCCCTGAAGAAATAACCGACTATATTTACAAGGATACTCACCATGACATGCATTTTGACATAATTTTGTGTTAATTTGTCCATTCAAGCACAAGATGAAGTGAAAGAGAACTCAATTCAGCATTCGTGCGCTGTCTGAAAAGTGGCTTTCAAGGCATGCGTTTCGGATGTGCGCACACAAAACTTCTCACACAGCGCGCGGGTATCGAATTGAGGTCTTTTTCGCGTCTTCTTGGGCTTGAATATTTAAACTGGCAAGGCTTAAAAACACATGCAAATGATAAACTTTCGTGCCGATGCACCGGACAGTCCTTATTGTCGAGCCCTGATCCAAAATGTCAATTTATAAAACGGGTAGTTCAGGCCCTTGATTCTGATTGGTTGAGCCGCGTTCGAAGCTGCTGTAAAATTCCCAAAAACATATAGCTGTTTGCATTACAATTAAGTTTTGCTGCGCCACTGAATGTGTTTGTTGCTGCATCTGTCTTAGCAACATAAAACATATGATTGTTCTCTATTGATTTTGTTCATTGAAGCTTACTGCATTATGTAGAAGAGTATTGTGAGAGAGATATCGAGTGACCAAATTTATTACCTAGGTTCAGATTTAGCATTTGCCTTCAGGTCAGTCCTATGTTCATAATAAAAAAAAAATCTGTTTGAATGTCTGCTGCGATCTTATCCTTTTAACATTTAATGGCTTTTCCCATGCCCTGCTGACACTGACAGCGCTAGTCAAAGCATTTGTCATTTGCGTCTTGTTCCGTGTTCACAACAAGTTTCAATATAAAAGTTTTTGTGACTGAATTATTCACTCATAAAGACAATCTTTGCCACCATCTAGAGGCGTAATAAATGTAACTTCTGTTGCTGTTCACGGTCAGGGACTATTTTTTCCAGTGGAAGGAAGCCTTTTAATTATTTTACTTCATGAAAGTTGCATTGATACATATATATTTTTTTTTTTTGGCTTTAATATTTGTATTGTGTGGTAACCATTTTATAAAAGCAATAAGTTCCAAGCAAAAAATGTACAGTGAATTTATAACAGCTTTACGTCGTGCCTAACAAATTCACTGTAAACCACGGCTTCACTGTTTTATTTTAGCTGCTGGAAAACTAATGAATTGTCAAAAAAAGAACTAATAATACATCCAATTGTGATTAGATTTTTAAAAGCTATGACCAGTAACAAAGCACACAATAACGTGCTACATACAGTAGTTCTCATTGCATATCCTATTGTAAAGCTTTGTTTATTAATTCAAACTGAATAGAGTTCAAACAAAAGCTAAAATCTCAAAGTCAGAATGATGTTTGTATCCTTTATCTGATGATTACTCATCAATAAACAACTGATCAGGTTAGCCTATGCGCTTGAATGAAAAGCGTGAAGCTCTCTGTAAATAAAACATTAGAAATATCAACTGTCCTCTTCTAGAAAAACAACACAGCCTTTGTAACAGAAACTGCTAAACGAGTCTCTTAGTCATGGAAAAAAGCACAACATGGAGACGAAAGCAAACAGCAGGACCGTATGAATTAGTGAATGTAGCTTTGAACTTTAATTTATAAGCTAGCAGGATGTAGGTTAGTAGGCAAGGCACTAAATGCAACTGCGAGAATCTTATAAACTCACAAACGAGAACATTTCTCATTTAATTTAATTTAATACACGCTTTTGACATTATCTTGAATCAGACATCATCTTAATAGAATTAACAGAAAGTAACTTGTTTACATTTTGCATCAGTCAACTACAAAGACTCAGTATAGTGATATCGAGCAGATCCCTATAATTCAAATTTGCCTTGGAGCAAATCTACTGCTGTGTAGTCCTGGCACAATTACGTGCCATAAAACGTCAGCTGCAGCCCAGGATCTCACTTTCCCTCGACTTCAGCACAAACACCTGCAAGTAACCGTCTGGTTTCACAGCTGTGAAATTCTTCAAGCAGATTCATTTCTGGTAATCCAAGCCCTTGTTTTCCATCAACATAATAATCAAATCAATGGAACAAGAACTTTCTCACAGACAATTCAAAGTGATTTTGGGTGGGATTCATAATTGGTCTTTGTGGGAAAGTTGCCATGTACAATATACTACATTAAAAGTAAAAAAACAAAAAACAACAAACAACCATTCCATCATGACTTGGCCCTAGAGCGTCTGTGAATTATGTTCATGAGGGAATGAAAGCAAAGATAACTAAAATGGAACAGATGGATCTGTCTCAACAATCCTGAAGACTTCGCAGTGAAATCATCGAGTCACACCGGCTGCCTGAACCCCAAACACAGGGGGAGGTAACAAAATGAATCCTGACCAAGCAACCAGGAAAATAATGAGATGAGGTATCTGGATGGTGTCCAGGACCTGAAGGGATCCACCTCTAACCCACATTTTCTTTGCAGACTTCGCTGTGCTCAGTCTCTCTTCATAAATATAATAATGGCGCCCCTCAATAACATAACCAAGTCATCTCATTTATTAATTCACTCTTTTCCCTTGGTCACACTGCCTTAACTGAAAAACTAAATATTTTTTTAATAAGATTATATAATTAGAAATGAGGATGTGAAGCTTATATATTCAGTTTAATGTGCATATTAAGTCAATGTATTCTAATAAAATTGGTGAGCTTTTTTTTTTTTTTTGGCAAATCCGTGAACTTTTGTGTTCCGTGAAGTCTCTAGCTATGGCTCAGACTTTCTTCAATGCAAATCTTTTGGAATCTTCTGCTCATTTCTTTGTTAACTTGGCCAAAATTGTAAATCTAATCACTCAGAAAAGTAAGAGCAAATGAGTCACATTATTTGAGGTACCGTTCATGTTTTGTAACACAAACGGTGAGATCAGTTACAAACTTAAAGGATGAGTTCACTTCAGAATTAAAATTTCCTGATAATTTACTCACCCCCATGTCATCCAAGATGTTCATGTCTTTCTTTCTTCAGTCGAAAAGAAATTAGGTTTTTGAGGAAAACATTCCAGGATTTTTCTCCATATAGTGGACTTCAACAGTTACCAACAGGTTGAAGGACCAAATGTCAGTTTCAGTGCAGCTTCAAAGAGCTCTACATGATCCCAGACGAGGAATAAGGGTCTTATCTAGCGAAACGATCTGTCATTTTTTAAAAAACATTGTATACTGTTTAACCACAAATGCTCATCTTGCACTGCAATGCGATGCGCCACGCATTACGCAATCAGGTTGGAACGGTCATGCATGACGTAGGCAGAAGTACCGATCCAGTGTTTACAAAGCGAACATGCAAAGACTAAGTCAAACGGCCAAAAGGTAAAACAACGATGTCGGACGATTTTGAAGTTGGAAAAGAAAATGAGATGTTTTGAGAGTTTTTCGCCCTACTGTGGTACTTCCGCCTACGTCATGTATGACCTTTCCAACATGATTACGTAATGCATGGCGCATCGCAGAGAAGTGCTAGACGAGCATTTGTTGTTAAAAAGTATATACATTTTTATTTTTTTTTAGAAAATGACAGATCGTTTCGCTAGATAAGACCCTTATTCCTCGTCTGGGCCCTTTGAAGCCCTTTGAAGCTGCATTTGGACCTTCAACCCGTTGGCAGCCGTTGAAGTCCACTATATGGAGAAAAATTCTGGAATGTTTTCCTCAAAAACCATAATTTCTTTTCGCCTGAAGAAAGAAAGACATGAACATCTTGGATGACATGGGGGTGAGTACATTATCAAGAAATTTTAATTCTGAAGTGAACTAACCTAATGCTTACTCCTAGAAGTTTGCCTTAACCATTAAAAACAATAGCAATAACATCATGCTTAAAACGTATATAAACCCAATGACAAGTCTGTTTAAATCCTAAAAAAGGATGAGAAGAAATTGAAAGGGAATTCCCAAAATTATTTTCATTATTTGACAACTTTTGAACTTGCTTTCTAAAGTAAAATTTGCCATGCTTGAGAGCACATCAACGGCTTATTCATGCCTCTCATTACATCAACCTAAGAAAAACAGAAGAGGGGAAAAATCTACACAAAAGAATCTTCAACTGCACAAGAAAAAGAGTAGGCAGTGTTTGGATAAATCAGAAGCTTTCCTCAGTCTCTAGAAGAAATCCTCCACTTGGAACACAAATGAGACATGTTAAAAACGTTAAGCCCACGGCACCGGTGTAACCAAACGATACGCTTTTCAAACTCTGCCAACATTGCTGTCAGTATGTCTCATCACACAATGTGGGTCTGGGGCTCGGCCAGGTGTGATTTCTGTTCAGCAGAGCAGCAGTGGTCTCACAGTGAGAAAAACCATGCTACAATCTTATTACAAAAGATCACAGGTGATTTACAGTGATCCATAACAGCTCGACAGTCCGACAAAAACATTCTCCATTTCAAGCCCATATGCATCCCGTGGCTTCAAGTTTCTTCCCGTTCTTACAAGCATGACGAACAGTTTCAAAGAAAGCTCACGGAAAAAAACTGCAAAATGGAATTATAATGCAAATCAAAAGTACATGTTTAGTTCTTAAACATAAATCAAAGAGCTCTGGTAAAGTTCCAAAACAATCATGAAGACAAATCCATCAGAAACAGATTTCAAAATAAAAGTTCCAAGTCTATATGATTTTTAGAGGTCGACCGATTGATCGGTTTTGCCGATTAATTGGCACCAATAACCAATTGCTGGAACAATCAGTTACTGGCAAAAGTCCATACTGATAGTGTTTCCGTGTCACGTGCGTTGCTATAGAAGCTGAGAACGGTGCGCTGTCATTAAACAGTACAAGAGCGACCTCTAGAGGTGGAATAAAAACCATCACTGATGCCTCATGGAGTTTGTTTTGACACGTAAGGCTGTGCACGTCACAGAGCGGGACACTTCAGATGCCATTTTAAAACTATCGGTTGATTAATCGGTTATCGGCCAGCGTGGTCCAACCTAGTTAGTTATCGGTAAAATCCACTATCGGTCGACCTCTAATGACTTTCTAGTCCCTACATATTGCTCAATATAACTTCATGGGATTTTTTAACACCATTTTTATGGACACACTAAGCTTTTTAATAGTACAGGGCTCGACAATAAGGACTGCCCCGATGGCCCGGGTCCAGTGTGAACGACAGTAAACAGAACGGTCACTTGCCCGATCGGGCCAGTGCTGTAGGGTGTGCATTATTTATCGTCTATGATTTTG
This sequence comes from Hypophthalmichthys nobilis, assembly GCA_037950665.1. Classification (NCBI taxonomy): domain Eukaryota; kingdom Metazoa; phylum Chordata; class Actinopteri; order Cypriniformes; family Xenocyprididae; genus Hypophthalmichthys; species Hypophthalmichthys nobilis. Next base: position 45,791,558 of record CM075470.1, read on the forward strand.
TAATTGTTGATTTAACGATCTGACATTATAGAGTATGTCCTTCACTTTACTAAAACCAAACAAAAACACTGAGTGCACGCATACACTACATGATGTGGTCTAGTAGATTAGACTAGTGAGCATATTTAGAGGGCACGATTTCACTGCGTGATTTAGTCTATTAAAATACATTTAGAATGCCCCCAGAATTATGTCTGTATGTCTTTTATATTTATATAATTTAATATAGTTAACCGATATTAAACAAAGAGCACCATTTTATCCAAACATAAGCATGATTACAAAAGTGCTAATGATTTTATACAGCGTACAGTTTAATAAACAAGCAGTTTATATTAAGTGACTTACATTTTAGACACCAAATCGCTTGTTTCGCTCTATTTCGCCAACGAAAATAGTTCCAAACAAAGTCCACTTTTGCATCTCTGAGCAACACTTCCTGAATGAATCAGCTGTTTGAATGAATCGGTTGAATGTCAATGACTCGCTTATTAACAGGGACTTGCTGCCACCTGCTGGCGGGTTTAATTTCACATTTAAAGTATCTTTTCATTTTATAAATAATTTCAAATAACAGTATTTAACGTTTTATATTTCCAATAAATCAAAACATTATTTATGCATCTGTTACTGCTCTTGACTGATTAATTTTAATAAAGTTTAATCTATAGTTCTATAGTTATACATTAGATTACAATTTCTGTACCTGAAACAGGTTTATGCCTACAAAAAACATGAAAAGTACTGTTTATTTCATTTGTTTATTCTGTTGAATTTATTTGTGCTTTTACTTGTAATTTGTTTATTTGTTCCTATTTTATTACTTACTCTTTACTTTAAGTGAGTTCATCTAGTAGCTTTTGGTGTCACCTTATAAAAAAACAACGAAAACAATAACTTGGCTTATTTTATAGGCCTATTTTCTTTTCTTTATTATTTTTTTATTGTGGGGCCAGTGAAGATTTTGCCAGGGCAAGTAAAAATTTGAACCACTGGCCCAACCGGGGCAGCAGAAAAAATCCTTAGCGTTGAGCCCTGTAGTAGTAATAATGCCAATTAATAGCAAGCACCATTAGTCATTTGCTGGTGCTACAAAACCAATACCAGTTCTACCAATGATAAAAGCTGAAATATGTCTGTAGTAATGAACTTTGGTCATCTGCGAAACCATCACTCAGTGACAAGTCATCATGAATAAGCCATGAACCTAGGCACAGAAGCTGCATTTTAAAAACTGTGCACACGCGCTGCCTCGCAACGCTAAAAATGGCAGCGTTATTAGTTCATCTCTCAAGAGATACAGGACTGAATGCCAGCGTGGACCCGGAGGCATTCATTTTCAGCAATTACTAACCACAGAATATTCAGTGCTCCCTACGAAGCACGAAGGGATCCATTCATCACCTGGCTTTAAAGTACCATCTGGACACAGGGCTGTTTGCGTTTTAAAGTGAACCCATTACTGAAGGGTGGGCTGTAGTACACATCTAAATGAATCATCTAACCTAATGAATTGACTATCGACTGATATGTGCTTAGTTTTGTCCAAGAACAGGAAGTTGCAAAACTATCTAATCGGAACAAAACCTACAAGTTCTGCATGTGTTAAAAGCATACCTTGGTCAAGAAGTGAGGTAGCAGCTCATTCCACACAAGTCTACAGTCAAGGGCCTGTTACACGCTGAGAATATCAAATGACAACCGGAGAAAGAGGAAGATGTTTTATGCATTCCTTCAGAGAGAGCCAGAGCATTCAGACGTAACATGCTGGAAATGTTCAAAATTCATGACTTCCACAGAATGAGAGGAAGAACAGGACAAATCTGCATCTTTACTAATTAGAATCTCATGGTGCAGCTTTAAAAGTTCACTTCAAAGTCACGTGGACAGTCAGTGTTTCAGACTGATAACCATATCTAATAACAGTACTAATAAACTGTCCCATTCATACAACAGAAGCGACACAAAAATTGTGTAATTGAATAACACCATTTTCGCCTTTAATGTGATTAAAGTTAATATCAAACAACTTACACTACTATTCAAAGATATGGGGTTACTAAGATTTTTTGGTCACACTTTAGGGTGCAATTCTCACTATTAAGTGAGAGTAACTATTAACTATGACTTTTGCCTCAATAAACTCCTAATTACTGCTTATTAATAGTTAGTAAGGTCGTTGTTTAGGTATTGGGTAGGATTATGGGATGTAAAATATGGTCGTAATAAGGTATTAATATGTGCTTTATAAATACTAATAAAAAGCTGTTCTTTCTGTTCATCAAAGAATCCTGAAAAAATGTATTGCAGTTTCCACAAAACTATTAAGCAGTGCAACTGTTTTCAAAATTGATAAAAAATGTTGCATATCAGCATATTAGAATGATTTCTGAAGGATCATGTGACACTGAAGACTGGAGTAATGATACTGAAAATTCAGCGTTGATCACAGGAATAAATTACATTTTACAATATAAAAGTTATTTTAGATTGTAATAATATTATTACTGTTTTATCGTATTTATGATCAAATACATGCACATCATTAATGAGCATAAGAGACTTCTTTTAAAAACCATTAAAAAAAAAAATCTTACTGACACCAAACTTTTGAATGGTAGTGTATATAACACCAGAAAGACTCATCACAAATGACACAATGTTATCTAATAAACCAGCCCAAACGAGGCACAAGTTCGTCTGTCAAATCTTAATTTAACCAACAGCAACTTTGTAAAGGCACCCAGACTAAACGAATGGGACAAAACAAAACGAATGGGAGCAGATCCAGTGGAGGACAGCGACTAAATCTACAAATTTCAGATGGGATACAGAAATATTACTGTCTATGAGAGAGGAAAAACATACACACAAGACAAGCACGTGCAGAGTTTTACGTGACAGATTAGATTTGCAAATGTTCTGAAAATAAACAAATCATTTTGGTGAATCATCAACATGTCCCTTGTTCATTACAGTAATCATAAACAGTATTTAACACTCTAAAATGGCTGACAACCCTGAACTTAAAACCTAAACTGCAATTTGTACCTTCAACCGATTTGAAGGTACAACCCCATTGAAGTCCACTATGTGGAGAAAACCTTAAAAAACCTTAATTTCTTTTCAACTCAAGAAAGAAAGGTGAGTAAATTATCAGGAAATTTTAACTCTCAAGTGAACTAATCCTTTAATTTGCTGATAATTTAGCTACTTTTAGATACTTTAAAAAATAAAAAAGGATGTTTGTCATTACTGTATTTTAATGTCACAGTGCAAATAAATCTTATTGGACTTAAAACTAGATTTTATTTCCTTTGTGGAAAAAAAAAAACAATCTCTTGATTTTGAGGTGAAATATGACCCAATATTTTCTCTTTGCATTCTCTTTGACCTAGTATAGTCTTTGCTAACAACATTGAAAATGGAAGCAGTTCATTAAGCCTTAACTTTCATTTTAAAAGGAACACGGACGCATTGCACATATATGAGCAACCCAACCCAAGTGAACCAAACATACAAGAATTACTTGTTTGAACATATAGCACTTACATTCCCGTGGTTTATAAAGCCATGCTTTCTAGCAATCCGGTTAGCTTCCTGTTCTCCCCCTGTGATGTGGACGGCCCATGTGTTGGTGTAAACCTTCTCTCCAATGGATGGCTGTGGCCCAGAGGTCACGAGAATCAGTAGTGTACAGAGCATCAATGAGGCAAGCCTGAGATCCATTAGACACAATGGAGGGAACCAAGGCAGGAGTTCCTAATGTCACCAAGTCCGTCAGCACAGCGGCCCACTGCTATACCCGTGCTGCCCCTGGCACATGTAGAGACGGAGTCAAAGAAGAGAGATGGACTCAGAATGATTCAGGAATCACCTGGGGAGGGAAAAAGATGGAAGATTGCAGAATGAGTCATTTGAGTTCCAGGTGCAAGAGTATAATTGAGGATATGAATCACAGATGAGCCTTAATACTGTGGAACTGACTAACTAGTTAAAAATGAACAGCACACCCAAACAAAGATTTCCCAGTGCCACCTAAATGCAGGAGTTTGATGATTCCCATCAGTTAAAGGACCTTAGTCATATATTATTCAATGCAAATGTAAAAGAGGCTGTGAGGGGGTGAAGTACATTTCAATCAATGTCTATCTAAAAGTATGTATATCATTCCAAAACCATTTCCAGAGCACAAAAAAAAAAAAAACTTTGATAGTGAAAATGAAAGGACGTTCACACTGTAAGCGATGTGCAGGGATCAAGGCAATTGTTTTCAAAATGAGTTCACAATTTGAGGTAACTTAAGCAACAGCAAATTCACACAACTGTATGCTTATGGTCACATGTTCTGCCACCTGATACAGCTGGATATTGTAGTAGAGTATGAATACTATACAAGATATTAATACTATACAACCACTGGTGGAAAATCATGCAGAGCCAAATGCTACATGCAATGTCTTGGTTGCCCAAAATAAGCCAAAAAAGTTTCAATTTCACAAGATCTTTTTGCTGAAAATGGAAAAAAAATATGGAAGCTTTCTGACTTCCATAAGTGATGTGCCATGTCATCATCTTTGCTGGTAAGCTACCAGTAAACCGGAGATGGGAGGGAGCACAGCTGACATATTCTCCCACAGAAATATTTGTCAGTTTCACTCCAAAACCATTGTCCTGCTTCTCCTGTCTAATGACTAAGCAAACACTAATGCAAGATTCTTGTTGACTTGACGCTCAACTTAAGCCGTTGCATTAAGTTTTCAAAGTGCGGGACGCGCCTCCCCAGGGGGGCACCAGACCATGCCAGGGGAGGCGCAGTGGTAAACAATTTTTAATTTATTAATAAATCATTAATCATTTCAATTAATACATTATAGCAGAAACAAAGTGAAAAGAAGCAGGTTTTTGGACATGAGACGTTATGCTTCCACTCCCGTTTTCGATCAGATCATTTTAAACTGTAAACTCCTGGAATGTTTTCAGTCCAAGGATCCAGTAAGCGAATGCACTCAAACATTCAGTCCAAAACAGCGCTAATGCAGAGAAAACCTGGCCGATTTCATCAGAGGTGGTGAAGAGAATAGCGTATTTGGCAAGCTGTTTCTCATCAGCCTGAACGACATCTCAAAACATCCAACTGCTGCATTAGCATATATGATACACAAACTACATCTGTCGGTTGGATAAAGCAAACCAGTGTTAAGTAAAGTTTTGATGGATGACGATTGTAATCGAGGTAGGGCTGCCCCTAATAGTCGACTAACCTTTAGTTGACGACAAATTTTATTGGTTGCTTAAGCTGGGGACACACTTAACAACTAGCTGAAACATTCTAAGACTGAACTCAACACACTATATGATTTTAAATGCTGACTATAAACACCGACTGAACACAACTGGCTCTGACTCGGCACGTTTGGGCATGATCAGTCGTTAGTATCAAATTACATTCATAATCAGCCTTACAATCGTTAAGTGTGTCACCGGCTTTAGTTGCAGGAAAAAAATCCACAGGAAGTGGCGAAGTCACGCAGTCTGTGACGGACAGGTCGTTAACAAGCTGGTCTATGTGGTAATTCTAGTCGGGCAGGACATATACCCAAACCTATCATTCATCCACCTCAAATATGGTTTATCATCTGAAACATGTTAGTAGTAGCAGCTTTACATGGCTGCTCGCTTTAAAGGTGCAATATGTAAGATTTTTGCAGTAAAATATCCAAAAACCACTAGGCCAGTATTATATATTTTGTTCACTTGAGTACTTACAATATCCCAAATGTTTCCAACTATTTGTAAATCATGAGAAAATTGCAATTTTAACCAAGGCTCCGGGACGTGTGAGGAGTCGCCTGTCAATTGCGTCATACCCACGTTACCCTCAGTTTCTGGTTTTATTTTGTAGAAACCATGGAAACACCAAAGACGCTTTAATATATTACATGTTTTAATAGACAAGGGAACAACTGTTTTGATATATTTATAGACAGAAAACAAATTATTGTTAAATAGCTCAACACAATTAGTCTAATTGTTTAAATCTAATTTTCTTGATTTTTTGCGAGTACCATGCTTTACCATGCCTCATTTTGTCAAGTAGCTAACATAGCATAATCAGATGCTGCTTTATTTTTAGTAACAGTAATACAGAATTTTCTCCATCATACAATGCGTTTTAAAATGAATTGCATGCCATTTATCAACACAAGCCATCCAGCATTTAATATGATATTCCTAAATTGATCTATCTTACTGCAGTGTGTCTCAAACAAGTGTCTCACAGCAGCCGCCGAGCGAACTCACAGAGTAACGTTATATCATTTTCAACACACTCAAATGTATCTAATATGATAAACAGAGCTGCGTTACCTCATACTCATGACCGGAAAAGCGGAAGCGGCGCCGGCGCTAAGATAAGAGTAATACATCTTTTGAATCTGGGAAGAGCCTACTTTTATTTGTGTGCACTCACAATAACAACAAAACCTTGTGCTTTTGTAAAATAATGAAAGCAAACAGGGTGCGCTTTCTGCCGTCTCTCTCTGTGAACTTGAGAGTGCCCAAGAACTGAAACTCCATGTAAACTTGCCTCACAGACATGAACAATATATCTATAGAAAGAAAGTGAAATGTCCACTTTTAAATGAACCAATTAAAATGGAAAACAAATAATCTCAGGTTATGTAATCCGTATGAAATGTGCATATAGGCACGTCCACTACTGCGGAGATGACGAGTCAGCAACGTCAACTTCATCACTGCAGCCGAAAATACAGAAAACACTAGTTTATCAATTAATTATTAAAATGTTAAAGCAATCTCCTGGCTGTTTTTTCCTGGCATATTCATAATCATTACATCTACTGGTGTGCTGTGGCAAACTTTACGTGCGCTTGAATGCTGATTAGGATATGTAGGCATTAAAGGCTCTTTATTATGATTTATATGGTTTATTAATAAACGTGCAATTAGTCAACTAATCGCTTGAAATGAACGACTACTAGTCGACCAGAAAATTCTTTAGTCGAGGGCAGCTCTAAATCAAGGCAAAGATGATTACAGTACACTGGGCACACGAGACAAGAGTCTGTTTATATTTATGAGCAAAAAAAAAAAAAAATGTGTGTCTGTGGCACTCTTGGCGCACTGATTGCTATTATTGAATATTGGGTGGGGAGGCACTATTGTACATTGTGTCAAAAGAGAGGCTTACTGTCTTTGACTTTGAAAACTCCTGCATTAGGGAATGAAGCAGCATATTCAATTCACCCTGCATTTCGTCCATTAATCTGTCTAAAGGTAGAGAAAAGTTTTTTCTGAAACCATTTTCATTGACTGGTGGCATGAGTTTGGCTTGCAATTTATTTGATTTTATAGGAACAAAAAAAAATAAATAATTTCTCTTCAGAAGACTTTTATGATGTTTCAATGTACATACTGTAGATGGAGCAATTCGTGAGTCCGGCTGACCTATCCACACCTTTAATGTGCTTATTTCATAATCATATAAATGCTTGTCACACAGTTTCATTGGACTAAATGTGTTCTTTTTTGTGTAAACAAGAGGAGCAACTGAAATTACTTCTCACGATCTAATAAGTCAACCCATCGTCTGCTCACATTTTCAAAACAAAACAAAAAAAAACTGCTGGTATTTCCTTTCAGGACAGATCTTTTACTCTATTATTCTCCCTAACAAATGTGGGGCATATTGCCGTGTTGGTTCAAATGACATGTCCCTGTTTATGTGCTCTTTGATAGGCTCTCTCTGTCATTCTCACTATAACAATCTCAAAAGAATGCAGTCGGCTGTGTTGAACTGGACTTCATCGAAATCTAGAGTTAGACGCACTACCTGTTCTACCACAAATTTGCCATCAGGAAATAAATTCTACTCTTAATTCTGAAACATTTACATATTTTCCAAAAATACTTTTGCAATTTCGAAATGAATATGCTGTATAAAAACCTTATACATGTTGTAACTAACCTAACTCTTGATGTTTTCATTGGAAAGATGCATGTATTAGTAAATCAATCTGCATTTTAAACTTCAGAAAACTGAAAAACAATCCAAATGACAGAATTCAGGCTACATCAAGCCTGTAATTGTATTACGAGTTTAGTAAGACTAATTCAGCTTTACTGTAGTAAACAGCTTACAGCTGTTTTGATCACCACAAATCAGTAAACGCTGTTTATGAGAACACAGAAATATTGCTACAAATGTTTGACAACTAATTTACTTTGTCAGATCAATTTCCTACACATGCATAAACAAATTCAGACTACATATTATAAGACCATAATTTATAAAAAGTATTTCACAAGCATAAAACAATGCTTCAACAACACCAAACCTTCTGATATTTGGGGGGGAAAAAAGAGACAAACTCAAAATAAAAAAATAAATCACAGAAAAAAATCTGTTTACAAGCAAGTTCTTAACACGAACGGTGAATTATTTTCATTTACGTCACATTTCCCTACGCAATGTTTTTATCAGGTCAAGAGAAGAAAATAAAACACAATACTCACTTGAGCACTGAACGCGTGTCTAACCCAGATTAAGTAGGCTAAGCAAGAAGTGCGTAACTTTCCTGACAGCAATTTAAAGCTGTGCCAGCCCTGATCTCAAAGTACACCCACTCATGACATCACAACATGGTTAACACTTAACAGGGAGAGGAAACTAGCACAGAGACGACTGACAGTAAGTGCGGACCACTTGTTGAAAGAAGAAAAGAAAAAGAAAAAATCAAGACAGGATGCAACTTGTGGGACTTTTAGAAGCATATAAGCCCATTTTATCTGAAAATTGAAGGGAAGCTAAATGTTATCAGACAGCTGTACATATGCAATCCATTACACATTTCAAAACACAAGTGAATGCTTTTTCCAAAGAAGAGACAAACTTTGTTTCCTGGCAAGAACAACACTGGGATTAGTAATGGCTGAAACATTAGTCTCATGAGGAAAAAGAATTAAAGTGTGATCACTTTTTAGTTCGGGCTAATAAAAAAAATATAAACAGAAACAGGAAAACATGCACTTAATAACAGCACTTTACTTCGATACAAATAATTTGTATATACTCAACATTTCAACAACAGAACAAAACAGACAGATAATAGACCACACAGAGCATTTCCAAACGGTACACGGACACTTAAAATAAGAATGAAACTGAATTAGACAGCAAAAGATCAAACCAAGTGGCATCTGCAAACAATTTATGCTTTTCTCTTTTCATTTTTGTTATTAACTTTTAATCAACTGGTCTCGGAGTGATTTTCAGCATCAAAATCAAGTCTTAAAATTCTTATCTTATTTGTCAAAAACAAGTCATGCCATTGTCAACAATCACTGAAGAAGACGGCACTCTAATAAAAAAATAAAAAATAAAAAAAAAGCTGGGTTAAAAACAAACCAAGCTGGGTTGAAAATGGACAAACCCAGCAATTGGGTTAAATGTTTGCCCAACCTGCTGGGTAGTTTTATTTAACTCAACTATTGTTTGAAAATTACTGTATTGCTTGCTTAAAATGAAACCAAAGTATGTTGGAAATTAACATTTATTAATATGTTTAATAAAGTAACATTTATTAGTGTAAATAATAATAAACAATAAACGTTTATTAAATTGCTTAAATAATAAAATTATCACCTTTTGATTATTATTGTTGTCTCTAGTAATTATGTGTCTGATTTTTAATTTCCAACCTATTTTGGATTCATTATAAACAATAGTTGCGTTAAATAAAACTACCCAGCAGGTTGGGCAAACATTTAACCCAACCGCTGGGTCAAAAAAACAACCCAATCACTGGGTTTGTCCATTTTCAACCCAACTTGAGTTGTTTTTAACTTTAAGTGAAATGAATAATATAAGAATAGCAGTAAATAAGTAAAAATGACAGCAATATAAGGTTGTAATGCAAGTTTTAGACAAAAAACAAACAAACTTGGTATTAACAAAAACAAAAAGCATAAAGCAGTATGCACAAATTATAGGTGTGCAAACACTAACGGAGTAACAGATGGGAGGGAGGGTGAAAACAAAAATGTTAACTTAACTTTGCTTAAGTGTTAAAATATATTTTGTATTCATTTAAAATCTAAAACTGAGAAATGTGTTGCATGTAAAATGTGTTTGTGTAATAAATATGAAAACCAATTGATATCCATATCGCGATTAAATTACGTTTCACGTGTCCAGATACTTTTAGGTGGAACTGTGTGTTTTATTATGTATTGTACATGTTTTATTACGTATTGTATTCATATGTATTGTCTATTTATTATGTGGCATCTGTGCACCGATATGTCTTTTTAGAAAATAAGTCTATTCAATGTTATCAGACGAAGATATGTAGTCATAAAACATTCTTATGTGGTTCACATAAGTTTGTATACTACTTACTCTAGTACGGAAAAAGTCACAAGACTAAACCCATCTTCGTGGTTTTCTTCAAAACTACCGTTACAACTGAATGAATATCTTACCTCAACAGCATCAGCTTCTAATCTTCCGTTTCCTTGGACACGACGTAAATCCACTAAACCTGTCCACGGACACGACGAAAAGTCCACCGTGTTTGACTGACGACGAATACAGTCCCGAAAACAAAGCTAAACTCGAGACACCGACGAAGTAGTGTTGTCAATAAGGACAGACTGAAATGTCCTGCCGTACTGGACTGTCCTAAAGTCCACGCGCACTCATCTACTGTACAACAGGGAAACTTTGCGATAGGTTTGCTGGCTCTGTCGCACGTAACGCGACGCTATCACTGAGAACCGGTTCGTCTGAGCCACCTTTGGACCGATACACCAACATAGTTACGTACGCATGCTAGAACGTTTCAATACGGCGGAATCAAGTAAACAAACAAGATATAAAAAAAAATACACCTCTATCCAGAGACTGGACTGGAGAGGGTAGTCTACGTACTGCTACTCAGGAAATACGTCACTGATTTACGCAGCGAGAAGCGACGTCAGGACGCGTCCACTTGAGCGCGTCATGCGGTGTTTGATTTTCTTGCGCCATCTACTGGATACACATGCGCAGTTCACTTTAAACACACGAGGTAAATATTAGACAAAAACAAAGTGCTTACAGTATTGTATACGATTTAAATGTAATTTATATAATATTTATTAAAAGTTTGCAGGCTTGTGTCCGTTCAAGTTTAAGTAATCTTTCATATTTTGTTTTACTATAGGGAAAACGAAGCACCTCCTGGAATATGTAATAAACTGATAGTTTTTCATGTTATGTAATTACAACATCTAATCAAACCAAAATAGTGACATTAACGCACCCCATGTTCACTTAACTGTGGTATGTTTATCAAAGAAAACCAAATAATATGATTTTTAGAATTACATGTATGATAGGAACATGAAAAATTTAGACATATGAATGACCCTTACAATAAACGAATATATATACACATATGTTGTCTCTACTATTTGACAGAAATACAATTATTGAAATCAAAATGAAAATTAAATTAAGAAATTCACTTGAAGTGTGGGCATGATTAGGATTCGTTGAATTATTTATTCATAAGCAGTTTTCCACTCCATATTTTCCTTTTACAGCTTCCCTAACCTTATAAAATAAAATATATAAAATATATATATATACAAAATTGTTTTATTCTGTATAGATGTGCAGGTTTTTGCGGGAAAAAAACGCGCATGCGCAATTCACATTCAAAACCCAGAACGTGTTGGAGAATGTATTCGCAGAATAGACAACATTGAATGTCACAACTGGTATTTGATCATTCTTCTTTATTTTAACAAAAACGTGATTATTGTACTCTCTGAGTATTTTTACAAAACCTTTCTTATTAAGCACAACAGCAGTTTTACCACTCCTTTGAGTACGATGAAGCAAACGGCCCTTCAAGTTGGAATGCAAAAAAGGCGGGTAAGTGCTTCCTCTCTCGCGCAGCCATCAATTAGATTGGGAGCATCAACCCACAGCTAACTTAATGATCCAGCTAATGAAGCTCCTGGAGCCCGAACTCATTATGATCACGTCAACCGGAATCACGTTTCAAAGTGTATATTTCATATTTCCCTTCTTGCCTGTCATCATGGTAATATTCAAGCATCGCTGGTTTGCTGATGACCAAAGGTCAAGCTGTTTTATTTGTCAGTAGTCTTTGTGAAAGGCAGTTCAATGGACTGACAATTCATTATGTAGATGCACAGTTTGTAGCTAACTGTATTTCATTATGAATGCATTAGAAACTTTGAAATGCTTTTGCCCCTTAACCCAAAAGCTACAGTTCTGTCTGCAATTACGAAAAGAGCTATTCTTATTAGATTTGTTTGGAAAACTATTGGATATAAACCCAAAATTGATGCATTTTCATATAGTCCACTGAAGAAGAAAAAAAAGAATCTTGACTTTTTTGTCCATTACTGAAGTGTTTGATGAAACTGTGTACAGTATACTACCATGTATACAGGGTTTAAGAGGACTAAATGATTGGAAAAGTCCTGCATACATCGATCAGGCATAACATTATGACCACCTTCCTAATATTGTGTTGGTCCCTCTTTTGCTGCCAAAACAGCCCTGACCCGTCGAGGCATGGACTCCACTAGACCCCTGAAGGTGTGCTAGACCCACCAAGATGTTAGCAGCAGATCCTTTAAGTCCTGTAAGTTGCGAGGTGGAGCCTTCATGGATCGGACTTGTTTGTTCAGCACATCCCACAGATGCTCGATTGGATTGAGATCTGGGGAATTTAGAGGCCAAGTCAACACCTCAAACTCATTGTTGTGCTCCTCAAACCATTCCTGAAGCATTTTTGCTTTGTGGCAGGACGCATTATCCTGCTGAAAGAGGCCACAGCCACCAGGGAATACCGTTTCCATGAAAGGGTGAACATGGTCTGCAACAATGCTTAGGTAGGTGGTACGTGTCAAAGTAACATCAACATGGATGGCAGGACCCAAGATTTCCCAGCAGAACATTGCCCAAAGCATCACACTGCCTCCGCCGGCTTGCCTTCTTCCCATAGTGCATCCTGGTGCCATGTGTTCCCAGGTAAGCGACGCACACGCACCCGGCCATCCACGTGATGTAAAAGAAAACATGATTCATCAGACCAGGCCACCTCCTTCCATTGCTCCATGGTCCAGTTCTGATGCTCATGTGTCCACTGTTGACGCTTTCAGTGGTGGACAGGGGTCAGCATGGGCACCCTGACTGGTCTGCGGCTATGCAGCTCCATACGCAACAAACTGTGATGCACTGTGTATTCTGACACCTTTCTATCAGAACCAGCATTAACTTCTTGAGCAGTTTGAGCTACAGTAGCTCGTCTGTTGGATCGGACCACACGGGCCAGCCTTCGCTCCCCACGTGCATCAACGAGCCTTGACTGCCCATGACCCTGTCGCCGGTTCACCACTGTTCCTTCCTTGGAGCACTTTTGATAGATACTGACCACTGCAGACCGGGAACACCCCACAAGAGCTGCAGTTTTGGAGATGCTTTGACCCAGTCGTCTAGCCATCACAATTTGGTCCTTGTCAAACTCGCTCAAATCCTTACCTGACCATTTTTCCTGCCTCTAACACATCAACTTTGAGGACAAAATGTTCACTTGCTGCCTAATATATCCCACCCACTAATAGGTGCCGTGATGAAGAGATAATCATTGTTATTCACTTCACCTGTCAGTGCTCATAATGTTATGACTGATCGGTGTATATCATAAGAGTGAAGTCTGTCGAAGGACCAGTTGTGAATTTTGAATAAACATTTACAAGGTCAAAAAAAAAAAAAAAAATGAAAAAGCACAACAAAGCTTGTTCACAACAAGACTTATAACATGCATTGAGAAAATAGGGTGAATTTTCATTTCATGTTGACTTTAAATAATGCTTATAAAGTTTATTTGTAAATGTTGGAAAAATGTTAGTTTTGTGTTTGAGTTGACATTTAATTTTCAAAAGTAAGAATTCAATAAAGAGGAACAAATAAATAGCCTTAAGTTATAATCTTTATAATAGAATCCACAATGTACAGACAAAAAGTAATAAACATTTTGTAAAGCTGCTGGCAAACCGTAACGATGGAGCCTGGTTCCTGCCTGCAGAGACAAACATATTTTGTAGTAAAATGACAGATTTATGACAGACCAACTATATGCAATTCTTTCTAACTATCAAATAAGGATTCAAATAACTGCATGACAGGAGGTAAAGCTGTTCTCAGATCAGCTGAAAAGAATGGTTTGAACTAGAGCAGTGCTTACCTCTGTGCTCAAGCATGAGTTCGCCTTCATACTGGGCCATGCCAAGTGCTTGTCTTTGTTCACTGTCTAATTCTGCCCACTGCTCCTCTGTCACGGCACACGCTTGTTCAGAGCTCAGCCAAGACAGCTGCGTAGCACTGAATACCACCTGAAATAATGAGACGCATGTCTGATGAACAACTGTTGGCAACGACTTGGGCTCTTACTTCCATTGATCTTTGGTTGGAAGCTAAGTCATTTCAGGTAAGTCATCTAAGAAACACAAATGCTCTTTAAGGCCCACTACAAATGCTGTATATATATTTCCATTAGAAAGCATTTATTAACTCTCTGGAACCATATGGATATTTCTTAGGATAGATGGATGCACTTTTTTGGACTTCAAAATCAGGAGCCCCATTCACTACCATTATAAAGCTTGGAAGAGCCAGGATATTATTTAATATAACTCTGATTGTGTTCGTCGGAAAGAAGAAAGTCATATACACCTAGGATGGCTTGAGGGTGAGTAAATCATGGGATAATTTTCATTTTTGGGTGAACTATCCCTTTAACAGCAGAATGCATGAGTTTCCAGACATGTTTTTAAAAGTGGGGCTATTTTAATCCAGACATGGCATCTTAATGTGAAGCCATGGCCTAAATGTTTATCTGAATGTATATGGCTGTAGTAGTGTGAAGTGTGAAGAATTGAGTTTTCTGACACTGTTTTAACATACAAAAAAGTCTGTCTAAAAGTGCGGTCATGTTTACAGTTTTTCTGTGAATTTAGCAGGAGAAATAGAGTAATTTTAATAGGAATACATGTGAATGAGAATTGCGCATTAGGATTTCCCCATGCAGATTTCTCAAAGGGTTCAAGTTTGTTTTGTGTATTTGGCACGTTGACCAAGAAAAAGCTGCTTGGTTTTCAAACAATGCTAAACTATTGACAATAGACAGATACGAGAAATAGACAAATATGAGAGAAAACACACAAAGTAGTCTACCTCACTAAGGTTGTTAGGTGATTAATTAAGTTGGCTTGAGAAAGCCAATTTACTGAAATGCTATTTAAACAAAGTTATTCTTCTGAGACTACAAATTCTGATTCTAACTCCTCCTAGAGCTTTAACTCTACAACCTCCAAACTCGAGTCAGACCTTCACACTGTTCTGACTTAGTGTGCTATATCTTTTCTATCTGATCCGACTTACGGTTCCTAAAAATGAAGTTTAAAAATCATAAAAATCCCATAGACTTACATTGATGGAATGTTAAAAATGAGCCAAGACTGTTCAAAATCCAATTGTCATAATTCAAATTTAAACTCTTTTGCGTTCAAAACATTCAAACTTTACACTTTAAAACTACTTTAAAAATCTTCAAATTTCAAGCTTTTAAACCTTCGTCAATCGACAAACTTTTTTAACTAGTTATTAACTGTTGAAGTATTACAAGGATGTAAGCACAGAAGGATGCCAAATGAAAGAAAATAAATGAAAACATAAATATCCATCACTCACAGCCATTTTTCTTGGAGGTATCAAGGTTATTGCTGTTGGCGTCAGTCCTTCCACTTGCTCTTTTATAAGTGCAGACAATACCATATCTTCCAGCCCAGCTGAGGACAGAGAATCAGTTTGTCTTATTCTTTTTATGAGCCTGCCCATTTTGGCGTGTGTATATTGTCCATTGAACTGATTGTAATTGAATCCACAGTCAGTACCTGCCAAAGTCCCAATCTCAGTGAAGACCTCAGAGCCCCAGCTGCTGACTGGACCAAAGCCCAGAGGACTGGATAGCCGTGACGTCAGCGCCTCGGTCTGCTGCTCAGAACACGGCAGTACCATCTCCCCCAGAAACAAAGAGGCCACGCTAATAGACACAAACACAACACAATGCTTTCAAGGATTTTGAGGTGACACGTATTATTACCTTTTGGATTGTGTAAATTGATTTGTCCACTGACCTTAGGTTGAACGGGTCTAGACGGGATATTTCAGAGGAACTGAAGCCGCAAAGCAGATGTCCAAGGGAAACGAGCTCCACTACATCAAGTTCTTCAGGCTTCCGTTTCAGTCGCTTCATTATGCCAAGGACAACTGCTCTCATCTGTAAAAAAAAAAAACTAGAAGTGATGCACATTTAAATAGGCAAAAGCTTAAGAGTCTATGACTGGATCATTATTGCAGTGATTATTATGTTTCTAGCATGTTATATGTTTGGCAACAGTTCTTCTAACCCTTATTGACGGAGTGTGCAGCTTTTCATCATTTCTTAAACAACCATGTAGGAAGATGTATCATGGCCATATTCCAGGATGACAGTGTCAAGATTCATTAGGCTCAAATTGTGAAAAAATGGTTGGGAGGAAGCATGAAGAATCATTTTCACAGATGAATTGAAAGTCTTTGGGATGTGTGGGAGGAGACTTTACAGAGAGCTTGACTCTTGCATTGTCAATACAAGATCTTGACCAAAAATGTATGCACCTCTTGATGGAAATAAATGTTATGTTATTTCCATCAAGAGGTGCATCAGTTTTTGGTCAAGATCATCCAAACAGCAACTTTTTTTTTTTTGGCTGGGCAGTGTATCTTCCCCATGTAAAGCTAATCCAAACAACTGAAAAACATACTTTCTTTGCGTTCCATCCATTGAAGTTCCCAAGATGGGCCACGACAGCCAGACTGGACAAGTTGACCGCCTGTAGCTCTCTTTCCCCCATCTCGGTCACTATGCAACCCAGTTCCAACACCTGCTCTGGTTTAAGCTGCCTCACTGGTTTATACACCTAAGATAATGGTTGTTGTGTGAGAAAAATATTCAATAATCATTGAACATCTGCATTTGGACAAGCACAAGCGGCTTAACTGGTCTGAGTTCCATCCAGAGTGCTTCACGTTGCTCTGCGTCAAGTGTGTCATCCTGACCAATGAACTCAACACATGTCTTCAGCTCCTTCCTTTTCATTCGATTCAGCTGATTAGACCTCCAGGCTGAGGGAAATGTCCCTTTAATGTCTGCACAGCTTGGGATGGGTCCTAGTAAGCAATAATATATGATTTACCATCTCAAAGAGGTCATAAAATAACATCTGATGGATTCTGTACACAACTCACCCCTTCTCATCCACCATCGACCTTTAACGATTCTATGGATGACACCGTTCATCTTTTCTCGTAGTCCGTTAAGGTCTGAACAAGCCTTTCCCACTTCGCTGTTTTTCCAACGCCACTGGCTCATCAGAACCTCTTCAACTGTGTCTCTACCTAAATCACCCTTGAAGGAAAAATGTAGAGGTTTAATGTGATGAAATCCAGCACTATAGCGAGCTTTAGTTGAATGGATAGGCTTGTGTTTCCCTTACCAGAGGTAGGGATTTTATCTGCTGAGGTGAAAGTGTGAACAGAAGTCTTCCCACATGCTCAACATCTCCAACTGTCCATGTTTTTGGTTCTCTTTTGCGAAAAAAGGGACTTTGTCAAATTCCCAATACAGAGAGATGGTCCTCACTGCAGAACACAAGATCCAGATCCAACTTCTCCCACTTTAGATATCCCTAAGCCTACCCATCTCCACTCCCTGAATCTGGATCCTGGATCTCATGTTCTGCAGTGAGGATCTACAGTATACAGATGCAATTTGCATTTTGCTTGCACAACGAGGAACTCTGTTTTTTGCAGTTGAAATCAGAACAAAGAGGTTGTCAACAAAATGAAAATGGAACAACTTTGTCTCACCCCAGCATGCTCTTCTCTGTAAGTAAAGCTGATATTTGTCTGAAGGTGTCAGAGGGCAAGCAATATTGTTTTAGCTCCTCCAGTCGTAGTTTCAGAGCCTCTCGGTCCATGCGAGCCAACACATCCCTGTCCAGGAAGGGCAGAAGAGGGCCGAGCATGTCCATGAAGGCCCCAGTGAGGCCATCTTCAGAGATGCCCTATCAATGGAGACAAAAAGATGGAAAAGTACAAATTTTGATAACAATGTGTATTATCTAAGTCTGCACAATCTGATTGTTTGGCATATTTTACTTGGTTTACACTACTGTTCAATTGTTTGGGGTCAGTAAATTAAATAATAAGCATTTATGCAATATGTGCATTAAATTGATCAAAAGTGAGAGTAAAGACATTTATAATGTTACAATGTTACATTCATAAAATAAATGTTTCTTGGGCATCAAAACAGCATATTAAAATGATTTCTGGTAGATCATGTGACACTGAAGACTGGAGTAATAGCTGTACAGGAATAAATTACATTGTAAAATATAATAAAGTAGAAAAACGCTATTTTAAATTGTAATAATATCTCGCAATACTTCTTTTTTTTTAATTCATTGGTGAGCGTAAGTATGGAAGCTTGTTTCTGCCATGGAATAAAAATATTTAAAAGATTATTGCAACTTTATCTCACAATTATGACTTTTGTCTCACAATTGCGAGTTTACATCTGCAATTGTGAGTTATATGGTCAGAATTGAGAGATATAAACTCACAATTGCGAGAAATAAAGTCAGAATTGTGAGATATAAACTCATAATTCTTTTTTTCTTGCAATTGTGAGTTTATATCTTGCAATTCTGAATTTTCTCAGAATTGAGAGAGATAAACTTGCAATTGCGAGATATAAAGTTCAATTTTGAGGGGAAAAAAGACTGACTTTTTTTTCTCAGGATTGCAAGTTTATATCTTGCAATTCTGACTTTATAACACAATTATGCGACTATATCAAGCAATTCTGACTTATAACTCCCAATTGCTATTTTATATCAGGTAATTCTGAGAAAAAAAGTTAGAATTGCGAGATAAAATGTCACAATTACCTTTTTTTCAGTTGCGGAAACAAGCTTCTATAAGCGACTTCTTTCAAAAACATTACATAAAAGCTTTTGAATGGTAGTCAAAAACCCATCCAAACCACATCCATATAATCCAGATTTTTTTGAAATATGTTTATGCATTTTGCAACAGTAAAATCGGATTTCAAAAAATCATATTTTTTCTAAATCATTTGAAAATGAAAACAAAAATTTGGTGTTCAACTGGGTCACTGTGAAACTTTTAAGAACTCTTCCACTGCATTGGGTTCAATCATTACATTTTGAACATCTGCAATGATTTTGCTCTTACGAGTACACTGATAGCTTTTTCTGCCAAGGCCGTTTGCTTGTGTCGTGGTAGCTGCAGAAAATCAATAAAGTGTTGTCGAACATGGTCCAGTACACTTATGAGTGAAGAGTTAGACAGGTGCTCCATCATGGTCAACCTGTGAGACAAAATACATCAATAAGACCCTGCAAGTAAAAGAACAAACAAATGAGATTCTGGGTAGTCAACTGCTTATCTTACGGTAATCTTGCAGCAAATGAGGGGTCCAAGTTATTTAGATCAATATCAGGCCGTTTCCGTAGCTCCACCACAATGCATTTCCTCTGTTGAGAACATAACATCAATTTTGTTCATTTTCTCTCCCTTTGCATGTTTAATACAGACACGCTAATGTTCCTTTCCTAGTCAGTTGCGTCAATACTTTCATAATGAAAAACATTAGTAAGGCACATTACTTTAAGTACCAAGAGCGATGTTAAATCATTTGATTATACAGTTATACTACTTAATCAAAATATTATAATCTCTGCATTTTGCATTAGGACAGCAAAGGCTTTTAATGGTAATGTGTATACTAAAAAGATTGTTCTTCATATTCTTACCAAACCAGGTCTAAGTCCTCCTGGCAACTTAGTGATGAACTGCAACAATTCAGAGAAGCCAGACTCATTTACCCATAGCTTTAGCCATTCACAGCTCATGCCACCTGCAATACGACCTAAATCTCTTCAGTGGGAAATAAACATTTTTGTATTAATGTTGTTACATTTCAAAACAATGCAAATACAAAAACAATGTGATAGAGATGCTTAGTTCCAGACTGATGTGAAAAAAGATCAGCATAAATTTCCAAAGCAAAATACAGCTGGTGAGGCTTGTCGACCAGTCAGCAATCATAAAGTATAGTAATGCTTGATATCACTTACAGTAGTGACTGTCTTGTGATGTTCACGGTCTGCTGAATCATTCTGAACAGCATTTGAGCCTGTTGTGTCAAATACAACAAGTGAGTCTGAGAAACTGGATCACCCTCAAGGTTGTATCTGATACACTTTTGGCTGAGACAAAGTCTCTTTAATGTGGGTGATTATTAATTCATATTCCCTGGTGGAGGCTATTGTACCACATTAAGATCAATTTGCTTGATAGCAGTTGAGGGGCTCAGATTATTAATTTACTGAAAGGCTCTTTTGAAGCGTGACAAATAATCCACTAAAGAACTTGAGATCAGCTTTGTCTGGCAAGCGCAGTCGAGGGCACTGAATGCAATGTACAGTGTGCTAGAACTGAATGTCCAGTGCTTCCATAGCTTCTTTAAAATGCTTGTGTGCTCCTTTTACTTTTTATGCAATTAAGGGGGAAAACAATAAATATTTGTAATTCAAATATGTTTAATTTACATTTAAAGGGTTAGGTCACCCAAAAATAAAAATTCTATCATTAATTACTCACCCTCATGTCATTCCAAACCAGCTTTCGTTCATCTTTGGAACATATTTTTAATGAAATCTGAGAGATTCTGTCACTCCATTGACAGTCCATGAAACAACCACTTTAACGCTTCAAAAAGTTTATAAAGAGATCGTAAAAATAATCTAGAGCAGTTTAACCCAAAATTTCTGATGAAATGCGATTGCTTTATATGATGAACAGATTGAATTTAGGCTTTTATTCACATCGATCAGCGAACATGAAGAGAAGCTCAACAGAACCTTCTTGATGTGCAAAAACAAACCTCATTGGTCCTTGCGGAAGCTCAACTGTGCTGTGTAACACAAGAATGAATCTCATTGGTCCTTGTGGAAGCTCAAACGTGCTGCGTAACATGAGAATGAACCTCATTGGGTTCTTGCAGAAGCTCAAACGTGCTGCATAACACTTGAGAATGAACCTCATTGGTTCTTGCAGAAGCTCAAACGTGCTGCATAACACAAGAATGAATCTCATTGGTCCTTGTGGAAGCTCAAACGTGCTGCGTAACACGAGAACGAACATCACTGGTTCCTTCTGAAGCTCAAACGTGCTGCGTAATATGACAATGAACAACACTGGTTCTTGCTAAAGCTCAAAACACACGAGAATGAACCTCAATGGTTCTTACGGAAGCTCAAATGTGCTGCGTAACACAAGAATGAATCTCATTGGTCCTTGTGGAAGCTCAAACATGCTGCGTAACACGAGAATGAACCTCATTGGTTCTTGCGGAAGCTCAAACTTGCTGCGTAACATATGAGAATGAACCTCATTGGTTCTTGCAGAAGCTCAAACGTGCTGCGTAACACGAGAATGAACCTCATTGGTTCTTACGGAAGCTCAAATGTGCTGCGTAACACGAGAATGCGGAAGCTCAAACTTGCTGCGTAACATATGAGAATGAACCTCATTGGTTCTTGCTGAAGCTCAAACGTGCTGCGTAACACGAGAATGAACCTCATTGGTTCTTACGGAAGCTCAAATGTGCTGCGTAACACGAGAATGAACCTCATTGGTTCTTGCTGAAGCTCAAACGTGCTGCGTAACACGAGAATGAACCTCATTGGTTCTTGCTGAAGCTCAAACGAAGCTTCTGCAATTGATGTGTGGGTTGATGAATGTTTATATGTGAATAAAAGCCTAAATTCAATCTGTTCATCAAAATTTGGACTAAACTGCTCAATTCATATGGATTAGTTTTACGATCTCTTTATGAACTTTTTGAAGCGTCAAAGTGGTAGTTGAGTAGACTGTCAGTGGAGGAACAGAAATAAAATATCTTCATTTGTGTGTTCAAAGATGAACGGTGTTTGTCTTAAGAGTTTGGAACAACATGAGGGTGAGTAAATGATAACAGAATTTTCATTTTTGGGTGAACTAACCCTTTAACATTAACCAAGTCTCATGCCTCTGGCCAGTGTTAGCTGAAGGCTTACGATTTTCATACATCCAATGCAACAGTTTGTGAGCTACCAAAACCAAAGGTATGATATTAGGGTTGTACCTGTTGATGAGACCAGGGCATATGCTTATACAGAGATATGTATTGAAGAACTGTCTCTCCATTTAGATCTGACATTAATTTCTTCAAGGAGATGAATGGAAGAAGACATTGCAGTTGCTGTGTTATATTTGCAGATGTGCGTTCCAGAGCCTTCAAACAAACAGCATGTTATTATGCACCAACAGACCAAACCAAATCTAATGCATAAGCACAAATGGTGAAATGGTGATTGTTTTGTGTAGAGTGCAAGCACAAGAAGTTCAAACCTGTTGGAGTGCAGAATGGACCATTGCTCGATGAGCAGGTTGCAGGTCAGATAGCAGTAAACTCCAACACTGACAATCAAGTGTAGACTCGGGTACAACCAACTTTCTCAAGAAAGAAGGCCCCAAACCTGGGAACAATGGCTTCAATCTGCAGAGCGTGTTGGCACTGAACTAAACAGGATTGAGACTGTGAACACAAGACTCACTAAAAGTAAGTATCATAATTAGACTGGTAAACAGCTTACATTTGTTTCTTCTGCTATTTTGTTTAGTATCTGGAATGCCTGCATTAAAAGAAATGGAAAAGGGTTTTACTATATAGGTGATATACTATATACAACAACATTCTATCAGGGTTGTGCAAAATTCAGAATCGAGAAATTGGGTTTCGCCCATTGGACCCTTTTCACAGAATGTGATGATGTGTCTGCTCAGTTACTAAAAATTATACTAATTTTTAACTTGACAAGCAAAGTTCGTCAAGACACATTGAATGTTGCCTTAACAAAGTCTGAAATTTTAAAGTATATAGGCCTTATGATAGACCAATATATAAATAGAATGACAAAAAAGCATTTTATTTAACATGTTAACCCATACCCCACTTTATTTTTTAATGGCACTTTTCTATTCATACTGTTTTAATCCCTCATTTCATTGATCAGACATCTCACTTACCCTTCTTTGCTTTTGCCCTTCTTAAAAAACATTCAAATGGTCTTACGTGGACTTAGTAATAAAATTAGTAATAAAACAATCGCCTGCTTAAGTTCAGGAATTTAATTTCTCAATTCAGTTCTGAATGGTGCACAACCCTGCATTCTAACATGCTTACCTGTGCAGGTGGGAAAGTTGGCATGCCCGGCAGAGTTACCAGATCCAACAACTCGTTTGAGGACAATGGGTCCAAAAATGTAGCGCCCATTTCTGGCAGCATACCATGTAATGAGGCCATTGCTGAAGATGATAAGATACTGGCATTTAAAGACTTCAGGGCCGTTCCAAGCCAATGCGAAAGCTGCGGATAAAAGAAATCTACATCATTAACACTTGAAACATTATTATGCAATGCACAAAATATGGAAAATAAAGGCTCACTCTGCCACTTCCACTGACGTGTCCCTCTGATACACATTGAGCCAGCTGCTGCCACAGGGCAGGTGAGAGATTTGATGAAGACAATAGCTGCTGTAAGTCCTCAGAGTTCAGGTAACATATAAGAACTCCTAACCTGTTGTGAGAAACATGGTGTTTTTTCTTATACTTGTTATTTATAAATGTCAACTGATATTGAACTTGAATTTGTACCTTGTTATGTTGTCACTCGTCAGATTCTTCCCCCTGCCGAAAACAGTACGAAGTACATGGTGCCCCCTTGTGGCATCCAGACTGCTGTTCCCCAACATCTCGATCAAGGGCGTGAGCTGTTGGTCAAACATTCAGATGTTACTTTCAGCATGTGAAAAGTAAAAAAAAAAGAAAAAAGACTGGATCCCCAGAAGGAGATGTTGCTTACTTGTTGAGATGTGAGCAGCTGAAAGTGACTGACTGGGAGATGTGGAAGTAAGGGCAGAATGGAGCTGAGGAATAATGGAGGCCATGAAGGGACATCTCCAGCTTCGCTGGACTGCAACAGTCGTTTTACAAAGGCTTGTTTTTGTGGAGACTTCATCTCAGAGCTGTGATCTCTAATAGCCATCAGTCTGGAGCGATTGAATAAGAGTTGAAATCATGATCACATGGAGAATTGAGTTATGAGGACACTGCTATAATTTCAATATGATCCACTTACACACTTTCATTGACCATGAGAGAGGCAGGGAAGGTCATAATGTCAGAGACAGACATGTATGGTATAAATTGGGAGAGGTCGATGAAAAGCTCTGGTGTGACACGTGGAAACTTGTGAATGAAAGCAGCTGTCATGGTTTCCATGGCCTCTTGTTCTTTTGGAGAGACCTGTGAATGACACCAGTTATACATATACATATACTCCTAAATAGGGATGCATGATAATTGATGATATTAGACAGTTTTTATTTATCAGTATTGGATATTTAATTGTGCATGCTCATTTTTCATATTTTTACATTTAGATGACCTTTTCTCTCATCTGATGCTCAAAGTTATCCTTTAAAAGCACTAATAATTTAACTAAATGTAATCTTTAACAAATCTCAAAATGAATATATTTATTTTTCATACTGTTTATTACAGTTGAAATGCAAAAAAAAAAAAAAAAAAATACTTATAGCATTTTACTATTTTATTTTTTTTAGGTAAAAAAATAATTTCATAAATCTGAATCTTTATATGACTATATTTCAGCCACAACATGAAAATTATCAGTATCAGCCAGATATCACTCTTTTGAAATGAAATCTGAAATGACCTCAATCATTTAAAATGTTTTTTGTTCACCTGTATAGTTTCCACTTGAAGTTGATTCCAACTCTGATGAACATGGGAAAGGAATCTTTTCACAGCATCTTTTTCTGCCGACAGAACTACACTGCGAATACTCTCTCTAGGCATCTGTAGATACTCCTTGGAGTATATAAATGTCAGCATTAGACAAATGTGTACTGACAAAACAGTGCAGTTACAGACATCAGTAACAGGGTTAAATTCATTAACTTCTTACTAACTAGCATCAAGAAACTACAATATGGAAAGTGATAAGAACTATATTTTATGTGTTGGGTCTGTATTTGGTTTAACTCAAGGGATTTCAAACTCGGTTATGCAGAAAAATTTAAAATAATTATATTTTATTTATTTGTTCTGGTTTTAGCACAATGATGTTTTTGGAGTCAACATGTCTTTATATCACATCACACTTTATAATTTTCTCACATAGTAAAATAGGTCTTTACATGAAGATATTTATAGCTATCTTCATATTTAAAAATGGAGATTATCATATTTAGGGCTCTCTTGCATCAAAAAGCTTGAAAACCCCTTGGTTGAACTGACTAGATGGAGATAATGAGTTATACCTGCATTAAAAATCTTAAAGCAGAAGAGTTGCCTTCCCTCTGAATAAGATCCCACAGGACAGGCTGCTGGGGAGAAAAGTCTTTGAAACTGAATGCATCAAACTGTGCATGGTAATATAATAATTACATACTACAAGTAGAAATTTATGCAATGCATGACATACACTGAAACAGCTTAAAAGGTCTTCTTTTAAGGTTGAGTTTTGCTCTCTCTTCAGGAAGATGCCAACAGTGTGAAGTACACTTAAGGATGCATCTGGCCGTAGAGTGGCCCAGAAGGAAGCATTGTCCTGGAGGCTGGAAAGAAGAATGGCCTGACCCAGGCCCTGACGCACCTCTCGTTCTCCCTCCTCCAAACCCGCTGAGAGCCCTACCACAAAGTCCAACACTCGAAGCACGTAGCTTACTGTAGCCAACCAACCCGTGCGTTCATCCATTACTCCTTCACATAGAGTGAGCTTATGAATGGCGTCTTGTAAAACAGGCAAGGGGTTCACACAAAGTTGAGAGGTGTCAAAGTCATAAGGTGCTGGCAGCATGTCAAACAGCTTCTGGAGGACGCACTTGGAGCCCTTTGATTCTTCAGAGTTCAAACAGTAGTCTAAAAGCGAAGGCTGCTTTTGAACTAATGTGAGGTACAGTGTGGTGTTTTTGCAAATATAGTCCTTCAAACCAGCTTTACTGCTGCAAAGCTCAAGGGCGGTGGAGTTCAGAAATTGTTCTGCCTTCCAGTTTAAGTAGTCACAGTTGTCTTTGGGGGCACCGTGAGAGTGATTAGGGACTTTGGAGCAGTACTCCGCCGCCCAGCTCCCGTCTTGTGGTATTTGAGACGACTCATTTCCGCACAAAGATGCAATAAGGGCTGTGTTATTTGGCAGAAAACACCTTCTAAAATCCTGGGCAGTTAGGGTTTTGCTGCTTAGTAGTGCTAGGCAATCCTCGGTGGCGTCTGGAGGAGATCCCCCAGAAACATCGTTGGAGAGCTGAAGACAGAGGTCATCAATACTTGACTGGTTGAGGTAATGGTAATCCCTTGTAGACTCTACCTGAGAAAATTTCAAAGCAAAGTGATTTAGGCAGATTTAAAGGTGCAATAGGTGATTCTCTACAGAAACATTTTTTGTTATACTGGTTGAAATTCTTCTCATATCCTGATAGCAATCACTATGTTAAACTGTCTAAATGTATTTTTATAAATATATATCGTCTGTGGAAGGCGTAGGACCCTAAAATGTTCATTCAGTCTTTATATTCAGTCCGAATGAAATAATACAATGTTCTACCTGCCTGTCAACATATGTTTTTACATACCCTAGCGCACCGTTTGCGCAGACATCATACATCATAAGCACGTTTCATGCTGTGCAGAGTTTATGTAGACAGACGTCGGTCGCGGAGCACCGCAAACAAAGAGCAGCCACCTTTTACAGTTCCTAACGAATCAAAACAATGACCTTATGATGTGTTCACACCATAACTACTGTAATTAAGAGATGGCCATCCGTGACGTTTTAACCGGAGCTGTTCACGTCCTCAGCATCGAAATTATGCATTTCCATGTATAAACACCAAAATGAATCTGCAGCATATATGGTATATGCTCTCTTTGTGTTTCGGAGGGTTAGTTCACCCAAAAATAAAATTTCTGTCATTAATTACTCACCCTCATGTCGTTCCAAACCTGTAAGACATTCATCATCTTCGGAACACAAATTAAGATATTTTTGATGAAATCCAATAGCTTTTTGATCCCCAAGAGAAAGCAACGTAATTACCACATTCAAGGTCCAGAGAAGTAGTAAAGACATTGTTAAAATAGTCAACATGTCTACAGTGGTTCAACCTTAATGTTATGAAGTGACGAGAAGTGATCAGAAACCTCTCGGATTTCATCAAAAATATCTTAATTTGTGTTCCGAAGATGAACGAAAGTCTTACGGGTTTGGAACGACATGAGGGTAAGTAATTAATGACAGAAATTCAGTTTTTGGTGAACTAACCCTCTGAAACACAAAGAGAGAATTTCATTTTAATGAAAGAATTTCATTTTAATGCCAGGATTTTCACTTTAATATTTTCATGGAAACAGATACTAAAAGTAGCTCAATGTACCTGATGTGCATGTTGCAGCCAGAATGTAGAGTTGGCACACACTGTTTTGTTAAATTCGTGAGCGAAGAATTCGCTGCAAACGTGAACCCAAAGAAAATCTTCCTCCGCTGCCGAGAGGTACCAAGCAGCATCGGAGCAGGTCGCATGCAAGTCTGCCCCATAATGGTTGACTTCAGGATCCTGTGAGCCATCCTCTCCATCAAAAAGATTGCAGTAGAGGAATACGGTAAAATTTGAGACCCCAGTGAGACCAGGGATAGAGGCATTACAGGCAGCTTCTAGAATCTCTGCTGAGGGTGAGGGGTTTGAATCACTCTGCTCCTGGACTTTTGGCTGGGATTGGTGAAGTTTAGCCCTTCTAGATGATGGCTGAGGTTTCAAAGTCCTTGTTTCCTCTTCTGGAGAGGGGCAGGTCATGAAAGATGGCATGCTGGGTAAGCCATCCGACCTAAATCCCATCGCTTGAGCATTCCATGTCAAGTTATGTCTAATTCCCCTGTACAAAGAGAACAAAAAAACTGTTAATTTATTCTTTACACACTTAGAAATTAGTTTGAAATGTTTTCCTGGTTCTCATGACACTTACCACAATATTAACTGCCTGAGGTCACCTTTACAAAGAAACAAAAATGAATGGAAAATTTCTGGGTGAATAGTTTATTGATATAAATCACAGAAGATCGCAAAACACTGTTGATTAATTGAGGAAAATGGAGAGCCGACCACTGTATTATACAATTGGCCTTGATGTAACAGCATAGCTGTGCACATAATACCAGGAGTGTACGGTTACCAGCATAAAAGAAAGAGGAGATTATCCTGGCTATAGGATTTAGAGTAACAAAGATATGGTTAATGACTAACAATGCCATTGTGATTTTAGTCAGGGTTGTGCACATTCAGAATTTAAATGAAAATGCCTTTTAAAAAAAAATATTAATTTCTTACATTTTTAATTTCTTACAAATTTAATTTTTTACATTTAAACTGAAATAGCAAAAAGGATGCAGAACTTCCATTTGAATTTTTAATGTAGAAAAGTAGAATTAAAATTTAATAAAAAAAAGGATGGCTGTAATTTGTAACTATTAGGGCCCTATCATACACCCGGTGCAATGCAACGGCAGGCGCGACGCAAGTGTTTTTTGCTAGTTTCAGCCCGATGCAGTTATCATTTTCACGCTCAGCGCCACGTTGTTTAAATAGAAAATGCACTCGCGCCCATCTGTGCGCCCATGGGCGTGCTGGTCTGAAAACGAGGTGTGTTCAGGCGCATTGTTGGCGTGTTGCTATTTTGAGGCGACTGAAAACGACTGCGCCATTGACCAACTGAAACCTGGTCTAAAGTCAATGGCGCAGTATTTTTTTGTTATTTAAAGGACACGTTAGTAATATGTGCCTATAGGCGGGTGCACAACACACGTACACTCTGCTTATTACACACACAGGGACGCACAGTAGCACACATACATGCCAAATATTAAAAATAAAAGGATTCCTCTCTGGAGAAGGATTCAGTCTTTCCGCTTGCAAATTTCACCATGTAAATAGCGAATCCGTCATGGTGCAAGCGCAACTGGCTTTTAAAGGGAATGGGAGATGAGACTCTGATTGGTTTATTGCACATTATGGCCAAAACACACCCATGACTCATTAAGAGACTAGGGACAACCCTTTTGGAGGATGCGCCTAGTGGGCCAACCATTTTTTCCATCGTTTGACTAACAAAAGAGGATTCGGACATGCCCTTAGTGCACCTGCGCTTCAGACCATGTGTTTCGATCGTTAAAATAGGGCCCTTAAAGTTTGTCAAGAACTTAAAATTATGCTTGCTAAAGTCTTGCTTGAAAGCTGTGAGGTTTAAAGGCTTATGGGCGTTACAGACAGAACAAGATAGACAGACAGACTGACTGACTGACTGACTGATTGATTGATGGGAGGGAGACCATGAATATATACAAACTATATGCATGTTATTCGTTACTCGCGCGAATACTGAATTGTGCTCTCTTTCACATCTTCTTGCGCTTGAACAGACATCAAAATGCCCGTCTTGGTAAGTATCCTTAGTCAGTTATGTCTTGGTTTTGTCCGACGTACTATCACAGTGCTCGCAGTCTCCGTCTTCATTAGTTTATGATATGTTTAACAGCCCTGTCTAATATGTTGTTAGATATAACTGTTATACAAAGAAAGTAGACAGTATATGAAAAAGTATTAGAATTTGTCGTGTGGTTGATGCCCAATGTCGCTAGCTGAGCAGAAATACATAATCATGTTTCGCTTGGTCCGCTCAAAGTCATGCTAGAGGTCCATCTATCACTGTTTTCCATGCTTGTAGAGTTAGTTTGTGAAGTAAATGTATAGGCTGTGTATACAGCTTTTTAAAAATGGCGGGCGATGGTGTTTCGCGTTCGTTCGACCAATCAGCGAACACTTACGTCACTGGTAGTTCCTTTTGTGCTGGGTTAGACCTTTTACACTCTGTGATTCGCCTCTCACAACGTAACATGCTCTAAACACACCTCTTACACACACAGAATAATGTAAGTGGATATTTATTGATGTAATCGCGCCTTTGAAAGATTTCAAAATTATAGCATCTGTAATCGCGATTAGAAATTTGATTAATTGTGCAGCCCTAGTAAATTGTATGCATTATAGATTTTAGTGTCTGTATAAAGGCTAAAAATACAACAGTACTATACTTGCCTACAGAACATCTTCCATGATGACTGTACTGTGATTCGTCCACCATGCTGCTCACATCATCCAGCAGTGCCTTGGTCATATGTGACACTTTTCTTCTCAGATTACTATACACACTGCGGCCAACATTGTGCAGAAATCCATGTCTAAGGTTATCCAAGCCCTGCAGGATGGCGGGATTACGCTCTGCGAACTGTACTGCCCTTTCTCCTGCGTTTGACCTTGACAAAGCCTGAAGAAGCAGTGCCTGCATAGAAGCAAGGCTTTCTGAATCAATGCCTGATTTGTTCAGCAAGAGCTGCTCCTCACGAAGCACTTCAGGTGGCACGAGGAAGGGTTTAAAACGTCCTGTAGAGAGCGTGGCATCTCTTTGATTGTTTTCCACACTCACAGGGTGTAGACTGACCACAGGTTTCCAGTTCCTGGTCTCCATGAAGCTGATGAGCTGGTCAAGCCAGCTCAGGTTGAAGGCACAATCATTTCGTCCTTTCAGGACACAGATGAAACCCTGGAGACCTGCGACGGCCTGGCCGTACGTCCCACTGACCACAGCTTGAAGAACAGTTTCGAGCAAAGCGCTGATGGTCTTCCAATTCTGAGAAACAAAAGTCAAGATGGGTTTTTGAGGCTGGCGTTCAGTGAGGGTTAAAATGCTTTGTACCAACCCAAGAAGTCCATCCCAATGTGGGCTGCCCCTGAGCGACAGAAAAAGATCCTGAAGCCTGAAAGTGGGTCGCGGCGGACTTTTCCCGTCCCATATTCCAAGTGACGTTTCCCTTCCGGCCTGTAGAAAAGAATAGAGCAGGTTCCCCCAAAACTGGTCATCATTAAAAGGTTGCTGGTGATCATCTAACTCTGTGCTCATCTCTTGCAGGTACATGGAGATGTTATAAAGGAATCCTGACAGCCTGTTTCGATCGAAGGCTTTGTTTAAAGATGGGAGACTCTTGCTTTTCCTTGGCAGGACACCCAGAGACTTGAGACCTCCCATAATGCTCCTCACTATGGAATGAATTTGTTGATCCTCTTGTCTTTCCGCTGGTGGCTGTACTCTGTGTGGATTCCATCCTCCACCCTTCCTCCATATCTCAACAAGCTCTTTCAAAATCGCCTCCTTCTGGTCCTCTTTTTTGCTCGCTAACATGAGAGAAACATTCATGGAAGTTAGGCTGGGAAACAAATCGAGTCATTGTACCAACAAACACCTCAAACAGCCCGAAGTGTCTTACCTCCAGCAGTGGCTGATACTTGTTCCAGTAAAAGCAAAATGACAACAATTCCCAACTTGCCCATCCTGAGTTTCATTGCCTCAAGGTTGCATGTACAAAGTCATTTTGTTGTCCTTGTAAGACTGCATTTATGTTCCTTTAGGAGCTGACGGAGACATTCAGAGAGTAAAGTGTCACACTGTGGAGTGCGCATGAAATCTTAATGACTTTCCACTGTCACTTGGCTAAACTTTCACAAAGAAAAGTTTGCCACTTTTAGTCTAAACCAAACATTAGAAAAAAATAGAATAAAAAAATAAATAGTAAAAAAAAGGAAACATTCTGACATTTTCTACATTTGTAAAACACTATAAGAATTTTTTCAGTACTTACATATTAGCAGTTGTCTGTTTAATTCCGTCCGTATCTGTGGAAATAGATTGGATGTGTCTAGGATTGCAAGTGTGAGCAAATTATTTCTCCTTCTCTCTCTCTCTCAGCATTTGTCACTTTTTGATACGCTCCCCCTCCCAGTCTTTGAGATTCAATTGGATCCTCAAAAGCTAAAGCTTCATGTTTCAGCGACATCGTTCCATCATGTGCCAGCTGACTGTGTGCTGGAGTGAGAGGCCAGAGGCTCAGGGATGTAATATGAGAAAAGAGAAAGGCCAAGGAACTTTGAGATGGTATACTCTTGTATCACAAGGCAATTTCATAGTAATTAAGATTAAAGGAGTTACAAAGGTAGGTCATTACTGCGCCTGAGGCTAAAACAGGGCACATTGGATATACAATAGATAATGCACATTTGCTGCATAACAAAAAATCAATTGAAGAATAGTTATTTTGATGGAAATGTTCCAAAAAAATGTATTTCACTCATTCTTCATGGTGATAATGACACATATTGCCAGTGTTATTTTAGTATTATTTATTTACTATTATAGTGTCCATTCATATTTTGAATTAGCTTTTATTTTCAGTTTTAATAATTGTATGTGAGTCATGACGTGACGGGTCATTTTTTTGTCCAAAGGCTTTAATAACAATAAAAAACAAAGATATGACATCCAAAGTATGTAAGGTAGTACAACTAGATCTCTTATATTGAATCCAAAAGGTTTTAATTATATTTTGCTACATATAAAGGTATTTTAAAGATTTTGAAGTGTCAAAAAGTCATTCATTCCGTCTTTAATATCTTAAAATGTAATAAATGTATATATTTTTTTATTCTGGCATGATTTTATAACATCATATATCAACCTGCAAAATGGTATTAAAATTATGTGTAGAAGTCGTTGCTTTGTTATGAGAAAGAATGTCCGGAAAAATGAATTTCATTGATGTCATTAATATAAAGGGACCATTTTGGATCAAGTCATGCGGGCAATATCATGTAACAGGATGTGACATCATTCAGACACCTGCAAAGGACCACATGGTCGTAAAGCAAAGTAACTAACTCTCTCCTAACTATTTAAAAAATTCATGTTTTCACTTGCTCATACGCATGTCCCGAAACATCAGGTCATTCGGTACAACAGCTATAAAACACGGAAAATGTTGTAATATTTTAAAAACTTGTACTAAATATAAAATGTTTGATTGTCCTTTTGCAAGCTAGCTATCTAGATATCAGCCTGTTAGCATTGTTTGAAATATCGTCATTCGGTATAACCAAAAGTGTAATTTAGTAAAACCGAAATTTTGGTTAAATCAAATGACTTTTTTGGTGACAAATTTTGTCCATCTTGTAAAAAATGACAAAAGCAGTATTAATTGATTATAAAACTTCACATGAATTATATCTCCATTATCCTGAATCACTGTGAGCCCATTTTTATTCCTCAATCTGACATCTCATGAGGTAATCTTCACCTGTGCCAACACTGATATAAAACGGTACCCTTGTCCTTATGGGTATTGTTTTTCCTATGTGGCAGCCAGCAGGTCGCCTACAGCTGTCATAAAACAAAAGCGTCCCTAAGCCAACGTCGGCACACAATCAGGCCCTTCACTGATGTTTCAAATCATCTCTCTCTTGTCTGAGGCCTGTCTACAGCACCTGAAACCTGAGTGGGTTGAGTGAAAGGTGCAGCACAGCCTCCCCACAAGCCTTTTAATTCTTTGTTGCTGTCGCCTGCAGCGGAACAATAACTTCCTCTTGTATTATTGATGCCTGAGGGAGCGGCGGTCACTCTGCAGCATGGAGCTCAGTTGGCTGCAGGAATATTAAATGAGAAACTTTACTCCTCATGCCTTTGACTAACTCCACTCAAAGCGCACACAGCAGTCAGCTTGTTTGTTTTCTCTGACGTGCATATGACTAAAAACAATCCACAAAATGAATAAATGTAAAATATGTTACAAATAAAAACAGTTAAATAAAGCTCATAGATCCAAACTCAAGACAAGAGCCTTAAGTCTATCTTAACTTATTCAGGCATGTTAGACTAACTAGAGTACCAAAGCATACACCGATCAGGCATAACATTATGACCACCTTCCTAATATTGTGTTGGTCCCTCTTTGCTGCCAAAACAGCCCTGACCTGTCGAGGCATGGACTCCACTAGACCCCTGAAGGTGTGCTGTGGTATCTGACACCAAGATGTTAGCAGCAGATCCTTTAAGTCCTGTAAGTTGCGAGGTGGAGCCTCCATGGATCGAACTTGTTTGTTCAGCACATCCCACAGATGCTCGATTGGATTGAGATCTGGGGAATTTGGAGGCCAAGTCAACACCTCAAACTCATTGTTGTGCTCCTCAAACCATTCCTGAAGCATTTTTGCTTTGTGGCAGAGCACATTATCCTGCTGAAAGAGGCCACAGCCACCAGGGAATACCGTTTCCATGAAAGGGTGAACATGGTCTGCAACAATGCTTAGGTAGGTGGTACGTGTCAAAGTAACATCCACATGGATGGCAGGATCCAAGGTTTCCCAGCAGAACATTGTCCAAAGCATCACACTGCCTCCGCCGGCTTGCCTTCTTCCCATAGTGCATCCTGGTGCCATGTGTTCTCCAGGTAAGCGACGCACACGCACCTGGTGCAAACGTGATTCTTTAGACCAGACCACCTTCTTCCATTGCTCTGTGGTCCAGATCTGATGCTCACGTGCCCATTGTTGACGCTTTCGGCGGTGGACAGGGGTCAGCATGGGCACCCTGACTGGTCTGCGGCTATGCAGCTCCATATACAACAAACTGTGATGCACTGTGTATTCTGACACCTTTCTATCAGAACCAGCATTAACTTCTTGAGCAGTTTGAGCTACAGTAGCTCGCTGTTGGATCGAACCACACGGGTCAGCCTTCGCTCCCCACGTACATCAATGAGCCTCGGCCGCCCATGACCCTGTCGCCGGTTCACCACCGTTCCTTCCTTGGAGCACTTTTGATAGATACTGACCACTGCAGACCGGGAACACCCCACAAGAGCTGCAGTTTTGGAGATGCTCTGACCCAGTCGTCTAGCCATCACAATTTGGTCCTTGTCAAACTCGCTCAAATCCTTACACTTGCCCATTTTTCCTGTTTCTAACACATCAACTTTGATGACAAAATGTTCACTTGCTGCCTAATATATCCCACCCACTAACAGGTGCTGTAATGAAGAGATAATCAGTGTTATTCACTTCACCTGTCAGTGCTCATAATGTTATGCCTGATCTGTGTATATTGGTCCAATGTGCAAAATATCAAGTAAATATGGTCATGCAAAGTATAACTTTTGAGATGGGAGGAAAAGCTATATTTCAATGCCTTTGCAAGCAAACACTAAGTTTCTTAGGGGAACACAAACGTTAAGCAAGAGAACGCAAAAGCATTGAAATATAATTTTTCCTCCAGTCTCATATTTTTGTTCCCCAAAATAATGCGCTGTCAGACATATACCAAACAGCACTTGCCAAGCGTTCATTTTAGGCCCTTATTTTCACATCTCTGACTCATATGTCTGGTTGAGACAAAAAAGAGGAAAAAAGGCTAGCACTATCCACATGTATATAGCAGCCTATATATATAGTAAGTTCCATACGTTTTGTTTGTGAGGTTTCAAGCAATCGTAAGGTCAAACTTTGGTATTCAGAAAGTAATCAGCTAACTTTTAGAAGAAATATAATTAAAGAAAATACAAAACTAATATTACAAAATAGCATGACACAAGCAATAGTGTCTTATTTGTTTTCTTAAGACTGTTAATACAAAACTTAAGAATTCAAATTCTTAAAAATATCATTCCTAAAGTTAAAGAGTTGGTTCACCCAAAAATGACATTTCTGTTATTAATTACTCACTCTCATGTCGTTCCACACCCGTAAGACCTTCAGAACACAAATTAAGATATTTTTGATGAAATCCGAGAGCTATAAATTTCAAATTTCAAGGTACAGAAAGTTAGTAAAAACATTGTTAAAATAGTCCACTACAGTGGTTCAACCTTAATGTTATGAAGCGACCAGAATACTTTTTGTGCACAAAAACAAAACAAAAATAACGACTTTATTCAACAATTTCTTCTCTACCCTGTCAGTCTCTTACGCTGTTTACGTCCAGCGCTTCAGGGTTCTAGTCAGAACTTCTCAGTTTTATTATTACCTCAACAGCTCTTCTAGATAGAAGATAAACTGTAATCTACCCCAGCCAGCAGCGCAGACTGCTTTTAAGTACTTAACAAAATAAATGTTATACAACCTATTTTATTTGTGAAGTGAAACATTCTATATTCCAAAAGATCAGAGGCCCCAAAGCCCAATATATATACACTAATATGGCAGTTTTTCCCCATGGTATCGATATCAAAAAGGTGGCCAGTGAAAATGGAGTGGCTAGTAACTTTGGAAATCCACTAGCCACAGTGACTGGTGAGCAAAAAAAGTTAATGTCAAGCCCTGAAAATAATAAATATTTATTATGGGCATGTGAATAGGAAAATGCAATGTATAAGACATCAGCCAATTGGGCAGGAGTAAAAGATAAAAATATTAATATTAAAAATAAAAATATTAAAAGTACTTTTGAAAGGCTCTGACAAACAAAACGCAATCAATCAAGTACTCTATTTCCCTCTGTAAAAAAAAATTAGAAATGAAATAGAAACCTCGCAGCAACCGATCTAAATTTTACATCAATGCTGATATGACTAGTTTTTTTTCTTTTTCAGTCACAAGGCAGTCATGTGCGATTTAGTCATACCGGGAACCGCAGCTCTACGCCATGCAGTCAAAGTACTGAACTGAAAGAAGTGGAAATAACTAAC
This sequence comes from Hypophthalmichthys nobilis, assembly GCA_037950665.1. Classification (NCBI taxonomy): domain Eukaryota; kingdom Metazoa; phylum Chordata; class Actinopteri; order Cypriniformes; family Xenocyprididae; genus Hypophthalmichthys; species Hypophthalmichthys nobilis. Next base: position 45,828,478 of record CM075470.1, read on the forward strand.
TAAATACTCTGTTATTGAAGTAACAATATGATTCCAACAGGGGGCGCTCGGCGGCTCAAAAACAAACTGCACTCTTTTAATACGCTCAGATACTATATTCTAGACATTAATATTCATACTTTTATTTAAATATAACCACAGAAATGTGGATTATTTCAGTAGCATTAGACGTTCAGTTTGAGCGTCGAGCGATTAAGTCAAACCGGAAGTACGTTATAGGTCATAAAACAAGGGGCGGGACTAACGAGAAACAAACATGCAGTGGCGAGTCGTCAGAGGTTAAACCTGATCAGAATGAACCGCTAAACTATTATGAACATCAAAATCATGGAGTTCGTCATTCAAAGACAGCGCTCTACATTAGAACATTTATTTATATTTTATTAATAAGAGTTTAACAGAGGCGACTGTCCTCTCTCTACTGTTTGTTTACATTTAGTTTCATTTTTATATGATTATATTTCGCCATGGATTACCTGCTACAGGTGAAAGTGGGAGCGCTGGTTGGGCTGCTGTTCTTAACTCTATTTTTTGGTTTAATTCCAGCGCGGATGAAATGGTTTCAAGACAGTAGTGGGACAGGTAAATAATCATTTAAGTCCTTTTGGGGTGTTGTCATCGATTTTTTACTGATGTTTTCTTTCATTTGTCGCCTTATCGCAGCACAGCCATGTATTTATGTAGGCTGTAGTTATGCATGTTGTGCATCTGTTCACATATTTATATGTGTGTTTATAAATGTATATTTATGTATTTATGTCTACCACAGCATGAGGAATTTGTCTTTATTTATATTTAGGAATTTTTATACAAGCACAAACACATCAGGGTCAGCTAATAAGATCAGAGGTTTTCTCTAAACATGCATTTCACTAACAAATCACATATGGACATCAGGGTGGAAGTGAAACTGCTGTTTGAACATGCTTAAACAAGAAAAACTGCTACTAAACACGAATTTTGAAGGATCATGTGACACTGAAGACTGGAGTAATGATGCTGAAAATCAGCTTTGCATCACAGAAATAAATTGCATTTTAGAATATATTCAAATAGAAAACAGTTATTATAAATTTTAAAAATATTTCACAATATTACTGTTTTTGCTGTATTTTGGATCAAATAAATGAAGCATTGGTGAGCAGAAGATACTTCTTTTAAAAACATCATCCAAAATCTTTTGATTGCAGGTTTTACCATAGACACAGATGTCACAAATAATTGCTTGTGTGACCAGAATAGGATGTGGTTATGTGTTATCAGAATTATATTTGAGTAAAATGTCATCAACGCTTCGGCTAGTTTGTTTTTACGTTGTAAGGCTCTGCTTAATCAAGTGTCTTACTGCTAATTACAGTTACGCCTAAGACTTTAGGTTAAATAAAATGATCAGTTGATGTGTTTTTAATTATTTCTGGGCTCCTGATTAAAATCCCTTCTGGCGAAACTTGATTTACTTTGGCTGATAAGCTAAAAGAAGTGATTAGAGAAAGATTGCACCATTCATGTCAATCAGCAGCACCGTTAATCAATGTAACGTGACTCGGGTTTGTGTTTTTCTTTGTTTCCAGCAATCCACAGGGCCGTGCTGAGTTTTGTGAGCTGCTTCGCAGGAGGCGTCTTCTTGTCCGCCTGTTTATTAGACATCATCCCAGACTACCTCTCTGACATACATGAAGTGCTACGAAAACAAGGCCTAGATGTGAGCTCACTGAATTATTCTGAATTAGTTCAAATCAATAATTTCCATGCTTCTAATACAAATTTTCCTCATCTTCCAGGAGGGCTTCCCGCTTGCAGAGTTCATCATGGCGTGTGGCTTCTTCACAGTCTTGATCTTAGAAAAAATGGTTCTGAGCTGCACAGAGGGCCGCAGAAATGAGGAGACGGCTCCTCTTTTAGCTCCCACGGGTCACGGACATGCCCATGGACGGCACTCGTTGAATGATCTGGAGGGGAGTGGTCATCACGTCCACGTGGATCTTCATGCGCACTCGTCCTTCCGCTCCTTCATGCTCTTCCTGTCTCTCTCTCCACTCTGTGTTTGAGGGTTTGGCCATTGGCTTGCAGACCACAGACACCAAGGTGATTTATTGAGTTTTGTTTTGTTTGATGACTCTGTTGAGTCACTGTGCTGACCTTGTTAGAAAACTGATAAAGTTTTAGGTGCAAAGGTTTACAGTTTGGTTTAGCATCGTGACTCAAAATCATGATGTCTTTGTAGGGTTTTGTCCTGTTATATGACATCCTTAGGATGCCAAAACACTTTCAATTCATTAAAGGGACAGTTCACACAAAAAGTATCCCATAATTTACTCACCCTCAAGCCATCCTATCTTCTTTCTGCCCAATCAGAGATATATTAAAAAAATCTGGATCTTGAAAGCTTTGACATAATACAGTACACAGTAAAAAACGTATTTCATAAATTATGAAAACATTTCTTTATTAATCAGCAAATAACTCAACACTACTTAGGAGTTAATCAAATTGCATTGTAAAGTTCAAACTCTAAGCTTTCAAATGACACCTATTTTGTGTTGATCAAGACAGTAGTTTTGAAACATATGATTTTTATTCTTTTCATAGCTAGGTGGCGCCCCAGGCGATACACTCCGTTTTAGAGGGACTACTTAGCACTCGAGTTGATCAAAATGGTTAAATGCATTAAAAAGCTGAGCTTTAAAATGATACATATTTTGTGTTATTCAGTTCAGTGGTTTGCTTGTTTGTTTTTTTTAGCAGGGGTGGAGGGGTACATTTCGGGTTAGGTTATCGTTAGGGCTGGGACAATACATCGATTGTCGATTTTGTGATACAAAGTATCTGGAGCGATTTTGAGATTTTCCGATGTATCGCGATTCTCTGTTGAATCGATTCTGAGCTTAGTTTTTAACAGCAGATGGCACTACATGCTTTAGAAACACCCATAATCTGCTTGCTTCCAGTTCCGTAACACGCACCACTTAAACCTGAAATAATCATTCATAAAGTTTGAAAAGGTTGAAGCGAATGTTAACATCAATAATCGTGTCATAAAAGCATTTTGAGCCGAGGTGCAAGCATATTTAACCACATGACTCAGCTGAACGCACTAGCGCTGTCCAAGCACACTTATTCATGAGCATTTGAGTGTGTGGTTAAAAATTAGCCTAGAGCGCCATCTGCAGTTAAAACTAAACTCAGAATCGATTCGAGAGAGAAAATATCAGAATCGATCCAGAATCACTGTATCGCGAATCGAGAATGGATGTATTGTCCCAGCCCTAGTTATCATCAATACCGATATATCGCGACACACCTAATGACTAGCTATATAATTAATAATAATTCTTATTAGTAGTATTAGTATAATTATTGTTACTAAATAAAAATAAAATATTACTATTGTAAAATTTCACTGTAAAATAAAAAATCAAGTATTAAAGAAAAAGTAATATAATAATTATAATAATACTTTTACTTTACAGTACAACTGTAAAATTACAATACTAAGTGACCCAAACTGCAGAGATGTTCACGTGGAGCAGCATTTACTGCTTACTTCTGGCACGTTATGTTCCTCATAGTTTAAAATTAGTTTAATTTCCTCTTACACCTAATTGTAAACATGAAAAAAAAAGAATGTGGTAACACTTTATAATAATGGTCCGCCATCAATCAGTAACTATGCAGGAAGTAATGCAGGACTAATGAGTAGTACTACATTAACACTTCAGCTACTACTATTAACTAATATAGAAACAAGCTTAACTAATCAGTAAATAATATCAAATTTAGGACTAAGATGGTTCCTTATTAGCTAATCAATAATTAGAGAATGAGATTGGCATCATTAAGAACTAATAGGTAACTATGACAAATTATAAAGAATTACTAATTAATTACTAATCACAACAAAGTGTCTGAGATGCAATTTAGCAATTGTCTTTTTTTACTCTCAACGTGGTCATAAAATGCATGAAATGCATCATTAATTACTCAAGTGTTACCTAGTCACTATGCAGGAACTACTAGTGATCAGGACCATTATTTTAAAGTGAAAAACATCTTTTTCACTTTAAAATAATGGTCCAGATCACTAGTAGTTCTTGAAGATTGTCCTTTTTTACTCTCAACGTGGTCATAAAATGCATCACTAATTACTTAAGTACCTAGTCATTCTTCAAGAACTACTAGTGATCTTTTTCACTTTAAAATAATGGTCCTGATCACTAGTCGTTCCTAGTGACTAGGTAACACTTGAGTAATTAATGATGCATTTTATGACTAGATTCAGAGTAAAAACGATGACTGATTACGTCTCAGACACACGATAATGTTCAATTTGTCCGTTAGTTAATAGTTATTAATAGGTAATTATTGATTAGCTAATAAGGAACTATCTTCTAAATTTGATATTACTTACTGATTAGTTAAGCTTGTTTCTATATTAGTTAATAGTAGTAGCTGAAGTGTTAATGTAGTACTACTCATTAGTCATGCATTACCTTCTGCATAGTTACTTATTAATGACGGACCATTATTATAAAGTAAAAATTACCAAGAATGTTTATTTGTCACCACACAAGGCTGGAGGAATTCTTTTTAATGACATCGCTATATAATTGTTCCATTTTAAAGGTGAAGAGTGAAATACTTTTTGAAATGTGCCAAAATAGCTTTAAAGGATTAGTTCACTTCAGAATTAACATTTCCTGATAATTTACTCACCCCCACATCATTCAAGGTGTTTATGTCTTTCTTTCTTCAGTCGAAAAGAAATTTTTTTGAAAAGGTTTTTGAGTAAAAACTTTCCAGGATTTTTCTCCATATAGTGGACTTCACTGGGGTTCAACGGGTTGAAGGTCCAAATGTCAGTTTCAGTGCAGCTTCAAAGAGCTCTACATGATCCCGGACTTAAGAGTCTTATCTAGAGAAACGAAATGGGGAAAAAAATAAAAATGTATATACTTTTTAACCACAAATGCTCATCTTGCACTGCTCTGCGATGCGCCACGCATTACGTAATCACGTTGGAAAGGTCATGAGGGTGAGTAAATTATTTGGAAATATCATTTTGTGTCAGAATTTTTAATTAGTGCATAAAAATTACACTTCACTAAGTCAGCACAAAGCAGAATTCCCAACCCATTTTACTTTGGTAATATGAAACAGAATATCCGTAATCGATCTATATGAGAGGTTTGTTGAAAAATAAGAAGGCTTGGTGACTTCAGCCAAAAAGGAAAGACTGTTGAATATAACCTTTAGACAAGTTTCACTTTCTCCACTCCTCTTTCTGCTCAGGTGTTGGAGATCTGCATTGCTATCCTGGTTCACAAGAGCATCATTGTGTTCAGTCTGTCGGTGAAGCTGGTTCAGAGCGCGGTCAAGCCCATGTGGGTGTGGCTCTACGTGACGGTCTTCGCTGTGATGTCTCCACTCGGCATTGGCATCGGCATTCTAGTGATCGAGGCTCAGCTGGAAGATGGTGCCTTTATCCAGGCGGTGCTGGAGGGGCTGGCGGCCGGGACGTTTGTCTACATCACCTTCTTAGAGATCCTTCCCCATGAACTGAACTCCCCTGAGCGGCCACTGCTCAAAGTTCTCTTCCTCCTCTGTGGCTTCTCAGTAATGGCTGGTCTGAGTTTTCTGGGCTGAAAGACACTTTTCACTTTTTTGTGCCCTGGGGCCAGAAAACTAGAGCCTCGAGGAAATCACACTGAGTGAGATGAGACTTTTCAAACTGCATGTGATTTCAGGAAAACAAAAGGTTCATTTTGCTTGTTTTTTTTTACAGAGGAACTCAGAGTTTGATTTTTACAAGCACAAAGATGCTGTTGTTTTTAAAAAACTTTTACCAGATCATTTTACAATGCATTTCAAGAGTGTTTTAAATTACTTTTATAGCGGAACATAATTATTTTGCTGACCAGATTTCAGCACTGAAGAACATAGTATCTCACATGCAAATGGAGACTTTTACCAATATTTTTACTTGAATTTGTTTTACTTTTTTTTACCTTTTGTGTTTTCTCTTTGACTTGCACAACACTATCCATAAAAGCACCAGTTGTCTGATCAAATACTATTAATTTTCATACATTATGAACATTAACTGCCATATTTCTGCCATATTTGGTGTATACAGTAAACACTGATTTTCCCTCTTGATGTGCCACATTTCCTGTACATAGTAAATTTGCTGGGCAGCCAAATGTTTGAACAGTTTGTTCTCGTGATCATATAAAACATTTTATGAGATTTCACAGTATGAGACAAAATGCGGTGTGTTCATTAAAGAACACAACTGTACTGTATACATAGTAATATTAATGTATGCTTATGCAGCATATTAAAACCATATACATGTATTTAATTTCAAACTAGTTTAAAGAAGATGCCGTTTTATTGCAGATGTCTTTCTGTAGACTATTGTGCCTTTAGAAAGAGAAATAGGCCTAACAAACGGCATGCAACATATTCTGTGCTTAAAATGTCATCACTAAACACTAGCACTAAAGTGAGCACTAATGTCAGTGGAACTGAAAAAGACCTAGAGATTTTTAAAAGTTGAAGGTACTTGACTGCTTTTTAGCTTGCAGAGTGATGCACAAGACGCTGCAAAATCCACATGCGCAACAGTCAAACACGTCCGTCTTGCAATACCAGATTTAGCCTCTAGATCAGTGGTCGCCAACCCGTCGATCTTTATCACCGTTCCAGTAGCTCGCGAAAATATAAATACAAAAATACATTACATTTCTCCAGTCTTTGTACTGTATTTTTGTATTTATTTTTATGTTATTTTCGGGAGCTACTGGGACAGTGATAAAGGTAAATAGCCTGTCTGTAAATGGCCGTTAGTAAGAGGCCAGAGACGCTGAAGATGGACGCAAAGAGGAGACGATTCTGTAGCGGCAGAGCAGCTCACTGTTCATGATGCTGTAAATATAGGAATAAAATATACATATTGAATTGGGGGTGAGGGCTTATATGAATGCATCTCTAAAAGGAATTACTGTCTTCAGAAAAATTTCAATGCAATGGCATTTTATTTTCCTCTTACCTCCGAATAAAGTAACTAATTATTAAGGCAGTTCATCTTTGTTTACAGAGGTAACCAAGGAAACACTGTATCACTGCTGTTCCATAAGCGCCACCTGCTGTCAGAGAGTGAATTTACGTCTGCTGTTTTTATTTCGTGCTTTTTTTTTTGTGTAGCATAGATTTAATTTCAAGATTTAATTATAATTCAAATGAAAAGCAACTGCTCATGCAACATGTGTAGCATCTTTGTTTGGACTGTGATTAAAAAGCAGTGGTTCCCTCTAATTTGAAATGGCTATGCATTTTTGTTTATTATAATAATATTAATAATAAATATCTGCAACCGGTATCAGAATCAGCCAATTTGCTTGTAAAAATAAATAAATCAGAATCTAAATTGGCCACGAAAAAAATATTAAATACAATCTGGGCTGTCTTTTTCTATCAAGTAGATCTTGTCTTTCATAAAGGTCAAGGTCAGGGATCTCGGGCCTAAAAAGGTTGGTGACCACTGCTCTAGATGTTAGACTTCACACAAAGTATTGATTATGTTTGAAATGGCATACTACTATTTTTGCAGAATGCCTATATAAGATGTATAGGCCTTAGTGCAGTATGTGAATTTTCATTATGCTTGAGTTGCTACTTTTGACAAACTGTACAGCATACAACCAGTATACAATCTGATTGTTATTTAACAAAACTGCTCAAAGGTATTTTTACACAAAACTGAATTAAAAATGCAAAATTTCATATTCCAGATAACTGGATGTCACTCATTCAGTTATACATATTTAATGAGGTTATCTCACAACTGTTTGGATGTATATGGCTGCATCATGCATTTGCTTACCATTTCACATACTATTTTTAACTCAATGTATACTGTGCAGTAGTATTCAAATCCAAACACAGACATAGATTCCTGGCTCAGAATAATTGACAGTGTTGTTCTATGGGGACTTTAATAAAATGCTACCAACATGTTACTTCATGTTAGCTACATTCATATTAGCAATGTGCTAAAACATGCTAATTCATGTTAGCGAAGTGTTAAATCATGCTAGCAGTGTGGTAAACCACAATAGCAATGTGCTAAAATGTTCATGTTAGAAAATGTGTTAAAACATGTTAATTCATGCTAGCAAAGTGTTAAAACATGCTAGCAACATGCTAGTTAATGTTAGCAAAGTATTAAACATGTTAATTCATCCTATGTGTTAAAACATGCAAATTCATGTTAGCAAAGTGTTAACCTGTTAGCAACATCCAAATTCATTCTAGCAGTGTTAAAACATGCTAATTCATGTTAGCAATGTCTTTAAACATGCTACCAACATGCAAATTCATGCTAGCAAAGTGTTAAAACATATTAAAGGGATAGTTCACCCAAAAATGAAAATTCTGTCATCATTTACTCACCCTCAAGTTGTTCCAAACCTGTTTAAATTTCTTTGTTCTGTTGAACACAAAGGAAGATATTTTGAAGAATGTGGGAAACTGAGCAGTTTTGGGGCACCATTGACTTCCATAGTATTTTTTTTTTCAATGGTGCCCCAAAGCAGCCTAGTTACAAACATTCTTCAAAATATCTTCCTTTGTGTTCAACAGAACAAAGAAATTTATACAGATTTGGAACAACTTGAGGGTGAGTAAATGATGACAGAATTTTCATTTTTGGGTGAACTATCAATTAAAAAGGTTAATTCATGTTAGCAAAATGTTAATTAATGTTAGCAAAGTGCTAAAACATGCTAGCAACATGTTAAATCATGCTAGCAATGTTAAAACATGCTAAAAACATGTTAATTCATGTTAGTAGTGTGCTTAATCATGTTAGCAACACGTTAATTCATTCTACTGATAGTTGCGTCCCAAATGACGCACTATACACTATGTACTTATGCACTATGTACTCATCCATGTAGTGCGTGAATTGTATAAGGTTTTGTCATTTAACAATGGAGTCTGATTTCCCCTCTCCCTCCACTACGTAATTAAAGCTGCGACAGTTGAATGCATGTCCAACATTCCACACTTCGTTATTTTCCGTTAATTTAGTGCATCATCCGGGTGTTTAAAGTGTACTTTTTCTTTTTGGAATTTTCTGTGAACGCACTACTCGCACTATTTGTACTTAAAAACGTCAAAGTTTTTCATCAAACTTTACTCATCTAGTTTTGTATCATGTTTTAGATGAGTGGTCCTCAACACTTTTGACTTCAAAGCCCTCCACTGTCCACAAAAATATTGATTGAATACTGATATTTTAAAAATATTTTTCATTCTAACTGATAAAATAGAACTTGGCATAACTAGAAATTTACAATGACTTTTATAGGTCTAAAAATCACACTTTTGAAATTAATTAAAATTTACATTAAATCATATTAAGTCATTGGCCCCTTGGTTGAGAACCATTATTTTAGATTTTTCAGTTGGTCTGGTATTATCTGAATTTTATCTAAATGAGAGCTGCTGCTTATCCTTAGTTGTCTGTATTTGAAATCAGATGAAATTTCAAAATTCATTAGCGAAGAAACCTTAAAGCATCTTTACACAGGCTGCTTGGTGCCTGCACAAAAGACTGTGTATGAAGATGCAATGCAGCATAAAAGCCAGACAAAATTATACCAGCTCTGACCCACCTCAGCCCTAAAGGCCCTGATATACTCACGTTCTTTTTCGTTCTTCACTTACGGGTAAAACTAAGTTCGAAATACAAATGTCATGTTTTCATTTTTTGTGAGACAGTTGTCAGATTTCATTGGTGATTACAAATATGAAATTTAATTGAAAGCTTGGCAAACAGCTTTGGAGAATTTGATGTTTCCCCATTCAAAGAGATAGGAGCTGCACTTGGATGCCCGAGAGGCGTTTCAAAGATGGCCGCCGAGTGAAATTACTTGTCTTAAAGGGACTTTGCTTCAAGCACTGAATATGCAGTATATATTGTGTGTAAACACGTTTATGCTACCTCTGAGCAGAAAAAAAAAATACAAAAATAGTTCACTAAATGAAAATAAAAGAAAATCTGTGAAAGCCATTGCTTTGACTGATTAGTAAAAAACATTTTTGTTTGATTTTAGAAAATACAGAAATCCTCAAAATTCTAATTGCTGTTTTTTAATTACCTTTTTATAAACAGCATAAAAGTAAAACCTGAAAGCAAATGGCTGCACATGCACATGCAGTGTCCCCAAAAAGATTTTAAACCAGACTTAAAATAAATGCCTTTGCATTAAGTGGCGTAAGTGTCCAAACACTTTTTGAGGCCACTGTATCTTTGAAAGGAATCACAAAATAAAGCAGTCAGTAACAAAGTCCAGCACTAATGAGTGAACTGCAATGTACTTAGGAGCTTTTCTCTAGACAATGACACGGGAGGGTCGTTCATTTGTGCATGTGCAGCAGAGCAGCAGGGTTTTGTGACGGACACGTACAAGAACAGCTCCGCCACTGCTCATTATCGGCTTTTTACTCACATGCCTGAATGGATGGCATCTTTGCAGACCTGTCCCTGCCCTAAATTCACCCCGCCGCCATGAAGAAAACCTCATTCACACAGAATCGTTAGCAGTCACTGTAATTATGAATGAAACGAGGGCAAGCAGTACCGCAATTTCGTAAATGGAGGCTAAATCGTTTTATTTTTGATTACTGCTTATTTTTATTTATAATATATTTTTGGTGGCAAGACCAAAACATTAATTAGAAAAAGTGCTCACTGCGTAATAAAGAGGGAACTACATCAAGTACTGCGAGAGAGGATTATAAAGTGTTAAACCCAATGCACTACAAAATGCGTTTAATACTAATGTTATTGTGAAACTCAGTCAATGGTCTCAGGATTAGTGCCTTTCAGAGCGCAATCCATCTGTGTGCTTGTTTTAGGCTGCCAAGGTTTTGAGGGAATCAAGAGTTATTTTGTTTTAAAAAAAGAACTTCTACTGTATTTGCAGCTTGTATCTGTTGATCTAGTATAGTCTGGGACTGAATCAAAGCGGAGATTCACGACTTTAATCCAGATCACCAGAGTCTTTACATGAGGTAGATGAGGATGGGTGGATGGGAGAGACTCTGAGGATTTGGCTTCCATCTTGCTCCTTGAAATGACATTTTAAGCACAAGATGCATCTGTTGACTACTTCTGATAACCCCAAACACTCTTATTTTTGCTATCCACCTTATTTTTAAAGTCACCATTAAATCAATGGAATATTGCCGTAATTATTACTATAAATGATTTATCTGTACTCATTATTTTTTTAAATTCATGTAATCTTTAATCAAAATATTGTAAAATCTCCTCCCTCTTGCAGTGACATCTCTTCTCTGCTCTGATGATGTTAACTGGCACGAGGGCAGGGCAACCTGTCACTCACATGAGATCGACCAATAGCAAACCACAACCATCCAATCACTCCCCATGGACAAAATCAAGTCCCGCCCTACATTTGTTCTTGTTTGAGAAGCTGTTTCACTTGGATATACGTCATAATAGGGAAGAAATGACTATTAAACGTTCTGTTTCATGCCGACTTTAACATAAGAACATATATTTGTAACATTTGTTACATCCGCTTCCAGTTATTTTAGCTGTACAAAACAGTCTGTTATGCTGCTTGATGTTGCGTGATGAATTTATTATCTTTATTATTATCTTTATTATTTATTATTTATTATTTATTGTAATCATAAACACACTAGTTTGTAATGCAAATAGTTTTACCTTTTACTGCACTTTGTCAATTATTTATATAGCGGCTAATGAATCAGAAGTTTCGCACATTCACAGAAAACAGCTTACTAACGTGCTGCAAAATAAGGTGGATAGGCTGCTTGAAAAACCTCAGAGAAAGAGTAAGAATGAAAGTTTTAATTATTTATTTTAGTGCTGTCAAACGATTAATCATGATTAATTGCGTTCAAAATAAAAGTTTGTGTTTACATAATGTGTAATGTATATATTTATTATGTATATATAAATACACACATGTATGTATATATTTAACAAAAATATATTATATTTATTTATAAAATATTTACATATAATTTATAAAACGATTAGTTCCTGTCCTTGATTCTGATTGGTCAATAGCTGTGTTTTATTCACGATTCATCCAACGGTTCTGTGTATCACTACACAACACCCTTAGCAACCACTCTTAGCAAAGTAAACTGTTTGTTCTCAGTTGATATTGTTCATGGAAGCTTACTGTATTATGTAGAAGAGTATTGTGTGAAAGAGATAGAGTGAGCGAGTTTATTACCTGCATTTAGATTTTCCTTCAGGTCAGTCCTATGTTCATAATAAAAAATCAGTTTAAATGTCTGATGTATTATCTTGTCCTTTTAACAGTTAAGGGGTTTTCCCATGACTGACAGTCAGTAGTCAAAGCATTTATCAGTTGCGTCTTGTTCCGTGTTCAAAACAATTCAGTCTTTTCAATATAAAAGTCTTCGCTACTGACTGACACACTCATAAAGACAGTCTTTGCCGCCATCTAATGGCGTAATAATGTAACTTCTGTTCTGCTGTTCACAGTCAGGGACTATTTTTTCCGGTGGAAGGAAGGCTTTTAGGGAAAGTTTACATCATGAAAGTTGCATTGATACGTATTTTTGGCTTTAATATTTGTATTGTGTGGTAACCATTTTATAAAAGCAATAAGGTACTCGAGGCTAGTGCTGTATCGTGAATAAGTCTCAGCTGAAGGGGTTGAAGTGGTTGAAGGGCTTCGCGTCGTGCCTAACAACACCCTTCAGCCGTGACTTATTCACGACACAGCACAGCCTCTCGTACCTTACTGCTTAAATAAATTATATAAATTATATATATATATATATATATATACAGAGATGGATACATGTAAATATTTCTTAAATATATACATGTATGTTTGTGTATTTATATAAATATACACAGTACACACATATATTATGTAAAAACAAAGTTTTATTTTGGATGCGATTAATTGTTTGACAGCACTATATTTTATGTATAAATATAATATATTTTTGTTAAATATATGTATGTATCTATGTGTGTATTTATATATACATAATAAATATATACAGTACACACATATATTATGTAAACACAAACTTTTATTTTGGAAGCACTAATTTTACAGCACTAATTTATTTATTTACTTATTTTTGGAAGAAAATGTGAGTGGTTGTTGCCCATGCAAAACTTAAAAGGTGTTCTGAGTGACAGACCACATTTGAATTTGATGGAAAAATACAAAATTCTACATTAATTTTATTCAGCTATTTTTCATAGGCATTTATGGCCTATGACCCAAAAAAAATCCATCCATTCCCCAAACTACAAACATTTAAAAACTGTTGAAAGATCACACAATGGCAATCACTTAATTAGTATGTAGTATTTGTTATATTGCTAATGTAATCTATTCTTATATTGTTTGTGAACATCACCCATGGTAGACAACAGAAATAGAGCGTGACAGAGAATGTGTATGTTCTGTGCATCTTCATTCAGTGGACAGAGGCTTCTGTGTAAAGGGCTTATGTAATCCATAGGTCAACAGAACAAATGACTTCATCTTATGTATGGAGGGCATGCAGAACACCCTAGCAAGCACATAGCAACACTGCAAGGTGCAATATATAACTTTTGTTGTTCAAAATGAACAAAATATAAATAATACACCATCAATACTTCTTTCAAAATGTGTTTTTGTTTTACCCTGATTTACTATAGTAAGCCTGTTATAAGTGTTTATATTTTAGATCTAACTGAATGATTTTCGTGGGAAACTGCATACATATGTCACTCACCTGTGTGTGTCTCATAATATCCGTAAATAAAGTGTCTGGTGTGGGTGTGGCAGAGGTTAGTTGTCACAACGAATGAGAAAGGTTGACATGATGGAGCAACTAAATCTCCAACCTCCAGAGAATCACCCGTTTTAAACAAACACTGAAAAGAGAAGAGTCTGTTTGCAAAAAGAGCTCGTAATAAAACAAGAATCAACATTGGCTTGGGTTTTCGGAGATGGCGAGAACTGAGGGATTTGAAATGTTGTGAAAGTGACACGGAGAGGATGTTTTTATTACTCAACAGGTAGTCTAAGCCTCAGACGTCACCCCAGGGACCGTTGGCTGAATGTCTGACGGCTGAACAAACACTTCGGGAGTTTTGAAGTCGTCATCTGGTTGGTTGAATTCTACAGGATGTTCGGGAGACGTGTGTGTCGCGTTCTTTAACAATCCACCTGGAAACAAATGCTGTGACGCAATAGCGTTGTGTTTACAACTGTGATAATGAGCGCTTATCAGGATCAACTAAACGCTGGATTTTCAAAAGTATGTGATGTCCGTGCTCCATTATTGCAGTAAACTTGCACAACGTTCTTGAATGAATAATTTATTAGATGCTCTCGGTCTGTTATTGTAGGGACATCGACTTTACATTTTCACACCCCATGCATGACGCGGAACAAAACAAATGGTGATAGGTTGCGTTACATGTCAGTCAAACAGCCTCTGACCAATGAAAGGTCAGACCTTCTGTCGTCAGTAAGCGAGACTACTCAACAGGCCAGTAAGCTATTTTATTGAACAGATACTGCCATATGTAGCTCTCTAAGAGAGTTCATTGTAAAGCATTATCTATTGTGAAGGGTTGTTTCATTATGGTTGTTGTAGCGCTGTGCTGGAATTTATTTTCAAGAAAGTACTGTGTCTGTTAATGGGTAAAGCTACAGTAACGTCTAGTCAGTTTGAGATCTTTCCATTTAAACTGGTTATATCTCTTAAGCCTATAGTGAATGTTTTATGAGCAGTAGGATAATCTCTCTCTTTTTAATGAGTTGTGAGAAAGAACCATATTCATCCACACAGAGCCGAAGCACAACCAAAACAATGTTCTTCTGCAAAATTCATGCAGTTTTGTTTTTAACTGCTAGAGGGCCAAAAGTTACATAGTGTTACATAGTTTGAATTAAGTTTATTTTTCTTACCTCACTGGCTTTTTTTCTTGTTTAAAGCATAAATTGACCTTATTTTGATACATCTTGATCGAAGAATGTTCAGGTATTTATACTGTAAAACAAAACAAAAATACTGAGTAGCCTATAAGTTTTTGTTTTTTTCACACCCTTACATTTGATGCTTAGTTTTGTGTAGAAATGTAAAAATCGAATTACATTATATAATGCTTATTATTTGTGTGTTTTGTTGTGGGTCCCATTCGGCCCCTCCCCTCACAAATGTTTATTATGTAGATTAGATGAATCTGTTGTGAGTTATGGGGTGTGACAGGTTAATCTCACAGTAAGCAACGCCTCAGCCCTTTGTGTCGCCTGCAGCCCTCATCGCCTCTCCGAATCACTTCTGAATCACCCTCGGCTGAGGTAAGTCACAGTCTTTGAGTGTTATTAAAGTTGCAGGCTTGCTTTGTGCCTAAGCTGACAGGCTAAGAGGATGCTGGGACTGGATTCACTGAATGATACTTCAAACATGCTTTTATTGCATTGTTGATTTATTAAATCACCAAATGCAGCTTAATCCATTAGCAGCCATTTCAATTGTTTATTGTCTCAGAGGAAAATCACAGGTGTTTATACTGTTCTCTGATCTCAGATGAATTTAGAACTTTAAGAACTTTCAAATAAGGTTTTGTCAAGCTAATATTCACTTTTAAAAAATACTGAAATTGAGTTTGAACATTTTATTAGTGGGTCAAAGTATTTTTGGTAACGGAATGGGGAACACATATTCACTATTAACTATGACTTTTGCCTCAATAAACTCTTAATTTACTGCTTAGTAATAGTTAGTAAGGTAGTGGTTGTTGCGTTTAAGGTTAGGTATTGGGTAGGATTTAGGGATGTAGAATATGGTCATGCAGAATAAGGCATTAATATGTGCTTTATAAGTACTAATAAACAGCCAGTATGCAAGATAATAGAAATGTTCGCCATACTAAAGTGTTACCTTGTTTGTTTTTTCCATCAGTTTCTTATTTAAATAATTAATTACTTCAGATGTAATTGCATCAGTAAATCCTGGAATGTGCTATTTTTATGTTTATGCCAATCTTAGCAGAGACTAAAACTGCAATTCTTTTAATGAATTAAATTCATTTTTAAAAAGTAACTAAATGATGCCCACATTGAAAATGAGTCATAAAAAATAATCTTAAAGATTTTTGCAGCAAATATTCGAAAAGCCTTAAGAAACAGGATTAATTATAGAAGATTTATCTTTCCCACGACCTTTTTTCACATTAATATTTTGCTTTATTTATAAGTTAAAGAATCTACATGCAAAAGTTGTAGGTTTACTGTCTTTATTTAATTCTCAAATATTACATTTAAAGCAATATTATGATGATATCTAAAGAGGTACAGTGAAATATAGGTAGCACTTTATTTTACAGTCCTGTTTCGCATGTACATACTATATACTTGTTGTAGTAATTACAATAACTGGGTAATAACTAGGTACTAGGCCAGAACCTACCCATAAACCTAATCTTAACCTGTGTACTTACCTTATATTACCAGTACTTTCTCTGTAAGTACATTGAAATTGCACATACTGTAAAATTAAGTGCAACCAAAATATGACATGAATTTTTGTTCAGACTTTAGAGTCCAATTCTCACTATTAACTACGACTTTTGCCTCAATAAACTCGTAATTACTGCTTATTAATAGTTAGTGAGGTAGTTGTTAAGTTTAGGTATTGGGTAGGATTAAGGGATGTAGAATATGGTCATGCAGAATAAGACATTAATATGTGCTTTATAACTTAAGTACTAATAAATAGCCAATATTCTAGTAATATGCATGCTAATAAACAACTAGTTAATAGTGAGAATTGGACCCTAAACTAAAGTGTTATCGAATGTTTTTACAGTCTCCGTTCAGCCACTGGAGGATCTCAGCATCATGGCTTCTGTAAGTACACTATTCTTTCAACTTCCGTAATAAGCACTTAAAAGACTGCATTAACCTCCACTGTTAAATGCACTGGGTGGGATGAACTAATCTCTTGTTTCTCAAGGTGTTTCAGCAGGTCATGTGATGGGGATTATTAAATAGTCACTAATTTACTGAGAGTTGTTGGTCTCCACAGCAGGATCATGTAGACACAGGATTAGTTTTCTCTAAACCTCTTGTCTGTGACTCTGTCAAGCCCATGCAGCACATAATATACTGCTTTCTTTTCATTTTCATCCCATTAGACCGGAACATTTCGTATGGTGTCTGAGGAGGAGCAAGCATTACGTGCTAAGCTCGAACATCTGACTGTTAAGGACCACGGGCCGGTGTACGGACCCTGTAAGAAAGTGCCAGATCACACAAAACAGAAGGTATCACTACACTACATGCCGCTATAATGAAACATATTTATCATTTAGTTGCACATAAATGTAAATTCACCTTCCTGTCTCAAAGGCTAAAGATGAACTGAATGAAACAGAGGAGAGCAAAGTGTCTTCCATAAAAGGAATTGAGGGCCATGATGAAAGAAAAGGCAAGCGAAGGGGACGATCTTGCCAAAGCTGTGCAAGAAAAATTCGGGGACAGATCAGATTCCCTTCTGCTGAGATTCATACGCGCACGCAAGTTTGACGTGACGAGAGCACACGAGCTTATGAAAGGTAAAGTGCTTTATTTTATCATGGCATCAATGCGTTTACATGTCGACTCCATTGTTTCCCTGCTAAACCATGTAATTGTGGTCATCCAAACATGCTTTTGTCTCTGCATCCTCAGACCTGCTCGTCTCTGGGACAGGGACAAAATCTCTGCTTTAATTGGGGCTTTAACGAAACTTTCAAAGAGACTCTTTGTGCACAAATAGGGCAGGTTCTCTTTCTCAAAGGGGCTGAGAACAGGCAGACAGGCTGGGCTTTGATGTTCTGCGTATTTCACACAATGTGGCATTTCTAATACACATGCACAGCCCACAGAAACACTCGCACACATGACTGAACCTTTCAGTGCATGAGAAACAGGACGAAATACTGTAAAAGAGCAATGCTGCATTAATGGGGCAAAACAGTATTACTGTTATTCCCATAAAAATGCCCATGTTCATAACAGACTGTCCTCCAAAAAAAAAAAAACCCGACCCTATAGGTCATTTTTTAAGCACCATATTACGACCTATATTTACGTTTTAAAGTCATGCGCCCTCTAGCTGGCGTAAAAATAACGACAGTGTCGTGTTACGTCTGTCGTCGTGAAATGACGTATGACTGTCGTTACCAATCAAAATGCGTGTTCATTTAAATGCAGTGTGTGGACTTTTTACACCATTTGTCCTATTTCCATTTAGCAAAACTCATTATTTTATTAACAACTACACCCACCCCATCCCTAAACCTACCCTTAATGATTTATAGTGCATATACACTTTATGAGCACATGCGTTCCCTGGGATCGAACCCACGATCGCATGATCACATGATTGCATATTGATATATATTGCAGTGTTCTGCCAATTGAGCTACGCGAAACACGAAATACGACGCAGATAAAAAGGAACAATGCATTAAAATGAAAGTGTCCTGTTGTCGATAGGGGCGCAACTTTAGTAAACGCTCCTATGGGTCGTATTTCAGGGAAGTGACAAACGACCTATATAGGCGTATTGGTTGGAGAACATGTTAGTTCATAAACAGTGAGGGGGTTATGCATTACAAGTAACTAGTAATTATTACTTTTTTCAAGTAACTAGTAAAGTAACTATGGAAGCCCGTTTCCGCCACTAAATAAAAAAATAAAAAGAGTAATTGCGACTTTTTATCTCACAATTGCGAGTTATAAAGTCAGAATTCTGAGTTATAAACTCGCAATTGCGTGATATAAAGTCAGAATTCTGACTTTTTTTCTCGCAATTCTGACTTTTTTTCTCGCAATTGCGAGTTATAAAGTCAGAATTCTGAGATATAAAGTTGCAATTGCGAGTTATAAAGTCAGAATTCTGAGATATAAAGTTGCAATTGCGTGATATAAAGTCAGAATTCTGAGATATAAAGTTGCAATTGCGAATTATAAAGTCAGAATTCTGAGATATAAAGTCGCAATTGTGTGATATAAAGTCAGAATTCTGAGATATAAAGTCGCAATTGCGAGTTATAAAGTCAGAATTCTGAGATATAAAGTCGCAATTGCGAGAAAAAAAGTCAGAATTGCGAGTTATCTCAGAATTCTGACTTTTTTCTCGCAATTGCGTGATATAAAGTCAGAATTCTGAGATATAAAGTCGCAATTGTGTGATATAAAGTCAGAATTCCGAGATATAAAGTTGCAATTGCGTGATATAAAGTCAGAATTCTGAGATATAAAGTTGCAATTGCGTGATATAAAGTCAGAATTCTGATATAAACTCGCAATTGCGAGAAAAAAAAGTCAGAATTGCAAGTTTTTATCTCAGAAGTCTGACTTTATATCACACAATTGCAACTTTATATCTCAGAATTCTGACTTTATATCACGCAATTGCAACTTTATATCTCAGAATTCTGACTTTATATCACGCAATTGCGAGATATAAACTCGCAATTGCGAGATAAAAAGTCAGAATTCTGAGATAAAAAGTTGCAATTACTCTTTTTATTTTTTTATTTAGTGGCGGAAACGGGCTTCCATAAAGTAACACATTACTTTTACATTTACAGACTTACATTTTCAAATAAGTAATGCAAGTTACTTTTTTAGTACTTTGTTAGTGGAGATATTTCCTTTTACAGTAATCACTTTTTAAGGACTACAACAAGCTTCTTCACGGGTTAGTGACATCACAAACCCTAAAATTTACATAAACCCCACCCCCAAAAACACACAACAAAGGGGGTGAGGCCATGTTGGGCTGCTTTAGAGAAGAGGAAGTGTTGTTGTAGTAGAGTGTTGTTGTCATGCCGTCATTTTACACCGGACTGCTTCACAAACGAGGGTCAATTCAATGCTGGATTTGCACGAAAGAAATGCTAGTCGATGAGTTGAATCAACTCCACAGCAACTACATAAATTTATCCACTAACCATTCAGAAACATCCAGTTTCATTCTAAAAGTATTTGCTCACACCCAAATAGGGGCAAATTTGACAAGCTATAATAAACAACTACACAAAATGCTTACAAAATTACTAAATTTTAATAATATTTAAATAAAGGGTGAAGATGTCAGTTTTCCTAGGCTGCAAATCACTTTTGGTCAATACTGTAAATGATTACATATAGAACTAAAATTAATTTGGATAACAGCTCAGATTATCTGGTCTTTGGAGAATTCAATGACAGACTGCAGACTTTGGTATGTTGGCAAATGTGAGAAAGGTTTGAGACATTGCTGAAATCAAATTTTCACTTACGTTCTACAAATGGTGATTAGTCTATTTGTTTTTCTCCCTCTTTGACAGGTTATGTGCGTTTTAGACGAGACTATCCGGAGTTGTTTGAGAATTTAACCCCGGAGGCCGTGCGTAGTACCATTGAAGCTGGTTACCCACGAATCCTCTCCACCAGGGACAAGTACGGCCGAGTGGTGCTGCTCTTCAACATTGAGAACTGGGATCTAGAGGAGATCACTTTTGATGAAGTATGTGTGCTATTTGTAAAGCCTGATTTCCATCCACTGTCCAAAAAAACTGGGTTTTTCTTAAAGAACATCACCAAAATAAAAGTTTGCATAGGATCATTTGCAAAGGATTTTTATGAAATTTTGGCTTTTATAAAAAGTCAAAGTTCAATTTTCATATTATGAAGAAATTCAGAGTGAATCCAGGTAAATGGTGCCACTTACGGTGTGAGATGAGTGGCAAAAAGTGGCCCAGTTTATTAAATTCACCCTACAGTCTAAATTCATTAGACAAGCCAAAACAATTGAGGTAATCACAAAGTTCATTGGTGCATTTTGCTAGGAAAATGAAAGAACATGCTTGTCAGATTATGACTGTTTAGCTTATCTAGGCTAAGTAGAGCTAATAATAATAAAAGTCTGAAATTCATCTAAAAGTTTTACACAGATGTAACTTTAAATGATACAAATTAATCACAAAAACTTATAGAAATGCATGTTTCTGCTTCTTCTTCGCCTGTGTTTTGATCAGGAGATTCTGCTCTCTTTCAGAAGTTGTGTAATAGCGCCCCCTACCATATAACAGTGAAAACACGGAAAGTTGGTGTCATGACAAATCGGGTCCTTCCTTGAAATCGGGTCTCCCCAAACTGTCAGTTAATGATTATCCTAAGTATATATATGAATGATATTAATTTAAAACATGCATATCTTACTATATAATGCATAAGAAAACAAATTAGTGCGAAATAAAACCAAATGAAAGTAATTTCTTACATTTGATTAACTGTTAATTAATAAATAATAATAATAATAATAATAGTCTATTAAGTAAATAATTGAACATTAATTTGTTTTATTTATAACTGAAATATTTGGACATTTAACACTTAATTTAACACATAATTACATTAAAGATGATTGAGAATACACTACCAGTCAAAAGTTTGGACACGGTAAGATTTTTAATGTTTTTAAAAGAAGTTTCGTCTGCTCACCAAGGCTGCATTTATTTAATTAAAAATACCAGTAAAAACAGTAATATTGTGAAATATTATTACAATTTAAAATAACTGTTTTCTGTTTGAATATATTTTATAAAGTAATTTATTCCTGTGATCAAAGCTGAATTTTCAGCATCATTACTCCAGTCTTCAGTGTCACATGATCCTTCAGAAATCATTCTAATATGATGATCTGCTGCTCAAGAAACATTTATTGTGTACAATTGTACAAAATATTTGTTTTTTCAGGATTCTTTGATGAATAGAAAGTTCAAAAGAACAGCATTTATTTGAAATATAATCTTTTGTAACATTATAAATGTCTTTACTGTCACTTTTGATCGATTTAATGCATCCTTGCTGAATAAAAGTATTCATTTCTTTAATTTCTTTTCAAAAAAATAAAAATTCTTACTGACCCCAAACTTTTGAACGGTAGTGTATAATGTTACAAAAGCTTTGTATTTCAGATAAATGCTGTTCTTTTGAACTTTCTATTCATCAAAGAATCCTGAAAAAAGTACACAACTGTTTTCAACATTGATAATAATCATAAATGTTTCTTGAGCAGCAGATCATCATATTAGAATGATTTCTGAAGGATCATGTGACACTGAAGACTGGAGTAATGATGCTGAAAATTCAGCTTTGATCACAGGAATAAATTACTTTATAAAATATATTCAAACAGAAAACAGTTATTTTAAATTGTAATAATATTTCACAATATTACTGTTTTTACTGTATTTTTAATTAAATAAATGCAGCCTTGGTGAGCAGAAGAAACTTCTTTTAAAAACATTAAAAATCTTACCGTGTCCAAACTTTTGACTGGTAGTGTATATATAGGGTAAGTGCAACTGTGTGTATAAACTAAGCTATCAGGTTAATCGCTTATGCTATGCTAGTATATAAGCTAACTAATACAGACATAAATGGTCATTATAACATATTTGAAACAGCATTTATCACAACATGATTTTGTAGGAATTGTAATCAGGTGCTAAAGAGAGTACCTATTAAAAGCAATTTGAACCAATGGGATCACTTGGGGTCCTAAAGGAGACCCTATTTGTCATTACACCGGAAAATTCCATCAATTCTGTCAGGGAAGCATCGTCTCATAGACGGAAAATTCCATCAATGGTGGGGAAAGAGTTAAATTAGTTTTCATTTTAATTTTACCTATGATTTTCGTAATTTAGTTTTTTGTGTGTGTGTTTTTGTCATTATTATTTAAAAAAAAAAGTACATATAGTTCTTATTTTATTTCAGATTTACTTAAAGTTAAACTAAAATGAACTGAGACATCATGTCCTTGGCAACTAGCTGAAATAAAATATTTTATTTCAGTTAACATTTATTTGATTTCAAGTAATGTACAGGGTTTTTTATGATATTAGTTTTAGTTAACGATAGTAACCCTGTCTCAAACATGACTGCGTCTCTTCACAGACTCTGCGTGCCTACTGCGTAATCCTCGAGAAACTTTTAGACAACGAAGAGACCCAAATCAACGGCTTTGTCCTCATCGAGAACTTCAAGGGCTTCACGATGCAGCATGCATCTGGCATCAAACACACCGAGCTGAAGAAGATGGTGGACATGTTACAGGTAAGTGCTTACACTGCCTTTCAGCTAAAACAATTCCATATAACTCTTAAAATGTACAAATCACAAAGATCTTGAAGTGCTGGTGCTGTCTGTATGATACAGGACTCTTTCCCAGCCCGATTCAAGGCGGTGCACGTGATCCACCAGCCCTGGTACTTCACAACCACCTATAACGTGGTGAAGCCCTTCATGAAGAGCAAACTGCTGGAGAGGGTGAGTGGAGCAAAGGATGAAGAGAGGATTTCAACTGGATGTGGAAAAAAATCTGAACCGGGCACACAAAAGAGCTTTATGATGTGCTTTTGTTCACTATTCTGACAAATGAATTCAAAAAGAGATTTAAAGAGGCATGAAGTAATTATGTCCACTTAGAACCTTGTACACCCAGTGGCATCAATTCACCAAAAGCTAAAAAAGTATGGCGAACTCTGATGACGTCATCAAATCTTACTCCCTCGACGTGACAAGTGTGTGTGGCGCGTCCAAAGATGAATCATATATAGCTTTGATCATAACCCAGCAAATTAGATGGTTATAGACCTCTGTTATACGAATGAAGGACTTTCAGGTACTTCGCACAACCTTTTCCAGTACTTCAAAGCTTAAAAGTCTAAATATTATCCAACCTAAATGTTATTTTTAATGTAATTTTTTTTGTTCATCAATAAAACATTGTCCCCATTTGTAAAACTAAAAGTTTAACGATGTAGGAAAAATAACATTTGGTGAAAAACAAACACTTTTAAAACTTAAAAAATACATTAAATGACCATTATAACCAGTAGATGGCGGCAGAGGGGCACTTATTGGCTTATTAGCCATTTCCACTCCCTAATATAGGTTTCTTCACAGTTTGCTTTTTAATTTATTTTTATAGAGATTATCAAATCACTATGATAGCAATTAAAAAAAAAAAAAGTAATTTTTGTCACTTTTTTGTACTGAAGTGTGATGTATTTAATTGTAGGAAAATGAAATGAAAGTCTCATAAAAAACCAAACTTTTCTTCAAATTGCGAATGTAATTACACAGACAGCGAGTAAAGAGCGCTTCCTTTATAATCACTGAAGCTGTCTGTCAGTGCAAAAACTCCCGTTTTAATCAATGAATCAGATTAAACTTCACATTAAAGCTTTTATCTAAATCGTGTCTCTTCTTTGTTTGTTATAATTAGAGGATTTGTGCACATAAAACTTAGTAAACTTGCGCTAAACAAACTCGTACAGCGTTTTGAGAGATACTGAGTGGATTCTCACTACCGGTAACTTAAACACCACTGATTGGTCAGTATTTTAAACAGGAATGGCTGTGATTGGCTACAATACTTAACACTGCAAAATTACGTTGTAAACAGATACATTTGCAGTGCCGTTAAACTTACGTGACATGAATATAACAACCATATCGCTTAAATTTACTTGCTTTTCTCTCTTATTAAACAATTACAAATGATATGTTACACATACAAATATTATTTTGCACTAACCTGACCAGGCAGCTGGCACACTCTGCCATACCCAATTGACGCCTCTGTGCACACCTAAAAAAGACACTCACAAAACCTACTTATTCTACATAAGGATCATATGTTCACTTTCATTATGAGCGTATGAAAATGTTTGAACCTGTTTATCTAGGTTTTTGTTCACGGTGACGAGCTGGGTGGCTACTTCAGGGACTTTGGTGCTGAAATCCTTCCTCCGGATTTCGACGGGACGGGTCCCAGCTGTGACGGCAAAGAGACTGCAATCAAGCTGTTTGGCTCTGAAGATACAGCCCTTTAAACGACCCAAGCCAATAGGACAACACTGGGACACAAACCAACCTTTTGTTTTGTTTTTTTAAATATATAATTAAAATGTTTTATAGACACCACACTCTAAGAAGAAAAGGTTCTATATAGGATTCTGTCAGCACTTCATATATGGCAACTTTTTATGGAATTAATTTTGTTTTAATTCATTTTTATTTTAATTACATTTTATGAATTAAGCAGCTCGTAAAACACTTTATCACTAGAAAAATTAGAAATAACCTGTTAAACATAAAAGTAATATGCATTTTCTCCATTTCTCCTTGTTTAGAACCTTTTTGCCATAAAAAGTTCTTTAAAATTGAGTTAAGAACTCTAGGGTTCTATATAGAACCTCGATGAACCGTTTTTTCTAAGAGTGTTTGTAGGAAATTATTACAATTGTATAGTTTAACACTTTTAACCACTGTATTACGTTGTTAATGTATAAACGTATAAGAAGGGATAGTTCACCCAAAAATGAATAATCATTTACTCACCGTGAAGTTGTTCCAAACCTGTATAAATTTCTTTGTTCTGCTGAACACAAAAGAAGATATTTTGAAGAATATTGGTAACCAAACAGTTGAAGGGCACCAATGACTTCCATAGTAATTTTTTTCCTACTATGGAAGTCAGTGGGGTCCATCGACTGTTTGGTTACCTATATTCTTCAAAATATCTTCTTTTGCATACAGGTTTGGCACAACCTGAGGGTGAGTAAATGATGACAGAGTTTTTGGGGTGAACTATCCCTTTAACAGATGTACAGTACTGTAGGGATGAAATATCTCACTGGCCGATACCTGAAATGTTCGACTTATTTGACATTTGTTTTAAACATAGAGAAACTTCGCTGAAGTGTCTTTTATTCTTTGCCTTGAAAACAGTGGCCTGAAGTTAATCAAAAGAAAGTTTTGTACTGGTTGTGTGTTAAAAATAAGTGTTATAATTAGAGAATCAAATACATGATTACAAGCCTTGACCAAGAAATAATACGGTTGTTGCTTTGTTGTTTTAGACTGAATGGCTTGTATCAAGTAGATGTAATGTTGTGGCTGTTGTTTTTAAATCATGTTGGTTCTTTTAGACCCAGATCTTTAGCCTGTGTCAAGTGTAATTGACATTTTCAAAAATAAAAAAATAAAATGGGCAAAATGTTTAATTTTTTACATTTGGTGTCCGAATAAAGGGCCCTTACAAAACAAATGCACATTTGTAAACTACTGGTATAATGCTAATTATAATAATTATTATTTTGGAAATAAATTAATACTTTATATATTGCACAAGGATGCATTAAATTGATGTTATAAAATCCTGAAAAAATGGATCATGGTTTAAATATTAAGCAGCACAACATTTTTCAACATTGATAATAATCAGAAATGTTTTTTGAGCAGCAAATCATCATATTAGAATGATTTCTAGGATCATGTGACACTGAAGACTGGAGTAATGATGCTGAAAATTCAGCTTTGATCACAAGGAATCACATTTGTAAATATATTCAAATAGAAAGAAGTTATTTAAAATTGTAATAATAAATTAAAATATAGCTGCAAGCAACGATGACGGGCCCAAGCCCTGGCGCCACAGCCACGCTGGGGGCTTAAGGAAACCGGTGCATGGAGGGCAACATAAAATCGTAATTTAATTTAAATCAAACAATGATCTTACACGATATGAGACAATTCCTGTTTCCCTTTTTTGTCATTACTTTAATTCCTCGCCATGGCAACACTGTTCGAGATATCCTATAATCGTTCGCAATTTAGCATTTTCAGTGTCTTTGTTTCATGTTGACCGAGTTTGGTGCCGATTGCATGAAGCCCCTATGAGGAGTACTTAGAGCCTGATTATTAAAAAAAAAATCCACATTCAAACCAAAATATCTGACTTCCTGTTGGTCGGAGCTAATGACTGTAAATTAGAAAGTTGTCCAGCTTGATGAAAGCAATTTATGTACAGAGTTTGGTGACTGTAGGTAAAACTAACCCCCCAACTTTTCTCAAAAGGTGGCGCTATAGAGCCTCTCCTCTCCACCCACTTTTAAGCCTTTGCCCATGTCTACTGGCCGACAACTTTGATGTGTTGAGTTTCATGCAATTTGAAGCATGCTAAGAGCCTCAAAAACACCCAAGAATATTATAAAAGTTTGACGTGTTGCCATGACAACAGTATTTACGACATCAAGAATCCTTTCACAGGTCTACATCTGCCTTGTCTTGACATTTTTCTGATGAAGTTTAAAGTCAATTGGGTAAAAATGAGAAGGCATTTTCAAAGCATTTTGAAAGTGACACACTTCCTGTTGACAGTTGGTGGCGCTATGGCTTTGATTCACAATAGTCACGTGATCGGACTCACAATGAACACACAGCTGAAGTTTCATCAAAATCAGTCAATGTTTGCAGAAGTTATAACACACTTCCTGTTTCCTTTTCCAAAAATCTGCTCGCAATTTAGTATCCTCAATGTCGACTTCATGTTGAAAAAGTTTGGTGTGAATTGTATGACGGCCTTTGGAGCAGGTGGGTTTATCTGAAAGCGTTGATACCAATATATTTAAACAATAAAATTAAAATAACAATAAAGATAAATCCACTGGAGAAAATAATGTAACAGCAATTCTGTTTTTTTAAACAAGAAAATAATTTATTTCTGGAACACAATAACCATTCTTGTAATAATAAATTATTCAATCACACACCATTGTTTTTTCAAATCAAAACCACCCCAGTGATTGAGATATGCTGCATGGGGTTTTGAGGTCGTGAAAAATGACACGTTCAAAAACCAGCCATCAAACACAAACTGTAATGAGAATGTGGGTCAAAATAGTAGGAAAATTTAGTGATCTTCAGTGAAATAATCCCTTACAAGTGAGATTACAGTGGGCAGTGTCAATCTGAAAGCTTTAATACTCTACTCTGTATTCTGCAAATAGTATTCTTTTTTTTTTTAAATATATATATATATATGGCCTATCACTTTCCTTTTATAATTCCTATTTTTGACTGCAGCATGAATACATTTTCTCTAAACTCCATTTGACACAATAAGCTAATTATCTCGGTTTGGCGTGGAGAAAAAGAGAAAATAATTCAAAGCGTTACTGCTGATCGTCAAACAAATTAATGTTTCCTGGTTTCCATAAACAAATCACTATATTTCAACTAAACACATTTATATTTTTACCTGCCAATGCAAGTTTGTTGGTAGTTTTCATAAGCAGACATGGTGATATGACACAAACATTAACATACACATTCACAATCATACATTTGTACATAAAAATAACAATATTGAAATTAATGTAAAATACAAATCAAACAAATTTGGTTAACATCTGCTCAGGATGTACAACATAAGCACGTGTTTTCTGTGCAAAAAGTAAGTGGGAGACATTCTGAAAGGCAAACTGGATCGAGTTACAGCAGAGATTGAATTTGTGCTGGTGTAAAAGGCCAAACAGATCCGATCACCGGAAACAGCCGAACAATGACACCCAGTCGGGAGCTTTTCAGTCTTACAACACGGTTTTGCTGTTTTCCACAAGTTTAAGAAATAAGACAACTTTACACAACAAGACCTAACAGAGGGGAGGTAAACGCTCTCTCTAAACCAATTAATACTAAATATCTGGATGGGTTTTTATAAACTGGACCAGTTGAGAGCTGTAGAGTGTGAATCAGTGCTTTTACACCTGATAACCCACAGGGGGCGTCTTTCAACTGCTAACTGGTAAAAACAGTCCTGTCTTTTAACACTTTCTCCTTTAAGAAGATGCATCACTATTGACAACTAAACACTAATAATAATGAAGGCAATTACGTTTGTTAAGAAATGCACATTTTTCACAATATATGACTGATTGTTTCCGGCAATCAGTGACAAATCTTTACTCAACTGTCAGTTAAGCAATATAACGAACACTACACATTATTTGATTGTTTTTTGTTTTGTTGTTTTTTTTTTTTTTTTTTTGGTCATCGAATGGCTTTTCCATTTTCACCCTTGGAAACGTAAATAGTTTTGTGTACAAAATTCCTCATTTTCTTTCACAGCTGCAGCATGATAATAATCAATACAGATTGTGTAATCTCACAAAATCTGTCAAGAAATGTCCAAGTAATATTTCAACCCAACATAAAAAAACAAAACAATTATGAAAATTTCACCCTTCACCCTATAAAATTTTATTTGTTACTTATAACTAGTTTTGAAATTGGCATGAAAAAAATGTCAAAATGAATTATATATACTGTGTGTGTGTATATGTGTGTGTGTGTGTGTGTATATATATATATTTATATATATTTTTTAATTATATTGTTATTTATAACTAGTTTTGAAATTGGCATGAAAAAAAATTGTCAAAATGAAAACAAAAAAACAAAAAACATACATACATACATATATATGGAATATAACTATAACTAGGACTTTATATACATGTATATTTATATACAAGTCCTAGTTATAGTTCTACAAATATGTATAATTTTCTTAAAGCAAATTGAAATTTTTGTGGGGTGAAATATGACCTGGACATTTTGTGAAATTCACCTTTACATGATGGCTTCGCTGAAACAAATCAAGTGTAACTGCATTAAAGCGCTGTGTTTGTGTCTGCAGAATCTGCACAGGCCTTTGGAAATGACACTTTGAATGTTCCCTTCAAATTTAAACGTATATATTTTCCCCTCTGCATTTGATTATTCAAATGGTTAACATAAAAAAAAAGTTCAGTTCCATTTCAGACAGTCTTGATTCCAAGAGTAAAGAAACATAAATGTATCAAGTAATTGCACAAAACAGTGAAATGAAAAAGAAATAAAAAATAAACCGAAACAATACAATAGCACAAATCCCTTTAAGTAACCAGTTTTCACAGACTTGCAGCGAGAAATGCACTGTTGTCTCCCACTGGGTCCCAAATCAACACGATACACAATCTATTTCTACCAACTTCAGTGGATCTCCACAAACACGAGTCAATACTGCAGCAACAGTGTCTGCTGATCTCCAGCAGGGCTTGAACGCAACGGGATTCGCCATCTAAACCGGCTCATAGTGCTTGTGGGATCGTAGTGGGCTTGTGATCAGGAGGAATCATCGAGTCAATTATTCAAGGTTTTCTCTCTCCCTCTTGTTTTCATTGTTAATTTCTAGTTTTAATATGGTCGCCTAGACTCTTAATGACAACATAATGGATCCTATGGCAAACATTATATATAAAAGTGCAAAACAAAAACTAGGAATGTGACTTGGATTCAACCGACAAGGCCTGGTACATAGATTCACGCTTAATGACGTTTCTCATCATACTCTGGTATATTTAAGAAGGTCTAGTTAGCTTTAAAATATGAGCGATGTGAATGCTAGCCTGTGCTAAAACAGTTACCAGGCCAAAAACCGAAGATAGCCGCTTATTATCAAATGCTAATATGCAGTCACATGGCGTGCCGGTCGTATCCATAAGCACACAGTGCCTGCATAACACTCACTTCCCATAAACTCACGTGTGACGAAGTTCGCCGAGTCTGTTTAATAAGATGACTGGCTAAGTGAATCTCACAAAAGAGGTCGAGAACGTGTAGGTTGTATTTCAACCCAAAAACAAAAGAAAGGAAGAAATATTTTAGCTAAAAAAAAATTAAGCTTATATGTAATGGCCATTCGATTTTTGCATTGTGACATGCAATTCTCATTAAAAAATGAAAATGACCACAATCCTCCCACCACAAAAAAAAAAAAAAAAAAATGAAGGGAATGTGCTAAACCTTTTAATTGTCCAAAAACAGGCTTCATTTTATTTATGCAAAATACTGACTATTAATATTAACCAAAAATATTACACTCCCCCCCTTTTTGACGTTGATTTCGATGTTTTTGTGAGATTCACTCGGCTCTGTTAGATCCTATTTAGCAGTGATAAACTAATCAGTTTTCAGTGTCCTAATTAGAGGGCAAGAGATACTGCTTGCATGTAAATAACTACAAACTACAGTAAATATAAAAGGGTGCCCTCGCTACACAGGTTATTTGATTGTTTTTGGTAATCGAGTGGCTTTTCCGTTTTCTCAGTTGAAAAGTCGTTACGATTTATGTTGCGATACAAAAAGAGAAACACATATTCCCCACTGACAGTGAACGCTTGAAAATGGTGGTCCGATCCCTTGTGTGCGTGGTGAAAATGTCTCAGTGGAGGTGAAACGGAGACGGGGTCGGTTAGGATTTACTGTCTTGGCATTTGGTTTCAGTGGAATGGGCGTCTTGACTTTGGCATGGTGGTTTCTGTTTCTCCCACTGGCACATAGCATTGGCGTAGCCGACAATGACCTTGTCCATCCAGGTGAGGGGCTGAGGGAACAGCACGGCACCCTCGAAGAAACCCAGGTGTCCCCCGTGCAGCGTCAGTGCGAAGATCACGTTTTCTTTCTTTTCTGGAGGGTGAAAATGAACCAGCGAATCTCAGAATTGCAACACAACTCAAACACAGAGAATAGCATCTGTCGTAGGCGGTGTGATGAAAATCTTATGATGACATGAGTCATTTTATATCACCAACAATACTAAGATCTGTCACATATAATAAAACATTCCTCTGACTTCCTGACACACTGCCACTGAGCAACAAAAAAAAGGTTTCAATACACCACCAATTTTGACCATAAGAGTTTGTCATCGTTTGCCTTGTGACACATGATATTTATTATATATGAGCATGTTTAAACAAGTAGAGATCTCATGAATGTCACATGCATTTATTTGGGGCTCTGTAGTAATTAAGGGTGTTTTTGGCATATGAGGTCATAATCTAATAAAAGATCACTATGGAAATAGGCTGTGGGCATGTTGAAGTAGTAGGAGAAGCAATGTGAAGTGGACAGAAATACAGCATTACACTATTTTAAAAATAGAGTTCAAAAGGGAATTAGGTGGTGTGTTTAAGGCAAGCATCACGTTTACTATTGCTCATATTTAAGGTTAGAATATTATACCTCAGACATGAATGATGCCTCAAATTATGCAGCTTTTTGGGGAGGGATGTGCTGTGACTAAGAGACAAAAATGCAATCATGTGCTGTATATATATAAATTGAAGGAACAAATGGAATCTGCCAAAAAAAAGAATATAAATACAAAAAAAAGTAAAAATTCAATACGAGTTTAAACTGAAAATATCAAATATACACAGACTAATTCGCCAGTGGTTCCCTTGAGATTTTACTATGGGTTTTTATAATGGTTTTTCAATTTATGAGTTAAATAAAGTCCATGGTAAACATAAGTTGACATATTGTTCTACAATGAAAAAAAACAAAACAAAAAAAAACATTACAATGTCCAGAAATCAATTTCAGTTGTACATTGAGTTTAATTTATCGACATAGAACTCATGTTTAATGTGATCATTTCATCCATACATCTACTATAATATAATATAATATACTGTTAGTCCCGAGATTCTTTATGTTAGTGAATAAGTGCATAGATTCAATATTAATGGTCTGGCGGTAGAACTTTTGTTAAGCGTGTCAGAGGTTCTGGGTTCTAAGCCACCCTTGTATAGCTGTTTATTTTTTTTCTTTTTAAAACCAAAGATGTTCATCAGTGATTGTATATCAAGAGCAGGGACACATTTGTGTGCATTTTTGTTTTGTGATTTCAACAGAACGAATAAAGTCTCCGCAACGGTTAGTGATAAATTGAAGCACCAGATCGGCTCTTATTTAACAAAAACCGAAAGAAATGAATACTCTGCTATCCAACCAAAGATGTTTAATTTGTATTAGAAATATCTGTACCGCGAGATGTTTCAAAAAGTAGTAGGGACAATATCGACCCTGGCAAAAAGTGGTGTCCCACCCGTCCTACATGCAAATTACGCCTATGGCTGAGACAATATCAACATGCAATATCGTTGACGACTAAAACGTAGTTGAAAATGTAATACGCCTGTAATGTTTGCGGGTTGCCAGATTTCAAAGGTTTAAATCTCCCAATCAGAGCTTTTCTCTTAAAAAGATACATTTCCTGTGTGGTGTTTAACTTAATCTTTTCAATCTGGCAACAATGCACACACGCTCTGTCTACACTGCAACGATGAATGATCTAAAAACAGACAAACAAGTAAGCTGGAGTTTAACGATCTCCATTTGAGATATTCTGCTTAAATGAAAGTGTCATTCAGTCAGTCTGTGTTCTGTCACGAGTTGCTTGAGCTGTTTATTGCGACTAAATCTGCGATCAAACCTTCTGTGAAGAATTGTAATGAATCTAAACATGAATGTGTGTACATTTCTCATGAAATGTAAAAATAAATTTCTCAAATAACAATCGTTGTGATTATAGTTTTGAGCAAAATAAATTGTGACTAAGTTTTCACAGACTAATTCGCAACGATGATCGTGAACTGATCATCTCTTCCGCTTTACTACTAATTATAGCAATCTGGTGGCACATTTCTCATGGTCAAGCACATTTTCTTTGGAAAATGTGAACATTTAGTTTAGGATCAAATGAATAATTATTCTTTTGTATAATACAAACTGCACTCTTTGGTTTTACTCATGTCTTTTAAATTTCGCATGACACTTGATAGTTTGGTGAGCAGTGCTGTACCTGCGAGTGTGCGAGGAATGGTGAGCAGCGTGTTGTGCACCAGCGGATCATCAGCAGAGTTCACCAGCAGCAGAGGCACGTTTATCTGCAACACAACAAGAAAAACTAGTCATAAACAGGAAGCCAACACACAGGAATTTCCTTAGACTCTCTACAGTTATTCACTAAATACCATTAATATTTTACTCACATTATGAATGTAATGAACACAGCTCTCCTTCTCGTAGTACTCCTTCAGAGAGTTGTGTCCATGGAATTTTCTATAAAACAAATTGACATCTTTCTATACGAGGAATATGGATATAGCATGTGGAAACTTTTGTACTGAAACTATATTTGAATATTTATTCCCTAATTTACAATTACCATTAGCTACTGCATTAGATATCAAGAACTAATAATATACATTTTTTAAATATAATTTATTATTCTAGGTTTATTTATAAATATTCTACTGGTCATTTAGAGTACATTAAAGGGGGACTCAGTGATATTTCAAATCCACTATTTGGAAATTAGTTGGGCCGAGTCCAGTAACAAGCGTCTAACCAATCAGCATCAGGGGGTGTATGACGGTCGAGGAGAGAGAATGAGCAAGAGGGAGATTCGAAAATAATAAGAAAAAAAAACAAACAAACAAAAAAAAAACTGCAGAACAAGAAATGGGCCACAATACAAAACAGTTCAAAAGAATATCACTGGAATGAAGGTTTATGCCTGGGCAAGCGCTTTAGGACCCGGTTATATTAGAAAAGCTTTCCAGCACTGGAGAGAGCTAAGGCCTGAAAACTGCTTTGATCCCGCTTCTCATGTGAGTACACTAGGTTTTGATAATCTGGAGCTGCTGTGCTGTTTGCGACTAACAACGAACACTTTGTATTTACTCGTGTGTACTGTATGATCATTTTTTGTGCTTTCTTGTCGATCGTTCTTCAACTGTGCTTTATTTTTCGTGAAGCATTTTGTTGTGCGTCAGCTGTGATAAACAGACATCCACTCACATTGCGTGTGTAACAGTGGCCAGATAGAGAGAGTTCTGCAGTTAAACGACTGCACACTGACGGCCACTAGAGAATGAGGTGTTTAGCGTTATTGGTAATGCATTCGCCTCGCATGCCAGCAGCGATCAGGCAGCGGTTTCAAGTCCGACTCAGAGCAGCGTGGTTAGAATTGGAGTGAGGGAGAATGAAGAGAGGGGTGTTTGTTTGGGTTGATTTCAAATATCAACAATGTCCAACAGCGTAGTTCAAATACCACTCACTGCACCTTTAATGTTTACAAAACATATTTGTATAGATGTAAAATTGAATAATAATTCTTTCCCTGCCAGCATTATTTTTTTAAAAACACTGCTAGCCACCAATTTCTCAAAAATGTCATGGCCCCCAGAATATTTGTTCTATGAATATCTGAACATGCAATATATCAAAAGAAAGCCTCTGTTTTAAAACAAACAGTTTATTCTAGCTTCATGCAATCTTTTTTTTTTTAAATCAACACTTGAATGTGGGTAAGTTTCATTAAAAAAAAAGCAAGCAGACAAAATCGCTTTTTACAACATGAATAAGCAATGCTTTTATCTCTTGTTTCTGTTTCTTTTTCACCTGTGTTTTGATCTGGAAATTCTCTACTCTTTCAGATAGAGCCCCCTACCGTACAATGTATAATTACCATAATGTGAATATATATAATATTTGTAACATGCAAATATATGTGCAGTGTCTACTAAATATTTGCAGAGTCATGTGGAAATATTTTAATAATGATTCATATTTATTCAATAACTGTTTCGGACTCGGACATCATGCAGAGTGGCAGATAATAACATGCGTCTTGACATGGCTATGGCTGCAAAATGAATTGGACCCAACGGTTGGGTTAAAAATTTAATTAAAAAAAAAAGTAACCCAACGGTTGGGTTTGTCTATATTTGACCCAAATTTGGGTTGTAACAACCATGCCTTTTTTTATTTATCGTGCTGTAATTTTGTCGCACATTTAGAAAGCCAGTTCGGCTGTGTGTTATAGTTCTTCTGACAGATAGATGGTGCCAGAGCACTACTATTAAAAAAGCATTTATTTAGCGGTCAATGAAAATTTGGCTTTTGGTTCTTACTGCCAATTTAACGTTTTAACAGGTTTCCCTTTACATTATATACGTTTTTCATAACTTGCAGTTTGTTACCTTGAAGTTTTAATTCCATTAGGCCTATAGAAAAATGGCAGTGCCATGACTTAAAATAACCCCTAAAAACAGTACATACTATTTGTGTGTGTGATCACAATTCTCGAGTCTCAAAATGTCTCTCGTCTCTGTTTCACAAGACCATCAGAAAATGACAAAAATCACATTTAGCAACTGACCTCATGATGTTGTCATCGATCTGCATGAGGGATGTGGCGGTATAGAGCCGGCTCAGATCTGCATCCACCATTTTAGTGGAGCCCACGCCGAATAAGACGCTCCTGTTGAACCACAAAAAGAAATGCTTTGCTGACTCTGTTCAAATGGCAACTCGGTGGTTAGATTTGTATACTCTTACCACTCAGAAGGCAGTAAATTTATCTTGTTTTTGTGTCATCACAGACAGCATTAGTGTAAGTTATTCTGAGGTCTCCTAATGGCTTAATTGCAAAAGAACATGTGAGCTCATAACAGTTTCAGGAGAAGAGTGAATATTACAGCCGGCCACTCAACACTGCTCACTGCGACGTCTGTCAAGATTAAATGCCGAGGACAGGGTGAACAGTACCTGTGGGACAAAATGATCTTCTTCATGTTGTCAGCCATCAGGAAGTTATAGAAACGACGGCACTGGTCCCACTGCAGAAACGTCTCCTGGGCCCTGAAATAACACACACACACCACAGAATAAGAAAACTGTCTTTCTTTCATACTTCTAAATGTTATATTGCCTAAATTGACTTGTAGAATTGAAAGAAGTAGATAAATAAAGAAAGAAAGAAATGGATAGATAAATAAATAGAGAAAGAAATAGCTAAATAGATAAATAAATAGATAATTTATAAATAAATGTATTTATCTGTCTTTTTTATTTATCTTTATCTATTGATTTCTTTATAAATCTATTTAAACATGTATTTATTTATTTAATATGTGTGTGTATTTAAAATAGTATATATATATAAAATTAAATATAACAAATATAATGTATATATAAAAATATTAAATATATGTAGTTTAATGTATATAATATAAATTAAAGAAATATAATAAGATATATCTATATTTCTTTTTATTATATATATTTTTATTATATTTCTTTAATTTATATATATCTATTTTAAATACACACACACATATATATATATATATATATATATATATATATATATATATATATTTTTTTTTTTTTTTCCCTCTCTCTCTACTACATATATTTAAAAAAGAAAAACTAAATACTTTTTTTTAGGGTAAAAGAGATGGTGAAATATAGATGTTTGTTTCCACCTAGCAATAAAAAAAAGCTAACTGCGACTTTCTCACAATTATGACTTCATGACTTGCGATTGTAAGTTTACATATCACAATTCTGAGAGAGAGAAAAAAATCTGAATTGCAAGAGAAAATTAGCTTAATGAAAAACTAAATTAATAATAAAAAAAAGAAAAAATTACATTTTAAGTGGACCTTGAAATTAAAAAAAAAATAATACACTAATAATATTACAAATAAGTATGATATGCATGAGCCCTTTAATATTAATTCCAGCTAAATTCATAAGGTGCATTAAAAGGGATCTTGAGTATAATAATCTGGCAGATAATCGGGGAGAGCAGATTAGCAGGGGCTTTATAGATTCAGTAATCCTGTCTGAAGGCAGAGCTAGACGGTTTGGCAGCAAGCTGTAGAAAAACCCAGCAGAGCCTCTGGCAAACAGAAGAGATTTACTGAAGCCCAAGCATTCCAGAGCTGCTTCATCACATGCTTCTTCTCTGACAGTGATGTTCTGTGTTTAGCTGTTAGACATGTTGCTATGGTGATCTTCAGTGTTGACATGTCAACATTAGCTGCGTCTCATTTCAGAGGCTGCGTCCTCCAGAGGTCACATTTGTAGACTGCATATGTCATCAAGGATGTCTTATTTAATAAAAGCAACCGTGATAAATTATTCCTCGTGAGGTGTAAAATACTGTAATTTCTTTCTTAATTTGCAATCTAACAGTATTTGCTACTCAAGAAACATTTCTTATGATTATCAATGTTAAAATCAGTGGCTGCTGTAAATTTCTACACAAGTTCAAAGAAGTGCATTTTTTTTTTTTTTGGAACAGAAATCTCTTGTAACATTATAAATGAAACTTTAGATTAATTTAATGTATCCTTGGTGAATAAAAGTATTCATTTCTTTATCTAACTGACTCCAAACTTCTGACTTACATATAACTTATGTCCAGATGATGCTTGTCGAAAATGTTCCTCATTTAATATGTTGAAAATAAAGGTGCTTAGTACATTTGACTTCCTTTTGAACATCCCCTGGAAATTCACACATTGTGTCACTTCGATATTTAAAGAGTGCCATTAGGGAGGCAATATTTAGGACACACACACATGTACAAACACAGTGTGTTTACTTTGCACGAGTTTCAGACAATATGCAAATGTCAAGTGGAGGAAACAGGTGGACACAATACTGAGACCATCTGTGCCTCTTTTAAATAACTAAGTACAATGTACACGCTGTTACTTCTTATCTTGAGTTCAGTCAGTCCACTGACAGCAGCAGTAAAACGGTCCAACTCGTACCCAAAGCAAGCTGGCAGTATTTTCATCAGTCAGGGAACAGAGCGGCTCACCTTAGTGCACTGTAGCCCTGGCACACGCTAACACAGCACAGCACCCGCTCCTGGTTGGTGCGGTTCTCTCCCAGGAACTTGCAGACGATATTTCCCCCCAGACTGAAGCCCACCACAATAAGTTTGGTTTGGGGATATGTTTTTTTGATGAAGCCCACCATTGCTGCGAACTCCCACGTACAACCTGTGGAAAAAGAAAAATATATTTATATAAGAAAATATATATTGTAAATAAGAAAACAATCATAAAACACAACAAAAAGTTGACTAGTCAGCAAAAGTGACTAGTTTAGCATTATAAAATGTATAATTATATCTCTAAAATCTGATCAAATAAAACCTGCTAGAATAAAACAAATAAAATCACATAAAATAAAAATTCACACCTGCTAAAAAATAAAATGACATCTAACTAAAATGAAAACCAATAAAATAAAATAACTGATCAAATTAAAAAAAAAATCAAATAAAATAAAAATTGAGAATAAACAGATAAAATTTATTAAATTATATTTAACTGTAATAAAACAAAATCACATAAAAATAAAAAAAATAAAATAAAAATTCACACCTGCTAAAAGATAAAATAACATCTAATTAAAATAAAAACCAATAAAATAAAATAACTGATAAATTTAATCAAATAAAATAAAAACTGATAAAATAAACTGATAAAATTTATTTAACTGTAATAAAAACACTGTAAGATTCAGGCTCACTTGGATTATTTCTTTATTCAATAATTTAAAAAGTGCCTAATTCTTTCATAGTATCACTCCACAAATATGACGTTTCCTGGATAAACACATTTGTTTAACCAACTCTGGGGTAAGGCTAGATGTGCTTCCTCCTTAAAAACACATGATAACGCAATGACGCATGCAATTAATTCAAAATACTTAACACTTTAAAATAATTTAACGCAAATAAATTAATGAAGCATGTATGAAATTGTGTCATTAACATAATTTATGTCACGCAGTTGGATGATCTTAGAAGTCAGGAGTTTATCACACACATCTACAATGGTGCAAGCACCTGTAACTCTAGAGGAAACTTCTGTTCAAACCAGATTTTGCTTCTCTGTTTGCGATCAGATCATTTTAAGCCGCTAAACCCCAGGAAAGTTCAGTCCAATGATCCAGTAAGCAAATTCATTCAAACCACCAGTCCAAAACAGTGCCAATGTAAAGAAAACCAGGTTTATTTCATCAGAGATGGCAGAGAGAAAGGTGACTCACGGCCAGTTTTCAGTGAATTATTAATTCCAGTGTGTGTTTTGCTTTAAAACATGAGCTCTGTCATATTCTGTGATTGTTTCTGAAGAGCGTTTTTCTGTGTGAAATACAGAATGAACAGAACAACAAAACATCCCACCGCTGGCCAGATGATACGCAAACTACTTTTCTCGGCTGGATAAAGCAAACCAGCGTCTCGCTAGTAAAGTTGATGGATACTAACTGTAATGAAGGTAAAGACGATTGAGGTGACATACAGGAATTGTACAGTAAGCACACGTAAGTCCGTTATCTTGATGCGCAAACCATGTATGTGCTCTCTCGATGACCTGATCACACACTGTATTTACGCACAGACACATTTCAGTACATTCATGTTGTTTCCACACAAATTAAGGATAATCTTTGGATTTGTCATGTGTGTTGCTGTGTTTAGTAATTCTGAATGGATCCGTATACTGTAGTAGGTATGTGCAGTCAGGTCAAGGCGGTTGTTTTTTTTTTTTTTGGGCATCTCCATGTGGTCCTGTTCAGTATCGAACCTTGACATGTCTAAAACGTAAACAAGCTCTAAAAAGCTAAATATTTTTTTTTACATTTCTAAACTATTGACAGCCCTAATTTAAATAGAATGTCATGACATAGTTTAAAGTTAAGTGTCATCTAGCAACAACCTACACATCCCAGCATAAACGCTTCCCATATTTGTTATTAAAGTGGCTACGTTCACAAACCACTAAAATTTGAATAGAAAAGCACT
Organism: Hypophthalmichthys nobilis; assembly: GCA_037950665.1. Taxonomy (NCBI): domain Eukaryota; kingdom Metazoa; phylum Chordata; class Actinopteri; order Cypriniformes; family Xenocyprididae; genus Hypophthalmichthys; species Hypophthalmichthys nobilis. The sequence goes on from CM075470.1 coordinate 45,868,942, forward strand.
TATAACGAGAGGATTTGAGAGTGTGCTGAACTTAACACTGGACAAAAAACACCTCTGTTTGGCCATTGCGTTCAAGAAATCAACTGATATGTTTGTAATTGGCTACATTGCTCAATGCAGCAAAACACATTGTAAAGAGAAACCTTTGACGCTCTCAAGAGCGCAAACACTAAATCGGTTTCACCAATATGCTATTATTACAGAGAAAACTGATCCTAGACCAGCAGTTATGGGCAGTTCTTCCCTCTAAAAGCAATCTGCTCTAGAAGCAGCATCTGGCAGTGATAATTGAGTGAGAAAATTTCCATATTAGTCTCAAGTTCATGGCCAGGGGAAGGTAAGCCTCGCCCAGCCTTACACATGCTCCGCATATGGTCATAATCCATAAAAGTCTCATACCGTAGGTGAACATGCGAGGGGAGGTGAGCTCAATGTTCGGCAAGGCCCCGAGGTGATTGAGCACAGCACAGCGGTAGCCCTGTTTCTGCGAATGGTCCACAAAAGTGCGGATATAGTGCTTCTCACTGTGGTTCCCAATGCCAGGACAAATGACCATGGTGACGTCCTCTGTGAAACCAACACAAATCATTTGCTATGGAAGATATTACACATGTAGACAAATACATGCAAATGTATGCTTGAGCTGTTCATCATTAACAAACAAATGCTGTGTTTATCTTTTCTTTTCCAGGTAATGTGTCCCATTACTGGCACAGAGCAAACAATTGCACAATACACTGTTTGTATAACAACATAACTGCATAAACTCGCATTGACATAACGCAATAGCACGTTTTATTTGCTATGAATGAGCTATGGATTGTATTGCTATGAATACTTTATTCATTTCTATGCAGTATTTATCTTAAAATAAATCAACAAAACATTCACTTTCTTTAAAAAAAAATCCTGGTCTTATTTTGTGCAATTGCCATTTCAAATTGTTTATGTTTGCAATTTAAAAAAAAAAAGTGAGATCTTTTTCTAAATAATATCCTGTTTTACTCATAAAGGTCACATTACAGAACTAAAATGGTTGAACATGGCATTTCACATTGATCTTTTTATGACCGCTGATTTAATATCTCTTCTTCAGGAGAACGATGAGTAAGCAAACTATTCAAATGTCATTTAAGCGATACTTCCTCCTTGAACCTGAACACAGGACTTTCATTTATCAGGTTTCCACATATCAGCGTAACGTTACAGACTAAATGCACCGAACGACGTGGCACTGACCTCCGGACTGATGATCCGCCAGGGGTTCAAAGAGGTCAAAAGTCGCCGTGGCCCCGTCCTGCATGGGCAGGTATTTGCGCAGGCCGAAAGGGTGTGGTGAACTGACCCGACCCAACTTTCCATAGAGGGCCGTCTGCAGATGACCGCTTTTACCCCATAGCAGAGGAGGAATGTACCTAGAATATGAAACGAAATCTCAGGTTTACACAGTGGTACATGACTTGATTTTGTGCCCAACTAAAAACTCAAAAAGACAGATTTAAAAAGGTGGCCTACAGTCAGCTCAGATGAGAATTATTCAAAAAAAACAAACACAATAGGTGTCTGAAGATACTGCTGTCAACGCAGTGTGTTTTTTTGTGTTTCTAGTTTCATGTTTCATCAAAAGAATACATCCTGAGTGTGCATATTTTTCTGATGATTATTAACAGTTAGTGTAGCGGCCCACATTGCAAGTGCTTTAGGCTTGTATCTGGGTCTGTGTACTAACAGCAGGCACTGGGACAGCTCACAGGCATGCAACATCACAGTTATGTAATAGTCCCGCCCACCAATTAGGCTTTAACCAATTACATACTGACCCTTTGCTAAGCTTGAAGGTTGTCGGTCTAACAGACTCATAGGAATGAATTGGATATATCTGTGAAAAACATTATTTTTTGGTGAAATGTGCTCATGAAGTGGTAATGGATATTACACTTGTGTGGGCAGGATGAAGTAAAACAGTGCAAAGCCATTTTATCAGCTGTTTGTCTTTAAAGAAAACACTGATAAAAACTGCAGAGGACCAAATTAGAGAAAGGTGAAACTGAAAAACCTTCATTTTATAGTGATTATAATAAGTGAATAAAACTATTCATCAGTGTGGTTCTGTGAAGGATATAGTTACTTGCAATCGCCACTACTATGATCTCAAATCATGCATAACTAATACATAATAAAATAATACTCTACTGTTCAAAGGTTTGGGATCAGTAAGAAATTAATACTTTTATTCAGCAAAGACAGATTAAGTTTATCAAGACTTTTTACAATGTTACAAAGCTCTCAAATAAATGCTGTTCTTTTGAACTTTCTATTCATTAAAGAATCTTGAAAAACAAACTTCTCAGTTTCCACAAAATATTAAGCAACACAATATTGGTATTTATAAGAAATGTTTCTTGAGCAGCAAATTAGCATATTAGAATGATTTCTGAAGGATCATGTGACACTGAAGACTGGAGTAATGATGCTGAAAATTCAGCTTTGATCACAGGAATAGATTACATTTGTAAATATATTTAAACAGAAAATTATTATTTTAAACTAATATTTCACAATATTACAGTTTTTACTGTATTTGTGATCATATTAATTCGCTCTTGGAGAGCATAAGAGACTCCTTTCAAAAGCACTAAATAAAAAATTGTACTGACCCATAAATCAATAATACATGAATATTAAGTTATTTTACATTAATTTACATTGCAGCTGATGCAGTTAACATTACTGATGTTATAAATGTCTATTTAGGAACAAGGGCTGACATGTAATTTTTAATTAATAGCATGAACTTCAGGATTTATTTTACATTTGAAAAAGGGAAAATTAAAGGTGCAGTGAGCAATTTCTGAGAAACTATTGAAAGTGGAGACCGAGACCGAGCACCACAACACTCTTGTAGCCAATCAGCAGGAAGGGGCGTGTCCACTCATGATGAGGGAGGAGAGAGAGAGCCAATCAGCAGAAGGGTGCGTGTCCACTCATGATGGGGAGGAGAGAGAGCCAATCAGCAGGAAGGGGCGTGTCCACTCATGATGAGGGAGGAGAGAGAGCCAATCAGCAGTAGGGGGCATGTCCACTCATAATGGGGGAGGAGAGAGAGCCAATCAGCAGGAAGGGGCGTGTCCACTCATGATGAGGGAGGAGAGAGAGCGCCAATCAGCAGGAGGGTGCGTGTCCACTCATAATGCGGGAGGAGAGAGAGTGAGCCAATCAGCAGGAAGGGGCGTGTCGACTCATGATGGGGAGGAGAGAGCCAATCAGCAGTAGGGGGTGTGTCCACTCATAATAGGGGAGGAGAGAGAGTGAGCAAATCAGCAGGAAGGGCGTGTCCACTCATGATGGGGGAGGAGAGAGTGAGCCAATCAGCAGGAGGGGGCGTGTCAATTCATGAAGGAGGGAGAGAATGCGCAGCTGGTATCGCTGTATCAATACAGCAGAAATATCGATATCGACAACACTAACTGCACCTTTAATTTGCATCTTTTTTGAGTACTTTGAGTCACTATTTTATTTATTTTATTTTTTAGATTTATTTTTGGCGTTTTTGCCTTTATTATGACAGGACAGTAAGTTGACAGGAAGCGAAGTTAGAGAGAGAGAGAGGGGGGGATGGGATTGGGAAAGGTCCACAAGCCGGGACTTGAACTTGGGACGCCCGAAGTGCAACTGTGCTATATTTTAGGCTATTGGCGCAGATACTTTGAGTCACTATTAGTAATGCCTCTGCAACATTATTTTACAGATAAAAGGATAAAAACCCATCTAAGTTGCTATAGCAGAATGAGTCATGAGACATTTTGAAACAATACATCAAATTTTAAGCATTTTCCTCGAATCACCAAGTGATTTAAAAAAAACTGCAATATTACTGTTTGAACATGTAACTTTTGGGAATATTGCCATTTGAAACAACATTTCACTTTCAGCGTCACCATTATGAGAGCTAAAATTACTGTTTGGAGACACAACACAACTCATTTCTTAGAACATCACCGTTTTGAGCTGTAACATTCAATAATATTCTTTTTCACTGGCAATGAATCAACTTGGTCCTCCTTTTCTCTGATACCTACAGGCATCCAGACCACTTAAACCATGTTGATTTAGGCTGTTTTTAGCCTCCACAAAGTGAGACTAAAAACAGCAGTAAACAAAGTCCACTGAACATCTTCCACATCTTTCCTTTCTCACTGTCACTGCGATCTATCCCACACCTCCTGAAGTATTACATAACATGCTCTCACGATACAGCCTCATAACCAGTGTCTATTATATGTGATTATCCTTAAAATATCAGTTATGAGATATGTGAGGAATGAAAGCCTGGCTGGTTTAATCTGCTCACCGTGACACGGTGGCAAGAGGATCAGCATAGGGAGCTTTACCATAAAAACAAGACATTTGAGGTCAGTTAAGTTCAGAAAACACTAGGGCAGATAAATTAAGCATCATAATGCAAACTCGCTTTAAATAACCAGGAATGTTGACAAACAAGGCTTGAGTGTTACTTAACAACAGAACTGGCTAGTAACAGGCTTTTTTTTCTTTTTTCTTGAACCATTCCTTTCTCTGTTGACCGAGCTGCAGTCATCCGCAAGCATAAACGATAAAAAAAACAAGAAAGCATGCAGCGGTAGGGCTGCGTTGGCGTGACACACCTAATAATGTTCCAAAGTCCAGACCCACAATGCAACATCACAGGCATGCATGACTATTATCAGTGCTTGAAAAAAATAACCTTCAGATCTTCAAACGCCGAACGCGGTTATTTTCTTAAAAGGCGTTTTGCTAGACAATCCTCTAGCCAAACAAACATGGGAAAAGTTAATTGTGGCACTGAGGAGATAAGGATACGGACGGACAATGGGCAGCGTTTTATCGATTGATCTCTTGGCCCCCAGTGTAGTAGCTGTACTGGAAAATAATGATTACATAACCAGACGGGAGTCACTTTGGATTACAAAAGAAACACCCACCCGCACAGTGCAACAGAAATATGCCATGCGTTTCACAACTTCGGAGGTCAATGCGTGCAAAACGGCCTCCAGAAGACATGTTTCTCATTTTAATTGCAGATTCTGTGCTGCAACATGAAATGAGCGATTACCATAAAGTGGAACTGAAACATTAATATTGCCAGTGGCTTGATAAATCACCCTGTCAAGTGTATTACACACTATACAATAGCAGTGCAGGTACACAAACATTTCTGCTGATGTTATTGGAAAGACACGCTTTGTCTTGGCTTCATGTAAACAGTATAATAACCATATGTCGCTTCAGCTTCAACAATAAATTCTTTAAGCAACACCTCACTGTTTGCATGAACTGTCATCATGTGATTTGAACATGAAAAAGGCTAAATTTCATGAAAATCTGTATACTAAGCACCTTCCCAAAATGTCTGACACAACTGATCTCATTGTGAACATTACTACTATAATACTAGTTTAACGCGGTTCCGACACTTTCAAACTTTATCTAGAAGTGTCAAAACCATAACTGAACAACAACTGTAATCTTAAAGCTGCATGTCTGCTTGAACATTCATTTTGTATGCTTTCTTTGTCCTACTTTGCATTATAGTTTAGGTAGTTATACATGTATACATGTGATTTTAAAGACTGTTGACAAAAAAAGTACTGTGGTACAGTGTTTTTATTAACTAAAACTATTAAAAATGTTGATAAAAAAGTACTGTGGTAGAGTTCAGTGTTTTTATTGCAAAAACAGTCTTTAAAAATAGCCTTTGTTAACTGAAATAAAGTTGAAATAAAATAAAATATAAATATTAGATTTAAAAATTAGAAATGGGGCCATGCAACTAACTGAAATAAAATAAGTTTAAATGATTAAAATGACTAAAACTGAAATAAAAAAAAGCCAAAACAAAAACAAATTATATTATGAGCAGCAGATCATCATATTAGAATGATTTCTGAAGGATCATGTGACACTGAAGACTGGAGTAATGATGCTGAAAATTCAGCTTTGATCACAGGAATAAATTACTTTATAAAATATATTCAAACAGAAAACAGTTATTTTAAATTGTAATAATATTTCACAATATTACTGTTTTTACTGTATTTTTAATTAAATAAATGCAGCCTTGGTGAGCAGACGAAACTTCTTTTAAAAACATTTAAAAAATCTTACAGTGTCCAAACTTTTGACCGGTAGTGTATATAAAATTTGATCAAAAATACAGTAAAACAGTAATACTGTGAAGCATTTTTAGAATTTAAAATAACTTTTCTATTAGAATTTATTTTCCTGTGATCAAAGCTGAATTTTCAGCATCATTACTCCAGTCTTCAGTGTCATGTGATCCTTCAGAAATCATTCTAATATTATGATTTGCTGCTCAAGAAACATTTCTTATTATTATAATCAATGTTGAAAACAGTTGTGCTGTGTAATACTGAAAATTGTGATACATTTTTAAAAATTCTTTGAGGAACAGAAAGTTCATAAGAACAGCATTTATTTGAAATAGAAACCGAACATTATAAATGTCTTTACTGTCACTTCTGATCAATTTTATGCACCCCTGCTGAATAAATGTATTAATTACCTTTTGAACGGTAGTGTATATTTATGTAAGTGATTCTAGGAGCACTGCATTAGTCTTAGCAACAATGTGCTAAAAGCAGTGCAGTTTCAAGAACAGCCTCTAAGCTATTCTGGGATGTGGTTTACACAGTAACTGAAGTGAAATGATAATCCAAACTGTCATACTCACTCTTTGGACAGGATAGGACAGGACTTGAGCAGAAAGTGGTTGAGTGTTGTATCCTGGTAAGTGAGGTCTGGTGGAGCTGTGGGACTTTTCAAGTTTAGGCACCGGACGATGACATACAGAACTGTGGCCACCGCTGCCAACTTCATGCCGTCAAACATCGCGGGCATCTCCGGTGCCACCGTGTATACCTCCGAATCGTGAGTGTTCATGTTTGCGCTGAAAATAAACAATAACAGATGACTGAAGAATAAATAAGCACAATCTATTAGATCACATGACATTACATGAGGATCTATCGGCAAGATCTAATTTAAACTATTCCAATGTGCAGTTTGCGCTACGGAATAAAAAAAATTGAAAAAAAAAAAAAGATAATTGTGACTTTTTATCTCACAATTCTGACTTTTTTTCTCAGAACTGCATTATATAAACTCGCAATTGCATTTTAAAGTCAGAAATGCAAGGTATAAACTTGCAATTGTCTTTTTTTCCCCCTCACAATTGCGACTTTTTATCTCAAAATTCGGACTATATTTTCTCGCAATTGCGAATTTACATCTTGCAATTCTGACTTTTGCCAGAACTGCGTTTTATAAACTCACAATTGCGAGTTATAAAGTCAGAATTGTGAGATAAAAAGTCGCAATTGCGTGTTATAAAGTCAGGATTGCAAAACAAACTCGCAATTCTGCTTTTTTTCTTGCAATTGCAAGTTTATATCATGCAATTTTAACTTTACAATTCGCAATTCCAAGTTTATATCTCACAATTATGAGAAAAGTCAGAATTGCGAGATATAAACTCGCAATTGCGAGAAAAAGGTCAGAATTGAGTTTAAATCCTGCAATTCTGGGGAAAAAAGTCATAATTATGAGTTTATATCTTGCAATTCTGACTATATCTCGCAATTGCGAGTTTATATTACGTAGTTCTGAGAAAAAAGTCGGAATTATGTGATATAAACTCGCAATTCTGCTTTTTTCTCGCAATTGCGCGTTTATATCTCACAATTCTGACTTTATAACTTGCAATTGCAAGTTTATATAACGCAGTTCTGAGAAAAAAAATTCAGAATTGCAAGATAAAAAGTCGCAATTATTACCTTTTTAATTTTTTATTCAGTGGCAGAAACAAGCTTCCATACAAAACAGCAGGGATGCCCTCAACCAAAGATTTTTTTAGTCGACTGGCAGTCGTTCATTAAAGCCATTAGTTGAGTAGTCCCACGTTTATTATATTAATTTACAAATGCTTGGCTACTAACACGTTTCAAATGATTAGCCATGTTTGAGGTCAATGAACGATAGGCGACCATTTGGATTTCTTGCCCAACATAATTACCACAAAGACCAGCCATGTTTAATGCTTTGTCCGTCATGACCATGTGACTTCGCAACTTTCTGTTGAATTTTTTTTCTGTGACAAACCAACTAATTACAATTTGGTTAACCAAGTCTCTTCTCATCAACTAAGCCCGTTCACACCAAGGATGATAAATATAATGATAAAGATATAGTTCTAACAATCGTTCTGAACACCAAAGAATAGCAGAGTCCACGCCACAACTAAAACGTTAACGGCACAAAGAAACGATACCATTGGAATCACTTTCAGAATTTTTTCCAGCTGATGAACGATAAAAGCATTGACAGCCAATCAGAATCCATTCTGATTTAAGAGCTTGAGCATTCAAAGCAGCAGCGTGTGCAGCGCGTGCTTATAATAAAACAGAACAATATCATGCATTGGTGTGGACACTAATATAATTATTGTTATAGTTATCTTTATTAGTAATCGTTCTTGGTGTGAACAGGCTTTTAGGGGGAAGCCATACAAACAATAGCTAGCTGATAAGAGAAACTGATGGAGTCACTTACTTTGTAGGTAAGATGGGTTACTTGAATGTGATCTCGTATTAATCTCTGATGAAGAGTGAGGATATTATGGGTGTGGATTTTAGGTCACAGTGATCTGGTCAATTCTTTGAGGGAGGGAAAGAAAGAACAGTGACGCGCATTAGAAACAATAAGATTAGATAATGTCGATTACACTAACAGTGTCACGCACCAAGCCCATGTCAATTACTTAACTAGCAGCTGAATGCCTTTTAAAAGGAATAGTTCACCCAAAAATGGCAGTTCTCACCCTCATGTCAATACAAAAATGTCTTCAGAGGAACACAAAAGAATTATTTATGACAGAATGCCTAAGCTGCTTTTTTCCATATAATGAAAGTGAATGGTGACCATTGCCTAGGGTTATTGTAAATAACTATAAAACTAAAACCATAAAAACATTGTTGTTAAAGTAAAAGAAATGATATGACAATTTTGGCTGATAATTCTTTATATTTAAAAGTCGATAATTGATATATTGGCCGATAAATCTAAATTCAAATTTTTATATAATTTTTGAGAGCCTGATTACAAAAACAAAAGTCTAACCATTAAAAGCCATGTCCCAAACACACAATTATAATGTTATAATGCCTATATGACTGTATTTTAACTGTATTTTCCTTTTTGAAGTGATTTCAATCATATTTCAAGCAATTCAAAACTATCATGGCAAACAGTACACGTCTCAGCTGAAGGAAATAATCCATTATTTATCGGCTTTAATATATCGGCCAAATTTTCTTATCTAGCCGATAACAATAACATTAAAAATTAACATATATATACCGATATGGTGACTATCCGATATATTGTGCATCCATAGTATAATTTGATGAAATAAACTTAAAAAACTATACAGATTTAAAAAAAAAAAAAACTAATAGAAAAAGACAAATACACAAATACAATGACTAAAAATGTAACTACAATTAAAATGAAAAAACATAAATATAAAAACCAATTCAAAATATTAATAAAAACTATAATAGTATCTTAATTATACATGGCTGTCAACCAAGAATTTTTGTTGAATATTGACTTAAATCTCATCGTATGACTTGAGACAACGTTTCCTTCTGTATTTTAAAGAAGTCAGGCAGTCATACAGGTCTGAAATGACATGAGAATGAGTAAAAAAAGGCACATTTGTGGGTGAACTATCCCTTTAAAAGACTCATTTATGACTCACATAAGCATTGAACACTCTCCTCAAATAATCCCCAAAAGGTTCTCTTCACAACACTGATGTTAGATAAGGACTAAAGCATTTAAGTGTTAAATCTGACTTGTGTACATGATTTGAGTGCTAAATTAAATTAAATTAAATTTCTTGATTTCAATTAGATAATCTTAAGGCACAGGGTACTTGATCTAACCCTGCTAACTCAAGTAGACTTCAATTTTTAATCGTGAGGAAATGCACCGGTCAACCTGATTCCCTGAGACCATGCTCGGTCTTAACATGCATTAAGTTCACAAAAGCACTACATGTGAATTTTGTACCCCAATTAAAAAAGGAAGACTGCATTTGTTTTGTATGCCTCCATCCATGAGATTGTGCTGTGTTAAATTAATCTGATTGAATAAAATGAATGTAACTGTACACTATACAGCAAATACATCCAGCAGCATTCACTGATCAAAGATAATCCGGGACAATCCAAATTTGGCGTGTAATCTCACATGAAATTGTGTGAAAGCAAGGATCAGCTTGAAGAGAAATATAATTAAATATATACAATTTTGTTTTACCAAATTTCATTAATAACACCAACAAACATGATTACATAATGCTGTATAACATTCAAAAATGTCAGTATCATAAAACTGCTTTGCATTGTTCATATAATTCCTATTTAAATATGTTTAAACACATAACAGATAGATGGAAGCTATATATATATAAAACAGATCAGCAGCAATATATGTTTGTATATACACACTATTTAAACATATTTATATAGCATTTTTTTTTGTAGTTCTCTATTTTAATACAAAAATATCATTGTATAACCATATTAATTTAGTGTAATGGAGTAATAAAACATATTACGCAATGAGAATCATCAATAAAAGTAATGGAAATAGTAAAAACTCAAGGTTGGATTACAGTAATGAGAATGGAGAAGTAAAATCTGATTAACTGTCATCAAAGTAACGTCACAAACAGAATTCATTTTCACACACAAATATATATATTTATATTCAATTTAGAAAGAAAAATAAATAACCTGGACATGCTCTCAACAGGCACTGATTATTGTCAGAAATGACAAAGGAGTTAAATACCAGAAATTATTTATCAGAGTGTCATTACATCATATAAACACACGCTTCATGATGTTGTTATGATGATCGTGACTGGGGTGATTTTAAGTGTTTCCTGCAAAATAAGGCCCAGAATCTGGCTTTGCTTCAAAACCACCTCACATACTGACATATCTTATGGTTTTTATATTTATATACGGTGCGGATATGCATTTCTAAGGAAAACAAGTGGCACTGCAGATGTCAAAAGGGTGAAACAGGAATCATCTGCCCATGATTTACACTGATGTTAGTGTGATGGACAGCGTTACGCATATATACAAACATCCGCTTAAGACATAGCTATTGAAAAAGAAACCATTAGGCTGTTAAAATAAAACATGCTGGTATGTTAAAGACAGCAGAATGTTGTTTAGCTGAGCAGTGTAAACAGGAAAATGAGACGACACCCCTACATTTACACAAATAGAATAGAAACGCATTGATTCAGTGCAGATGAACGCATCATACCTCGTTCCCCAATCGATCACAAACAGCTCCCTGTATTGGTCAAATGCAGATTTGTGCTCTCTCGTAAAGACACGGTGTGTTTATTTAGCGTTTCATTATCCGCGTTCCCCTTTCTAGCATTTTCTTCCTTCTCGCCTCATCTATAGACAGAGCGAAGCGCAACGCACTTCCTGCTTTAGACCACCTAATTTACATATCGCGCGCCCTATTGGATAAAGGAAGCAGTTGCGTCATGAAGCACCGCCTCCTTTTTTTTATAACACCTTAGAGCTCACGTTCCAGCAGCATGAACTGGCTGCAAATGAGGGGAAGGCTGCAATTATACGCCTCTGGAGTTATAATAAGTGTAATAATAATAACACAAAATGTTTTGTATTTGACCACGATGTCTTCTAACTTCTAATTGTACTTCAGTATTGTATTTTATTGCAATTGCCACATTAAACATGTTGAAAATATGGCCTATATACATACTCTACTTCTGTATGGATCACCAGTTTTCTTAGCTGTATTATGCAAATGTATTCGTTAGTGCTCTTAAGTGGTGTTTAGTACAGAATGCCAAAGGTTTTGTGGTGCTGTTTAGTAGTGAGATCTGTCTGGTTTAGAACAGCTGCAGTACAAATTCCAGGCCTTTGATGCCATTGGTTATTGTTATTGGTTGCAAACTAGCTCCACCTTGTGAAATGGCATAAAATATTTTTGAAGTGCATTATGGAGATTTAAAAAAAAAAAGAAAAAAAAAGTCATATTATTGCATAATTCTTGAGAGCATGCAAAATACAATACATATATTTCTCTTGACTAGATAGTAATATACACTCAAAATATTTATATTTTTTAGCCTGTTTTTTAAGATTCCATTAAATAGAACAGAATAATCCTTACATATTATTCATTATGAAATAAGAATTTTAAATGAGTAAAAAAAGCTTAAATTTAAGCTTAAAGTCATGCATTCTGACTTATTTACACTGTTAAAGAGTTGCATTCTCATGCTAAACATGGCCAAAGTTTCAAAACACGAGTTGGACGTATGACAGAGTATTACTGTGCCAAATCCACTACTTCCGGTTTCAGTACAGGATTCGGGGAGTTTTTTTCAAGTGTGTCCTGTATGACATCAAAAGAGAACGAAATTCCTTGTATAGGCACTTCTCCCTGATAAGCGTGCACGCACACATCACCTAGAGCAAGAGCACGCCCATCAACACGTTTCGTTCGGGATACGGAAGCCGAGAGATTTTTCAACAATGGCTGTGTCCCATTCAGGGGCTGCACCCTTCGAAGGTTGCATACATCATCGAGGCAGTCTCATTTAAAAAAAAATAACCATTAGATTGCAACATAAGAAAGAAATGACAGTATTTTACACCTCACAATGAATATCAGTCAATTTTATTACGGTTACTTTTCTTAAATAAGACATCCTCGATGAAGTATTCAGCCTTCAAATGCGACCTCTGGAGGACGCAGCCTCCGAAATGAGACACAGCTCCTGTCACCGAAGGAGTGTGTTTTTGGTTGTGAGGGAAAGATTACCTTTTTCAGCTTCCCAAAGAACCCAGCGTTAAGGGAACAGAGGATGAAGTTTGTTTCTCCGGGGCAGAAACGGAGTTGCACATGTATGTTTGTTTGTTCCCGGGGTTTCGGTGATGAATACTTTGTAAACAAGTCCCAGTTCTGCTCTGGATTTGCAGACCACGGGTGGTGAGTAAAACTGCATCAGATATCTGTGTTTTGTTGGCAATCGGCACGCAAGTGAATATAATGTAAACAACATGATCGCTTTTGTTCCCTTTATAATGATGTCACAGCTTGCAGACGATCTCTACACAGAAGCTGCGCGCGCTCGTGACTCTTTAGCTCCGCCCACGGCACTGACGGCAGACACGCCTCCAGGATCTCGGCTTTTTCCGGAAAGACTCAGTTTACCGTATCTATCTTTTATAAATATGATAAAACTAAAGACTTTTCGGAGATATGAAGGATGCATTGTTACTCTATATGTACTCAAGATTAACATGAGATTGGCAGAAACTGTGTGTGATGCCCCCCTTTAAGATTTTTTATACTCATTTAAAATTCCTTACTCATAATATGAATAATATGTAAGGATTATTCAATTCAGTTTAATGAAATTTTATTCTATTAATTGAAATGTGTAAAAATCTTGAAAAAAAAGGCTTAAAGAAAATTTTTAACACGTTGTCATTTATTCATATAAATTAATGTTACTTACTATTGTAAAAAGTAGCAAAGTAGCAAAATAAAGATCCTGAATGAACATCTCCTCTTTGTTCCAGTAGGGGGCGGTGCACACACAAAAAGCAAACATTCTCCTGGCCCAAAAGGCACATTAAAACAAGTACAGGTCTCTGCAGGACAGTAATGGTCAGTAGGCGAGGCCATAAACAGAGGGGCGTTTTTGAGAGCGTTGCCTGATTTGCCCACGTCAGAGTGTGGGTAGGGTTTAGGGGTGGGGTCGGGTCGGGTGAAGGGGATCGTTTTCATTGCATGATATTTAAACACCCACCAGTTTGAAAAAACCCACAAATACAGAAACGCCTACTTTTGTTCCGCAGAGACCCCATACTCCATTAAAACACCAATTTAAACATCCAATAACTAAACCACATTAAAAAGAAAATTCTGAAGCATACTGATAGGACAACATTAATTAATAAATTAGGATTTTTCCCAAAACAAAAATACCAAATTATGAATTTAGGTATTTGTTTAGTGTTTAAACAGAATTTTAATGGTGATGGGGTAAACATGCAAACCTTTGAAGGGATCGAACATTGACTACAACTCTATTTAACACCAGTTTACTCCAAGGTGATTGTCCCCTTATATTAAATAAATATAGTCTTTTAATTTTACAATATAATGTCTTGAATTGATAATAGACAAAAGCATGTGAAAACAAAAGGTCAAAGGTCAGTGCCTTGCCCTAGTCTAAAATTCAATGAACCTGTGGCTATAACAGCACTGTTATAGCCATTCCTTTGTCAGTTCACTGTTCAGGGTACAAGGTGGATTTTGTGGCCTTAATTTTTGTATTTCTGTATATTTGGTATTTTATTGGGGACATCTGTACATTATTAATTGGGGTCAATAATTGTTCCTTTTATATTGGGTGTGTCTTAACTCCCTGCCTGTCTTCTGATCTCCCCACTTTTTTCCCCTCTACATATGTTAAAATGTACAGTTGTGTTCTGAAATGTTTAAAATTTTGTAATATGTGGAGAACCATATCAATAAAGTGACGAAAAAAGAAGAAAAGGATCAAACAATAATCTCCAAAGAATCACAATCGACCAAATAATTGGTAAGAGATCAAACTAGATTCTTTGAAAATACCAAAAGTGCTGTCTTCCTGAATACCATCACGATTGGAAATGTGACACTGGTTTCATACAACAGTTCAATAAACAAGTAGTTAATATTAAGTCACTTACATTTTAGATGCAATATTGACTGTTTTTGTTCAGTTTCAGCCTTCAGCAGTGAAAAAATAGTTGAAAATAGTTCCAAACAAGGAGCAGAATCATCGCGCATAGAAACACTCAACCGTGTTTTCATTACAGAACGATTCAGTGTTTTGAACGAATCGGTTGAGTCAAAGATTCAGTGACCCATTCATAAACAACTGCCTCATTCTTGAACGAATCAGCCGTTTGAACAAATCGTTTAAATGAATGACTCAATGACTCACTTATTAAAGGGATAGTTCACCCAAAAATACTGTTTCAAACCTGTATGAATTTCTTTCTTCTGCTGAACACAAAAGAAGATATTTTGAAGAATATGGTTAACCAAACAGTTGATGAACCCCATTGACTTCCATAGTATGGGAAAAAAAATACTATGGAAGTCAACGAGGTCCATCAACTGTTTAGTTTCCAACACTCTTTAAAATATCTTCCTTTGTGTTCAGCAGAAGAAAGAAATTCATACAGGTTTAGAACAACTTGAGGGTGAGTAAAAGTTTTCATTTATGGTTGAACTGTCCCTTTAAGATGGTCACTTGCTGCCACCTACTGGCAGTTTAGTTTCATGTTCAAAAATGTATAATTCTTTCCCCCAACATGTCTTATTTGTATTTTCAAAAAATATTTAAAGCTGCTGTCCATACCCTTTCTTGGTTAAAAATTATCCAAAATCAATTTGAGAAAGTACATAACCAGCCAGTGTTCAAAACTATCTCCTTACTTTAGCTCGATTCACAACGGTAAGCTTGTAATAATGTTTTATAATTTGGGTGGTACTGGTGGGAAATGCGAGCATGCCGCCCTTCGTCTTTGCGTCATTACATCACGTCTGTTTACATAAAGAAGAGTCCCAGCTAGAAGGTTATATCGCATGTGAGGCGGATCATTTATAGCCTTTTCTCACAGCAGCTGGAATAATTAAACTTATCATTTTGATGGCAGATTTTATAGTATGAGAAATTACCGTTAGAGATAAGAATGTACAGAAACTGAAATCTACAGGTAACGCTAATACACACTAAATACACATAGTCACGCAATGCTGATGTTGTACATTAACAGTTTGTATAACAATAATAATAATTTGCACGGTTTGACGTGATTCGAGCTATCACCATTGGCAGCACCATTTATTGTTATGCTTTTTTTTCTCAGTTTGCTCAGAACAAAAGTGGCAGAAATGTTACTTACTTGTTCAGATGACATTTTCTGGTGAAAATTCTTATTTTGGTCATACTTTCAAGACTACAATCTGTGAAGTACATGTACAGTATTCACCATTGCGGTGACTGACAGCCACACATTCTCCTCAAAACAGTAGATTCATCCGTGCTGAATCAATCATCCATTCATTTCCAAACCGCGCTGGTCCAGCATAATATCATACAAGTATAAATTCCTTTTTAATTGATCATTAAATTGTTTAAAAGGTTTGAACATGCTAGTTTTCATGGCAGAGTTCAACGTAAATATTTATTACTAATAGAGCTGGCAGTTTGCTACATTTCAAATGATTATTAAACAGCAAGCACAAACTATGCGAAATCAGCAGCCCTTCCGGTGCACTCTGTGTCCGAATTCACTCACTCCTTTCATTCACTCCTTCAAGTGGACTATATTAGTGGAGTAATGTAGGGAATAGTGAATGAGGGCGATTTCGAACACAGCAGATAATTCTGCAAATAACTGCAATTGCAGGTTTCAAACAGAGATGGCAACAAAGAGGCAAAACTTACAGACTGCAGCTTTAAAACATTGGGTGTGTCTCAATCAGCTCCCGAGCTCGTGAATCAGTATATCATGTGTACACGAATTCGGGCACTGGTAAGGACAGTAAAGGACGCTGGTTCAATCACTACACTTTGGGACACTTTCCAGCAACGTAACAACGTCCTCATTGTACAACATCACTACTGGTATTATGAACAACAGCAGAGCTGAAATCTTTCTGACATTACTTGTAATGTTATTTAAAATACATTATGATAAATTCTTTGCTTGTTACATATACGTGCAACATTTCAGCCGTAAATAAATTATAAATGTTAGCTAGATTATGTTCATAACCTGTCTAGCGATGTATGTTTATGCTGAAATATAATAAAATAATGGTTTGTATTTTTAAAAACATCTATCGTGCGTCATTATGTGTACGTGATTTTCTCCCTGGTTTTCAAGGTGCATTATGGGACGTTTTAGGGAGCGAACGTTTCAGTGCCCTGGAAGGATTCTGCGATTGAGACAGCCCTTAAAATGGCCGACTCCCTGATCAGTGCCCTGACTACTGAACTAGGGAGCTGATTGAGACACACCCATTATTTAATGCAGTTGTCATTTTTTTAATGCAGTTGTAAATTATTTAATTTGATTGGTAACAGCCGTTATAGTGTCTTATTCTAATTGAATTTATTGATCAAATTTAAGAATTTAAAATAAATCATACATTTAATAAGATTAGGAAAAAAACACCCTTTATAAAAGGTAAAAAAAAAAAAAAAATATTTACCCTCAGGGTAAATATCACAAATACGCAGATTTAAATATGTCAAAGCTGCAATATTCTATAAGAATCTTGCTTCAGAATAAATTATATTTACACCACAATTTTATTTTATTTTACTTGGACAAGTGAATGACCTATTTCCTTGTCCGAAGGACAAACACATGACAAGGCTTAATGTTAAGCCCTGAGAAATGGATTACAACTCAGTCTATTTAACACCAGTTTAGTCCAAGGTGATTATCCCCTATAGTAAATAAATATAGTCTTTTAATTTTATAATGTCTTGAATTGATAATAGACAAAAGCATGTGATAACAAAAGGTCAAAGGTCAGTGCCATGCCCTAGTCTAAAATTCTATAAACCAATCCTTAAAGGATCAAAAAAGAATCTTCAAAGAATCACAAACAACCAAATAATTGATAAAAGATCAAATTATTCTTTGAAAATTCCACTGGAAATGGGAAGATTCCTTTTTAACTTCACAGGATCATCTGGATGATATTTTTAGTATTGGTTCCAAATTATATGGATTAGAAATCCATTATGCTTTTTTGGACCTAGAAGGAAAACATTCCCAGTACTGCAGTAATGAATGGCGTTTATCTCTTCACCTCTGCAACAATGAAACTGACACCTCGTTCATTCACCCTGAGCAGCTCTAACCACTCACTATAAAGAAATAAAACCCACCTCTCAGTCTGTACAAGCAAACATACACACATGTGACAGGTACTTGACCGACGAGTCAAAGACTGTGTCCCTCTCATCTGTATTCTGCTTCAAGGCTGGAGCAAGGCTATACAAACACTGAGCTAAAAACACTGGTATAGCCTACAGAACGGCCTTACAGAACATAACCAATCATAAACAGTGATTAGAATGACTTTTACTTTGGTTAATTCATTTATTGCCTGTATTTATCTCAAGACGCCCAACTTCTTTAGAATACTGTATTTCCTGAATGTACATAAGCATGTCCTATTTCAGCCCGAGATTTGTACAAAAGAAATGATAAACTAAATACACATAAAGAATTAGTTTAACTTCACCTTATTATGTAAATGATATGAGCTGCTAAGCAACTCCCTCATCATCATAAAGAAATTAAACTGCACTATAAAATGGAAATGAATTACATGAGCGTATCTCCTCCCATTTGAACTTTGGAAACTCTCTGCCATGGTAAAGCGTTCCCAACATGTGTAGTCATTCTTTCTGTTCTGTTCTGTCCTGCGTCTGCCTCTGAAGCTGAGCACTTCAGGTGAGTTGAATTTATACATATTCCCTTTAATAAGCATCCGTATGGATCATACAGAAGCTCCATGATCTAAGTATGCTGTTGGGTTATTCTTGTCTTGATAAGAATTGCTGATAAGAATCACTGTTGTAATGCATCTCGTCATTTTTGTCACAATAATGCTTATTATAGCCTGATAACTGTCAGTTTCCCAGTGGTGAGACACTTACTATTGCCTTTTTCATATTTAATAAAAATCCTAAATTAGTTATAATTCGAAAGCATTCACACTTTACACTCATCCTGTGAAAACCGATTTGAAATTGGACATCGGACCTTTTAGAGGACTTCATTTTTGTGATATCAACTTATTTGATTGCTTTGATTGTCTCAGCTTTAGAGTCCTCATTTTGTAAAATATATATTTTGCATAAAATAAAAAATGTTTAGTTTAGTACAAGTGCTTTACAGTAAATGTTTTACACTTCATTTTTTAAAAGTGCTTTTACTTCTGCAATTACATGAATTACAACGCTTTACGTTAAGATCTATGCTCAAAAAAGGGGGTGACAGTTAACGGTTTAATATATTATTGTACATATTAGACATTGTTATGACTTTT
This sequence comes from Hypophthalmichthys nobilis, assembly GCA_037950665.1. Lineage (NCBI taxonomy): Eukaryota > Metazoa > Chordata > Actinopteri > Cypriniformes > Xenocyprididae > Hypophthalmichthys > Hypophthalmichthys nobilis. The sequence goes on from CM075470.1 coordinate 45,888,229, forward strand.
AATTGATTTATATGTAAACAAATGCATACAACTACAAAGTATAAGGACACAAAAACAATTTATAATTGCAACCTTATCAATCTGGATTAAGGTAAAACAAAAATAACTGGAATGAAAATGTGATTTAAGGGTTTTACAAAGATAAACAGCAGGAAATATTTCAACATTGAGGTGGGGTTTGACATCTGGTGTTTGTTAAGTCATGATATCTCTTTCTCTCATTAGGAAAGTTTAAAATATTGCACCATTGCATCTTTGTGTGTTCAGATATTGTGTGTGTATGTGGGAGAGGAATTCTCAGAAATGAAAACACTGTTGTTTGAACATGTTTGGAAGTATTAACACATGTTCTGGATCTCTGAATTGTGTCTTGTGTTTAAGCAGACTCTGTATTACAGGAGCGATGCTGCTGCTGTGGATAGCATTATCTCTCATGTGGCCTGGTATAGTACACTCTTAACCTCAGAAAATCCACTGGGTGAATCTTACAAATCCATGTCCAGGGCTGCGTCTCCCAAAAGCATTATAAGCCTAATCGAGACTATTGGTGACAATGATTTCTGCGATCTATAAGCTTACAACACCTTTGAGAAATGCAGCCCACTCTAAAATTGTATCTATCTATTTATACAGATATATTAGCTACACTTTACAATAAGGTTTCATTTGTTAACACAAGGTAACAACACTTCTACAGCATATATTAATCTTAGCTAATACATTTTCATATTCTAAAGTTGTATCTGATTAGTTAATGCACTAAAATGAACATTAACATTTTATTAACAAACATTAACAAAGGTAAAAATACATTCCTCATTGTAAGTTCATTTTAGTTAATGCATTAACTGATGTTAACAAGTGAGCAGGGTCAGACTTGATTTGGGCAGTATTGTAGCCTTTATTTAAAATCATATGAAACAATAATAAAAAAAATAACAATTATAGTTTTGTTTGAAGTCACCATTACGGTGATCAGTGTTTGCTTTAGTTGGGATCTTGACCCTTGACTTTTTAACATTATTTTTTGTTTGTTTTTTTTTGTCCGGCTGCTGTAACTGTGTTTATAAAACACATTTTTTATGGCAAGAAAATCAGAGAGAAAATGAATCATGTGATTAGTTATGTATTGATGATGACATAATTGTCATGTAGTGGCCTGAATCACTAATCTTATATATAGAGTATTATCTATGGTATACGGGTCATTAATTTTACATTATTGATTATAGTAGCCCTAATCCAGCAGTGTTGTGATAATCTGAAGAATTTTAAAAACATTGTGCACAAAAAAGTTTTGAACTACTGTATCTTTCAGACACACACAGACATTAAAGTCCCTCTGTAGTCAATAATTTTATCCCTTGAAACTCATCTTTGACATATTTAAATGTTTTTTTCCTGTGAAAAAAAAATTTCTTCATGCCTTGAAGTAGCTTGAATGTAACTCTACACCCTGGCTTCATTTAGTATACGCAGATCTATGAATATGCAAATTAGCCCCGCCTCCACTCACACCAGCTCAGAGATATAGTTCTTACAAACCATGTGCAAATTCATAAGATGAAATATGTCTTAAAGCATATAGACATATAAACAACATTAAAAACTTGATTTTCACCACTTTAAGAATAAGCATATGAATCTCAACAATGGTGACGATAAAAAAAAGCTTCAAGCTGCAGTGCATGATGGGAGCCACCAATCAAAACTAATCTATGGCTCCCAGCATGCATTGCAGCATCAATAAATTATGCAGCTGAATTGCTTTAGTATTTTCTTTTATTCCTACTATCTGCTTTTATTTTTGCTGTTGTTTTTGTTGCGACTTTTTAGCTTGTTTTGTGATGTTCAGTTTTATCTGAATATTTTGTTCGTCACCACTGTTGAGATTCATATGTTGAGTCTTGATGTCTGTGTATGATACAGTAGTTCAATTTTTGAAGTTCAGTAGTTTTTGAAGTCTTCAAATTGTCTGTTACTGCTGACTCTCATGTTGTATAATCAATAATGTGAAATTTATTAAACATTCCGCATATAATCCAAAAAAGACTCTAAATGAGATCAGTGAAATCTACATGATGATTGTCATCAAGAATACATAACCAATATCACCTAATAACATTTTCTTTCTGATTTTCTTGCCATAATAAATGTGTCTTATAAACATACAGTTACAGCAGCCAGAGAAAATCTAAAACTAGAAAATAAAAGGTCAAGAGCCCAACTAAAGCAAACACTGATCGCCATAATGGTGACATCAAACTTTATTATTTTCAATAAAGCCTAAAATATTACTAACATATTTTTTATGGTAACGTACTTCAACCACAGCTATTTGTAAACTTAAGGTAAATGCCGTAAAACATAAATATTGTTACCATTTTTTTACAGTAACATACGGTAAATGCTATAGTAAGGTTTTTTTTCAGTGTATTTCCAAAATCTGTACATAGAAATGTATCTATCATGCAGATATAATAATAATTTTAAAACTTTGATGGTGATATCCTGACCAAACAAAATATGATAGAAATTTAATAGGTTAAATATGATTTATATAGGCTTCTTTATATAGGCTTTGCCTCGCTTATTGGTTAAGTCTGCCCCTGCAAATGAGACCTTATTGTAAAGTGTTACCAAATTATTTATAATAACTTATAATAAATCACGAGTTTCAGAATAAAGAATAATGTATTACGATAATGAGAATTTATTGAGAATTACCATTGAGAAAAAAGTAAAAATAAATAAATAAACAAATGTCCAGATGAATTAAAGCAATTAGAATTTGGAGGGAAATATTCTTAATTGTCATTAAAATAATGTGTAATAGCCCTAAAATAGGCTTCATTTACTTGATACAAAACATTATTTCTTTCTTTCTTTTGATATTAGGATCAAATGTGACCTTGACATGTATTTGTGAGATTCAAGTTGAACTAGAGACCACATAAAATATATATTATTGTTGGAATTATAGTTTATCTATCATGTGCAAGACAAAATTCCCATTCATTCCCTTTTTCCAGACATAAAGTATGATTTGCATTGATTTAATCACAATGTCTCACAGATATCATCTGGCTTCAATTAAAAAGTAATACCTTTTATTTCCAAGGCACAATTGGCTTCACGATCCACAACATTAAGGAAGATCTGTGTCTAGAGGACTCGACTGAAGGAGGAGTTGAGTTGAAGACATGCAGTCTGGACTCTGTCCTGCAGCAGTGGATGTGGACCGATCACTGGTTCCTAGTAAACACAGGCACCCTGAGGTGTCTCTCTGCCATCCACAGCGACCCAGTCCAGACTATCACCTGTGATTCTGGTGAACATATCAAATGGCAGTGCAAAGCTCAACAGCTCATCAGCCTGAAAAACGCCCTGGCGTTGAGTTCAGAGAGAGGAAAGCTCAGACTCAACAGGGGTGAACACAACATCTGGAAATCTCTGGATGCGGCTGATATCTGCCAGAACAAACTGAGTGAGTAGAAGCTGAAATAACAGCTGAATAATTTGAATGATTATTTATTTAATTCTTTAGTTGAAGTGTGTCTACATTGTCATGTTTATTTTATCTGGGTTGGCTGCCATGCACTCCCAAATATGCATTGTTTTGATCAAAAATACAGTAAAAACAGCTCTATTGAATAACAGTGTAAAAGTGATTTTTGCCTCAGTATGAAAAGAAACTTCACTGACCTTCCTCACTTCGACTCTTCATGCTCTCATGCTACAATATATGTCTGATCTCCACTCATGCTCACAGGACCCAGAAGAGACAGTGATTTCGAGACCGACGAGTTTGACTTTGCTGAAGGGCCGCCTGCACAGGCAATGTCAGAGGCACAGATTAAGTTTTTACAGTGGTATTACCGCACAGAGGACCGTGAGTGTGCCAAGATTGTACTTGATATTCTTCTTGTTTCTCATGTTTACTTTCCCCATGGCTTAAATGTACACTTGAATGCTTTTGTGTCACATTAATACTCACAGACTGTCCAATGCCCTTTTCTTGCTTAACAGCAACATCGTGGAAGTTTGGCATGCTGGCATTCGCTTTTCTGGGTCTTCTGATTGGCGCTATGCTGCTGGTCATGGGCATGATGGCTAATAGGTTAGTGATGAGTAACACAATGGGTTAGTACAAACTATCAATACGACTATAGTTTAAAAAACAGCAGTTTTATAGGTTACTATAAATGCACATTATGTAGGTTCAGCACAGGACATTTTCAGTTTAATACATGGTCTTTTGGAAATTTAAAAAGTTCTAGATTTTTCATTATAGGTTCTTCAGATTGGTGTACTGGTTTCTGGGTTATGTATAGCACCAGTACACAATTTCTGAAGAATAAAGAAAAGAAAAAGTTTTTTGCAGAACTTGCAGAGATTTTTCAGAAGAGATCTCATCAGGACAGTGACTCAAATTTTGAGGTCTTACAATGTTTCTTACAAGTAAATTTGCTGAGATACCTAAGTCTGCAATTAAAAGTCAGAGATCTCAATATGAACAAACATTTCTCATCAAATTCCTACAAGACTAAATTATTTGAGCTGCTATCCACATTTATTTCATAGCTCAAACACACTTACTGTATGTCAACTGATTGTCTCATCTGTGGTTTTATTAATCCTAATATTGCATTAATATCTCTGATGTTCTCAGAAACATCTGATATATCTATATTTATACAACAGTACTTTCTGGTTCTCGAATCTGATTGGCTGAGAGCTGTGCGATAATCTAGTGATAACAGCACTTATACCTTTTCACTGTTTGTATCTCTCCGCTTGAAGCAACTCTAATGGCGGCCGAGCAAATACACCGTATTTTTTTTTACAAATACTACACTTTTTGTACCACGAACTGTAAAGAGTTTTTTGGGTGAGAATGTAGTTGTTTAGACCTGAAATATGTGACCAATTTGTTTAGATGTTTTCGGAGATGCGAGCTCCAGGCTGTCAGCGGCCGTTCAGTGCTCGTGTACCCGCTGAGAACAGCTTCATCTTGGCCAGTCCTTTGGGAATTTGCCATTGGCTCTTATAGTGGTTAAACATTAGATATAATTCATTTTGGATACATAAAACTGGGAATCTTTAGTCATGTTAATCTATTACTTGTTCCTGAGCAAATCAAATTGGGCAATGTTAAATTTAATTATTTAATATTAAGGCTATATTTAACTTACATCCTGTAGAGCACTGCTTTTGTAAGTTTGAATGAATTGTAAAATTTATTTGCTATTGTCATTCATAATGGCTATTGATGTTAATTTAAATATTGTTGTTCAATGAATATTATTTTATATAAATAATATGTTGTATTTGGTATTGAGAAAGGGTCCATTAGTGCGTAATATGGATTGAGTGAAAGTTACAATAATACGGCATTAGATGACTTTTAAATTGAAAGGGACTTTTGTAAACAAAGGACGTTGTTTTAGCAGTGTTTTTGAAAATTCCCTTAACTGTTAAAAGGACAAATACAAAAATCGCTTTCCGCAGCGATTCTTCCATAACTTCCATGTCTCCCATACAGGAACAGGAAGCAAATAGCCAAGTACAAAGCAGCCACAAAAGTCACAGCGGTGAACCCTGAAACGGAGCACTTGCAGGTCATCGTTACACAGGTCAAAGAGGAGAAAACCCTTTCCATCCCATCCGAACACATCACAACACACAACAGCCATAGAGATTGGGAAGAGCCTTCAACCAATAGTAAAGCCTCAGAGGAACTGAAGCCTGGAGAAATTGTGGTGACCTGGAAGGACGGGAATGTGTCTACTTTGTATCCTGAGCCGGTCTCGGAGGGCGAAGGTGAAGAGGACATCCACAACACAGATGTGGAGACTGAGTCCCAAAACTCCCCCCATGTAATAGCTTCATCTGAGGATATTGCACTTTAATATAGTCCTACTGTTTGCATATTACTCTTGGTTTTCCTAGTCCAAAAATATATGCTAATAGCCTTGGGTCAACCACTCAGTTTAAATATATATATATACACACACACACACACACACACATATATTCAAGTTTTATAGCATATTTTAAAAAGCAAGTTGTACTATTTATAATAATAATAATAATAATACAACTTTTTGTATGAAAGTGCATTAGAATTGGTTATGAGCTGAAACTTGAAAAATTGCTGATTTTTTTCAAAACCATTATAGTGTACCATACAAACTTCTATTATATGAATTAAAGGCACACTATGTAAATTTTCGCCGCTAGAAGTCGCTTATTCAAAACAAAGGCGTAGCTTGATGATGCCTCTTTGGTGTTTCCATGGTTTCTACAAAAAACTGGAAACCGAGGGTAACGCGGGTATGATTTCATTGATAGGCGACACACGGACACGGTTTGTGTCCTGTTAAAATTCCTTATTTCTCTGGATTTAAACATTCTTGGAAACATCTGGGATAATGCAAGTACACAAATCAACAAAGTATATAACACAGTTTTAATGGTTTTTGGCTATTTTAATTCAAAAATGTTACATATTGTGCCTTTAAATCAAATATTTAATCTTTGTATTTTCTTTCTATGCTGCCCATATGAAGCATTGTAAGTTATTCTCTTCTATCTCACTTGATGTGATGCAATATAATAAACTTGGTAATTATAATGTGTTTAATTAATATTAACAATTTTTTTTTACAGTTTAACATGAACAAACACAGATAAACGTGTTTATTTTGTCCTGAAACTTTCTTTGGAATTCTGTACATGATTTGGTTTTATGTTCTGCTGTGTGGAAAAAAAACCTCAAATGTCCTTATGAATCCATGGAAATTAATATATAAAGTGGAAATTGGTTTTATCACAATTAGAGATGCACCGATATTAAATTTCTCCACCGATAGCCGATTATTCAGAGTGATATCTGCTGATACCGATAGTTTTGGGGCTCTGCCTTTTATACCTTCTTTTAAATTAATGATAATTTTATTATAACTAATCATTATATTTTTAATTATTATATTTTGAAAGAAATGCAAATAGTTTATTCTCTCCATTTCATCAACTTGTTTCAGAGTGACTGGTATCAGTTATAAACAAGCACATTACTCAAATTAATATTAACACGCATTAACTAAATTCTGAAGATTAAATTAATATTTCCTAACTTTCTGAATGTTATTAATTCATATAATTACTATTAAAATATTGAACATCAAACTGGTTTCTTAGCATTTTCTTTACACAAAGCACAAATGCAGTGCATTTTCCTGCCCTCTTTTGATTGACAGCATATATCGGCCCTGACTATTGGCTGTTTTTAAACTATCAGCCGATAGTCTGAAAATTTGCTTTTACTGGCCGATACCGATTATTGGCCGATATATCGGTGCATCTCTAATCACAATCAATTACATGTATAATAGTGGTGAAAAAAAATCAAAGTTATAAAAGAAAATCAGAAATGCTAACAAAGACATTAATTGGCACTTAATTATATATTTAGTACATTGTCCATTCTCATACAGTTACTGCATTCTCAAGTATGCGAGAGACGTTGTTCTTCTTCAGGTCCTGTTATATAACATCAACACAAGCATTCCCTCTTGTAGGTCCTCTCCAGTATCAGAAGAGGGCAGCATTACATCAGAAGATCTTAAAGCCCTTGAGCAGTGTAAGCGTGGGGGCTCTGCGTTTGCTCTGAGCTCTCGAGGATTTAACCGTGACCAGCTTCGCTGTGGCCGGTGTGGGCAGCTCTTTAAAGCAGGCGGTGAGGGGAGGGGCGGAGGACAGGCTGATTGCGGACTTGTCTTCGCTGATGAAGAGCGGACGGATACTCCTCTCGGTCTCTCGCCTCACTTCCCGAACGACTTCGTGAAAGATGTGCTGAACGGACAGGAAGTCCAAGCAGGCGGAAACTTCAAAGAACAGGCAGCCGAACCGCAAGGCCAGGGCTGCACCATCTGCCTTACTCACCTGTCTGAGAAAGAGAGAGAGAGATTATTACACAAATGTTTAATTCTTAAATGCATGCATTATGATTGACTTTCCTTACATAAAATGGACCTCTCTACTAAAATCAAAAATAAATTCTGAATTATATATAGGATCCTTTTCAGGTTGATGTGCAACAATGGAAAAAAAATTAATTAACGCAGTTTCATTTAACTGCTCTGACATGGAGGTTGAGGATCCAAATGCTGCTTTATTAGGGCAATCCAGAATAATGATCCATAAAACAGCCAAAAGTCAAAACACAGGCAAACAGAAAAACTGGGAAACCAGGCAAAAAGTCAAAACCAAAACATGGATAACCAGAGGGAGAGACAGAAAACACAGGCTTAAAAAGGTAGAGTTAAAGAGATAGTTCACCCAAAAATGAAAATTACTCCAAGCTTTACTCACCCTCAAGCCATCCTAGGTGTATATGTCTTTCTTCTTTCAGACAAACACAATCAGTTATATTAAAAAATATTCTGGCTCTTCCAAGCTTTATAATGTGGCTTGACATTTTGAAGCCTAAAAAAGTGCATCCATCCATCATAAAAGTAATCCATACGACTCCAGGGGGTTAATAAAGGCCTTCAGAAGCGAAGTGATGGGTTTTTGTAAGAAAAATATCCATATTTATAACTTTATAAACTAGAATAACTGGCTTCAGTAACAGCCGTACGCAAGCCTACTTGATGTCAGAGTGACCTCTGACCCGACACATGATGTAGGATGTAGGAGTAGCGTAAGCTTAGGTGAGAGTAGACGCCTCTCGTGGTTCAAACAAAGAGGGCTAGACAACAAACTCAAGCTCCTCCGACATTTCTCTTTAAAAATTCTCATTTTAGACTTCTAATTCATGACTGGAGTTTTGTTTTGCTCTCTCCTCTGCGCTTCCATGTTCATCAATACATCAAGCGTCGGGTCAGAGGTCACTCTTCCAACGGAACTCGTACAGAAGTCAGTGATTATAGTTTATAAAGTTGTAAATATGGATATTTTTCTTACAAAAATGGATTGCTTCTCTTCAGAAGGCCTTTGTTAACCAACTGGAGCCGTATGGATTACTTTTATGATGGATGGATGTCCTTTTTTGGGCTTCAAATTCTCGAGCCCCATTCACTCCCATTATAAAGCTTGGAAGAGCCAGGATATTATTTAATATAACTCTGATTGTGTTCGTCGGAAAGAAGAAAGTCATATACACCTTGGATGGCTTGAGGGTGAGTAAATCATGGGATAAATTTTGGATGAACTATCCATTTAACAAGGTAACAAGACATAGATGAAGCATAAGGAGTCCAGGCAAAGAGTTATGGGAAATGCAGTTCATGATGAGATGGCAATGGACTAGGGCACTCCAGCTGATGGATGTGACAAATATAATGAAAAACATAATAATAAATGTAAAAAAAAATTATTTACACTACTACCATTCAAAAGTTTGTAGTCAGTACGTTTAATTTTTGAAAGAAATTAATTTCAGCAACAACGCAATAAATTGATAAAAAGCAACACTAAAGACATTACGTTACAAAAGATTTCTATTTCAAATAAATGCTGTTGTTTTACACTTTCTGTTCATCAAAGAATCCTGAAAAAATGTATTGCAGTTTCCACAAAACTATTAAGCAGTGCAACTGTTTTCAAAATTGATAAAAAAAATGTTGCATATCAGCATATTATAATGATTTCTGAAGGATCATGTGACACTGAAGACTGGAGTAATGATGCTGAAAATTCAGCTCTGATCACAGGAATAAATTACATGTTATAAAAATATATTAAAATTGAACATAGTTATTTTAAGTTGTAATAATATCTCTCAATATTACTGTTTTTTACTGTATTTTTAATCAGATAAATGCAGCCTTGGTGAACATAAGATATTAAAAATATTAAAAAATGATACCGACCCAAAACTTTTAAATGGTAGCAAACGTAGAATAAATAGTAAAACGTAATGATGTAATAACAGATAAATTAAAAAAATCAAAATAAAAAGTGCATATGATAACTGCAGCCCAAGGTGAAATTGTGCAATAACAGCTTACAGAACATCTCTAATGTAAAAGGAATGGCACAGCAGAAAAAAGCTGGGGATGAGCAGTTAAAACTTTTATTTAAAGCATGGCTGGCAAAGAAGCACGCATAAATCTGGGGTTACATAAATAGATAGATTTGATTGAGTCCAGCTGTTATATGGTCATTTTATGCACTGTGTTTGCATAATGAAAGGAAAATAAAAAGGCAATAAATGGTCATTTCCTGGACCAATCAAATCCTTACTTAAACATTTTAGGATCATGAAAGATTGAAATCTAAATAGCTTGCGGTAGTACAGGGCATAACTGCTGCAATTTAGCTAGTCGCAGGTCATATGTTTTTCCAGTTAAACTAACAAAAAGACATTCATACAAATATGTAAATGCACTATTTTTTTTCTATGTTTGGTTACTGTTTTGACTTAACACCCACTCTGACACAGGATATTTGGTTGTTTAAGGGTTGTGCTTAAAGGGGTCAGTTTACATTTTTTTTTTAGCTTTCTTTAGTGTGTAATGTTGCTGTTTGAGTGTGGAAAAAGTTATAAAGTTATCAGTTATATTGTATTTTAACTCTTTTTTGCTTATAATGTACAGCATAGCCACAGATACAGTCACTATATTTGTTTCAAGGCTTTATATTAAACATTGTTTGGAGGACAGCATTTGGCAGGATGTGGAATAATATTGTTTAAAATAATGGATTCAAATTAAAATAATAAAATTAAAAATTAAAATAATTTTTAATGTTCAATAATTTTTAGATTTTTCCATCCAATTAATCAAAAAAAAAAAAAGAAAAAAAAAAAGCTACAGATTAATAGATTATCAAAATGCAGCCCTAGACAAATCACTCACAACACACTGCTCCAGCCGACCAATCAGAGCACATTACGATTTCAGAAGGCGGGGCTTCATAGAGACAGGAACTAAACAGAGCGTTACTGACAGACTGGGAAGAGAGGTGCTGCAACAATGGAGAATATGTGAAAAATAATGTGTTTTTTGAACATTTAAGCATGAAAACCTATTCTAGTAGACCCAAAAACAAAATCATGATCTTGAAAAAGTGCTTAATAGGTCCGCTATCCACCTTACTTTTCAGGTAAGAGCGGGAGTGGCCATTTGTAAATTTAATGTGGTTATGCTGCTTGATATTAAAAACTGGTATTTCTTACCATATTATTTTAATGTATTGTCTTAATTATAAACGCGCTGATTTGAAGTGCAAACAGTTTTACAAATTACTACACTTTGATATTCTTCTTGTTATTTCTCTATAGCGGCACATTCACAGAAAACACCTTACTTTCACGTTGAAAAATAAGGTTGATAAGACAAATCATTATGGCTGTGTCTGAAATCGCCCCCTATACCCTTAAATAAGGCACTATTTAAGGGTACAGCCATTTGTAGTGGTGTCCGAAACCATAGTGGACGTTATCGAGTGCACTCACTCAATGCATGCACCGCAATAACGAGTGTACAACTGATGTACGCTCAACAGCTAGAAAATACCCATAATGCACAGTGAAAGTCGTGCACTGAATGAATTCCCGCATCTGACCAGAAGATGGCGTCGCAGCTGAATCATCCATTCATCCATTTTCCAAACCCAATGTGGTCCAATGTGGCAACAGCGTAATATGATACAGGTATAAATTCCTTTTTAATTGATTATTAAATAGTTTCCATGACAGAGTTCAAGATAAATCTTTACATTACTCCTAAAGCTACCAGTTTGTTAAGTTTCAAAATATTATTAAACAGCATTATTAAAAAGCGGCTGCCCTTCCGATGCACTCAGTGTTCGAATTCACTCACTCGTTTTCAGTCACTCCCTCAATATTAGTGGACTAACGTAGGGGATAGTGAATGAGGGTTTAGGAGGCGATTTCGAACACAACATGCATGTTATAAAAACATCTAACAGGAAGGATGTTTAATTCACCTGTATCTCTCCATGTCCACTTTGTTCCCTAGAAGAACGACAGGAGCTTCTGGCTGCAGGCCTTTAGAGTAAACAGTCACAGTCTCGAGGTACTGCTGGCAGGCCTCAAAGCTACTCCGGTTGTCAATGCTGTAGACAATGATGAAGGCATTGGCCCAGCTTAAATAGCGCTCACAGTTGACTGGTCCATCCTGATTTAAATGAAGACAGATTTGTTTGCATACTGTAAAGTTGCCAAGGTTATGCAACAAACTTCCATTGCGTGAAAGTAAAACATCATCAAGCATTATGAGGAGATGCAAATATCACACGTCAATCAACATAAAGCATAATATTCTCAAAACAGACAAATGGACGTCATTACCTGATCGGCCGTGTCCATCACTTTGACTAGGACTGGCTGCTGGTCCACAGCTTCTTCAGAAGAGTAAGTATCTTCTGAAAATGTAATATTTAAAGAAGCTAATTTTAAAGAAAACAACTAGTATTCACTAAAACATTAAACATTCGCATCAGCTCAAGTTGCATGATGTAAAGTTTCTCCAGATGAGGTTTTTCTTTTCATCCAGTTCTTCGCTAATAAAAGAATTTTTGTTCCTGACATCCATGTGTGTTTTATAAATTATTTTATATAATGATTTCATGAATGAATTACACTTGAACAAGATGAAAATGTGATGTGAGGGCAAAATTGTGTGTTGGAAAAATTCAAAAGTGGTTTGGCAAAGCCTACAAGTCTTAAAACGTTGAATGCTGTCATTTTAGTAACGTAAACGCTGTCAGTATAAGCCTCAACTTCCCATCTTCTTCCAAGGAAAAAACATGAAAATGAGAATGAGGCTTTACAAGGACTTTTATGTTTCTTAGTAAAACCCTTTTAAGTTTTAAAGTCTATTGGTTATCTGTATGAAACTAAAGTTAGCAATAGGTAAATTATCTGTTTGATTGATAAATCAATTTCAAATATGTATTGTGTTAACACCAGGATCATAACCACCATAACCATCTCCTCCAGATGTTTAATCGCTCATTATTGTACTCAGTATTTTCAATGACCGGTTCTTAAACTTTTACCTTTGATCCTCTCAATATTTGGTTACATCCTTGGTGACAACAGTAGAAGCTGGGAAACTCACCAAGGTTTGGGTCATATTCACTGATGAAGCGCTTCGTGAGGAATTTCACAGTAAGTGCTGCGGGGGACAAACTTCCTGTAAGTCTAAGTTCTGAAATATTTTCAATTACATAACAGAGCGTCCCATCAGAACGATGGAAAATGTTCTGCTTTTTATGTTTCTGACTTAAAACTAAATCTATGTTATCTAGGTAAACAAATATAACAATTTTTAAAACATTAATAAAATTGATCAGTATTTTCAATTACACTCAAATATGAATATATGGGGAAATGACAAATTCAATACGATTTACAGTGCATTCAAGGCACATTATATCAGTTTAAGATATATAAACACTATATATACACCATATATATATATATATATATAAAGCCTAACCCTCCAATGTGTGGTAGTTATAGCCTACCTGACTTTCCAGATCCCATAGCTCCCAAAATCACTATGTTACACTCCGAAGGCTCATGCTCAGGAACTGTGACAATATTGCAAGTTCTTGCTTTCCCAAACATCAGAGACATCCTGAAGACGTGATAAGGTAGAAGGATGAACACATGAAGATGAAGATCCGAATCACACTTTGATCTTCTGAGTTCATACCTGGATGATGCTGCCGTCTGATTTCTCACCAGCGCTCTCCGCAAAACAGCTGGATCGCCTTATACTTCGGTGTGAACGACATGTCCACAACCATAGATGATAGGTAGACTATTTTCTTATTTTCTCTGGGCATTGGAAGTCGCTTCCAGTCGGAGAGGATGTTGGGAGAGGGGAATGAAGAGTGAAATGCTGGAATATTTTGGTTCGGTGGGCTGGAGCACATGACGGAATCCGCCTCCCATGATTAACATAAAAAGAATCTTGAAAGCTCACACTGTACAACAATTTTAATATTCCTGTTTGATAAATCTGTTCCCTCCCTTTACAAGTGTGCGGATTACGTTACTTCAGGGATTTTTTTTTTTTTGACTAGCATTAGCAACGACTTAAATACGTTTTAAACAAGACACTAAGGCTTATTTGTGAAGTTTAAATATAAAACGAAGTTAGATAATAATAACAACAACATCAGTATTTATGTTATTTCAAACTTTAAGCAAAAAAATGGTCCTAAGTGAACAAAAAGTTCTCGATCGCTACTGTTGTCATGGTGTATTTCACGAGGAAATGCACGGCTTCATTAATTTTGTGGTTTAAAAAAAAAAACGTACACTGTTTTATATTTTAAAATTGAATAAAAGAACCAAATGTAAGACATAAATAGATGAAAAATAATGTTCAACAACTAGCAACGAACGTTCAAACGCGTTTCGCAATTTGCTTCATGCGGTCACGAGACACTGCAACATGATGTTTGACGTCACTATTTCTAACGGTTCTGTGTTTTTTTTTTTAAAAGGTTAGTTCACACAAAAATGAAATTTCTGTCATTAATTACTCACCGTCATGTCGTCCCAAACCCGTAAGACCTTCGTTCATCTTCGGAACACAAATTAAGATATTTTTGATGAAATCTGATTCACACATAGGCAGCTGCACCTTTTGAGGTCTAGAAAGGTAGAAAGTACATCGATAAAATAGTCAACGTGACTACAGTGGTTCAACCTTAATGTTATGAAGCGACGAGAATACTTTTTGTGCGCAAAAAAAAAAACTTTATTCAACAAATTTGTCTGTCCAATGTCATACTGCTACGCTATTTTCGTTGCAGAGCTTCCGTGTTTACATCTGAACGCCGGCACTGACATAAACATTGTTTTTCTCAAGACAGTAATGTTTTCTTTTATTCTTTCTCCTAAGGCACGTTTAAAAGCTACTTAAATGTCCTAATTGAACTAAGGCCTAATCCTGGCTTAATCTAAACTCTGTCGTCAAACCGGGCCTAGAGTTTTCTTTTTTCTACTGCTTTAAGGATTGAAATATTTTTCAAATCATTTTTAAATGCTACAAAATTTGGAGCAAATATAACAAATCTGTTTGTGCAAATAAAACTGATCTATAATCAAAATATTACTACACAAAAATTAAACCTTGCTGTTGAATTTGTAATGAGTTTGACCTGTTAGACAGCATTTTTACATTGGATATATGGGAATATTTAAATTGTGATGTAGGCCTATGAATGTACTATAGGCTATTATATAAGAATTATATACTGTAGTCTATGATATTTGGGCTTGTGTCCACATATGCTCAGATAAATCGATATCCTAACTCAAAGAATGTATACATAATTTGGAGTCACATGATGGCAATTAAACTTGTCTATTATCTGCAAGTTTATTAACTATGTTTTTTAAATAGGCATCCCCAATACCGGTCGCAACATATCAAGTCTAACTTTTTTTAGATTCAGATTTTATTTTAAGCAGTCACATGTTTACCTGGAATGCTGACCCACAACAAAGCCTGACCCTTACAGGCATACCATTGTTACAGCTTTGGGCAGTTCACCTGTTCATCAAAGAGAGAAGATGAAATTTTCAGCCTGCTTTTAATTCCTGCCAAGAACAAAAGGTAATAAATAACCATGATGATGGCTGCCCTCTACAGCGATGGCTATCTGCCATTGCTTTCCTACTGCCATAATGCTACCACACTTTTCACCTCTATGTATAGCTGATTCTATTCTTGTAGTTGTTAGTAATACAAACACTGCACACTCGAGTCAAGTGCATCTGCTTCAACACTGTCGCTTTAGAACACATCTATGTCTTCAAAGACAGGTTTGACTGTGTGGGCATTTCTCTGGAGTTCAGATAAAAATGACAGGAGGTAACCTGATGGAGACAAGCAGCTGTGCCGGCTCAAAGATCGACACGAGGAAGGCGGTTTACCAGCCGACGGGTTTCATGAAAACAACAGTGAAGGTGAGCTTTGGCGAAAGTGTTTTTACGGTGGACAGAAGCCTCCTGGAGGAGCATTGTGAATACTTTCGGGCGCTTTTCCAGTCTGGCATGAAGGAATGCCAGGAGGATGAGGTGTGTCTTCAGGTGCCGAGCGCTCGTGGATTCCTGGTCGCCCTCCGTGTGATACATGGTGAAAGACCCATGCTGAGCGGTGACGAAATTGTTGACGCCATCGAGTGTGCTGCGTTCCTTCATAGAGCTTCTAACTGAGCATCTCATAAACATTATCAATTCAGACAACTGCCTTCTTATGTATCACACAGCGGCGACTTTTGGGTTAATGAAGCTCTTCGGCAGTGCAGCTTTGTTTATTCGAGACATTTATCAAGACCTCGAAGAAGATGTGAAGTGTTTGCCAGAGGATTTGATTGAATATATAGAGTCTCTTGTTCCTAGTACATACATCACCGTTGGTAGTCATTCGCCAACCATCAAGCTGTTGCAGGACTTTATGAGGACTGTTTGTTACCTTGATGAGGATGAGAAAGACTGGAAGGTTCTCACTCACTTGCCTCTCAACGCCAGCACCACCATGGCAGGAGTTACGGTTTTAGACAACAAGCTCTACATTGTTGGAGGAGTTTATGATATTACCAATAAAGTTGTGGATTCTGGTTTCTGCTATGATGTATCTACAGATACTTGGAGCACATTTTCCAGCCCTCAGCAACTCCGCTACAACTGCACCCTTGTTGGCCATATGGGTGACCTTTTTGTCATTGGCGGAGAGTATGAAAGGACCATAATGTCCTCTGTGGAGAAATACAAAGTCTCATCGGACACCTGGAGCTTTGCTGCCCATCTCCCAAAACCTGCATCCGCCGTGGCTTGCGCCAAAGCCATGAGAAGACTGTTCATATGCCTCTGGAGACCTAAAGATGCTACGGAGATTTATGAGTACATAGCGAGCAAGGATGAATGGATGTTAATCACGACACTTATTCGGCATCAAAGTTACGGTCATTGCATGGTGGCCCACAGGGACAATTTGTACGTCATGAGGAACGGGCCATCTGATGATTTTTTGAGATGCATGATGGACTGTTATAATCTGACCTCAGGTCAGTGGACGGCCATGCCCGGGCAGTACGAGAACAGTAAGGGGGCTTTGTTTACCGCGGTAGTGCGAGGTGACTCTGTGTTCACTGTGAACCGCAGAGCGACAGTGGAATATGCTATTGAGGACAACAAATGGAGGACAAAAAAAGAAATGACAGGATTTCCAAGAATTGGCTCCATGTGGACTTTCCTCTTGAGATTGCCAAAGAAAAGCAGAGAGCTTTTACAAAAGAAAAATAATGGAGCTGAGATCTCATCTGACCTCAGTTCAAGTGCTTCTGTACCAGTGTTGCCAACTATTTTCAATGGAAAGTAGCTCATGTCTGCAAAAGTTGAATGTCACTGGATGACGTAATGCACCAACTGTTAGCACTTTGCATTTGTTTTCTCTCCTAATCAGAGATGGTCTCATTATTAAGAGATATGAGGGTCCATTGCTCTACCATTGGAAAAAGCTTAACGGCTAACTTGGATCACGTGTGCCTTGATAACCAATCACATTACAGCCTTGATGTCATTGAATTTCGTTCAGTTGTGCGACAGTCACTAGCTGGGTTTCCATCCAAACATGAAGCGAATCTTTTCAAAGTTTGCAAAAAAAAAACAACAACTGCGAATTAGATGCATTTCCATCAAGGTGTTCGAACGGATAATGGTGGTATTAGTAACCTATGTAGTAACCAACAGTAAATGAAACCATCAGTCACGATTAGTCATGTGGGTTTAACGCTCGCTATGTCAGAATTTATTCGGCATATGCGTTTCATCTCCTGTTATTTGCATGAATTATTTTTCGCACAAGTCAAAAACTGCCTCAAGCAAGCGTAAAAAAAAATTGCGAATTAAGGGATTTTCTCTCTCTCGAAATTTGGCATTTACATCACTCGTTTCCGATGAGATACTTCAAATGCGCATAAAAACAGGGTGATGGAAACATAGATACTGGCTGCATCCAAAATCGCATACTTCTCTATAGTAGGCGACAAACAGTATGTGACAGAAGAAGTATATCCGAATTCACAGTACTCGTAAGAGTAGGCAAAAAGTACCTGGATGACCTACTACTTCCGATGAGATTCTGAAGTGTGCATACGATAGACACTTTACTATTCCATGAGGCCACATTTGTGAATGACAGTGATGTAACTGATGCTGGAAGGCCATGTGATAAGGGCAACATGGCTAATGTAGTATGCCCAAATTGCATTCATACTATATTTTAGCGGCTGTGAAGTAATTACTTATTAAAAATAAGTACCTGCTCAAGAGAGTATGATTTCGGACGCAGCCAATGAGAAAGTGCCGTAAACTGAGTTATATCTATCGCGCAAGTGACTTCTCTTATAAAACAGCATTTTTTCCAGAGTATACTCTAAAATTAGATCAATTCAAAACGAATGTTTAAAAGCAAACATGTTGAAGATTATAAGCTGTTTCCTCACAAAAAAGGTTTATTCAGCATAGCAAAGCCTCTCCTCCACTGACATCCATTCAAAAAAACAAACAAACAAAAACAAAATAAAAAAATGGCCTCTTATTGTCAATTGATACATAATAATTACAACATATATTCGAATGTCCAATAAACCTGTTCTCATATACATATTTTCTGTCAGACAACGGAAAAACTAGTCCCTTTCAGTCAACTAATTTCAGCTATTTCAGTCATGCGATCTCTTTGAATGGGAAAACATCAAATTCTTCAAAGCTGTTTACCAAGCTTACGATTAAATTTAATATTTGAAATCACAAATGAAACCTAACAACTGTATCATAAATGTGGTTCTTTGCAAATAGCGTTAAACGGTTTATTTTTCAGGCTGGAGCAGCTAGCGCACATGCACAATCCTTAGAGCGCATCTCCGAACACTGACTGTTTCTATAGCAACCGGAGCTTCTAACGGTAGCTGTAGTGACGCAATGACTTTACCAATCGGAGATTGGCTCTTTTATTCAGAAGGCGGGAAGTCGCTAGTTGCTTTTTTAAAATAAGTTGCTAAAGGGGTGTGAACAGTCGCAGATCTAGTGAATCAAGTTTTCTGGATTCTTTGATGAATATAAAGTTCAAAAGAACATCATTTATTTCAAATAGAAATGTTTTATAATGCATTTTATGATCAGTTTAATGTGTCATTGCTGAATAAAAGTATTAGTTTCATTCAAAAGTATTTAAAAAAAAACATCTGATCCCAAACTGTTGAGCAGAGATGTATATATTTGGATTAAATGAATGCTGTCATGTCAGTATTTTGATTCTGTATAAATTCTATATGAATTCACACAAAACAAACGCCATCCTTACAGTCTCTCTAAGGTTGTTTGTACCACAAAGCCTCTCTTTACTTCAATAAAAAAAGCTGATCAAATCAGTTCATTTGATTAGTTAACAAATGCTTCATTTGTGTTAAATGTGATTAACATTCAATTTCTCGCACACTGCCAGAACAACACAGACCATTTGGAGGCAAATGTGATATGATTGATGGTAAATAAACAGACCCTATTAATCAGGACTGTTTTACACATGACTGACGGTCATTAAAGTGTATGTTGCCATGGTTACATAAGACCAAAATATAGAAACATTTCCTGTTTTTATATCAAACAAGCCATCTGTAAAACTCGATCCCTGGTGTATCCATACCAGAAGCGCTGGGGTCAGACAAGGCCGCAAGGAAAGAGTACAGAACCTTAAAGACTGTGAGAGAAAGTTTAAGATCAGCTGGGAGGCAAAAGAGAAACACGACCATCACAAATGATACTTTATTCATACAATCATTTATGACCTCAAAAACTGGTTGGAGTGTAACCACGCGGAGACTCTTGACCGTTCAAACACTCAAATTATATCCAGACATTCCTGCATGCTTTCGTAACTCTTGTAGAAGGTCCACTCATTACATGAGAACCTGAAGACACACTGATAACTAATCATGTTTCCACAATGAAAACATTGTGTCCAACTTTTGGCAGCCGAACAACAGAATGTATAGATCTTGGCAGGACGTCGCTATTCGCTCATGATGTCTGGCAGTTGAAGGAAACATTTTATAGGAACATTGCCATACAATAATGTTCACAAATACCAAAGTGAAACTAACAGATGAAAGCGTGTGTTGACCTCACAGAGATTTCACAAATACTAGATTTTTTTTTTTTTTTTTTCTGAAACAAGAACAATGAGACATGGGTATTATTGTTTAGATTTGGTTTTTCTTCTAAACACTTGACTGAAATTTCATATTGAGTTGTCATTTTTTGTTTACAGTGGTAATCTGCACAAATCCATCACTCAGATGCAAAGCTCTCGGGTTACTGATGCCATTGTTGGAACGAACTGAACCACTTAAACAGTTTTATTACATCCACATTGCCTGACACGTACATAACAGATGTAATATATTATACATTACATTACATAAGGGTTTCCCAAACAGGGGTTCGTGAGTTGATGAAAAGCTAATAATTAAGTAAATCATAAAAAGAAAATTGAAATAAGGCTGCAATTAAAATAAAATTGAATGGCTTCGAGAGATTATTACAATAAAATAAGTACAGCAATTAGAGTACATTCGCATAATTTCCAATTTTGTCCAATTTTTGTGGACACAAGTTTTCAGAACTTAACGAGAATCATTAAAACAAAAAAACATTGTCAACTAAACACAGACTTAAAGGTTTCTCTGCAGTTTTCCACTAAAATATAAGGGATTAACACTTGAAAGTGAAGAATTTAGTATTGTAAGATAAAACCATTAGAATTATCAAATATTCATTTTATTTTAAGGTACAATTGTATAATTACAATAGTATATTTGCCTTCATTTTTAATAATTAGAGTATAAATAGTTAAATAATAATATAAAAACAATTATTTTATTGCTGTTTTATTTTTTATTTCTATCACTAAGACGTTTTCTTACGAGATTATCATATTGCCATTTAAATTACAAATAATCCTAATATAATATGGCAAAATAAGCACCATGTATTGTTTGACCAAATCGTGCAGTCCTATGCTGTAAATAATTTTAAAATAAAAACATTTAAAATAAAACACAAAAAGTTTAAATATTTTACTTGTTTCCCTGAATGTCATTTGACCTGACTATAATATATGCATTAGAGTATATATTATATGCCTCTATATATATAGAGGTATATATATATATGCCTCTGAGATTTTAAGTTACTATTTTAATAATTTAACAACACATTTGCATATTTACGGTTCTCTTTATGTTGGTTAATGGTCAAATGACATGCAGGAAAACAAATAAAATATTTAATCTTGTAAATATATATATATATATATATATAAAGCACATATAATTAAAACAAGAGTGTGATTGCTATGGAAAACACTGTAAAAACGTGTTGTTAGAGTCATTTTCTGGTGTAGATAGTCAAACTGTGCTTCTCCCCAAGGCCTCAACACATGTCTAGGATGCGCAACGAATAAACACAGCTCAGCACATGATAAATAAGCAGCAGCTATATGAGCTGTGTGTACAGCACAAACCATGATCGCAGCTATAATTCACTGCATCATATCACGGACTGGATCAGGCCACGCGGGTCATGAGTTCCTCCAGGGCTCGCTCTCGGTGGTTCTCATGCACGAGAAGAACCTCTTTAATGGCGTTCTGCTGGAAGCCCATTTCATTAAACTGAGCAAGAAGGTGAAGGAACTCCTCAGCCTAAAATACAACAACAATTAACCTTACAATGTACAAGATTTTTGTAATGAAGGATATTTTCACCAACAAAAAAGGTAATGTTGTGAAATATTATTAGAATTTAAAATAGCTGCTTTATTCCTGTGATCAAAGCTGAATTTTCAGCATCACATGATCCTTCAGAAACCAATCTAATATGCTGATTTGCTGCTCAAGAAACATTTCTAATTATTATTATTATAAATGTTGTATAATTAGGGGCTGTAGCCCCTATTGTAATTGTTAGTTTTTCTTTTTATTCTTCTTATGCCCGATTGGGAGCCTATGGCAGCCCTATCAATGGAACAGGAGAAAATGATGAAATTTGGCACAATTATAGAGATGGTCATGAATAGTGATTGGACCAATTTTCGAGTCTCTAGGACCAACTCTATAGCGCCACCATGTTCATGCTGATGCAAATCAACGTCTTGCATTAAGACTCTGCTCATTAAAGTAGCGGCCATTTTGAAAAGTACAGAATTCGCTATTCCTTTCAAATTTGTAAATTTTGTCCAAAATTGTATTTTTAAACTGTTTTTGCTCTTCCTGCTCCGTATTGCGCTACAGCCCCTTCAGGGGCTTGGCCCCGTATTGCTGCTTACAGCTATATTTATAATTATAAGCATATAAATTATTAGGGGCCAAGCCCCTATTGAAATTGTTGGTTTACTTTATTATTATTCCTCCCCAATGGGAGTCTATGGCAGCCCTATCAACAGAACATGAGAAAATTATGAAATTTGGCACAATTATAGAAATGGTCATGAATAGTGATTAGACCAATTTTGGAGTCTCTCGGACCAACTCTACTGCGCCTCCAACAGTTCATATCCACTTTTCTAAAGGTCATAACTTTTGAACCCTTTGTTCTAGAAAAATGAAATTTAGTTAACCCGATTCCTCTCTTCATGCTGATTCCAATCAACATTAAGACTCTGCCCATTACAGTAGTGGCCATTTTGAAAAGTACAGTATTCAGTTTTTTCGTTACTCTTTCAAAATTTGTCCAATTTTGTCCAAAATTGTATTTTTAAACTGTTTTTGCTCTTCCTGCTCCATACTGCGCTACAGCCCCTTTAGGGTCTTGGCCCCGTATTGCTGCTTGCAGCTATATTTATAATTATAAGCATATAAATTATTATTATTATAAGCAGTTGTGGAGCTTAATATTTTGTGGAATCTGTGAAACATTTTTTTTCAGGATTCTTTAATGAATAGAAAATTCTAAAGAACAGCATTTATTTAAAATAGGCAATTTTTATAACATTATAAAAGTCTGTACTGTCATTTTTGATCAATTTAAAAGTGAAAAATCTTTCTGACATCAGACTTTTGAATGGTAGCATAAAAGTTGAATTGGCTCAATACATACCTTGGTCTCACAGTTTTGAAACATCTCAAGAGCTTCTTCAACCTGAGCTTCATCATAGCCGAGTTCACATAACCGATCACACGCCACCAGATAACTCAAGATCTGCAAGAGAACAAGCAAAAATACTACTGCACATGAACACAAAAACACTAACAGAGAATGGACTGTGTTCATATGAGCTTATCAGGACAGATGTTTCATGTTCTGGATCAGATGATTTTGTCTGAGAGCAACTTAACATAGATCACTTTAACAATATAAACGAGACAGAAGAAAAGCCGTCTGAGATTCTCAGACACTTAATGAAAACAAGGCCAAGTTCTAATGGACTTTTGGGGAAGATTGGTTTATCCCGTAACACTAAGTAATTAGATAAACTGATCTGGTTATCTGTTGACGCCACAGTACGTCATCATAGATATGGACTTATGAATGATCATTAGCTGAATCTGAGCTATCATAAATCATGATAAGATTCATGTGAGGTTCAGAGTGGACTGAAAGCGGAGCAGCGTGAAACGTGAGAAGCGTGTGGATAAGAGCGATGGAGGACCGGCTGGTCTGATTAATCTGTGTAACAAGATGAGCTTTGCTGATTCAAATCTGATCATCCTTCACAGCAGCTGTCTGATGTGCTGAGCGGGTCACTGGGCAACTGAGGATACAGCCAAATATAAATTAATAAAGTCTCGCTGGCCAGTCGTCACATCGTTTCAGGGCTTTCAAGCCAAGTAAATATTTAATGACTACAATGCTTAATACTTGGTACACCTTGATTTTTCGAAGTTGTGAATAAAAAAAAGATTATTAGAGTGTTTTACAAGAAAAAAACTATCTAAAAAACTTTCTACTTCTAATTTCATGTTTAATTCAATGTTACTTGTTATTTGTGAACTTTACTAGCAATTTTTGAGTGAAAATTGTTTCAAAGTAAATCCTATACTAAATGTTTTTCAGTGTTGAAATCATGACATTTACCATAAATAAATATTAATAACTTATAAAGTTTCTATTATTACCGTTATTATTATTAACCCTCTGGTATTGTTCAATTGGGGGTCACACTAGTGTTGTCTGTGGTCAAAAGTGACCGAACACCTGAAATGTAACTTTTTTTTATTTTCAGTAAAATCAATGTAATATATTTTTGTTCAATAATATTTTGTATTTTAAGAAAATTTCATGGTAATAATTAATATTTATGCTATAATTATGATCAAATTTTTCCCATTGAAAATAATACATTTTTGTTTCTATTTTTTTAATTAAAGCAGTATTTCATGTTAATATAGAGACAATGCCTTTAAGGGTGCGTTCACACTTCGGTTCGTTTGGTCCGGACCGAAAAAAAAACAAAAAAACATTTAGTCCTGTTCCGATTAGTGTTTAGATTGGCAATTTTATCACCGAACCAAAAGATACCGAACCTAAAGGCATAGGGATACGTTCACAACCTGATTGGTCGGATTTTATGACGTATTGCCTATTTTAAACAGAACTTACCGAACATCCATGTGCTGAGGTAAATGCACTTGTTGTGTGTGTGTAACCTGCATATGATGGTATTTTGGCCAGCTGGGAACTCGTGAAGAGCTTATAAAATGTGTAAAGGAGTCAAAACAGCGGCGGGAATCCCTCCGTCACACTAGTCTCGCGTAGCCAGACCTTCAGACTGACGGCAGAAGGTCTGGACTCTATCGCAGCTTTCATTGGCTAAGGACCGCCCAAGAGGACGTTTGACTGACATGTAAAGCAACCAATCACAGTTCGTTTTGTTCCACGTCATGTTTAGGGGCGTGAAAATGAAAGTCGATGTCCCTACAATAATAGACCGGCGTGCATCTATAAATGATTCATTCAAGAACGTTGTGCAAGTTTACTGCAACAATGGAGCCGCGAACTTCACATACTTTTGAAAATCCAGCGTTTATTTGATCCTGATAAGCGCTTGTTGTCACAGTTGTAAACATGACGGTATTCTTCTACGAGGGGGTTTGGTGTCGTGGCATTTTTTCAAGCGGACCATTAAAGAACGCAAGACACACATCTCCCGGACATCCTGTAGAATTCAACCAACCAGATGACAACTTCAATACTGCTGAAGTGTTTCCAGATAAGTGTGCCATATGCATCAGACGTTCAGCCAACGGTCTGTGGGCGTGACGTCTGAGGCTGAGACTACCGTCACACAAACAAACAATGTGTAAAGGAGTCAAAACAGCGTCGGGAATCCCTACGTCACACAAACAAACAATCTGCTGCAGGGAGATGCCTGTGATGGGCAAACTCGCGACTATGTGACGATTCTGTCCTTCCTGTTTTTGGTTCGTGTATATGTCTTTAGTCCGTGTTGTGTTCATATATCATTCGAACCGCACCAGAGTTCGTTTGGAAGCGGACCGAGACCCATCTTTTCAGCGGTCTCGGTCCGCTTGTTTGGTGCGCACCAGGGTTCAGATGGCAGCGTTCACACATGTTCAAATGAACCGCACTAACAGGGCAATCGCACCAGGGTTCATTTTAATCGAACCAAACATGACAAGTGTGAACACACCCTAAATCCAATTTTTGAAGGCAGATTACTGCCACCTGGTGGGAGTAAAAAGAAAAACATCTGTAATGCCATGGTTTAACTACTATATTAATATATAGCTCTAAATAAAAAAGCTTTTAAATTCAATTTAAAAAATTTTTTTTTTAGACAAATACTTATTTGTAGACATAAATACTTATTTTTTATTAAGTTGTGGATTTGGATATATATTTACATATTCTCAAAAGGACTTTTTGTAAAGGTTTAGATTTTTTTTCTTTTGAAATGTTGATTTGAAGTGTCAGTTTTTGCATTAATTTTACTAGTCAAACCTGAAGACAGAGAAAGACATTTTGTTACACATAACATCAAAATTAAAGAAAAATGTAACAAAAACGAACAGGATGCTTTATCAGAGCTTAATCAACCTGATTTCAAACTCTCGTTTGAATCTTCTGGCTCAATTTTGCCATATGAATTTGTACGGTACAATTATTGGATGAGTATTGAAAATCTACCCAATTAAGAGCTGAGCATCTTATAATGTCTCTTCAGCAAACTCCTCAGGTTGTGTTTATCTCCACTGCCACCGTCCAGCCCTTAAGTGCTGATTTACTGTTAGTCTTTTCTCATGGCCCCTTTTGAATAAACTTCAACGTAATTTTCCCACAATGCCCAACAACATTAATGACATTGGCTTCATGCTAATGATTATGGCTTCATGACTCAAGTGTTCTCCTGAGGGAACCTTTGTAATGCTGAGAACTAGATACTAGCAGCACATTGTGGAAACTTCAGGGGGATCTGGTGTCTATTTTTGTTGATTTTTAACCAGAATCAGATAAAAGAGGATGGACCCAGATGTCTTGCTGTGACACAGAGCTGAAACTGAAGCACACAGGGATTGTGAGTGATGATTTCTGACGTTACTTAAGATTGTCCAAATCAGTACAGAATATCTGATGGAGCAGACCAGACCTTCTTCATTGACCTGGATAGACAAATGCCTTCATAGACATTTTGTTATGAAACTTGTAATGAACTCAAAGATTTAATATCATAGAATTTAATATAATGCTCCAGATGTGAGTGGCACAAAAATCTTTGCTTAAGTATTTTTTTTTAAAGTCTATTAGCTGAATTACACCACCATAAACATCTAAGAGATATGTATGGGCCAAATATTACACAGTATATACTTTACCGTTCAAAAGTTTGGGGTCTGTAAGATCTTATAAAATGTTTTTGAAGGAAGTCTCATGCTTGAGTAATATAAAAGCCATCAAAACTATAAAATAACACGAATGGAAGTATGACAATTGTGACCCTGGACCACAAAACCAGTCATAAGGGTCAATTTGGAAAAAATCTGGAATCTGAGCATGTAAAAAAATAAATATTGAGAAAATCGCCTTTAAAGTTGTCCAAATGAAGTCATTAGCAATGCATATCCACTCACAAAATACATTTTTACGATAGGAAATTTACAGAATATCTTATTGGAACATGATCTTTACTTAATATCCTAATGATTTTAGGCATAAAAGAAAAATCAATCATTTTGACCCATACTATGTATTGTTGGCTATTGCTACGACTTATGACTGATTTTGTGGTCCAGGGTCACACTTATATAGTGACATATACAGTCAAAATATTAATGAAAAATATTATATTTCAGCTCTTTCATCAAACTATGCACACTTTCACTAAACCAAGTTGTTAATTGCTTCCTCTTCATTAATTGGTCCAATTAATACATTTTAATGCAGTGTTATTTTAGTATTATTTATATACTATTATAGTATTTATTATTATATTTAAATTACATTTATGTGCATATATTTTTATTCGGTTTTTTAATATTTCTATTTAGCTTTAATTTTATTTTATTATTAAATTGTCATTTTAGTGCTTCAACTGATTTTATTTTAGATATTTGCCAAGGCAAAATTTCTAATTTTCATTTTCATTAAGTTTTTCATCTATATATTTTATTTTATTTCAGATTTATTAAAAAAAAAATCAATGATATTAAAATATTCATTTTATAAAGCATTTCAAACCTATAGGCTCAATTTATATTTACATACAAAACTAATTTTAAGCATTTATGCATAAAGATTATTAAACAGGGTAACACTTTACAATAAGGTTCATTTGTTAACATTAATGTATTAACTAACAAACTAACAATGAGCAATTCATTTGTTACAGCATTTATTAATCTTTATTAATAAAAATCCAGCTGTTCATTGTTCATGTTAGTTCACAGTGCATTAACTAATGTTAACAAATACAGCATTTGATTTTAATAATGTATTAGTAAATGTTGAAATGAACATTAACTAATATTAATAAATGCTGTAGAATTATTGTTCATTCTTAATTCATGTTAACTAATGTAGTTAACTAATGAAACCTTATTGTGAAGTGTTACTAGCAGCAAAAGTTATTTGTGATTGTGCAAAAAATAAATGTGGTCAGCGTGACCAACTGGTGCATGTTCTGTACTGGCAACCCAGCATGCACTTCGTTGACCTTCCCCTGTGATACACCAATGATGGTGGAGAGAATCTCAGCATTGCATCTCGACACCCAAACGAATCCCAGCTCATATTTCACAGTGAAGCCCACTGACCTGCTCGGGACTTTGCTGGCCAGTTTTCTGGAGGGCGATGATGGCCGTACGGAGAGAGTAGCCCTGCTCGGTCACAGCCGCCAGCAGCTCCCTCTCCTCTGGGCTGAGAGCAGATAGAAGCTCGACAGAAGAGTCCAGGACGGCAGCGTGGGAATTGAGTGGCCGTGATGGGGCCAAGGGGGAGGATGAACCCTGGGCCTGGAAAAAACAACAACAGTGCCTCATGGTCACAGTACCCTTGAGAGATGAGGGCAGGAAACACAATACTAAGAAAATCTAGAATGATAAACACACTATTGTTGGTGCAAGGTTTCAACCAGACTTAAAAAACAACACATTCTGAGAACATTAGTGTATTCAAGGTATCCATTTTAAGAGTATGTGTATTCCTTGGGAATCAAACCCATGACCTTTGTGTTAGTAATGCCATTCTCTGCCAGCTGAGCTACAGAGACATAACAATTAAATAAAGCCTGGAAGAAATATCTAACCATGGAATAAAACAACAGCAAAGGCCAGGAAACTTTTCTGGAAAATGCATTTAATTCTTTTACGGTTAATGTAAAAAAAAAAAAAAAATCAACTACAAGCCCCCTGCCCTATTCAGCACAGCCTAGCAGGAGATGATGTCATGGGCATTAATAACATGTTGGATTAGACTGTCAACAAAGGCGTAACCTTGAATCGTAGCTTTGCTGAGAAAGAAATTTCCAGAGCACTTCCACTCGCTAATCCAGACGAATTTGTTGCAGCTTGGGAAGATTCCAGGAAAAGGCTTAGCACTCGCTATTATTAGCTAGTTCATCTTCTGAGACATTGAAGAAATGTGCAGCAAAAAAAAAAAAAAAACCCACAGAAGTACTTTGGGTAAGTCATTCATGTCTAATATCTGAATGAATGGAGATGCTCAGACGGTCAGCAACAAAATACCTCGTAGTATTTTGGGATAGTTCACCCAAAAAATGAAAATTATCCCATGATTTACTCACCCTCAAGCCATCCTAGGTGTATATGACTATCTTCTTTCTGATGAACACAATTGGAGTTATATTAAAAAATATCCTGGCTCTTCCAAGCTTTATAATGGGAGTGAATAGTAACCGAGATTTTGAAGCCCAAAAAAGTGCATCCATCCGTCATAAAAGTAATCCATATGGGAGTTAATAAAGGCCTTCTGAAGAGAAGCGATGCGTTTTTAGTTCTGCCCCCTAATAGTTGACTAACGGTTAGTCGACCAAAATTTTATTAGTTGCAGGAAAATAAGAATCCACAGGAAGTGGCGAAGTCACGCAGTCTGTGACGGACAGATCGTTAAAGTGATAGTTCACTAATTACTCACCCTCATGTCGTTCCACACCCGTAAGACCTTCGTTCATCTTCAGTACACAAATTAAGATATTTTGATGAGATCTGAGAGGTTTTTTATCCTCTATTGAAAGCAACGAAATTACCACATTCAAGGTCCAGAAAAGTAGTAAAAACTTAGTTAAAATAGTCAATGTGACTACAGTGGTTCAATCTTAATGTTATGAAGAGACGAGAATGCTTTTGTGCCCAAAAACAAAACAAAAATAATGACTTTATTTAACAAATTCGTTTCTACGCTATTTACGTAGCAGAGCTTCACTGTTTACATCCGAGTGCAGGCTCAGTTATTGGCCAGTTCCTGCGTCAGCATCACACGCATGCATTGTGCTGCTCACGTGACCAGAGCCGGCCAATACTGAGCCGCCATTCGGACGTAAACACAGAAGCTCTACACTGTAAATGCACTTAAAATACTCCATCATTTTTGGTCATACAGATAAGAGTAATACATCTTTTGAATCTGTGAAGAGTCTACTTTTATTTGTGTGCACTCACAATAACAACAAGACCTTGTGCTTTTGTAAAATAATGACCAGTGTTTTGTTTTGCTCTCTCCTCTGCGCTTCCGCATTCGTCAATACGTCATGTGTCGGGTCAGAGGTCACTCTTCCGCCGGAACTCAACTCGAGTACGGCCGTTAATGGAAGCTAGTTATTCTAGTTTATGAAGTTATAAATATGGATATTTTTCTTACAAAAACCCATTGCTTTGCTTCAGTAGGCCTTTAGTAACCTCTGGAGTTGTATGGATTACTTATATGATGGATGGATGCGCTTTTTTGGGCTTCGAAATCTTCAAAATCTTGAGCCCCTTTCACTCCCATTATAAACCCCATTAAATGATTGTGTTCGTCTGAAAGAAGAAAGTCATATACACCTAGGATGGCTTGAGGGTGAATAAATCGTGGGATAATTTTCATTTTTGGGTGAACTATCCCTTTAACACAGGATTTTCAATGAATCCATATTGAAAGTGGTGAGAACTGGCTAAATGCTTCTGAATCACCAGAAGGACTCTGATATCTCTTGCTCAAGTGAATTAAAATACCTTTCTGGACTTACTGGAGGCATGTCAGTTAAAACCAAAGCCATTTATAGTAGGGTCAACAGTTGCCTTCTAAGGACAACTCTTATTATGTGTTCTGAACTATTAAAAACTTCAGTGAAATGGCAACTATGAAAAGGGCTTCTTCAAAGACATACAAAATATTTTGCAAATAGATTAACGAAATGAGTTGTCTGTGTTGGATGGTCTGTATTTATAGCCCTTAAGGGTACAAGCTGTAATTTCGAGTACATCAAAACTTACCCAAACAAGTCCAGTAAAGGGGAGTGTCGTTTATTTAAAGTGTTTATTGTTTCAGAGCCACTAATGACCTGCCATTTGAAGTAAATTTGAACCACACCTTTTAACATCTAGATGAACCATGTTGCTGTTTTTATTTCATTGCACTTGGTACTCTACTGTGCATCAGCTTGTAGTAAAATCTATACGGTGAGAGTATGTTGTATCCATATGTTTTTGTCATTGACAGATAGGTGGGTGCAAACTACTGTCGCTTGAATTTACAAAGCCGCAATCAGAACTTTAAGAGAAGCCCCTTTCCCCCTGACAGACAGTTGAGTTAATTTTAAAGTCCTGCAAGCGGTTTATTTTGGAATAGAAATCTGGGCAAAAGTCATGTAGTGTATTCCTGCCTTTAATACTATGGCTAAGGTCCCAAATTGTATACTTGATTTATGGTCTTGTGGCGTTTGATAATGTGCATCTGTGAAGTCTACAAGATCACATGGTGTCCCAAATGAAAATTTAGGTTTCAAAAAGGGTGCTCACAAGCTTTCCCTTTGCATTAAACTATGCACCATTGATGCAAACCATTTTATAACCAAAGTGCAGACTTGTAAGAGGACTGCCAAATCTGAGGCCAGTTTAAAGTGTTAGTTCACATAAAATTTAAATTTCTGTCATTAATTACTCACCCTCATGTCGTTTCAAAACCGTAAGACTTTAGATCATCTTCGGAAGATATTTTTAATGAAATCCCACCCTCCATTGACGCACGTCCTGATATTGCTGAGTTAGATGCGTTCCTGGGTCAACATATTTTGTTGATCCTGGAACAACATTCTAGTCTGAAAATTTAGTCTTAACCCTATTCCTACCCCTAAACCTAACCCTACCCATAAGTTATCCCAAAAATCAGAGGGAAATGATAGATGAATAACACTGATGTAGAAGCCCCAATTCATGATTTTAAGCCTAATCTTGACATAATCTGTAAACTTGTCCCTCAAATCTGATTGATTGATTTGATCGGTTGATTTGAATGTTGTTCCAGGATCAACAAAAATGTTGACCCAGGAACATGTTGAACTCAGCAATATCAGGTTATGCCTCCATTGACAGCTACAGCTTTGTGGTTAAAAAGGATATAATTTTTTTTTTTTTTTTTTTTTAGAAAATGACAGATCGTTTCTCTAGATAAGACCCTTATTCCTCATCTGGGATCATGTAGAGCTCTTTGAAGCTGCACTGAAACTGTAATTTGGACCTTCAACCCGTTGAACCCCAGTGAAGTCCACTATATGGAGCAGGTTACTTATGATATTAAACAAAATCCCAGCTTTCAAGTTGCGTAATTTGTTAAGAAATTCGAACAATAAAAAACATTTTGTGGCTCTTTAATGTGTCGTGACAGATTGCTGTAGTGCCTCAGCTCAAGCAGCTCATGAACCGATCATCTCTTCCTAATAGTTAATTTATAGCATCAAATACACATGAATGAACATGAGAAGGAAGGTTGTTTCAAACGCAGAAAGACGTAAATACACACCATTTTTCAAGTTCAAGTCCACCGAGGTTAATCTTCTAACTCCTGACTGCTTCGTCAGACAAAATGGCGGATTCGGCGTTATGATAGGTTAGATCGCTTGTCAATCAAACTCCCGGCGAAGGGTCAATTCCCTCCCAAGACATACGCAAAATAAAGGGGACGAGGCCAGGTTGGGTTGCGTTATACTGTAGTGTGTTGTCGCCATGTCCAAAAGACACCCCAGAACTAATGGGTTTAGGGGCGTGAAATTTCCGAAACACGCTTAAAGCGGTTGGCCAATCACAACTCACTGGTCCATCCGACCAATCGGAACATGTGGAAAGAGGGGCTTAATAGAGACCAGAACTAAACAGGGATGAGTTACTCAAAAGCATAGTAAGCCTAAGCAGATCGTAGAACAACTGAAGCCAATGCAGTCAAGGGTGTTACTGACAGACTGGGAAGAGAGGTGCTGCAACAATGTCAAATATGTGAAAAATAAGATGTTTTTAGGCATTCAAGCATGAAAACCTGTTCTAGTAGACCAAAAACAAAAGGGCATAATAGGCCCCATTTTAAGTTGAAGATGTTGTACCTTTGGGGCGGGTCTGCTGATGCATTCAGATGACAAGCAGTTAGTGGAGATTGTGGGAGATGTATCAGTACAGCCAGCAGAACTCTGACTCCTCTGGAAGTTCTTTCGGGATGAGTTCAACCTGCAGAGGGAAGACTGTCGGACGTTCCCTCGACACTGTGCAGAGAGGCTGCAAGGCAGGTTGAGGAAGTTTGATGATCCACAACTGTGCAAGTCTTTCAGCCCTGGTCCTTGTCTTGGCAAAGCCAAGGGCTGTGCTTCACCTTCACCAAGAGCGGCCCCATCTTCTTCTGCAAATTCTTCATCTTCAGAGTCAGAAATGGTGAATTTGACCCGGCCGTTCATTGCGCGGTAGTGGGCCGCGTTTAAGCTGCGGCTGCGGGGACGTGGGTTGGGTTCCCAGAAGTCACTGCTCCAGCGGCTGGCTAACCTGCTCTCCTGAGGACTGCTGAACATCATCCAGTATGGAGGACAGGTCGCCGTCAGCTCATAGGAAGAGCGGGGATTGAGGGTTGGATAACCGCCCTGGAGGCCTGTGAGAACCCAGTTCTCCAGGCTGAACACATACTGAAACATCAAAAACAAAGAGACATCTTTAGATTTGAGTTTAGATTTGAGTGTAAAAAACACCATGTATATTTACGTTGCAACCCTATTATAGATATCTCTTTTTTGGAATCTACAGACCAGAAATGTTTATGACAGTATCATTCTAGACATCACAAACACACTTTTGAAAGAAAAACATTCTTTTAGTTGCCCCGCATGGACTTTGGCATGGCCGGCTGCATGAACTGCTTAGACTTACAAGTTAGTCATCTAATTTTTAGTCAATTTTTTTTTCCCCAAATTTTTTTATTTTATTTTAACAGAGTTTCTGCGGGTACATTTCAGGTAAGGCAAATTTAAGACCTTTTAAAGACATTTTTAAGACCAATTAAAGAACATTTCCGGAATAAATTGAAGGGAGCATAACACATCAATATGTTCTCTAAATGTAAACGTCTAGGAAGCACACAATGAGTAGTATTAGCAACACATCAAAGTTTGAAAATATAATTTCCAACATATCTCCATTACAGTACTGTTAATTCATTTTATTAAAAAAATAGCTTACAGTTTGAATAGCTTTGCTCCCAAAGTTGAGTTTTATGATTAAAACAAGAACAAATATCTGCCAATAGGTTCGGAAAAATCAACTTAATTCAAATGAAAAATAAATTTTCATACCGATTGACAGATATTTGTTCTTGTTTTAAGCATAAACTCACTTAATTTTGTTCAATTTCTCAGATAACAAGATTTAATTTCTTCATTTTGCATCTTAAGTTAATGCATCTTGATTTAAGGATGCTTACATATTTGTACTGGAAAACAAAAATCCTGAGGAAGATATTCATTTTTTTTTGCAGTGTATGCAATTTAATTTAGGGCCCTATGAAATCCATTTTATTTTTTTTATTTTTTTCATTTCTCTGGATTCCATTTAAAATGGTTTAATTAAATTTAAATAATCAAAATTAATTAACAAAAACAACTTAATTTATTAATTTGTTTACAATAATAGGGCCCTATGAAATATTTTGTTTCTGTCAGAAATTCTGTGTTGTGTATTTAAATTTTTATGGTAATCAAATGAAGGTATAAAACTAATTTAAAGGGTTAGTTCACCCAAAAATGAAAATAATGTCATTAATTACTCACCCTCATGCTGTTCCACACCCGTAAGACCTTCGTTCATCTTCAGAACACAAATTAAGATATTTTTGTTGAAATCCGATGGCTCCGTGAGGCCTGCATCGCCAGCAATGACAGGAAGCTTCGGAGCGTTATGAATCTTTTGTGTCGAATCTGCGGTTAGGAGCGCCAAAGTCACGTGACTTCAGCAGTTTGGCGGTTTGACACGCGATCCGAATCATGATTCGACACGCTGATTCATAACGCTCCGAAGCTTCCTGAAGCAGTGTTTTGAAATCGGCCATCACTATATAAGTAGATATTTTGTTTTTTTTGGTGCACAAAAAATATTCTCGTCGCTTTATAATATTAATATTGAACCACTTGTACTCACATGAACTGATTTAAATATGTTTTTAGTACCTTTATGGATCTTGAAAGAGGAAATACTGGCTATGCAGGCCTCACTGAGCCATCGG
Organism: Hypophthalmichthys nobilis; assembly: GCA_037950665.1. NCBI lineage: Eukaryota > Metazoa > Chordata > Actinopteri > Cypriniformes > Xenocyprididae > Hypophthalmichthys > Hypophthalmichthys nobilis. The sequence goes on from CM075470.1 coordinate 45,923,489, forward strand.
ATTTCAACAAAAATATCTTAATTTGTGTTCCGAAGATGAATGAAGGTCTTACGGGTGTGGAACGGCATAAGGGTGAGTAATAAATGACATTATTTTCATTTTTGGGTGAACTAACCCTTTAATTTATCTTTTAATCCAATGAAAATTAAAATGCTCATGTGGAGACTCTCAGAGCAGAGTATGTGTGTAGAAGACGAAACAGCGCTTCTGCGCCACTCATTCACACAGAGGATTTATATATTTAAAGGGTTAGTTCACCCAGAAATGAAAATTCTGTCATTAATTACTCACCCTCATGTCGTTCCACACCCGTAAGACCTTCGTTCATCTTTGGAACACAAATGAAGATATTTTTGATGAAATCTGAGAGCTTTCTGACCCTCCACAGACAGCTACATAACTGACACTTTGATGCTTCAAAAAGTTCATAAAGAGATTGTAAATCCAATCCAGATGAATTGAGCAGTTTAGTCCAAATTTTATGAAGAGACTCGATCGCTGAATGAAAGTCTGGTTTGGAATGACATGAAAGGGAGTAAATGATGACAAAATTTTCATTTTTGGGTGAACTAACCCTTTAACTGTACTACTTTTGATTTATTCATCCAAAATTTGACAAATTCTGTGACATTCTGCATTATACAGTAACTTTCATTTTTATGAATGGATTCTGCGATTCAGTCCACGTTTACGTCCCTAACTTAATGCCATGATATTGAATTTAAGACTTTCTGCTCCAATTTATAACATTTTTATGGCCTTAAATTGTGGAAGGTCAAATTAAGTATTTTTAAGACCCGCAGAAACCCTGTCAAAAGGTAGATTGATTTCATTTTAACCTGAAAAGTAAGACTGATTACCCCTAGGTTAACTGCTAGTTGGTCAGTTGGATGCTATGCTAGTATATAAGCTAACTGATACAAACATTAATGGTCATTATAACGTAGTTCGAACAACATTTATCATAACATGATTTTGTAGGAATTGTAATCAGACGCTAAAGAGAGTACCTATTAAAAGTAATTTGAGCCATCCAGACCACTAGGTGTCAGTATAAAGTCAAAAACTACTAACGTCAACATAAAAAAAATAAATGCATACATGTTTTAGTTCAACATAACAAGAAATAATCCCTCATTACTGCATAAATACTGAACTGACTAGCCACAAGATTTGACTACAACTTACTATAGCATCATCTAAATGAGCTACTGCTATGGGAATCCCTCTGAATATTAGCAACATCTGCCATTATCAGCATTATGGATAATACAGCACCATAAAACAGCTGTGCAATAGAGAAGTATACACACTAGCCAAATATTACACAACAATTTGCATCCCATTCAAGTCCTTAATGCAAAATAAAGCGTGCATAGCTCCAAGGCAGGTACACAATGTTGTTCTTGGACGGTATGCGGGACAAATGACTAAGAATTTACACAAACTTAAGTTCAGCACATAGCCATAAAAGGTTCACATTAGCTTATTTCTGATTAGACTGTAATAACATTTGACAGCAATATGTTTTCTTTGCAAATACCTTGACCAGTAACACACAAACCCTTAGGAATTTTCGTCATTTTATCCCAACGGATCTACAGTACCGATTACATCAACTACATTACATAGATTGCAGACAGCCAAGAACTTTTTTCACTCTTATTGTTTTAGTTTTTGTAATCAGAGATAGAATTATACTGTATTTTATTTTGATATGGTCCACACCTCCAGGATAAATTATATGTCAGTTAGAGAGATGTGAATGGGTTACACCAAGTGTCTTTGTATTTTCCCATGACCTTGTTACTGTCAGCCTGCACTCAGTGATAATCACATCAAAGCCGACGGCTGCTGTAATCACTGGATGCTATTGGCAAATTACATTGAGACTAATGCAGTTTATGGAAGTCACAGATGCTCTGTTGGGAACAGTCTTTTAGATATCAGAAACACATACAGTAATTTAGTATTAGTACAGAACTCAGAGTTCCTTATCTCCATCTGTTCTGAACATCTTTAATGTCATACAGGCTGAAAAAAGTACACTACCTTAAACATTTTGGGGTCAATTTGATTTTTTTTTTTAATTAATATTTTTATTCAGCAAGGATGCATAAAATTGATCAAAGGTGACAGTAAAGACTGTTACAAAGGATTATTATTTCATTTAAATGTTCTTTTGAAATTTCTATTTATCAAAGAATTTTGGTTTCCATAAGAATATTAAAAAATACAACTGTTTTCAACATTATAATCATGCAAATAATACTAAGAAATGTTTCTTGAGCAACAAATCATCATATTAGAATGATTTCTGAAGGATCATGTGACACTGAAGACTGGAGTAATGATGCTGAAAATTCAGCTTTGATCACTGGAATAAATTACATTATAAAATATAATTAAATAGAAAATAGTTATTTTAAATTGTAATAATATTTCACAATATTACTGTTTTTACTGTATTTTTGATCAAATAAATGCAGCTTTGGTGAGCACGAACATTTAAAACATTTTTAAAAAAAATCATACCAGCCCCAAACTTTTGAACAGTAGTATATATGGACAGATGCTAAAGACGCATTTAAAATTGTCACTGCATATATGAAACAAAATGTCAAACTAAACCATTTGAAATCACATCTCAATTAGGGCTGGAAATAAGGAATTTCCCTTGAGGTATTTTTGAGTAGCTCCGCCCCTTTTCAGCGCTGCGCTCGTTGTCTTTTGACTTCCGGTTTGTATTTCCACAGCGATCGTCTCAGGTTATGACTATAACCATGGTTCCCTGAGAGAGGGAACGAGAGAACGAGTTCCCTCGAAAGGGAACTTACGTATTTATGAATGAACTGCTCGTTTTAAAATCTTCTCGGTCTACTGACATTTGTTAAAACATCTGCTTTAAACATAACAATGCTCATGATAACTTTCATTAACTCTACAACAGGTAAATCCACTTCACCAGCTAATTATTGTTCAACAGTGATGCCATAGAAATGTACGGAGCTACCGCAAAAACTGAAGTTCAAAGACAATATTATAAAGATGGCGGCGTGCTTGTTTCTCTGGCGCATATATATATATATATATATATATATATATATATATATATATATATATATATATATAACGGAGTTTAAATAATGGTTGTTAAATTCAGCTTAAATTGCACATGATATTGCGGGGCGGAGCTATGTCATCATCAGCAGAGTCTCATATCTCGTCCTGCTGGTAAGTCGCATTAATGATTGCTCCGTCTTTATAACTAAGTTTGGATCGTTTTCAAGCCCAAGTTTGAACTTTAAACTACACAAAAGTTTACTTATTTTGTCTGTCAGCTCCTAGTTGTGTTAGTCGAGTCAAATATGTGTTATTTGTGACGATAAGATGAAGAGTGTGTTAATTGGCCTGCTTGTGAACTCCGAACTTGTGTTTATTTCATTTAAGACTTCTCATGCAACATCAATGTACTGTATGCTGATCAGCCTTTTGGTGCTGTTTGTCCCAGGTATGTGTTTTATTCGGTTTTGTCATGTTCTGTGTTAAAATAATATTAGTTTAGTGTTAGCTATTAGCACACGTAACTGCGCCATTTTAGGGCTGCGTTCTTCACTCATTTAATTTATACAAAATATGTAAAATGATGGTTACTTGAGTTTATAGTTTCTCTGTATTAATGTGAATTGCCTGTATTAGTGTTTTATATTTTATTTTCTTTAATGTATGCTTTATTTAGAATTGTCCACTATATGTTCACGATCACTTTGAGAAAATGTAATCAGCAGAGTCGCATATCTCGTCCTGCTGACTTCTCATGCAACATCGATGCACTGTATGCTGATCAGCCTTTTGGTGCTGTTTGTCCCAGTCTTGTCTTGTCCCAGGCCCAGTAAAGCAACTTTGAGTGACCATCCACCTGATCTCAGCCTGAATTATTTCATCCAACACACACACAGTCACATTGGTGCCGTGACCCGGATTCGAACCGGGGTTGCTGCGGTGCGATGTCTAGTTTTGTGATGACCAACACTGAGTCAGCAAAAGACCCAGCGAGGTGCTTCAATAGCAAAGCCATACCGCGCTTAACGCCACTGGCATTCTTCCGGTTGCCACGGATGGTGACGGTTTTGCCATAGAGACGGGAGGGTGGTTTGACAGAGATGGAGACATTGCAAGTGAGAGAGATAAGCTGAACTACAAGAGGGCCACAGTCCACATGCCCTCTGCATTCAAACATCAGCATAAACGGCAACAGCTCCCGTATTTTAACTCATGCTGCTGTAACCCCCCTTTTCTGGTTCTTTTTTTGTTTCAACCCTTCCGGAAAGGACCACACAGAGACGTAGGCTGAGCTCACTCATCATGTTTACTGGACTGGAATACAAGAAATGACACCAAAAAGATGTGATATACAGCTCATCTGGTCACACAACATTCTCCTCAACAGCTTAATGCGATTATGTCACCAGTTTAACGAACAATAAATCAATTTTTCAATAATTAAGAGCTCAATTTCTTTTTCTGTTTTTTCTGAACATAGAAAACGTAACATAATACAAACATTAGTGCATCATACCTGGAATGCATGAAATTACACCAAAAAGACGTGATATACAACTCATCCGGTCACACAACTGCCAGAAACAAATACACGTGAAAATAAGCAACGAGAAAATACAGAGACGGAAACAACGAATACCAGGTGCTGCTAATGCACTCAACAGTGAGTTTGGCATAAAACATTATCCGTCAACCCTATATCTCTTATGACTCAAATATGAAATAAAATACTTTTAAAAGAACAATTTTGGACTTAAAGAGAAATAAAATCATCTCTGACAACATTTTATTTGTTCGACCGGAGAGAGATTTTACACCTACCATTCTCAACAGCTTAATGCGACTGAGGAGAAAATGGCCGACTCAAATCATAGTTTACCCTAGTCACCTGTAGGTGTCACCTTTCTTCTAGATGCATTTAATACATTCAGTTAATATTTTAGAATTATTATAAGATGAATAAACATTTTGGCACAATTCATTACAGTTTTCCTTTTCCCGTTACACTGCCTCTACACCAGTCAGCTGCCCCGTTATCGCCACCTGGTCGATCCTTTCACCCTCATTGTCCTTGTTGGAGTCAGGGAAATGTATGTGACAACTCGTCACATCCATAATTTGTTTGATGTTTTTCCCTCCTGTCCCAATAACACATGAGTGTTGTGTGTGTGATGCGTACATCTTCTGGGTCACACGATTCACCTTTTCTAGAGTCCTCTTTCTCCTGCGCTTAACACGTGGATCCTGTATACCTCATAAATACTTCCAGCATTCCTTTCTGCACTCTTCACTACCACATATTTGCTGGGATTATTTGGTTTGGGTTTAATACGGATGATGAGGTCTAGCTGATCTCTAAATGTATTGATGTTCTGACATGCCACCTCCGTCTCCTCTATGTCAAACCGAAGTACTAACGGAAGACACCCCATAAACTGCTGTCTAGCCGCACATACGGCATCAATGCTGCCCTGTATGTAGACAACAGAGGGCTCTGGGAAGTGTATTTGGACTCCAGTGCACTGGTTAATGCACATGGCTTTGATGCAGTCCAAAATGTGGTGGTGGGGTGGTCAGCCATCATGAGTTTGTCTCTGCGCTGAGAAGAGACCTGAGCACAGCTGCAGAAATTGCCCGTAAACACAGTCTCAAAGAGCAGAACCACCATGCCATTCTTTACAATCGGAAGGTCAGAGGTTCACCCTTAGCAGTGGGAGATAGTTTTGCTGGCCAACCGTGGAGAGAGAGAGGCATGAGGAAAGTTGCAGACAAGTGGGACTCTGTTCTGTATGAAGTACAATCAGTGAGACCAGAGATTAATGTGTACAGGATTAAGGATCTTCAGACTGGCAAAGAAAGAGTGGTGCACAGAAACCTGTTACTTCCAGTGAATTTCTTATCCTGGGATGATGATGATGATGATGATGATGAGGAGCAGTCGCTTCGATCAGCTTCCACCGATGCTACCCGTGGCAGTGCCCTTGATCCGGCTCTCATGGACGATACTGATCCTGTTTCAAAGACATCTGAATGGTTACTGCAGATGGATGGAACATATGATAGTGATGTTATGCGGGATGCCACTTGTGGTGAAGCTTCAGACATCCCCACATGACCTACCAGTGTCAGTTACGTCCCTTCAACTCCATTCATAAATCCTCTCCCGTGGCCTCATGGGATAGTAAAGTGTCCATCATATGCACTCGCCGGAAGTAGTAAGTCATCCGGGTACTTTTTGCCTACTGTTTTTTCGAATACTATGAATTCGGACATGCTACTCTGTTCGCATACTGTTTTTCGCATACTATACAGTAGAGTAGTATTCGATTTAGGACGCAGCGATTGTATTGTAAAGCTCTTATACTCACATATGTTTTTTTTTTTCTGCAATCTTTACTGTATATTCTGTTTGTTACATATGCTGGTTCTAGCCCAATTTAGCAGAATTTAAGGGAGTGTATGTAACGGAGTTTAAATAATGGTTGTTAAATTCAGCTTAAATTGGGAAAACTCGCCATTGGCTGTTGCGTTGCTTGCGTTTGTGCACATGATATTGCGGGGCGGAGCTATGTCATCATCAGCAGAGTCTCATATCTCGTCCTGCTGGCAAGTCGCATCAATGATTGCTCAGTCTTTATAACTAAGTTTGGATCGTTTTCAAGCCCAAGTTTGAACTTAAAATTACACAAAAGTTTACTTATTTTGTCTGAATATTTTGTCAAATATGTGTTATTTGTGATGATAAGATGAAGTGTGTTAATTGGCCTGCTTGTGAACTCCGAACTTCTGTTTATTTCATTTAAGACTTCTCATGCAACATCGATGCACTGTATGCTGATCAGCCTTTTGGTGCTGTTTGTCCCAGTCTTATCTTGTCCCGTCCCAGGCCCAGTAAAGCAACTTTGAGTGACCATCCACCTGATCTCAGCCTGAATTATTTCATCCAACGCACACACGGTCATATTCAATAACGAAACTAAATAAAGCGTTGAAACAGAAAGTAAAGTAACAGAAGCGAATGTCAAAATAAGGCTTTACATAACAGAACATAAACCTGACAGTAAGATGGTAGGGCTATGGTTAAGGCAGGAACACACCAAGCCGACGGTCGGACGTCGGGCAGTTTTTGTTCGTCCGCACCGTCGGCTAAAGTTGGTCCTCGTCAGCTTTTTTCGGCTGATTCGACATGTTGAATCTGTGTCGGAGCTCGTCGGGCCATGTAATCATTCTGATTGGCTGTTCAGCTACTGCCACCTGCTGGTACGGAAAGGCATTTCATCTTACACAGGCGCAGAACGGACGTGCTACTTAGCCGTCCGGTGTCGAGTGTTGGTTTGGTGTGTCAGGGCAACTTTGGACCCAGACACTGCTGACGTGAGTCAATTCAATTTACATTGTTGCGCCACAAGGTGGCGGCAAGGGACTGTCTTTGAGTCTTTAAACAGTTCATTCAACTACACGTTCAATATCGCTGATTCATTTAAAGGTAGATGTAATGAAACAAGCTGTTGAAATCATTTTAACTTTGAGCGCCACTTTATAAGGCTCAGCTGACCAGTAATGCGTTGATGCTAAGGGAGAGATTTCTATCCTTGGAGACGACAACCTTTTTTAACGAATATATGTCTCAGCCCGAAGGACAGATGCAGGTAATCGCACGCGCTCAGTCCATCTCTTTCACATTCACTGTCTGTTTAAGCTTGTTTAGTGCAAATCTACGGAGCCTCTGTACAAATTACCATGGTACACATTATGCTGTCAATATTAACTTATTTAATTTTTAGTACACATGCATGAAGTGTGAAACGAGAAGGACATAACCTTTCAATAAATAGAAAACATGCAAATATCGCGGTTGCTGCGGTTTTTGCAGTCCGCTGCGGTTGGCTCGTCAATAGCGCAGTATTACGATATTGCGGTTATCGCGATAGCCCTAATCTCAATCATTTCTACAAGATGGCAATGGGATGAAATGAAAAGACAATGAAGGCTCCAGACGCAGTTTTTCTTTGGAGAAAAGTAGTTATCTAAGTTTTCTCGGGATTGACAAACTCACAAAACCAAAGTCCACAATCAAAAATTAAAGATTTTATAATATGTGACCCTGGACCACAAAACCAGTCAAAAGGGTCAATTTTTTTAAACTGAAATTTATACATCATCAAGCTGAATAAATAAGCTTTCCATTGATGTATGGTTTGTTAGGATATGACAATATTTGGCCGAGATATTAGAAAATCTGAAATCTAAGAGTGCAAAAAAAATCTAAATATTGAGAAAATCGCCTTTAAAGTTGTCCAAATGAAGCCCTAAGCAATGCATATCCATTCACAAAAATACATTTTTGACATATTTATGGTAGGAAATGTATCTTCATGGAACATGATCTTTACTTAATATCCTTAAGATTTTTGGCATAAAAGAAAAATCGATAATTTTGACCCATACAATGTATTGTTGGCTATTGCTACAAACATACCCATGCAAATTATGACTGGTTTTGTGGTCCAGCGTCACAGAACATTTCACACCCAATTCTCCTAAGAGCAAATGATCTGAGCTGCTATACAAATTTATTTTATGGATATATACTCATACTGTATGTCAGCAATTTGTTTCTGTTTATTCCTCCCAAGGAAAAAACTGAGACAAAGTTGATATAGTCTTCCAAAAGAAAAATAAAATGTATTTGGATGCTTTCAGGTTGTCAAACATTAGTGGAATGTTAATTCTGAAATCTCAATAACTGCTTGACGAACTCACAATTAAACAATTTCAAATCAGCAACAAAATATCACATGATCTGTCCACTAAATTTGTTTGTTATGCTCAAATAGCGTTTAAAAAAGCTTATTTTCAGGCTAGACGAGCCAATGCGCATGTGCAGTCCTAAGCGCGAGTCTCAGGTTTCTATGGGAACCGGAGCTTCTAACGGCAGCTGCAGTGATGTAATGACTTTACTAATCAGCGATTGGCTCGTTTACTTAGAAGGCGGGACTTATTCCGCCATATTCCACGTTGCCGTTTCTCCCATTCATAACTGAGCGAACCGTCTTTGCTTTAAGTCACCCATGGGACCAGATAATGCCAAAAATGGCTTGGGGAAAGGAATAGCTGTAATTGTTTGAAGATGCTAAAAGTGTTTGTATGTTTTGAAGCCACCTCATAAGGTCATGTCAGAAACATGCAGTTTAGAGACAGGAAGTACCAGACCTCAGTTTCCTGCAGTATCTTCAGGTAGTCGGGCAGAGTGATTTCTGGAGCTGTGAGGAGCTCCACCTCTTCCTTTGCATCCTCAAGGACGCCGAGAGGGATCTTGAAGGGCACCTCATCCAGACTGGACATTTCACCCCTATCTGAAAACAGAAACGGCACGCAAATAAAGAAACGTCTGAAACCAAACCGACCAATCTCACACTGTCCGAGAGTTTTTGAGAGAAGGCTCTTATGTTCACCATGACTGCATTTATTTGATCAGGAATTCAATAAAAAAAAAAACTATTATTGTGAAATATTATTAGCCTACAAAAAAAAAAAAAAAAAAGGTTTTCTAGGCCTATGTTAATTTATTTAAAAATGTAATTTATTCCTGTGATGGCAAAGCTGAATTTTCAGCATCATTACTCCAGTCTTCAGTGTCACATGATCCTTCAGAAATCATTCTGATATGATGATCTGCTGCTCAAGAAAGATGAGCATTTATTATTATCAATGTTAAAAACAGTGCTGCTTCATATGTGGTTTTGTCTGATACTCACACACACGTGACGCTCACAGTGTTTTCTGTGTCTGTCGTCTCAATATATGAGGACGTAAAAACATCAACTTGATCTCCAGAGCTGCTCTGAGAGTCACTTCACAAGCTTTTCACTGTTTCATTTGAGAAAATCTACTGTCAAATACACACTGAAACTAAAACATCTTCATGACAAACCGTCAAAAAATAAAAGTCAGTTTAACTTTAAGAAATTATGACGGAAATATATCACTACTGTATACTAAACTGTATTTCACAAAGTAATAATAATAATAATAAATATTTCTAAGGAATAACATACACCCAAGATATTTTTCAACCATGATTTAAATTTATTCGGCTACAGTTCTGTTGCGGCATCTTAATTGACAAAAAATACAAATGCAATGTTTTGTTGTTATATTTTCATTTAATTACATTTTAAAAGCTTGATTAAATTGTTAAAGTTTATATAAATTTGTATTAAATCATATAACACAGAATCCCCAAAAATTAAAAAGGAAAACACAGAATTTAGGGAAAAATAAAATGGATTTCATGGGGCCCTAAATTAAAAGGTATCTTCTCTGTGGAGTTTAACCAGTTTACATGTTTACATTCATTCTCAAGGTCTAACAAGTGTGTGGAAAGCATTTCCTTCCCCATTAATTGTAAATGAACATTGTGATAATGTTTTTGGCCATATTACCCAGCCCTAGATTGGGGTGTGATTTTTTTTTATTTATTTTTTTTTTTATAAAGAATTTAACACTTTTATGCAGCAAGCACACATTAAATTGATTAAAAGTGACAGTTGAGGGATTTATAAATGTCACAAAAGATTTCTATTTCATTTAATTTTTTATTCATCAAAGAATCCTGAAAGAAATATTACACGGTTTCCACAAAAATGTTAAAAATGTTTTTAACATTGATAATAATAAGAAGAACCATTATTAATAGTTGAGGACCAATAATAACTGAGCAGCAGATCATCATATTAGAATGATTTCTGAAGGATCATGTGACACTGAAGACTGGAGTAATGATGCTGAAAATTCAGCTTTAATCACAGGAATAAATTACTTTATAAAATATATTCAAACAGAAAACACTTATTTTAAATTGTAATAATATTTTACAATATTACTGTATTTTTGATCAAATAAATACAAAAACATAAAAAAAAAAAATTTAATTATTGCAAACTTTTGGTGGCATAACAATGCATGACAAAAACAGTTGCATGTTTTTCCCCTGTTCCTGCTTCCACATTTGACTGAAACTTCTCTATATTTGTTTACCTGTTCCTCAATAGTAAGGAGACTAGAGGATTAAGGATTAAAGATTACTAAGACTTAACCACATGACCATCTCAACGTCACCACCGTGTGCCACGACACATGCTCCATCATATGTTTACCTGTCAGAAACCTTAGAGGGAACAGTGCATTTTTTCTCAAGACTAGTTATGATTTGTCTGAGAGTGGTTATCTTCATAAAACCTGCCTCAATGTTATTAAAAAAGTCCTCGTTTCCTATAGCAGTCTGATGAGTCCTGCTGAAGCTCTTCACTATGACAGCTGCTCAGATCTGATCCTAATATGTTGCTCCACACCTTCTGCACCAGATGGTTTTAGGTTTTCAAACTGAGCCAAGTCTTAACAGCCAGATGCTTGATAAGCTCTTAAGTTGTTTTCCTTCTTGTGTAGGAAAGAAGAATGAAAAGTTCAATAAGTTGTGGTATTCTGCCTAAACCACAGGCAGAAGATACTGGGCGTGAGCGAGTAATATGAGGTGTTTTGTACATTAAAGATCAAAGATTATGGTCTAGTATTATGTGCTATACTAATACAGTCAAAAACGTACTGAAATAAACACTTAAGTGCATATTAAATATGTATATGTCACCTGTGGGTCGCTTAGTTGAGGGACACTTAATATTCAACAATATTATTGATTTGACTGCATTGACACTATTGGATGAGAACTGAAAACAAGCTAGACGACATCACTGTTTTCTGAAGAAAACATGAAATGAACTGATTTAATAATTGATGATATTTACAACAGAACTGAATCAACACTGAACTGACTTCAGCTGAAAAATGACACTGTTTTCTTTTAGAGAATGAATCGTTTGAATCATTGAATCATTTTCCTGTTATCACTGTGAAGCTGCTTTGAAACCATTTGTATTTTATAAAGCGCTAAAGAAATAAAGGTGACTTATAAACTACAAAGATATTATACAAAACAGAAAATTAAATAGATTAATGTAAAATATATTTAAAAAAATATTAGAAATTTGCACAATTTTTTGTTTAAAATTATGGATTTTTAAAATACACACTTATACTGAAATACTGTAGAAAAAATGGTTGTAAATCTTTATTATGCTAAAATGAGGATGTGTTATATTATAATGGTATAAAAATGTTCATTTTATATTATATTTGAAATGTTACGTATTTCTCTATTATATTTAAATACTATAAACATTTATAAATACATGAAATAATTTTGTTAATTTTATAAATTGAAGTACGTTTTACATGAAAATACTATTTCTGTCTTTCAAAATTTCATGTTTAATTCAATGTTTTACTTGCTGTTTCTTTGTAATTATTTGTGAAATATACTAGCAATGTTTGAGTGAAAATTGATTCAAAATCCCACACCAAATTTTTTAAGTGTACACTAAAGTTGAACAGCCTTAAATGAAACTGATAAACAATGATATTCATGAAAATAATGCATTTAACATCATTAAAACATACAAAGAATTCCAAATTAATTTTTATAAAAAAGTACTTTTTAAACAAACACCCACATTAACTCATTAAAAATAATTGTTCATTTAAAATATATTAGCCATTTCACTTAACATTAACGCAGAGTTTCCTCACCTGTCTCGGGAGAGTGTGTGGTCTCAGCAGTGTGATGTGGACAGTGTTATCGTCACTCTGTACAGACGCGTGTCGACTACCTCTGCTCCACTAATCCACTGACACAACACACTGACATTGGCTGATTACTGAGCCGAGTCAACCTGAAGCATCCACATTTAGAAAAACCCATCATGGGAACACTTTATTTTACTCTTGACAAGTAAAGAGCTGTTTTGTCATGTAAAATATATTACACACAGATAATGTATCTGAACATATCTAGACGTGTTTTCATCTGTAAACACCACAATAAGCATGTCTGTCTTAAGCAGATCACAGGAAATCACTGTGATGTAATCAGTACTTTTTCACACAAGTCAACATGTGACGTGTTTGAAGGACTACTGATGCAGACTGATCACATCGTCCTATTCTCATTACCATAATGGGAAAAAAATTATATATATATATATATATACACACACACACACATTATGTAAACAAACTTTTGTCAGATGCGATTAATCGCCATTAATTGATTTTACAACCCTAATGCACACACACACACACATATATATATATATATATATGTATATATTAGGGCTGTCAAACAATTAATTGCGATTAATCGTATACAAAATATATGTGTGAGTACTGTGTGTAATTAATGTATATATAAATACACACAAATTAATATATATATTTAAGAGAAGTATGTTATTTATGTACAAAATATTTTTATTTATATATAATACAAATAATATAAAAATATAAATACATATACTTGTAAATATTTATCAAATATATACATTAATGTGTTTGTATTTACATATACATAATAACTACACACAGTACACCCACATATATTAGGCAAACTCAAACTTTTATTTTGTATGCGATAAATTGTTGGACAGCCCTTATATATATATATATATATATATATATATATATATATTAGGGTTGTCAAATCAATTAATGGCAATGAATCGCATCTAACAAAAGTTTGTTTACATAATATATGTGTGTGTATATATATATATTTACACACACGCACATGTATGTGTGTCTGTGTGTGATTAATCGAAATAAATATATATATATATATATATATATATATATGCCCGTGTATGTATGTGTACATATATATATATAGTAATTATAAATTATTTAGTTTTGAAGGTATTTAAATAACAAAAAATCATTATATTTCAGTCATTTTATAATTTTCCAGTAAAAATACAGTGTTGTGGCAATGAGAAACTAATGAAAATTACCACTGAAAATAAGGAGAATTACAAAAAAGAAAAGAAAAAAAAAGAGAAAAATCCAGAAAAATATCCAAACACATTATTGTAATGAGAATTTGGGGTAAATACACGTAACAGTCATGAATAAAAAAATCTAAAAAATGTAAATGGTCCTCAAAAAAAGCTTAATTTTCTTTGTGCAAAGTATAATTTCTTTGATTTTATAATGAAATGTTTTCGTCAAATTTGCCAAAATGAGTATCATTTAATCTGCCCACACATTTTCCCAACCAAATGTTTTTTGTTTTGGTGAATGAACAGTCTGTCGGGTCAAAAGTGTCATTTCTCCAGGGCCGTGGCCCAGATGTCGTCGGCTGGTGGGTCGGGCAGAACCCAGCCTTGAGGAACCGAAGTACCGTCAGGGTGTTCGACAGAAACCAGGAACTGATCCCACTCTCTCCTGTCAGGGGAAATGCGACATGAACACATTCTTTGAGCTTTGTCACATTTACTCACAGAGTTATTTTTAGAGGTTACTTGTGATTTGAAAACAAACCTTATCTGAATAAGCGCAGGAAGGGAGCGCTCGGCCTGTGTGTAGTAATCATGGAACGGTTGAAGAGGGTGATCAGGTGGTAATTCAGCTTTAGAAAAAGAAAAAAACAGTTTACATACATGTAACTGAACACTTGCATGTGAACCTAGGTCTTCCTTGTTTATGAAACAGCATTTACTAACGCTAAAAATAGGGGAACAAGTACCATATAAATACCACTGAACAAAAAGATCTACAGTAGTACTATTTCAAGATGTGCTGCACTATATATACTACTGTACATAGAGTGAAGCACAGCTTGAAATAGTACAGGGACTGAAAAATGGTTATACTGCCAACTTGTGGTGTCCTCAGGAAAAAACAACCCTCATGGATTAATGATCAGGAAAATGGACATGGATGTTCTTGTCCTATAGCAGATATATATACACTAGCGGCCAAAAGTCTGGAATCATTACAATTTTTTAATGTTTTCTCTTACGCCCACCATGGCTGAATCTATTTTAGCAAAAAACATAAAAGCTGTAATATTGTGAAATATTATTACAATTTAAAATAGCTATTTTCTATTTTAGTATATTTTACAAATGTAATTTATTCCTGTGATCAAAGCTGAATTTTCAGCATCATTACTTCAGTGTCACATGATCCTTCAGAAATCATTCTAATATGATGATTTGCTGCTCAAGAAACACTTATTATTATTATTTATGTTGAAAACTTTTTGCTGCTTAATATTCTAACCCAGAATTACCTCCGAACAGCATTGCGTCCACCTCTCGCTTCTTCTGCAAGAGCTTCTCTTTTTCTTTCTTCAGTCGTTTCTCGCGGTCTCGTTTGCGTTCCTCCTCCTGCTCTCCCTCCAGCATGACTCTCAGAGCTTTCTCCTCTGTCGCGTACACGGCCGTGCGTTTACGGATCAGACTCCTCAACCGCTCCAAGTGACCCTCAAATATGTCATCACTCTCTTTTCCTGGAAACATGCCTGTTAAAATGGGAAAAATGAAAGGAAAATCAAGCACTAAAGATGCAGTAATTAGTTTAACATGCAGAAACAACTACAGATAAGCAAATTCTCCACTGATTTCTCTAAAACAATATGGTTATACAAACCAAAGAGTGTCAAGCTCAAATTCTCAGGGATGAATTTTACATCATTTAAATCATGCAAACTAAATCTTTCACCTTTCCTGGCCGCAGCCTCTTTCCGGAGTTTTCTGAGTTTTTCCAGGGATTTGAGGATGTCCAGCATTCTCTTGGCGTCTGCTTGTTTCTTTCGGACCTCTGAGAGAACGGCATCTGCGGCCAGTTTCAACTCTTTCTCCTGTTCAACAACAAAACAGATCAGGCATTACTGGATGTATAAACTCATACAAATGTTCATAGTAGAGGAAATCCACATCATACTATATAAATAACTAAAATTAGTCAAAATATTAGTGAAGTCAAATGGTTCTTTTACATAAACTTTTGTTAGTTAAAGTGATATTAAGACAAGCAAGATGGAAAGTAATATTAAGGGCACAAAAAAATATAAACTGATTATAAATCAATATTCCTATATAGGTAATGATTGGGTCAATGACGTGACGGGTCATTTTTTTTGTCCAAAGGCCTTAAAAATAATAAAAAACAAAGATATGACATCCAAAGTATGTAAGGTAGTACAACTAGATCTCTTTTATTGAATCCAAAAGGTTTTAATTATATTTTGCTACATATAAAGGTATTTTAAAGATTTTGAAGTGTCAAAAAGTCATTAATTCTGTCCAAAGTTCAATACAGCCGTTTACATTTGTGATTAAAATATCTTAAAATGTAATAAATGTATATATTTTTTATTCTAGCATGATTTTAAAACATCATATATCAACATAGTGCAAAATGGTATTAAAATTACGTGTAGAATTCGTTGCTTTGTTATGAGAAAAAATGTCCGGAAAAATTAATTTCACTGATGTCATTTGGAGTAATCAATATAAAGGGACGATTTTGGATCAAGTCATGCAGTCAGTATCATGTGACAGGATGTGACATCATTCAGACACCTGCAAAGGACCACATGGTTGTGAAGCAAAGTAACTAACTCTCTCTTAACTATTTAAAACATTAATGTTTTCACAAATTTAAACATGGAAAATGTTGTAATATTTAAAAAAATTGTACTATATATAAAATGTTTGATTATCCTTTTGCGAGCGAGCTAGCTAGATATCAGCCTGTTAAATATCGTCATTTGGCAAAACCAAAATTTGGTTAAACCGAATGACTTTTTTGGGTGACAAATTTTGTCCATCTTGTAATAAATGGCAAAAGCAGTGTTAATTGATTATAAAAACCACATAATCTCATTGTTAACACTTAATAAAACTTCAAAATTGATTATATCTCCCTTTTTCTTTTTTTACACTTTTAAAAACCTTTTGTCAATGACCTGATTGCAGAAAGGTAAAAAATAAAGAAATTCCCATAATATTCTTAATAAATTGCCATTTTTTTATGTGAAGGAACATGACACAAAATGGCAACATCTGTTAATACCAAAGTAGGTAAATTTAATTATTTAAAATGCACAATATATTTCATTTATGTTCTCTTAACTGATAAAACTTTGATAAAAGAAAACTACTTAATTATATTATTTATATAAAATAGCATCATTTTATCAAATAATTAACATTAAATAATATATAATGTTTCAATAAATCATATAGTATAATTGTAATATATAATACATTTAAATATATAGCATAATTAATAATATAGTATAATACTGATTAATATTAATAAGTATGATATTTTATAATAAAATAAATTTTCATAGGACATATTAAGAAATATACGGGTACATAAAAATACAATGCATAACGAATAATCCAAAACTATAGGAAGACGCTGATATAAGCTGCCAGTTTTCCTCACTCTGTTCTTCTCCTCCACTTCTTGAAGGCGTTTCATCTGCCATTTATCAACCACCGCCTCTCGTTCAGCACGTCTAGCCTCCTCTTCCAGCTTTTCCTCCTTTTGTTCCATCTTTCTTCTCCTCATCCTTGCTCTCTTCTTGTTTATCTGCAGTAATCTCCTCTTGATGCTGCGGACACAGTCTGGGTCCTTCAGCTCTGTCAGTCTCTCCTGAATGCTGTTCTTCAGTTCTGCCGCTTTTGAGAGCGCATCAGTCCAAACATCTTCATTCTCTACATTATCCTTCAGCATCTGGCATACGATATTCAACTCAGACAGCATTTTAACAGTCCCATACAGCTTCTCTTTGAACTGAGAGATGGATGGGTTGGATTCGGTTTGCTTTGGTTCACTGGATTTACTGATTCTTGACAGCAAGACACTTTGAATCCACTGCTCATCTCTCAACCTCTGCTTGGATTCTTCATCGGAAGCTGTTACTGATGTGATTTGACTGTTGTTTTGGTTGTCATCTAGCCAGGGCTGGTTGGTAAATGAGTAATTCTGGTGGTTAGAGGTGTACATCTGAGCTGAATTATCCGGTCTGGTGTTGGACTGATATGATGTTGGTGCAGAATTTGGAAATTGGTGTTGATTTGGTGTGAACTGTCCCCTGAAATGATGTTCAGGTTGATTCCACTGGTTCTGGGACCAGGATGGAGGCGGGTTCTCACTGTGTTGATGAGGTTCAAAGGTCACTGGAGGTGGTCTGCTCGTGTCGAAGGGAGGAAACCGGGGCCAGGGATGCTGTACTGGCGGTGGAGGGTGTTGATACATGTTCCATGTGTGTCCCGCTGCAGGCGGAGGAGGCATCGGCGGTGGTCCTGCACCTCCTCCTGAATAAACCGCGCCGTCTGTACACGGAGGAGCATTGAAGGGAGGAGGCGGAGCGCCCATATAACCGAACTGCTGAGAGTTATCCATTATTTCAGGCTAGCAATTCGGTGTTAAAGCGCGCAGTTTTGATGAGCGTCCTGAGAACAGCTTATAGCCGGAAGTTATGATGAAAGAACTTCCGGCCGGGACGCCTTCAAAATAAAACCCCCTTCAAAGTTAAAGCTGGATGGAAAGTTACATTTGGGACACACGTATAATCTGATTATAAATTAAGCAGCACAACTGTTTTAAACATTGATAATTATAAATATTTCTTGAGCAGTACATCAGCATATTAGAATGATTTCTGAAGGATCATGTGACACTGAAGACTGGAGTAATGATGCTGTTGATCACAGGAATGTTACATTATATACAAATTAAAACATTTTAAAATGTAATAACATTTTACTATTTTTAATGTATTTTTGACTGAATAAAGGAAGCCTTGATGAGCAGAAGCAAAGAGGCGAAACTCTGATGCTTTTTGGATAACAGCCACTAGGTGGCGCTTCGGTAGCCGGAGAATCTCACAGCAAATCAGAAACGCAATAGAAAATTTCACTAATTCTGAATTGTCTTAACCTATATATGTTTTATGTGGAATCCAACCATTACACATCTGAGGTAACGTAGTTAGCCTAGTATTTCCATTTTATGCAACTTTACATATGTGCTATTAATAGTAAATTATGAATTAATAATTGCGTCACTGCAGCTGCCTTTAGAAGCTCCGGTTCCCATAGAAACCTTAGACTCGCGCGTATGAGTGCGCATGCGCATTGGCTCGTCTAGCCTGAAAAATAAGCTTTTTAAACGCTATTTGAGCATAAGAAACAACATTTATGGGACAGTTCATGTCATGTTGTTGCTAATTTGAAATATGTTATTTAATTGTAAGTTCTCCAAGTAGTTTTTGACATTTTAGGACACCCCCATTCTAATAGCTGCCCAGAGGCGTTGCAAATATGGCCGCCGAAAGGGACGTTGGTTCTATTCCATATAAGAAAAGCTTATATATTTTGCTTATATTTAATTTAATTTGTATGCATTCATTGAAACATTTGTTAGTATATTTAATCATGTTTAATATTGTCAATAATATCCATCACTCTTGTTCAATAAATATATAGTATTGGCACAATTAATTCATTATTCTAATCGTGTTGTATTTTATGCCTTTAATTAATGCTACATTTCATAATATACACTATATTGCCAAAAGTATTGGGACACCCCTCCAAATCATTAAATTCAGGTATTCGAATCACTTCCATGGCCACAGGTGTATAAAATCAAGCACCTAGGCACGCAGACTGCTTCTACAAACATTTGTGAAAGAATGGGTCGCTCTCAGGAGCTCAGTGAATTCAAGCGTGGTACTGTGATAGGTTTCCACCTGTGCAATAAGTCCATCGTGAAATTTCCTCACTACTAAATATTCCACAGTCAACCATTAGTGGTATCATAAAGTGGAAGCAATTGGGAACAACAGCAACTCACAACCCACATAAAATCACAGAGCGGGGTCAGCGCATGCTGAGGCACACAGTGCGCAGAAGTCGCCAACTTTCTGCAGATTCAATAGCTACAGACCTCCAAACTTTGTGTGTCCTTCAGATTAGCTCAAGAACAGTGTGTAGAGAGCTTCATGGAATGGGTTTCCATGGCCGAGCAGCTGCATCCAAGCCTTACATCACCAAGTGCAATGCAAAGCGTCGGATGCAGTGGTGTAAAGCACACCGCCACTGGACTCTAGAGCAGTGGAGACGTGTTCTCTGGAGTGACGAATCACGCTTCTCTGTCTGGCAATCCGATGGACGAGTCTAGGTTTGGTGGTTTCCAGGAGAATGGTCCTTGCCTGACTGCATTGTGCCAAGTGTAAAGTTTGATGGAGGGGGGATTATGGGGTGGGGTTGTTTTTCAGGGGTTGGGCTTGGCCCCTTAGTTCCAGTGAAAGGAACTCTTAATGCTTCAGCATACCAAGACATTTTGGACAATTTCATGCTCCCAACTTTGTGGATGGCCCCTTCCTGTTCCAACATGACTGCGCACCAGTGCACAAAGCAAGGGCCATAAAGACATGGATGAGTGAGTTTGGTGTGGAGGAACTTGACTGGCCTGCACAGAGTCCTGACCTCAACCTAACAGAACACCTTTGGGATGAATTAGAGTGGAGACTGTGAGCCAGGCCTTGTCGCCAACATCACTGCCTGACCTCACAAATGCACTTCTAGAAGAATGGTCAAAAATTCCCATAAACACACTCCTAAACCATTGTTTGTCCATTATGTAGTCATATTTAGTTTTATTTAATGCTCATTGTTGCGTTCATCGAAATACAACAGAAGACCTGCATTCAGTGATAATATTTACATTTTATTCCTACATTTTTTTTGTACATCTATCCTTTGACTTGACAGGTGAGGATCAAAAACATACATGGTTTCTACTCTCTCTATACAAAAAGTAACCCCTTTGCATTAATGTGATTATATTCTATAACAATGCAATTCAAAAGATTAAAAATGAATTACACTGGAAATTCAGCACAGTGTAACTACTGCAGTTACTGATGTACAACTTTATCAAAGAGACCAAAGTCACTTGGTTGTTTTTAACCGGCGGATACAAATAAATCTTTCATCGTTGGGCGACTTTGTGAATAACGACAGAATCTATGACGACACGTTGATCAGGTGACAACAGGCATGTCCTTGAAGTTCCAGCCAGTTACTGATTTTCTTGACCCTTAACATGATGCAAATAGCAGCTTGAGTGTAATAGAAAACTGGACATCTAAAAATCCCACTTTAGTTCACAGCATTGAGTGAAGGAAAAAAATAAAGCGCCAAATTTAAAGTCAGCTCATACAGAGGCAAAATTAAATTACACAGAACTTCATCAGATACATATTCAGGTGGGGTTTTAATTATTGTACATGTGGTTGAACTACAAAAATTGATGTACCACGGTCATATTGGAGACAGGATTTGTATGAATGTCTGCTACAGTAACTATAACACCAGTGTGACACAAATGTGTAATTTCATTCCAAGCAGGGCAAAGAGAAACTAAAATGAAATAAAATAAAATAAAATTCTTTACATTTCATATCTCTTTAGGTGGATAGTTTCAGGCGAGACTTTAAACTTATTTCTCTAAGCCATGATTACATAAAGCGAGGGTAGAGATGGCATAAGTTCACGGAAGTGAGTAACGAATCATCACAAGCGTACAGTGAGAAATGGACCCTTAGAAAAACTGAGGCGGCAAACAGTCAGCTGAAGAAAGCGGGTTTGTAGTTTTTAGTTCTTGGCGGCATCAACCTGTCTCGTCCAGTTTTCCTCTTCGATTCCAGAGTCATACTCCTCCTCAGATGGGTCTTTAGCTGGAGCTCTGAGTGGAGAGAGCAAAACAGTCAAAGAGATTAATTCACGCAGTACATTCAAAGAGACAGCAATGTGTTTTGGTTTACTTGGAGAGTTAAAGAGATAGTTCTCCCAAAAATGTAAATTATCCCATGATTTACTCACCCTCAAGCCATCCTAGATGTGTATGACTATCTTCTTTCAGACTAACACAATCAGAGTTATATTAAAAATATTTTGGCTCTTCCTAGCTTTATAATGGGAGTGAATAGTAACTGATATTTTGAAGCCCAAAAAAGCACATCCATCCATCATAAAAGTAATCCATACGACTCCAGGGGGGTTAATAAAGGCCCTCTGAAGAGAAGCGATGGGTTTTTATAAGAAAAATATCCATGTTTATAAACTAGAATCACAGATGAACGCAGAAGCGCAGAAGATAGAGCAAAACAAAACACCGGTCATGAATTAGAAGTCTAAAATGAAAATTTTTAAGGAGAAATGTCAGAGGAGCTTGAGATTGTTGCTCAGCCCCATTTGTTTGAACATAAACATGGATATTTTTCTTACAAAAATGCATCGCTTCAGAAGGCCTTTATTAATCCCCTGGAGTCGTATAGATTACTTTTATGATGGATGGATGCACTTTTTTTGGGCTTCAAAACTTCACACCCCATTCACTCCCATTATAAAGCTTGGAAGAGCCAGGATATATTTAAATATAACTCTGATTGTGTTTGACTGAAAGAAGAAAGTCATATACACCTAGGATGGCTTGAGGGCGAGTAAATCATGGGATAATTATCTATCTAATTAACTATCCCTTTAAGCTATCAAGCGTATTTACAAATTCTCAATATGTACAAATCTAACAACAATTTAATAAATAATTAAATGAACCCACAATGAGGAACCATTACTTCTTTGCATTAAAAAAAAATATATATATATACTGAGCAGATAAAATACTTTATTGATTTTAATTAGGGTACAACGGGGCTAAAGGCACTGTGGGGGAAAAGGCGCCTTTGATTTTATTTTCCTCTAAACCACTAGATGGTACAAAAACTTGCCACAGCACTTTCCTAAACATCCGCTTTTCAAGATACACGTGTAAATTTGTCTCATCTTTGCGGGCAGCAGAGCAAAGTTGATTCTGAGGTAGTTTGATCTAATATTTGATATTTTTAAAATGTTGTAGATTTAAGTAGCAAATGAGAATCAATGAAATTAATGTTTACATTTTGAGACAAAGGTCTTTTTAATGATTTTAAGTTTTGTTAAAGGTAATTAAAGCAAAAGTTTATCAATAATGGAAGAATATGTAAAAGTATGATATTTGGGGTAAAAATTGCTGCTGCTGTTGGGGCGAAAGGCACAATAATTAACATGATTATATGTAAATATATTGAACAAAAATTAAATCTTTTATTTATCAAAATAAACAGAAAATAGTACAAATTTTGTTTTGTTTTGAACAAGTATTAACTTAGACATTATTAAAACATATTATTTTAGCTAAAGTATGTGTATCAATACGCCTGAAAACAGTCCATAGTTCCAGGTGTGTCAGAGGTGGTTTTAAACAATAATTGTTGACAGATAAGATGACAAAATAAACTAGGTCATGTGAGCTCTCACCTTATGTACTGAGGTGTTGCTTTTCCTTGAACCACTTCCTTGTTCACCTCCACTGCCACAATATCAGAATGTGGCACCTCAAACATGGGGTCGAGTAGCAGTTTTTCCTGTTGGGAAATAGTGGCAACTTATGACATCACAAGAGCGCACGTCATTATACAAGCATGCCTTTGAGGAACTGAAATCAATACTAGCAACAAAAACAGCATTCTCTCACCATTATGGATCTAAGCCCACGCGCTCCGGTTTTACGCTCCAGAGCTAATCTGGCGATCGCTCTGAGGGCGTCAGGTGTCACGTTGAGATCACACTAATACAAAACAAACACACAGCACATTCTCTTTTCATTTATGCCACATTTTATCATATTATATTACATTATGTATTACACACACTACCAGTCAAAAGTTTGGACACGGTAAGATTTTTAATGTTTTTAAAAGAAGTTTCGTCTGCTCACCAAGGCTGCATTTATTTAATTAAAAATACAGTAAAAACAGTAATATTGTGAAATATTATTACAATTTAAAATAACTGTGTTCCATTTGAAAATATTTTAAAATATAATTTATTCTTGTGTTGGCAAAGCTGAATTTTCAGATATTTTCAAATAGAACACAGTTATTTTAAACTGTAATAATATTTCACAATATTACTGTTTTTACTGTATTTTTAATTAAATAAATGCAGCCTTGGTGAGCAGATGAAACTTCTTTTAAAAACATAAAAAATCTTACCGTGTCCAAACTTTTGACTGGTAGTGTATATATTTGCTGAATTTGTAGCACTATAAACCAAGTATTTAATAATATATTAATATAATTAAAAAGAATAATAATGATAGAAAGAAAAATGTTCAAAATGAGATAAGACAATAAAAATTATATTATTTTGAATTATTATTTTATAAACATTTTATTTTGTAATTTTAGGGTTTGGCATCTCCATGTGGTTGTGTTCAGTATTACAACTTCAATAAAATAAAAACAAGCTCTTTGCTTTGGCAATGTACACATACTGTATACTAGGGGTGTAACGGGACATGTATTTGTCCCGAACTGTATGGTACAGACATCACGGTTTAGTTCACGTCAGACGATGAATACAGTCAATCACAGGTGATCCACACTCCAACCCAGAAGGGGGCGCACGCGGTAATGCAACACTGTTTGTTAACCGCCACAACAGGAAAAAGAGCAGAAGAAGAAGAGACGATCTATGCATAGATATGTTTATGTGTAATCTCTCAACCAGTGTTTTAACTGCGGAAAGACATCAATAAAACGGTTTGAGAATAATATCTCACGTAGCATTACATTCACCTCAGGCAAATCATTTAGTGTCCACAGCATGTTAGTTCACTAGAGAAATGAAGCATTTCACTGAATATATGCACTATATTAGCTCATATATTCATAATATTTACTTTACCTGTTAGTAATGTCTTAATTATTTAATATATGTTTAAATTTTCATGAAACGTACCAAACCGTCATGTTTGTGTACCGTTATACCCTTACCCCTATGTACACTGAGAAGTTTTTTTTTTTGTGTGTGTGCATAAATTTATGAATCATATGGAGTCCTTATATCATTTGGATTTATGAATCATATGGACTCCTTATATTTGGTTATTAAACGTCCTTTTGGAGTCTTCAAGTGTCCTTTTTGGGAAAGACACCTAAATTTATCTTGAAAAAAGCTTGCAGAAAATACAGTTTTGTGAGAATCATCCATCAACCTGATGGTTTACTTTGCTGGATATAGCAAATGATGACAAAATAAATGTGTTAAACAAGATAAATGATGTATGCTTATTAATTTCACAATAAATAAGCGATTAATCGCACAAAAAGGGTGCAATTAAAAATTTTAGTCTACTGACAGCCTAGTTTGTATATTAGGTACCAACCTTATCCATGCTGAAGAGAGCCTGATACTGAGGCACAACAGCATTGCGTGGCTCCGTAAGGATCCGCACCAGCGTCTCCTCATCCAGACTGTGCAGTGGAACCACAACGGGAAGACGGCCCACAAACTCAGGAATCATGCCGAATTCAATGAGGTCTCTGGCCTCCACGTGTTTCAGAAGTCGGTCCTTCTCCTCGATCTCAGCCACTGCGTCCACCTCTCCACCTGTGGTGTTAGCCAGGTCAGCCGCTGCTGCCGCCCTTCGACCTTTCCCCATGTTAGACGGTGTTCCAAACCCAAGGTACTACATATGGAATATAAAGGCAAGGGCACATTATATATACATGTATACAACACTGTTCAGAAGTTTAGGCTCAGAAAGATTTTTTTATGTTATTGAAAGAAGTCTCTCATGCTCACAAAGGATGCATTTACTTGATCAAAATACAGTAAAAACATTTAATACTGTAAAATATTATTACAATTTAAAACAGCAGTCGGGAACCTGTGGCTCGCGAGCCACACCTGGCATTGACAAAGTAGTTCACCGGCCATGTGCATTTTCAGTGTCACAACAAGAATCAATGGCAAACCATGGCAAAAAGATCGATTATTAGAACAGCAGCAAAAATTTCAAAGTATGTATATATATACACTATATTGCCAAAAGTTTTGGGACGCCTGCCTTTACATGCACATGAACTTTAATGACATCCCATTCTTAATCCGTAGGGTTTAAATGGAGTTGGCCCACCCTTTGCAGCTATTACAGCCTTTTTATAACTTACAACAGAATTTTTGATCATTCTTCTAGAAGCGCATTTGTGAGGTCAGGCAGTGATGTTGGACGAGAAGGCCTGGCTCACAGTTTCCGCTCTAATTCATCCCAAAGGTGTTCTGTTAGGTTGAGGTCAGGACTCTGTGCAGGCCAGTCAAGTTCCTCCACACCAAACTCACTCATCCATGTCTTTATGGATCTTTCTTTGTGCACTGGTGCGTAGTCATGTTGGAACAGGAAGGGGCCATTCCCAAACTGTTCCCACAAAGTTTGGAGCATGAAATTGTCCAAAATGTCTTGGTATGCTGAAGCATTAAGAGTTCCTTTCACTGGAATTAAAAACAACCCCACACCAAACGTTACACTTGGCACAATGCAGTCAGGCAAGTACCGTTCTCCTGGCAACCGCCAAACCCAGACTCGTCCATCGGATTGCCAGACAGAGAAGCGTGATTCGTCACTCCAGAGAACATGTCTCCACTGCTCTAGAGTCCAGTGGCGGAGTGCTTTACACCACTGCATCTGATGCTTTGCACTTGGTGATGTAAGGCTTGTATGCAGCTGCTCGGCCATGGAAACCCATTCCATGATAGTGTAAGACGAGCATTTGTGGTTAAAAAGTATATACATTTATATTATTTTTAGAAAATGACCGATCATTTCTCTAGTTAAGACCCTTATTCCTCGTCTGGGATCGTGTAGAGCTCTTTGAAGATGCACTGAAACTGATATTTGGACCTTCAACTTGTTGAACCCCAGTGAAGTCCACTATATGGAGAAAAATCCTGGAATGTTTTCCTCAAAAACCTTAATTTCTTTTCGACTTCAGACTTTTCGAATTTTAATTCTGAAGTGAACTAATCCTTTAAGGCCTTTGGTCCATTGATTCATACTTTTATTATAAATTAGAATAAATTTGCTGAAGGAAATTAAATACTAAATTTAAGATAACCGAGCTATTCTTTCATAATTTTGGTAATAAAGCCTTGTTGTTCTGCGTCAACATTCAGAACTTACCTTCTCATTCTTTCTCCTGCTGATGATACGGTCAAGTCCATTAAATGCTCCAGATGCTACAAACAGGATGTTGGTGGTGTCAACTTGCACAGTTTCACCTCTCAGCTTCCTGGTGTTCTTCTCAGGAACATTAACAATAGTGCCTTCCAGCAGCTTCAGTAAACCCTACAAAAATAACCTAACGTTATCCATCACAACAAAAACACGATTACAATTTAGGTTATTTTGAAAATCTTGCTGTGAAGACATCAGATTTTTAGGTATGACTAAAATCTGTTTTCTGTAGCCATAAAAAAATGATTTGCAGAAGCCGCATTTTGCACAAAATCACTTTCCAGAACATTCTCGTTCACTGTTCCTTGCTGGTGGAACGATCTTCCTGCCTTCATCCGCAATGCAGAATCCCTGGCAATATTCAAAAGACAGCTGAAAACTCATCTGTTTCGTGAGCACTTATCCTCATCCTAAAAAAAAAAAATGTCTATACCTATCCCTTCACTTCCTTTAATCCCTCTCTATTGTAGCTTATGATACTCTGAGCACTGCCTAAAACTTGTATTGTGAGCACTTCTTGTGTCTATTTGCCTCGTCATGACAACTCGCTTGTTGTATTCCTCACTTGTAAGTCGCTTTGGATAAAATCGTCTGCCAAATGAATAAATGTAAATGTAAATGTAAAAATAAATACATCACACGTTATGGTTAGTGTTTAAAGAAGTACACTAGAAATACAGAAGTGAGATTCCAAGAATACCAAACAGTGTTTCTGTAAATCTTTAACAGCCATGTGAGATTTCTTGTTATTTAGGTCAAAGTTCAGCTGAACACTTCTGAAGTAATCTAGGACACAGAATCAGCTTCATTTTTTTTTAAATTGCCAACCTGCTGCACTCCTTCTCCTCCCACGTCCCTTAACTGATGGATCCCAGGAACGCTGCCAATCTTGTCCACTTCGTCCAAGAACACGATACCTAAAAACAATTTCAACATCTTTAATGAGGAACTCATTGCACAACATGGTTTTGGATATTTCCTACATGTGGGTAAATGTCACAGGAAGTCTCTGTTACCTTGCTGAGCTTTCTCGATCACATAGTTGGCGTCCTGCAGAAGCTTTGCGATGACTGACTCTATGTCTTCTCCCACGTACCCCGCCTGGGTGAGGGTGGTGCAGTCACAGATTGCAAAGGGAACATCCAGGCATTTGGCCAGCGTTTGGGCCAGAAGTGTTTTCCCTGTCACACAACTCAGTTAGGTTTCTAGTTTTTCCACATTACCACACTTAAAACATACACTAACGTTCAAAGGTTTAGGGTCGCTAAATTGTTTTTGAAAGAGGTCTTGACTCCTATGCTCACCAAGGCTGCATTTATTTGATCAAAAATACAGTAAAAACAGAAATATTATGAAATAACATGTTCTAAAAATGTAATTTATTTCTTTGATGGAAAGGGTTCGTACAGATACTTTAAAATGAAATTCCAGGACTTTTCAAGCACTACTTTTTTGGTTTTCAAGGACTACAATCAAAGATTTCACTTATCAAACAAGATCTTTATTATCTTTCAAATTCTAAAAAAAAGTAAATAGATAAATAAAAATAAACTAATAAAAAAAGGTACAAAAAATGTGCAGCACGTGCAATAACTGTGGTAACTTTAACCATTGAAAGCATACTATGACAAAGATATCGCTTTCCTTATTCGAACTGATATTTTCTCCCATGACTGAAGAATGAAAGCTGTATCATATACTTGGATATTTATATATGCAATATAATGCTCATAGCCATGCAAAATGGCTCTATATGTATATCAGATGGGCTGTAGTGTGAAAAGATTGTTTCATCCATAAAATTAAACATTAATTTCATATATATTGTCTTTCAATTATTCAAGCACTTTTCAAGTAGCTTTTCATAAATATGGGTGTTTTCAAGGGTTTTCCAGGACTTAAATTTCAAAAAGTCAAATTCAAGTACTTTAAGCGCCCTGGTTTAAGTGTCACACGATTCCTCAGAAATTAATCTAATATGCATAAACATTTCTTATTATTATCAATGTTGAAAACAGTTGTGCTGCTGCTTAATATTTTTGTGGAAACATACTTTTTTTCAGGTTTCTTTGATGATTAGAAAGTTCAAAACAGGGGTGCTGCACTTTTTTTTTTAAATCAAATTTAAAACTTAAGACCTTTTTAAGACCTGAAAACATGAAAATGAATATCATAAGGAATATGCACATAAAAATAGAGATTTCACTTCTACTGTTACTGAAATTTTGGTAGGCTACATAGTTTTCACTATGAGATGGATAGCCTAATTGTTATATAATTCAGATGGGCTACAGGTGTTTATTTTTAAATGTGATCGTTAGTACATTTTACCAGTATTTACCATACTTTCAATACAAAAATTAAAATATGAAAAATATTCTATATACATTTTTTTTTTAAAAATAAAAGCATTTCCTTTACAAAATACAAGTCTTGGGCCCTGTTTACACTAGTGCGTTTTAAAATGAAAGCAATCCTTGTCTACACTGGCGTTTCCACAGCGTTTCAGAAGCGATCTCCGTCTACACTACACAACCAAAAACACGTCACATGACCGTTCATGCACGTACAAGTGTGAACAGTTGCCTCTTGAGCATATAGGTAGCTGCAGTATTAAAAGAAAAATGCTAAGTTTAACTACACAATAGCTGCTCAAAATGACAACAAAGCCAGTTCAGTTCAGTCTCCATGTTATTGTTTACACGGTCGTCAAGGATACGCAGAGCGAACGTGGGCAGCCATACCATCGTTTTCAAATGTCTTCATTTTGGTCTGTTTACACTGAAACTCAACCCCAGCATTTCAAACCAAAACAGGGTCTGCAGTGTTTTTGAAAGTCTCCGTATTCGAGGGTCAAAAACACTGGCGTAGTGTAAACGACAGGTGTAACCATAGCAAAACGTATGCTTTTTAAAACGAAAACACACTCGAGTAAACGGGGCCTTTTTCCAAAAGGTACGTCTTGAAAAAGGGGGGGCCTACAGTCAGAGAGTGAATGTGCGTTTTCATTCAGCGCGTCTCCTTCGCTCATTCATGCTTCTCATCCGTGTTGGGCTTGTTTACATCAGAGTGCGGATGCCTCTTTGACGTAGTGCACACGCAATGTTGTACATTTTAACCAGCTGATGGAAAAGTATTCTAAAATGCATTCTAAAAAATAAATTCAAAATTCGCCTTCATTCCCATAGTACCAAATTTAAACCTCTTGTGGCATAAAATTCTTGGCTTCATTGCCGTCACTGGTTGTTGCCAACCATCTCCAAAACCAGTCATCTTTGAGTTAAATTTGCACTTTCCCATTTTGCTCGAATTTGCGACTCACCTTCCCGACTCATCTCTGGTGAAGCACATGTGACTTGTGTAAAAAAAAAAAAAAAAAGACGTACATAACACGGTCAAGTTGCAAACTGGGTAAAAAACTTGGTGCTATACAGCCGAAAAGCATAGATTTTTTGATCAGATTTAAGACCTCATCTTAAAATGTAATACCTAGCAGAACAAAATACAAATATTTCAGACTTTTTAACGCGCTGCGGGAACCCTGCAAAAGAACAGCGTTTATTTGAATTCGAAATCTTTGGTATTATTATAAATGTCATTACTGTATTATTACTGTCACTTTTGATCAATTTAATGTGTCCTTGCTGAAAGTACTCTCTGCTCCGTTTAATTAGAAATTAAATTAGACTTCTGTCAAATGGTACACAACACAGAGGGTGTGTTTCAGTCTCACCAGAGCCAGTGGGGCCCAGCAGCACTATGTTGCTCTTCTCTAGTTTGATGTCGGTGTGTGTGGAGTCCAGCACTTCTCCTCCTCTCTTCTCTGGAGCTGCCTGCTGGTTCATCTGCTGCTGCATGGAGGCACCCAGAGCGTTTCCATGAGGACTGATCCCTGCGATCTGGAGCAGCTCTGGACAAATTAAACAACAACAGCAAACAAACAAACAAAAAATTAAATTATCGAGTATGTCCCTCACTTTACAAAAACAAACCTAGAGAGTGCACACATATTCTATGTGATGTAGTCTAGTAGGTTAGACAAGAACTTGCACATTTAGACACTTTCACTGCGTGATTTAGTCTATTAAAAAGCATTTAGATTGCACCCAACATTCAAGAGGGCAAAAATACCTCTGTATGTCTTTAATATTTATATAATTTAATAGAGTTAAAGGATTAGTTCACTTTCAAATGAAAATTACCCCAAGCTTTTCTCACCATCAAGCCATTCTAGGTGTATATGATTTTCTTCTTTCTGATGAACACAGTTGGAGTTATATTAATAAATATCCTGACGCATCCGAGTTTTATAATGGCAGTGAACGATATCAGCGAGTATGAGCTTGATGGTATGAGCTCAGATTGTGTTCATCTGAAAGAAGAAAGTCATATACACCTAGGATGGCTGGAGGGTGAGTAAAGCTTGGAATAATTTCCATTTCAAAGTGAACTAATCCTTTACTTACTTTATCACAAATAGTGCTGTTTTTTCTCAAATTCATTCCTGAATGAATCAGCCATTTGAATGAATCAGTTGAAACTCAATGACTCACTCATTAACAGTGACTTGCTGCCACCTACTAGCAGTTTTAATTTCACATTTAAAGTATCTTTACATTTTTGAAATAATTTCAAATATCAATAATAGATATTTTAATGTTTAAAACATCAAAACATTATTTATGGACTTGTATGGACATGTTAAATGCATTCATGTCCCCTCTGAGCTACATTAAACAGTCTGTGTAAATGCATCTAAATGCCACTTCAGATTCAGCTTCTGTGTTTCCTCAGCATTTAAAGGATGAATTTTGTTGATACAGATTTCCTTTGATTGGTAACAGCAACTGAATTTATTAAGTTAAATAAAAGAATTTGACACAAAAGATGATGCATACATTTAATTAGGTTTAAAAAATGGCTTTATAACAGTAAAAATGCCCCTAAAAAGGTAAAAAAAAAAATTCATTTAAACTTATTGGAAAAGATAATTTCTGTCACTGCTGCAAACTAACCACCGCACAAAATATGAAGAATATCAAAAACTTTAAGAGTCAGCTGTTCACGGCAGCCCAAAACTTGCCAAGGTACTTACATAATAAACACACTCAGCAAAATATCGTCTAATTATCGTTATCGAGAAATTCCAAGAAAATAAAGATATAATTTTTTGTCAATATCGTGCACCCCTAGCATAAATTATGAACTTTTGATTCTTTATTATGTATCTTTGAAAAACTCATCTTAACAAACACGTTCTTATTTATGTAATTAGTCCCGTTTACATAAAGGAATGTTTCAGGTTCAAAACAAGTTTTTGACTTTTTGAGTGGCATACTTTTGATTTGACCACAATAATTTCAACACCTTACTTATCATATTTACAAAATTATAGTTTACAGTAATGTACTTACAAAGGAGGTCAATAGTCTATAGGGCAAGACATTCAAAGAGGGTTTGAATCAAAGCATCCAAAACTCACATTTCTGTTAAACCACTTAAAAAGACTTTGATACAAAGATGTGTATTATTTAAGATTTCATATAAATTTGTAAATATCGAACATTTCTTTATGAGTCATATGGTAAAAAAAATATTGCTACACAAGTCATAATCAAAACTTAATACTTATATACAGGTGCTGGTCATATAATTAGAATATCATCAAAAAGTTGATTTATTTCACTAATTCCATTCAAAAAGTGAAACTTGTATATTATATTCATTCATTACACACAGACTGATATATTTCAAATGTTTATTTCTTTTAATTTTGATGATTATAACTGACAACTAAGGAAAATCCCAAATTCAGTATCTCAGAAAATTAGAATATTGTGAAAAGGTTCAATATTGAAGACACCTGGTGCCACACTCTAATCAGCTAATTAACTCAAAACACCTGCAAAGGCCTTTAAATGGTCTCTCAGTCTAGTTCTGTAGGCTACACAATCATGGGGAAGACTGCTGACTTGACAGTTGTCCAAAAGACGACCACAAGTCGTCTTTTGTGTCTTGCACAAGGAGGGCAAGACACAAAAGGTCATTGCAAAAGAGGCTGGCTGTTCACAGAGCTCTGTGTCCAAGCACATTAATAGAGAGGCAAAGGAAGGAAAAGATGAGGTAGAAAAAAGTGTACAAGCAATAGGGATAACCGCACCCTGGAGAGGATTGTGAAACAAAACCCATTCAAAAATGTGGGGGAGATTCACAAAGAGTGGACTGCAGCTGGAGTCAGTGCTTCAAGAACCACTACGCACAGACGTATGCAAGACATGGGTTTCAGCTGTCGCATTCCTTGTGTCAAGCCACTCTTGAACAACAGACAGCGTCAGAAGCGCCTCGCCTGGGCTAAAGACAAAAAGGACTGGACTGCTGCTGAGTGGTCCAAAGTTATGTTCTCTGATGAAAGTAAATTTTGCAT
This sequence comes from Hypophthalmichthys nobilis, assembly GCA_037950665.1. Taxonomy (NCBI): domain Eukaryota; kingdom Metazoa; phylum Chordata; class Actinopteri; order Cypriniformes; family Xenocyprididae; genus Hypophthalmichthys; species Hypophthalmichthys nobilis. Next base: position 45,957,015 of record CM075470.1, read on the forward strand.
TTCCTTTGGAAATAAGGGTCCCAGAGTCTGGAGGAAGAGAGGAGAGGCACACAATCCACGTTGCTTGAGGTCCAGTGTAAAGTTTCCACAGTCAGTGATGGTTTGGGGTGCCATGTCATCTGCTGGTGTTGGTCCACTGAGGTCCAAGGACAACGCAGCCGTATACCAGGAAGTTTTAGAGCACTTCATGCTTCCTGCTGCTGACCAACTTTATGGAGATGCAGATTTCATTTTCCAACAGGACTTGGCACCTGCACACAGTGCCAAAGCTACCAGTACCTGGTTTAAGGACCATGGTATCCCTGTTCTTAATTGGCCAGCAACTCGCTGATCTTAACCCCATAGAAAATCTATGGGGTATTGTGAAGAGGAAGATGCGATATGCCAGACCCAACAATGCAGAAGAGCTGAAGGCCACTATCAGAGCAACCTGGGCTCTTATAACACCTGAGCAGTGCCACAGACTGATCGACTCCATGCCACGCCGCATTGCTGCAGTAATTCAGGCAAAAGGAGCCCCAACTAAAAGTATTGAGTGCTGTACATGCTCATACTTTTCATGTTCATACTTTTCAGTTGGCCAAGATTTCTAAAAATCCTTTCTTTGTATTGGTCTTAAGTAATATTCTAATTTTCTGAGATACTGAATTTGGGATTTTCCTTAGTTGTCAGTTATAATCATCAAAATTAAAAGAAATAAACATTTGAAATATATCAGTCTGTGTGTAATGAATGAATATAATATACAAGTTTCACTTTTTGAATGGAATTAGTGAAATAAATCAACTTTTTGATGATATTCTAATTATATGACCAGCACCTGTATATATATATATATATATATACACACTTACTTTTTATATAATAAATTAAAATATAAATAGATGAGAAAGAATTTAATATGTTAAGTAAGTTTTAGTTGAAGTACTAAAATCCCTAAAACTAAAAATGAGAAAAATAAATGAGTGTAAATAGAAATATTATAAAAACACAACTAATAAAAATGACAAAAGCACATAAATTATTAAAACTAAATCTGAAATGAAAACTCAAAATATAAAAAAAGCACAAATTTTATATACAAATATCTTGCCAATCACAAATAAGATGCATATCAATAATACTAAAATAACACTAATAATAACAGCACTGAAATGTTAACTCTCTTATTCAGTAAAGACTAGTTGCATCGCACACTGTTAACTGGTAAGGTTAAATTGCTTAGTGTGCACAGCTGCTCTAATCACAGGATCTACAGGGATTTCCTGTGACAAGAACCTCTGAAAGCATATGACAAAAGCAACAAATGAATCAGCAGTCAAATCAGCTCACTAGGACACTTAACTGGTAAAACATGACAGCATTCTTTCGGATACATGCATGGCCACTTACGTAATTATGCAATAATATAATACTTCAACAATGAAAAAGGTTAAAGGAAATGAAGAAAACTGACTACGTGATTTTTTTGGCATTTGTACAACACCCAACATAAATCAAAGCAAACTGAAACAACATAAAACAGATTTGTTTGGAAAAATAAATGGTTTAAAGGACACATACTGTATGGACAATAAGATTATGGATGTTGGCATACACTTACTTGTAAACCTGTATTCGTCCTCTCGCCGCCTTAGCTCTAGCTCTACAGAGAAAGGAGGACAGTTACGACGAAATCACTACCAATTCTCACAGAACAAGAAATCTTGACCAGTTATGTAGATTGCTGCAAAAATGCTTATGAATTGTACAAATGCCAAATGATGATAGATATCATAAAATGCTGCTGTTGGATTAGATACGAATGGACAGAGGACACATCACAATGGAGGTTATATTGGCTTCTGAAGGAGAAGATTAGACGATTCAAGAAGAAACGCAATGGAAAACTATCATGGAAGGATAGTTTTTTTTTTGAAACATGGAATAACTAAAATGGTTAAAAAGACAATTTAACTTAAAGGGGACCTATTATGTCCCTTTTTATAAGATGTAATATAAGTCTCAGGTGTCCCCAGAATGTGTCTGAAGTTTCAGCTCAAAATACCCCACAGATCATTTATTATACCATGTTGTAAATGCCCATTTTTGAGTGGAAGGAAAACATGCCATTTTCATGCATGTGTCTTTAAATGCAAATGAGCTGCTGCTCCCCGCCCCATATCCAGAAGAGGGCAGTGCCTACAGTTCATGCTTCGGATACTAACAAAACATTTGTTTGGTTTTGATTATCATCTCTATCACAATCACGCTCATGTGACATTGCAGTTCATGAAAGTTTATTATCTGCATGCGTTTTAAACCATTTCAGTGTAAACTTCTGAGATATGGTTTTCTGAGCGCACACATTCAAAGCACGCGCACAGAAAGCTGACTGTCAGACGGCACGTCGTGTGAGTATTAAACTAAGTTCTCTTTCACATCTTATTGTGCTTAAACTGTAAAATACACACAAGGTTATGTCAAAAATACACAAAGATCACAAACACAGTTGGTTATATCTGTGAATGTAAACAAGTAAAGAAATCACGTGTATATTAGATCTGTGTATTAAAGTGACAGCAGTGTAATATACAGTACCTATTGTTGTATATGCTGTCAATATGAATCAAACAACAAAAGAAAAACAGAAAATCACTCACTGCTCTTCACTGAATAACTTTAGTAGCTTTAATAAGAATACATTTCTTACTTGAATGCTGCTGTTAAATGCTCTGTCGAGGAGATAAACAGGGCGGACTGTGTACAGCTCACTGAGGGCGGGGTCTATGCTAATAGGGCAGATCGTCACCAGTTGTGGGCAGGGCTTCCCCAATCTTACGTAAGAGAAGGGGGAAATCTGGAACCGCTCATTTGAAGAGACTGTTTATGATTTATGGGGATTATAAAAAAAAAAGGAGTGGGTGGATTTTTACCATTATAGTATGGTTGTTTACACACACTGTGGACACACCTCTGTGTTCAAACACCTTATAAAAGTGAATTTTGCATAATAGGTCCCCTTTAACTAATGTGACATTTCTGGGTAAAACAGTATATTCAGAGGAAATTAATGTAGAGGAGGAGTTGCAGCGATCATTATTACTACTATTGCTTATATTTATGTTTTGCATTTAAATAAATGTACATTTAAAAAGCTAAATGGGTCCCTTTTAATTTGATGTTGTCTTTAAAGCACAAATATCTGTGTGTTTTAGTTGCTTTAGTTGTTTTAGGGTCACTTCTTCATTTTGCTTTCAGCTGACACCTGGCTTTCTGAGGACATGAATTTAATTTGTATCCTTTAATAGATTCATTTCCTAATGGCTATGATATTCTTACATAAGACCTGTTTAGTGAAAACCACCTGTTCCTACCTTCTGTGTGTTTTACACACACATGAACACTCTGCAGTACAAACCTCGAGGAGTGAGGGAGGCCTGTTTCTCCACCTCCACCTGCTGCTGTCTGGAGCCTGCCGGCATGTTGTTGTAGATGCGTTTATAATGGTTGTAAACAGCCACTGACAGAACCTTCTTAGCATGGTCCTGACCCACAACATACTTATCCAGATAAGCAAAGATCTGCGAGAAAACAAAAACAGAGAGATTATATACAAAGCTGGAGACAACCAGCTAGATAATCCTGTCACAAGGTGTTCTACTGCTTTCAAATCTCAAAGTTAAATGAATATCTACCTTTTTAGGTGGTGGAGGGGGTTTCTGCTGGAAAGCCAACTTGACAGCTTCTGCTGCGGATTCCGGGTCTTTACTCAAACTCTTCTTAGTATCCGTTTCGGAAAGCACCACGAAAAAGTGGTGGCATTTTTCACATTTCACAAAACGAGTTGATGCTACACAAGAGAAATAACATCTTAGTGTAATCTTATTAAAGGGGACCTATTTATGCAAAATAAGTCTCTGGTGTCCCCAGAGTGTGTTTGTGAAGTTTTAGCTCAAAACACCATGTTAAAATTGCCACTTTTTGGGGGTGAGTGTGTCCCTTTAAATGCAAATGAGCTGCTGCTCACTGCCCCCTTTCAAGAAGAGGGTGGAGCTTCAAGATCTCCAGCATACTGGTGTAGTACAGATTGCCAGAACACCGGCAACAACAAAACAGGACAATCTCACACTGTGAAAATGTCAGAAACTGTCAGTAGCGGTGTTCTTAGACCCTCGTTTGTAAAGCAGTCCAGTGCAAAATGATTGGTGCTAATGTATAAAACTTTACTAATTTTCTTCGGGACATTTCCTTTGAATATGAAATTTAACTACAATGTCCTCAGTAGCCACATTTCCACTGTCGGGCCTGTGTGAGCCAGTGTGAGCCAGAGCTAACAACGTGCCGTGCTGGGCCAATATCCCTGGACCTTAAGCACTGAGGCCAAAATCAAGTTGTATTTCCACTGTCGGGCCAGTAGCCCCGCAGCACTTCCCTAAAACCCACCCTTAACACGCCCCACAAAACATTTCAAAATGTCTTAAATGTTAAAGTTAGCTAGTAGCTTGGGAAACGAGCAGCGGTGTTGACCTTCTCCTGACTCAGGTAAACTCCGCCTCTGTTAATGACCACTCCTCAAGCCCCAGTTGGCCCGCTTTGGACCAAGGTAGTCGGCAGGCCAAAAAACCCTAGCCGTTGTCCCCGAGGAAGCCCCGACGAGGCCCGATCAAATCCCGGGAGTGACAGTGGAAACACGACTGGCCCTAGCATGCACTAGCATGCTCGCCTTTGGCCCGACAGTGGAAACATGGCTTGTGACTCCAATGGCGGGAGTCTATGGAGATTCTTACGCTGCATTTACACGGGGCGTCTGCGTTAATGTTTCTCATTTACTTTGAATGGGTGACGTCATGCATTGCCGAACTGAATTGTGGGTTCCGTCGCGACGCTTTACTCGCGGCAGAAGTTGAATATTTCTCAACTTTTCAAGTGCCAACGCAGGCGTCAGCCAATCAGATCACAGATGCTAGCCAATTGCGTTCATGCAACACTGGAAAGTAATGTGATTGGCTGTTGTACTATGACGGTTGCGTCAGCTCAAGCTTCAGACACGCCCTCCGTCAAGCGTTGATACTGACGCTTCATATGAAAGCAGCATTATGTTCATTGGTACATTCCAAAACATAACACTTGTAATGCCTCTTTGGCACAGACGTACAACTCCAGCTGCTACAGCGGACTCTGTGCTTCTCACTCAGGGCTGTGTCTATGCTAATAGGTATATTGTCTCCAGCTGTGGGCGGGGCTTCTCCCTACGATGACGTCATCATAGGGGAGAATCTGAATCAGCTCATTTGAAAGGTACTAAAGACATCGTTAAAACAGTCAACGTGACTGCAGTGGTTCAACCTTAATGTTATGAAGTGACGAGAATACTTTTTGTGTGCAAAAACAAAACAAAAATAACGACTTTATTCAAAAAATTTTCCTGTCAGTCTGTTAAGCAGTTGGTGCAGTGCTGCGTTTCCGTGTTTACATTCGAATGCCAGCTCATTATTGGCCGGCTCCTGTGTCCGCATCACCCGCATGCCTTATGCTGCTCACGTGAACAGGCGTCGGCCAATACTTAGCTGCCGTTCGGACGTAGAACCTGGAAACTACAACGACAATAAATGTAACAGAGGAGAGACGAAGTCGTTTTGTTTTTGCGCACAAAAAGTATTCTTGTCGCTTCGTAACATTAAGGTTGAACCACTGTAGTCACGTTGACTATTTTAACCATGTTTTTACTACTTTTCTGGACATTGAATGTGGTAATTTCGTTGCTTTCTATGGAGGATAAGAAACCTCTCGGACTTCATCAAAATATCTTAATTTGTGTTCTGAAGATGAACGAAGGTCTTACAGGTGTAGAACGACATGAGGGTGAGTAATTAATGACAGAATTTTCATTTTTTGGTGAACTAACCCTTTAACAAGTGATGCAATCTCAATTTTTTTTTACTTTTAACTAAGCATCTTTTAAACCTTGTTACTAATTAAAGCACCAGCAGATGAAAAAGCTACTTCTTGCGTGTGATTTATTTTTAGCATTGAACAGTTAGTTCAGTAAACACTCTGGCCTACTTAAACACGCACGAGGCCAAAAGAAACCATAACTCTTTGGAAACAAGGTCAGTAATAAAAAAAATAAAAAATTAGGTAATCATCTTGAGTAATCCCATATTAAACACAGCAGGCAAACATCTATGTAAAAAAAATGAACAAAATCAAATAAAAATAAAATGATAACAAAACAGAAAATTAAATAATACAAAATAAATCAAGTACTCACAAACGAATGTTTCTACATGTGTGCAAGGATCTCCACATTTAGGGCACCTCAGCTGACTTCCTCCTTTGCCAGAATTACTAGAGCTGGTTCTCTTTCCACTTCCTTCACCAACAGATTTCTTAAAAGGGAGACAAAGATTAAAACAAAATAATTTCCAGGAAGAGGATGAATATAATAAGTTGTTATTTAAGTTGTTATTTCCTACTCAAACCCTTGTCAGAGAACAGGGAGTGTATGATAAGTATCATAATACCTTTCCACCATCTCCATCTTTCATCCCATCTTTTGAAGCAAAATACACAGCCGACTCTGAGAAGGACCTCACGGGGATGCGGCGTGCCAGACGAACCTCACGAGCCCCCGGACGGCTCAGTGACAGTAACTGGACTCTGGAACCTGATATTCCTGTGTCACAAACACAAACATGAGACCTTCAGGAGGGAATTCACCCAAAATAACAATGACATGATGCCAGTTATGAAATCATATTATTTAGAGTGCCTCTAGAGGACAAAAAGTACACTTTACTGGAACAGAAATCAAATATCCAACCAATAAAACAATGTTTATCAGACTATAGAAGTCTTGACAAATAAAGCTATTCATTTTTAATATTATGAATCTTGAAATAACAACCAGGCCAACCTAACAGCCAAATAAATAATGACACCTTAAACAACATAACAATCCCTAAATAAAATCATTATTGGCAATGGCAATTTATTTATATAGCACAATTAAATACAACCTACATTGTCCAATGTGCTTTACAATAGCTAAAAACATAGAAAAACAAAAAATAGTAAAAAAAAAAAAAAAAAAAAGGAAAATTATTAAGCAATAAAACATATACACAGAGAATTGTAGAAAAATACCATAAAATAAACTAGATATTAGTGCTTCAGCGTTACAGTATAACAATAAAATACAATGTAAGGGTGCTTCAACTTGTATTATATGCTTTGTCAAACAAATATGTTTTTAACTTAGATTTAAAAACAGATAAAAATGAAGCCAGTCTAATCGATTATTGGCTCGTAGTTGAACATTTTAATAAACAATATGGTTATATAGACAATGTTGCTTATGTACAGCAATAGATGTAACGTACTAGTCAACAACTGTCCAATTATTTTTTAACTTTACAAAGCACTTGAATCTATTTTTCTGTATGAAGGTTGATGTATATGTTTTTGTATCTTTATGGTTTGTTTATATATTGTTAGCGCACATGCAGCAGCGCTAGCAAACTAACTAGCTAAGAAACAAACATTAATATTTCTCAAAATATGACTTTCTTCTTACCTTTGTGAGCAGAATTTATGAGTTTTCTCGCTGCTGAAGCACACGTACACGACATGTTTCAGAGTTGTTTTGTTTTTTACAAACTGAATCGGTTGATTTTGAGAAGCGCTGGGAGGTTAGCGCTAGCTGAGAGCTAACCCACTGAAAGCCATTCAATACAGGCCCAACAATAATAAATTACTTAAACCGAATCTGTGAATTACATAAAAATCAATCAAACATATTAATATACGAAATGCGTTATTTTGGGAGCTGCTGTACGCAGCTGAACTAAACACACACTGCTGTCTGAACTAGACACTGTGATACAAGTAAACAACTGATGACACTCTTATTAACTGAATCATTCTGACAGAGAATCATTTGAGTCAGTGAATCAATCTGCGAAGATTCAAAGAATCATTAGGGTCAGTGAATCGCGAATTCATTTAATAACGAATCAAATGAATCGATAAATCACTAAAGCAAGTGAATCAATCTGTAACAATGAACATATTGTTACAGCAAGTCTAGCACTACACCGGTACAATACACACTCCCCACCACAGAAATAAATAACTGTAACAGAGGAAAGTACAACGTGTACGTATCAGTGTAACACAATTACTAATTAAACAACCTAAAAGATAAACTTTGCAATCTACATGCTGATTTTTATTAAACAACATAAAATTGTGAAAAAATATTTTTTTCTTTTGTTTTTGGGTGAACTGTCCCTTTAATAGCGCTCGCCAACGCGCATGCGCGCAGCTAGCAGTCGCTGATAGGCTAGTGTGATCGTGTGCAGTCAATCGTTTGCTGGCTGCGGAAGCTGTTATCATGTGATTTAGCGAAAGGATACAATGTTTTTCAAATCTGTGGATGAAAGGCATTAAAAGGTGATTTATTTCAAGAATCAACACGGTAACATTCTCTCATCTATCGCTCGAAATGGTCTCCCGATTAATGTCGTCGTGAAACGTATACAAACAATATTTTTGTAGGGGCAGATGGTGTATTTTTGAGCATCTTAAACACTCTTATGAAGGTTTTTATGATTATCTTAGAGACAACATCATTTTATATAGTCTTATAATTGCAGGAAGTGTGTATGTGCGTTCAGTTGTCGCATGAACTCACTAGACTAGACGATTTTGTAATCTAGTCACATGTTTTCTATGGTGAAATACATGAAAGGGGTGTAAAATCAATGAAGATTGACAATTAATCTTTTATATGAAGTGAAATTTCACAAAATACCTCTTATTTTTTCTATATTTCAAGTATTGAGTTGGTCATGTCAGTTATCCTGAGACTTGCACTTATTTAATCAGACATTTCATTAACATTTCAGCAATGGAGGAGATAAGAGTATCTCCTGATTATAACTGGTTCAGAAGCACTGTACCTCTGAAAAGAGTAAGTCTATCTATCTATCTATCATCTATCTCTATCTATCTATCTAAGCAACTTTTTTCATTTGAATTAAGGTAGAAAACAGGATGCTAATTTTCATTTGTCATTGTTCATTGTCATGTAAGAAAGCAGAATTAAAATGAAAGAAAAAAATCATAGAACTGCTGTAAATGTAAATTTATAAAAATATGTATTTTTTCAGTGTCATGTGATACTGATGTAGAACATTTCTGCTTTTGTGTCTTCTTCAGATAATTGTGGATGACGATGACAGTAAAGTCTGGTCGTTGTATGATGCTGGGCCGAAAAATATCAGATGTCCCATCATCTTCCTCCCACCCGTGAGCGGCACCGCAGAGGTTTTCTTCCAGCAGGTGCTGGCTCTCTCCGGATGGGGCTACCGCGTCATCTCGGTATGTCTCTCACACATATACTAGAGATAGACCTGCTGGAAGACAACAATTGATTTGTTTGGTTGCTTCAAACATGGCAATTTATGTAACTAACATGCCCTTGTGCTGCTCTTCTGACATTTATTGCTTGCTTTCTGGTTTCTTCCATGACATGTAACTTGATATTGCTGTATCCAGCTCCAGTATCCTGTCTATTGGGATCTGCTGGAATTTTGTGATGGATTTAGGAAGCTTCTAGACCACTTACAACTAGACAAGGTATGGAAATTTATTATTTTATGCATGCATATGGGAAATCACAAATCTCTTTCACAACCTGTTTTTCGTTCTCCATCTATGTGCAGGTGCACTTGTTTGGCGCTTCTCTGGGTGGATTCCTGGCCCAGAAATTTGCTGAAGTCACGCATAAATCTCCCAGAGTTCACTCTCTGATCCTGTGCAACTCCTTTAGTGACACATCGATCTTCAACCAGACATGGACGGCAAACAGGTAGACTTGTACTGATACCATAATCCAGTGGTAATGTCTCCATCCTTGTGGACTTTTTCTCACGTACACTGTTGCTTTTCTAGTTTCTGGTTGATGCCTGCGTTCATGCTCAAAAAGATTGTGCTTGGTAACTTTGCCAAAGGACCTGTGGACCCAAAAATGGCAGATGCAATTGACTTTATGGTTGACAGAGTGAGTACTTCTACTATACCGATTGTTTTTAAAGCGTTGATGGTATAATTAGTGTAACTAAGTATAATTCTACAACTTAAAATAAATTATGCCACAGAAAAATTCTTAAGAATATAAAAAGAGCATTTATCCATGTTGATATGTTGCCCTACGGACATAAATATGATCATGAAAAATTACCAAGATTTTGTTATACGTGTATCTATGCTAACATTCATTGTGCTTAAATAGTTTGTGGTAGTAAAAAATGTACTTAAAGGGATAGTTCACCCAAAAATGAAAATTATCCCATGATTTACTCACCCTCAAGCCATCCTAGGTGTATATGACTTTCTTCTTTCAGACAAACACAATCAGAGATGTATTTTTGGATTACTTTTATGATCGATGGATGCAGTTATTTTGGGCCCCCTGTTCACTACCATTATAAAGCTTGGAAGACCCATGATATTTTTAAATCTATCTCCGATTGTGTTCGTCTAAAAGAAGATGGTCATATACACCTAGGATGGCTTGAGGGTGAGTAAATCATGGGATCATTTTCATTTTTGGGTAAACTATCCCTTTAAATCAAGTCAAATTTAGTGCTTGTGCTTGAGCTGGATTGATGTAGTTGGTAATAGAACTTATACTGATGTGTGAAAGTAAATTTGTCTCACTCTTTGCTCATTTATCAACAAAGCGTGCTCTGTTTATTTGTGCTTTAGCTGGAAAGCCTGAACCAGAGTGAACTGGCCTCTCGACTCACACTGAACTGCCAAAACTCCTATGTGGAACCTCACAAGATTAAGGATGTTGCTGTCACCATAATGGATGTAGGTCTTTACATTTTATATATATATAATTTTTTCCATTAAGTTTTAACTGTGCATAACTATGGAACTATAACATTAACATAATTTTGCAGTTGGCAAGAAAATAAATATAAATGAACTGTTAAAAACAGTTTAAATTTTGACCTTCTTTTCTCTTAGGTTTTTGATCAGAGTGCTCTGTCACATGAGGCAAAGGAAGAGATGTATAAGCTTTACCCAAATGCTAGAAGAGCTCATCTCAAAACTGGCGGAAACTTCCCCTATCTGTGCAGAAGTGCAGAAGTTAACTTGTACATACAAGTGAGTACACCATTTCAAGTTGTTTAAAGGAATATTTCAACCAAAATGTAAAATTGTCATTATTTACTAAGCCTCATGTTGTTCCAAACCCCAATGATTTTCTTTCTTCCGTGGAACATGTATGAAGAAAATCTGAGGCTTCAAAAACAAAGCAAAAAACCAGCAAAGTAGTCAGATTTGTTTCCGAATCTTAGTCATACGATAGCTTTGTGTGAGAAACGGACAGTTATTTAAAGGGGACCTATAATGCCCCTTTTTACAAGATGTAATATAAGTCACAGGTGTCCCCAGAATGTGTGTGTGAAGTTTCAGCTCCTGCGTTTTTTATGAAAATTTTGGGTTATCGCATAAACCTCTGTATCCGATACGAAGACGTGCATAAACTGCGATGGAAATGCATTTACTGAATAAATCCCTCAATGCGTAACAAAATTTGCCTCAACATAGGATGTAATTGGAGAGGACTGGATTGGATAAGTAGGCCAATCACATCACACAGCATATCAAATGTTGGTTTGGTCATTCTGAAATGCCAGAGACAATGTCTGTGTTAATTGTGTTTCGCCTGTGCACTCTGAGGCAAAAGTAATAGATATTTTGTTAATTTCCCAGGAAGTGACATAGCTAGTGAACAACAACATATATCTCATTCTGTTTTAAAGACATATAGAGCACTTTTGTGATGCTTAAAGGTGTCCTTGATTATGATTTAACTTTTTTAACTTTAGTTGTAATTTTGCTGTAAAGTTCAATGCAAAGGGAGATATTTTCTTTTAAAGAAAACCGCTTTTTAAGGACTACAACAAACGGCTGGTAGGGACTACAACGAAGTTTCTTCCCAAGTTAGTGACATCACAAATCCCAAAATTTACATAAACCCCGCCCCTGAGAACACATAACAAAGGGGGCGAGGCCATGTTGGGCTGCTTTAGAGAAGAGGAAGAGTTGTTGTAGTAGAGTGTTGTTGACATGCTGTCATTTTACACCGGACTGCTTCACAAACGAGGGTCAATTCAACGCTGGATTTGCACAAAAGATTAACATGACGGCACATGCTAGTGGATGAGTTGAATCAACTCCACAGCAACTACATAAATTTATCCACTAACCATTCAGAAACGTCCAGTTTCATTCTAAAAGTTGTAACTTCTTCCTGAGTCTCTCCATCAGTGTCGACTCCGGTTTGAACAATGTAAGGCTGAACACCGTTACTGACAATCCTCATTTTGGCTGCGTGAGATTCTCCAGCTTTGTTGTTGTTGAGCAACCGAAGCGTGAGCTGTTAAAGCTCCGCCTTCTTCTGGAAGGGGGTGGGAGCAGCAGCTCATTTGCATTTAAAGGGACACACAAAAACGGCGTGTTTTTGCTCACACCCAAATAGGGGCAAATTTAACAAGCTATAATAAATGATCTGTGGGGGATTTTGAGCTGAAACTTCACAGACACATTCTGGGGACACCAGAGACTTATATTACATCTTGTGAAAGGGGGCATAATAGGTCCTCTTTAAGCTTAAAATCTGCAGTGAGTGGCAATAAAAACGCTTAATTTGTACTGTTACTCTGGTTTTACTCTGTAGATACACCTGCGTCAGTTTCATGGGACACGATACGCCGCCATCAGTCCAGAGATGGTCAGCGCAGAGGAGCTGGAGGTGCAAAAGACAAATCTGAGCAACAACAGTGAGAGTGATGATGAATCATAGAGAGCCCCACCAGCTTCATACAGACAATCTCTGAATGATGAAGAGATGAATCAGGACCTGAATTTGGCCTGAATTAGCTACACAACATTCAGAGATCACGTTTCGGTATTCTGTTTTTCTATTACCTTAAAGTCAGTTAAATGTGAATGGACTTTAAAGAGCCTATTTTTACTTTATGGAAAATAAACAATATTTTGATATGATATATTATGCCTGTAAATAAGTGAAATTGATTACATAGTTAGGGTTTTCATAGAATGCCATATTTTGACCCGGTTGCCTTACACAATATACATAAAAAGCACGCCTTTGTTGAATTGAGCACTTTTTACTCCTTGACGTTAATTTTCTGCCTTTTGTGCATTGGTGTTGTTTTCTGTTTTGTATTTGTTTCTGTTTTTTTATGTATGAATGTTGTCAGCATAATTTTCTGTTGTTTGTTGGAGTCATGCACTGATATAAAATGAAACTCGTTTCAACACCTGATTGTATAAATCTTTTACTTTTTCCAAATAAGCTATCAGGGGTCCTTGATTTGGAAAAAAGTCCAGTTGTGTCATTATTTACTTAAATAAAGCTATTTAACCACAAAAGCCAGATATTGATAACTGTTATAGATTTGCAATTAATTTAAATTACAATAATTCAATTAAAAGTTTTGCATTTGCTAAACTCATCTCTGCCAGTTACTTTTTTTTTTTTTTTTTTTTTTTTAAATATTCTAATAATAATTCTTCATTGGGTGCAAATCTGCCTTTCAGTGTTTGTAATGTAATAATTTGACCTGATGTTTATTAGTATTATCTTTCCCTGTTGAGAGAAGACCATTTGTAAATACAAGTATACAGTTATAAATCACAAATGAACCACTGAGGCATTAGCATACAATACAAACACAGTTATGGCTATACAGTATTAATTATTCCAGTCTAATCAGAGTGTTTACTTAAGAATCAGATCAATGAACTGCGACTTTATGACATGCAAATATATTCAAGTCTATTCTTAAACCCTATTTAAAGTACAAGCATGTTTTTGGACCAGTATCATCTAATTACTCTGGTATATGAATATAGTATTCATTGAGTACCATGATATTATGATCTGATACCATTACTATACCATGATACGGTCACAATATTTTTTGAAGGAGCCAGCACATTAAAGTCGGCATGAAATCAAAATCAACCATTTTTAATGGAATATTGCAGTGTTTATTTATCTTTGCACCTTATTATTTTTTTTAATTAATGTGCCCTCGTAATATTTAATCAAAATAACTTCTCCCTCTTTCAGCGACATCTCTTCTCTGATGATGTGTTTACTGGCGTGAGGGCGGGGCAACCTGTCACTCATATGAGATCCACCAATAGAAAACTACAACCATCCAATCAACTCCTCATGGACAAAATCAAGTCCCACCCTACATTTGTTCTTGTTCAAGAATTATCTCAATGGGGATGAAAATACTATCGCAACTTCAGTTTCATGCTGACTTTAACTGCAGCATATGTCATAGACACTCAGAGCGCCTTAGCAAGTTTAATACTCATGATTAAGGGTTTGTTCAAAACCCTATTAATGAGCAATGCCTTAGCAAACACCACAAACACTTCTTGGGAGGAAACAAAAATAAAGGAACACAGATTTTTGTTTATTGATAGTTTGTCTTGCTTGGACACAGATAGCAACACCATTCCTAAGGAAAATAGCTGCCTGTTCCTCAAATAAGGTTGAACGAGAACATTCAAGTCCTCCTGGAAAGTTTGTATTTTCCAGGTGGGGAAGTTGTGTTTACGACATCAGGTGCGTTTAAGTCGCTTTCGTCGGAACGAGATGGCGGTGTACCTTCTCTTCATTAACTACACAAAAATACAGCAAGGGGTTTGAAATCTACTTCTAGAAAATGAAGAACAAATAATGTACATCAGGTGTATATTGCTTTTTGATGTTTTTAATTCATTTATGAAGGTAAACTTTACATTTTATATTGTTATATTACAATGCTATTTTGTGCAGAGAACTAGCTTAAATAAAAAGCCTGACAATGTCACTGCTAAATTCTCTATTCTTCTATTTATTGCGAAAACCAAAATTATATGTAGTATCCCATGCACTGACAACCATATAAACATTCACAGTGCTATCTAGATAGTCCGATTGCTGACGATTCTGTAATTTCGGTCAAATGCAGGCAATTTTTCACTGTGAATGAAACATACAATACGCTTCAAATGATTACTCATATATGCACTACATTAATGACAAGACTAGAAGATCTAGCTGTTGTGGGGGAAAAACACTAATAAATCATGGCCTACCTGTCACAGCAGTAGTTCTCCCCTCCACCATATTTAATATTTCTGGTATGCCCATCTCGTATCAAAATCATTTCCGACCTCCCCATTGGTACACCTGTTTGTTTTTAAAAGACGAGGAAGAGGTGCCTGTTATTTTGGATGCCTTAAATTTATTTTCTAATGCTTCTGGTCTCTCAGTCAATCGAAACAAAAGTGAAATTATGTCTGTTCACAGTCCTGACAAAGATCAGATAGAAGGTATTGAGGTTAAAAATTCTGTAAGATATTTAGGTATTTTAATAAGTAAATCCCCTTCTGATAGAATTCTAGATACTTTTTCACAACGGATACAAAAATCAAAGAATATCTTCAACTGTTGGTTACAAAGAAACTTAACCATTTATGGTCGCGTCTTGATATCTAAAGCTGAAGGTATTTCTAGGATTGTTTATCCGGCTCTGTCTTTATATGTTGACAGAAAAACATGTTCGTCGATTTCTGTGGAAAAATAAAACTGAATATGTTAAAAGGAAGACGCTGATCAGAAACACTTTGGAGGGAGGTGTGAATGCTTTGGACTTTAGTACTCTCAATCAGGTTTTTAAAATTGGCTGGATTAAACGTTGCTTGAAGGCTGATCCTGATATGTTATGGTTTTATATTCCCAAGTTGATTTTTGATAAATGTGGAGGGTTACATTTTTTGTTGGCTTGCAGCAAACTCCTAATCAAGCTTGCCAATTTTCATAAGCAAGCCTTGGAAGCCTGTAAGCTTGCCTTCTGCCACAACTTCACCCCCCATAGAAGTATTATATGGAATAATCAGAATGTGCTGCGTGGGAAAAAAATATTTTTTTTTAAAGATTGGTTTGACAAAGGTGTAATTTTTGTTTTAGATTTGTTAAAAAGGGATGGTAACTTCTATTGCTATTCTGAATTTACAGCAATTTTTAAACTGGATACCTCATCGAAAATTTATGATTGGGTTATTAAATCTATCTCACCCAAACTGTTATATCTAGTTAGGGCATATTGTAGTTACAGAGTGGCAAAATGTGAAGTACCCAAATTATCAATTGGAGGTCTAGAGCTTTGTAATGTTAAATGTAACAATTTTTGGATGAGAAGAATCCTTATTAAGAAGTTCAGCTGTCACCCCAAAGCATTTTTTAAATGGAAAATACATTTTCCTTATCTTTCTACTATTGAAATATGGTCTGGTATTAATAGTTTTGTTACCTAACAAGATGAAAGAACTTTACTATAAAATTCTTCATAATTACTATCCTTGTAACTCTTTTCTTTCTAAATTTAAGTTGAACATTTCTTCGCAATGCACGTTCTGTAATTCTAATCTTGAAACAATACCACATTTATTTTCTGAATGTGATTATGCAAATGATTTTTGGAAAGATATTTTTCTGCTTATAGCAAACTTTTTATTTTTGAAATAATTAATGTTCTGTTTTTGATGTGGGAAACAGGGTCAAAGGAGATGGACAATGTGTTAAAATTTCTAACAATTTGTGGCCTATTTCATATTCATAAATGTACAGTTACTGACTGTAAGCCCAACATTACGCTGTTCTGTATTGATCTAAAACTATTTTATGACTCTCTTTGTTCATCGTTTAACAAGAAAGCTGCTAAAACTGCACTACTGCTTAAAAAAATTATGACTTCATTATAACAATACCTCCTGTGTATTTCCTTAAAGTGAAAGTTTTTTTTTTTTTTTTTGTGTATATTTTTGTTTCAAAATTTGTTTCATGTATCCCCTGTATGTTGTTTAATAAAAAAAAAAAAAAAAAACCTTCCCAGTGGTAAACACGACATCAGAGGGCGTTCATGTGCAATTTTTATCTAGGAAACTCGTATTCTGATAGCACATGAAGGCAGCATTAAAGAAAATCCCGAGCTTCCCACTGGTATTTACGACTTTGTGGTGGCGTTCATGTGCGTTCAACTCGTAAATACGATCCACGGTTTGTGTACATAATGGCATTTGTACTATCCGAACTACAGGTGTCTGCAAATTTTCATCTTCCCTCAAAAACATTTTCATATGTCAATATTAACTTTTAACAAGACCTGCTTCAGTTCAGCGCTGAATTTCCTGTTCAGTCACTAAAACACTTAAAAAAGCCATTATACAGTAGCCACAACAAAGATATCTGCAATTAAAAACAACAACGCTAGTCATGCTGCATACTGTGTGGTGTAAACTGATTGGTTTGTAAGTGTACTTGTTTTAAAGTATTGGCTACTTTAAAACAAGTGCACTTACAAACCAATCAGTTTCAGTGAGATTATGTCTTGCACTTTTGCAAGCTCGTTAAACATCACAACCAACATTTACATATCTTGCTTAGGCAGGCTGAACATATTCAGAAAGTTTGAATAATTAAATACATCTGGATATTGCCTCAAATTTCACAATTTGATTCTATTTTGATTCCGATCCGCAAGCTTGAGATTCTATTCAATACAATTTGATATCACTTTGGATATATATTATATAGATATATATATAGAGAGAGAGAGAGAGAGAGGGGAAGGAAAAAAAAAATGTAACCCCTCCTGTTCGAACCGCCCGTTCTAAGCGGGACTCAAACCCGGGTCCGCTGGCAAGGGAGTCGGGCCATCTAACAAGAAGGCTAAAGACTGCAATCTCTGGTGCCTCTTGAGATCAGGGGAATGAGGTGGCATGGGACACAGCTCTGTGACACACACAGCTCTTACTAGCCTACGTCTGTTAAGGCAGGAACACACCAAGCCGACATACTAGTGGCGACGAAAGCAGACTGCGGGGTTGGCTCACGTTGGCAGTGTCTGGGTCCAAAGTTGGCCTGACACACCAAACCGACGCTCGACAGCCGATGGCCAAGTAGCACGTCCGTTCTGCGCCTGCGCAAGATGAAATGCCTTTCCATACCAGCAGGTGGCAGTAGCTGAACAGCCAATCAGAATGATTAGATGGCCCGATGGACCGACGAGCTCCGATGCCAATTCAACATGTCGAATCGGCCGGATAAAAGCCAACGAGGACCAACTTCAGCCAGCCTCAGGCTTGGTGTGTTCCTGCCTTTACACTCACCCCCCTAAACTCCCATCCGGGTCACGGCACCAATGTTACCCCTTCTGTTCAAACCACCCACTCTAAGCGGGATTCGAACCCGGGTCCACCGGCATGGGAGTCGGGCGCTCTAACAAGGAGGCTAAAGACCGCAGTCTCTAGTATCAGTCGCTTCTTGACTTCAGGGGAGTGAAGTTTACACACACAGCTCTTACTAGCCTATGTCTGTCACATGAAGTACTGCTGTAAACTATACAGGGAACCCTGTCAGTTGGTATTACTATAATAATGAAAGTTAAAATGAACAACTGATTTGTGTAAATGTGACGTTACATGACATATTGTTTACAAGCTGTTTTATTGATGTCTTTCCGCTGTTGAAACACTGATTGAGCAATTATATGAGATGTACATTTCAGTATCTTACCTTCTGACGATCGGTTCTTCGCTTGAACTGAGGCGGCTACAGCAATGTGTCACGCCACATTTCATAATAAAATAGACATATTTTGTATGTAAATAACAAAACAAAGCTTACTGTGATTTATTGGATGAGAGGCGCGCAAGAAATACGGCTTAGTGAAAGGATAACAAAATGAGAATGATTAAAATTGAGAAATCAGTATCGTTAATCAAGCCATAATTTGCATAAAATACTGCAGTGGTTTATTCTCTTAATTTCATACCACAGTCTTCCCTTTTTTGTCCCACAATCATATAACAACGTTTGCACAATAAACAAAAGTTCAGGCTTTTCAGTCTAGAGAATCTCATAATAAACAGTGATCAGTCAGGAGGGACTCAAACTGTTCTGCACATTAGACACATTTGAACACATAAAATATGTTTCCCAGTATCCTGGGTAATGCATGTGTTAGCATTAGATTTGCTTCTATTCTTAAAAGTAACTATTATAGCAGAAAAACTTGCTATACAAATAAATAAAGGACAGAAAGACATGCAGAATGAATCAGAAATTCATAAAAAATTCTTCCAGCTTGACCAAAACATTCACATTTTGTGAGTTTTTCGCAAAGAAAAAACTATATCTGGATGCATTTATCTCAGTATTCATGGTTTCACAGAAACGTGTCGTTTCAATCCAAAGTCTGGTAAATGCTCTTGCTGTGAACAGGCAATGTTTTCTTCTCAGTCACGTCACTGAGGTTATATTTTAGGGAGTATTTGTGCTTCTTAAGTCCTTCAGTGTTTCAAAAGCAATCTCCAGCTTGGTGTGCGCTCAATCCAGACTTTTCTCAATGACTCTCTCTTCACATTGCAGAGCATTTTTTAACAGAAGACGGATCCGAATTTGCCTGCTGTCGCATGCTTTCTTTTTGGAAGAAAAGAAAGGTATAAAAAAGTAATTACTACAAATTGTGCATAATTACATGCAACTAACTCTAAACCACACCCTAATCCTAACCCTATGTACATGTAGTTATTTATTATTACTCAGTACTTAAATGTAGAATTGCACTGTAACACAGACACCTTAAAATAAAGTGTAACCAAAAATACTCAAGTATTCAACAGCTGCAAAACCTTTTTTGAGAGTTTCCTCGCTGCCTATTTATTGCCTATTTATCTAAAAGCGTAATCCTAGTCAAAATGCCATGTAAAATGTCCCTACATGTCTATATTTTCCTAAGTTGTCAGTTTTTGGCAAAAATAAGCTACAAGTGGGGCAGATTTAGTTCAAAATCAAAAATCTAACCTAACTGGAAACCTACTGATAAATGTACTGTGTTAAAAATTGACTTTGCACACAAATTCACTACAATGCATTCTGGGATTGCCTTCCAAAAAGACAATTACAATGCAATTACTCCTAAAAGATCGTCTGACTGAAATGCACATATGATGCATCAAAATTCTGTCTAGATGGCTTTAGGAACAGACCTGATACACATGAACTGTGAGATGAAACTCATCATTAATGAATTCACCTGCCAGATCGATCCTTGAGATTCCCATCAGACCTTCGTACAAGCCCTTGATGGGGTTTTCTCCAGCGGTGATCACTCCGTGCAGCCAGATGAGCAGCATTCTGTGCCCGTGCTCCTTGTAGCTCTTTGTACCTTTTAAAGTTCAGAGCTTGTCATCACTATGGCAGATATCAATCACATCAGATACCTGCCTCTGATCCTACAACAATGCACTACATCTGGGAAAATGGTGCAAATTAAAGGCTAGTGTAGGCTATTTTCTGTAATGCATTTAGCCTGAGTAGTAGTGGATGTCTATTTAAGATTCCAGACCTCATATATTTAAAGACATTTTGAATTTTTGTGCATATTTTCAAATTAAGATATTTGGCATTTTCAGGAAAACCATATGTATGGTTTGAGAATATGTGCAATTTGTCTTTGATTGTCACTTTCTTTTCAATCCTGTTATCAACATTTCGTAATTTATTAATTTAAATCATATTTTTTGTTTTTAGCATTTAAAAGTTTGGGTTTGATCCGATTTTGAAACTAGTCTCTTATGCTCACCAAGGGTGCATTTATTTGATTTATTATTTACTCCAGTCTTCAGTGTCACATGACATTATAAATGTCTTTACTGTCACTATTGATGAATTTAATGCACCCTGCTGAATAAAAGCTTTAATATATATGTATATATATATATACACACATACACCAATCAGGCATAACATTATGAGCACTGACAGGTGAAGTGAACTGATCTCTTCATCACGACACCTGTTAGTGGGTGGGATATATTAGGCAGCAAATGAACATTTTGTCCTCAAGGTTGATGTGTTAGAAGCAGGAAAAATGGGCAAGTGTAAAGTTTTGTGCAAGTTTGAAAAGGGCCAAATTGTGATGGCTAGACGACTGGGACAGAGCATCTCCAAAACTGCAGCTCTTGTGGGGTGTTCCCGGTCTGCAGTGGTCAGTATCTATCAAAAGTGCTCCAAGGAAGGAACAGTGGTGAACCGGCGACAGGGTCATGGGCGGCCGAGGCTCATTGATGCACGTGGGGAGCGAAGGCTGACCCGTGTGGTCCAATCCAACAATCCAATCTACTGTAGCTCAAACTGCTCAAGAAGTTAATGCTGGTTCTGATAGAAAGGTGTCAGAATACACAGTGCATCACAGTTTGTTGCGTATGGGGCTGCATAGCCGCAGACCAGTCAGGGTGCCAACACAATATTAGGAAGGTGGTCATAATGTTATGCCTGATTGGTGTATGTGTGTATATATGCGTCAGATCACAGCATTCGATGGCATACCTGTCCACTGGTGTTCTATGGATCGAATATGTGCGTCAGAGAACTTCCAGTGCCGAGCCAGTGTTTTCCACTCGCCTGGTTTGAGATACTTGCTGGAAAGTTTCCATAGGATGGATCGGATGTGTTGTGTCTCCTGTTGATGGTCCTGCTTAAAGGTAAGACTTGTTCCCACCAGAGTGTCAGAGTCACTTGCCACATTCTCCTGGAGGGCAAATGAACACATTAAAGATAGCACACAATCTTTAATTATGATAGATAACAATTAAACAAGACTCAAATAATTTAAGCCTAATGTACATTGAACATACCTTTTCCCATTTGTAAAATCGGTCAGCTTTGATAATCATGTCAACAACATTCACATGGTTGGCTCGTGCTGCAACATCAAGTGATGTCTTCCCCTGCTGTAACATTAGAAGTAAACATCTTCTGTTTAATTGTTTGATCAGAAATGTATTAGAATATGAAAATATATCATCCACACCCAAGTGTGATAACAGGAAATTGCACCTTGTCGAGTAGATTGAGATTGACTCCAGAAATCAGGATCATCTCAGCGATGATCTGCCGTCCATGTTCTGCTGCAATGTGCAAAGCAGTTTGAAGCCGCTGTAAGGAACAATTGTCGATAAATGAATTAAGAAACCGCTTTCTAAATCACTGAAATCATCACTGTTTGCATTTGTAAATGTGAAATGAACCACACTCACATTGTCAAAGATGTCCAGGTCGCATCCCGCATTGATAAGATCCTTCACTATTTCTGTTGAGTTGTTGAGTACTGCCAGGTGGAGAGCTGACATATGTTGCTGGCAAAGAATAACAAAGTATTAAATAACAAAATACACAAATGGCACAGTTCATGAGGTCAAAAAATTTTAGTCTTGTGATATCTTTTATACTTATTTATTTGAGATGTTTCAGCACCTGATTCACTAATTATGTAAATCAGATAAATTCGCAAATACACCCACAAAATTAGTGTTAAGCATAATTTGCACGGCACAATTCCCCATCACATGTTTTCTCAATCAAATTCTTGCACCTCTGTATTTTTTCCCTAAGATGGGAGTGTCTATTGTCTGGATGTGGGCATTATGGAATGTGCTCTGGATGAGCAAATAGCACATATATATGCTGTATATGACATATAAGCAATATCACACTCGTAGCCATGCGTTATCGCTCTATATCAGCACGGCTGTGATTCAGCCGTAGGTACTCACAGCATGCTGATATACAGCCACATTGCACGGCTACTCATGTAATATTACGTTTATACAACAGTTCGATGGCACAAGTGTGTAAATAAATAAGAAACAACAACAGAGTGTCTTTAAAACCCTCTTTTGTGAGGAACTACTTCCTTCCGCCATGGATTCAAATCTCAAGTTGACAGTTTAAAGGCAGGAACACACCAAGCCGACGGTCGGCCGTCGGGCAGTTTTTGTTCGTCGGCCGACTAAGTTTTCTCAGTGTGTTCCACACCGTCGGCTGAAGTTGGTCCTCGTTGGCTTTTATCCGGCCGATTCGATGTTGAATCGGCGTCGGAGCTCGTCGGTCCGTCGGGCCATCTGATCATTCTGATTAGCTGTTCGGCTACTGCCACCTGCTGGTACGGAAAGGCATTTCATCTTGCGCAGGCGCAGAACGGACGTGCTACTTGGCCGTCGGCTGTCGAGCGTCGGTTTGGTGTGTCAGGCCAACTTTGGACACAGACGCTGCCAACATGAGCCAACCCCGCAGTCTGCTTTTGTCGCCACTAGTTCGTCGGCGTCGGCTTGGTGTGTTCCTGCCTTAACAGTTGAGCCCAAGATCCGTTACTAATTCTAAAATGTCACTTTAGAACTACAAAGGAGTCGCTTCATTAAAACTCACTGTAATATGTAGAGTATTATGAGAGAGAGATCAACTGAGCGAGTGCATTACTTGCATCTAGCTGATGTTCTTCAGGTCATTCTTATATTTATAATCACAAAATCAGTTTGAATGTCCGCCGAGAAAGCAATATCTTTGTCTTTGTCCTTTTAACAGTTAGGGGGATTTCCCATGAGAGCGCTAGTCAATGCATTTGTAAGTTGCCTCTTATTGTTTACAAACTTGTTTCAGTCCCTTTCAATATAAAAGTCTTTGCTACTGACTCACTCATAAAAACAGTCTTTGCCGCCATCTAATGGTGTAATAATGTAACTTTCACCGAAGTCAAAATCACAATCACTAACGGCCCTTTCTCAATACCAAAGGCATGTTATTTATATAAAATAATATTTATTGAAAAACAATATTTAAACAAACCAATTAGCCATTATAAAAGTATAAGTTTGTACAATAGGAAATAAACATGCAAACAGTTCAGTCAAAAGTACAAATGCAGTACTAGTTATAGTACAGGATTTCAGTTAAATAAACATATAAAGTTATGAAACTTAACTTTGTCCTTAACCCAAATCTATTAGCTCTGGAACAAGTAATAGATTAATAAGACCAAAGATTTTCTGTTTGATATACCCAAAACGAATTATACCTCATGTTTAAACACTATCTACATAAGAGCCAGCAGCAAATTCCCGAAGGACTGGCCGAGATGAAGCTGTTCTCTGTGGGTACATGAGCACTGAACGCTCGCTGACGGCCTGGAGCTCACATCTCCGAAAGCGTCTAAACAAACTGAAATTGTGAAATAGGTGCTATGTATATATACAGGTGCTGGTCATATAATTAGAATATCATCAAAAAGTTGATTTATTTCACTAATTCCATTCAAAAAGTGAAACTTGTATATTATATTCATTCATTACACACAGACTGATATATTTCAAATGTTTATTTCTTTTAATTTTGATGATTATAACTGACAACTAAGGAAAATCCCAAATTCAGTATCTCAGAAAATTAGAATATTGTGAAAAGGTTCAATATTGAAGACACCTGGTGCCACACTCTAATCAGCTAATTAACTCAAAACACCTGCAAAGGCCTTTAAATGGTCTCTCAGTCTACTTCTGTAGGCTACACAATTGTAGCGTCTGTGGTGGATCAAAATTATCAATACAACTATAAATTAAAGAAAGCTTTTTACGTTTGACCTCCTTCAGATAACCCATAGACCATGGCTCCGGCAGGTCTAGATGAAATTACCCTGGTGGCATCTTTGTGCTACCTTCAGTGAGGAGAAGCAGGAGGCTTTCTCCCCAGCTCTGGGGACTTCAAAGAGTCACCCATGCTCCCCCCCCACATGGCACTAAGGGCCATGTGGCATACCCAAGACGCTGCAAAACCCAATACACATCACACACACATACAGAGACACAAACACATATTTGGAAACTGTATCTACATTTAGCCTCAAAATATGACTATACCAAAGTGTACCCGTTGCTGTATTCAAGTGAACGCATGTATCCCTAGTATATAAGATTAGTTATGATTGTAGCAGTGTTAGTTGTATTCTAAGCGGTATATTCAAGTATAAACTGTATCCTCACTTTTTATGTGTTGACGTCCGACAAATTTGGTCTCATTGTAAAGCCCTCTTTATGCTCCTAAATAACAATGTATGTCACATCACTGTAAAATGCATTGTTCTATTTTAATGGTATTTTGAAGAAAATGTACTCAGTTCTGACACTTCATAAACTATGCAAATGAGGCCATAAATGGAGACAAAGAAAAGTTTGCCCGCCAAAGTTGCACCCGCACTATTGGCTGACGAATCCGAGAAGGCGTTTGACTTGTTTGTCCTTAAAAGACATTCACGCGCCTTCTCGATTGTCTCTCGATCGTCTTCGATTGTCCGTCGCCACCTCGACGCTTCTCCCGGACGCTCGGGCGCATCGCGCTTCCATCACGCGCTTCCTCTGCATCTTCGAGACGCATCATCTGTTTGGCACAAGTTCGCTTTCAGTCGCTCTCCGTCATCCTCCATCACCTCGAGACGGACTCTCTCTCTTCTTTATTTTCCGGTTATCTTACTCTCAAGTTAAAACCTTGTTTGAAAACCCCGCCGAGAACCCAGTCTCGGAAAGGACCAATCGCTCCAGCCTTGCACGCCATTGAAACTCCTCCAGAAAGACACGCACTCCAGCACCTAAAACCTATGCAAGTATAGAACTATTCTTTTCAAGCGCTTTAAGCTCCATGCATAAGCTGAGTTTCCTTGCTGGCTCTCAAAGGTTTAACTGTTTGTAATTTGCCACTTTCTTTGATCACCTCTGTTTTCCTGCCTTTACTTTCGCTTTTGTATATATGTGTATTCCTTGTGTATATCTAGTCATATAACGTTAGCCCATGTAGTTGTAGTTTCGTATATTAAATACATTATATTCATGCTTGATTGCCTCTCTGTTGCTCATTCACGAACCAGGTCCCTTCTGTTTGATTCTGCAAAACTGCTTTACGCTTTAATGCTATAATAGGAAGTTATTCTCTTAGCCAGAGACCAACTTCCTTTTATAAATAGTTTATGAGAAAACTGATGGTTTGCTGGACAAACTAGGATAGTCTTTCTCAAATCACTATTGAACTAGACCTAATCATATATGTAATTGATTATAATCCGTTGTAATTAATTCACAATATATGTGCATAATTCCCTCTTTGGTTTCGATCTATATTATAATTAATCATAACGCGTTATGACTTAATTATATATATATTTCACCCATAATTTGAGCTAATTGATTAAATACATGTAGATTCGCACATATATACATATTATTTTTTTTGGTGGAGAATGCGGGCAACGTTTTAAACTTGGTTCTGTGCTTTGAGCAACTCAGAATAAATCTGTGTGTTTATTAATGTTTATGCGCGCTTTATACAGTGAGACCAGACGCAACGCTGCCTCACATGGAAAACGTTAACAAACTGCTATTTGTGTCTAAACATTTTAGCCAATTGTTAACCGCTTAAAATAAACTGCAGTTTCATTAATATTAAACTCGCTCCTGCAAAGGAGACAATCTTTTTGCAGAACAGCTTTAATATTAATTTCTGCTTGAATAAACGAAGAAATCGTTTTTCAGCGTGATTAAAGACCGTAGGGACGAGCCCTCCCTCTCCGTCTAGAAGGCCTCATAAATCGTAGCGCTATAAAATTTGAATTATTGTATTGTCCGATAATACAAATAGCGCCTCACTCCCCTCACTCTTGGTAAACCACATGTGAAGCAACCAACGTTACCTAGTGCAAATCTAATCTGGAAAACAGTTTATCTGATTTATCCGATTGATGTGTGAAATTGGGAGTTATTAACACCCTGATCCAGTGTTAATTTGTAACGCAGCGAAGAAATCCTGCTAAAGTTACATGTTCGTGTCCAGTGAACTGGCACAAGAGAACTCCGCCGAGATTCTGAATATTATAAATGATAAGTTGCAGTTAAATCGCCGTGCGCTAGATTTAAAAGTCACGATTTTTAAAGTAGGTGGACGCAGTACCTCTGACTAAACGCCAGAGGGCAGTCTGTTCAGGTGTGGCACACCTCCTCACGCTCATTGTGGACCCATTAACGCCATCGTGTGGCGTTCTGGGTTAGGTCTGCTTTCCTCGTGTTCTGATCTGAATTATTTCAACTTTCCTTTGGCTATTTTAATTTGCTGGCTGTTATAATTTTTTTTGTTTTATTGTTTGTGACGGTTATCCTGTCTATTTGTATTTGGAATGCGGTTTACTGATTTAAATTTAGTTTAAACACGCTTTTAAATTTTAATTTTAATTAGTTCCTTCCAACAAGAGAATTCACTTTCTGGAAGTGCTCCTCAGTGACACTCCCAGATAAGCCATTCCTCCTTTGGAGTTTTTCTTTTCCTTTTCCTGTGTGTACATTTCTACTTTATTCTATTTTAATTCTTTCCTCTTGAATTATTTTTATTTTGGGAATTCCTTCCTTTCGCTTTCTCTTTGTTTTTGTTTGTTCTTTTCTCATTTATTTTGTTACTCTAATTCTTTTTCTGTTGATAGCATCCTTATACCCAAGCCTCCCTTATTTTATACACTTATTTAAATTTAATTAAACAAAGTTTAATTGAAATTTAAATTCAGGTTTTGGTGTCATCATTGACATTTGCTCATTATGAGCAGCCCCCGAAAAGGGGGCACTCTCAACTAGGGAAGGCTTCCTCCTCTCCTCCTCCCACTCTCTTATTCTGTGCACTTATTTAAAATTCAATTAAACCAAGTTTAATTTAAGTTTGAATCAAGCGCTCTGAACTGTTTTTTTTCTTTGCTTTATTGTTTGTTTCTGTTCTGCTTCTTAGCTAATTCATTCTGATTGTCATTTTAGACCCCAATTCTTCTTGCCTACACATTTAATTATTTAAATTTGGTTTAAGCAAGACTTAAATTTAGATTTAAATTTACAATTAAATTGTGTTTACTTGACCATTGGTGTACTTGCAGATAGTGCCCCCTCTAGTGCTCGGTGGTGAGTTGGCAGTTGTTTCAGTGAGTTCCAGTGAGTGGAGTCACCTGGCCTGGCAGATCCGGCACTGGCCGCGGCGTGAATCGTCGTGGACATTTCTGACCTCGCACACGGCAACACGCGGGACATCAGCAATTGGGTACATCAGGTGCAGGGAGGCAACGAGTCCAGGCTGACAACAAGGGCAATTTTGTTTAATTTCTCTGTTCAGGCTTCTGCACGACAGAACCGCCCGTTGAGAGTAATCACCTGCGGGTCAGACTCTTGGCTCAGGAAAACTCAATTTTGATCTGTCAGTCCACGTTGGCAAAACACCTCGCCTAAGTACAGTTGCAAAGCTACCAATTGTGCTAAAAGTCACCGTTTGTGTGGTTGCATCGTGGTACAAAGGGGGACAGGGTGCCCACGGACACCGCAGTCAAGTGGTGGAACGTCAAGGAAAGGCTGCCTCTGCCATTGAGTCCTTATCTGAGCAATCACAATTCACCCCAGGCCTAGAGTAATGACATACGGTCCACCCCCTTATTAAAAGCCACAGAATAGTAGATTTCTCTGATCATTTAAGTGTTTGGCCAACCCTTCTATTCTTGAACCATACCATTTCCTTAGGTTTGATAACTCAACAGCGCCTCATCAGGCCTGCCTTAAACCCTAACCGTGGTAATAAGTTTAAGCTCCTTAACCTCTCTCTCTCTCTGATTATTATCTCACTTTCATTGTATTTACTCGTAACTGTCGCTATTTTGTCTTGGCCTATTTGCTTCTCTGTTGTGTTTTGTTTCTTTCAGTTCACGTAAAAGCAGTACCTGTGAGAGCCATCACGAAGCTGAATAATAGATACAGCAGCCGAGCAGCTGTGAGTCATTAGAGGACCAACTGAGCTACCGCCTGTCAAAATCCTTATTCAGATTTGGCACTCACCCACACAAATTGGCCCGCGTGGTCATTCCCCGCCCATTGACGGCGCATATTCCACTAACTGTCTGCACCAGCTAGTTGGAATCACACACAAAGTTTATCTAATTACGTGAGACCGTGAACCAGCCAGTCCTGCGCAAGCTTGCATTGGTTCTTTTTGTGCTGTCTTTCTCTCAACAGTAAGCCACTATGTCGCAGCATCTAGCCCTGACACCCACTGGGATCATCTTGAGACCTGGCTGGCGTCATGACCAACACGCCTGCCCAATCCCGCCAGCGCACCTTCCAGCCCCCTGAGCGGCGAGCAGCTGGATGAGGACCTGAATCAACTGATGGCCCACGATCCACCCCAGAGCTACAGCCACAAAGAATGGGCAAAAATCGTCGGCGGTCTTGCCCACAACCTCATTGCCCAGGCGAGGCTTGGTGAGAAAAACATTGCCCTCCTGGAACAGGAAGTAGCAGCGCTCAAGCTTCAGGCCGAGGAGGCCCGGAGGAATCAGGCCCAGACTCAACGTCACCTTGATCAGCTACTCCTCGAGACCCAAGACCAGCGGGGGACAACAGATGAATCCGACTCCGAGCTACAAGTCGAGGTAGAGAGACTCCAAAAAGCCCTTGCAGAGCTTCACCTGGAGACAGGGCGTAGAGAGCAGTTGGAAAAGAAATCCAGAGAGGAAAGAACTGGAAAACTCCAACAAGGTGAAGTTCTCCTAGCCAGAGCAGAGACTGAGCTGAAAGAAAGAGACGCTAAAGCCAGGGCCTGTGAAAATCATCCTAAACAGGCCTGGAAAGAAGTCATTGCTCTGAAACAACAAAGAAACTATTCAAAAGATGAACTCGATACTCCTTACAGAGAACTGCAAAGTGGCCTGGGAGGGGAAACATCCATCACAGAGTTTCCCCTGGCCAGTCAAGAACTAGTCCAAAGGGGTTGAAAAGTCCACTGCCCAAGACGCCCAGCGCCAAGAACTTTGCCAGCAGCTGTCAAATCCAACTACCAGCAGCTGCGACCGGCTTTGATCAAAGAGTTTTCTGACCCTGAATCGGACCAAGGGCTCCTGCTGCCATGGACCTTAAAACAGGGCCGACCGAAAACCCACAAGCTTACTACAACCGACTGCGAAGGGCCTACTGAGCATGTAACGAGCCAGGAATGGATTTCAACTTCAAAATTCTGTTTCTCCGAAATCTGCACCCGCGGTGAGTCATCATCTGGGAGCCTTGGCCTGCCCACGCAGGTATGTCATCTCAGCAGCGTAGACTTAGCCCACAAGGC
Organism: Hypophthalmichthys nobilis; assembly: GCA_037950665.1. Lineage (NCBI taxonomy): Eukaryota > Metazoa > Chordata > Actinopteri > Cypriniformes > Xenocyprididae > Hypophthalmichthys > Hypophthalmichthys nobilis. The sequence goes on from CM075470.1 coordinate 45,987,121, forward strand.
TTATTCTAAGCTAAAAGCTGCGCCTGAAAAGACTGTAGAAAATCCAACCATTTATCCAGTCTCCTGATCACTGCCCAGAACTGACCCTAGCCATTCCTGTGGAAAATGATGAGAAGTGAAGCCAGTAGACACCAGAGCAGATCTCACTCTGACGTCATCTGACCTTTGAAGAGACCTAGAGCCGGGTTAAGAGACAAAATCAGACTCTTAAATCGCAAAGATGTGAGCTGAATGTGCAGTCGTGACAGCCAAAATGAGGTACAGCTTGAACAAATAGCTCCATCCACCGCACAATTGGTCCCATGAGCTCGGGTACCTCCTGTGTACATATCACAAAGGGACGCGCTTTCCCCTTTCATCGGCAAAGACCTGCTAGGAACGCTTTGAGCCCTTATTGGACTACAAACAGCTGAAAATCTGGACTCAAGTGCGAGAACCTTCTGCCTTTCCAGTCACCCAGACCACCTGAGCCAGACTGTCAGGTCACAGAGGTCACGGGAAATCTCACAGCTAGCCGCTGGAACCCCGCTTTCAGCCCCAGAGCAAAGTTCAAGTTCGCCACTCTGCACTCTTCAACTTACATAGACTCTGATTCCTTCTGCCTCAAAGGTCATGACAGATTTACAAAGCTGAATGATGTAACAACAGACATTATTCGCACACTGTGGGCAGACCACTCAGCCTTCAGCCACACCTGGTCAGTGCTTCACTGAAGGAACACCGGACCTCCATTTGCCAACAAGCACATACGCTCATGGACTCGTCTGTCAACCGCGTGGCTGCCAAGGACATCCGTGGCTTTGAACTTGAAATGGAACGACTGGCTGCCTAACCCATCACTTCCTGGTCCTTCCGACCTCCTGATGCACCCTAAAGCTCAGTGAACTTTATTAATGAGGGTGTGGGCCTCAATGACTTTACAGCCCCCTGTTGTTTTTGTCAACACTGAAAACTTCTGTCAGGCCAGACCAATCCCGAGGAGGTCTGCATCCTGGTCAAGCGAACAGGAAGCCTGTAGTACCAGCTTACACCAAATGCGCTGTTTGGCTCAACATCGACATGGTCAAACCCTAAACAACACGCCGTTTCTTCCAACTTTCACCCAAGGCATGGAACTTGGACTCGCTCTCAAGCCACACCCCCTCACTGACGCATCACCGTGTAGCCTGGCATGCTGTTCAACAACTGCCGTAACGGCCACAGACATCAGGCCACCAAGACCTACCGCTCTGGGATGGCTAGTGAGTCGACTTCCATGACTTTGAACTCATATTACAGTCATTGGCTCATACCACCTGCAATGATCCCGAAGAAGCTCAGACAACACAGTGTTCACAGCACCCTTCAAGATCATCTCCATCACTTCCATCATGCCGGTAGCCACAGAACAGGTGTGCAGAATGGGGCTGAGGAGGACCAACACCTCGCAGTATACACAGTCATAACCAGCCTGGCTGCAAAACTCATGAAATTGCTGCACCTCTGACTGCCCACTTGACAAGTGATGCTACAACAGAGGAGCCATTCAGGATTTGAGACTCAGGTCCAGCAAATTCTGAAAGATGCAAATGCCCTCAAGAATGACGCAGACCGTCAGAAACTCAGACAGGTCCTGTACAAATTCAAAGCGCCATTTGCAAAAGACTCTTTAGACTGTGGCCTCACTAACCTTCATACGGTGCGTATTCCAACACACCCAAATGCTCCTCCCACCTTCGTCAGGCAGTACAAAATTCCCCATCGCCTCACACTGCAACCAGTGCAGGAGATTATTCTGCTCCATGGAAGAAACAGGTGTCATCCGCCCATGCAACAGCACCTATTCAGCCCCCATCTGGCCAGTCTCTCAAACCAAATGGCAAATGGCGACCCACCATTGACTACAGGATCGTTGAACCAACAAGTGCCACTGTCGCGATGGCTCATGACACAGTTGGAGCAGGAACTACCCAGAATCAGAGGAGCCACTATCTTCTCTACGCTTGATGTGGCATCAGGATTCTGGACCATACCTGTGCATCCAGAAGATCAACACAAGCTGGCCTTCACCTTTGGCAACCGACAGTACACGCGTTCATGCGGTCATTCGCTATGCCAACTCGCCAGCTGAATTCAACATCTTCCTGAACAAAGCAGGCACGGTATGGGCCATCCAAAGATTCTCCAACTACATCGAGCGCAAAGCGTTCTCATAGAAACCTGTCACCAGCCTATCACTTTCCTCAACACCCAACGCATCCAAGATGGCGTGGTCACCAACTCACGCATATAACCACGCGTTGATGGCCCTCCAGGGCGCAACGCTGAGACGCCGATATGCCCAAAATCACAAGTCTGCACTAGCGTGACGGCTTGCTGCCTGCCAAAACTGCTCTGATGACACAACAGCTTCAACACTGGAGATAGAGGTACCTCAACAACAGCAAACCAACCTGTCACAGGTACTCTGAAGAGAATGTGCAGGTATGCCCACCTCTTGCCGATGGATGTTCCTACAACCATGAGGGCATCCTAAAGGCAGGTGCAAGGTGTTATGGTCAAACAACCAACCCTGCCCACCACAACACTTCAGGTTGGGTCCCAGTCATTGCAGTATGCTGAAGTAGCAGCTATTCTCATAACCCTTCAAGCCGTCTCAGCCCATAACATCAGAGAACTCCTCAGTTGCACAGACTCAAACTATGCCAGACTCAGTTTCACATTCCACCTACCGGGCTGGAAACAAAATAGTTTCAAGACTGAAAGCAACAAGTCGGTCAAACAGCAACACCTGTTCCAAGCATGTGATGACATCACTCAAACAAACGCATGATCGTTTACTGGGAAAAGGTGAAAGGACACTCAAAGCAACCAGGGTGTGACAAAGACTCAAAATGACCAAACCGATGCCCTTGCCAAGACTGGCACACTACATGGCAATCTACGGTCATCCCCACCCCAGTCGCCCACCCTTAGTCTGGCAGCAATAACCTGACAGCCAACGAACTGCTCCTGCAACAGTTCCCACCTCACAGCCAATTTCACTGGCTCCACAAATTTCCAACAATGATATAGCTGATCTCCAAGTCTCAAACACCTCCATACAAGCTATATTAAACCACCTCTCAGACTCTCCAACCACCCGATCATGGCATCTGATCCCACTGCGCCACTCAGCCTCAAACGACTGCATGAGAACAAACACATGCTGCGTGTGGAAGTAAACATTCTCTGGTATGCCCCTGATGACCTCACAGCGCCAAAGCTCGTAATGCCACAGTGCCAAAAGGGGGCACGCTAATATACGCCCACAACGCACCATGTGCCAGACACCCATGGTACCAGAGCCACTTATGAGACATTAAAACATAAGGGCACATTGGCCCAGCATGCAGCATGATGGGGCAGAGTATGTCAGAGGATGTCTGGTTTGCTGTCAATTCCTAAACCGCAAACCCAATTCACAGAGCTCCACTGCAACACAGAGGAATCACATTTCCATGGTCGGATCTCCAGATAGACTGCGTGGTCTCACGCCCAGATCAACAAGAGGTAACGAGTATTTCCTCACGGTCGTGTGCCAACTTACTGGCCAAGGCGGTAGAGTGTCTTCCAGCACCTAATGACACTGCCCAGACCCTGGCCTACCTCCTGATGAACCACATCTTCACTAGGCCCAGACTGCCACTCTAGAGTCGACTCTAACAGAGGCACTCACCCCATGGCCAGTGTCAAGCACATGCTCACTCAACTGGAGAAAATGACTGTCACACAAGCTGAATTAAGTGGACACAACCGATGCACCAAACGGTTCTTGGGAGCTTTGCTGGAGCCGCCGCTGCCGTCGGAACCCTGTTTATCCTCGGCATGTCTGAGTGTCAACACAGTGAGCCTAGCCACCATAAGACAACATGTGGCTAAAATTCAGACTGAGAGTCCGCAGCTGAGAAAACAACTGGCAACACAGAGTAAAACCCTGCAAACCATCTGCAAATCCGTTAAAGGTATTGTGGAGGTTCTCAGCACTCACAGTTTCTGCTGAACCAAACGGTGAACTTAATGAAGCAAACCGCTTACCGTCTCCCAAAATGACTTTTCCCAAACTCAGCTGGTCACAACTCTGACAGACATGCTGCGGGAGGTTAGCTCCTCCATGGACAGCTTTGCTATGGGTAAGTTCTGCACTCAGCACTTGTGCCCATGAGCCTCATACAAACTGTGCTGGCATCTGCTACCGCGCCAGACCCTACGGACCTCTTCAAACCCACTCGCCTACTCTCTGGGTAGCGCCATCCTACTACACGTCGACCCGAACAGAGTGAGGTGGCTCTCTCCTGAACCTACCCATCATTGAATCAAGCAAGCAACATCTACCGACTCAAAGACATAGTCAATGTCGGATTTTGGCAAGGTAACACCCATATCAAGATACACACACCAAAAGTGGTAGCCTACCACGACAGCAACCTGCACAGCTGTACCTGACTCCCAATTTGCACATGTGTATTTTGACCAAAGACATTCACTACCTCTGCCCCAGCAAACCTTTCCTCAGAGACAACACTGAAGGAATCTGCAGGTTGCAACCCATGATCAGCGACACACGCTGCCTGCGAGGCCAAGCCTCGCACCCAAGTCATCGAACACAAGCCGAGATTGTGGCCAATCGATGGCTCATCAACACCCCCATTCGCACTGTCACCCTGACCTCCACGATCAGCACGACACCGGCACTTGTGTCAGCCTGCCCAACCAAAGTATGTGGGTTCAGGTACCCACAGGCGCCATCCTCCTCCTCGACGATCTGGCATTGTACCATCTCTCTCAAGTGAAGAACACCAGTCAGAACTGGAAATCCCAGCCTTCTTCAAGGATCACAACCTCACCTTAGATCCAGAACTGGAACTTAGGATTGAGAAAAGGGGGTCCCTGTTAATGGAAACATTACTCCCATTGACACATCCCTCCAAGCACTGTCCCGACTGCCCATCCTGACCAGCTCACCTATAGCCCAGGCTTGACGGCTGCCACACGCCCTTTGTCTCTCCATGTGCACCGGGTACATATTGATACTGGGCCTGGCCTTCATCCTGTTCAAGAGGATCAAAGGGATGCGAGAATCCCTGGACAAGTGCCTGCCTGCCCTTCCTAGAGGTTTCAAAGGAAACCAAGGAGAGGAAGTACCAAGACGGAGAACATGCCAAACCCTCATCGAGATGAACTCTCCATCTGAGGAACCAAAGGCGAGGATGAGTAGCAAACCACCTGTTGCTTGACCATCATGATCCATCTATCATCCGATTTGTTGACGCCCAACGGGTCCACACATGAACCTCGTCGGCCGAAAGGGGGGACTGTAGCGTCTGTGGTGGATCAAAATTATCAATACAACTATAAATTAAAGAAAGCTTTTTACGCTTGACCTCCTTCAGATAACCCATAGACCATGGCTCCGGCAGGTCTAGATGAAATTACCCTGGTGGCATCTTTGTTACCTTCAGTGAGGAGAAGCAGAGGCGTTTTCTCCCCAGCTCTGGGGACTTCAAAGAGTCACCCATGCTCCCCCACATGGCACTAAGGGCCATGTGGCATACCCAAGACGCTGCAAAACCCAATACACATCACACACACACATACAGAGACACAAACACATATTTGGAAACTGTATCTACATTTAGCCTCAAAATATGACTATACCAAAGTGTACCCATGCTGTATTCAAGTGAACGTGCATGTATCCCTAGTATATAAGATTAGTTATGATTGTAGCAGTGTTAGTTGTATTCTAAGCGGTATATTCAAGTATAAACTGTATCCCTCACTTTTTATGTGTTGACGTCCGACAAATTTGGTCTCATTGTAAAGCCCTCTTTATGCCCTAAATAACAATGTATGTCACATCACTGTAAAATGCATTGTTCTATTTAATGGTATTTTGAAGAAAATGTACTCAGTTCTGACACTTCATAAACTATGCAAATGAGGCCATAAATGGAGACAAAGAAAGTTTGCCCGCCAAAGTTGCACCCGCACCATTGGCTGACGAATCCAGAAGGCGCCAATTTGACTTGTTTGTCCTTAAAAGACATTCACACGTCTGCCTCGATTGTCTCGTCGCCTTCGATTGTCCGTCGCCACCTCACGCACGCCTCTCCCGGACGCCTCGGCGATCGCTTCCATCACGCGCTCCTCTGCATCTTCGGACGACCATCTGTTTGGCACAAGTTCGCTTCTGTCAAGCCTCCGCCATCTCCATCACCTCGGAGACGGACTCTCTCTTCTTTATTTTCCGGTTATCTTACTCTCAAGTTAAAACCTTGTTTGAAAAACCCGCCAGAACTCCAGTCTCGAAAAGGACCAATCGCTCAGCAGCACGATTGAAACTCCTCCCAGAAAGACACGCACCCAGCACCTAAAACCTATGCAAGTATAGAACTATTCTTTTGAGCGCTTTTAAGCTCCATGCATAAGCTGAGTTTCCTTGCTGGCTCTCAAAGGTTTAACTGTTTGTAATTTGCCACTTTCTTTGATCACCTCTGTTTTCCTGCCTTTACTTTCGCTTTGTATATATGTGTATTCCTTTGTGTATATCTAGTCATATAACGTTAGCCCATGTAGTTGTAGTTTCCAGTATATTAAATACATTATATTCATGCTTGATTGCCTCTGTTGCTCATTCACGAGACCAGGTCCCTTCTCGCTTGATTCTGCAAAACTGCTTTACGCTTTAATGCTATAATAGGAAGTTATTCGTGGCCAGAGACCAACTTCCTTTTATAAATAGTTTATGAGAAAACTGATGGTTTGTTGGACAAACTAGGATAGTCTTTCTCAAATCACTATTGAACTAGACCTAATCATATATGTAATTGATTATAATCCGTAATTAATTCACAATATATGTGCATAATTCCTCTTTGGTCGATATCTATATTATAATTAATCATAACGCGTTATGACTTAATTATATATATATTTCACCCATAATTTGAGCTAATTGATTAAATACATGTAGATTCGCTACACAATCATGGGAAGACTGCTGACTTGACAGTTGTCCAAAAGACCCATTGACACCTTGCACAAGGAGGGCAAGACACAAAAGGTCATTGCAAAAGAGGCTGACTGTTCACAGAGCTCTGTGTCCAAGCACATTAATAGAGAGGCGAAGGGAAGGAAAAGATGTGGTAGAAAAAGTGTACAAGCAATAGGGATAATCACGCACCCTGGAGAGGATTGTGAAACAAAACCCATTCAAAATGTGGGGAGATTCACAAAGATGGACTGCAGCTGGAGTCAGTGCTTCAAGAACCACTACGCACAGACGTATGCAAGACATGGGTTTCAGCTGTCACATTCCTTGTGTCAAGCCACTCTTGAACAACAGACAGCGTCAGAAGCATCTCGCCTGGGCTAAAGACAAAAAGGACTGGACTGCTGCTGAGTGGTCCAAAGTTATGTTCTCTGATGAAAGTAAATTTTGCATTTCCTTTGGAAATCAGGGTCCCAGAGTCTGGAGGAAGAGAGGAGAGGCACACAATCCACGTTGCTTGAGGTCCAGTGTAAAGTTTCCACAGTCAGTGATGGTTTGGGGGTGCCATGTCATCTGCTGGTGTTGGTCCACCGTGTTTTCTGAGGTCCAAGGTCAACGCAGCCGTATACCAGGAAGTTTTAGAGCATTTCATGCTTCCTGCTGCTGACCAACTTTATGGAGATGCAGATTTCATTTTTCCAACAGGACTTGGCACCTGCACACAGTGCCAAAGCTACCAGTACCTGGTTTAAGGACCATGGTATCCCTGTTCTAATTGGCCAGCAAACTCGCTTCTGACCTTAACCCCTTAGAAAATCTATGGGGTATTGTGAAGAAAGATGCGATATGCCAGACCCAACAATGCAGAAGAGCTGAAGGCCACTATCAGAGCAACCTGGCTCTTATAACACCTGAGCAGTGCCACAGACTGATCGACTCCATGCCACGCCACATTGCTGCAGTAATTCAGGCAAAAGGAGCCCAACTAAGTATTGAGTGCTGTACATGCTCATACTTTTTCATGTTCATACTTTTCAGTTGGCCAAGATTTCTAAAAATCCTTTCTTTGTATTGGTCTTAAGTAATATTCTAATTTTCTGAGATACTGAATTTGGGATTTTCCTTAGTTGTCAGTTATAATCATCAAAATTAAAAGAAATAAACATTTGAAATATATCAGTCTGTGTGTAATGAATGAATATAATATACAAGTTTCACTTTTTGAATGGAATTAGTGAAATAAATCAACTTTTTGATGATATTCTAATTATATGACCAGCACCTGTATATATGAGTCAAATATTTGAGGTCTAAATAACTACATTCATACCTAAAAACTCTTAAAACTACATTCTGTGACATAACAACAGTAGTATTTGTAAAATTATGGTTTGCTCGTTCATGACACTTGCTGTGAGAGAAATGCTGCAAGCGGAGTGAAACAAACCGTGAAACGGTTCCTATAGCGATACTGGTAGAATATCGCATGGCTGGAAAGACCTCTCAGCCAATCAGAATCGAGAACCAGAATGAACTGTAGTATAGAATGTTATAATTATGTATATAATTAAGGGAAAGAATTTATTAATATGATTTTTATGATTTATTCTAAGTTGGCAGTACTTAAATCATCAACTGTTATTTAACACAGAATGTTGGCAAGAAGATCTGAATCCATAATTAAGGCTCATAATGAAGGCGGCATAACAAGAAATATACATTATGCATCTGCCAGATACTTAATCCAAAGTAACAAACATTCTCTCCTGCTCTACAGTAAATGTTATACTTATTGATAGCTTTTTGAAAAGCAAGCATGTCGTGATGTTGGACTGTTAACTGATGTTTTTTAGGACTCACTGTGTCTACTGAATCCAGACTGATCCCAGCCTGTACCAGCAGTCTGACCTCTCTGCCCGAGCCATGCTGGGCCACCAGATGAAGAGCCGTTCTGTTGCTCTATAAGAAGAAACACATTACCATGTGCTTTTATTTGCTGTACTGAAAACAAGTTGAAAATCTCATTAGTTATGATGAAGACTGCTGATAATATAAAACATTGTACTCACACGAGTAAGTTCATTGACTTTGCAGCCAGCCTCCAGCAACAGTCGGATACACTCATAATGACCCCCTTCAGCTGCCAAATGTAAAGCCGTCATGCCGTCCTGATGAAAGATCACAATGTGAAGCAAATATACAACTCCAAACCAAAAAGCTCTTACAGTAGGAGTGAGGCTTACGATGTTTCTTTCATCAATGTTCTCCCCGGTCTCCATAATCTTCTGTAGGATGTCGCTGTGGCCTTGCTTAGCTGCCAAATTCAGTGCAGTGTTCTCCTCCTGCAGTTCATGAACATCATATTAATGCTGCACCACACATAACACATCTCTGACCTCATATCATCACCAGTGTCACACCACTTAAAGGGATAGTTCACCCAAAAATGAAAATTATCCCATGATTTACTCACCCTCAAGCCATCCTAGGTGTATATATCTTCTTTTAGATGAACACAATCGTTATATTAATAAATATCCTGATGCATCAGAGCTTTATAATGGCAGTGAACAGGATCAATGAGTATGAAGCTCAAGAAAGTGCCTCCATCCATTATAAACCTACTCCACACGGCTCCGGGGGGTTAATAAAGTCCTTCTGAAGTGAAACAATGCGTTTGTGCAAGAAAAATGTCCATATTTAACATGTTATAAAGTAAAATATCTAGCTTCCACCAGACCACCTTCCATATTCAACTTACGAAGTTTTTCTTGTAGGATGTAGCATAAGCGTTTTGAACTGCAAGAGGTGTTACTTTCTTTGTGAACTGAATACAGAAGGCGGACTGGTGGAAGCTAGATATTTTACTTTATAACTTGTTAAATATGGATATTTTTCTAACACAAACGCATCGCTTTGCTTCCGAAGGCCTTTATAAAGCCCCTGGAGCCGTGCGGAGTACGTTTATGATGGATGGAGGCACTTTCTTGAGCTTCATACTCATTGGTCCCGTTCACTCCCATTATAAAGCTTGGACACGTCAGAATATTTATTAATATAACTCTGATTGTGTTCATGGATGGTTTGAGGGTGAATAAAGATTGGGATAATTTTCATTTCAAAATGAACTAATTCTTTAATAAAGGCCTTCTGAAGCGAAGTGATGGGTTATTGTAAGAAAAATGTCCATATTTATAATTTTATAAACTATAATCACTGGCTTCCAGTAACGGCTGTACGTGAGTCTAGTTCCGGTGGAAGAATGACCTCTGACCCGACACATGATGTAGGATGTAGGAGTAGCGTAAGCTTAGGTGAGAGTAGACGCCTCTCGCGGTTCAAACAAATAGGGCTGGACAACAAACTCAAGCTCCTCCGACATTTCTCTTTAAAAATTCTAATTTTAGACTAATTCGTGACCTGTGTTTTGTTTTGCTCTATCCTCTGCGCTTCCGCGTTCATCAATGCGTCATGCGTCGGGTCAGAGGTCACTCTTCCACCTGAACTAGACTCACGTACGGAGTAGTTTATAAAGTTATCAATATGGATATTTTTCTTACAAAAACGCATCGCTTCGCTTCAGAAGGCCTTTATTAACCCTCCTGGAGTCGTATAAATTACTTTTATGATGGATGGATGCGCTTTTTGGGGTTTGAATGGCACCATTCAATCTCAGTATAAAGCCTGGAAGAGCCAGGATATTTTTTAATATAACTCTGATTGTGTTTGACTGAAAGAAGAAAGACATAGACACCTAGGATGGCTTAAGGGTGAATAAATAAAAGGGTGAGTACGGGATAATTAAAATTTTTGGGTGAACTATCCCTTTAAGCCTACAGTTTTTATTTGGGTCACATTAGCATGTTTGGCATGCTTTGATCTCTACTTTGGCATTTTGCATGTAAACTCTCTTGCATGTCCTCTCACTTTCAACTGATTTTACTTCCAGCAAATGTCTTAACGTGTAAAAAGATTCAAGAACTGAGACATAAACTGAGCAAATTTCAAACACATTTGACAAACAGACATGGAATAAAGAGTCCCTGAATAAAGAGGGGCTATTTATTGCTCTGTTCACATCTGCAGTCATCACGTCTCCTGCAGCAGGACTATAGCATATTCACACAGGTGATCAGAGACCCTGGGCATCTTTCTTGTGGTGTTTTCAGTAGAGTCAGTAGAAAGTGTCCTATATTACTGTAACTGTGACGTTAATTGTCTACCACCTGTAAACTGTTAGTGTCTTAAAGGGGAACTTCACCGCTGGCAAAATGGGCTTTCAATAAAACTTGGTTGCCTATGCGGTTGAAAGGAGAAAAAAATGAATTTGAAAACAGAGAAAAAGGGTTGTTGTTTTCCCTTTTGCCAAATAGGTCGGAAAACTTCCAACACCCATAATGCACTGGGCATGTACTAGGCCACATGCAGTCTGCTATGGATAAGAAGAGTCAAATACCGCCTTGCTTTAGTAGGAAATACTTCTTTGCAAACTTTTAGTCATAATGGTTTTGACTTGTATTGTTCCCTGGTGCAGGAATTCAAAGAGTGAGATATTTTCGGTTTTCAGTGAAGGATCCAGTGCATTGTAGACAGTGGATAAAGGCTGCAAAGAATCATAAATACGGAGAGAACGCCGTGACGGTAAATCTGAAAAAAACTCCATGTTTGTAGTCAACAATTTAAACTGGATGACCACGAACATATTGTATTAGGCCATTTTTACCATAATGCTGTTTAAAGAGTAGACAAACTACAAACCAATTTCAGTGATAAATCTGCTCTTACAAAAACTCTTTTGTTAAAGGGATAGTTCACCCAAAAATTAAAATTCTGTCATCATTTACTCACCCTCAAGCAAACAGTTGATGGGCCCTTATTGACTTCTATAGTATTTTTTTTTCCTTACTATGGAAGTCAATGGGGTCCATCAACTGTTCTTCAAAATATATTCTTTTGTGTTTAGCAGAAGAAAGAAATTCATACATGTTTAGAACAACTTGAGGGTGAGTAAATGATGACAAAATTTTCATTTCTGGGTGAACTGTCCCTTTATTAACCCTCCGTCAATACAAATGTCCATGGGCAGGATACAAAAATGCAGAAGTACAGATCTGTAGTCTTCATGAAAGCCCTGGAGCTGTCAAAAGTCCACTGAATGACGTTTTCCATCATCAGGTGGACTTTTGCTGATAATAAACATAACTTCTCTGCCCCGGTAACAATGAGAAAGAGTAAACATTGTTCATTTACATATACTAACAACACTGCATCAATACAAAGCAGGGTTAAAAATCGGTCAAACAGGTGCATGCGCAATAATTGTTTATGGTGCATTGAACAAGCATGAAAAACATTGTTTAAACCCTTTACAGTAAAGTTCTTTACAAAATTATCTTTAAAATACAGTAACCTGAAAAAGGGACTATTTTTTGCTGAGTTTAGTAGTAGAGAAAATCTAATTAGCACACACTGAGGGGCGTCTGTGACTCTTGCTGTCCCTCACCTTGTCCTTGAGATCATGAGCACAGCCCATACCGATGAGAAACTCCACCACCTCCAGGTGTCCGTGCTCTGCGGCTAAATGAAACGCCGTCTTACCTGACTGACACAACAGATGGAGACACTTTAGAGCAGACACAGTGAACTTTCCATAAATGTTTTACAACTGTTAACATTACATTTCAAAGGGCAATAAAAAGTTTTGACAGAAAGCACAATGAAACTCCTCCAGAATGTTGATCATTTGATATTGGTATTAATGACTTAATTTGCATCTAATAGAGCACAAATCTCATCATAAACTGGTGTGTAATGAATAGCATAATTCATAAAAACCTGAACCACTCAAATCTGTGTTTAAAGACTACATGAAATCACAATTGACCCTGTTTACATTCATAATAAATGGCTTTTATTTTCTTCACCTCTGAAGGCAGAAAAATAATATTAGCGAATCAGTCCATATTACTGATTGATATTAGCAATCCAAACAAACAAACAACACCTAATGGATAAAATTTTGTCATGTCCATCTATTTCATGAATTACTCTGGACAAGAAAGAAGTCTTTTATGGAGCCATTTGTCTTTTGATGTTTGACAGCTGCTGTTTACTGTCTACTTTTTAAGTCAACAGACCTCTTCCTTGAGTCGATTCCTTCCTCAGAGTCATTTCTTGAAAAAGTTTAACTGATATTTGCATGAACACTGTGCAGTCATGACTCCTTACAGTCATTATCACTATCAGATGAAAAACAACTCTCTTCTACTTTCAGGATTTGAATCAATACATAAAACTGAGCCTCACAAGACTAACACTTACAACATAGATCAGAGAATGCTGCAAATCTTTGTTTTAAGGGCTCTGAAAATATAGTATGTTAGACGAAAAAAACGATCAAAATGTCATTTAATCAAAATATGAGAAAATATGTCAAACTGAACATGCCCACAAAACTGATCTACACATTCACATCAGTCAAATGCTCTTTCAAAGCTTTCCTTAGTGTAGAAGAAGTTGCAATAGTCTTTTCTTCCCTATTATGATACGTATAACCGAGAGAAACTACTTCTGGAATGAGAAAAAATGTTAGACGGGACTTGATTTATTTTTTTGGGGAATTGATTGGATTGTAGGAAGTTGGGTGTTGATAACTAAAAGGCGGCAGGTCTGAATGCCAGTTTGTAGTCAGTTGTGGAGGATATTTAGTCCCACGCTCAGCCGAGACATACGTCATGAACAGGGGCACCTTAAAATAACAAGGGCCCCCCTACCCTGGAAATAAAATTTATTTAAGCTTCTTGTCAATTATTTATTATGTCGATATTATCATGTCGAAATACAAGTTGACATTTACAACACTGTGTGTGTGTATGCTGCGTAAAAATATGGGTCAAACATAGGTGAATATGTAAATTCACTCTCTCCCAGTTATAATAGTATGCATACTATGGAAGTCAATGGTGCCCCACAACTGCTTGGTTACTGACTTTCTTCAAAATATTTTTATTTATTACATACAGGTTTGAAACAACATGAGGGTGAGTAAATGATCACAGAATTTTCATTTTTGGGTGAACTATCCCTTTAAGCCATATCGCGATTCCTGTTTTTCCATCTTTAAATTTAAGACCTCCTGAAATCAAAAATGAGACTTTAAAGCAGCACTGATGGAAGACATGAAGTGCATTAATGCGCCCCTGGTCATGAAGAGAACAGATGCCGTTTCGAGAGGGAGGGGGAGGTTAACGTTGTTGATTAAAGATCACAAAGTGATAAATCATTAATAAATCATTTATAATAAACACTACAACATTCTGTAAAAAAAAATCAATTTTGATTCTATGGTGATATTAAAACCTCTTTAACTCCACAGACCCTTCTAAGGGTCCAAAAATATGTCATAATTCACGTTTTAAAGGCTTCCCTATTTGGTATCATTTAAAAGCATAGAATCTAAACTTTACAGAGAAGTTACCATAACGTTTGTTTTTATGATACATAAAGCAGTAAAATTGAGCTTACATATGCATTTGTCCCAGACACGAATTTCCGCTTGATGATTGTGATGAAAATTTTCTACAAATATGTATTTTTTATATTTTTCACAAAACAGTCAAGTCATACATCGAATGATCTTCCAAAGAATCACGCAGTGAAATATGATCACTCTGAGAAAACAAAGACAAGCGTCACATCCCAACTCCGATGACTGCTTCAACCAGTCACAAACAGCTACAAATAGACAACATATACTAAATATTTATCACTTTCAGCAGTGTTTTATGTAACTTCAAAGGGTTTCCTGTAAAATGACAACAAAATGTTGTATTTAGAGCACTGTATGTGGGTATGGGAAGCTTTTCAGTTTGGGTAGGCCAAATCCAGGCGGAAATCCTCAGAATAGTCCCCGAGCTAACATGGTCTTGTAGTTACAATACATTGGAAAGCAAAACCATTTGGTGCCTTAACTTTGTCTGGACTCCAGTGTTTAGCATATATATTAGGGAACTGAGGGTGCAGTTCTCTGTATTAAAAGACATTACACTTCAAGACCATAGGTATTGTGAGAAAAAAACATGAGATTCTCACCTTGTCAACTTTATTAAGCTGCACATTTTCCAGATCTTCCATGATGTACTCCAGAACACTGATGTGACCCCTCTGAGCAGCACAGTGCAAAAGATTCAAGCCATTCTGAGGACAAAAGAAATGAGACAGTTCATCACTGAGATGCATTGCAATTAGTGTTGAAGTCTGTATCTAGGCCAGTACACAGTACAATCCCATTTGTGTTGGTTAGTGGTCTTTAAAGGCCTTAAATGGCTTCAGAGCGTTTATGGTGCGTGAGTGAGCAGAGCACATCGAGTGAGATGCTACCACTGTCTTCATATAAGATATCTGAAACTTGTCAAGGATTTTTTTAAGAGTCTTACTTTGTTTTCAGAGGTGAGCTTCGCCCCGATTGAGACAAGGATCTTTAGGATTGACAGGTGACCAAACCACGCCGCCAAGAGCAGAGCGTTCATACCGAACTGCAAAACAAGAATGTCTATACAGTCACATGAGTTTTGAAGATTTAAATTAGCCTAAAGCAGGGTTATTATTATCGTTACTTAAAACTAAAATCATAAAAAAACATTTTCATTACTTGAATTAAAATAACATTAACTGAAATAAAAATAAAATAACTTATTTTAGTTTAGTTTAAATTGAAATACTAAAATAAACAAAATAAACTAAAAGTTAATAAATACAATACAGACATTTAAAAATAAACAACAAAATTACTAAACCTTTAAAATTAAATTGAAAGCAGAAAATATAAAAGTAAAATCTAATTCAAAATATTAACAAAAACTATAAAAAAACGAACAAAGGCTAAAATAACACCAGCCTAAATGGACTTTTCCTTAAAGGTTCAATAAGCAATTTCTGAGAAACACTGTTGATATTTTAAATCAACCCAAACAAACACGCCCCTCCCTTCATTGCTCCGCCCCCAAAATTCACGAACACGTAATGCAAGAGTGGATGTCTCTTTATCATAGCAGAAGCGAAACAAAATAATGCTACACGAAAAATAAAGCAAAGATGATGAATGAACGACAAGGAAGAACAAAAAATGAACATACAGTACACAAGAGTACATACAAGCAAGAGTTGGTTGTTAGTCGCCAGCAGCACACACTCAAAACCAATGTTACTCACGTATGGAGAAGAAACAACGCAACCTCTGTGTCCATTTTCAGGCCTTCCCGCTTCAGTCTCTGCAGCGTAAAGATCTTACCTGATCATAACCATTCTTTTTCCACTGATATTCCTCCGAGCTTTTCTCTTTTGTAATGTCTCTCAGTCATCTCTCTTTCTACAGTCTTTCTTCACTCTCTCTCCTCCTCCATCATGAGTGGACACGCCCCCTACTGCTGACTGGCTCACTCTCCTCCCCCATCATGAGTGGACACGCCCCCTGCTGCTGATTGGCTCACTCTCCTCCCCCATCATGAGTGGACACGCCCCCTACTGCTGACTGGCTCACTCTCTCTTCTCCCCCATCATGAGTGGACACGCCCCTACTGCTGATTGGCTACAAGTGTGTTGTGCTGCTCGGTCTGATCCACTTTCAACAGCGTTTTTCAGGAATTGCTTACTGCACCTTTAATTATTTGATAACATTCCCATTCAAAAGGTAAAGTTAAAGTAAACTGATGAACTGTATTGCACTCAAAATTGTCCACCAAATGCATAAATGTAAATTAAAGAAGCTAAACTGATTTTTTTACAAAAAGCATATGGGATGACAATATACATCATCTAAATTTTTAATATTATTTTTAATTTTCTGTAAAATTTTATAAAATAAAAACAGCATGCATTAATTATGACCTCATATTACTTGAGGGACTGCATGGAAAATTTGTATTTTAAAAATGAATGTCACTCCACTCCAGACTATTTATGTAAACTGCAAGAACAAAAAGTGATTCACAAATGTTGACCATTTAGAGCATCTAAAAATATACACTTTCATTTATACATTTACATTAATTTTAATCTCAAATTTTGATGTTTTAAAAAAATATTTAAATTATTTTTTCACCAAATGCATATGGAATGACACTAAAATGCCTTGACAGACTGTAACTGGCCAGCTGATGTGACATGCTATAATTTATCTAAATTTATTTTGATCAGAAACAGCATTTTTCAGATTATTTTCAGTCATTTTATAAAATAATTTAATTACTCTGCACACAGTTTTTATGACCTCATATAAATGTTGACCAGTTATTGCATCTAAACACTTTCACTTTACATTGTATATACAATTTAATCTAAAATTTAAATGTCTTTTTATTTAAAAAAAACCTCACCCATCACTCACCCAACTACTCAATTATCTATAAATGTTTTGCCTTGTATTTCAGGGCCACTCTTCGTCTCTTCAGTTATTGTTGTTGATGTAACAAGGTCATAGCCTCCAGTAATTTACAAGGCCACATGGTGAATGAACAGCAGCCCATTAAAGATTTACCAAGTGGAGCAGTATGTCTCTTATTTGTGCTCATACAGTAAATAAACATGAAACTTTATAAAATATTCAGCCTAAGATATAACTGAATTTAAACCTGTTACAGTTTGGCAGCGTTCAGACAGAATGCATGATTTGACACGTACACTGTCCATATCATCCACATCCATGTCGTGGTCTAGAAGCAGACGCAGTGCCTGTTCACTGCCAGCTCCAGCTGCCCAGTGCAGGGCCTTACGCTCCATCTGTAAAATTAAAATCACATATTAAATCAACCATGGTTGATTAGCCATGGTTTTAGGTGGTAAATAATACTGTTGTCTGGGGTAAAATAAGGGTCATATCCTGTGCTGAGGACCACAACATGTGTTTCCGACACTCTGGTGTATAGCTGGGAAAAACAAAACATTCCAGGCGGAAAAATTGGCATGGTGAATGGCAACATAACTTCCTCTGACACAGCTTCCTGTGCAGTATGTTCAGAATGCTTTGCTGTGTCACCATGTTCAGAAGTGTACATCATAGTTTTGTCATTTGTAAGAAAGTAAATATTCCAAACTTATTTTATTTTGGCCGAATCTGGTCAAGGAGATAATTTTAAACATCCTGGGGCATTTATAAACATCTTTTACTAGAAGATACATAACCAGCTGTGTATGTGTCAGTCCTCAACCAGTTCCTGTGGATTTGCGATGTTCATGTACACCGATCAGGCATAACATTATGACCACCTTCCTAATATTGTGTTGGTCCCCCTTTTGCTGCCAAAACAGCCCTGACCCATTGAGGCATGGACTCCACTTGACCCCTGAAGGTGTGCTGTGGTATCTGACACCAAGATGTTAGCAGCAGATCCTTTAAGTCCTGTAAGTTGCGAGGTGGAGCCTCCATGGATCGGACTTGTTTGTTCAGCACATCCCACAGATGCTCGATTGGATTGAGATCTGGGGAATTTGGAGGCCAACTCAACACCTCAAACTCGTTGTTGTGCTCCTTAAACCATTCCTGAAGCATTTTTGCTTTGTGGCAGGACGCATTATCCTGCTGAAAGAGGCCAGGGAATACCGTTTCCATGAAAGGGTGTACATGGTCTGCAACAATGCTTAGGTAGGTGGTACGTGTCAAAGTAACATCCACATGGATGGCAGGACCCAAGGTTTCCCAGCAGAACATTGTCCAAAGCATCACACTGACTCCGCCGGCTTGCCTTCTTCCCATAGTGCATCCTGGTGCCATGTGTTCCCCAGGTAAGCGACGTACACGCACCCGGCCATCCACGTGATGTAAAAGAAAACATGATTCATCAGACCAGGCCACCTTCTTCCATTGCTCTGTGGTCCAGGTCTGATGCTCAAGTGTCCACTGTTGGCTCTTTCAGCGGTGGACAGGGGTCAGCATGGGCACCCTGACTGGTCTACGGCTATGCAGCTCCATACGCAACAAACTGATGCACTGTGTATTCTGACACCTTTCTATCAGAACCAGCATTAACTTCTTGAGCAGTTTGAGCTACAGTAGCTCGTCTGTTGGATCGGACCACACGGGCCAGCCTTCGCTCCCCACATGCATCAATGAGCCTCGGCCGCCCATGACCCTGTCGCCGGTTCACCACTGTTCCTTCCTTGGACCACTTTTGATAGATACTGACCACTGTAGACCGGGAACACCCCACAAGAGCTGCAGTTTTGGAGATGCTCTGACCCAGTCGTCTAGCCATCACAATTTGGCCCTTATCAAACTCGCTCATTTTTCCTGCTTCTAACACATCAACTTTGAGGACAAAATGTTCACTTGCTGCCTACTAACAGGTGCTGTGATGAAGAGATAATCATTGTTATTCACTTCACCTGTCCGTGGTCATAATGTTATGCCTGATCGGTGTATGTTTCTATTGCTTCGGTATACCTTATTTTTGATTTTGACATCCACTCCTCTTCTTATCAGCTCCTCCATTCTGCCAGTGTCATTCCTCTTCGCAGCATCATGAAACTCCTTCTCTGAACGAAGCACTAGAGAGAAATGAAAGTGGAAGGTGACAAGACTTATATATGGTTTATTATACAGGTACAAACATCAGCAGGATACATGATTAGGAGAAATTTGTCTTGGGCAAATGAATAGGCTACTACATATGAATACTATTAGAAATTTGTCAGTTAGAGCTGGTTATAATTGACAGATCAACCTAACTCTACTAAACGAGTCTCTTTAGTTTATTATAGTAACATTTTTAATAGTAAATATTTAGTAGCCACTTTCTCATACAATTTGATAATTTATTTTAGCCATTGAATATATTTCTTTCTCACTTGCCCCAGTTTCTGTTCGTACCGCACTACAACACTACTATTTTTCACTTCACTGTTTAAACACTCACATATATCGTCTTCGGACACCAGTCCGTCTTCCATCGTCATCGATTGATGGTGTGTTACGTCTCCGATATGCGCATCTTCTGATAAATGTCTACATTTTCATCTTTTGATGTGATGTTCCGCTGTGTTTCTGTGTGATCCTCACTCAGCTCAAGCCTGCCGCTTTGGGAAATGACGAATCCTGCTAAAGCGAACGAAGGCTCATGAATATTAATCACGCCATACGGACGTTTCTTCGCGTCCCTCCAATAGCGAAGGCTGTGATTATAAATATTAATTACATTGTGCTGATGTTACTTACAATGGCGAATTGTTAGTTAATGAATGTTAAATAGGTTGTGTAGACGTTGTGACTTTCCAAAGACGAAATGTTAGTTATGTATTTAAATACATTACATTCTCTACAATACATTAGGCTACATTCGGTGCCACAATAATGTGAGATCATTTTTATGCCATTATACACAGCTATTGATACTCGCTGTGTCATGTTAAATAAAACAACTGTATTTATACTTTGTATTTAAAAAAAAAAAAAAAAAAAAAAAAAAGTTAAGCATCTTACCTATTAAGTGTGCATAAAAGGTTTCCTGATTTGCTAAATAAATATTGTAAGGACAAATCCTGATATTCCTTATTTGTAGTGGAAGATACAAAAATAATCATATCGTGCAAATCTACATGCTATACCATTTGTATAGTCTACTCTTTCTGAGTTTTAATATTTGCCCATGTATTATTCATTTATGAGATCTCATCTTTTAATTTTCTGTTCTTCTCATAATAATTAAATTCATTACTCACTCTTATCAGACTCTTTTCAATGACAGCTGATTCTTCATTTATGATGCATCCATTTTTTTTTTTTTGTCATCAGATTTGATCTTTGTTGTGTAACAATAGGCAATTGAGCTTGTTTGTCTGTCTATTGGCTTTGAGTAAACTAGCATGAATGCTGGACAAATGTTGACCTGTTTGAACAAAAAGACCTGTGACCTCCACTAGAGAGAGCTGCAGACTCACATACTGCTTTGAGTGTCGTGGTGACAGGTTGCTCACCAGATTCACTTCCAAAACTCATTTCTAGCCAATTTCATTTTCCATGCACAGCTGTTGGGGCTAATAGGCCATTTAAAGTTTGTTGTACTGATTTGTTGCATAGTGGCATAACTGGTTAAGCAATGCATGCTGGATAGAGAAGCACTTCAGTTCCTAATATATACTGTATGTTTGTGTGTGTGTGTGTGTGTGTGTGTATACACACACACACACACACACACACACACACACACACACACACACACACACACACACACACACACATAATGCATACAATATTAATATTAAAAAAATATATGATAGTATGCTGTTTAAAATTTGGCTTCAGTGTAGTTTGCCAAAACTACACTAAGGAAAGAAAACAAACTTGTTCCAAAAGACAACTCCCATCACGCCAGCAGAGGGAGATGAGTGAGGCCTGTTATCTACACAGTATTTTGATACCACAAAAGGAAAAGGACAGTTCTCTTCTATAAATGGAGGAAATAATAGAGGATGCTATGCGTAACAAAACATTATACCAACTTTAATGAAACTTTCTGGATATTCAAGGCTGTAAAGTGCAGGATCATGTTAGGCAACAGGCATACATGCTTCTTATATCTTAATGTTACATTTTCAGATTGACATTTGACATTGGAAAGCAACACTGAAACTTTAGCCTGGAGCTCTTTTAATGTGTGTGTTTTTATGTGGTCGGTGTAGTTGTGGTAAGCAGGCAGGGTTCTGTGGATCAGTTTCACATTTTGCAATTCTAAAGCATGATGCGGAACTGATTGTTTAGGCTAAAAAAACAGCATACCTGCCCATTTTTACACACACACACACTCGTAACGCACATTTACTCTGTGTACCACTGTATATGTATACAGCTCAAACATGCATTTGTGTTTCATTTGTTGCAGCTCAGTTGATTTCATTAGAAGTAGGCTACACAAACATTCAAAAGTAAGTGTTAATAAAAGAAAGACATTTTAATGTTAAACTTAATGTCGCCCTGTAGTAAATAACTCATCTTTGATCAGCAAAATGGCATATTTAAATGTTTTTCTGTGAAAAATATTTGTTTCTTTATGCCTTAAAATAGCATGTAACCCTACACCCTTGCTTCATTTAGTATACACGGACCATGAATATGCAAATTAGCCCCGCCTCCACTCACTCACTCACTCCAGCTCAGAGATCCACTTGGTCAACTTTACTGTAGTAAACGCTGCACAATGGCAAATACTGGTTTAATTCAGCCATATATATTTGAACCAGAAACTGATTCAGAAGAAGTGGAAGAGTGAATTATACAGGCTCCTCTACAAGTCGATGTATCAGAATGGTAATGTGTTTTGTGTATCGCTCTCGTCTGACACAGAACGGTAATTAATAATGATTAGCCTTTTGTTTGACTATGTTATCAAACAGCTAATAATGTGTTGCTAATGTTACACAAACCATGATCCCGTTCACCATCTCAGAGTCAGACAACTGACTTCTTACAGAACGTCTGTGGAGAAAGGCATATAGTTTATCATAACATCTTAATATACATCATATACATAATTCATCCGCTATATTACTAAATGTACAGGATTCTTCATAACAACAGAATATACTGGGATAACCTGGCTTCTCTTGAGACTTTCCTTGCTCAGAGCATTGTTAATGATATGCTAAAGCCCGCCCACACGGTGACATGATTGGTTAAAACATGTTTGCGACGTAGAGAACAAGGGCAATTTCAAACACGTTTTTGAAAGTTTTTTTTTTTTCCACTGCAGTTTTACGGAGAAAAAACTGTAATCTTGTGGACTTATGAATTTGCAGATGGTTTGTTTTAAAGGGTTAGCTTACGAAAAAATAGTTATAAATTCTGTCATTAATTACTCACCCTCATGTGTTTCCACACCCGTTAGACCTTCCTTCATCTTCGGAACACAAATTAAGATATTTTTGATAAAATCCGATGGCACAGTGAGGCCTCCATTGACAGCAAGATAATTAACACTTTCAGATGCCCAGAAAGCTACTAAAGACGTATTTAAAACAGTTCATGTGACGACAATGGTTCAACCTTAATGTTATGAAGTGACGAGAATACTTTTTGTGTGCCAATAAACAAAATAACTTTATTCAACATAGTGATGGGCGATTTCAAAGCACTGTTTCATGAAGCTTCAAAGCTTTACAAATCTTTTGATTCGAATCAGTGGTTCGGAGCATGTATCAAACTGCCAAAGTCACGCCCCCCAGTGGTGAATTATTGAAATTTTCGAAACACTTATGACATAACGAAGCCTCGTTTACTGAAATCACGTGACTTTGGTGCTCCGAACCACTGATTCGAAACAAAAAATTCGTAAAGCTTCGAAGCTTCATGAAGCAGTGTTTTGAAATCGCCCATCACTAGATTTTGTTGAATAAAATCATTATTTTGATTTTCTGGCGCACAAAAAGTATTCTTGTCACTTCATAACATTAAGGTTGAACCACTGTAGTCACATGAACTGTTTTAATTACGTCTTTAGTAGCTTTCTGGGCATTGAAAGTGTTCATTATCTTGCTGTCAATGGAGGCCTCACTGTGCCATTGGATTTTATCAAAAATATCTTAATTTGTGTTCTGAAGATGAATGAAGGTCTTATGGGTGTGGAAAGGCATGAGGGTGAGTAATAAATGATATTATTTTCATTTTTGGGTGAACTAACCCTTTAAAAATCATATTAAAACACCACATAGACATGTAAACAACATTAAGAACTTGATTTTCACCACAGAGGGTCTTTAATAAACTTACAACTAGAAAGACTAACGCAAATCCGTTACTGTAGAAAGTCATTTTTTGAGAAACAGAATATAGCATTCATTTGAAAAAATGTTTGATATTTTTTTGATTAATGCAAAATATTACCAACAAAAACATAAACATGACAAAACTTTTCAGCGGTACTGCATATAATATTTAACGTAAAAATGGACAGATAAAGCCACAAAGAGTCCGACAAGTCAGTGAATATTAAAGACAGTCTGTCTTTATTTAGACATGCTTTGCAAAGCAATTATTTCCCATTTTTGCACATTTAATATGCATTTAGAAAAAAAAACATTAGTCCAGTTAGTGAATGCAATTAACAGATACTGTAAGACATAAAACAACCATCAGCCTCTTCAAAAATCAACAGTAAACATTTAACAGTAAACAGTCATTCTAAATTTGTTCTTAAGCTTTGTTTTAGACAGACAATACACATGAATATGTCAGAACATTAATAACTTAAATATTAAGCATTTCACTGCCGGCCGTGTTATTTACAAGATAATGTTCAAATATTCACCAAGCTTCTTTTTCGTTAAATGATACAAATCGAAATCTCAGAGGGAAATAAAACGCTAAAAGAAATATACTGCGCAAAGAACTAAGATGAATCTCATTATCAAAGACTATGTACTTTATATCAAGGACTATTTACATGTAAGATCATATCTTACAAAATGGTACCACAAAAACACTTTTCATCATGGGAATATTCTCGATTCTGTTAGGTCTAGAAGAAGTTGAAGTAAATCTAACTTGATATTATCATCTCCTACACAAGTTGGTTTTGCAGACACTCAGTAAGCGTTTACCCATAAACAAATTTATATATGGGTTGTGTGAACCAGCTCTCTCTGCATAAAGAAACTAAAAGTGACGTGCCGAGGCAGCAGGAAGCTAGTATCTGTAGATTATTAATAGACTGTGTGAAGAGTGAACTGCTGTGGCCACAGCATCAGTATGACAAAGAACACATGAGACAGAATATTAACCAGCAGTGTTTGCATGATTTTGCCTTTTTACGGCAGAAAATGAAGACGACTGGGTGAAGCTTCAACTCCCACACTAGCATTCAAAAGTCTGGTTTAAGAATTATTTTTTTTTTAAGTAATGCTTTTAATCAGCAAGGACACATAAATTGATCAAAAGTGACAGTAAAGACATTTATAATGTTACAAATGATTCTTCTGGACTTTCTATCCTGAAAATAAAATCTATTATGATTTCAACACTGTACAACTGCTTTTAACATTGATAATATCATCACAAGACTAAATTGAAGTCTAAAATGTATTAAAATAGAAAAGTTATTTTAAAATGTTACAATAATATTACTGTTTTTACTGGATTTTGATCAAATAAATGCAGTCTTAGTGAGCAGAAGAGACTATGAAATAACATTAAAAAAAAAAATCCCACCGATCTCAAACTTTAGATCGGTACTGTATTGGTGAACATTACAGAATATTATAGTATAGATTAGGAAGTTTAACAATGTCATGATCATTCACTTTTACTGTTTATCTTATCTGATCAAATTTGATGAAACCATCACTGAATCATTCAGAACTGAATGGTCATCATGCTAACAAAAAACTGTAAATTCTGGCCTGCACTTTCCACAACAGACACGGACCAGGAAATATACAGTTCTGTTGTACACTGCTATTCATATGCATTTTGTTTTAAACTGTGATCATGTGACCATTATTTATTATAAAGGTATTTATGATCAACAAGGTTTAAAGGTGCTGTATTTTAACTGAAATAGGTGTCTCAAGAGTCAAGAAACACTCTTGTCTCTTTGCCTTGGCACTGTAAACAGTAAAACAGAAAACAAGCCAAACAGAAAAACTCTCTTCCTGGGAATTTCGGGTTGGAGGGCAGAGTTTTGGAGAGAGTACACGGGTGGTCTAATTCAGTTCAGTTAGCAAAATGGCTGCAATAGCTTACAGTACTTTTAAAGTGGAAAATTAGGGCTTGTGAACAAAACATACTTGTACAACTTCGGTTAAAAAGCACTTTCGGTATCTCTCCCTCATTTTCACTAGCTAATATCCCTTCACGCATAATTTTCAACTCCTTTTTCCACAGGAGTTGCAGTGCAAAATTCAAAATACAACATAAACATAAACCGCTCAACAAACGTGTGTTAGCGTAAATCCCAATAGTGGTTATGTGCACATGTAATTTATGGGGGGTTTGTCATCTGATGCAGAAGTCACACATTTTGCATATAACAAATCTACTGAAAAAGTGTGAAATATAAGCAAGTCCAAAATCATTAGGGAATTTATGGAATAAAGTGAGACTGGTTGACTGAAGCAAGCTAAGAACCACACTTGACATTACAGCAGGTGAGCTAACTGGCTGTTTCTCCACAAAATAATCTGTAGCATGTACAAATTTAGCTATGAGTTTTTACTTATTTTGGAGAGAAAATGGTTTGTCAGCCTAGCAACAATACATAGGCCTGCATTATCATTATCTACATTAGCACACACCGTTGAGGCTACGCAGCTACATTAGCAAAACTGTAAGGCTTCTTAGCCTTGAAAGGTTTAAAAGTAGCTTGGAGATTTGAAAATGGTTGGGGGTAAGAAGTGCATTTGATCTTTTGCATACTGTACATTAGAGCTGCACCATTCTGGATAAATAATATTACATCATTATAAATGTGTGCTTGGGTCATGGCTTTTAATTGCGAGACTTTTGTTTTTGTAATCAGGCTCACAAAATGAAATAAAAATTTGGATAATATAACATTATAATCGTGTGTTTGGGACATGGCTTTTAATGGTGAGACTTTTGTTTTTGTAATCAGGCTCTCAAAAATGAAATAAAAATTTGGATTTAGATTTATCAGCCAATAAATAGGTTATCGGCTTTCAAATATAAAGAATTATCGGTTATCGGCCAAAATGTTCATTTTTTTTTTTTTTTAAATGGAGACCCCGATTCTCCCACGATTCTAAAGAACACTAGACAATTAAACAAAATGAAATGTAATTTACAAGACAAGATGTTCAATGTTGATGCAAGATATCGGCCACCATATCGGTATCGGCCGATATATGTTCATTTTTAATGTTATTGTTATCGGCCCAATAAGAAAATTTGGCCAACATATTAAAGCCGATAAAAAAATTGATTTTTTTCCTTCAGCTGAGACACTTCAGATGCGCACTGTTCACCATGATGGTTTTGAACTGCTTGAAATATGATTGGAGTCACTTCAAAAAGGAAAATACAGTTAAGTGCAACATGTGCTGTGCAAATCGGTCATATTGGCTACATAAAATTATAATGATATAATATAACCATCATTATAATTGTGTGCTTGGGACATGGCTTTTAATGGCGAGGCTTTTTTGTAATAAGGCTCTCAAAAATGAAATAAAAATTTGGATTTAGATTTATCGGCCAATATATCGGTTATCAGCTTTCAAATATAAAGAATTATCGGTTATCGGCCAAAATTTTCATATCGGTGCATCCCTAATAAATAACGATAATATGTGATTAAAAAGACTGTTAGTGAGGTTGTTTCATACTGTACATTTATGGAAGCTGCTCTCTCTCTGGATCAGACGGCCGATTAACATAAGCAGCAACAAAACAAGCGTTGTTCACGGTCTCCTGATGCTTGCGATGTGAAACAGGCGTAATATAGACATAGCGGAATCGTTGTCATTTAGGAATACGATCGCGTGGGTGTTTGAATTCGAGATCTCGATCTTTTAACGATTAATCATGCAGCTCTACTGTACATTTTCAGCATTGATCATCCCTATGGGTTCTTTCCACCAACACTTACCATTACAAACTCAATCTTTTGTTACGATCTTTAAGACTTCTGGCTTCCTGTAAGAACTGGTCAGCTTTCCTGAGCTTCTCCATTGCTGCATTGAGCAAGATCTCTGGGGTCGCTTCCCCCTTCATTTCTGCCTCTCCGCTCTGTCCAGCTGTGATTGCATTCAGCAGCTCTCCTGTCTCTTCTATCTCAAAAGACACTTTGCTTTGCAAGTCTTTCACATCACTTCCATGCCGTTTAATTGCTATATCTTTTCCCTTGCTTTCCACCTTCTCTGCGTTCTCCGCAAGGAGGTCTCCTAGGGATGCGGAGCGAGCCTTGGAAGATTGCTCGAGAGGCACGGTGATCAACAGGGTCTTGTTGGCACAATGGCTCGGGGTTGATTGTGCATTGAGGACTGAGGTCTCTGGGGCGGTGGACGGGGTTTTTAACGATGGCTCCTCCAGACTCTCGGCTTTGCAGTCGGATGGTTCAAGATCGTCCTCGCTGATCTCCAAATCTAGTACCTGGGAGCTTCTTTTGAGCTTTGTGGATGGTGCCGTAACTTGGTCGCCAGTCTCAGACTCTTCCCCCGAGTGTTGACCACTGTCTAAAGACTTCTCCTCCAACTCTTCGCTCGATACATCACCAACAGCCTCAGTTTTGGGTTCTGGAATCGTCAATTTGATATCATCTGTTTTTGAAGCCTGCTCCAAAGTCAAAATGGCAGTGTTGGTAAGGACAACTGGGTCACTTTGTGGGGGAGCGTCCTCATTTTTGGAAGTTGCCTTGAATGGCTTCTTTTTGGGTGGTGCAGGAGGACCGGGACTCTTTTTTACAGATTCAGGGGTTGAAACTGTAGTAAGATGTTGGTGAGGTTCTACTGAGGTTGCGACTTCTCCAGTGGTATCGGAGGCTTTCTTTGCTTGTTCTTCACTTTGTTCTTTAGATGGCATAGTGGGTGAATCCCACATCACTACTTGGGGTTTCATTACCGTTTTGGATACAACAAAGGATACCTCTTCTGACTTGCTCTGGTCTTCTTTGTCGTTTGAAGCTCCATTCACTTTGGTGGCTTCACCATTTTTCTCTTGAGGTTCTTTTTCCTCTGTTGTGACTGTGTCTGGTGTTACCGGTTGGCTGGGCTTCATAAGTTTGGATGGAGGAGTAGGGGGCTGGACGCTCTTGGCAGAAGGGGTTTGTTCAGAAGAGTCAGTGCTATCTTCTTCAACCTCCACTTTACTGTCCGAGACATCCTCCTTAACAGCAGCCCCATCAACAGAGACGCAGGGTTTTGAATCCTTTGACGGAGGCATCGGTGGCGTAAGAATTTTCTTTTGCGGTGCATCTTCCTCATTTTTGGGCTCATCCTCTTTATGGCTTTCACTAGGTTTGTTGTCTTTCGATGGCGGCATGGGTGGCTTTATAACTTTCTTCTGGGATGTGGAGTCTTCATCAGCGTCCTCCTCTGGAATGCTGTTCATTGTCACAGTCACAGAAGTTTCGGTTTGTTTATCCCCTTCTGTATTCAAGCCATGAGTTCCATTCGGCATGGTAACGTTACCATCAAGGTCCAGTCTCAATATTCCATCACTGGAGACATTCGCAACCTGTAAGAATAGACAGAATAGTACATTTAGAGGATATAGCTTGATTATTGTTCTCAGGGATTCATAATACATACACTAGCATTCAAAAGTTTGGGGTCAGTAATTTTTTTAAACACTTTTATTGAGCAAAGTTGCATTAGGTTGAATCAAAAAATGACAGCAAAGACATTTATAATGTATTTATATAGATTTATATTTCAAACAAATGCGATTCTTTGAACTTTCTATTCATTACAAAATTGGTTCAGCAGTGCAACTGTTTTCAACATTGAAAATAAGAACAAATGTTTCTTAAGCAGCAAATCATCATATTAGAATGATTTCTGAAGGATCATGTGACACTGAAGACTGGAGTAATGATGCTGAAAATTCAGCTTTATATTTTAAAATGCATTTTTAAATATGATAACATAGAAAAATGTTATTTTCAACTGTAATAATATTTATCAATATTATTGTTTCCACTGTTCATTGTTCAAATAAATGTAGCCTTGGTAAGCATAAGAGATTTCTTCAAAAACATTAAACAAATCTCAATATTGCATATTTAATTGTGCATGCTCAATTCCTTTATTATATCTTATATTACATTATGCTGCTGTGATGCCTAAATTAACTTAAAATGCATTTATAAATTTATTAAAAGCATGTATTTTAGTTTTCAGTATTTTGTTTTTAATAGTTTTAGTCAAATTATAGAATTTTAATATTAGCCTATTATTGGCCAGAATTAGTGGTTGACCGATATATCGCTGATATTTGGCACTTTTAAATATCGGCATCATTTGATAAGTTTATATATATATATATATATATATATATATATATATATATATATATATATATATATATATATATATATATATATATATATATATATATATATTTATACACATATACATATGAAGACTTCCATTGCAAAAGCCTCTAAAAGCCACCTCAATCAAAAATGAGATAACGATACTGAGTGAATGCTCTCGGCACACAGTATGTATAGAAACCTATACATCGGAGTCTGATAAAAATGCTTATTTTAAAGAAAAATGTCAGACGGAAAAATGTCAGGCTTTTGCATCTTAAGTCTTCATATATATATTATATATATATATATCGTCCACCCTGCTCTCTAAGATATCGGCACCGGCAATCAAATAACCAATATCGGTCGACCACTACCCAGAATTGCATCTATGCATCCCTTAATATTCTCCAACAGGAATGATAAATGTTAAGAAGGCTTTATTGCATGTGTGAAACAATTATATCGTACCTCCTTCATGTGTATCCTTGTTGGCGGTCTTCTTCCACGGTTCGCCTTAGGTCGGGTCCGTGTAACATGTTCTAATGAGGAGCCTTCATCAACTGTTACCTGAGATATAAAACATGAAAAATAAGAAGCTAAATTACGGTCATTCACACAACACAATGTATGGATTAGTACATTCTTTGTAAAATTTTTTTTTTTTTTTCCATGGTATGGCCCTATTTATAAAGAAGTGTCTTCAAATATGATTGAAAAATATGAAAAATTCAACAGCTAAACAATGAACAGTACCTCATCAAAAATTTTGTTCTTTGCCTTATTGATTCCTTCACTGAGTGCCTTGATCCAGGCTTCTTTCTCTTCAGGAGTTTGTGCCTGAAGTTTGACATCTTGGACCTAAAATGAACAACAAATTTAGATGAAGTCATAGGAAGTATAATATGCATACACGAGTTAAACATTGCACATGCTAATCCTATTTTACTTTTCTTTACGAAATAAAATTATGAACCCTAGCTGGATTCAATATCATGTTGTCTGCACCTAATATGGTGGATCACATGCATTACCCGCCAGACCACTTTTTAACAAATACATTCAGTACTCTCTGAAGGTTTTATCAAATATCCGATTTCTGTTTTGCATTGAACATCCCTAAATAACATCATCAAAATGAAACAGGAAAATACAGTCTCATGTCCCATAGTCCAGCTGTTAGGTTTATATGAAGTGTGTCTAGCATCCTATATTTCACCAGGCTCAGCATAAAGTGTACTTCACCCTAAATGAAAAGATTTATGTTCTTAGAGCAGGGTGTGCCTAAAATATTCATAAAAAAAAGTGAAACAGGAGGGCTTGGAATCTCTTAAATCTTTAATCTCTTTTCAAGAACTACAGTACGTGAGGTTTAATTATAAAATAAAACACTAGGCTGTGGCGTCTGACTCATTCAGCTGGCTGGTCACAGTATTCAGGAGAGGAAAAAGTGACATGCTGGTCTGGCTTCTCTTTAAACACACACACATTTTCGCTTCTAGAGAAGTCTCTTGACATCTGCTGAGCTCTTTGCAGTTCGCCAACGCTTCGCTCTCGTCATCTGTTAGTAATAAAGCATATTTCGCCTGTTAGGTATCTTCCGCATTTCTAACGTACTCTCCCCACCTCCAAGACTCTCTGGATTCAGTGTGCTTGGATTCACAGATAGTAAACGCCGAATATAGGGAAGAATATTTACAGAATAAATGAGATCATTTTGTAATAGATATGAGCTTAATAGAGCAGTATGACACATACTGTCTGTGTCCGAAGGTTATGACATATCCCATTAGGATGAAGTCATCATTTACCATCAACTCTAATGCGGCAGGAAACACACAGTAAAACGATCCAGCAGTGAAACTAATCTTTAATTCACATTTTTTTGTCAAAACAAAATTTTTTTAAACTGTTTAATGCCCTTAAAACTGTATCAGGGTCAATTACGTGACATTCTTTTTCATGCTTTTATTAATTTATTCAAAAATACATTAATAATGCAATTCATACAAACAATGACTTCAATACACCTCTTCTATTATTAACAATTTTTCAATTTCTGTATTAAAATGCATTTCTGTGGGGCTTAACATTACATTATAAGTTGGTGAAACCATCTGGAACTCTCATTAAAAGATGTATAAACAATTATTTATTTAAAAATAAGCAGTTTTGTTTAAAAACATTATTAATATTTATAATCACCCTCCTGACTGAGTGTCAAGGTCAGTAAGTCAGTATTAAAAATATCAGATAATTTTAACTTTTTATGTCAGGCAGTGTTGAGAGTAGTTCAGAAAAGAAAAAAAAAGAAAAAGAAAAAAAATTGATGATTAACCTTTAATACTAGTCTAAGCAGTTTATGCAACCGATATTTGACAAAAGATACCTTTACTTTGAAATACATATTTGAAAACAATGACTAAAGGTGATGATAAAACAGGGCAACTTTTCGAGCAACTCAATGATGTTTGGGCACTTTCCTATTGAGAATGGGCAACAAATTTCTATCTGGATACTTTAGATTGAAATTTGTTGCCCATTCTCAATGGGAAAATGCCCAAGCAACATTGACCGGCAACACTGCTCAAAAAGTTGCCCCGTTTATCATCACCTTAACAAACATCTATGCCCATTTGTATTTAAAGGGTTAGTTCACCCAAAAATGAAAATTCTGTCATTAATTACTCACCCTTGTGTCGATCCACAGCCGTAAGACCTTCATTCATCTTCAGAAAAAAATTAAGATATTTTTGATGAAAGCTGAGAGCTTTCTGACCCTTCCATAGAGATCCAATGCAACTACCACTTTCAAGGTCCAGAAAGGTAAAAACATCATTAAAGTAATCCATGTGACTCCAGTAGTTCTGCCCTCGACTAAAGATTTTTCTGGTCGACTAGTAGTCGTTCCTTTTAAGCATTAGTCGACTAATCACACGTTTATTAATTAACCATATAAAATCATAATAATGAGCCTTTGATGCCTACATAGCCTAATCAGCGTTCTATAAGCATGTTTCATGCAGATTACACAATATTTGTTTTCTATTTGAATTGGTTCATTTAAAAGTAGATATTTTGCTTTCTATAGATTTTCATGTCTGTGAGGCAAGTTTACATGGAGTTTCAGTTCTTTTTTTTTTGGCACGCTCAAGTTCACAGAGAGAGACGGTAGAAAGATCACTCTGTATGCTTTCATTATTTTACAAAAGCACAAGGTTTTGTTGTTATTGTGAGTGCACACAAATAAAAGTAGGCTCTTCACAGATTCAAAAGATGTATTACTCTTATTTGTATGACCAAAAATGACAGAGTATTTTAAGTGCAAGTGACTTTAATGATGTCTTTACTACCTTTCTGGGCTTGAAAGTGGTAGTTGCATAGACTGTCAATGGAGAGACAGAAATCGCTCAGATTTCATTAAAAAGATCTTAATTTGTGTTCTGAAGATGAACGAAGGTCTTACGGGTGTGGAACGACATGAGAATGAGTAATAAATGACAGAATTTTAATTTTTTGGGTGAATTAACCCTTTAACAGTGTTGTTATTGTTAACTAATACTATTAAAAACAGTTTTTGTTAATTGAAATAAAGCCGAAATAGGATAAAATGTAAACATTAGATGAAAAACAAAAATTAGAAAACAAAAACTACAATTATTTAAACTAAAACAGAAATAAAAAAAAAAACAGAAATACAAATATTTAAAAACAAAAACTAATAAAAATAACTAAAAAATTACTAAAACTGAAAATACAAAAAATATTAATAAATACTATAAAAGTATATAAATAATACTAAAATAACACTGGTATTTAAAGTGTAAGAAAAAAAAATCCTTCATATTTTAGTTATTAATAAGCCAGTTATTAAATCAAAACATTATTGAAAATGGTTAGGCTAATTTTTCAAAAATCAACATGAACACAAAGATTACATTTCAAAAAACTTGGTATAGTACATGTGTTTTTCCTTTCATCATCTCAAACATCTTTATTCATCAGTGACCCGTCTATATTTTTACACTCTACACAGCCTATGGAGGAAAATTCACTTTTCACTAGAAAGTGAAAAAATGATGGTTTTGCGGCTGTTTTGATATACCACAAGTATTTGCAAGGTTATACAGGAAATCATGCCTCTGCCTTTTGAATTTATAAACACTAAAACAGGAAATGAAGGTTGTCTTGGTTAACATCTTTAACCTCATTAAACCTGAGTTAAGGAGTCTTTTAAAGAAGAGTAGAGACTTATAAATGCAGGCTATGAAGCTTTTGTGGTGCTAACATCCCAAAAATATAGAGTATGAATTACTAACCCAAGGTAATATATGAAAAATGTGAAACATGGAACAAGATAACTCTGTACCACAGGATGTTTATCAAATTTTATCTTACATTTTAATAGTGTCGCAATATGTGACACCGAGCACAACGTCAAGCACTACTCAGCTATTTTGAACATGCAACAGCTGACCTTTCACGCACACTTTCTGCCATTATTAACAGTGACTTTGAAACCAGTGAAGTGACACAGAGCATGAGGCATGAGTAACTGGCACATCATTGGTCATGTGTCCGTTCAGATATGTGTCCGATTCATTAGACTCAGTACAATGACCTAGTGTGCCTCTAGTGCGTGCCATATTGAACTAATGACGTCACGACTGCAAGCCAGCCATCGACAACTGTGTCTTGCATTGTCATCCTTATGTGAGCCACTCTTTATATCACATACAAAAGGAATGGTAGACTGATGCATTTGACGTGGAACTGTGCTGAAATGTTAATTATTACCTTGTTACCGCTCTTGGGGCTTCGTAGTAGTACCAGTCTGTGTTTCTTCTTGAAAGGACTCTTTAACTCGTGACAAGTTTCGTAGTTGTCCAAGTCCAGTTTCTCCAGGCATTTTGTTAATTCCTGCACGAAAGGGAAAAATGTTCTTATTTGTAAAAGGATAAACCAAAAAGTTTTATTATTTGAAGTAGGGATGTGCCGAAGCCGAATATGTTCGGAAAGAAAATGAAATGCATTCTACGGAGCCCCTAAAGGGACATGGTGCTGTAAAAAAACACAATAAAAGATGGGAGGAAAAATATATTTCAATGCTTTTGCGTTCTCTTGCAATTATATAGTTGGGTAATTACAGAATTGGTTCAGTCAGAGTTGGAAAAATGTGTCTTTTCCACAAATTTTGTATGTATGCAAATTGTATAATATCCAAGGTACACATTTCTAGTAATTGTCATTCTCATATTGTATTTTCAGAAAGTTTTGGAATATTTTTTCTTTCCCTAAATGTGTCACTACCGAAACGCAATGATAAATAATTTAATAAGAAGGGTTACATTGACAGATTAAGATTTTTTTTTACATCTACATTTTTTGCTATTTTTAAAAAAATATTTCGTAGGTAAATCAATTTTAACAATATTTCAAGTGTAATTTATGAGATTTGTTGTATTCTAAATCCAATCTTTCTTTGTAAAAGGAATAAAGTTTATTATACTGATTTCAAAGTTAAGGATTCATTAGTTTGATTATACATTGAACCAAACACTATAATAACATCTTAGTTTATAATTCAATATACTTGATTTTTGACAAAATATCCCATGTTTCGGTCGTGACAACACATTTTCTGTAGTGACAGTAATGTGTTGGTAGCGAGCACATCACATTACAGGAGTTAACTCACATACTAAAACATATTAAAATACTAATGATTTGCATAACTGCACTAAAATTTTGTTTATTTCCCCCAAATAAATGATTATGTTTGCTTTTGTCACTACCAAAACTATGATGACATGTTTCGGTCATGACTGTTTCGGTAGTGACAATTTTAGATACTTTTGAGCCTAGCTCAAAGATGCTAATCAGCACATGGTGAGCTAGCACAGTTCTGAACAGTTGTACACACACAATGGCACAAATACTAAATTTGATCAAATAACACCCAAAAAACAAAGATGTCACAACCAAAACTTCACCATGTTTCGGTAGTGACCATTTCACAGTTGTACACACATAAAGCTAAATTTTATGGAATAACACCTAAAAAAGTTTGCTTAATTGCAGAAAAAGGTGTTTGGTAGCGACGTTCCTTAAAGTTACACACAGATTTTCAGACTTTTGAACACATTTAACTCAAAATGACGGACCTATCTACTATAAAAGAAAGGCTATGAAAGGGAGGGACACAGGAATATTTCCTGATCCAAAATATAGAAGTGTGTTAAAATCAGTCTCAGACAATGGACTAAAACATACACTGTCACTTTATAAAAAAATTATATATATATATTTTTAAAAACAACAATGGAAAAAATTGCAAAAATTATTTCAATATCATTTTCACAAGTTGAAATTTAGGGTTTAGGGTTCGGGACAGCCACCTCCCAATTGAAAGTACCCAATAAATGATGATTTTATATATTAAGCTTACTGATATTTTAAATATTATTGTGGGATTTAACAGATAATAGAAGGATCTTAGTAAACATCTAATAAAATTTGATGTAGAATGTAGAATGGCCCATATAATTTGCAGGCTTCAGGGAGCCGCTATGAATATGCAATGCAATGTTCACTTTTGAATGCACGCTTGCTTTTTATGTTCGCTTTCGAATGCGGGATCACACGTACTCTTTCTATAGACAGCAGCAGTACTGATCACACATATTATAAGATAAGATATTTGTCAGTGACGATCAGAATGTGTTGCTCACCAGATCCTCTGCCATCATCTTGACAGTCATCTCTCCTTACTATCTTCACGTGATAAGTGAAATCTGATGTACTGTAATGTAACCGACTACCGCAGCAAGCCTAACTACATCCCATTAGGGTCTCCGTAGAATGCATTTTCCAGGCCTTTCCGAATTCGGATTTAGGCTTCAGGCACATCCCTAATTTGGAAGTTCATGGAGTTTTAGCTATGTTTCATTTAAAGGGATAGTTCATCCATAAATGATCATTCAGTCATTATTTACTCACCCTCATGTTGTTTTAAACCTGTATGACTGACTTTCTTCCATAGAAAACAGTTAGCAGAATGTTTACACTGCATAACGACTGAAAATAGTCTGTATGACTTGTGCACTACATTTGAGTTGTTTGAGACTACTTTGTGTGCGTGTGTGCATGTGTGTGTAAGGAACAGATCCAAAAATAGTACCACTGTGGTCATCATTTGCTTTCGCTATGAGAAAAAGAAGCCTGGACATTCCCTTAAAAATAAAACTCTATGGAGAGTCATACAAATTTAAAAAAAGATGGTGGTGAGGAAATTACAGAATTCCCCCCCTCCCCAAACTAAAACTGAAACTATTAAAAACATTTTTTGTTATGTGAAACAAAAGCTAATATAAAATAACATTTAAATATTTGATGAAAATAATTAAAGTTGTTGCCTTGGAAACTAACTGAAATAAGTTTAGGCACAAAAAAGACTAAATTAAATTAAATAAATAAATAAATAAAACTGAAATACAAATAAATTAAACAATTAGTAAAATAAAATAAAATTCCTTAAAGACAAAATGAAAAAACAAAATTTGCTTATTGTCAGAAGGGTATTGAGCTATAAAATGCAAAAAAACATTTAAAGGGATAGTTCACCCAAAAATGAAAATTACCCCATGATTTACTTACACTCAAACCATCCTAGGTGTATATGACTATCTTCAGTTTCAGTCAAACACAATCAGAGTTATATTAAAAAAATATCCTGGCTCTTCCAAGCTTTATAATGAGAGTGAATGGGGCTCAAGATTTTGAAGCCCAAAAAAGCACATCCATCCACCATAAAAGTAATCCATACGGCTCCAGGGGGTTAATACAGGCCTCCTGAAGTGAAGCGATGCATTTTTGTAAGAAAAATATCCATATTTAAAACTTTATAAACTATAATCACACACATTCACAAGAGAATCTAGTTCCGGCGGAAGTGTGACCTTTGACTCGTAGCGTAAGCTCAGGTGGGAATTGACGAACACGGAAGCGCAGAGGATCGAGCAAAACAAAACACTGATCACAAATTAGAAGTCTAAAATGAGAAGTTTTAAAGAAATATGTCAGAGGATTTCGATATAAGAGAAGAGGAGTTACGTCTTCCGACATACATCGGGTCAGAGGTCACCCTTCTGCCACAGCTCGACTCTCACGTGAACGTGCGTACGGCTGTTACCGGAAGCCAGTGATTATAGTGTATAAAGTTATAAATATGGATATTTTTCTTACAAAAACACATTGCTTTGCTTCAGAAGGCCTTTATTAACCCCTGGAGTCGTATGGATTACTTTTATGATGGATGGATTTGCATATTTGGGCTTCAAAACTTCACACCCCATTCACTCCCATTATAAAGCTCGGAAGAGCCAGAATATTTTTTAATATAACTCTGATTGTGTTCGTCTGAAAGAAGAAAGTCATATACACCTAGAAAGGCTTGAGGGAGAGTAAATTATGGGATGATTTTAATTTTTTGGGTGAACTATCCCTT
The DNA here is from genome assembly GCA_037950665.1 of Hypophthalmichthys nobilis. Taxonomy (NCBI): domain Eukaryota; kingdom Metazoa; phylum Chordata; class Actinopteri; order Cypriniformes; family Xenocyprididae; genus Hypophthalmichthys; species Hypophthalmichthys nobilis. Next base: position 46,025,612 of record CM075470.1, read on the forward strand.
TAAGTGATTTAATTTGTGATTGTGCCTTCTTAGGGGGTGTTACGTCTTCTCTCTTCATGTGAAGGTAGATGTTTTAGTACACTGTTGCGAACAATTTCTTTCACCAAAAAACAACTCAAAACTTGGCAGAGAAAAGAAATCAATTTAATAAAGCAAAGATGGCTAATGATGAATTGCATTTGGGAAAGAAATCATTAATAATCGAAACAAAAAACAGCTTTCTAGAAAATGTGCGCACATTACTCTTATTAGGCCAAAATCCTTTTCCATTTTCCATATTCCATTTCCATTGACACAGGAGGCTATTGTAAGCCAAAGTTATGCGTAATGTTAACTAACAGCCAAATAGCTACAAATAATAAATTGTTTTAGCAATCCATTCCCAATGGATATACAATCAGGTCCCAACCTTTTGTCTTGTGCAATATCATATTTTGCTCAGAAATACATCACATTATGGAAGTACAACAGGGTTGAGGTCATGATTTAGCAGACTTACCTCATTCTCATAGACCTCAATCACGGTTCGGTCCAGCTGAATGTACCGGTCCTTATAGCTGCTCAAGAACTTCCCTGAAGACTTCTTCAACCAGCCCGCCTTCCCAGTGCTCCTCACCTCTTTGGGCTTGGCTGGCTCCTCTTTCACACCCTGTTTGTGCAAAGGAAGAAGGAAATCAGCATTTCTTACTGAACCAAAATTTCAGTTTGACTTGGCATGCTTTGAGATCTGAGTCCAGCGAGAGCATTCCTGAAATGGGAGGATGAAGTATGTAGCAGCTAGATTATCATTTTGGCCGGTCTGGGTTTCATGTGACCTTCAACACCTTTTCACACTTAATAAAAGGGACAGATGATGCCTTATTTCCACATCTGCTGCGTTTCATTTTTCACAGCCTTCTCACGGTCATCTGATTTTATCATTCTGCGCATAATTACTGGTGTAATGCTTGCTATGGCAAACATTACTATTTATTATTTTTCTTAATTTAGGTTTAAGGATTTAAATATACCTCTAACCTTTAAAATTAAACTCTGAAGGTGCAATATTACTTTTTTTAAGTGATCACGCTTTAACATGACATTGAAGCTGGTTTATTATCAGCAAAACTAAAACTATTAAAAACTACTTTTGTTAATTAAAATAAATCTGAAAAAAAAAAAATAGATAAAAAACTAAATGAAGACTAACTGACAATTAGAAATGTTTCCTTGTTGAATGTTAAAGCACTAAAATTACTAATTGGAAATAAAAACTAAAACAAATATATATAGACAGATAAATCTATATATAGATTATAATGTTAGTAAATTAATTAACAAATTATATAAATGTTATAATTTATATAAAATAAATTATATTTTACTATATATTCTCATAGAAAACAGTTATTTTAAATTGTAATAATATTTCACAATATTAGTGTTTTTTTTGTGTTTTATACACTACCAGTCAAAAGTTTGGACACAGTAAGATTTTTAATGTTTTTAAAAGAAGTTTCGTCTGCTCACCAAGGCTGCATTTATTTAATTAAAAATACAGTAAAAACAGTAATATTGTGAAATATTATTACAATTTAAAATAAGTGTTTTCTGTTTGAATATATTTTATAAAGTAATTTATTCCTGTGATCAAAGCTGAATTTTCAGTGTCATTACTCCAGTCTTCAGTGTCACATGATCCTTCAGAATAATATGATGATCTGCTGCTCAAGAAACATTTATTGTGTACAATTGTACAAAATATTTGTGTGCAATATTTTTTTTTTCAGGATTCTTTGATGAATAGAAAGTTCAAAAGAACAGCATTTATTTGAAATATAATCTTTTGTAACATTATAAATGTCTTTACTGTCACTTTTGATCGATTTAATGCATCCTTGCTGAATAAAAGTATTAATTTCTTTAATTTCTTTTCAAAAAAATAAAAATAAAAATTCTTACTGACCCCAAACTTTTGAACGGTAGTGTATAATGTTACAAAAGCTTTGTATTTCAGATAAATGCTCTTCTTTTGAACTTTCTATTCTTCAAAGAATCCTGAAAAAAAAAGTACACAACTGTTTTCAACATTGATAATAATCATAAATGTTTCTGAGCAGCAGATCATCATATTAGAATGATTTCTGAAGGATCATGTGACACTGAAGACTGGAGTAATGATGCTGAAAATTCAGCTTTGATCACAGGAATAAATTACTTTATAAAATATATTCAAACAGAAAACAGTTATTTTAAATTGTAATAATATTTCACAATATTACTGTTTTTACTGTATTTTTAATTAAATAAATGCAGCCTTGGTGAGCAGACGAAACTTCTTTTAAAAACATTAAAAATCTTACAGATTCCAAACTTTTGACCGGTAGTGTATATATATATATATTATATATATACATATATATATATATATATATATTTACTTTTTATTGTTTTTATATATGTGTGTGTGCTGTCAAATCGATTATTTACGATTACCCACGTCATAAAAGTTTGTGTTTGTATATATATGTGTGTGTATATTATATATATATATATTATATATGTAACACATTTAACGCAACACATTTATGTTAGATGCGATTAATCGATTTGACAGATTAATCGATATATAAATGAGTATATGAAAAATGTCTGCCAGTTCATTTGAGTTTAATGTGAGACCAAATATTCACTATAGGGTTCAAATCTGGACTCTGAGCCGGCCAAAACATGACCCTGATGGACTTGATCTCAAGCCACTTCTTGGTTGCCTGTGCAGTGTGGGAAGGAGCATTGTCTTGTTGAAAAATAACATCTGATCATTCCTTTTTAGATAACAACTTCTCATCTGTGAGAAACAAGCCATTCTTAGTTTATCAAGCCAAATCTTGTTCTAACCATCATGACTACAAGAGCAAAAAGCTACAGGCAAATGTAGTTGTACGCCTTTTGAATAAAGTTTTGCATATATTCTTAAATTACAAAAATAAAATGCACCCCACAGCAGCCGTATTTGGAATTCCCAGGAATTTTCTATGCAAGGAAATTCCTCAGGATGTCTCTTTAGAGGGTCATCTAGCTGTTTTTCCACTTTCACTGGGCCTTTGGAAAGAGCTGCGTGCGCTAGAGAAGGTGCAGCTGTCTGAGGGAGGAAAACGTGGAGAATAATAGGAGCAGCACAGTGCCAATTGGGACTTTCTCACACTGCCAGGAAACCAACATGGGCGACAGGTCACTCATGCCCTCGCAGTGTCTGTGCTGAGGGAGGGGAATGGAGCGTGAGGGCGCCTCTTTGTTTTTCTCTTTCTGTTTGTGTGCAAATTGGAGCAGAGCGCACGGCACATCCCATCACAACACAACACGCTCGCTGGAGAGAGAGAGTCTTTGGGTGGGACGGAAAAATCTATATTGTGAAAAAACAGAGTGGAGCCAATTTGGACCTACAAAGTGGAGCGCATTCAAAAGCAGAGCGAGAGCATACAGTGTTTTAAAATGCATAATCAAGTGCGAAATAAGCCAAGACATGCATTAACCTCACTTTAGTCAAACAGGAACTCGCAGTACTAGATGAGATAATTTAAGAAAGCGAGAAGTTTCATTAGTGTTGTCTGCAGCAGTATCGCTTTTGCTTATACAAGCAACAAGTACATTTTGTCACCCCATACACTAGTGCCAATGTGAAAGCGATCATATGTTATTTTCACAATGTTGGCCGATAAAATGAGCCAGAAAAATTGATTATTATGCCCCCTTTAGAAGATGCAATAAGTCTCTGGTGTCTCCAGAATGTGTCTGAAGTTTCAGCTCAAAATACCCCACAGATCATTTATTATAGCTTGACAAATTTGCCTCTATTTGGGTGTGAGCAAAAACATGCAGTTTTTGTGTGTCCCTTTAAATGCAAATGAGCTGCTGCTTTCCAGAAGAGGGCGGAGCTTTAACAGCTCACGCTTCGGTTGCTCAACAACAACAAAGCTGGAGAATCTCACGCAGCCAAAATGAGGATTGTCAGTAACGGTGTTCAGCCTTACATTGTTCAAACCGGAGTCAACACTGATGGAGAGACTCAGGAAGAAGTTACAACCTTTAGAATGAAACTGGACGTTTCTGAATGGTTAGTGGATAAATTTATGTAGTTGCTGTGGAGTTGATTCAACTCATCGACTAGCATGTGCCGTCATGTTAATCTTTTGTGCAAATCCAGCATTGAATTGACCCTCGTTTGTGAAGCAGTCCGGTGTAAAATGACGGCATGACAACAACACTCTACTACAACAACTCTTCCTCTTCTCTAAAGCAGCCCAACATGGCCTCACCCCCTTTGTTATGTGTTCCCGGAGGCAGGTTTTGGGGTTTGTGATGTCACTAACCCGGGAATAAGCTCGTTGTAGTCCCTAACAGCTGTTTGTTGTAGTGCTTAAAAAGTGATTTCTGTAAAAGAAAATATCTCCCTTTGCATTGAACTTTGAGCGTTGTAACTTTGCAGATCTTGTTTATGCTCAAACAGCAACATTACACACTAACTAAAGTTAAAAAAGTGAAATCATAATCAACCACCCCTTTAATGGAGGAACTCAAGCCCTATCTAGGAAGCAGAATATTATAGAGCCTTAGTTTTGGGCTCTTCTGACTTAAAAGCAACCGCCTAGTAACAGGCCTGGAAACACTTCAGAAAAAAGCACTCATAGCAACGCCCGGAAAATCTCCTAAAACACACTAGCAATGTGGCTCTAAGTTTGCACATTAATTTTGACAAATTAATTAATGCAGTGAATAATAATAATAAATTAATAATATTAATTTATTTAAAAAAGTGTCTTTAAAAGGTAGCTTCTAAAGGTGGTTTACATAAGACAAAGCTAAAAAATATATAAAAATAACAACAGAATAGAAGTTATATTTATAATATTTATATCAGTGGTGAAGCTACGGGTGGGGGTTGTGGTCCACCCAATTGGTCATTTGAAATAATTTAATAATAACAATTATAATAAACATCATATCACACTATAACTTTATTTATTTAGTTAAAAGAATAATTAAATGCATGGTCAATCAGGCAGTTTTCTACACTTAACCTGCAATTGTTACCCTAAAGTGCGATTGCTACCTGATTTAACCCATAAAAATGTGTTTTGTTGGTATAAATTAATGTAGGTTGGTTCAGTGATGTTAAAAAATATTTTTGACTTACATAAAACCAGTTAATATACAGTAGATATTAACATTTTTAGGATACCACTATTTTCAGTGCAGTTTTCCCTCTCCGTAATAGGTACATATCATACGCTTGTCAAAATGTTATATTTTGTCAGTTTCAGAGCTACCAGAAACACGGAGGTTCAAACACAAAAGGTGGCTGCGTTTTTAAATGTGTTGACAATTTCCACTGAAACAGGAAGACGGGGCGGGACATATTGAACAGCTCCTCCTCTTTTTAAAAAATAGCCAATAGCCAATTTATATCACAGCTCGAACAGAGCCGTTGAGCTCGGTAAAGCTGCAGTTTTCTTCTAATCTCCATATCGCTTTAAAATACAGCATTCTGTGCAGAATTCAAATGGGTTTGATACGTTTTGTGGTCATATGATCCGCTCTGTGCTCCCGTGTTTCTGGACCGGAGCAGACTGTGTGTGCAGCGGCAGTTCATGTGACACTAATATGAAACCAGACTTCATTCGCCTCAATGGAAAGCATATTTACACCGTCTGAATCGTGCCCTAAACCCTATATAGTGCACTACGTGCCATTCACCATGTAGAAAATAGTAAATGTGTGAACAAGTGACTGATTTCAGCCGCAGCATCAGTGTCTATTTATAATGTAGGGGGCGGGACGCTTCAGATTCTAGTGAGCATTTGATTGGACAGAAAATCTGATGAGAAGCTGAAGTGCGGAGTGATGTCATCAAAACCACTAATCCATATTTGTGGAAGTGAGAGACTGTAAGTTTTGAATGCTTGTATCTTCTAAATATGAATTTTGTCATTGTTTTGGAGCACACTAGCTTATTAACATATTCATACTAAAAGCCAAAAAACTTTTGATTTCATGGGGACATGGGGATAGAAAACATGAAGAGCCATTTTATTGTTTTTGCCATGCACTGTAGAAAAAATATGATCAATAAGTGACGGCAACATATATTTTTACATTACTTTAACTCATAAAAATCATTTAAGCAATTTCAACTTTTTTATAAGACAAGATTAAACTTGATTTTGAAGTCAGTTTTTATATAATTTGAGTTGAAATGACTCGTACAGCCAATTTGATTATACTTGATTTCAAGCAGCAACAGAACTTAAAGTTGAAATAAGAGGGAAAAAGTTATGTAATTAATGTATTAATTATGTAATTAATTGTGTAAAAGTAATTAATAATAATAATTTTAGAAAGCTTCTTTAAAAGTTAGATTCTTAAGGCAGTTTACATAAGTCATGATGACAAAAAACAACACACAATATATAATAATTAGTCATTCCTGCAAACTCCAAAATGGTGAAAAAGGTGACATGTTTACAAAGTAAATAGCAGTAGGGGGAGTGGGGACAAATTTTTGTGATTTTAACAGATAAACTAAGCATTCTGGTGCACTCTGACAAGACAATAAGTGGAAAAAACAATATTTATTGACACAAATTTCACAATTGGATTTGATTTTGATTCAGAAGATTGCGAAGTACAGTACATGGCAAATTTCCTCAAAGAAAAAATATCTCTCAACTAATACAGGGAACCACAGCTGGTACATCATTATAATATTAAAGGTTAAAATTAATTGATTTGTAACCTACTTGCATATAAATTACAGTTTATATAATAACGTTATAATAAATTTTTAATGACATAACTATGTTTCCACTCGTTTTTAATATCAGCCTAAACATTTAAATGGTGGCCGTCTTAAAACGGTTTTATACATTCAGTATTGAAGCACATGTTAAGTACAATAAATATGCAATAGCCTATAGTCAGTGGATATATATCAAAATCCTCCTCTTTAAGTTCATTTTTGTAGCTGACTAACGAGTTTTTGGACATTGAGTGGCTTTTCTGAGGTAAATGTGACATTTTTACAAGCTGTTTTATTGACGCTTTTCCACGGTTGAAACACTGATTAATGTGACATAATACGGATTTCAGTAAGTTGTACTGTATCTTTCATCATACCTTCGGAAATTCATGTTTATTTTGTGTTGTAAAGTGGAAGAGATGAACCGTTCACGTGCGCTCTGTGTGAACTGAAGCGCTGCAGCGATGTGTCAGTCACGCCAAGAAAGAGACGTCTATGGTCTCCAGTCTATGGGAAAGTAGCCCATTTTCGATTCTTGTAAGGTTTATTGTGCCTGCAAATTCATCCTGACACCCCCCTCGAAAAAAATCTACATGATTCACATAAATGACATATTTTGATTCAAAACAGCGAATTTCGCCAAAAGCGACTAGTTTGCAGGTATGATTAGTGCTGTCAAACAATTAATCGCATCCAAAATAAACGCTTGTTTACATAAAATATTTGTGTACTGTGTATAATTATGTATATTTAAATACACACACATACATGTATATATTTAAGAAATATTTGGTTGTATATACTGTATATATATTTATATAATTTATATTATATATAAATATTTTATATACAAGTATAACAATTTTTGTATATTTTATATAAACAAACTTTTATTTTGGTTGTGATTAATTGCGATTAATCGTTTGACAGCACTATTAATAATATAAAAATAAAATAATAATTATTAATTTTTATAAAGCTTCTTTAAAAGTAGCTTCTTATAGCAGTAATCATAAGACAACAACATAAAAACAATACACAAGTGACTTTCAGACACTAAAATCTACACTTTCAAAATGTTCCAAAATAAAAAAGCATCAAAACTGGATTCTAATGCAGAATATGCTAGAAGATCCATGCAAAAACTCATAAACTACTGCTCTGGATGACTGCATGGTGAGGCACACCTTAGCCATCATGGGTTTCATATACAGTCAAAAGGCACAGAGCTCCATCTGGGTCAGATATCAGAGCCGGTGCTGTGCGCTGACCTGGCTGCTGTCAACTCACCACACATCTAAATATGAATCATCTGTGCGGTTCTTCTCTAGACCTCACTGCAATCGAGACCAGAGCGACCGAACTTGTTCAAAGACTCACGCTGCAAATTTTGGCGAGCATTAAAACTTTCCATGGAGCAATAACAGTTCTGTCTAAAGAGAAATGGAAAGCTGTCCACTCAAACAACTGTTGCAATAGCGTTGTAGTGTATCTGCAAAATCTCCATCAGGGAAGTGTAAATCATGTATGCCAATCAGAGAAGTATAAAAGAGGAAATAGTGACCGATGTTACAGATTTTATGGGAATTAAGTATTCTCGCTTAACTAGTTTTCACCAACAGTTTTTATGTTTTTGAAAGAAGTGTCAGATTAGCTCAGAGGCTTCATTTATTTGATCAAAAATACAGTATAAAATATAGTAATATTGTAATATAATTAGTCTGGTGCAACTTCACACATCCAACAAGGTGCATGGAATAAAAGATGAGTCATTTTGGAACAAAACCAGCAACACTTGTGGCATGGAGGGATCAGAAATATACAAAAAACTGGAGCTAAAAATCAAAACTTTATTTTGCCAACGCGTTTCGGCACACAGGCCTTCGTCAGGGCTGAAAGGTTTCAGGTGTGTGTAGGTTCCTTTAGGTGCAAACAGAGACAAAATTCAAGCTTATAATGAACCAATGAAAAAACTGCATATAATATCATCCACCAATCACAAAACAAAAAAAATAAATAATAATAATAATAATTGTTATTTATTTATTTTTTAATAAACGTTTTGTAATGGGTGGATGATATTATATGTAATTTCATGTATATGTAATAGGGGTTGATATTGCACATGTTTACTAAAACTATGTTTTTTAAAAATGTTTTCTTTTTTTTTTTCTTTGATGACCATTGGTTGATGCATGATCATTTATTATAAGTTTTGTGATTGGTGGATGCTATTATATGCAATTTTTTCATTGGTTCATTGTAAGTTTGAATTTTGTCTGTTTGCACCTAAAGGAACCTACACACACCTGAAACCTTTTAGCCCTGACGAAGGCCTGTGTGCCGAAACGCGTTGGCAAAATAAAGTTTTGATTTTTAGCTCCAGTTTTTTGTATAGTAATATTGTGAAATATTATTACAATTTAAAAGAACTGTTTTTTATTTGAATGTATTTTAAAATGATCATTTAAAATGATCAACATCATTACTCCAGTCTTCAGTGTCACATGATCCTTTGCGAGTATAGTAGGTTATGGTAAGCAGTAGAGAAAAAGTGTCAGCATCCTAATATTCCTGCAGCTGTCTGTGTTTTTAATGTTAATAAAACTACAAAAGACAGAGAAAATCACTCCCTGCTCATCACAGAATAACGTTTTTGTAACTTTAATAAGGATTAAGCTTTATTTTATAAGTTTTATTTTACATTTGATTACTTTATTCAATTTCTGTACCTGAAAACTACTGTTAGACCTACCTGAAAAACCTTAAAAGCACTGATTATTTCATTTGTATCTTTGTTCTATTGTATTTATTTGTGCTGTTGCTTGTAGTTTAATTATTTGTTCTTTTTATTATTAATGACTGTTTACTTGTCTTTAATAATCTTTTAGATTTATATTAGCTGTGGTATCGAAAACAGAATCAAGAATTGTTAAATTTCACTGGTATCTAAAATATTGGGTGTTTATTTATTACAATACAAGGGTCAAAAACAACAAAAACAATAACTATTTTATTCATTTCTTACTTTTTTTGTGGTGGGGCCAGTGAAAATTCACTGAATTCATTGAATGGAATCAAAAATCGAGAATCGAATGAATTGAGATCTTGTGATTTGGAATCGAAACGGGACATCTGAATCGATACCCAGCCCTATTATCAATGTTGAAAACAGTTGTGCTGCTTCATATTTTTGTGAAAACTGTGGTATTTTTTATTTCAGGATTCTTTGATGAATGGAAAGTTCAAAAGAATTGTCTTTTGTAACATTATAAATGTCTTTACTGTCACTTTTGATCAATTGAATCCAATCCAAAAAACTCCAAACATGTAACAGTAATGTATTATTTTTTGGATCGACAGAAATTCGGAATATTCAACAAATATTTCTGCTAATTTCTTTTTTATACTGATGTGCAATTGTTTTTCTTGTGGTATCATCCATTTCATATTTACCAGCCTCTACATATCACATAAAAACCAAATGAACTTTATATAGTGGTATAAATGGGTGGTTCTTGACCAAAACAAGCTGCAAAGTGATGCAGACGTTATGTTGATAGTAAAAATCTAAATGAGTAAAAATAATATACAAGTCCTCTTTTACTGTTGCTGCTTCTAAATGTACATGACAAGCTGATAAAGAAGAGATGAGCCTTCGTAAAAATAAAACTGTGAACAGTGAAAAGTATATGAACCACAGATGCAGTCTCACAACAACCAACATTTACAGCGACCACAACAGCTGGTCTTTATCTTAACGTCATATTAAACTGGGAATGTTTTTCCATGCTGTCATTATGTTCCGATAAATGCCATCAAATTGGCTGTGATTTACAGGCTGCCATGCAAACACAAATGGATTCCTTGACACAAACATCCGTCACTATTCATCTTGACTCAACTCAGGACACTTCTGCTCTAATGAATGATAACCAAGATGGCATACTAATGTCAAGGTAATGCCGTCTCATCATATCAAAGCTAAATAAAGTTTCTAGGTATGTCTGTGTACACTACATATTAACAATGTGGGTTTCAGCTCTGCCCTCCAACACCACTGACCAATGTTACTTCCTCGTTTCAGTAGGCATTTCCTGAAACTACTTCTTCACATAAGAGGATCTTTCTGGCAGAAATCTACACTTTTGTTTCACTTATAGTTAGTTTAAAACACAATATAGAGATAGACAGACAGACAGACAGACAGACAGAAAGACTTGATTGACGGACAGAGGGAGATAGACAGACAGACAGATATGATTGACAGACAGAGATAGATAGACAGATAGACAGACAGACAGACATGATTGACAGACAGAGATAGATAGACAGATAGACAGACAGAAAGACATGACTGACAGACAGAAATGGATAGACAGATAGACAGACAGACAGACAGAAAGACTTGATTGACAGACAGAGATAGATAGACAGATAGACAGACAGACAGACATGATTGACAGACAGAAATGGATAGACAGATAGACAGACAGACAGACAGAAAGACTTGATTGACAGACAGAGATAGATAGACAGACAGACAGAAAGACATGACTGACAGACAGAAATGGATAGACAGATAGACAGACAGACAGAAAGACATGACTGACAGACAGAAAGACACGATTGACAGACAGAAATGGATAGACAGATAGACAGACAGATAAATATCTAGATAGATAGATAGATAGATAGATAGATAGATAGACGTTAAACAGACAGACAGACAGACAGAAAGACTTGATTGACGGACAGAGATGGATAGACAGATAGACAGACAGACAGACATGATTGACAGACAGAGATAGATAGACAGATAGACAGACAGACAGATAGACAGATAGATATCTAGATAGATAGATAGATAGATAGATAGACGTTAAACAGACAGACAGACAGATAATACGCCACTGGATAGAACAGGATAAAAAAAACATGCCAATACCATCCAACCATCCATTCATCCTTCATCTATCTATCTATCTATCTATCTAACCAGTTAACAAACACAAGTCTTGACTTAGAGGGGCGTTGGATGCTGCAAAAGTACTTCACTTCCTGGTACCGATCTACATCACCTCGATCTGATGAACAGAGTATTAATACTTCTTAACAAATTCTGTTGGACCTTTTTTCTTCAGGGCACAAAGACGCTTCAAATAAACAAGTGATGCAACCCACCATTTTAACACTTAGTTTCCGAGAGAGAATAACAGTATCAGCACTGGACTAAGTCAAAGTTAAAGTAAGTTTTACTTCACGTCGCCAATAATGAGGGTAAAAAGTTGTGACAAAGACTGCTTGTTTTAAATAAAGTTTGTAAAACACCATATGTATATCGAAAAAGAAGCTATATGAAATACTCACATCTTCCATGATATAAAAACAAAGATCCCGTTATGCGCAAAAGAAAACGCTCGACGCAGGACTTTATCTCGGGTTAAAACTGTTGATCTCTCTTCGTCTCAACTTTCTCACATCCAACATGACGATGAAAAACAAGGAACTGTGTATGAGGCTGAAATGTAACGGGACTCTGCTGCTCTTTTCCTCTTTCGACTTCAGCAGTTACAAGTTTGAGGCTTGAAAAAAAGTTTGGTTTCCGGTAAGTCCCCAAAAGCCTCTGCCGCTGCCAAGAGACACCACGGCCGCGTCTCACAACATAGTGAGCTGACTATCTAGATAGCCTTGGAACGCCAAGAATTCGATCTCTAAGCTCTTGGTCTCTTACAAAAATGCGTTGACAGGCGTAGTGTGCGAAGTATAAAATGACATTTTTGAGGGGACAGACTTTTAAATATATATTGAACTATTTCGATTAATCTCGCGCACCATTTGGCGCCCATAACACGTCAGCAATTTTAAAGACGCTTTAAACACAACACTAAAGTCTTTTTTGAGATATTAATAATATTTAAAATTAACAATACGTTGTAATTAATTACAGTATTTATGTTTAGTCAGTTTCATTTATATAGATCAGTGTTCCCTCCTGAAATAAATAGCGCCATGTTGAAATTACGTAAATAAAGCTCCATATGCTTTCATATCGCTCTCGCGGTACTTGTCAGAACGATCGGTCTACACCAGAAATCGTATTATTATAGGGAGATAAGAGCAGAAATTGTATATAATAGGGAGATAAGAGGGTCTGTATCTCTTACCATTGGAGAAAGCGTAACGGCTAACTTAATCACGTGCGGCACCTCTCAGCCTATCGTGTAATGGCAGTGAAATCAGTCGCAACGTTCCCTAGTCTGCCTTCTCTTGAAAAAATACATTTTTATCAAGCTAAAATCTACATATAGTTCCCAACGAAAGTATTGTTTAGTGTAAAACATGCTGAAGATTAGCGAACAGGCTGACAAGTAATTAAATGATTTGCTATTTCCCCACAAAAGCTGTTTAATCAGTATAGTGAAACCTCTCATCCATTGACATCCGTTCAAAAAACAGCCTCTGGTCTCCTTCCCTGCGTACCGCCAGAGGCGGAGCGTTAGCATTAGCCGTTACGTTTTTTTGGCTAAAGGTTGCAGGCTTGCCTTTCAGTGGCTTTGATAAGAGGGTCTGTATCTCTTACCATTGGAGAAAGCGTAACGGCTAACTTAATCACGTGCGGCACCTCTCAGTCTATCGTGTCGCCGTTCAAAACTCCTCCCTGCGTACTGCCAGTTAGCATTAGCCGTTACGCTTTTTTGGCTAAAGGTTGCAGGCTTGCCTCCCAGTGGCTTTGTCTACACAGTGCCGCTACAAGTCGAACACACCTTAAAGGGATTGTTCACTCAAAAATGAAAATTTTTGCAGTCTGTCAGTCGTATAATGCATGTCAATGGTAACACAATCTATGAGAGTAAAAAAAACATGCACAGACAAATCCAAATTAAACCCTGCGGCTCGTGACGACACATTGATGTCCTAAGACACGAAATGATCGGTTTGTCCGAGAAACCGAACAGTATTTATATCATTTTTTACCTCTAATACACCACTATGTCCTACGCCAGAGCGTACACACCTCGCGCACCGGATGCCATGCGCGTGAGGTGTGTACGCGCGCTGGCGTAGTTTACGCAAGCGCTGGGAGTGATTTCTCGCGCTTATATGTCACTCATTGTTTACACAGTGCACAAACATTGTAGGTACGACGGCTAATCAAAATGGTACTTACTTGCACTTATCCGGATTGTTCAAACCGACTTAAAACTAAAAGATTACGTTCTCTCGCGCGAACTCATTCGGGAGTCGTGACTTTCCACGTATTCCCAACTTCTGAGCCTGCTCGCCTGAAGTTATGGTTGATTGCTCTTCGGCTGGATATCAACACACCCGTTAAATGAGTGATGTATACGCGCGAGAGATCACTTGCATAAACTACGCCAGAGCGCGTAAACACCTCACGCACCGGATGCCGTGCGCGCGCTCAAGGCAGTTGGACATAGTGATATAAATACTGTTCGGTTTCTCGCACAAACCGATCGTTTCGTGTCTTAGGACATCAATGTGTCGTCACGAGCCGCAGGGTTTAATTTGGATTTGTCTGTGCATGTTTTTTTTACTCTCATAGATTTTGTTACCATTGACATGCATTATACGACTGACAGACTGCAACGGTTGGAGTTAAAAATCATCATTTGTGTTCTACTGAAGTCACCTACATCGGGGATGCCCTGGGGGTAAGCAGATAAACATCACATTTTCATTTTTGGGTGAACTATCCCTTTAAATCTGCAGTGGTCAGGTGGTACAACGGCCACATGGTACAAGTCATATGCTGCATTCACGCCACCACGTAATTACTGTAATCTTGAGATGGCAGCACATGACGTTATATTCGGAGCTGTTCATGTCCTCGGACTGGGAATTATGTGTTTCCATGGCACCACTATCAATGCCTAAAGTAATCTACAGCGGTCAGGTGGTACAGCGGCCACATGCTACACGTGGGAGCTTTCAGAAAACTCCCAGCTTATAAAGTGTAATTACGAGCTCTACGAGGACGTGAATGCTTTTTACGAGCCAGAATCTCGTAGATACAGTAATTACGATATGGCGTGAATGCACCTATGGCTTTTTAAAAATTACAAGTTCTACAAAGACGTCACCACTTTTTTTAATTCGTACAAATTCACGACCTCTCTTATACGAATTAGTATGTTTTTTGCTAAATCGTACATATTTTACAAGTTGCCAAATTCGTATGAATTTGTACGAATGACCTACCCCTAACCCCGCCCCTAAACCTACCCGTCACTGGGGTTTAGACAAATCGTACAAATTCGCCACCTCATAAAATATGTACAAATTGGTAGTGAGATAGCGTTGTCAAAATTGTTACGGTAATTACCACACCTTGACAAAAAGGGCGTGGTCTACTGTTGCCATGGTTACTTCCTGTCAGGCTATTTTTGAGTTCCGCTAACTTTTGTGGTTACTGAAACGGTGGGCCTCAAATTACGCCCCCCCCCCCACAAACTCATCATAATTCGCACCCTGACAACTTGCTAAGAAGACGCTGTCTTTAGGAAGTACAATAACTCTAGACAGACAAATTTGATGTGGCTGCTGGAGGATTTATTTGTACCAATTCATTATATAAATATTATGTTTGCATTTGCTTAATACCTTCAATTTGAACTCACAGACAGTTTAGGGAAATATAGGCTGTCTATAAAAAAAAAAATAAAATAAATAAAAAGACAACACAAAGGTAACAAAAGGCTGTAAATAAAATTCAAGGAAGCATAATTGTGTTTGCATGATGCAAATGTCAGGTAAACTAGCACAACTAGTATAACTACATATTCTACGCAAGTATAAATATAACTATACTAAGCAAAAAATGACAGTTTGACAGAAAATAATACTTTTGTATGATGCACATCGAGTATGTAGGAAGTATAGAAAAGCTTAATTTAGAATACTCCATGATTGCACAAGCAGGCCAAAGGAAATATCTGCAGAGATGTTGCACTACATGGGGGTGTGGAGCGCGTCACAAATCTGAATAGGAAGAGGATGCAACCACAACCAGTTTCCCAATAATCACACATCACATGTACAGATGATTGTGAATTACTACCTTTTTTTTTTTCAGTGGGCACTGGAAAATTTCTTGTGGCAACCAGCATTCTTTACTTCTTTTGATCTTTTTTTAAAGACGACTACTTAGTTTCTGATCTGGGTACAAGGCCTGAGGTGAAAATAAGATTTCTTATAATAATAATTTCTTGAACTTTGTACAAGGTGGGATATTAATTTTGAGAACTTACCTTTTTTCCCCCTGCTGATCGGTTAGAAGTCACATTCTGGTTGAAACCGAAACGGGTCTTCACTCAAATAGCACACAGTCACACTGTCTTGTGATACTCAAAAGTAGCTATAAGTATAAATACTCCATTTTGAAATCTATGCAACATCCTGTCTGCAACACCATAAAGTTAAGCTTGTTAAAAATCAAACTGCATGAAGCATTCACAACATCTTTATTTAACCCTTGTGCATCCTTTTGGATATTTTTGTCTTTTTCAGTTTTGTTTTGTTGATAATTTTGCCTGTGTTAATGCCAACTGCATACATTTTGGCACAAGTGTGTATTATTATTGGAATTTTACTATTTTACCCCCATTTCCTTTAACACATCTATTTTACACCAGTAACACAAAATAGTTCCTCTTAGAACCTTAAGGACAAAAATGTCCCCATTGAAACCCATTAAAACTGCAATTTTGTAATCCCAGGACCATTTTACTATAAAATGATGCAATCTTTGTTAGTAGGCTTTGATTCTGTTGGCAAAGCTTTAAAATGTAATTTTTGCTTCTTTTTTTTTACCAAATGGTGCCATTTTCTCAGGTTTGGCCTATGAAGCAAATGCTCCCATTTATTTCTGTTTTCCACTTCTGCATATTATAGAGCTGATTGGATAAATTATGCAGCAATAATTGTGTGGGTGTGTTGGTGTGGATGTCAGAGTGTGGTTTGTATGTGTGTATTAAAAAAATTGTGTGCTTGTAATATTTGAGAGAGAAAAATCACAAATCTAGCCACTGTGTGTACCAGTGGAGTTTTCCTGTCATCTAATGGGGGAAATTTGGTACTGCACCTAAACAAAATCTTACTGAAAGCTCATTTTTTGAGATATCAACCTCTTTTCTAGTAGATTTGAGTTCAAAATGTTTCATAAAATATATATTTTATATAAAATAACGTTCATAAATAATTTTCATAAACTTAAAGGTCTTCTTTTAAATGAGACCAAACTTCAAAAAATAATTTTAAAATGCTCCCAAGCTTCAAATATTTATGGGCACAGACATTTTTGTCCTCTATGGGCCTATGTGTAACTTTTTTTAATTGACGCACAGGAGTTTAAATACAGAGGTTGTGTTGCTTTGTATTCAATACCGCGTTTTTTCCCCTACACGGCACTGAGCCACACCACTCAAACCACACACTCTTCCCATTGACACAAGCATTTATGCTGCGTTTAAAACCACAGAGAGCTGTTTTTAGCCACAGGCTGTGTGTCAGAGTTACTCTGATGGACGGCTGTCACATACTGTAGGTCTTTTTAAAATGCATCCTTGCACCTTGCACCTTAACATTATTAGTTAGTGCATTTGGAGTAAAAAAAGACATGAACAAATGCACTCCGTCCGAGGTGCAGGTCAAGAGAGATAAATCTAACGTATACCTTGACAAAGGCTTTGTGCCGAAACGTTGGTTAATAAAAACTTTTTGCAAGTGAGTGTGCAGTCAAATCTCATGTTTATTAAGTGCATTTGGAGTGCCACAAAAGAGGAAGTAATGGCATGGCTGATGATTGTCAACTAGTGCACAGGTTGGAAGTCAATATTTGAGAAACATGCTATGTGGCTTCACTTGTAGAGTGTGTGAAGAGGGACGAGTTCCTGTTTCACAGAGGAAAAACACAGCAGTTAACATAGCATCAACCTTATGGAGGGTTTTCAAAGAAGCGATTATTACCTCAAAATATTTTTTTTTTATATTAAATTTTTTGCTATAAAGACA
The DNA here is from genome assembly GCA_037950665.1 of Hypophthalmichthys nobilis. NCBI lineage: Eukaryota > Metazoa > Chordata > Actinopteri > Cypriniformes > Xenocyprididae > Hypophthalmichthys > Hypophthalmichthys nobilis. Next base: position 46,043,421 of record CM075470.1, read on the forward strand.
TTTTACTATATTTACATGTATATTTTGCTACACATTTACCCAGCCTCATACATTTACCCTCATGAGGGATGCTTTTTTTTTTTTACTCTTTGCAGTTTTATTAGTGTGGAAATAACACAATGCTTTTACCTATTTCATATGGTATGATAAACGTGAGCATGCATGCATTTAGATTATGTGCGGTGAATCTTGCACTGACGTGAAGCCGCACCCATCCGCTCTGAGAGGACAGGGGAAGCAGAGAAAGACCCTCCTTTATTTTTCTGGCTCGTGTTTATGAAGCATATTGCGCCCCCTACTGGTACTTAGAATCTAGGGATAGTTCACACATAATTTCATTTCAGAGTTTTCATTTTTGGGTGAACTATTCCTTTAACATGAATAAACATGTAATGTTATATAAAAAAAAATGCTAACACTTTACAATAAGGTTCATTTGTAAACATTAATTAATGTTTAAACTAACATGAACTAATAATGAGCAATACATGTGTTACAGTATTTAGTAATCTTTGTAAGTTAATGAAAATACAGCATTGTTCATTGTTCATGTTAGTTCACATTGCATTAATGTTAACAAATAAAACTTTTGATTTTAAAAACACATTAGTAAATGCTGAAATTACCCTAAAGATTAATAAATGCTGCTGTACAAGTATTGTTCATTCTTAGTTCATGTTAACTAAAGTAATTAACTAATGTTAACTAATTAAACCTTATTGTAAAGTGTTACCAAATATAGAGATGCACCGATCAACCGGCCAGGTATCGGAATCAGCCGGTTTTCCACATGATCGGCCCGGATCGGTGACCTTCCAGTCAGTCTCACGTCTTTCCGATTCTGAGCCGATCCGTTTTGTTACCAACAATAACGTCAGCTGCGCGTTCTCGCTCCCTTCTCTTCTCTCCGACGCCGGCGTGACACACACCCGCCTGCTCTCACTCACTTGTTTCATTCACTCCGGTTAAATAGTGCTTGTATTGCGCAAAATTTTAGTAATTCCCACAGGTTTCACGCTCGAATCAAAAGCATGTTAAGATGCCATTTTGCGGCAACATTTTCTACAGTAGCCAGGTTTGCACAACAAAACCCACCCAATCGCTACTCAAAACTAGCCCAAATGCATTTCACGGTGGGTCCCACAGTAAAAATCACATTCCGGGGGTAAACTCCGTGTTTTTGGCGGGGCTCTCCAGGTCAAAGTCACATTCCTGGGGCTAAATATCACGTTATTTGGGGTTGCTTCAACCCGCGGCATCTTTGCATCTTTGTCCTGTGTTGGCCACCATAGCTTCTCTATATTGCAATTCACAACCTCACCGCTAGATGCCACTAATATTTACACACTGCACTTTTAAAGTGACAGCAGCCTAATATTCCTGCTGCTGTGTCATATTAATCAAAGAACAAAAGACAAAGAAAATCACTTTCTGCTTTTGACTGATTAAGTTTTATAACTTTAACTGTAAGCATTAATCTATATTCAATTTTTACAATGAAGACTATCCAGTGTTATTTTACATTTGATTAATTTCTGTAGTATTTCTTGCCTGAATAAAAACCAACTTAAAGTTTAATAGCTCTTTTTATTCCATTGCATTTATTTGTGCTGTTTGCAAGTTGTTTATTTATTCTCATTTTATTACTGACTTTGTGTTTTTTAATGAAAAAAAAAAAAAAAAACTGTTGAAAAGTAGATTTTTCACACTAAGAAACAAACAAACAAAAAAAAAGTAAATCGGCCAAGAAATTTCAATAGGTGCATCTCTAATATAAAAGTAATAAATATATTGATAATTATCTAACTATATTATAATAACCAGCACATATGCATGCATGACTAGACAAACTGTTCGACAGGTAACATCAAATAAAGCAATGATTCCACCCAGATATACTTTTGAATGAGATTTATTTAAATAGGACATTTTTATAAGAATGGTTATAACACAGGAAAGCCACCGTAGATGAACACTTCTCTAAATCAGAGACGGTTCATTTTTAATTCATATATTCACACTTTGGTGAAGAAATCTCATCTGTCAGCATAGGCAACATTGCTGTTCCTCAATTTTTGTTCCCCCCAATGAGGGTTTAATAAAACATGAGCACAAGCTCCAGGTGCCAATCATGGAGTCCATAAAATGTGACATTAGAATTAGTAGAAGCTGCTGTAAACTACCGTACAAACCGAATTCAGATGCAGACATGTTGGATGCACTGAGAACGATTACCATGCGTTCAAACGGTGTGAAGTAATGACCTAAAGGAAGTAAATCAGTGAAGCTCTTACAGAATAAAGTCAAAACAACAGGTGTCACATCTGCTCACATTCTGTACTGAACTTGATGTCTCTTGCCATTTCTGACATTAGTGTAAACACAGCGCTTATATTTGCCCTTTAAGTTTAACAGAAAAGGCCAACTTTTTGTTCTCCACAGCCAGGTTTGACTATCTACTCAAGGCTTCAGTTATAGTGCTTCATAGTCAGTACCAGTAAGCCTCATAACCACTTGGCAGTCATGTAAAGAAATACAACAGTGCTTTCAATATACCATCAGCCTCCTCTCACACTGCAAAAGGTGCATACGTTTAAAAAGAAAAAGAAAGGAAAAACAGGTAAAAGCATTTGAGACTTTAGTTGTTAGTGAGTGAATGTCACTCAAGTTTGCTCTCATGGAACATCTGGTAGTGTGCGTGTTCGATACAACTGTTTTAAAGAGATAAATGATCAACTAAGACGACGATGATGGTTCATGAAAAGGTGTGAGTGTTTTTCCAGTCAGTCTTTGCTCAAAACCAAACATCTAAAAGGTTCACTTCCAGAACTGCATTTGACAATGACAGCAATTTGTTGAATCTCATGTAAACGGACAAGAACATTTCTGGGTCATATTTCACCACAAAAACAAAAGACTACATTTTGAATAAAGAAAATGAAAAATACTTTTGGTGAATATTAAATATTTTTTGCACTGACATTTTCATGGCAATTTAACCTCCAATTTTTATTATAATAATGTAAAAAAACAAAAAAACAAAACAACAATTGTAAGTATAAATCATTGTAGAACTGCTGTACTGAATTTATGCTGATACTTAAATAAATAAATAAATAAGACTTTTTGTATTATTACTGTAATACCCAAATTAATGAGTTGTTTTGCATTAAAGGATTAGTTCACTTCAGAATGAAAATTTCCTGATAATTTATGTCATCCAAGATGTTTGTCTTTCTTTCTTCAGTCGAAAAGAAATGAAGGTTTTTGAGGAAAACATTCCAGGATTTTTCTCCATATAGTGGACTTCACTGGGGTTCAAGGGGTTGAAGGTCCAAATGTCAGTTTCAGTGCAGCTTCAAAGAGCTCTACACGATCCCAGACGAGGAATAAGGGTCTGATCTAGAGAAATGATCGGTCATATTCTAATAAAAACAAAATTTATATACTTTTTTAAACCACAAATGCTCATCTTGCTCTGCTCTGCGATGCTCCACGCATTATGTAATCACGTTGGAAAGGTCACGCGTGACGTAGGTGGAAGTACCGATTCAGTGTTTACAAAGTGAATGAGCAAAGACAGAAGTCAAACCCCTTTACAAAAAAAGGTAAACAATGATGTCGGACGAGTTTGAAGTTGGAGGATAAACTTCTTCACCTATGGTACTTCCACCTACGTCACACGTGGCCTTTCCAACATGATTACGTAATGCATGGCGCAGAGCAGTGCAAGACGAGTGTTTGTGGTTTAAAAAAAAGTATATAAATATTTTTTTTTTATTAGAAAATGACTGTTTCTCTAGTTAAGACCCTTATTCCTCATCTGGGATAGTGTAGAGCTCTTTGAAGCCGCACTGAAACTGACATTTGGACCTTCAACCCGTTGAACCCCAGTGAAGTCCACTATATGGAGAAAAATCCTGGAATGTTTTTCTAAAAAACCTTAATTTCTCTTCGACTGAAGAAAGAAAGACATGAACATCATGGATGACATGGGGGTGAGTAAATTATCAGGAAATTTTAATTCTGAAATGAACTAATCCTTTAAGGTAATAAGAATTTGAGGTTTAATTTGCATGAATTGAATTAACTGTCACAACATTAATGGAGCGTAATTGCTATAATGTAAAAAAAATCCTACTGGTTCTAAAAACAGGCTGTATTTCTTTTATGCAAAATATAATTTATTTCAGGGTTAAATATGACCCAGATATTTCTGTGTGAGATTCACCCAATTCTACTTTTTATCTATTGTATATTTGCATGTATTTAAGGCTGCTGTCCGTTACTATGCCTCTGATTTGAGTGTGCAACATTCTGGAAAGGTTTTTAACAAACATGAGGCAAAACTGTCACATGGCCTCTTCTCATGTTGTTTAAACACATTCTTGGATATCTGTAAAGAATAAATATTTTTCAAAACAAACAAACAAAAAAAAGATGCATCCCATATTCCATGTTCCATGCAAGTGTGCTATTTACAGCCTGAAATACACACTTCCGCCCAAAACACAAAGCCACCCAACCAAGCAAAACACAACACACTCCGCATGGCTCAGACCTGTAAAGCTATGCTTAAGACAAGCCAATCTGAACTATAAAAACGGACAAAAAGCACTTAAAAAATAAAAAGAGACTACTGAAGAATCTCCACGGAAAGCATGGAGAATGGAATACATTTCCATGCCGTGTCGGCAATCAACTCTTACAGACTGCAATACTGACGTAGGAGTTTTATTTGAATATTCTACCTTTTCATTTCAGTAAAATTAACTTAAACTCTAAATAATAACAAAAATCCAGATGCCACGTAAAAAGGATGGAGAGGGGCTGCGGTGATGGCCGACAGCAAAGCACTTGGCTGCTTTTATATGCTCCAATACGCTTGTGATGCAGCAGTTCTGCTCAGTCTTCAATGTACTCCCACAAGTCTTTCTCATAGCCCTCATGAACGTGCTGTAGCAGCACTCGTCGCCGACTCTCACAGTATCTACACGGGAGGAGAAACGCAGAAAAGACCTCTTAACACATTTCAGATAGGAAGGTTTTAATAACGTCCCCTATTTGCGTTATAATATTTGGATTTGTAGTGGAAATCATTACAGTGCAGACTGTTTTCTGTAAAGACATTTCACTGGTGAATATAGATGGTCTGTACTAGGGTTACCCCAAAATTTCAGCCCTTGGAAATGCCATAAAACATTTTTTTCAGCGGAAAGAGACAACAGGCAGAAAATATAAATGGAAACCAAAACTTAGATTGAATAACAAACTTTTAGTGCACTTTTGCTTATCCTAATTATTATTGTGCACAATGTGACAAAATATTTAAAAATATATAAAATATGTGCATTTGTCTAGATTCTTTTCTTTGAATGCTGGTTGATAAATAAAGAGAGTTTTGTGTTCGACAGATTGTGCACATTCACTGCACTGACAGATTAACAGACATCTAATATAATACAATGTAACAGATGCTGGAAGGCAACAGGTACAGATGTGTTTGTATTATATAAAATCAGTTTGAGTTATTTTAAGGTCATTGCCTTCCACTTTCTGCACATAGTCATACAAAATGGAAGATCTGTCTCATTTACTCACCCTCATGTTGAAGCCTAAAAGTTTATGTAGTAAATTCTATGTTGAATCAAATAAAATATTTCTTTATAAAGCTACTTTTTGTAATGTCTATTTGAAGCTTTTCTCATTTAACACAATGACTTTAAATGATCTTTTGGGGGTAATTTCTCAGCTAAATTTGATGCGTGATTAATTAGATGAATTAATCACCACATCATGAAAAAATTTAAATCACTTGACAGCTCTAACACACACACACACACACACACACACACACAAATATATGCTTAGCCTTCTGGTAATTGTCAAAAAAAATGCAAGTGTGTGTGTGTGTTAGAGCTGTCAAATGATTTGAAAATTTTAAATCTAATTAACTGCACGATGTGGCAATTAATCGTAAATTATTCACATATCAAATTCGGCTGAGAAATTACCCCCAAAAGATAATTTAAAGTCATTATTGTGTGATAATTTTTTATTTATAAAAAAAGATTTCACAACTACATCATTAGAATTGGTAGTCATTTCAAATAAACGGTTATTTAGAGTTGTCAAAAAGTACCGACTTCGGTACCAAGTCGATACTGAAATATTAAAAACGTGATGCTTTGAGCGCTGTTGAGCGGATTCGTAAACACCTCTGATTGGCCATTGTGTTGACGCGCTCATCAGATACGTCTGTGATTGGCTACAATGAGCAACGCTTCAAAAACGTTGTAAATAGTCATCAATGACACTCTTCACAGAGCGCTTACACAGATTCAAACGCTCCCGTGTGTAAGCAGGCGTCTATCAGTGGACCGCTCCCGCTTTCAGATTCAAAAACTTGAGTGCACTTTCAAACGCTGCCGTGCGTTGATCATTGTAGCCAATCACAGACATATCCAATGAGCATGTCAACACATTGGCCAATCAGAGGTGTTTATGAATTCGCTGAACAGCGCTCAAAGCGTCACATTTTTAAAATTTCAGTACTTTTGACAACTCTATGGTTATTTATAATAATTCGGGTTTAATTTTAAACTTTATGACAGTTTCTTTTTCAACCAAGAATTTTCATTTTAGTGCATCACTTTTAGTGCATTCACTGTGTAATTTAAGTCCTCAAATCAGTGTCCATGTATTATTCACTGCTACCCTCCCCTCCGCTGCAATCTCATATCTCTTTTTCCATCCCACATATTCACACTTGTGCTTTACACTTCTGTTTTGCCATCAATGACAAACCCAATGTGTTAGATTCAAAAATGGGGCTTTTTCACAGCTTGTGAAATGACAAAAGCACACAAAAAAAATTACTACAACGTAAACTAAAATTAAAATGAAATCTGAAAATAATAATAAAAGCCAATTTAAAAAAAAAAAAAGAAAAATATATATATATATATATATATATATATATATATATATATATATATATATATATATATATATAAAAAAATACTGAAATAATACTACTGTGAGTCATACAAGCAGCAGTCAATGGTACAATAAATGTCATGCATTTAAAAAACAAAATAAACACAAGTGACACAATACTGGAAAAATTTCTCACCTATACTTATCCTGAACTTTCTGTTTGATATCTTGCAAAGAATCCTGGGAGATATCTCTCTCTAGATAACCCGAAAGCACCTCTGTAGCGTTCTCCAAATCAGCCTGATTGTTCTTTAAAAAAAAAATGAAAGAAAAAAAAAAGTAGTAAGACATCAGTATGTTTATTTCTACGAAGTGTAAACAGTGTGATGCTATTAAAATATAGTCTGAATGTTAATCCCACCAATGGCAGACAGGTGGAGTGTTCAGGAAACCTGTCTGAAAACAGTCATATTTGCATCTAAGGCCCTGTTCACACCAGCATTTCGGTCGATTGTTGGTTTTGAGGTTGTCCACTTTCAACCACTTCCAGAGGTAGTCGAAAAAGCATTCAACCGGATTGCTTTCATAGTGTAGACACTCACATGGTCGAATGTGTTCAAACAGCTACAAAAGACCACCTACTCTTCTCCTACTGAAGGCTGTCAGAGCAGAAATGAAAGCTGCTGCTCTCCATATGTCGTCACACATTTACCCTCCCATAAACCCTCCCTTCAAAGAAATCAGGACAGAAGTGGTTGAAAGTGGACAAAAGGGACGGATTAAAACACCAGGTGTAAACGGGAATGTGTCTCCCTCGTCTGCTGGTGATCCGATCAACCAAAACTCATCTTAATACGTGTAAACAGGGCCTATAAAATGGTCTACCACATGGTTTCATGAAATTCAAATGAAACATGATTTCCTCCTCACCTCGAAGATAATGGACTGGTTGTTCTTTTTGAGGTAGAAGGCGAAGACGTAGGTGAACATAAGCGTGGACCGACACTGGCACAGCACGTCCACGGCCTTCTTCAGGAACTGCACCTCGATCCATGACATGTTGTGTTGCTGCATCTCCTCCATCTTCTGCTTCACCTGTGCGTACAACTTGTGCTCGAAGCGCAGACTCTGCATGTGGTTCATGTAGCGGTTGCAGTAGAAGAGGTAGCGCTGCAGGGCTGCACGCGAACGCTGCAATATGAATACAACATACACTCATCCCAAAAGAAAACAAGTTATAGGTCATGGATTACTCTGAACAGAGATCGGCCAAGCATATACGCCACCAAAAAATAAGTCATGCTTTCCTGCAAGCTAATTTTAGTCTACTTGGACAGATAAAGGATGACATGTGGCTGCTGTGTATTGGAGATGTTGGGTCAAATGATGACTAAAAGTACCTCCTGAGCATCTCTGGCTGCTTTTGCATCATCTTCATTGTAGCGATTGCAGTTGTACCTATAATTAGTGAACATGTTATTTCAATGCATCACATGTGTATATAAAAACAAGCATTTATAAGAGGTGAAGTAGACTCACCAAGCAGAGCCATGGGGCTCCCAAGGGCCGAGACAAACCCAGCAGAACTCTGCTTTACAATTCTGGTTTCGACACACCATGTGATTACAGCCACCATCTTTTTCAATGGTCACATGACATTTGGGACATTCCTAAGAAAAACAGGAATACTGAGCATTTGTGGCATGCTGCTGATTACAACCAAAAATATACTTGCCTTGCTCTTTCAATTATTTAATAATAATAATATTGCCAGCAGTAAATTTGCAAAGTAAAGCTTTGAAAAATAGGCATTTCTATTTTTCCACTCTCTTCCTGTGTATCATTTTGTTATTGCCAGTCAAATAAATGTAAATGAATTTGTTAAACAAATGGCCAGACTGGTTTAATGTAAAGATCCTTTTCTCTTTGGACAAAGTATGGACTCAAAATAGTATCACTTTTTCCTTACGACAGCACACTGAATTTACTCAATATGGCAAGAGTATACATATTAAGTAACATAATAATTTATAAATAAATAAATAGATATATTAGGGGTGTAACGGTACACAAACATGATGGTTAGTTCAGTTGGTATTTATTTTTAGATATATAATAATCAACACTCAAAAAAACAAAAAAACAAAAAGACATGTAAATTGCACATAAGGCAGGTTTTGCATCAACTTCTAAATCTAATTATAAAGTTAATTTTCTACTGCAATTCATTTTTGAAATAAGATCATTTACACAGTTACTGTCATAACTTTGCTAACAGGTAAAGTAAATATAATGAATATATGAGCTAATACAGTGCATATATTTAGTGAAATGCTTCATTTTTCTAGTGAACTAACATGCTGTGGACACTAAATGACTTGCCTGAGGTAAATGTAATGCTACGCGAGATATTATTCTCAAGCTGTTTTATTGATGTCTTTCTGGGGTTGAAACACTGGTTGAGAGATTACACGTAAACATATCGATCATCATCTCTTCTTCTTCTGCACTTTTTACTGGTAGCAAACATCGTCACATTACTGCACTCCCCCTTCTGGATTGGAGTGTGGATTGCCTGTGACTGACTATTTGCCAAGTGACTGCATGCACTGAACTGTGACCATTCAGGACGAATATATGTACTGTTACACACCTATATATAATCGATTGAAGGTTAAGGGGTCCTTGTACCTTGGTATTTGCTGCAATCCAGTTGGATGTTTCACTGTCATCATCACACTTCTTTATCCACTTCCTCAACCACTTGAAGAGAAGAGTAGCAATATTATTAAAGAAAATGAAAACCTCTCAGGACAAATTTAATCTAATAATATCAATATCAGCAATGGAAATAATCTAATCTAATCTAATATGAGTGCCTACAGCAGTAATCAGATGCCAACATACCTTGCATTTAACAGGGTCATGCCAGTTCTCTCCGCAATTGAAACTAGTTATTGAAAAAAAGAAAGAAAAGAAATTAAAAAGAAATAGTTCACCCAAAAATGAAAATCCTGTCATTATTTACTCACTCATCCTCATGTTGTTTCAAAGCCATATGCTGTTATTTTTCTTTTTATTACATATTAAAAATAACAGCATACAGCGGACGTTGAGTCAATAATGACAGAAAAAACTGCATAATTTAATCAAATTGTTAAGCTTGTTCTCTTGTGTTTATATTATTACAGCAGTGACATATAAAAGTACAAGATGCTGCAAATCCACTGAAGTGCTGCATTGCATTCTGCATCAGACTCCTACCAGAACTGTCTCCCGCATTTGCAGCGAACTGGTTTGGCATCAGGATACTGAACTTTGACCACATGGTGGCAGTCAGGAGCCGGACACCATTTCAACAGTCTGTTACACTGTAGAAGAGCAGACAGACAACCAATGAGAGAGACTAGAAAACAGTTTATTGCAGGTAGACAGTACTGCATGCATACCAATATTCACATTCATGCCATCTGAAAGCTTAACTGCAAAGAAATCACATATGTTTTTTAGATTTAACTTCAGGTCAGAGTTTACCATCAGATCAGTTAATATGTCGTCGCTGTTGGGCAGAAACCTTGTATCTCTATATTTCGTCATTTTTATTTTTTTCATAAATCATTACTATTGGTCACACTTTGTGTGTCTGTAGGCTTTTGCAACTATTTAACCAATGAAAAGTATTAAAAAGAGCTTGTGACTAAACCTCGTAACTCCACTGGATCCTCAAACTGTCGGTAAAACCTCTAGCCCCGCCCCATCTCTATCGTGAATGAAGCTCCGCACACATTTTGGACCGTCTCTGCTTGTTTGCAATGCAAGGATAAATGAAGAACTGTTTGTTTGAATAAGTACAGTGTTTTCTTTACTCAAGAAGCACTATATATACAGTACTGTGCAAAAGTCTTAGGCACGTCAGTATTTTCATCACCAAAAAGGGTTTTAAGCCAGTTATTTATATTTTTTGCAGTAGTGTGTCAATAGATTTATTTAGTTTGTCTGTTTCATCTGTTTCTTCATGTAATCACAGACAGACTCGATGATGGTGAGATCAGATTATACCGGCTCTTGTCAGACTCCTTGTGCATACAAAAATCTCACTGGATTATTACAATTAATGGCAAAATGAATGTTTGGAAATGAAAACTGGTATTTCCTACTGCACGCTACAGCAAAAGATATAAATAACTGGCTTAAAACCATTTTTTGGGGGTGAAAATACAGACGAGCCTAAGACTTTTGCACAGTAGTGTAAATGCTAATGTTTTACGTATTTGAGGAGCAGAGAAGAGTATCTTAGTCTAACATTTGTTGTCAAGTCACAGCCTGTGTGTATTGTAGCACTTCACCTTTTATAACATGAGATTTTGGCCAAATGACAGCGTCCAAATAGCTACAATAAACTTTATAACCTGTAAGCTGATGAAAACATAATTTGATGTACTGCCGTTCTAATGATGGACAAAACGTGTCCGAAATTCTCTGAAATTTGCTCCAAATTTGCTCCATTTAAGCTTGATTTTGGTAAAATTTTAACAATATAATAAAACATGCAAGTGTCTGAACATACATAACGCTAGTGTTGTCAAAAATATTGATATTTCGATATGCATCGATACTGAAATATCTGAAACGGTTCCAATACTCCTTTTCTGCAGTATCATTACACCAATATCAGCTGCACATTCTTGCTATCTCTTTGCTCTGACAGCAAATTGACAAACACCAGCCTCCTTTCATTTGCTCCGGCCGAATAGTGCTTGTATTGCGCATAATTTTACTAATTCCCACAGGTTTTGTGCTCACCTCAAAAGCGCACACACCACTGATCTAAATAAGAGGCGCTCACATAAAGCCGCCTCTCAAACAACCAAATTTTCTTTTTTTTCTTGGCTTATTGCACTTAAACAGTCAAATACACACAAAATTATGTCAAAATGTCAGTTTTGGAACGTAAATAGTTGAGAAAGACAGCACATGTTGTGTAACAGTATATTGGATCTGTGCATAAGCTCTTAAAGTGACAGCAGCCTAATAAATCATGTCATGTTATCGTGTTAATCATGTTGTCATGTTAATCAAAGAACAAAAGACACAAGATAATCACTCGCTGCTCTCGACTGAATAACTTTTGTAATTTTAATTGTAAGCATTAATCTGAATTAAATTTTTACAATAAAGTCTATCCAGTGTTATTTTACATTTGATTACTTTCATTTCTGTACTGTTTACCTGAATACTACTGTTAGACCCACCTGAAAAACTTAAAGCCATCTCTTTATTCTATTGTATTTATTTGTGCTATCATTTGCAATTTGCAATGTAGTTCAATGATTCAAATAAAGCCTCCCTGTGCTGTGTGTAAGCTATTACAACAAAGTTACCCAAATAATCAAAAAATTATGAGATAAAGACAAATTTGTATGGCGGCATATATGGCAGTTTTCCCTGTGGTATCGAAAATGGTAACGAATATCGATATTTTTCAAGGCACTGTAACAAAGTTGGAAATTTCATTATGACAACACTACATAACGCCACAATAACTTTGGCAGAGCTGTGTTTAATTATTTTAAAAAATACAGTGTTTTTTTCTATTTCCAGAAAAGTAGCAGTGTTGGACAATTGAGGTTTCCGCCCAACAGCTACAATATAGTTTATTGCTCTTTATTTATATTAGTTGGAGAAGTGTTGGACACACAGAAGTTAGTTAATAATGTGTTAACAAATTGCTAAGTTTATAAAAACAAATTGATTGTCTCTAAATTAAAATGATCAAATACTAATTTGAAATAGGTATTAATATTTGGTATCTCTATCCCAGATTAATCAGGGTTTTGCAAATGTGCTATTTGCATAATGTAATTTGCATTTTAGGCACACAACTTTTTGCAACCAACATAAAGAACTTCTTACCTCTACAAAACTATTTGTGATTAAATGCTGATACTTCAATTTCACTTTAGAATCTGTGATTAGTCGCCTACAAAAAACAAAAACAAAATTTGTTAAAAAATCATTTTAAAAAGATAAATCTTAAAATAAATAGGCTAAATTCACAAAAGCACTCACATTACAGTGTTATCGTCAACCAAAATATCACAGTTGTGAGCAGGACACGAGATGGTCTGGGAAAACATAATAAAAAATAAAGAATAAAAATTCCACAGGGAAAAAAAAAAAAAAGAGTCAGATTACAACATCAGGTTACAATGTGCTGAACAGGAACCCACCTGTCCCATCCCTTCCTCAATGATTTTGGTAGTTAAATAGTCACCCCAGCACTGCATGCAGAACTTGTGTCCACACTCTAGACCTGTGAAATACTAGGAAAGGAAACACACATTCCTACAGAATAAGTCATCAAGCTGTGCAACCTGAGTCATTTCAATAGACACAGTTTTGGTATCACAGGCTTTTCTAAGGAACTGATGAAGAGATATTTGGCTCGAACTGACACTGACCGAGTTTGGATAGTTGAGATAGCAGATCTGGCAGGGCAAATCCTGACTGGAGGACCGTGTGCTCATTGGTCGCATTTTGGCCTTTTTACTGGGGTTTATGACATGGCACTCTGTAAACAACTTGTCCAGATTTCCATCAAAGTACCTGCACCATTTACATGTTGAGAGGAAGAAGAAGAAGATAACTCTTTCAAACAGCAAAGAGATAAACTAAAACTTATCATAACATCCTTTAACCAAGCCATGCAAATTTATGACAATGTTAAAATAAATAAATATAGTAAAATAACATGCCTCTCCATAAGCTTCTCTTTGTCCCAGTTGAAGTGACTGAGGAGTATTCTGGTTATCGTAGCTGGGTTCTGAAAAAGACACAATAACGAGTGACAGACACAGTTAAACCTAGTCTCAGTTTAGTTCGATATGGTTAGCTGTAATCTAGCTGACTTTATGCAACTTTCTGGGCTTCTACAGTGGTTTTTCCTGTTGTGTTTTCAAGGTACCAAGTCGACACAGTACTAATAACTGGATCTATCAAAGTTAAGGTTTTTGGCATAAAATCATCCAAAGATATTCAGAGTTTTGTAAGAGGAACTTAGTTACAAGAAACCCAGATTAATCTGTACTTATTACTCTTGACACATATTTTCAAGGGCTGCACGATATTGGATTTTTTGCCGATATCCAATATACATATAGCTTTGTTTTGGAAACAACACCAAGTCTAATGGAAACTTGTTTCCACCACGAAAAAAATTGCAATGACCTTTTTGAGTAGTAGAAACAAGCTTCCATAAAGTCTCTCCAGTCCAGTACAAAATATTTTTTATTTCAGTTAGTTATGAGAAAAAGTACTTTTTTATTTTGGTTTGAGAATTCTGAGGTTCATCTTATAATCGGCAAGGCTTATCAGCATAATTTTTCATATCGGGCCGATGCTAATGATTACATTTTAAGCCAATTCCAATAATATTGAGCATCCCTAATATTCTCCCAGTATTCCCTCCCTATACAGCACTTCACAGACACAGCATTATTATTATTTTTTAATATTCGTTTATACATATTTTTTAAAGCTTGGCATTATTCTCCATTACTGTGGTAAAAATATATTTCATATAAACCACTAAATAGACTAAAAAACAAAACAGTGGTTAGAGCTTTGCATTTTCTTAACTGGGTGGTTTTTGGTCAGAATAAGCCACAAAAGTGAACTAAACTTTGTCATTAAGTCAATAATCTGCTAACAAATCAAAAGGCCAAGCTATTTATAAATTAAATGCCAACCTGAGACTGAATGGGTGCCCATTCAAAGCAATGCCACATTTTATTATTTTCACTATTCCACCATGAAGTCTTTAAAAGCTCAAGTTAGGGGTAATATAAGAAATCAAGGAAGATTGTCTGGTATTGTAAAGATCAGTTGTGTCAGGTTTATCTTATAAACTCCCAACACAACACTAATATTTATGACTTTCCATAAGCTATATAAATTAATAAAGCATCTTCACATCATTGTCCAATATTGTATGCTTATTATGGTTGCACGGTATACCAGAAACTGATGCAGCTTTCTATTTATGTATGAAAAGCTCCTGAGTTTTTCACATATTGCTGGACCTGATCTAAACACTTAATAAAATACACATCAGGCACCTATGGTTGTCATTCATCCATATACAAATACACTTTTGTAATTTTTCGCCAAAGTTTTCTGATCTCCACTCAAGTTGCATGCTAGTTTGCTTGATGAATGTGGTTTTCAGTTTAACAGATTTTGTTAACCTCAAAAATCCTTTTAAAGTGTATTTGTGTTTGGAGAACCAAACATGTCAAATTAAAAACTGTCAAATTTTAAACAAATATGAATGTGTCAAGTAGCATTAGCTGCAGTGACAGGGCTAAACTTTAGTCAACCTCAAAACAACAACAAATTACATACAAACACAGCTATTTGATTCATAACACAATTTTAATATGATTTAAGAAATACGATGCGTTTACATATCCATAAAAGCTGTCAAATAAAGTTCAGTCTCTGTAAACTGGGTCGCGAACTAGCTAAATCTAGCTCATGAAAAATCCCTTGAATTCAGTAAAATAACACAAAAACACCAAAACGTGAACATAAAATAGTTGTTGCAACATCACCGAGGTTAAAAAAAAAAAAATAAACGGTTAATTTCGCATCATTCGGCCTCTCGTATCAGCTAATGCTAATGCTAACAGCATCAATGCTCCATATAAACAAACTTATAAACTCACAGAAAAATCACAATGTTATCTACCTGTATGACCTCGTTAACCTCCCTGATGCACTCCACCATGTGCTGGAGGATCTGCTCGGTGGTCAGCACCTCAAAGCGGTAGTCCTCGTCCTCCTGGCCAGGCCCCAGGCCGCCTTCGCCGCCGCTGCCGCCGGTGTCAACGCAATCGTCGGGCTCTCCTCCGGCCATGGCGGGGTCCAGCAGCTCCACCTCGCCCAGGTCCAGTGTGTCATCCTCGGCCTCCTCCTCGCCACTGTCCTCGCTGCACTCCTCTTCCTCTTCTTCCTCCTCCTCTTCTTCATCAAACTCATAATTGTAACCCTCGTCCGAGTCCATGTCTCAGTGTTGTATAGGTGATGATAAAGTGTCAGCGTGTGATGAGTGTGTATTGCTGTTTGACCTGCGCTTTACTGGCTGAGCAGATCCTTATTAGAGACCCGCGGCGTCACTGCTGCGTCACTCACTAGTCTGACCAATACATAATGCATGCTCCGATTCTTTTCCAGAGCTAACAGAAAGTAAAACATTTTTCTGCATAAGGGTAGAAATTATAAATACAAAAATTTCAGTTGTGTCTACCATAGTCTTTTAGCCTACTAAAATAATTTATTTGAAAACCTAAATAGGAAAAAATGTGGTCCTTTATGCGACAAAAATATTTTCTCACAGTATCTTTGAAACATTATACATTAATAAATTTTACCCTGTCAAATATTTGATTAAGAAAAACTGATATTGATGCAAGATGTTCATTTTGCTAAATTCACACAGAAACTGTCATTCATTTATTTTGGGCCGGACACTTTACTGAACACCTTTGGAAAACCTTTGAGGGCTCGGAAGACAGATAGAGCTGGGTGTCTTTAGTGTAGCAATGAAAATTGATACCATATTTACTAAAAATATAACCAAGAGGAAGTAAGTAAACAATGAATTGAAGAGGGCCCAAGACAGAGCCCTGAAGGACACCAGTGGTAACTTTAGATGATTTTGATTGGTAATTTTTAAGTTGATGGTCAACAAAAGGTCAGTGAAAGGAAGTTCTTAACCTACAGGACTAATTGTTGTTTAGTAGACATTTATATTCTTATACTTATCATAAATTGATTTGTATTCTTTATTTTTTACATTTTTAACATGGAGGAAGTCAGCTAGGACTCTGCGTTTATGGCCCTTAAAAATGTGTTCTTTTTTTTTTAGTAAGTTAAAATGAATTGAATATTGTATTGCCATTATTTAGTAAACTTTAAAGGGGTCATGAACTGAGAAATCAACTTTTCCTTGAGCTTTTGATATATAAGAGGTCATCATACTATAAGAATATCCTGTATGTTTCAGAACTAAAAACTTCCTTGTTAGTCCAATAAAAGCTTTTATTGACACCAGGCCCAGCGAATGACTCGTCCCTGAATGTGCTTATCTAGATAAGAAGAAGAAATCAACGCCTACTTCATCATTGTAACGTTAGCCCCGCCCACTGGTGTGTTAGTGAGATGAGGAGAGAAGAGCGATACAGGACTAAAGTAACATTACCTTTCAAAGGATCCTAATGCTAGGAATATATTTATTTTCAACAATGTGAACATCTCAGTTGAGCTTTATTTATTTATATTTGGAACATTTCAATGTGGATTATTTGGTAAATCAATCGCATTTCAGCGCAGGCTTTGCAAACAGACTTTTACGATATGGGCTCGACAGTAATGCAACAACATAAGTAACTGTTAATTCTAATGCCTGATCTAATATGTAATGATTCATGTGCACTCAGATGTTCTTATGTGTCAGTAAATCAAAACAGTGACTAAACGCTCAACTTGTTTCTCTTAGTAGGATGAAAATAGTGTTATTTAAACAGTGATTCAATTATAAAAAGAAAGCAATCAAAGAATGCTCCCTTTACAATCGCTGGAGCTGTCAATCAAACAGCATGAGTTTATCAGTAACTGAGTTCTGGACTCGTGCCAAAACTCCCGTTTTATTCAATTAATCTCTTAGGTACAATCCTTTTGCACTGTTAGTTATGACAAAAGCATTTGTTAGTGGGCAGAAACTGAGTTGCACTGACGAGATCACTGCTTTCATGCGCTCAACAACATGTCTGTGATCGACTACAATGTTCATCACTGCAACCTTTCATGCCACGATATAAATATAATGCCATAGATCTAAATGTAATGCAACACTTTCATGATTAGTTAACCTTGAGAGCTGTAATAGTACAACACATGCCAAGTTTTTGAGAGAGTAATACTTAGCTATTTCATATGTAAAGATGTCAGCCAATCACAGCAGTGGGCGTTTACACTGAAGTCTCACAGCAGACACGCCCCTTAAAACAGAGCGCTCAAATCAGAGGACTAAAATCAGGGTAGGAAAAATGTTGTTTATTTCTAAATTATGACCATTTTTGTCAGTTCATGACCCCTTTATGTTAACTAAACGTTCAAGCACAAACTCTGTAGAGTGTCACTGACAGCTTAATAAAGAGAAACAAAGTCAGTCTGAGATCCATATGATTTATTCTGTTACAGGCAGGGCAGTGTAAGTGTGTGCATTTAAATACATTCTCATTCTTGAAAGTTAAAAGACTGGCAGGGTATAGTGACAAACATGAAAAGAGATTTCTTTCTTTTCTTTTTCTTTTCCTTTTTTAAGAATGATGGTTTAATCATTATATATTTTCTAAAGTAAACATATGGCCACAGTATCAGTTTTGTTCCTGAATAGTCATAATTTTTCTCTATTTATAATTTATACTGTAGATATATCAATATAGCTATACATTTGAGATAAAGTCCTCACTATGGTACATGATAGAGCTTTTTTTATTGATAAGTCCCATTGATTTTATATCTATTTTTTTTAACACAACAACTAGAAACAAGACAGTATTTACACTCACGTGAAAAGGCAGTGCTATACACAACTTTTTGTGAAAAAGTACAGCAGTCACAGCTTATAAAGTAATGAGTTAATTAGTAAAGCAGCAATTAGAGAACAGGAAAATAAGTACTGAATATGCCAGACTTTTGTTCATTTATATTACATTTACATCATGAAAAAAGCTAAATGAGCAAAAACGGAACCTATAACCATAGAACAAATGATTACACGCGATTAAAGCATGAAGCATGGGAATTGTGCTATAAATCATTTTTTGAAACGATCAATAGCATACAAAATAAAACACTTGACACATTTGTGACTTGCGAAGCTCTGTTATGACAAACTGCTGTACTTTTTCACACAACCACCCAAAAACTCAAACACTTCATCCTGAAACGATATATAAAAAGCAAGTCTAAGTTATTAAAATATTTTGCCGTTGAGATAAACCACTATTTATAGTAACATAGCAACAACAGTAGAAATTATTTTTTAAAAAAGCAGATGAGAAGAAATCTCTCTATGCTTATTTTGCTACTGATTGCATGCCATACCCATACCGAATGAGACTTTTCTCGAAGGACATGTCAAACCATTTAAAGGGCGCATTTTGTGACTGGTGCACGTCCTCTAGCATTCAACAACTCTTCCTGATGTCATTTGCATTTATGGGCAGTGGTTTGTAAAAATAAATAATAATCGTAATTATAATTATATATTAATTTCACAGAGTTCAAACACTTGACTTGTATGAAGTTGGCTTTTTGGCAATCGGGTGAAAAAAAAATGATATAAAACTTGCATGCGTAAATTCAAATGGATTTATGTAAATAAGAGATGACAAAAGTTAGCAAAATGAAACGTTTTACACGAGCATACAGTATTTTCTCATGCACATCGAGAACTCATAGATGTCCACCAACCGTCAGTGCCACCAATTACACATACTCAGCAGGACATTCCACACAATCTTCAATTAAAAAATGAAAAAGCACAATCCAAAAGAAAAAATCTGAACAATTAATTATCCTTTGCCTGAGACATCTTTGTCCCATTCTTCATTCTTGAAAGTCCTGAGGAAATGTACCCCACAGCTTGTTGTGTGCTCCCCTCCCCATAACTTAATCCTATCCCAACTTTTCCCTTAAGGAAGGAATGCCAACCTTTGTGATAGCTTGGTGTTCTGTGGCGTCAATGTAAACATTAGTTTCAATGTGAACGTATGGTCATTGTGCAAGCTTCTTTATATGCTAGCAACATCTTTCGTGTTCAGAGGAGCCTCTCAGCACCTAATGTGTTGCAGGCAGAAATTAGGACACTTCATAATGGTGATGCACAAGACACAATGCATTCAGCAAAGACATGTCAAATACAATAGTACAAAATGAGGTCTTCTGTTCTTGATGAATCCATAACGGTCCATAAGTCTGGAAGTCTCGGACTGGCCGCGTTGCTACGCATGCACGTTTCTACAATCGGTTCAGAAAGAGCAAAGAAAGTGGACCCACTTTGAGTCGGTAAAGGAAACCGTAGGGTTACCATAGGGTAAAATAAATAAACAGAATGTGTTGAAGTTCGACATTGGACCACTACACCATAGACGACAATGCCGTTTCCTTGGGGTTGGGGCTAGCAACGGAAGTTCGTAGCATCGACATATGGTTGGTGGGTAGCGCTCCATCAGCAGGAGAGAAATCATTCAGTTCTCCGGAGGACGAGAGTGGAAAGGACGGAGAAAGAGAGATGCCGGAGGAAGGGTCGGCCGAGCCGGCAAAGGTGCGAGGGGGCTTGGGAACCAAGTTGGGCTCTAGAGTTGCTCTGGCCAGTAGCTGCCTGTCCTTGTCTGCGTTTTTCACACCCTGATCCGATTGGTGTCCTTCCGCCTGACTGAAAGATCCCCGTCCAGACTCGGACTCTGCGTCGGACAGCTCGAGAGGTGGAGAGCTGCTGCCATCGAGCCTAAACAGAGAGTCCAGGTATTGGGCGAACTCCAGGACTGCCTGACTGGGAGTGCCATTGGACAGTGGCGAAACTGATGGAAGAGTCTGGGATCGGCCACTCTCAAGCTCGAGTTTGACCTCTTCAGACTCTCTATCCTTGGGCGTTTCGCTGAGCTTTTCTGGCGTAGAACCAGTCCGAGGTGCTACAGGGAAGGATTCTTGACTGTTACGAACAGCTGATGGCTTGCAAACCACAGGTGTTTCTGAAGACCGCCGAAAGTTCTTGCCCTGGCTGGTCACCTGATCTATGGTAGTTTGTCCAAGCGAGTGTGAAGAGAAGTGCCTGCCGTTGCGGAGATAATGGGTGTCATTGGAGGGTACTTCCAGTTCCGGAGGAGTAGGGCAGTACGGGCCGGCTTCCCCCAGCTCGAGGTCCACTGCGCCCTGGCTCAAGCCGTCTGCGGCCAGCAGCTCTGTGCGGGAGCTCAGCGAAGGATTCTCTTCTGGGATGGGGGCATCCAGAGGGAAAGGTAGACTCCCCAGACAGGGTGAGCCCCTCAGGGCAGCAGATGATCGCCGAGAGTCCAAGCTGTAGACGGATTCGGCATCAGATAGACTTTCCATGATGGCCAGGGGGGCTTTTCGCTCCCGCAGCTCCACAGCCAAACGCTCACGGGCTCCGGTGAGCACCACGGGCACGGGAGGAGGTGGACACTCCGAGAAGCCATCCAGTGAGATCTCAGAGTGGGCACAGGAACTACAGCAGGACAGCATGGAGGGGGGAAGAGAAGTTTGATGACAAATGAAATGAGGGAATTAAAAAAAAAATGGTTTGAATAAAAAATAAAATAGAATAAAAAAAGATAATATTTAAAAGATGCCATAATTGGAGGAAAAATAGCAAGTGTGATGAAGAAGAAAAACAGACAAAAATATGAATGTAAAAAAATTTAATATATCAAAAATAATAAAAATGTAAATATTATATATTTATAATTTTACATGTAATTAAAAACGTGTGGTATAAGGGTAAAAACAAATAATAGTAAAAATGCGAAGCAGAGCAGAGAACAGAGAAAGGAAGGAAAAGAATCAGAAAGAGGGGAAGAAAGGGAGGATTATGGTTAGGCAACACTAACATGACTAACGTCTAGACTGTGCTGTTCTACTGAACCACAGAGGACGAGGGGGGAACTGTATACTACCATACACAGTACCTCTGCAGTCAGCATGAGTGAGAAGGACAGGCAATAATGTTAAAATCCAATGTTAAAAAACACCTAAAGAAAATCTACATAATTTATCACCCATTGGCATGGTCTGATTGGTCAGTCAGCTTGTTTCAAACACTGATTGGCCCTCGCAGAACTCACCGGACACTACTGTTTCTGCGGTGATGTGGGGCAGGCGTGGGTTGGGGTGAATTAGAAGCATCGAGGAAGATTGTTTCTGGATTCAGGTCCACTTCTGTAGGGCTAACCATTATCTTAGCAGCAGACAGTAAAGCTGTCTTCCCTTTATTATAGTTTTCCAACACCTACATGACACAGAAAGAGCAAGAGTGATGATAAAAAAACACAAATAAGAATAAAATGTACATGAATGTGTGAATGAATAGACAAAAACAAGCAGGTCTCACAGCCTACTTGACATTGTGAAAAAGGTTATTTATATACAAGTGTGCAAAAAATACATCAGTGGTGCAAAATGAACGCACCTGAATACATTTTTATAAGGAAAAGTGAAATGTCAAGATACCTATTTTGATCACATATTTATTAGTTGTGATGACAACATGCAGATTAAGCATAAAACACTAATGTGTACACATACTAGGTGGATTCCATGCTGTAGATCTTCTTGTAAGAGAACTTTTTATTCATTTTTGTTGTGAAAGTGAAATTGAGCCATCAAGCATGGCACAAACGTCATATGTTACCCAAAATGTAGTTGCTGTATATAAGAATATTTCATAATTTCAAATCAGCAAGGACAAAGTGTCCTTGCTGGAAACAATCAAGGTAAAAAGTCCAATTACACAAACACAAGGTGATGACGCGGTTTTCTTTATTAATGTATGTACACATGAGGATGGATAGAGTTAGAGACAATAATCACATATATCAGTAAATGAATGCAATGAAATGCAATGGAAGAAGTGGTATGAAACAAACAATGATGTACATGTAACATGCAAAAAATTAAAATAAAAAATAATACAAACTATATACTACAAAAGACAATAAAATAATTACACAGGACACAAAAACAGCAATTATATAAACTTCAGTCAGTTTGAGTCATATAAAAAAAAAACAAGTACAGGCTGTTAGAGACAAATATAAGTGTTAATTTTCCTCTGAGTTTTATTTATATATAAAGCATTATGAATGAACAATGAACTGCAGGTCATTTTGGCACTAACTGATTGGTGAGTAAACATGGTTTCTAGTCCAGTGGTCCATTTAGCACATTTTCTGCAATAATTCACAGATTTCTCCCCAATATTAGTGCAAAAAAGTCATTCTGCATTCTTCTATTGACCTTTTCATCCAGGTCATACAGGTCTGGAATAATATTACATTGCAACAATGTTTACTGTTGCTTTAAATGTACCCTCTGAGGCAGAACTAGCACCACCAACATGCAGGGTAACAAACACTGATGCCCACCACAAGAACCGGGCTAAATCCACCTCCAAGAGTAAAACACAAAGCATAAAAGACGCAGAGTGGTTCTTTTCCAAACCACCCAGGTGACAAACTCAAGGCACATGCAGAGAGACAGAAGCTGCGATGAAAATCCTGCTGCAAACTGCTGAAGCTTAAACCAGACATCAAAACAGGAAGTTAAGAAAAACTGATAGAGAGACCAGGAACCTGCAGAAAGAAAGAGAAAGACACCACAGATGCCCAAAGCTCGAGCTGACGGATGTTTCCGGTAGTGAGGAACATATTAGCTGCAAAGGAAGAAGGCACATGCATTTGGTCGTACATTGTGCAAAATATACTACCATTAAAAATTTGGGGGTATGTAAGGATTTGTTTTAAAATGGTTTTGAAAGAAGCCTCTTATGCTCACCAAGGCTGCATTTATTTAATTAAAAATACAATAAAAACAGTAAAAATGTGAAATGTTATTACTATTTAAAATAAATGTTTTCTATTTGAATTTATGTTAAAATGTAATTTATTCCTGTGATCAAAGCTGAATTTTCAGCATCATTGCTGCAGTCTTCAGTGTCACATGATCCTTCAGAAATCATTCTAATATGCTGATTTTATGCTCAAGAAACAATTATTATTATCAGAAAAAAAACTGTTGTGCTGCTTGATGTTTTTGTGAAAACTGATTTTTTTTCAGAATCATTAATCATTACTCACCCTCATGACTCATGACGTTCGTTCATCTTCAGAACACAAATTAACATATTTTTGATGAAATCGAAGAGGTTTCTGAACCACACATAGGCAGTAACATCATTGCACCTTTCAAGGCCCAGAAAGGTAGTAAAGACAGTTAAAATAGTAGGGCTGGGTATTGACACAATGGTCACGATTAAATTCGATTTCGATTTAAGGTAAATCTGACGTTACGTGACACTGTTTTCAAGCTGTTTTATTGACGTCTCTCCGTAGTTGAAACACCGATTAAGCAATTACATAAGACATGATATGGATTTCGTTAAGCTGTACAGTATCTTTTAACATACCTTCAGATGTTCATTCACGTTTATTTTGCGCCGTAACTGGAGAAGATGATCGGTTCACGTGTGTGTCGTGCTGCTGCTTCTCTTGAACTGAGGCGCTACAGCGATCTGTCATGCTACATTAAACAGCGCCAAAACAGTGTTTATTTTTTGAATTTCATAATAAAATGGACATCATTTGAAATATGAGACTTGGTTTCATATCAAAAGTAACAAAACACAAAGATTATTGCGTTTTATTAGACAGGAAGCACACTACAATGTTCCGTTCGGTCATCAACTGAAAACAGGATGACTAATTGATTCTTGTGATAAAAATGAGAATCGATTAAAATCGAGAAATCAATATTTTTTTACCTAGCCCTATAAAATAGTCAACGTGTCTGCAGTGGTTCAACCTTACAGTTCAGCGCTTCTGGGTTCTACGTCAGAACGCCGGCTCATTATTGGCCGGCTCCTACGTCAGCATCACACGTATGCGTCGTGCTGATCGCATGAACAGCGTCAGCCAATAATGAGCCGGCGTTCTGATGTAAACACGGAAGCGCTGTACTGCGTTTACTATGTCAACAGCATAGGAGACCGACAGGGAAGAGAAGAGATTGTTGAATAAAGTCATTATTTTTGTTTTGTTTTTGCGCACAAAAGTATTCTCATCACTTCATAACATTAAGATTGAACTACTGTAGTCACATGGACTATTTAAACAAAGTTTTTACTACCTTTCTGGGCCTTGAAATTGGTTATGACATTGCTGTATTAGGGAGATCCGAAACCTCTCAGATTTCATCAAAAATATCTTAATTTGTGTTTCGAAGATAAACGGTCTTACGGGTGTAGAATGACATGAGGGTGAGTAATTAATGACAGAAATTTTGGGTGAACTAACACTTTAATTTCTTTCAAAATAAATCTTACTGACCCCAACCTTTTGAATGGTAGTGTATTTCAGACGCTTGAGACATAACATGTGGCACTGGAAGGGGTCCCTTCTGATGGGGCGGTCGAGGAACTCAGTCTGTCCTGGGGAGAAGTTAAAGGTGTGTTATCAGAGACTGAGGGTTTTGTAAAACGGTCCTCCATGGAGAGTTCAGCTGATGTGCCTTCATCCATTAGACCGGTTGAAGGGATCTCTGAAAAGACTGGATTTAGGCCGGTTTTTAACAGGAACTCTGGGGAAGAAGGGCAATCGGATGTGTTTGGGAGTAGAGTGCTACTTGTGGAAGTTATCGTATGGAATTGAGAGCGAGACTCAGGAACAGACACATCAGAGGAGGTATTTGGCATTTTGGAAGATAAAGAGTCATCAAAGAGAATGGTTGAGTCCTGGACAGATGAGGGTATTTCTAATGTTGGCGAGTCCAACTTCGTAGAGGTCAATGTAATGTTCAACTGGGCAATGTTTCTGGGATCACATGCAACCGTTGGGGATTCAGACTGAGATGTTGATGATTGTTGAAGGGAAAAGGTATTGTCTCTTGGCTTTGTATCTGAGCTAATGGAAGATGTATCTACTGTATCAGACATTGTAGGTGATGGGATTGGAGTGAGAGTTCCTGCGTTTTGAGTGTTTGACGTCTCAGCTGCACTGACGGAAGCTGCCATTAAAAGACTGACAGTACTTTCGTGTGATAAACTGTTCCTTTGAGTGTCTGAACCTCGTGGTTGGACAGAAACCGTTTCACTGGAAGAAACAGAGCATGTTTCTGGAACCATAAAACATTCATCTGAACAGAGAGGTGTATAAGAGGGATCTAGGAGTGCGTTAGGGACAGACACATGCGCTTGGGTGCTAGTTCTCTGGCTTCCAACCTGTGCAGCAATCAGTTCTGAAATTAAATATGGGGTTTCCAGCACCTGTGAAGACAAACCAACACATTACCATACAACAGACATCCAGTGTGAATAAATGAGCATACATTCAGGAGAAAACAAAACAAGACAGTATGACAGCCCAGTTTAAGAACAACTACACTCTTAAAAAATAAAGATTCCAAAAGTTTTTTTTTTTGCAGTGATGCCATCAAAGAACCTTTCCTGGAACAGTTCTTAAAAGAACCATTTTCTTCTAAGTGTGAAGAACTTTTTAATAACCATTTTCCACTATAAAGAACCTTGGTTCCATGGATGTTTAAAGGAGACCGATTATGCCCCTTTTTACAAGATGTAATATTAGGCTCTTGTGTCCCCAGAATGTGTCTGTAAAGTTTCAGCTCAAAATACCCCACAGATCATTTATTAAAGCATGTTGTAAATGCATTTTTGAGTGGAAGGAAACACATGCAGTTTTTATGTGTGTATCTTTAAATGCAAATGAGCTGCTGCTCCCCGCCCCCTTTCCAGAAGAGGGCGGAGCCTGTACAGCTCATGCCCCAGATACTCTGCCAAAAACTAACAAAACATCTGTTTAGTTGTGATTATCATCTCTATCACAATCACGCTCATGTAACATTGCAGTTCTTCATCATCATGAAAGTTTATTATCTGCATGCGTTTTAAAGCCATATCAGTGTAAACTTCTGATATATGGTTTTCTGAGCGAACACATCTGAAGCATGCACACAGAAAGCTGACTGTCAGACGACAGGTCCCGTGAGTATTAAACTAAGTTCTCTTTCACATCTTATTGAGCTTAAAATACACACAAGGTATGTCAAGAGCACACCAAGTTCACATAAATAGTCGATTATGTCTGTGAACATAAATAGCAGGGAAAGAAATCGCATGTATATTAAATGTTTTTTAAAGTGATAGCAGTGTAATATACAGTATCTACTGCTGAATATGCTGTTAATATGAACCAAACAACAAAAGAAAAACAGAAAATCACTCACTGCTCTTGACAGAATAACTTTAGTAGCTTTAATAAGAATACATTTCTTACTTGAATGCTGCTGTTAAACGCTCTGTCGAGGAGATAAACATGGCGGACTGTGTACAGCTCACTGAGGGGAGGAGCTAAGCTAATAGGGCAGAGTTCATCAGCAGTCGTGGGCGGGACCTAAGCATTTCTGACGTCACATTGCATAGAAACTGCAAACGGCTTGCTCTGAGACACTGCTTATGATTTATGGCGATTATAGGGTGGTTGTGTACACACAACCAACAAACATTTATGTTCAAACACCATGTAAAAGTGAATTTTGCATAATAGGTCCCCTTTAAGGCTCTTCTTCATGGAACCATTGATGACAATAAAGAATCTTTATTTTTAAGAGTGTAGAATTGATGTAGTGATTTGAGGTATCATTCCACTGCAGCAGGACAAGTTAACTGCCTCAGCAAGCACCACAAAGAAGAAGAAACAGCCATGCTTTTATGCACATGTAATTCCGATGACGGCAGTTTCAGGGGGACAAATACAAATAGAAACGTTTATGTAAAACAAACAGACAAAAGACACATTATGGCTAAGGCTTCTGCAACAGACTTGGAACACATATACCTAGAGTCCACTGAAGCCCAAAAGCATTATAAGCAATTGATTCTTGAGCCAGTGGTCACAAACCCAAAAGCCATTATGATAATTATGATCTGAGCACACCAGAATTCTTTGGTACTTGTGTTATGTGTTGTTACAGGGCTGGGCAATATTCACAGTTCAAAAGTTTGGGGTGAGTAAGATTTATTTTATTTGGAAAGAAAGTAATACATTTATTCAGCAAGGATGCATTAAATTGACCATATGCACCGTTACTTCCCGGTTTTCGTTAAGCCAGCTTGGGCATTTCCGGTGAACTGTTAGCTGATCATTCTGTACTCGCTGAACATCAAAACAAAACAATCAATAGTTGACTTTTTAATGCTATATTTATATCTTAATGCAGTTATCACACTTGCTTAATTTGCAAATAAACCAGTTTTATTGAGTGCAATAAAGACAAAGCTAATGGGAACGTTTGAATAAGAAACGTGATGTTTGTAATTAGAACCACACGCAACATTTTTCCAGCACTTCAAATGTTATTTTTAATGTGATGTCCAAAAACATTATTTGTTCATCCTTCTGAGATTGTCCCCATTTGTAAAACCAAACATGTCAAGATGTAGGAAATCCAACATTTGATAGAAAACACATTTTTAAAGGGATAGTTCACCCAAAAATGAAAATTGTGTCATCATTTACTCACCCTCAAGTTGTTCCAAACCTGTATGAGTTTCTTTATCACAAATGAAGATATTTGGAAGAATGTCAGTAACCAACGGATCTCGCCCCCCATTTACTAACATAGTAGGAAAATAAATACTAATAGGGGCGAGATCTGTTTGGTTGCTGACATTCTTCCAAATATCTTCATTTGTGATAAAGAAACTCATACAGGTTTGGAACAACTTGAGGGTGAGTAAATGATGACAAAATTCTCATTTTTGGGTGAACTATCCCTTTAAAAAAAAAAAAAAAAATTAATTACCACTATAACCATCAGATGGCAGCAGAGGACCATTTATTGGCTCATATTATCCATTTCCTGTAATAGTTTTTCACTCAGTTTCACTTTTGAATAAATATTAAACATTATAAAATCACTAGGTTTAAAAATACATTTTGTCAAGGTAAAGTATGAAGTGCTCTCATGAAAAACAATAACACAAAAAGCAAGCACCGTGCTCTCCTTTTATGATCACTGAAGCTGTCAGTCAGAGCGGTGCAAGCTCAATGTGATTTTGTGAAAACTCACATTTTATTCATTGAATCTAACTAAAGTGTTAGTTAGATTCAATTAATAAAATGTTAGTCAGTGTTGACGCTTTTTACTGATGGTCGAACTGAATTTTGCAGAGGAGGAACACCCGAGACACGTCTTTTTTACGTCGTCTTATGCTTGAGTAACTAAATTAATGCTAGGCCTGACTATTTAAGTGACTATATTCTGATTATAAAATTATTATTACAATATTGATGCTGTTAAAGCTACCTCAGGACATCGAAGATACCGACACACCAACAAGTGACATTTTACCGGAAGTTTTCCAGCCAGCTTATATTATTGCGGAAGTTCTAAGGAATGTTCCGTGCATGTGGTCAATTGATCAAAAGTGACAGAATGATTTCTGAAGGATCATGTGACACTGAAGACTGGAGTAATGAAGCTGAAAATTCAGCTTTACATCACAGAATTGAATAACATTTGAATGATCCCTTAATTTTGAATCAAATGACTAAAATAGACAGCCTAATTTATGGAAATCAATCAAACTTACCAACTACGTTTTTTGTTACTGATGTTTCATCGTAAGCATTATTAAAAAATCTTGGTCTTAATGCTCTCATGATCACAGGCATCAGACAAGAAATGATTGCAAAACTTGTCTAATAAGCTTTATTGAAACTTATTGGCCAAAATAAAAATATTGTCCAGCCCTAATGGGACATTTATGTTGTTCTTAATATTATTATTGCATTTATATATGTTTATGTGCTAGATCAAGTGTTAAGGTTCGTTCACACCAAGGACGATAACTGTAATGAGAACTATAACAATAACTATATTAGCGTCCACACCAGCAGACTATTAGTTTTATTCGAAGCATGAGCTGCAGTTACATCGTCTGCTGCTTTAAATGCTCGAGCAGGATGGATTCTGACTGGCTGTCATTTATTGTTCATCAGCTGGAAAAAATCGTTCTCAAAGTGATTCCAATGATATTGTTCCTCTGTGTCGTTATCGTTACAGTCGTGGTGTGGACTTTCTTTAATATTGAGAATGATTTTTATAACTATATCTTTATCGTTATTGTTATCGTCCTTAGTGTGAACGGCCCTTTACTTAGATTTGCCCAGAATTGAATTTCATCTGCTAGCCAAATCATTGACTTTGCATTTTGCAAGAGTTAGACAGAAAAGCGTGAACACAAATGCACACACACGCACAAAAACACACACCTTGTTGAGGCCATCCATCACCACATGTGGCATGTGTTCATTCAGCATAGCTGGAGAAATGATGACCTCATCAAAGGCCTTGTTATCCCCCCACAGAGCGGAGTAAGTGGGCTCTTCCTGACCACAACTACAGACAGAGAGAGATATACTTTGACTTAGACAGATACAGGATGTGACACATTCAGAGTTCATAACTGGAAAAGACATGGGCTGCATCCGAAATCACATACTTCTCTACTATAAAGTAGCTGAAAAACAGTATGTGACAAAAGAAGTATGTCTGAATTCATTTTATGAATTCTGAATTCAATTTCTGGAGGATCATGTGACACTGAAGACTATGATGCTGAAAATATATTAATATCTAAAGAGCAGATGCCCTTTGCCTTAATCCATTAATCCATTCGATTTACTTCCTCTCTACTCACCACATCTCAGGCGGGTGGTTGTGCACCACATGAATGACCCGTCCCGGGGGATACAGCGGCGTGGAGGCTGACAGGGCGATGCTCAGATCACTGGGGTGCAGCCACAGGCGAGAGTTGGAGGGGGTCACGCCCTGAGAAACAGGGGCTTCATCATCCAGCGGCAGCTCTGATTTAGGGATGCACTTCGTACCCCCGGCAATGATCCGCCACTGATGGAAAAAGAGAGAGAGAGAGAAACGGTAACACTTTAGTTAGGGTCCAATTCTCACTGTTAACTAGTTGCTTATTAGCATGCATATTACTAGGATATTGGCTGTTTATTAGTACTTATAAACTGCATCTTATTCAGCATGAGCATATTCTACATCCCTAAATCCACAGGTATTGGTGTTGCAACTACCTTACTAACTATTAAAGGGGACCTATTATGCCCCTTTTACAAGATGTAATTTAAGTCTCTGGTGTCCCCAGAATTTGTCTGTGAAGTTTCAGCTCAAAATACCCCACAGATCATTTATTATAGCTTGTCAAATTTGCACCTATTTGGGTGTGAGCAAAAACACACCGCTTTTGTGTGTGTCCCTTTAAATGCAAATGAGCTGCTGCTTTCCAGAAGAGGGCGGGGCTTTAACAGCTCACGCTTCGGCTGCTCAACAACAACAAAGCTGGAGAATCTCACGCAGCCAAAATGAGGATTGTCAGTAACGGTGTTCAGCCTTACATTGTTCAAACCGGAGTCGACACTGATGGAGAGACTCAGGAAGAAGTTACAACTTTTAGAATGAAACTGGACGTTTCTGAATGGTTAGTGGATAAATTCATGTAGTTGCTGTGGAGTTGATTCAACTCATCCACTAGCATGTGCCGTCATGTTAATCTTTTGTGCAAATCCAGCGTTGAATTGACCCTCGTTTGTGAAGCAGTCCGGTGTAAAATGACGGCATGACAACAACACTCTACTACAACAACTCTTCCTCTTCTCTAAAGCAGCCCAACATGGCCCCAACATGTTCTCGGGGGCGGGGTTTATGTAAATTGTAGGGTTGGTGATGTCATTAACCCAGGAAGAAGCTTGTTGTAGTCCCTACCAGCCGTTTGTTGTAGTCCTTAAACAGCGAATTCTTTAAAAGACAATATCTCCCTTTGCATTGAACTTTGAGCGTTATAACTTAACTCAAACAGCAACATTACACACTAACTAAAGTTAAAAAAGTGAAATCATAATCAACCACCCCTTTAATAAGCAGTAATTAGGAGTTTATTGATGCAAAAGTCGTAGTTAATAGTGAGAATTGGACCCTAAACTAAAGTGTGACCAGAGAAACAAAGGCTCTGTTCCAAAACCTAGTGAGCTGCCTACGCAGGAAGTATTTCATAACATCAGTTCCTGCTGAGAGCAGCTAACCACCAAAGTAGGCAGCGTGATTATGATTATTAATAAGCCAACTGTGCTGGAGCTGCTGAAATCTAGTATTTCATATTAAGACCAAATTTCTCAAGAACTTTCTTGAAGCTAATCAGAGGCTGGCAAAAAAATAAGTGAGATGATGAGACATCATATAAAAGTGTTACCACTTAAGTCATGCAAGCCCTAATAGAGAGTACAATCAAGTTCAAAAATTTGGGCAAGGATCAAGAATTAAATTGATTAAAAGTGACAGTAAAGACATTTATAATGTTTCAAAAGATTTCTATTTCAAATAAATCCTGTTCTATGGAACATTCCATTCATCAAAGAATCCCGGAAAAAAATGTATCATGGTTTCCACAGAAATATAAAGCAGCACAGCCGTTTTCAAAATTGATAATAATTGATGATAATTGATGTTTCTTGAGCAGCAAATCAGGATATTAGAATGATTTCTGAAGGATCATGTGACACTGAAGACTGGAGTAATGATGCTGAAAATTCAGCTTTGATCACAGGAATAAATTACATTTTAAAATATATTCAAACAGAAAACAGTTATTTTAAATTGTAATAATATTTCACAATATTACTGTTTTTACTGTATTTCTGATCATATAAATGCAGCCTTGGCGAGCAGAAGAGACTTCTTTTAAAAAAAAATGTATCAACCCTAAATCTTTGAACCGTAGTGTAGATTTTTAAACTACAGAAAGTAAACTCCAAATGTGAGGCTTGAAACCATAGCCTTGAGAATAAGAGTTTAATGCTCCACTAACTGAACTAGAATAGAGATGTAGAAAAAAAAAAAAAAATCAGTTTGCATTGCATAAAAACCCCACAGCTGCGGTTATAATTAGTAACATAACAATTTAGCTTTTACTTTATTTGCCCTGAGGAAAAGGACACAGGGAAAGCACAACGTGATAGATATAATGAGGGCAGTTAATTACTGGCACAATTCAATAATAACAAATGCTGCTGCACCAGCACCTACAAGCATGGACTAGAATGCTTGATTCTGATTGGTCAGTCCACATTCTGAGGCCAAATATTATTTTAGAATAATCGACCGCTGTCACAGGAAAATGATTTCCCGCAATAAAATAATTTCAAACATCTTTCATTTATTTGATAGAATGTACATCTTTAATTGAATGCACAGCCATCTGGTTATTATGGCAAAATAAACCACTTCTTGTTAATCATTATCTTATTTATTTTGCAATAATAATTGAGTGATTGTACAGCTACATAATGTGTACTAGTGCTGTCAAAAAAAAACAATATTTCGATAAGCATCGATACTGAAATATCTGAAACGGTTCCAATACCACTTTTCTACATTATCAATACACCGATAGCAGCTGCGCGTTCTTGCTCTCTTCTCTCTGATGGCGAATTGACACACACCCACCTCCTGTCACTCACTCGTCTCGCTCCGGTTAAATAGTGCTTGTATTGTGCATAATTTTACTCATCACTGCAGGTTTCGCGCTTACACCACTGATCTATATAAATGGCGCTCTCATAAAGCCACCTCTCAAACAGCTTTTGAGTACCAAATTGAGTTATTTTTCTTTGCTTATTGCACTTAAACGGTCAAATACACACATCATTAAATCAAAATGTCCGTCTTGGCGAGTATTCAGGTAAACACAGTCAGTGTTTAAATGTAAATAGTTGAGAGAAAACGCATGTTGTGTAACTGTATGTTGAATCCGTGCATAAGCTCTTAAAGTGACAGCAGCCTAATAAACCTGCTGCTGTCAGAGAAAAAAATCACTCGCTTTTCATGTAACTTTAATTGTAAGCATTAATCTGTATTTAATTTTTACAGTGTAGACCAGTGGTCTGCAATAGGCGGCCCGCGGGCCAAAACTGGCCCGCCAGTAATAATATCTGGTAATAATAATATCTGGTAATAATAATATCCGTGCCCGCAGCCAGATTATTTTGATAGCGGCTGGTTTTGAAATAGATCTTCGTCTCGTGGTGCCGTCTAATATTATCACCGTGTCTACACCAGACGCGACTTTTTTCGCGCCGCGCCACAACAGCTGAAAGCCGTCTACTCTGAACTCGACAAACCGACCGTTGCAAAGCACTTGGACTACGTCAGAAACAGAACGGGAAATCCGTTCACTGTCGGGAATGTGTTGTGTCGCGTTGCGCCGCATCCAGTGTAGACAATATCACTGATTATAATGGGTTCTATTATATTTTGAAGCGTCGCGTCTCTCGCGTCCGCTGTAGACACGGTGTTATATTCTTTGCAAACAGCGACAACTTCGTTGCAGATAAGACACACCGACTTTGCATTCACAAAACTAGGTAAGAACGCATAGTTGTCTTTCTATTCTTCTTTGTATGCCATATTTTCGCTGTCAACTTTCCTCTTTAGACTCTTTGATAGTGCCATTTTCTCTCACCAGCTAGCTTAAATGTTAACTTCACTCTGCACACGACGTAATAGTGTACCTCCATCACGCAAACAATTTAAAATAAATTCAGTTTAGTACGTGAGGATGCCAAGGAATATTTCTGAGTGTAAAAGTAGGCTACGTCAAATAATTATTACAATAAGTTAGGATCCATTGTGTAACAAGCAAATTAAAATGATACACATTTATTATTCACAATATGGACAAAGGAAATAAAACGTAGTTTGTTAAGAACATGACTCAAACATGTCCTCTTTTAATTTTTTATCCATTCCACATCTCCCACATATGTGTGTTTTAGCAAGGCGGTCTGTGTTGCAAGTTGCCAGGTCACTACTCTGCTTTATTAATTTATCCAGTGTAAAACCCGGACACCACCACACAAATGTAGCTTTTTGTTAATGACTGTCCTACTACAGGATTTAACACAGTTGTAACAGCTCACTTCCAGTTACAAAAGACACTAACAGTTTGTCACAGGCAATTCTTGTTGCATTTTTCATCAATTAATTTCATTCATCATTTGACTAAGTTCTGGCCCACCATCTAGTGGCGAAAAAATGTTTTGGCCCGATGCCAAACTTAATTGCTGACCCCTGGTGTAGACTATCCAGTGTTATTTTTTACATTTAATTTCTGTAGTGATTAACTGAATATTACTGTTAGACCCATCTGAAAAACTTAAAGCCATGTTTATTTCATTTGTCTAATTATTCCCTTGTATGTAGTTGTGCTATTGTTTGCAATTTGTTCTTATTTTATTACTGACTGTTTAATTGTCTTTTTTTGTACATTTAAGTAAAACCTCCCTGCGCTGTGTGAAAGCTATTGCAGCAAAATTACCCAAATTTTAAAAAAATTATGAGATGATAATAAAAATATCTGTATGGCAGTAACATGCTCGTTCCCTACACCCCGACTCGCTCACTACGTTCCTCTGACTCTGGCCTTCTCGTTGTACCTCGGCATCGCCTCTCTTCGATGGGGGGCAGATCATTCAGTGTTATCGCACCCAAACTCTGGAGTTCTCTCCCCCGCTCACTCTGTTGTGTTAGCAATATCTCTGAATTTAAATCATTACTCAAAACTCACTTGTTTTCTGAATGTTATACCTCTGATTTGATGGATTGATTGCTTTGCTTAATTAACTAATAGTTCTCTGAATGTTATGTTATGTCTCTTCAGTCCTGTTTTGTTTTTTATTGCGCTTGATTGTATTCTTCTGTATGCTTCTCTGTCCCTGTTCCTTTACTGTATCTTCAAACTATTGTTTTTCATCATTGTCTACTCATATTATCTCTTCCTTGTTAAATATACATTGTAAAGCGTCCTTGAGCCCTGGAAAGGCGCTATATAAATAACAATTATTATTATTATTATATATGGCATCGAAAATCAATATTTTTTTTAAGGTATCGTATCGAATTTAGTTAGACATTCCAATATCGTGACAACACTACTGTGTACAAACACAAGTGAGGGGGAATAAATTCAAATAAATTCAAATTCAAAGCAAGTTATCTGAGAAAAAATGTTCTTGAAAGGAAAACATTTATCAAGGTCAAGTCTTTTTTTCTTTTATAATAGTATTCAGTTTTGTTTTATTAGAATTTTATCACATTGACTGGAGTGAAATCAATTAAATGTAAAGTAACCGGTTCATTTCAGCGAAGCTGATGATGATCGAGACTATGTTCTAACTCAGGGTTAAAAGGATAGTTCACCCAAAAATGAAAATTCAGTCATTATTTACTCCCCCTCAAATTGTTTCAAACATGTATGAATTTATTTCTTCTGCTGAACACAAAAGAAGATATTTTGAAGAATGTCAGTAACCAAACAGTTGACGGCAGCCATTGACTTCCATAGTATTTTTTTTCCTACTATGGAAGTCAATGGTGCCCCATCAACTGTTTCTTTAACCATATTCTTCAAAATATCTTCTTATTTTTTCATTTTGGGGTGAGTTATCCCTTTAAAGCAGCTCACCTTTGGTTTATCACTCTTCTGTAAGACTTCAAGTAGGTGGCGACGGAAGCCCTCAAGCTGAGAGAGGCCAATCCTGAATGAACATAAAGCATTAGATTAAAGCATATTCGTCTGCTCAGACTTATGAATATATACAACCACAGCTGAACACTCATTTACCTGGGGACCAGATCTTTTCCCAACACGACCGAGGTGACGAACTCTTTCGAGTACTCCATTGCATCCTCACTGTGAATTAAACAGAAGTTTGTGGTTAAACACGTTCTATAACGTCAGTATGAAAACTGTTTAAAATCTGTTTAACTGCCATAATGTGACTGAAATGTGATATTCAACAATCGATTTAATGCTGACTTTATATTTATATTTTTCTAAGGAATATGTTGTTCATCTTAGCATTCCAATCTTTTCATGCAAAAAGAGTGTATATTTCAGTGTATAGTATATTTCAAGCATGGCAAGCAAGAGTTTCTCTAATCTGTACCTGACATCATGAACAGAACAAACCTGAAAAAGTAGCTGTGAGACACATTACCTACTGAATTAAACCAACAACTCTGTGTTTCAGAAAAAGGCTCTGGGGCAAATCTCAATTCAAATATCATCCTTCCAAAAGATACATTTTTTGAACTAATATTTCCCACAACCCCTTGCATTAAAGAGAAGGAGAACTGTAGTTTGTGAAAGATCTCTTTTTTTTATTGTATGAACCTTTATTAATGTTTTAAAAAGAAGCCTCTTCTGCTCATCAAGGCTGCATTTATTTGATCAGAAATACAGTAAAAACAGTAATATTGTGAAATATTATTACAATTTTAAATAACTGTTTTCTATTTTAATATATCGTAAAATGTAATTTATTCCTGTGATCAAAGCTGAATTTTCAGCATCATTACTCCAGTCTTCAGGCACAAAATCCTAATATGACGATTTGCTGCTCAAAAATATTTCTGATTATAATCAATGTCGAAAACAGTTGTGCTACATTTGTTTCAGAATTCTTGATGAATATAAAATAAAATAAAAAACAACTTTTATTTGAAAGAGAAATCTTTTGTAACAGTATAAATGTCTTTAATGTCACTTCTTATGATCCATTTTATGCATTCTTGCAGAATAAAAGTATTAATTTCTGTTAAAAAAAAAAAAAAAAAAAAATCATACTGACCCCAAATATTTGAATTGGAGGTGTACATTAAAAATTAATTTTAAGATAATTAATTTATAACGTAATTCACTGACATTCCTGCCCTTTACCGGAGCTTTGAATCTCAGTCACACTATTAGAAAATTGTCAGGTGTGACATCACTAATACCAAATGCCATTGGTTCTCACACGTCATGTGACTGATCACAACACTGCAAGCACATTTGATTTAAAGAGAACATAAGAATATGAAAAATGCTTTGTTCCTCATTTAAATTTATAACTCAACAACTATGGCATCCAAAGAATACTTTTATGCCTCTTTTTAAATTCACTCATATAACGTTGGAACGTTGGATGACAAAATGTCCATTTTTGCATGAACTAATCCTTTAACACAACGGTTTATTCTCTGCACATGAGTCTTATCTAATGTCATCATGCCTCAGTGACTGCTAAACATGCTCTTTCTCTCAGAGGAGATCGGTTTTCAGCTTTCTCTATAAATCTAGTGCAGAACAGATCCCAGAGCAACAATGGCAAGGTCGCACTGACCTGAGGAGGCCGCCAGGAGGGGAGTAGGAATAGCAGTGCAGTGAAGGATACTGCGGCCGGAGGAGGAAGGACAGGATGGCAGCTGTACCCGCACCCAGAGAGTGACCCACAATCACCAGCCCATAGTGCATCGTCCCTTTACCCTGAGACACATGGACATACACAATACTTTTGTGATACATGATTTCATGCACAATGCAAATTTTTGCATGCAACATGCAAATGTTGTCTGAAGACACTGGGGAGAATTTAGTAAACAAACATCACGTTACCATCTGGTTTTAAAATCAATTTTAAGACAAATAACACAAATACCATCTGTCCGTACAGAACAAACCCATAAAATCGCAAAATAAATAATGTATCTCAAATTCTTTTACTTATTTAAACAGGTACATGTTCAACTGCAAAAC
Organism: Hypophthalmichthys nobilis; assembly: GCA_037950665.1. Lineage (NCBI taxonomy): Eukaryota > Metazoa > Chordata > Actinopteri > Cypriniformes > Xenocyprididae > Hypophthalmichthys > Hypophthalmichthys nobilis. Next base: position 46,081,894 of record CM075470.1, read on the forward strand.
AGGATAATTGCAAGTTTAAAACACTCAAGAAATATCTAATTCAATATACTGTATAGGGTACAACGAGACTAAGAAGAACATCCTTTTCACTACTCCCACAGTGTATGATTGCAGAAAAAATATATATGTTTGTTGTGAACATTTATGGAGCAACAGAGTCTGTGTGAAAATAAATCATAAAAGTGGTCAGTTTTGTTTAAAAATCTTATAAATGTATGAGGTGGCGAGGGGGGCGTTTACCCCACAGACACACGGGGTAAAACCAGCATGGGGCAAAAGACACACGGTATTGATACATATACTTTAGCTAAAATAATATGTTTTTAATAATGTCTAAGTTAATACTTGTTCAAAACAATCTCTTTAGCAAAATTTGTACTATTTTCTGTTTATTTTGATAAATAAAAAAAGTATTTTTTGTTCAATAAATATACTGTCATTAAAATAATGTTAATATAAAAATTAATTTAAAAAATACAGAAACAAAATTATTTTAAAAATTAAAGATTCTGAAATCATTGAATGAGATCCCATAATAATTTAATATATTAAGTTTTACAGTATTAACAATAAATGATATTTTATTATATCATACAATTAATATATTTTTTTAAATATGATAGTTTCATTATAAATATGGCGATTATCTCTAAGATGGACACCCAAATTAGTATATGATATTTACCATCTGAATCTAACCATGTCATGTCAACAAATAGAAAAGTCTGAAAAGTCCTGAAAAGTGAAGCCAAAGCGTCTCGATCGCCCCCAAGTGGCTGGATGCAGTATAGGTCATAAACCCCGCCCTCTCCATGTATTGTAATGGGACAAACTAAACAGTCAAATTACATGTCAAAATATTTTTTTCCCAAAGATGGTTTCTGTCTTTTTAGGCGGTTGTTAATTCAAGTGTTCGTTCTTTAAATAAGTTTGTTTTTAGGTAGTTATTTGATGCTATAAAAACAGGGGTGAGACGTCATGATTGACAGCTGAGATTGACAGCTTCTCTGAGTGAAGTAGTCACTGCAGCACAAAAAGACTTTTTTCTGGATCTTTGGGAGGAGATTGGAGCTTTAACTTTAATTTCTACATTTCCAAAACTGTTTATTTCACACCGACATAATGAGTTGTTCTGCAGTATTAACCGATTTTGCGGGAGTGTGGGCAGGATCTTGATATCGCGGCTCCACTACTCACTACTGCGCAGACTCGAGACTCAAGATGTTAGCACCATACTGGGACACTGGCGGCTTCAGTTACTACAATGGAAGAGAGTGAAGGTGCGTCGTCCATCTTTTTTTACAATCTATGCTTTCGCCCCAAAAGCAGGGACAAATACCATACTTTTACATATTCTGACATGGTTTACATGACATGACATGACATGGTTTACATACCCCAAATACCATACTTACCATACCATACCATACCATACTTTTACATATTCTTCCGTTATTGATAAACTGTTGCTTTAATTACCTTCAACAAAACTGAAAATCATCAACGAGACCTTTGTTTCAAAATATAGTCAATAATTTGCGATTCTCATTTGCTACTTAAATCTACAACATTTTAAAAAACATCAAATGTTAGATCAAATTAGCACAGAATCAGCTGCCCGCAATCGCGTCAAGGATCAGGATTAGGAAAGTGTTGCCATCTAGTGGTTTAGAGGAAAATAAAATCAAATACGCCTGTTACCCCCGTGCGCCTTTAGCCCCGTTGTACCCTACATGTATTGAAGTTGGTTTATGTACAGATATAACAATACATAGAAATTAGATTGCTATTGGATTTTGCTCATATGATAATAATGTGTTTAAACTAAAGAAAGGCAATAAACAGATTATTGTGTGAGAGTGGTAAAATCTATATACTGAATATAATAAATAATGGTGTTAGTCTTTTCTTCCTGTAACAGGCAGTCCTGAGAAAAAATATTAAATTGTATTAGACACCAGATACTGTGTAACCAAAATACCAATAATATCCAGAATAAAAGATTTCATGCATAACGGTTTTTGTACCATTTAATATTTTTAAGACATTTTATGACCATGAATTTGAGCAATATAAAAGGGGACCTATTTTGCCCCTTTTCACAAGATGTAATATAAGTCTCTGGTGACGTTTCAGCTCAAAATACCCCACAGATAATTTATTATAGTGTGTTGTAAATGCCCATTTTTGAGTGGAAGGAAAAACATGCTGTTTTAGCGCATGTGTCTTTAAATACCGGCCCCTTATCCAGAAGAGGGCGGAGCTTTAACAGCTCACGCTTTACATACTCAACAACAACAAAACTGGAGAATCTCATGTATGTTGATGTGCCAAAATGTTGATTGTCAGTAGGAAAATGAATTAATATGATTAAGCTTTGTAATGTATAACATAGTAATGGCATAAAGCGTAGAATCAACCATTTGTACAAGTTTAAAATGTGACAAACATTTATACTTACCAAATCCCTCCCAAAGGCTTGAGAGAGAATCATTTCTTGCTCGAGTTTCTTTTTTATGTATTCAGCTGAATAAACCATTCCCTAAATAAAGGATTGACAAAAAAAAAGAATGAGTTTGTGTTCATATCTGCCAATAATCTGTGTGTGTCTATATGTGTGTTTGTATAGGACCTTGTGTCCGAGCCATGTGCCGTGCTGCTCCTCTAGAGGCAAACGCTCAGAGTCGCCTGTGAGATCTGTTAAAGCGTCCTGAGAAAGAGGGAGAAAGATAAACTGGTAACACTTTACAATAAGGTTCGTTAGTTAACATTAGTTAACTACATTAGTTAACATGAACTTATAATGAACTGCACTTCTACAGCATTTATTAATCTTTGTTAATGTTAATTTCAACATTTACTAATGCATTGTTAAAATCTTGTTAACATTAGTTAATGCACTGTGAACTAACATGAACTAACAATGTATTTTTATTAACTAACGTTAACAAAGATTAACAAATACAGTAACAAATGTATTGCTCATGGTTAATTCATGGTAGTTAATACATTAACAAATGTTAACAAATGAACCTTATTGTAAAATGTTACCGATAAACTTAATAAATGATGAACCAGAGACACATGTAAGGGATAATGTACAACAAGCCAGCCATTATCGCAAAAAACTATTGGGTTTATTTTGCAATATTTAATAATCTCTCTATACATTAGCAGACTTATTACATGGCTACTAATAAATAAATAAATAGACATGAAATATTAATTTGAGTTATTCTATTATGTGAAAAGAAAGAGACCATAGAGTGATACAAGAAACATGAAACTAGCAAAGCTTTGTATGAAATCGATAGCCTGGTACTATAAACGGATGTACAGATAACTGTAATTTTACAAGGGCTAACTGATTCCAGACCATTAAATTATTATTTTTTGTCCTTAAAATGCTCTTGTGTGGGTAAAGTACTTTCTTATGTCACAGCTGCTTAGAAACAGCCAATATTTTAATCAGTTTTTATTTTAGTTATATTATAGTTTCATTAAAGTGCTCCTACTATGCTATTTTAAAGGTTCCTAATTTTATTTTGGAGGTCTCCTATAAAAGGTTTACATGCATCCAAGGTCAAAAAACAGTTTATTTTCCTCACAGTGTCTGAAATGGTTCGATAAAGGATTCAGTCTCTCTAAACCCATCCTTTCAGAGAGCTGACTCTGCTCTGATTGGTCTGTTGAGATTAATCTACTCTGCTCTGATTGGTCAGATGGCCCAGTCTGATGCAGAAAACAGCGTCTTCTCGACATGTTGACAACATGAACCAAACTCTTCCAGGCCTCAGCTACAACTCTAAGTCTAATAACCCTGATTTTAATTCTGTGAACATACACTTCAGCTCATGAGGTCACTCGGGCTTCATTGTAAAAAGAGAAAGAGCTGTTACAGCACACGTAAGGTTGACTCACCTTAGGGGACAATGTCCCTCTGATACTGATCACGACTTTTTTCTTTGCATGATCCACTGCTACAAAGAAGGGTGTCTCATAAACCTACAAATCAAAAATATAGACAATAATTTGTCTTAATCACACCTTTAGCATTTATCACATCAGTTACGGCTTCTCAAATATTTTAGTCAGGCGGTGACTCATTGATGTGAACAGATATTTTTCACACAAGACATTACACCTCAGGATTTCAGGGGTCAGGGGTGTTAAAGAAATATTGTAAGATGTCGTACTGCGTCATGGCAGGATGTGTAGACAATTTGGACTTCTTTAAGGTCTCGGTCCAGGAATTGCCGTCGAATGGCAAGAACGTTACAGCCACAGCAGTTATCCTCCTCAACGGTGACAGACTGAGAGAGACGAGAACCTGAAACTGAAGTATTACAGCTGACGAGAGAGAAGAAAGGAAGAGACACAAAAAGAGAAAAAAATTAAAGGCCTAAACAAATTCAAAGTCCTAAACAGACCATGAGAAAATGCAAATAAAGGTAGAAAAATTAAATTTTTATATATTATATTATATTATATATAATATAATATATAATATATAATATAATATATATAATATATATATATATATATATATATATATATATATATATATATATATATATATATACACACACACACACACAAACATTTTTCTAAAATAAATGTTTCTAATTGATAATAAATTACACATTTATATATACACTACCAGTCAAAAGTTCGGACACGGTAAGATTTTTAATGTTTTAAAAAGAAGTTTCGTCTGCTCACCAAGGCTGCATTTATTTAATTAAAAATACAGTAAAAACAGCAATATTGTGAAATATTATTACAATTTAAAATAACTGTGTTCTATTTGAAAATATTTTAAAATGTAATTTATTCCTGTGATCAAAGCTGAATTTTCAGCATCATTACTCCAGTCTTCAGTGTCACATGATCCTTCAGAAATCATTCTAATATGATGATTTACTGCTCAAGAAACATTTATTGTGTACAACTGTACAAAATATGTGTACAATATTATTGTTATACATTATAAATGTCTTTACTGTCACTTTTGATTGATTTAATGCATCCTTGCTGAAAAAAATAATTAATTTCTTTAATTTCTTTTAAAAAAAATAAAAATAAAAATTCTTACTGACCCCAAACTTTTGAACGGTAGTGTATAATGTTACAAAAGCTTTGTATTTCAGATAAATGCTGTTCTTTTGAACTTTCTATTCATCAAAGAATCCTGAAAAAGAAATATTGTACACAAATATTTTGTACAATTGTACACAATAAATGTTTCTTGAGCAGCAGATCATCATATTAGAATGATTTCTGAAGGATCATGTGACACTGAAGACTGGAGTAATGATGCTGAAAATTCAGCTTTGATCACAGGAATAAATTACTTTATAAAATATATTCACACAGAAAACAGTTATTTTAAATTGTAATAATATTTCACAATATTACTGTTTTTACTGTATTTTTAATTAAATAAATGCAGCCTTGGTGAGCAGACAAAACTTCTTTTAAAAACATTAAAAATCTTACCGTGTCCAAACTTTTGACTGGTAGTGTATATATTTATACTCAAATGACAAAAAGTAATTTATTATCCATTAGAAGCAATTATTTTAGAAAAAACATGATATATATATATATATATATATATATATATATATATATATACACACACACAAACACATTTTTGTTCTTTTTAATAATAAATTGCATATTTATGCACATAACATAACAGTTATTATCAATAAAAATGCAAGAAATATTAAAATTAGAAAAACAAATGTAATACAAAAAAAAAATAATAATAAAAAAGATAAATAATAAACATTATTACAATTTAAAAGAAGTTTTCTATTATAATATATTTTATAATGTATTTTTTATTCCTGTGATCAAAGCTGGATTTTCAGCATCATTACTCCAGTCTTCAGTATCACATGATCCTTCAGAAATAATTCATTTGAAATATTAATCTTCTGTAACATTATAAATAGCAAGTCTACCAACTTACGAGCAGGTGCTGACGAGTCTGCACAGTCCACACGCTGGCTTTCTCAAAAGATATACGGGCCAGCCATACGCCGCCATGGCAAACAGCATGTAGTAACACACTTCCTTATACATGGCCATCTCAGACTGTAAACAGAGGGAGAGCATTATAAATAAAAAACATATCAAAACAAGCACACACATTCACTGTATTCTTGAAATACCGAGTTCTTGAGGTCCAAGTATTTAGTGTTGCGTGTTACAGGCATCCCGGACAGAAAGGCCAAAACGTCATTGTTTGCCTACAAACAAACAGAAAAACATTTTGTATTATTTGGACAGTGAGGAATATTCGTCCAATAAAAAAGTAATGTTACTGATCATGTAATACCACGATTCTGCAAACCTGATCCAAGATGGCGGATCTCTTAGCTCGTTGTCTCTGTCGGAGGAGCACCAAGCCAGCGATGATGTCACTCGGCACAATGTCCAGATCCCGGAAAAACTCGGCAAACAAGCTGGCCACCTCAGAGTAAGCATCCTAAGAGAGAATATCTTCTAGTGAGAATGGTGTGTGTGTACATATGAGACGCTCTCACAGTAACTGTCATGTGTGTATTTGAGTTGGTGCTCGAGTCTTACAGATTGTGTGTCTTTTGCTCTAGTGCAGCACATGAAGAATTTGAGTCTCCTGCTCCAGCTGCTGGCTTGACCCTCTTCTAGCCTGTGTCTGAAAGAGACAGATGCAACCCAACTGAGCAAACATGATGAGGAGATTTGGGAATTATAGCTCAATAGATACTGGAATGGCAATGACGCAAACATGTATCTAGAAGCATGGGTGGAAAAATGGGGAATGCAACACATACACAACAGTGCAACTGTAGATTGAAGGGGGTGTCAAAATCATAACAGCGAGCAAAACAAAAATCTGTGCAAACTTGCAATACCCTGTTATGATCCAAACTATCTGACAGCCGATATAATGGCAATATATATTAGAGGTGCACCGATATATCGGCCAATAATTGGTATATTTGCTTTTATATCGGCTGTCAGATAGTTTGGATCATAAGACGGTATTGCAAGTTTGTTTAAAAACAGACGATAGTCAAGGCTGATATATTCTGTCAATCAAAAAAGGGCTGGAAAATGCACTGCATTTGTGCTTTGTGTAAAGAAAATGATGTTTGATGTTCAATATTAATAGTAATTATATGAATTAATAACATTCAGATAGTTAAGAAATATTAACTGAATCTTCAGAATTTAGTTAATGTGTGTTAATATTAATTTTGTATCATTATCGGCAGATATTACTCTGAATAATCGGCTATCGGTATCGGTGGAGAAATTTAGTATCGGTGCATCTCTAATATATATACATAATACCAATTAATGTTTACAAATGGGATGTGCACAATATCGGTGAAATTAAAAACACACTTAATTTACACAATATTTACTCAATTTATTTAAAAAAAACGTAAAGCATAAAATAGGTATAGTATTATAAATAGTATTATTTATGTACTATTATATAATTACATTTCTATGCTATTATATCTACTAGTGCTGTCAAATCGATTATCACATAAGTAATTAATCGCACATTTTCTGTAATTAATCGTGATTAATCGCATCTAACATTAAAGATTTTAATATATTTTTATACTGTAATAATTTCATATTTAATTTCCAAATTAATGTAGAAACAACATAAAGACAGTATTTAAAAATGTGATCTAACAGGTAGGAAATATCCAGAATCAAAGCCGTTATCAAACACTTCACAGTTTTTACATAATTTAGATTAAAATATAGATTAATTTTTATTAAAGCTACAAAAGTTATTCAATTAAGAGGAGTGAATGATTTTCTTTTCCTTTATTGGCAGGCTGTAGCAGGTTTATTAGGCACATGACACGCATCTGCATCCTATTTTCTCACAGCTCTCGGTGTTAATTTAAGACGTTATTTAACTCGTTTAAGACTGTGCTTCTGAGGATACTTGACAAAACAGGTATTTTGGCATGATTTTGTTTCTTTTTGTCCATTCAAGTGCAAAAGATATCTTAAAGCGGCTGGTGTTAGCAGCAGCACAATTCGACAGCGGCAAATGCTACCAGCTTCATATTCATGTGGTTTGAGGCTTTAATAATGTCCTTACCAACCCCTACCCTAAACCTACCATTAAAACAATGCAAATATAGTGTTGGTAGCACAATCTAATAGGTAGCATTATTCATCAGAACACCGGCCGCTGTCTGAAGAGGCTTTCTGTGTGCACAAGGCGTGTGTTTCTGTCACACAGACAGGAGATTTACAGGCTGCGTTTACACTGGCACAAAAAAATCAGATCTTTTGCTCACATCTGACACAGATCGGAATTAGCTGCACACGTGTAAACACAAAAATCCACACGAGATCCGATTTTTTCGCATCCGATCTGAGCCACTTCCAAATGTGGTTCTAAATCAGATACATATCTGATTTCAATATCTACATTATATATTTCAATATCTACATATTTATTAACATTTTGAATTAGCTTTTATTTGAATATTTTCACAAATTTTTTAGGAATGTTGTTATGTGCTTGTGTCATTTTTATTAGTTTTTACTATTTCTATTTAGCTTTAATTTATTTTTATTTCAGTTTTATTTTTATAATTTCAGTACATCATCTTCAACCTATTTTACATTTTTCAGCTAACATTTATAATTTATTTAATTTCAGCTTTATTTTAATAATAAGTAAAATAGTTTTTTAAAAGTTTTAGTTAAACAATAACACCAAGACATCAAAGCTGAGCCACCCCTCAATTTTTTTTTAAAATTTAAATCATTATATTCAATATTTTTTTCAATTCTGTTTTTGTTTTCATTTATTTTATTGTGCTGTTTTTTTTTTTTTTTATTGTTCGGGATTTTATTTTTATTGTACATATTATTTGGGGTTTTGTTAGTTAGGGTAATAATTTTGTGACATTTGAACTTGTGACGCATGGGTTTTGGTACACAAATCTGTATACTTATTTCATGTAGATAAACACAATAATGAAAAAGAAAAAACAAACAAACTATAAGACTGCAAAAAAGTGATTTTTCTGTTTCAATTTTGGCCAAAAACTTATGGAATGGATTTAAATGGGTAAAATGAGCTCTAATTAGTTGCTAAAAGCATAAAAAGTCCATCACTAAAGCACTTGACTGTTCATGACAGAATTAAAAATGTAGCTTTTAGTACACTCAGATTAAGATTGAATTTACAAATGATGGGAGTGTATCCGGAAATAAGCTACATTTTTAAAAATAAACAAGGAGATTTTATCACAGCGATGCCATAAATGATCCATTTTAGGTTCCACAAAGAACATTTAAGTTAATAGTTCTTAAAAGAACCATTTGTTTTCATAGTGTGAAGAACATTTTAATAATCTGAAGAATCTTTTTTCACTATGAAGAACATTTTGTGCAGTGGAAAGATTCAATAGATGTTAAAGGTTTTGCCAGGAAAGTACCTTTATTTTTAGGAGTGTAGTGTGAGAACAATAAAGCGTTGTACCTGAGGGTGTACGTCGTGAGGTTACGCTGACGCCGGCGAGTTGCTTTCAGCTTCACAAAGGTCCGTCCCGTGGGGTCAAAGGTACACATCATGGTGAAACACACGCTGAAGATGACCAACCAGTTACACACCACAATTCCTGTTAAAAACAAATAAATACCATTTTATCTAATATTTTAAATGTGCTTTAGACATCTTCATTTGATGTTTATAGATGTATATAGTTCTTCACTGTAAAAAGAACCAACTGTCTCTTTGTCAGTCCGTGTCTTGTACAGACAGATGATCGGCATGGAAGTGAAGTGTGCTATTATGGGACGGGGGTGGACAATGAGCGACACTGATTCATGGTCAGCACAGACATGTGGAAAGCTACACTAGGCGTATTGTTAGAAAGCGTGCGTTGAGATTCCAGGACATAAATAGCTATAAATGTCTATCAAATTCACAGGAATCTGTTGAGACTAACAAGGGGAGGTTTCATGAGATTTGAACATGCCTGCTCATGCTGCAAGGATGCCACACTCTCGCTGTTTTTAATCTTGCTGCTGACAGCGGTGTTATGGCTGTATATTCAGTACTGTGCAAACATTTTCAATACAGTGGTAGATATGCTTGTGTGGCTGTTGTATGCACAGGCCTGGTGTACTGTCTTTACACATAAGACTGACAGTTAAGGGTAACATGAAAATGTAGAGCAGGTCATGTGCGTTTTCATGAAGTACCGTGTCTATTAATGGGTAAAGCTACAATAACGTCAGTTTGAGATCTTTCCATTTAAACTGGTTATATCTCTGAAGACTATAGTGAATGTTTTATGAGCAGTAGGAAAATCTCTCTCTCTTTTTTAGTTATGAGAAAGAACCATATTTATCCACACAGAGCCGAAGTTCAACCAAAACAATGTTCTTTCACAAAATGCATGCAGTTTTGCTTTTTAACTGCTAGAGGGCCAAAAGTTACATAGTGTACCTTTAAATTTACTGGATTATCCAAAAATAGGCATTACCATGCATTAAAATACAAACAAATTTTTCATTTAATTTACAGAAAATATAACTATATTGTGATACAGTACTGGTCAAAAGTTTGGAAACATTACTATTTTTTAATGTTTTTGAAAAAAGTCTCTTATGCTCATCAAGGCTGCATTTATTTGACCAAAAATACAGAAAAAACTGTAATATTGTAAAATATTATTTCAATTTAAAATAATGGTTTTCTATTTTAATATACTTTAAAATATAATTTATTTCTGTGATGCAAAGCTGAATTTTCAGCATCATTCCTCCAGTCTTCAGTGTCACATGATCCTTCAGAAATCATTCGAATATGATGATTTATTATCATTGTTATCAATTATTATCAATTTATATTCAGGATTCTTTGATGAATAAAACGTAAAAAAAAAAAAAACAGCATTTATTTAAAATATAAATCTTTTGTAACAATATACACTACTACACTAGTTTGGGGTCAGTAATTTTTTTCTTTCTTTTTTTGAGTGAAATTAATACTTTTATTCAGCAAGGATGTGTTAAATTGAAAAAAAAAAAAAAAAGAGATAGTAAAGACTTATATTGTTAGAAAATATTTATATTTTGAATAAATTATTCTTTTAAACTTTTTATTTATCAATGAATCCTAAAAAAACAAAACATCACAGATTCCAAAAAATATTCAGCAGCACAGCTGTTTCCAACACTGATAATAAATCATCATATTAGAATGATTTCTGAAGGATCATGTGACACTGAAGACTTTAGTAATGATGCTGAAAATTCACCTTTGCATCACAGAAATAAATTACATTTTACTATATATCCACATAGAAAACAGCTATTTTAAAATGTAATAATATTTCACAATATTACAGTTTTTTTCTGTATTTTTGAACAAATAAATGCAGCATTGATGAGCAGAAGAAACGTCTTTCAAAAACATTAAAAATGGTAATGATTTCAAACTTTTGACCAGTACTGTATATAACATTAATAATATATGACATTGTGAAAATATATTTCGCACCGCTACATTGTTTTTATTCATGTCTTACCCAGGGTGAGGTTTTTGGCGGTGATGTCGGAGCAGGGCTGGTAGTACTGCACCAACCAGGCGATGCCCACCACCGCATACACCAGCTCCACCAGCAGGATGGCTGCAGAGAGGAGGAACAATTAATGACAAGTGTATTACATAGAGTATGAGTTTTCATTGTCAGTGCAATATGATTTTACGATAAAACAATGCAACCCCCCAAAAAATCTTGTCATGATAAGCATCAGTATTATTATTGCTCATCATTTTCAAACCTCTGTACAGGGCAACCTGTCACTCACATGAGATCCACCAATAGCAAACCACAACCATCCAATCAACTCCCCACAGACAAAATCAAGTCCCGCCTTACATTTGTTCTTGTTTGAGAAGCCGTTTCACTCAGATATAGGTCAAAATAGGAAAGAAAAGACTATCACATCTTTCCATTTCATGCTGACCTCAACAGAGCTGACATATGAGATCCAACATACTGAGAGAACTACTGGAAGTTTTTTTTTGTGGTGGTCTTTATGGTAAAAGTGCAAGTGTGTGTCTTACCCAGCCGTATATAGAGCACGTACTGCACCGCCTCTCTGGGATGTGTGTACAGGATGCTGCCTCTCATGCTCAGCCACATGATGGCGCCCTCGCAGATCAGACAGCTGACCAGGATGCCAAGGTAACCGCGACCGTGATCCACCAGCGTGACCGAGCATGAGTGCTCTGAACTGTACGGCAGCCCAAAGAGAACCACGGACAGAACCACCAGCCTGCCGGAAGAGCACAGCCACAACATCACATGAACATACAAATGATCCCACACACATCGGAAATGTGATATTTATGACATCAAAGTGATTTTTGGAATGCAGTTGGACATGCTGAACAATTTCATACATCTTTTTCACTTCTAAAAACAAAAATATTTTATTTAGTTATTCTTTGGATTTAAAGGGATAGTTCACCTAAAAATGAAAATTATCCCATGTTTTACTCACCCTCAAGCCATCCTAGGTGTATATGACTATCTTCTTTCAGACGAACACAATCAGAGTTATATTAAAAAATATCCTGGCTCTTCCAAAGGTTTATAATGGGAGTGAATGAGGTTTTGAAGCCCAAAAACGTGCATCCATCCATCATAAAAGTAATCCATACGACTCCAGGGGCTTAATAAAGGCCTTCTGAAGTGAAGCGATTGGATTTTGTATGAAAAATATCCTTATTTAAAACTTCTGACGCGACGCATGATGTAGCATGCAGGAGTAGCGTAATCTTACACACCTCTTGCGGTTCAAACAAATAGGGCTGGACAACAAACTCAAGCTCCTCTTCTCATATATCGAAATCCTCCGACATTTCCCTTTAAAATTTCTCGTTTGGACTTCTAACTCGTGGCTGGTGTTTTGCTTTGCTCTATCCTCTGCTCTTTTGTGTTCGTCATTGCGTCATGCGTCGGGTCAGAGATTACTCTTTTGGCTTTAGTTGATTTGCATAAGCCGTCTGCCGGAAGCAAGTTATTTTAGTTTATAAAGATTTAAATATGGATATTTTTCTTTTCTCTTCAAAAATGCATCGCTTTGCTTCAGAAGGCCTTTATTAACCCCCTGGAGCCGTGTAAAGGCTACGTTCACACTGCAGGTAAATGTGGACACAAATCTGATTTTTTTTCCCCCAATATGTGACTCATATCTGTTTTCCCCATGACAGTGTGAACAGCACAAAACACATGGAATCTGATCTTTTCAATTCAGATTTGTGCTACTTCCATATGTGGTACTAAACCCGATACAGATCAGATGTTTTATAATGCGACCGCAGTGTGAACAGTAGGGATGCACTTGTACAAGCTCATGTACTTGTAAAAACACCCCCGATACCAAAGACCGATACCTCACGTGACGTAACTGACAGAAATTTCCGTGCACAGAGACACCGACAGCAGCAGCAGAAACAATGTCAGCCTCAGAGGTGTGGAAATACTTCAAAATTAAAGATGACAACACACACATTGCGAACTGCATGCTTTCAATCACAATTCGCTATAGATTAGTAAAGGCGGAATCACACTGAATGACACAGACCAGAAGCTCTCTCTCGCACGCGCTCTCTCTCTTTCTTGCGCGCGATCCCAGTTCTCTCAGACAGCGCGCGATCAGTTCTCCTCACGCCTGAATGGTCAAATGCACACATAGTTGTCAAAATGTCCATCGTGTGGAGTATCTCACGTAAATACAGTCGGTTATGGCTTCAGTCGACGTAAACATTCGGGTGAAAACAGGATATGTGTCAGTATCCATGGAATCGGTCTTAAAGGGACCGTAGCCTATATTTGTCATTAATGTTAATAAAACAACAAAATATGTTAAATGTATACATGCTAAATAAACCTACTGTATCTGAAAAACAAGTTTATTTAATTTGTATCTCTATAGTATTTGTTGTATTGTTTGTAATTTGTTTGTAAATTTCTTTTTATATAACAACAATTATATATATTGGTAAATGTGCTTGGAAAACTGCAACATCAAAAAAAAAAAAAAAAAGAGAGAGGGAAATTAATAACTGTATAGGCATCGGTATCGGCGAGTACTAGAAAAAAAGTATCAGTACTCGTACTCGGTCCTTAAAAAATGGCATCGGTGCATCCCTACTGAACAGTCATATCGGAATTCATGCGGTTTTTCTGTCACTCGAGATCAACATTCGTCACGATTCTGCACTCATGGGAGTCTATTCAAAGATTTTACATACCCAACATTATCAAGACAGTTGGTAAATGTAGTCAGTAGAAGGACAGTGATGTGTCAGAACTCGACAGCTCTATAATAGGAGAAAAACATGAGGGCTCGTATCATAAATGTTTCAAAACTCTGCTCTCTTTTGTCACATCGTTGTCTTTATTTTTCAGATTGCCTGCGCATAATTTTGCTGGCTTCTGTGGCAGATCACACTATAAACAAACAAGTAATCGCTTACTTTAATTACCTCCGTATTTACTTCCGTATGACAGCGCGCTGTGTGTGTTGCCAAATCTGCGATTTTCCCGCAGAATTGGGTTACTTTTTCACTGTTTCCACGGGTTGTTTTGCAACTCAGTGGGTTGAAGCGACCGCACTAATGTGATATTTAACCCCCGGAATGCGTTTTTACCGGGATACCCCACGGAAAGCGATTAGGCTAGTTTTGGACTAATTTTGAGAAGCAATTGAGTGGATTTTGTGGTAAAAACCTGGCAACCCCGTTTGTATCGTTCTTTTGTGCATGCAGGTCAGTTCAGAACCATGATCTGTTCACACTTGAAATCTTGAAACCTAATTCACACTTGAAATCTGATATTGATATCTGATATTTGTAAAAAAAAATCAGATCTGAATTAAGCATTAAGGCTCGCAGTGTGAACATAGCCTTTTATTCCCATTCACTCCCATTATAAAGCCTGGAAGAGCCAGGATATTTTTTAACATAACTCTGATTGTGTTTAACTGAAAGAAGAAAGTCATATACACCTTCAGTAGGACGGCTTGAGGGTGAGTAAATCATGGGATAATTTTCATTTTTGGGTGAACTATCCCTTTAAGAATCGATATTAGTTCATAAAAATGAGAACAGATTAAAATTGAGAAATTAATATTTTTTTACCTATAGCCCTAAAATGTAGTTTGGTTGCACAAGTCTGCTGCCTCAAAACAGACAAAATTAGTGTAATTTTCTGGCAAGCTTTATTGTTATTCTTCATTAACATAAAAAATGTGTATGAAATAAACAGTACTGTCAATAACAATTAGGCAACTTATTTTGGTCACTACCAACAATTAAAACAACTAATCTCAGGAAAGTCAGGGCTTAAATAAAAATCTAGAGTTTTATAATCATATTTATGCTAAAAAAAAAACCTAAAGAATTAAGTCGAGCTGTTTGTGTTTTTGATGCAAATTCATGAAGTTGACCAATTTCATGTAGAACGAGCAGATCTGATTTGTGTGTAAACATTTCGTAAAACTCCTTCTCCTATTTAAATTGTCACATTTCAGTAACTGTTGCAATTCACATGAGCATTTGTTTGGGAACAATTTACACATAAAATTCATCTGCTTGTGTTTCATGAATAAAGTCCAACAGACATCGTAACAAGCAATCATTTGATTCAATATTTTATTTATTTTGAAAGGTTAGCATTACTTGAAATATTAGTGCACTTAAAAATAAAAAAGTTACTTCATAATACAACTGGAAAATGTTCAGGAAGTGATGTTATTTTGCATGACAGAATCTTTAAATTCACCTCTTAAGACTATTATTGACATCGGGTCTGTTTATAAGAAGTTATTTTTTGGTTATTTACTGGTTTGATCATTTCATTTCTGCACAAATGTAAAAGATCAAACCGTGTGCAGACAAACACAGACTCACCATATGCAGTGTAGTATGAACAAGAAGAAAGCCGGCAACACCAGGTCATCACTGCCGACTGACCAGCGTCGCCGAAACAGTACCATGCCCGGCATCACTGCCCTGAAAAACACACATTAACACACTCCAGTTACAGACCGCCCGACACACGCAACTCACACAGAACGACTCCACATTCACCACTTCTTCATTTCTGCATTAAAGACGATAGAGTAACACAAGGCCAAAGGAGAAGAAAACAGCACTGACTCTGTTGCAGTCCTCAGCTTTGCCTTACATTCAAAACAGAACGACAGCTTTTCCACACAGAACAGGACAATATTCCTGTAAATAAATAGTTCAATAGAAAAAAAGAAAAATTCTGCTATTTACTCAACCTCACCATCAATATATAAAACACCATTCAAGTTCATTTTTGGGTGAACAATTTCTAAAATTGTGCATCAGAGATCAAAACTGCTTCTGGTCTGATAGAAATAAGAGAGAGAAAGAGAGAGAGAGAGAGAGAGAGAGAGAGAGGAGAAATTGGACACTATTAAAGAGGAAAGGAAATGAAAAAGAGGAACTGACCCAAGATAATGTTAACAGAAAAAGAAACCAATATTTGGTAAGTGTAATGTATAACTGTTGAACTGTTTTATTCACTTTGAAAAAAAAAAAAAAAAACTGCACCTGTTTCTGAACACGTGTTGATCAAAATAGTGCATAAACTACTAGTGTAAAGCAATATTCAGAAACAGGTGCAACAAAAAAAAAAAAATGGGGGAAAAAACACAAGCACGAATCTTGTAAATAAAATAATTTTATACATACAATTTAATAACACATAATTTATGTATCATTTTATTGTGATCATTTTTTTGGCCATATCATCCAGTTACAACTAAAGATTACTTTGATAAATCAATTGATCTGTTGATTATTTCCTCGATTACTTGATTAATCGGATAAAGCCAAGCAAATACACACACTACCAGTCAAAAGTTTGGACACGGTAAGATTTTTAATGTTTTTAAAAGAAGTTTCGTCTGCTCACCAAGGCTGCATTTATTTAATTAAAAACACAGTAAAAACAGTAATATTGTGAAATATTACTACAATTTAAAATAACTGTTTTCTGTTTGAATATATTTTATAAAGTAATTTATTCCTGTGATCAAAGCTGAATTTTCAGCATCATTACTCCAGTCTTCAGTGTCACATGATCCTTCAGAAATCATTCTAATATGATGATCTGCTGCTCAAGAAACATTTATGATTATTATCAATGTTGAAAACAGTTGTGTACTTTTTTTTTTTTTTTTTTTTTTTTTTTTTTTTTTTTTTCAGGATTCCTTGATGAATAGAAAGTTCAAAAGAACAGCATTTATCTGAAATACAAAGCTTTTGTAACATTATACACTACCGTTCAAAAGTTTGGGGTCAGTAAGAATTTTTATTTTTATTTTTTTGAAAAGAAATGAAAGAAATTAATACTTTTATTCAGCAAGGATGCATTAAATCGATCAAAAGTGACAGTAAAGACATTTATAATGTTACAAAAGATTATATTTCAAATAAATGCTGTTCTTTTGAACTTTCTATTCATCAAAGAATCCTGAAAAAAAAACAGTGTACACAACTGTTTAACATTGATAATAATCATAAATGTTTCTTGAGCAGCAAATCATCATATTAGAATGATTTCTGAAGGATCATGTGACACTGAAGACTGAAAATAATGATTTTTGCTGCTTGTTCAAATTAATTAAAATGCGCAACACAATTCCTACACATGTTGTCCTAACTTAATTTCATTGTGTTAAATCCACTTAAATATATCTAATATTGAAGTTTACTTAATCAGTTTGTGTTGGGATTACATGAATGAATTTTGTTGCATTAACTGAAACTGGGCGGTGCTTGTTAGTTCCCAGCTTACATTACATAAGAGAGAAAATGTTGAAATTAGATGTTATTGTATGTGTTTTGCAGTAAGATGAAAACAGGATGCTTGATATTGTTTAATACTGTTCAGTGTTTACTTATACTGGAATTATTCAAATGTTTTAAATTTCACTACATTGTGGAGAAGAGTGGAGCATTTGCTTAGGCTGTGGACCGGCACTTCACATTCAATTGCTACTTTGTGCTGAACGTTGGCATTTATACAGATATATGATGTACATTGTTGTCTAAGCGTTCAAGAAAATGCAATAAAAAAATAGTATTATAAAAGAAAGTTAGCATTAACATGCTAGTGTGTGTGATATTGTTAGCTAATAGGTTGTTGTTACCTAGTACAGTCTAATGATTCAGTCACATAACACGTATATGAAGTTGAACTGAATAAAAGAACATATTGGATGGATGGATGAATTATTCCAACATGTCCTCCAACCAATACGGTAATTTGCCACTTCCCTGAAATACGACCCATAGGAGCGTTTACTAAAGTTGCCCCTATCAACAACAGGACACTTTCATTTTAATGCATTGTTCCCTTTTATCTGCATCCTATTTCGTGTTTCGCGTAGCTCAATTGGCAGAGCGTTGCAATAATATACAACAATATGTGATCATGCAATCATGGGGTTCGATTCCAGGGAACGCATGTGCTCATAAAGTGTATATGCACTATAAATCACTAAGGGTAGGTTTAGGGATGGGGTGGGTGTAGTTGTTAATAAAAAAATGAGTTTTGCTAAATGGAAATAGGACAAATGGTGTAAAAAGTCCACACATTGCATTTAAATGAACATGCATTTTGATTGGTAACAACAGTCAGACGTAACATGACACTGTCATTATTTTTACGCCAACAAGAGGGCGCATGACTTTAAAATGTAAATATAGGTCGTACTAAAGTGCTTGAAAAATGACCCATAGGGTCGTTTTTTGGAGAAGGACAGTCTCAATTATTTGGATGAATGAATCATGTCAGGGAACCTCACAAAATTCACTTTGAGACTACTCAGAGGATCAGATTCACTCTGAGGGTCACTTAAAAATGACTTAATTTCATCATGTTGAAGTTACATGAACAAATTATATTTGTGTAACTCGACGTACGCTATTAAATCATGTAAATTCAACACTTTTTTTCACTGAAGACTGGAGTAATGATGCTGAATATTCAGCTCTGCATCACAGAAATAAATTACATTTTTAAATATATTCAAACAGAAAATAGTTATTTTAAATTGTAATAATATTTCACAATATTACTGTTTTTATGTATTTTTAATCAAATAATCTTACGGATCCCAAACTTTTGAACAGCATTGAATAAATATTTATCAATTAGTTGTAGCAGCCCTACTTAAAGATTTGGTAAAATCTCAACCCTTGTGTTAGCAACACCAGTAATGCTTGCCTCAGCAATCACCATTAACTACAAGACGAAAACAAACAGAGCGAGGGCTACTGATGGTTTCCATGGATACCACTTCCAGTCCAGAGACTGCAACGCTCGGACCCAGAAAACTTTCATTGTGAGGCAAAATTGCTCTATTTACAACACAAATCTCACCGATCAACAGGTACTGTGAGAGTACACTATGACGTTCTCGTTTGACTGTGTTGTGGAGACAAAACTAGATGGCTGATGTATGATAATAATACAGGATGTGACGGCTATGTGTTTTGTTGATGTTTTTATGGATCAGGGTAAAGGAACACACCCTGGCAAAGCACTTCCCCAAAATATTTGTGCTTTTTTGTGGCAAAAGTCAACATGAAATCAACACTGAATGTGTGGTTTCATCATTCAAGTTTGCTAAAATCCCAAACCCTAAGTACGCACAATAGTAATAGTGATGCTTGGGCCACTGATAATGATCATTTTTAAACAGGCTGTCATCATTTGTTTAAACAAATATTTCCACACCAAACTCACGCCATTGGTCGAGCCAGAAGTTGACACTGCAAACCCCTTAAACAAATACAGCAATAAGCCAAAAGCTCTCTCTTTTGGAAATTCAACATCAAATGGCGGACTTTTATTTTAACATCAAAAATGGCACTTTACCTTTAAATCAGTGATCTTTAGATACTAGTTAATCATTCTCCTTCCCAACAGAGCTGGCTGAAAAAGCGACAGATTGCAAATGGTTTCACTGCAGCTGTACTTTCACACTGTTAGCTGTTCATCAGCTCTCAATCTTCCTATTTCTTTTCACACCTGCGTCTCTCCGTTTCTCTCTTCCATCTATCTATCCATAGAGACACATCCCTAAAATCAAACACAAATATGATGAAGCCAGTCTGGAGGACACCACAGATGGCTAAAAGACTCGTTAACTTAAAGTAAATACAAAACGACATTCATTCTCATCATGTAAACATCCTGCTGCTCACATCCTCAGGAAGGTAAGAATAAACCCATGAGGCAACAGAGATCTTGTATTGTGCTACGAAAGTTCTGTCGTCTGCCGCTTTAAATACTGGAGCTCATTAAAGCAGGATGGACTCTGATTGGCTGTCAATGTTTTTATCGTTCATCAGCTGGAAAAAAACGTTCTGAAAGTGACTCCAAAGACAGGGCTCCAGACAAAAAAATTAATTAAGGAGCCATTATGGGGGAAAAAAACAGGCGCCAAATAATTGTTTTAAGAGCCACACAACAATGAACTTAAAATTTTAAAATCACTTACTTTTAGTCATCTTGTTGTGTTTATATATGTCCCCTTTACAGTTTCAGCTTTTTCATCTTGTGACTTTTCTGGGAAATGAATGTCACTATTTTCACTTAATACTTTGTTAATATTTTGAATCCGATTAGATTTGTAAGATAAGTTAAGTTTGAATTTTTTTTTGTTTTAGTTTTATTTTTTTGTTTTTAATTATCAGGAAATTTGGTAACACATTATTTTAGGGTCTTTTAACTAGTTGATTATTAGCATGCATATTACTAGAATACTGGCTGTTTATTAGTACTTATTAGGCACATATTAATGCCTTATTCTGCATGACCTTATTCTACATTCTTAATCCTACCCAATACCTAAACTTAACAACTAACTTACTAACTATTAATAAACAGTAAATTAGTAGTTTATTGAGGGAAAAGTCATAGTTAATAGTTTATATGTGTTCCCTATACTAAAGTGTTACCGAAAAGTGAACTAATCATTTATTTTGTGTAAACGGAGACATTTTAGATACAGGCAATTAAAAGAAACATTTTAAACCACAAGAACTATGCGGTTGTTATAGTTCCCATTAATATTGAAGTTTGGAAAGTTCTTAAAAAGACTTTCTTTTCCAAAGCCAATGATTGACCATCAGCATAAAGTGTAACACATATTACAACTTTAAATCCATTTGAAGATTTCACCCCAAAATCAATGTAGGAAACATGAAAAAAAGTTTAATATTTTATAAATTTCATGAAAAGACAGCGTGTTCACACTTCATTCGAAGCAGACATAAATCCACACACACACACACACACACACACTGCAGGTGGAGCTGGAAGATGTTGAAAGGACCGAGTGGGCGGCAGTGAAAGTGAAACATGATGAGGATGCAGGGAAAAGGAGGACTAGCATGAAAATTAGGAGAAAAAAAGACAGAAGGCAAGAGAGAGCAAGGGTGAGTGAAGGAGGAAGAGAGAGAGAGAAGGAGGGAAGGAAGAATCTGGAGCAAGAGATGAGAGGAGAGGCAGGGGAGAGTGGGTGTGTGTAGCACATGCTCCTCAATCTAAAAAAAGGATGAGAGCGGTAGAAGCTAAACTCGGAGTATGGATGAGCGAGATGAAGAAAAGGAGAAAAGACAGAGAAAGAGAGCTGCAGCTACACAGAGATGGTGAAAAAACTACAACGACATTTCACTGGAGAAATGAAAGGGAAGGAAAATGAGTCAAGTAGGGACGAACCCTGATGATATTTAATTAAATGTGATTCATAAGGGGAAAGACTGCATGCAAGACACTATTAGAATGAATAGGCAGGTGAGGAAAAAAATGGACATGTGGTCGAATCTGGTCAAAAGTTGATACGCTGGGCAAAAGACAAGGGAAGGGAAAGGGAAGATGGTTATAGAGTGGAAACACATTCAGCGTTTGGCCCTGAAATGCATCAAATTAAGTGTTGACTTCATAATGGAAAAGAGGGATTATGTATTGGCATGCTGAGGAATGAGTAGGGGTGGAACGCAGCGTGTTGAAAAATAAATAGGGCATGACAGGGGAAAAAAGTGTTGAGCGCGTGGCAGGGAGAATGAGAACGACAGAACGGAGCAGGTTACAGTCAGCTGCTTTCATGCTGTTCCTTGTATCAACACTGCACTCGCTGCTGCAGGACTGAACATTTGCCTTTGTGCACTCTGGAGACATTCACACGAGACACGTTCTGTTTATTCAGTGTCTGCCAACGTAAGCATGCCATATCAGTTTAAAAATAGTTAAACTTGGGAAAAACAGCGCATCATCTCAGTTTGGGGGTGCAACTAATGGGGCGTGCTGAATATTTCCAAACATCTGCATAAGAGAAACTGATTTTTTAACAATAACGTATAAATATTTTAAGACACACATATACAGCAATGATATACAGCATGTATTCTTTCTATACAAAGATAGACGAATAAATAAATAAATAAATATTATATACTCTGTGTATACATAGGCTGTATATAAACCAAACAAGATGCCAAAATGATACATTAAATTAAAATGTATTTATCTTTATACACTGATTTAAATCAATTAAATTAATAAACTTTATTTTTTTTTAAATTTAATAAAATAAAAATGAAAAAAATTATTCTCTATAATGAAACATTCTTAATATATAATGATTTATTAATAACATATTTAATAATAATTAGGTAACACTTTACTTTAGGGTCTTTTAACTAGTTGCTTATTAGCATGCATATTACTAGAATATTGGCTGTTTATTAATAATTATTAAGCACATATTAATGCCTTATTCTACATTCTTAATCCTACCCAATACCTAAACTTAACAACTACCTTACTAACTATTAATAAGCAGTAAATTAGGAGTTTGTTGAGGGAAAAGTCGTAGTTAATAGTGAATACATGCTCCCTATACTAAAGTATTACCAATAATTATTATTATTTATATATATTTAATTTAAAACTTACATTTATTTGTATAGCACTTTTCACAATACATATCTTTCTATACTCACCAAGGCTGCATTTATTTGATCAAAAATACAGAAAGAAAAAAACAGCAATATTGTGAAATATTATTACAATTTAAAATAATGGTTTTTACTTATTCCTGTGATCAAGGCTGAATTTTTAGCATCATTACTCCAGTCTTCAGTGTCACATGATCCTTCAGAAATCATTTAAATATCCTGATTTATTATCAATGTTGGACACAGTTGTGCTGCTTAATATTTTTTGGAACCTGTGATACTTTTTGAAGGATTCATTGATGGATAAAAAAAGTTAAAAAGGCTATATATTAGAAAAGATTTCTATTTTGAATAAATGCTGTATTTATTCAAAATAGAAATCTTTTCTAACAATATATATTGTTTTTTGAATGCTTATCAATGGTTATAAGTAAAAGTATAGTAGGCCTGTTTCACACATTGTACAGTTGTTTCTGTTTGGTTACATCATTCAATGCTTCATGGGATGATTACATCATTTAAGTGCACATACTATACTCAGGTGTTGTACTTTTGTCTTTTTTCTGATTTTCAAACAGGATCAAGCTTGAATACTTGTGTATACTTTCACTAAGTGAAAGGCTGTAATCTTATCTCAGAGATAGCTGGCTGGGTTACAAATTCCTATGGAGAAAATAAACAGGAAACATAACACTAGAAACAAAGCCACAAAAAGTGGGCGGCCACTGCTGCGCTCTAGTGAGTGTGTAAACTGGCCACATTGTGTAACGTTGTAACAAAAGAACGAGATAACTTGTCTGCCACGCCTCCTCAAAACAAATACCTGCCTCATGTCCTTGCAAACGTGCCATCATCAAATCATCTAGTGCTGATGTGGTTATAAGGTGCGTTCACGCCATGTCATTATTACCGCAATTATGTGATTTCAACTTGTAAAAACCGTTCACATCCTTTGAGATCTCGTAAATACAGCTTGTAAGATGGGAATTGTTTGAGAGCTCTTACTTGTACCACTGCAGATTCATTTAGGGGTTGATAGTGGTGCCAGAAATGCTCCGAATATAACATCACGTGTTGTCATATTGAGACTACAGTAATTACGACATGTTGTGAATGCAGCATAACTTCAATTATGATTAGAAAATCTCATGACTATCTTGGTTAGCCAGATGACACACATTTCAAACAACAATCCTGTTGTAAGATGATGTTTGAGATGACTTCAATGTCATGCAGTCCTGATAAACCCTATTATGGTATTGATGGGGTTGGAGGGGGGACTCAAATTTCCAAACCTCTCTGTAGATTTTTCAGACCATATTCAACATAAACGGTTCATACAACATTATTTTCAGCATTATATTTGGTATACAGTACAGTCATCTGTAATTACTTTTGTGTTTTTTTTTTTTCTCATTGGTTTTCTCAAAGTGGTAATATGCACTTGCATAATGAGAAGAAACCTAAAATGCTGTAAATGTGGTTTCATGTGACCAAACAGCAAAGCACAGTCAGATTTAGAAGATCATTTGTCTGTTGCTGGTTTGAGTTGCACAACCACATTCCTTTTAGTGACGTTCAAAAGAGATTTGCATATGGTAAAGAGACAAACCGTTTTGCATAATGAAAATGTGCAACTTAAATGCATTAAGTCGGCAATCAGTAAATGATCATTAAACTTTTGCTATGAAATCACTCTGCTTGTATGATAAGTTTTAAGAAATTCTTAATTTTATATTTAAGAAAATAGTCTGGATAAAATATTTTTCCAAACGCAGTTTCTTTTTTCCACACTTTTTTCCGCAAAAAAATCATATCACATTTTTTCATTAAAATCACAATTTTATCATGATTTTTTTCATGTTGTTTTTACTATTTTGCAAGTGACTGAGCTGTTTAGCCAAACTAATTGCCCTATTTTAAAAATTTACAAATACAATATAATATATAAATGAAGTAAACAGTGCTTAATTTCTTATCACAGTAGGTGTATTTAACAGTAGTATTCAAGTAAGAAATTTAATAAAACATTTTTTTAAAGGGGACCTATAATGCCCCTTTCACAAGATGTAATATAAGTCTCTGGTGTCTCCAGAATGTGTGTGTGAAGTTTCATCTCAAAATACCCCACAGATCATTTATTATAGCTTTGGGTGTGATCAAAAACACGCCGTTTTTGTGTGTGTGTGTCCCTTTAAATGCAAATGAGCTGCTGCTTTCCAGAAGAGGGCGGAGCTTTAACAGCTCACGCTTCGGCTGCTTAACAACAACAAAGCTGGAGAATCTCACACAGCCAAAATGAGGATTGTCAGTAACGGTGTTCAGCCTTACATTGTTCAAACCAGAGTCGACACTGATGGAGAGACTCAGGAAGAAGTTACAACTTTTAGAATGAAACTGGACGTTTCTGAATGGTTAGTGGATAAATTTATGTAGTTGCTGTGGAGTTGATTCAACTCATCCACTAGCATGTGCCGTCATGTTAATCTTTTGTGCAAATCCAGCGTTGAATTGACCCTCATTTGTGAAGCAGTCCGGCTTAAAATGACGGCATGACAACAACACTCTACTACAACAACTCTTCCTCTTCTCTAAAGCAGCCCAACATGGCCTCACCCCCTTTGTTGCGTGTTCTCAGGGGCGGGGTTTATGTAAATTTTAGGGTTAGTGATGTCACTAACCCAGGAAGAAGCTCGTTGTAGTCCCTACCAGCTGTTTGTTGTAGTCCTTAAAAAGCGATTTCTTTAAAAGGAAATCTCTCTCTTTGCATTGAAATTTGAGTGTCGTAACTTTGCAGATGTTGTTTATGCTCAAACAGCAACATTACACACTAACTAAAGCAGGGGTCGGCAATTAAGTTCGGCATCGGGCCAAAAAAATTTTCGCCACTAGATGGCGGGCAAGAACATAGTCAAATGATGAATGAAATTAATTGATGAAAAATGCAACTAAAAGAAGAAGATCTATTTCAGAACCAGCCGCTATCAAAATAATCTGGCCGCGAGCACAGGACAGATATTATTGCTGGCGGGCTAGTTTTGGCCTGTGTGTCGCCTATTGCCGACCACTGAACTAAAGTTAAAAAAGTGAAATCATAATCAACCACCCCTTTAAAAAAAAACACTAGATTTCACTGTATAAATTATATATACACACTGATTCTTATCCAGGCTAATGAAGTTATTTTCTCTTTGTCTTTTGTTGTTTGATCAACATTAATGACAAGCGGCAGCAGGTTTATTAGGCTGCTGTCACTTTAAGACACAGTGCATGGATCTAATATACAGACATGCATCCAGTTTTCTCCCAACCGTTTACGTTCACTTAAAACATAATCGACTGTTTATGTAAACCTTGTGTGTATTTGACACTTTAAGCACAATAAGATGTGAAAGATAACTTACTTTAGTACTCACACGCTGTTTGACAGTGTGATCGCAGTGTGTACGTGCTCAGAAAAGTCAGAACAGCGTGCAAATAAGATGTTTAACCAGCAAGGCTTTAAAATGCATGCAAATGAATAACTGCAATGTCATGTGGGTGTAACTCCACAGGCCTCTGCACACTGAGTCTGAAATTTGCGTGTTAAAAAATAAATACGACCTCACGTTGTGTCAATCACGTTTACACACTGCCTCCGAAATCTTGGAGACATTTTAATCGTCCACGATCAAAAATCGTGATATCGCACACCCCTACATGGATATTACCAAAGTCCCTTTAAGACAAGTAATTTCACTCGGCGGCCATCATTGAAACGCCTCTCAGGCATGCAAGTGCAGCTCCTATTTCTTTGAATGGGGAAACATCAAATTCTCCAAAGCTGTTTGCCAAGCTTTCGATTAAATTTCATATTTGTAATCACCAATGAAATCTGAGAACAACTGTCTCATAATTTATTTTCTAAACGCTCGAATCATGACAAAAAAAACGGTATTTTTCAGGCTGGATCAAGCCAATGCGCATGCGCAGACCTAAATGCGCGTCTCTTGTGTCTCATTTCCAAGGCGTGCATCTGACTGTTTCTATAGAAACCGGTGCTTCTAACGGCCACTGCAGTGATGCGATGACTTTACCAGTTCGGCGATTGGCTCTTATTTAGAAGGCTGGACTTATTCCGCCATATTGCGCGTTGCACTTTCTCCCATTCAAAACAATACGAGTGACACGTCTTGTGTTATTCTATAGTCTTTGATATTACTCAAATCAAATCCCATACTTTTCCAAACTGTGTAAGAACTCGAATAGTACTTGAGCCACACTTGAAAACATCTGAATGTCATTGCATTAGATAGCAAAATAATAGCTTGTACAAGTACATGCAGTCTCATTCAGTGGCCTTATTAATATGAATGATATGCAAATGCTTGTATTATGAGATAGTACATCCATAACACCTCATCCCAATGAGTCATAAATGAAAGCAGACTGAAGTGAAGAGAAAATATTTTACTATTTTTTTTTTTGCTAGCAGTTCACAAGGGAGATGATAGCAATTATAACAATTTTATGACAGCAAATGAAATGCACACAAAATTGTTTAAATAAAATTAACTGTGACAGTTGAACTGCACACAATATTTATTCTAAACGGTCACATTTATACTAATTATTTGAAGTATCAATAGCTTCTGAGTCAGTTTTTTTGGTAACATAATGCTGCATAAAGTGTTAAAAAATAGATATGCAGGAGGCACAAATTAGCCTTCAATACAATGTCATAAAAATGTGAGATAAGAACAGCAAGATACTGGTCACGTATGTAAACAAAAAATTGCAAACAATTAAAAAGTAGTGCAGACAGAATGCAAAAACGCATGGTCTACTCCTTGCACAAGAATATTTTTTGCAACTATTATTAGAAGCTGTATTGATCGTGAACACATTTTCACACATGCATGACGACGACAGCACCAAAGAAAACGTCAATCAATGGACTGATTCATAAGTGAATCACTTTATAACTCAAGACATTGACTGAAAAGCCTGACCAGAGATGAAAGAGCAGCACTGACGGGAATCCGAAATAATCTGAGGCCATTATAATCAATGTGAGGTGATGATTAACTCCCAGAGTGAATTAGTTTAACATAAAACACAGATTTGCCAGAACAGGAACCATGTGCTGAAACAGACTGATTATTCAACCTGAGAACAGATGACAATGACCCACATTAAAGGACTCATATTTAATAAAACTAGTTGTTTTTATTCAGATCCTTATCAGACAACTTTTGCATGGTTCTGCAAATTTTAAGACATTTTTTTCATAGTGCCATAAATTAAGTAAAGGAAGATCTGTGAATAAAGTTATCTGAGCTTTATGACGAGCGCCTTGAAGATCTATGCACTGCTCAATAATGTATTACAGCAGCTAATACAATTTTAAACAATACAGCTGCTATATTTCTCTAGGCCACACATACAATCTCTTGATGTTCTTTCTTTTTTTTCTGACAGATTGCAGGATGTTGAGGGGACAATGTGCCTGTTGTTCTTGCAGAGAGCTGGATTTTGGAGAATATTCGCCTGCATCTCTATGGCAGAGACTGGATATCATATACACACAACATTGTCTGTGCTATCAATGTTTTATCAGCAAACAAATCATAATTGTCAAAAATACAATATTGCAAATGTGTAAAATGTTGTAAACAGTTAAACTTAAGATCATACACTGACATGGGATCTCATTCATGAAACATAAGCCAAATAAATTTATGTATGAATTGTTCGTAATGCAAATGGTTGCACTCAATCTATTGTTTTACAAAATGTTTATGCAGAAATTCATTCCACTTGAGTTTCATTAATGAGGCCCAATGGCAAAAATTAATACAAAACCTGTGATCCTGCAAAGAAAAAAAAATGTTTTTTTTTTTAATATAATTTATTTATAAACTTTTTCAAAGCAGTAACAGAAAGCTTCATACAATTAAAAATTAAAATTATAACATTTTACCCCATAATAATAAACCTTTCCGCCGAAATAATTAACATACATAAAAATATTACCACAACAATAACAATAGTGATAATAATAACAATAAATAAAAAATACAAAATGGTAAATAAATGTACTCATTTACAAATGAACAATATCATTGTAGGAAAACAATAATTAAAATAATAATACAAATTATTTATTACATTTTATTTTATTACATATCAAAATTTAGGTTTTATTTTTAGTAAAATTTTAATAAAAAATTGAGTTGAATCAATTATTTGAATAGTTTAATAAATTTAAAGATAAATAATAATTGTTAACAATTTATACATTTTTATTATTTAGTTGCTCTCTCTAATTTACTATCAATCAATCAATTATAAACACACACATACATATACATGTAATTATGCACACACACACACACATATGTATATGAATATACAATATATACTCTTAAACTCCTGCTCCTAAACCTACTCATCACAGAAACATGTGCAAACCACTAGATTTAAAGAAAATCTAGATTTAATTTTGGCCAAATTATAAGCCTTTTTAACTGCTGAGGACTCACAAGTCTGTTGTCATAATATTTCACTATATGAGTGAGGACATTTGACCCTCAACAAGTATAGTTAAACAAGTACACTTCAACACTCCAGAATCTACAGATATCAGTAAAACAATGTATTGTCTTAATCACTATTTCTGCAAATTACTGTACAGGATGCACCAGAGGAAGCGCACTGAAATCTTGCAATCGTTTCTCAAGTCTGTATATTGCATCACTGTGAACAAAGACTGGAAAGACTCAGGGCAAAATAACAAGTACTCTACATGTACTGTATTATCCTTTGATTTGGATGATCATTTATGCTGTGAGAGGCTTCACTAGACAGTCTCAAGTCCAATGATGTAGATTACATTAGAGGTAAGCCTGCTTTAAAAGGCCAAGTGAAGCCTCCAGGCGATTCCAAACACCACCTCAACAACCACACAAGACGTTCAGCAACTGACTGGAGAACAGTTCTGTTTTGCTTGTTAGTCTAGGAGGATCGTGAAAAATAGGGTTTTCACAATAAACTGATAGTCATCATGATTATTTGCTCCAAACATGAAATTGGTGATTATTAATCACAACTGTTCTTGTGAGAATTTTGTTTTTTCTTTTCATTAGAATTACTGCACTTTCACGTAAGCACAATCAAGAGAATATCAATTAATATGCAGAGTTTGTTTTACCACATCTAGTTTCCTGATTTATTATATTTATAATATACATTCACACACTTGCTTATCTCAAAAGCTAAAACGGTTCCTAACATTCATTTCAATAGTTCCAAATTCTGTTAATGATTTTCTGTTAAAACAACAACAAAGAAAATGTATCGTAGCACAGTGCATTTATTCAGGTGCCACAAACTCAAACATCCTATTCCAGATTTGTGTTTGGATTTATTACAGTTCATCACTGAGAAGATTTTTTTGGCAGATTTAGTTAAATTAAATTAAGCCTTTTTTTAAGATCTACACATTTCAGTTATTAGTAAAATTCCATCAAATTGACTTGAATATTCCTTACATACAATTAATATTATGAATTAAGAATTTTAAATGAGTAAAAAAAAAAAAAAAAATGGAGCTTAATAAAACATTTTGTATAGGCCTTAAACTTTCAAATTTCAACATTGCTAAACTCCAACATTCATGTTTGTCAGAGATTTCATGTCATCAGTGTTTTTTTTTAAACTTTTTTTAAGTGTAGTCGCCTGGTTGAGAATATTAATGGGCAGAAAATATATCCATTTAAGAGAAAAGCTCTGATTGGGGGATTTTACGTCTTAACATCTGGCATCCCCAAGCATGAAAGCTTGTGAGGTTTGTTACCAATGCAAGATAACGCAAAACCCAAATGAAGAAAAAAAAAAAAAGAATTAATCAGGATAAATAACCAGCTAAATCACAGTCGATTAATTAATTGACAGAAGCAGAGATTGTAATTACGATTAAAATATGATTAATCATTCAGCCCAAGAAGAGAGTATGTGATTCAAAACAAACATGTTTGAACAATCCCAGTCTAGCAGACTTGCAGGTAAAATGAAGCCTTGGGTTTTGGTGCATGAAACAATTTACGCAACCCTTTTTCTTGCATAATGTGATTTAAGTAAAAAAACAAAAAAACAAAATGATTGGACTTTGTATCCATCAGGGCTGGAACAATACCATCGATGCATCGTGATTCGTGGACCGTTTCTGATATTTTCCAAATGCATCGCAAATCGATTCTGAGCTTGGTTTTTAACAGCAGATGGCAGATGGTTTTTTGACCGCATGCTCAAATGCTCACAAAGAGCGCTCGTGCGTTCGGCTGAGTCTGAGAATGTATTTGAACCTCAGAATGCTTTTATGTTGCAAGATTAATGTAAACAGCCCACTGCAAACAACCCTGTAATTCGCTTCAACCTTTTCGAACTTTATGAAAGATTATTTTATAGATGGTTCAAGTGGTGTGTGTATAAGGAATTGAAAGCAAGCAGAGTACGGCCGTTTCTAAAGTATGCAGTGCCACCTGCAGTTAAAAACTAAGCTCAGAATCGATTCAAAAGAGAATTGCAATACATACGGAAAATATCAGAATCGGTCCAGAATCATTTCTCGATTCGTGATGCATCGATGTATTGTCCTAACCCTAGTATCCATCGGGTATTATTTGTAAAAAGTGTGTGTTTCATATCATAATGGAGCCAGAACTGAATGTTCAAAAAATATTCAAAGAAGAAACACTTTAGCATACATTAGTGACAGAACCACAATATCAGCCTGGCAGATTAATCATCTGATATTTGTCCACATCTGCATCAGTCGATAACATAAGTCCATTAATGCAAGTGATCATTCTGCATAGTTCCAACAGTTGTTATCAATGGAGAGTTCAAATATTTGTAACTTATTTCTCACTTACATTGCACACTAGATAATGACATCGGCCACTAAGGATCCCATATCAGTCGATAATCTTTTCAAATACAGCTCAAGGGTTAAATCAGCTAAACGAAACATCAACAAAAGGATCCTAAAACATGCCATTTGTCCATATACAAAAAGCTTCACTTGGTAATTAACAGCAATTTCCTCTTGCATTTGCTGATCCCTTCAAACCACTGATGGGCTTCATCCAGCCTTGAAGATACAACCACAACATCTCCATTAAGAGTTAAAAGCCTCTGGTTCTGAACTTTACTGTCCTTGCTTTCACACTATGTGTGTGTGTTGTAGACAAAAAGATCTGCATTACTGCTGTCATATATTAAAAGAAGCTCCGATATCCTTAACGAGTTTCATAACGATAGGAAGACATAGACTGGAAATGAAGTAACATACTCAACACACCACAGTATACTTGGGCATGTACCAGGAATGATGGGTGTGCTCTCATGCCTGCAGCAATGCAAAACTCTGCCTTCATAAACACATTGTTATTCATACAGGTTGTAAAAAGTATGATCTTAAAAATGACAAACACAACGTACAATAGTTACCAAAGGTCCTGCCAAAATACCATAGATACAAACATCAATATATATTTATATATTCAAAGAATTCATTAGTGTGTGTATATATATATATATTCAAAGAATACCTCAGCTATGGTACCATGTTCAAATAACATTGGGAATACTATGGTACATTTTGTGCAGCACTGAAAATGATATTGCATTATGGTGAAAACTATGTTAAAACTTTCATTGATGAAACTTAAATAGTGCATGAAACCATATTCATGCGCTATTTAAGGCTTAAATGTACTTCCAATAATACCGCGGTATTACCGCGGTATATGTATAAAAAACCTATAATACCGATGTACTCTGATATGACTCAAAAACAAGTATGGTGGCAGTACTATGCCATCAAATGGTATACCTTAGCACTTACTGCCATGATTACCATATTCACATACTCAGAGTAGCCTACTTCAAAGAATACCATAGTACTATAATGCTATACGTGCAAAACATGGTACTTTTTAGTTCGTGGCAGTGGGAAACTATTGTTATCGTGGTCAAATGTTTTTTTTGTACAAAAATCTCAGACAGATGACAATACAAAAATCGCAATAAATGAACCAAATCTACAAAAAAAAAAAACCTTTGTGTTTTGTCCACTAACTGTAGTAACTGGTTTTCTGGCGGAAACTGCGGTTACCATGGTAAATTTTCATATGGGTCGCCCGTACAGAGACTCACCTGTAGTATGAGCGCGTCTTCGCGAGACCTTCTTCTGCATGGACTCTCTTAAATCTCCCATCCTCCGCAAATACACGCGCACAGAACCGCAGAACCGACCCAGATCACGGTTCTGAACCAGCCACAGGTCTCAGAACAGCAACAGTCCGGTGAATGCGGCGTCCCGTTTGCACTCACATGCACATGAAGGAATGAAGACGTGTTTAATTCGGGCTGCTACAGAAACGGATTTTTATCTGATAATATGAATCGCCTCAGTTTCATTGACACTCCGCCGGAACGTCACTGATATTTTTCACGCCTTTCCAAGCGCGCGTCGCGTCAGAAGCCGCTCCATATTCCGCAAAACTATCCACGTACACGCGAATCTAGCATTTATTCCCCAGGCTTGGTCGTGACATTCCCAATCCGCGTAGTAAAATCGTGCGGTAATTCCAGATCCCGCACTGTCCGCAGCAGCAGCAGCAGGTCCCAGTCAGATTGATTGCTGTATATCTTCCCTACGATCTTTTTTCCATATAAGCAACGTCGTTGCAATTCTCAATTCCAGAAGCGCAGTTTGAAGCCGCATCCCGTTTCCCACTTGCGCTCCTGGCGTATCTCACGTCATCCATTGGTTGTCGTAAAAGGCGCTGCGCTACTGACGTACGACGCCGCAATTTTCCGCTGCTTAGGAACCACTGGCACACTGTGCTGGGACGGGCTTAGTCAATACAGAGGAGACTCCGAAATAGTATGCTGGGCGTGGAACCACGTCATTTCCTGAAATTCTTAAGCCTTTGTAATCAGCAGGGTGCGCCAATGGATGAGAACAAATCAATTAATCAATAAATACATTTATAAAACATTGCATTGCATATGATAGATAGATAGATGATAGATAGATAGGCCTACCTTTAAAGATAGATAGATGATAGTAAATCTATACACAATGTAATGTTAGATATTATAGGCTATACACTATATATACTTTATATATAGGCTACTGTTAAAGATAGATATATGTACAATATATACTGTTAAGCATAGATATATACTATATATATATATATATATATATATACACACACACACACTGTCAAAAATAGACAGATAGATATAGATGGATAGATAGATAGATAGATAAGCTATATACACTATATATATATATATATATATATATACTGTGAAGCATAGATATATACAATATATAATGTTTATATATAAACTGTCATAGATAGATAGATAGGCTATATACACTATATAATGTTATATATTATATATATGTACAATATACACTGTTGAGCATAGATATATACAATATATAATGTTTATATATATATATATATATATATATACTGTCAAAGATAGATAGATAGGCTATATACACTATATAATGTTATATATTATATATACATTACAATATATACTGTTAAGCATATATATATATATATATATATATATATATATATATACTGTCATAGATAGATAGATACACTATATAATGTTAAATATTATATACATGTACAATATATACCGTTAAGCATATATATATATATATATACACACACACACACCACCAGTCAAAAGTTTGGAAACGGTAAGATTTTTAATGTTTTTAAAAGAAGTTTCGTCTGCTCACCAAGGCTGCATTTATTTAATTAAAAATACAGTAAAAACAGTAATATTGTGAAATATTATTACAATTTAAAATAACTGTTTTCTGTTTGAATATATTTTATAAAGTAATTTATTCCTGTGATCAAAGCTGAATTTTCAGCATCATTACTCCAGTCTTCAGTGTCACATGATCCTTCAGAAATCATTCTAATATGCTGATCTGCTGCTCAAGAAACATTTATTGTGTACAATTGTACAAAATATTTGTGTACAATATTTCTTTTCAGGATTCTTTGATGAATAGAAAGTTCAAAAGAACAGCATTTATTTGAAATATTATCTTTTGTAACATTATAAATGTCTTTACTGTCACTTTTGATCGATTTAATGCATCCTTGCTGAATAAAAGTATTAATTTCTTTAATTTCTTTTAAAAATAAAAATTCTTACTGACCCCAAACTTTTGAACGGTAGTGTATAATGTTACAAAAGCTTTGTATTTCAGATAAATGCTGTTCTTTTGAACTTTCTATTCATCAAGGAATCCTGAAAAAAAAAAAGTACACAACTGTTTTCAACATTGATAATAATCATAAATGTTTCTTGAGCAGCAGATCATCATATTAGAATGATTTCTGAAGGATCATGTGACACTGAAGACTGGAGTAATGATGCTGAAAATTCAGCTTTGATCACAGGAATAGATTACTTTATAAAATATATTCAAACAGAAAACAGATATTTTAAATTGTAATAATATTTCACAATATTACTGTTTTTACTGTATTTTTAATTAAATAAATGCAGCCTTGGTGAGCAGACGAAACTTCTTTTAAAAACATTAAAAGTCTTACAGATTCCAAACTTTTGAATGGTAGTGTATATATATATATATATATATATACACACACACACATACTGTCATAGATAGGCTATATACACTATATAATGTTAAAAATTATATATATGTACAATATATACTGTTAAGCATAGATATATACAATATCATAGATATATAGATAGATAGATACCAACCAGTTTTTGAGGTGTGTGGGAATCTGACGTAATGCATCTTGATTGACACTGGAATGCAAGTGAGCTTGTAAAATATTTCTGGTCAGGTTAAACCTGCTCTAGCACTCCCTAAAAATGTGTTTTAATAAAGGAATGATTGCCTCAGGATAATAACTGTCTGTTTGCTTCAGACTGTAGCACCTATATGACATTAGTAAACTTCAATGCAAGAACCATTACACCAGTTGAAGCAGAGCGAAAGGCACACACACCCCAGCTGCACTGCGCCCCCCTGTTTTCACAGATGAAGTGGTACATCCCAGTGCCTCTCCTCCTCCTTCTGCTGCTGTGTCCTCCATCACTCCATTTCCTTTGATTCTATTTCTCCTTGAGGACGGATTCAGGCCTTCCTGCAGAGCGTATCTCTTGGTTTCTCATCCTCCGTCTCTCCACCCTTCTCCTTGAAAAGAGGAAAAGGTGAGCAAGGATTACAAGGCAACATAAAGCAGGTACGTTCCATCCATCATGATCTTTCTGAGTAGATGTATATCTATCTAAACTGGGAGAGAATGTGATGCGCTGCTGTGGCCTGTGCAGCCGTCATAACTGCATCACTACAGAAATCACATGCATCACATCCTCAAAAAACCCATTTTTCAGTCCATCTTTCAAGGTTATACATTCTCTGCATGGCTTAGTCAGTTTCAGACCTCTTTCATTTATTTTTAATGTGCATTGCTTCCCTCCCTTGTATGACTCATGCAGATTCACATTGATATTTCTGCATGCTGCAGATTAACCACATCTCATTCTGGTGTTTAATGCCTCGGAAACATTGTTCATTATGTCTGGTGGGTGCAATGATGATGCTTGACTGATGTTAAGAGTTATTTGTCACTTTTGTCTCACATACTTTATATAAAAGAGCTTTTACACACAAAAGACACACATGCTTTTTAAGGAAGAAACGACTAATGGATGCTGCCCTTTGGCTGTCTAATATAAGCAAATAAGGCATGTGACAGACTCAGTCAGTAGGCCACGGCATATAATGTCATTGCATATCAAGGTCAGAGATTCAAATGTTGCGTGATGTAATTCTGTTTGGGCGACAAAAATAAAACTAATAGTTCATCCAAATAAAATGACAATTATGTCATTATTATTATTTACATTCCAAACCCATATGAGGTAAAAAAAAACAAAAAAAGAGAATTTTTAAAGACACTTCAGCAGTTTTTTTCATATAATGACAGTTCAGTTCAATAAATAAATACATAAATAAAATAAAATGCAATTTATTTAATAATTATAAAAGCAGTCCATACGACTATATTTATCACAGTTATTATTTTCCTCACCACCAAAGCTCTTAAATTTAATTTTCAAATGGTGCATTTATGGTGCTTTTTGGAGCTTGAAAGTTATAGTCACTCTAAACTATTGTGAAATTTATCTTTAGAAATTTATCTTTATTTTTTTTTTTTTTTGCTTTTCCTTTAACTTCTCTGCATATTATGTTTTACATACACTAGGGGTCAGTAAGATTATTTTTAAAGAAATTAATACTTTTATTTAGGAAGGATGCATAGATAAGATGCAAAGACTGTTATAATGTTACAAAAGATTACCATTTCAAATAAATGTTGTTTTTTGAACTTTCTATTCTCAAAGAATCCTGAAAAAAGAAGGATCATGTGACACTGAAGAATGGAGTAATGATGCTGCAAATTCAGCTTTGATCACAGGAATAAATTACATTTTAAAATATATTCAAATAGAAAACGACAGTGCTGGGTAGTAACTGATTATATGTAATCTGAATTACGTAATTAGATTCCAAAAGTGAAATACTTGTAATTAGATTATATTATGTTTTAAAATACTCCTAATCAGACTACAGTCACATTTTATTCATTACATTGTTACTTAAAGGGTTAGTTCACCCAAAAATGAGAATTCTGTCATTAATTACTCACCCTCATGCCGTTCCAGACCCGTAAGACCTTCGTTAATCTTCGGAACGCAAACTGAGATATTTTTGTTGAAATCCGATGGCTCAGTGAGGCCTGTTAATATTAACAAAATGGCAGTCAATTATTCATAATTCATTGATTTTCACTAATTCTTCTATATTATCTTTTAAAGCTTCCTTTCTAAAACAGCATATTGCTTATATATGTTCATAAAGTCTTCCAGTTTTGTGGAATTGCACAAGTCATAGACCACACAGCATTTTTGTTTTATTTTAATTGGAATTATGTTAATTTTTTATGGTTTAATGAATTTTCATCAACTTACGAACCCCCTACAGTTTCTTCACAAACCCCAGTTTGGAAAACCCTGATGTAATGTAATGTTTAATGCATTTCATGTTGTTGCTAATTTTTTTTCTCTTTGTATTTTTATATCACTATGGTATAAGATTCAAGATTCCTGTTCAAATCAATGTAAAGTAAATATGGAAGCCACGTAATAAAAAAATAAACAAGTTATTGAGACTTTTTATCTCACAATTCTGTCTTTATTTCTCAAATTTCGAGTTTAGATATAATATCAGAATTGTGAAATTAAAAGTCGCATTACCTTTTTTATTTATTTTTTTATTCTGTGGCAGAAGCAAGTTCAATAGATAAATGAGTTAGGTCAAAAGTAATCTAAAGGTAATCAGATTACATTACCTACAATGTATAATGTAATAAATTACATCACTAAACTACAATTTCAATCTCATTACCAAACTTTTGAACAGCAGTGTACATGGAGAAATTTCAAACCTAAATCTTTCCCTCTTCTTTAATTGTATTCCTAAAAGAAAGCCCAAGAAAACTTGCCGGATTCCTTGACCCCCTGATCCCACTCCCACATGGAAGCAAAAGCTAAAGGAGCACCGAAGTCTGCCTCCAAAGCAGAGAAGAAGGAGGCAGCCCCACCACCAAAGCCGGACCCTGTCTCTGCTGAACCCGCGGAACCCGAGAAGCCGGCGGAGGATGGAGCCACCAACCAACAGGGGGCGACGGAGTCCGGAGGAAGTAGCTGTGAAGCCTTAGAAAGTTTGAAGCCTTTCCTGATTGGAGGAGCTGTCATCGCTCTTGGAGCTGTATTGGTGGGCGTAATCTTATTAGCCAAGAAAAACTGACCCGAGGCCTGTGATTGGTTGTTAATCCGTGGGGTTCATTAGTTCACAGACTATTAAAGTTTATATAAGGGGGGTGGGGAGTCACTAGGCGTCTTAATTTATGCTGTACTTTAATTTCAGCGCTTATGGTGACATTAAAGCAAGCTAGAGATGCATTTAGGCCAAACACTTTTTTTTACATAACATTCAACACAGTTGTTGTAGAACCTGCATATCCACTAGGGGTGTAACGGTACACAAACATGATGGTTCGGTACGTATTGAAGTCACGGTGGGGAGAAAACTAAACATAAAATTGCTTCTCTTTTCTTCTTTTTTTTATTAAACAGTGGTTTATTGAACAAATTGTGTCTCTCTCTTTTAAATAAACACAATTATAATTAACATTTTCTTTAGGATAAAAAAAATCTATCTCAGCTAATGCTGTAAACTATTTACATCAAGCCCTTTCTTACACATTACTATAATATTAAAGGTTACAATTAACAACAGAGCCCAAACTATTAAATTCAGTTGCTATTTATTTTTAGATATAATAATTAACACTCAAATAATAATAAAAATAACGTAAATTGCACATAAGGCAGGTTTTGCATTAACTTCTAAATCTAACTGCTCTGATTCATTTTTGAAATATAATCATTTACATGACAAATTTATTTAAACATATATTAAATAATCAAGACATTACTAACAGGTAAAGTAAATATAATGAATATAATAGTTAATATAGTGCATATATTTAGTGAAATGCTTCATTTCTCTTGTGAACTAACATGCTGTGGACACTAAATGACTTGCCTGAGGTAAATGTAATGCTACGTGAGATATTATTCTCAAGCTGTTTTATTGATGTCTTTCCACGGTTGAAACCAGGGTTGCCAGGTTTTCACAACAAAACCTGCCCAATTGGTACACAAAACTAGCCCAAAACTAGCCCAATCACATTTTGGGGGGTCCCCTGGTAAAAATCGTGCTCTGGGGGGTAAAATCCGCATTTTTGACGGGGTTCCCCTGGTAAAATTCGCTTTCCAGGGGCTAAATATCAAGTTATTTTTGGGTCGCTTCAACCTGCGGACATGAAAAACTTCTGCTCTTTTTCCTGTTGTGGCGATTAGCAAACAGTGTTGCATTATCATGTGCGCCCCCTTGTGGATTGGAGTGTGGATCGCCTGTGACTGACTGTATTCATCGTCTGACTGTATGCACCGAACTGTGACGTCCGTACCATTCGGTTCGGGACGAGAAAACTGTACCGTTACACCCCTAAAACTACACCAAAGTCCCTTTCAAAGAAAGTCTGTTCACTCGGCGGCCATATTTGCAATGCCTCCTTGCAGCTATTTCAGGCATCCAAGATCAAGTCCTATCTATTTGAATGGGGGAATCCTGAAATCTCAAAAACTGCTTAGAGAACTTACAATTAAATAACATATTTCAAATCAGCAACAAAATCTGACATGAACTGTCCCATAATTGTTGTTTGTTATGCTCAAATAGCGTTAAAAAAGCTTATTTTCAGGCTAGACGAGCCAATGCGCATGTGCAGTCCTAAGCGCGAGTCTCAGGTTTCTATGGGAACCGGCGCTTCTAACAGCAGCTGCAATGATGTAATGACTTTATCAATCAGCGATTGGCTCTTTTACTTAGAAGGAGGGACTTATTGCCATATTGCGTGATGCCGCTTCTCCCATTCATAACTAATAGGAGTGAACCGTCTTAGTCTTAAATCTACACCTCAACTTTCATCCTAGTCACTATGCCTGCTGGCCAATGCTCAAATTACATCATCATCCATGCCATAATGTTGATGTGAATACAATTATCCAAACTTTTTTTTTTTTTTTTTCTAGTTTTTCCAAACGTCTTAAACCTGTAACTGCCAATTGTAAGATAAGACAATATTAAAATGCATGATTCAGCAGTTTTCTGGAGTTAGTCATTTATGGAAATTAAATGCTATTTATATTTCATAATGCAAATCCATATGTACAAGTACATGGCTCTGACATCTATTGCAGTTAGGCCTGTATTGTTGAGAGAAGGTGTAGAAATCTCAGTTGTAATATTATTATATTAAAACGATCTGTGTTTGTTTGTATTTGTCATCACCTGTCATCATCCCCAAACCAGAAATAATAAGTCATTCAATAATTCAGTAACATTGCCTATGAACTGCATACTGTGCCATTTCAAAATCTTAATTTTTTTTTATTAATTTATTTATTTTTTGAACGATGTTGACGATTTTCTGAAGTGGGCCAATGGAAATAGATGTGTGATGCAATATAGATGCAACGTAGATTATGACCAACAGCTTCAATTTCACAGTTAGGCTACACTATGATGAGCGCTCGATACAACAGAAACAATCCCTAAATGCATGCAGACACGAACAATATACACTCACACGTCACATGACATACTGTTACAGAAAATTACATTTTTTTTAAAGTGCGTATATAATGCAATAATTCAAACAGAACTCTGTATTTAAAAAAAGAAGAAGACCATTTATTAGTTGTGATACTGATGATAGTGATGTTGATGATGATGAGGCAACATGGCGGTTGTCTTGGTGGTGATGAGGAATGATTATGATTTTATTTGTTGGTTCTAATGAAGTTTACTTATCCCTCTAATGTGTCCCTTTCCTCTTGCCATATGTGTTTATTTTACACGCACCCTCGCCTGCTGCCTTTCTGCTGTTCCTCGTGTGAAATAAAATAAGATGGCTCCCTTGTGACATGATGATATTATTAAAGGACAATGAACTATATTTTCCCAGGCTCAGTGTGTTTTTTCCCCCCGTTAGTTATTTTTGTTCGTTTTTGAAGGCAGAATTCAATAGTTACAGCCTATTTTTTCATAATTGCGACTGATTTCTTTGCTATTTTTCCTTTCTTGTCTTTACTAAATGTTGCAGTGACTTTTAACAGGGAATTACTAAATCTGGCGATTTAGACATGTATCTATCACTGGAAAAAAGAAAAGAAAACAACATCAAAAACATCAGG
This sequence comes from Hypophthalmichthys nobilis, assembly GCA_037950665.1. Classification (NCBI taxonomy): domain Eukaryota; kingdom Metazoa; phylum Chordata; class Actinopteri; order Cypriniformes; family Xenocyprididae; genus Hypophthalmichthys; species Hypophthalmichthys nobilis. The sequence continues at coordinate 46,123,937 of CM075470.1, forward strand.
GGTGATGCAAAAAACTTCACCAGAGTTACGAATCAATAATCAAAGTGAAAATAATATCAACTGACTTTATGGATGATTTTGATACTGCTGCAATCTGGCAAAAAAGTTTCAATTTTCAAATAAAGTTACTGAATTTTACATTATTACTGATTTATCTACTTTCTAAAGTTATGAAATTATTTGTGATTATTTTATTCTATTGACAGCCATAGTTTTTAACAGTAAACTACATTATTACTACTTCTACTAAAACTAGTAACACATTTTTTTAATCATATTGATCATATTTGAGGGTCTTATATTATGTAAGAGAGTTTTGATTTGTTTTACATGGATACTACATAATTCTCATATTTCCATTTGTGTTATTTCAGAGATTTAGTGACTTTAATTTACACTAATTGAGGTTGATTGAATGGACTATATGCACAGAGCGTTCTTTAGAACGTCCGCAATTATTTAAGCCAGCTGGAAAACTTCCGGTGAGATGTCATTTGCTGGTGTGTTGAGCATCAGTAGTGTAATACTTAGTTTATAATCAGAATATAGTCACTTAAATAGTCAGGCATAGCATTAATTTAGTTATTCAAACGTAAGACGGCATATAAAATAAATAAAAACGTACCTCATTGTTCCTCCTCGGCTTAATTCAATTCGACCATCAGTTTTCACACTTTTATGTGAAAAAAAAGCTTCAAAAATTAAATATTTATTGTGCACTTTAGTTAGATTAATTGAATAAAATGTGTGTTTTTACAAGTGCGCTGCACTGACTGACAGCTGCTGTGATTACAAAGGGAAAGCGCGGTGCTCGCTTTCTGTGTCATTCATTCACAAGAGAAGTTATTGTTTGTCTTAAGATTTTTTGAGTATTTCATACTTCACATTGACAAAATGTATTTTTAAACCTAGTTATTTTATAATGTTTAATATTTAGTCAAAAACGAAGTGAAAAACGATTAGAGGAAATGGCTGATATATGCGCAAATAAATGCTACTTTGCCTCCACCTGCTGGTTAAAGTGGTAATTATTGTCTTTTTTATTTTTAAATAAGTGTTTTCTATCAAATGTTGAATTTCCTACATTTTTAAACGTTCGGTTTTACAATGGGGACAATCTCAGAAGGATGAACAAGTAATGTTTGTGGTCATCACATTAAAAATAACATTTGAAGTGCTGTCTAATTACAGACAGTGTTTTTAAATGGTCCCAATAGCTTCGTCTTTATTGCAATCAATAAAACTGGTTTATTGGCAAATTAGGTAAATGTGATAACTGCATTAAAATATGAATACAACATTAAAAAGTCAGCCATTGATGGTTTTGTGTCGATGTACAGCGAGTACAGAATGAACAGCTAACAGTTCACCGGAAATGCCCGAGCTGGCTTAATGACAACCAGGAAGTAACCGTGCATATAGCCTATTCTCATGTTGCTCACTGGACCCTTTTCACGGACTGTGATGACGAGTTTTAACGGTCATCAGCATCGTAAATCTTGCAAAGTTTTTTATATTTTAATTTTTTAAAAAATGTATGTACATTTATAACACTATACTTAGTATTGTATTACCTTTTCATAAAAAAACAAAAAAACAAAAAACGAATTAAACTAGTTAACACTGCTGTGAGGGTGTTTCTAATACAGCGGCTATGGGAGTGACGGTAAAGTTGACATCTTTCTCTCTTCTGACTGCCGTTATCAATCTCTCTCTATTTTTTCCCCTCTTTTTGAAAGTTGTGAACACACTGTTGTTGAGTTTTTCTTTTGAAATTTGAGGAAATGGGGACACAAAAAAATATAATTAATTAGGTGCGTCCCAATTCGCATACTTATGCACTATTCTATGACGTTTTTAAGTACAAATAGTGCGAGTAGTGCGTTCACACTGAAAATTCCAAAAAGAAAAAGTACACTTTAAATACCCGGATGATGCACTAAATTAACGGAAAAAACGAAGTGTGGAATGTTGGACACTTCATGCACTCAACTATCACAGCTTTAATTACGTAGCAGAGGGGGAGGGGGGATCAGACTCCATTGTTAAATGACAAAATAACCTTATACAATTCACGCACTACATGGATGAGTACATAGTGCAGAAGTACATAGTGTATAAGTGTATAGTGCTTCATTTGGGACGCAACTAATGTATTCTTTTTTTTATTGCAAACATTACAAAGATGACAATAATGATATACAATTTTGCATAGAGTATACAGCATATATCAGCAATATGTCTAATGTCATCTGAACATACAGAAAAGAGAAAAATAATAACAATAAATGCTAAAAGAGAAAGAAAAGAGAGAAATAGAAAAAAAATAAAAAAACATGAGGTTAAGATATTAATTTACATTTCAATTAGAGTATACAAATTAAAGACATTACAAATTGAGGTTGTTCTTCTCGCTTTCTTATTTACAGAGGATGAAATGGTGTTAAGATACATTTTAAATTCTTTAAAAAAAACAAGAAAAATTGGTTTGTTGTTGGTGAATTTACATTTATGGATATAAAATTTGCAAAGAAAATAAATTAAATTTATAACAAAGCAAGCTTTGTTTTTATTAGGCTCAGAATCAAAGTGTCCAAAAATGATATCTTTAAAAGTTACAGATATATCTTGTTGGATATTATCTTTAATAAATGTTTCAATATTTTTCCATAGTTGTCCAGTATAGAAACATGACCAAAATAAATGATAGACAGTTTCTGTGTGAACTAGGCAAAATGAGCATCTTAGTGGTTTTATATTTAATCGTAAAATATTTGCAACTAATGTATTCTCTCATTCACCGCCATAAAATTTTACGTATGACGACTTCCGCTTCGAGAAACCCGGACCTGTGAAAAGGGTCTCTTGTGCGGAACGCTTCTCATAATCCTTGTTACCGCCCGTGCGTATTTGATAAACGCAAAGCGGAAATCACGCAGTTGAAATGCATTTGTTTTAAGCGGCGCAAGAGGAACGTGTGCGAGATTGTTTTGGTAATATTTCTTACGTTTTCATTTGACATCTTGAATAATAATAACGGGAACTAATTGTAAAAGTTTAGTTGTGGGTTTTAAACTAAGGAAATTATTTCGAGCTGAACCTCGCTATTGTATTTTTTATTAAATGCTATTAGCAGCAGTACATCGCGTTTATATCTCAGCATACGTGCTGTTTATCTTGCCAGTTTTCTATCGTTTACTGCTAATAGTAAAGTCGTTACAGTTGATTCAGTAAAAAAATTAATTTCAAGCATTTATGCATTAGCGTAATTCAATCGAGAGAGGGTGTGTGTGTGTGTGTGTGTGTGTATGTGTATGTATGTATGTGTGTGTGTGTATATATATATATATATATATATATATATATATAATATATAATATACATAAAGATATTGATGAAAGTGGAAATTCTGACAAAGTCATAATTATGATGTTGAATTATAATTATGAGGTTAAAAAGTCAAAATATTTAGATAAATTATGGTTTTTTTAAGTAAGATTTCAAATTAGTATGTCAGAATTTCATATTTTATGTATTCTAGTTATTATTTTAAACATGTTAAATTATAATTATAAGAGTTAAATTATAATTATAAGAGTTAAATTATAATTATAAGAGTTAAAAAGTCAAATTTTTGAGAGAAAAATTCAAAATTATGGCTTTGTAAGTAAGATTTCAACTTGGTATGTCAGAATTTCGTCTTTTATGTATTCTAGTTATGATTTAAGTCATAATTTTGACACTTCGTCTCATTAATATGTCTTAGTAAGTCATAATTTTGTCATTATGATTTACAAAAGCATGATTTTCCCCCCTTTATGTGGCAGAAACAGGATTCCATACTAGATTTAAGAAACCCCTGTGTGTTTTTTCTAATAAACACTTTGTTTTTCTTCTCAGGCCTCTCGTCCTTCACCATGATCATCCCTGTTCGCTGCTTCACTTGTGGGAAAATTGTTGGGAACAAATGGGAGGCGTATTTAGGTCTTCTTCAAGCAGAGTATACAGAGGGGTGAGTTCATGACATTTCCATTTCTGTGCCTGTCTTACGGTGGCGTTGAACTCAATCTCACCCTTTGCTCTTTTTCACAGTGATGCTCTCGATGCTCTGGGTTTGAAGAGATACTGCTGTCGCCGGATGCTTCTGGCCCACGTGGATCTTATCGAGAAGTTGTTGAATTACGCACCGCTGGAGAAATGAGGAGCTTTCTGTGCAACTGAAGATGAAAATCCCACTTGGGATATTTTCAAAGACTTGATCCTAATGAAAGAGGTGTGGAAGACATGGGCTTAGACACAAACACGGCTGCGTCTTTAGAGCACATCTGAAGAAGCTTATGATGATGACTGTTTATTTGCATTTTGTTTATTTGCATTTTGTTAAATAAAGTTTGAAATGTATCTGTTGTACAGTTCATTACATTTCAGACTGAATCTGTGTTCAACTAGTGGTATCAAAATATTGATGGAATCCAAAAAGGGATGATTTCCCACAGTAGAGCAGTGATGGGAGAAACGAAGCTTTTTAAAGCTTCGAATCAATTGATTCGCAAAATGATTCATTGTTTCGAAGCGTTCGAAACGCCACGCGCTGGTGACCTCTGCTGGTCAAAACCGTGTAAATGCAACAAAAACTGCATAAAAACACCTTTTACAAACCTATTGGACATGTTTTATTGAAAGTAAAATCTATCAAATGCAATTAACTAATCATTTAATAAGATTAAATATAAAGTGTCTGTGTAATATGTGTTCCTTTATCAATTTTCAGGGCTTGTTTTGGATGGCTCAGCTAAACAGGCCAATAAGAAACTATTAACTACTATTATTCCTTTTAATTATACTAATGTCTCATTAAAACCTCTAGAAATGTATAAAATTGATCAGAGATCGGGTAAATCTTGTTCAGTTGTTCGCCGCTGGGGGGCGATCTCAGTTATGACGTAACGAAGCCTCGTTTACTGAAATCACGTGGCTTCGGTAGTTTTAAACACGCTCCGAACAAAACTGATCCAAAACAAAAGATTCGCAAAGGTTTTGAAGTAGTTAATTGAAATAAAACAAATAAAAATATATAATATCAGATGAAAAACCTAAACTAAGCAAAAATGAGAAATGCTGTCTTTGGCAACTAAAATTAAACTAAAATTACTAACTGGAAATAAATAAAAACTAACTGACAAAAGTACATAAAGAAATGAATAAAAATGAACCAAGAATTAAAGTGAAAACAATATAAAATATTTAACAAAGTATAAACACAAATGTTGCTGAAAAAAAAGTGATAGAAAAATCCATGTTTACTTGAACTTAAGTATTAACAAGTAAAAGTTTTTAGTTAGACATTCAGATTCAGGGTTTGTGCTTATTTTGGTTTCATAAAAGTAAAGTAAAGGGAACGGATATATAATTGTTCATAATTAATAACACTGTCTCTTTAAAAATTCTATAAAGCTGAAACTTCCATCCGCTTTCACAAGCGTTCACTGAAATACAGTCCCTAGGAAACAAATACTAGCTTTCATTAGGTTGTATCTTTTAAACTTACACGAGTCAGCGCAGTGGTCAAGGACAAACTCAAGATTGAAATACAATGTACACGGCCTAGAAAACAAAGAACTATTCAAAGCAACATTCAAATAAAGAAATTATATTGACCTTACCAACATGGCGCCGCTCCACTGCGTTTCCTGCTCTGGTTGTGAAACAGTTGCATAAACTCTCCTTCAAAATATAATATTGTCAGCCAGGCATCGCATCAGAGTCACACATCACTGAAGATACTTCTCAATAACATGTTATCAGCAGCTATTGCAAGAAAGGTATGTTTATTTGCTTTGCATTCATATGTGGCGACTGGATTTAAAGATGTCATTTGACTTCACGTGTCTGAAGTGATATAACAAGAACATCTTTCTGCAGCCCAATATCATATAGCTAATACATAACACTCAGAATTAAAGCAGGGGTTTGGAAATTGTTGGATATTTATCGTGTCGTCTTTTTGAGTGTCTGAGCAAGGGCAGACGAGGACACTGACTTCTTTATCGTTATGAAACTATCATCCGAATTCATACATAAGACTATGTATATCTGTCTTTTATTATAATACAGTTTCCTGAGCAACAGATTCGTCACCTCTTGAGATCCAGTACTTCATTTTGCGTTTTTCTTGTTGATTATACCAGGGTTATTATAATTAATTAAAACCTTAAAAATATCTTCGCTACTTAACTAGAAATAAAATAAACGTTACTAAAATAAAATAAAATATATATAAAAATATTTTATGTGTAGTTGCCAATGCAACATTTCTCTTTTTTTTTTTTAAATTTAGTTTAACTTGATGTATTAAAATAACTAAAACTGAAATAAAATAAATTAAAACCATGTAGACACACACACACACACACACACAAAATAAAATAATAATAATTACAAAAACTTAAATTACTAAACCTTTAACTAAAAATTAATAGAAAATAAAAATATAATACTATAATCTTAATGATACTAAAATAACACTGGATCATACAAGCTACTATATAAAATCCTGTCATGCCAAATATAATGTCAAAATATTTTATTTTGGTACATTTACTTATTAATTATTTTTTTTAACAAAAATAAATATTGGATATGAAGTAATATGTCTTGTGACAAAACACTATAATGATGCCAAAACCTTTTTTTCAAGATGTTAATTATTTTGACATTATTAATTGGCACTCATAATTGCAGATAAATCAGCCATATAAAATAGTCTATGTTGCCAAGCGCAGATGAGATTTTCAACATTGTCTGATTTTGATCTGTTCCCAGGTTGTTGGCTCGGTTTGCCGAGCATCACTGCGTCCAGCTGTTGGCACGGTGATTTCTCGGGGTTACCGAGGTGATGCCCCAGAACCAACCATCATCGAGATCCCGCTGCCGCCGTGGCAGGAGAAGACAGGCGAGTCCCTGGAGATCAAGAGGAAGAGACTCCTGTATGAGAGCCGCAAGAGAGGCATGCTGGAGAACTGCATCCTTCTGAGGTCCGTATGCCAGATCACACACTCAACAGAGCAAAACCTATTCTAGCAGGCAAAGTCTTCAGGAAAACATGTAATATCGTCTGTCAGTGCGTTCAAATCCTCTTGGGAAGTTCGTATTTACGAGTTGGGAAGTCGTGTTTACGACGTCAGGTTCAAGTCACTTTCGTCAGAGCAAGATGGCGGTGTACCTTCTCATAATTAATTACACAAAAATAGAGGGTATGCATAGACATCACTTTCCCGCCGGAACACTCTCCCTCAGGTGGACTGAGTGGCAAAAGAACCTGCTGCATGACTGGATTTAATAGGGGAAACTGCGAAAAACGTGAGTAAAACAAACGATTACACTAAAGGTTGGCCTCGAAAGTGTTCCTTATCACATGTCAAAGAAACCTAATCCATGGATAGGGGAGAGTGGGGTAAGATGAGCCATTTTTTACTTATGTGGTCCTCAAGATAAGGGAAAATGAGGCAGAAGAACAATTAAAGTATTTAAAGTAATTTCAGGATGTTTCCTGTCATTTTAAATGATCAGAATACATCGATGACAAAGGGTTCTAAAAATATGGCTTCTTATAAAAAAGTGTTCCTCTGGCTCAATTTACCCCAGGTTAGGGGTAAGTTGAGCCGAGTCAGTAGGTGGGTGTAAACTGACCATCTAACTGAATCTGAATCAAACCCATGTGAAATTTTAAAGATAATGTACCTATTTTAAAAACTAATTTAACGATCAAATTTCCTTTTACAAATATTCTTTGTAAAAATATTTTACAAATATTTCTTTTTTTTTAAAGCTGCTGTTCTTTTGAACTTTCTATTCATCAAGGAATCCTGAAAAAGAAATATTGTACACAAATATTTTGTACATTTGTACACAATAAATGTTTCTTGAGCAGCAGATCATCATATTAGAATGATTTCTGAAGGATCATGTGACACTGAAGACTGGAGTAATGATGCTGAAAATTCAGCTTTAATCACAGGAATAAATTACTTTATAAAATATATTCAAACAGAAAACAGTTATTTTAAATTGTAATAATATTTCACAATATTACTGTTTTTACTGTATTTTTAATTAAATAAATGCAGCCTTGGTGAGCAGACGAAACTTCTTTTAAAAACATTAAAAATCTTACCGTGTCCAAACTTTTGACTGGTAGTGTATGGTCACATGACAATAAAATGGTACGGTTGCCAAGATACAGGGGGTGGGTCAACTTACCCACTGGCTCATCTTATCCCACTCTCCCCTATTGACATGCAGCCAGGAATCGTGTTTCCTGACATTTATATGTGCCTGATTTCGACGCCTGGGAAATACATAAAGCAAATCGACCTATGAACACTTTATATAACGGAGTGATCACTTATATCAATGTTATACATTTCGTCATATCGTCCAGCCCTAAAACTTGTTTAGTATTGTCAGTGTTTATTTAAAAACACCCAATTATGCAGAATTTAAGATGGTAAATATTTAATTGAGGAGCTGTCAACACAATATATTAAAATACAATATATAGGGTATGATTTTACTCCAAAATCCAACATTTTGACACAAAATGATAACTGCAAAACATGTTTCTTTGCCTGGAGTCCAGCTGTTTCCGTGAATTGCAGTGACCTATTTGCTTCTTTTTTCTGTAGCTTTTAGCAGTCTGCAAAAATACACCTCAGATTTTGTGTCAAAGCTATTTGTACAGTCAGTCGCAAAGCTCTTTCTCGTTTTGGGTGTGTTTTGTGTGTTTTTCGCGGCATTCACGCTGAAAATCAATGCTGCCACTTAGTCTTTTGCCACTCAGTGGGCGTAACCGCAGTCATAACGGTCGACGGTGCGGTGACATCACGTGCATACCCTCTATACAGAAATTCTAGAAAATGCGCAAATGTTTTGCTTTTTTATTAATTTAGGAAGCCACTGTAAACTCTGTCATTACATATTATATTGTTATAGTGTAAATTGTAGGAAGATAACTATGTTTTAACTGTTATATAACTATGTTTTCAGTGGTGTATAAAGACCTTACATAATGAACCATTATGTTTTTATTACCTTAGAAAGAGCCATTTCTGTCTACATAAGGGGACCCCCCCCATCCCCCATCCGCCACCCCACCCCCCCGGCATTGATATAATTGCATCCTGTTAAAAAATTCTGGGGTGCAAACAGTATCTGCCAATATAAAGTATAGATAGCATCTAATTACTATTTACTCTTACTGCAAAAAACTGATACTTTTACATGGTGTAAATAGAATCTAGTGCTATTTTATTTATCTAGTGTAAATAGCTTATCGCTAAGAAAATGCTGCTATTGTCACTTAGTGTAAATAGCATCTATCGCTAACAAAATATGCTATTTTCACTTAAAGTAATGCCTTAAAGTAATCAATGTGACTCCAGTGGTAAAGTGAAGCAAAGTGAGTGCTTTGTTTACGCAAAAATTTACCACTTTATTTACAAAATAATATTATTCAAAGTGTGTTCACACAACGTCAGCTCTCCTGTGAACACAAAAGTGAACAAGCGTTGCAGATCAATATTTTCATAAATAAAGTGGTAATTATTTTTTTTTTAACTAAAACTATGTTTAAAATGAAAACAGAAAATATAAAAAAATTTCAAATATTAATAAAAACTATAATAGTATCTCAGTGATACTAAAATTACACTGTTCCATGTTATTTCTGTTAGAACATTTAAAACCAAAAAAATAAGCACAATACTTATTTAATAAAATCAAGTGACAGCTACTCTATCTGTACCTTTTATTTTTTGTTTGTTTGTTACCAGTCTCTTTGCAAAGCAGTACCTGAATACAATGAGTGAATCACAGCTCAAGCAGTACGACAGGATCATCAATGAACCCAGCAACGACTGGGACATCTACTACTGGGCAACAGGTATGAACAGACAAACAAAATAGATCTTCAATAGTGTAGAGCTCTGCTCAGGCATTAAATTGACTTGATGTTATCCATTGAAAATATATATAAATTTTTTTCTGTGGTGTATTGTGACCATGAACATGTATAAAGGAAGAAAATGGGGCCAAAAATGAGCCTGCACACAATTCTAAACACTGTCTTCCTCCTTTTGTCAGAGGCTCTGCCCACACCTGATGAGTACCAGGGCGAGGTGATGGACATGCTCAAAGAGTTCACCAAGAACAAGGACATGGAGCAGCGTCTAGATGCCCCCAATCTTGAATATCTGGACAAGAGCAGTTAAAACTCAGCCTTCTGTCAGAGACTGTCATAGCAAACCAGAACTGAGCTCATACAAGCACCTGAGACACAACAGCCATCAAAGGCATATATATATATATATATATATATTCAAATACATTAAATATATATGGTAAATTAACGTACCCAGGCCTATATAAATACATTATATATATAAACCACAATTCTGAATAAATGCTGTACAGTGACTGATGTGAAAATACCAGTTGTATTAAAGTTTGTTCTAATCGATGACTAGTGTTTGTTTCAACAGGTTTATAACAACCACAAGAAGAATATTTCTAAAGATTATTTCCAATTAAATATATTATTTTCGAGATTGTCTTTCTGATGTTACATGGCATGGAACAAATTTGTGTTGTGAGGTTTTACAGCTCTTTGCTATGGGCATTGAAAAGCTCACAGAGTGAATCATGTTATTTTCTTAAGTTGCTTGGTTTACAACAAATTAGTTTGTACTGCAGTTCGTAACTTTTTTTGGTTAAAAATGATCCAAAATTAATTTTGAGCAAGTCCTTACCTTAGCTCGATTCACAACGGAAAGCTTGTAATAATGTTTTATTATTCGGGTGGTACTTGTGGGTTTCCGCTGGAAATGCGAGCATGCCGCCCTTCATCTTTGTGTCATTACGTCACGTCTGTTTACATAAAGAAGAGTCCCAGCTAGAAGGCTGTATCGCATGTGAGGATGATGCAGTTTTCTCACAGCAGCTGAAATAATTAAACTTATCATTTGGATGGCAGATTGTATGGTATGACAAATTAACGTTAGAGATTAGACTGTACAGAAACTGAAATCTACAGGTAATCCTAATACACACTAAATACACATAGTCACACAATGCTGATATTGTACATTAACAATTTGAGAACAAAGTATAACAATAATGATAACACGGTTTAACGTGATCCGTACTAAGCGATCGTTAGATTTAATCACCATTGGTAGAGTGCTTTATTGTAATGCTTTTTTTTCTCAGTTGGTCAGAACAAAAGTGGCAGACATGTTCAGATGACATTCTCCGGTGAAAATTCTTATTTTGGTCATACTTCCTAGACTACAATCTGATTCTGAAGTACAGTATCCACACCGGTGTGGCGACTGACAGCAAACATTCTCCTCAAAACATTAGATTCATCCGCACTGAGGATAATAAAGATGATAATTCCGCAAATAACTGCAATTGCAGGTTTCGAACAGAGATGGCGACAAAGAGGCAAAACTTACAGACTGCAGCTTTAAGCACAGTGTCTGCTAATGCACCATTCAGGTTTGATATAGTTGAATAGAATAGACTGATAGCTTCTATTTGGGTATTTGTAATTTAAAATAGATATTGATTTGTCCATACACAAGATGTGAGACCATGGGCCTCATTTATAAAATGTGCATACGCTAAAATCCACGCCAACGTTTTTATTTATAAAAATGGTCTTTGACGTGGAAAAGCGCATAGTGCCACGTCAGGGTCTGAGCAGACGTACACACTTTTCCTTGTGGCAGAGAGTCAGAGAAATGCAGGTATTTAGAAATCTAAACAAATTTTGGCGCTCGCCATTCTCAAGAAAAGCATTTGGATGTTGACTGGTGCTCTTTTATATGTTAATGACATTAATTAGACGGTGTTTACAAGGCGGAAATCTGAAACCATTCAGCTGTGCACGATTTCAAGATCATTTGAAATTTATACATTTCGCATCTGGAAGAGAGGCATACGCAGTTTCTCTGAATCACACGTACACACATTGGAGAAATGATCATAAGATAAAGTGTAGTACGATTTCTATACACAACATTTTATAAATGAGGCCCTGAATATTGAATTTAAGATTTCAAACGTGCACAAGAGATCTGAAAGACACTTAAGAAAGGATTGTTGTTTAGCTTGTTTAATGCGGCTGGTCAGTAATTTTAACCCCAAGATGTATTTGGACATTTAATAATAATAATAATAATAAACTTTATTTTATATAGCGCCTTTAAAAGTTGCATCTCAAAGCGCTTCACAGAAACTACAAAAAATACAAAAAAAAAAAAAAAAAAAAGAAAACATTAGAGCAAATTTAAGAGAGAAAGATGCATTAAAAAAAATTAATAATATTTATTCACTTGTATGCTAGCCTAAAAAAAATCGATGCGAAACTTGACCGGGAGCCAGTGCAATGACTCCAAGATGGGAGTGATGTGCTCACTTGTCCTGGACCTTGTCAGGATTCTGGCCGCTGAGTTTTGGACATACTGCAATTTGTTTAGGGTAGATTTAGAAACCCCAGCAAGCAGAGCATTACAATAGTTGATGCGAGAAAAGGCAAATGAATTAATCAGTTTTTCAGCCACCGAGAAAGATAACATGGGGCGCAATCGTGCAATGTTTCTAAGATGAAAAAATGACATTTTGACCATATTCTGGACATGAGGATCAAATGTAAAATTTGCATCAAATATCACCCCCAAATTTTTTAATTTAGTTTGAAACTCCAAAGCAGAGCCATCCACCATTAAGGTTACAGCATCAGATTTGCGAATTTGTTGGGGTGAACCGATGAGCATAACCTCAGTCTTGTCGCTGTTGAGACAGAGAAAAAAGGGATAGTTCACCCAAAAATTAAAATAATCCCATGTTTTACTCACCCTCAAGCTGTCCTAGGTGTATATGACTATCTTCTTTCAGATGAACACAGTCAGAGTTATATTAAAAAATATCCTGGCTCTTCCAAGCTTTATAATGAGAGTGAATGGGGCTTGAGATTTTGAAGCCCAAAAAAGCGCATCCATCCATCATAAAAGTAATCCATACGACTCCAGGGGGTTAATAAAGGCCTTCTGAAGTGTAGCGATGTGTTTTTGTAAGAAAAATATCCATATTGATAACTAGCTTCCAGGAACGGCTGTACGCGAGTCTATTTCCAGCTGAAAAGTGACCCCTGACCCGCCATATGAACATTTTAGACTTCTAATTTGTGAACGGTTCGTCAATACGTCATGCGTCGGGTGAGAGGTCACTCTTCCACCAGAACTAGACTCGCATATGGAAGCCAGTTATTATAGTCTGCTTTTCTTACAAAAACACATCACTTCGCTTCAGAAGGCCTTTATTAATCCCCTGGAGCTGTATGGATTACTTTTATGATGGATGGACGTGCTTTTTTTTTTCTTCAAAATTTGGCCCCCCTTCACAACCATTATAAAGCTTGGAAGAGCCAGAATATTTTTATGATATCTCCAATTATGTTCATTTGAAAGAAGATAGTCATATACACCCAGGATGGCTTGAGGGTGAGTAAATTTCATTTTTGGGTGAACTATCCCTTTAACTACTATGTACTTACATCAAAAAAATAGGTACAATGTCCTTATTGTGTTCATATTGTATTGCAAAACACTTGTGCTGCTATTGCGGTGGATACGGGTAAGGTTAGGGACAGGTTTGGTGGTATGGGTAAGCTTTAGGGTGGGTTAAGGTGTATGGGAAGGGTCAACAGTGTAATTATAAATGTAATTACAGAAATTAATTATAAATGTAATGACATGCAGGTATTTTTAAAAATATGAGTACAACATAAAAACGTGTGCACACAATAAATGCATTGTATCAAATGATTCATTTAAATGTAAGTACATAGTAGTTAAGGCCACCTAATATAAAGTGGGACCTGCATTTTGAAAGTTTTCAGCCAGAAGATGGCAGACTGTTTCTTGCTAATAAGATGAATGTAAAGAGAGCGACTCATGCTGTTATCACCCTGTTGAAACACATCCAAGTATTTTGACTAATCGAGTCCTTTAACATCATACTCAACTAGCCGTTGTTCGCCGCAGGAGCGAGTGCACTTCGCACCAAAACAGATCCGACACTGCCCCGAATGCTGAGGTACACAGACGTCAAAGGGCATGTGATTTGATGGCAGTGAGCTTTTAGTCATGACAGTTTTCTCCTTTAAGCGAGCAATGTCCCAGATACGTGTCTGTACCTGTGTAGCCTGCATTTTTTAAAATGATTAAACACAGGCGCTCTCGCTGCTAAAGAGCACAGATGCCACTGGACCGCACTTTCATTCACACGCTGCAGGGATCCAGTGTGACTACTGATATTGTCTGACTGCTGGACAAGAGAGCTGATTGACCTAAGTCAGGTTAGACACCATGTTGAATTTAACGCAGATGAAAACAAGGCTGTGAGGGAAACTTATTTTTGGAGTTTTTGTCTACTGAAACTTTTTTCAGAAAGACGTTTCATCAGCTGCTATCCAGTGAACGCACTGGGCTTCTCTCCCTTAGAGCCTCTTTCATAAAGCCTATGGCAACCACTCTGAACACCTCAGCAACCACATTGCAACGCCCTGGTAAACATCCACAATAACACTGAAAATATGAAAGCAAACAGGCAAAGTCACTTGTTTTCTGTTTTTACTGAGATAATGTATGCTGTACACATCATGGACAAGAACATGAAGGGAAGGTAAAATTGTATTAGAAAGGAACTGATAGAACTGTTGCCAAGCCATTGAACCGAAAAGGAAGAGGAAATAAAGTAGAATATAAAGGAAAAGGAAACAATATAAAGAAAAGAGAGTTTCTGAATTTCAAAGGCAGACATAAACTACCTTTCAAATGTTATAGTTTTTTAATGTTTTTGAGATAAGTGTCTTATATGCTCACCAATTAAGGCTGCATTTATTTGACCAAACACACACACACACACACACACACACACACACATATTATATATATATACACTACCGGTCAAAAGTTTGGACACGGTAAGATTTTTTTTTTTATTGTTAATTTTCAGCATCATTACTCCAGTCTTCAGTGTCACATGATCCTTCAGAAATCATTCTAATATGATGATCTGCTGCTCAAGAAACATTTATTGTGTACAATTGTCCAAAATATTTGTGTACAATATTTTTTTTTCAGGATTCTTTGATGAATAGAAAGTTCAAAAGAACAGCATTTATTTGAAATATAATCTTTTGTAACATTTTAAATGTCTTTACTGTCACTTTTGATCGATTTAATGCATCCTTGCTGAATAAAAGTATTCATTTCTTTAATTTCTTTTCAAAAAAATAAAATTCTTACTGACCCCAAACTTTTGAACGGTAGTGTATAATGTTACAAAAGCTTTGTATTTCAGATAAATGCTGTTCTTTTGAACTTTCTATTCATCAAGGAATCCTTAAAAAAAGTACACAACTGTTTTCAACATTGATAATAATCATAAATGTTTCTTGAGCAGCAGATCATCATATTAGAATGATTTCTGAAGGATCATGTGACACTGAAGACTGGAGTAATGATGCTGAAAATTCAGCTTTGATCACAGGAATAAATTACTTTATAAAATATATTCAAACAGAAAACAGGTATTTTAAATATTTCACAATATTACTGTTTTTACTGTATTTTTAATTAAATAAATGCAGCCTTGGTGAGCAGACGAAACTTATTTTAAAAACATTAAAAATCTTACCGATTCCAAACTTTTGAATGGTAGTGTATATATATATATATATATATATATATACACTGTACACACATATTATATAATTCAAACTGTTTTCTATTTGAATATATGTTAAAATGTAATTTATTCCTGTGATCAAAGCTGAATTTTCAGCATCATTACTCCAGTCTTCAGTGTCACATGATCCTTCAGAAATCATTCTAATATGATGATTTGCTACTCAAGAAACATTTATTATTATCAATGTTGAAAACAGTTGTGCTGCTTCATTATTTTGTGGAAACCATACCTTTTTTCATGATTGTTTAATGAACAGAAAGTAAAAAACAGCATTTATTTGAAATAGAAATCTTTTGTACCAATTTAAATGTCACTTTTGGTCAAATTAATGCACCCTTTCAGAATAAAACTATTAATTTCCTTAAAAAATAATCTTGATTGGACATGTACTGTCCTATACCAGTGGTTTTTAGTTATTGGGCATCAAGTGGACACAGTACATTGTTTATCATATAAATGTCAACAAAAGAAGTCCTTAGATCGCACATTTAAACTTATTAATTTTACCATAATTAATTTTACCATAATCTAAAAGTCCAACAACATGCAACATTATTAAGATGACAATATGAAAACTGACAATTGTAAACGCAGAAAGAACAGCAGAAGTGTGATTTACCAGCCAAACATAAACTTCAGTGAGATTCAGTGCATTATAATGGCATTATTAACTATTTAACCGATAACAAGCGACTGATAAATTGGCAGCAAAATACTGTAACGTTTGATTGGACAATGCTATGCCCAACAAATGCTATAATAACCAACAAATCTTTGAGCCTTTGGTCCTGACGTGCCAGTTGAGCATCACTGCATGGTGTAATATCCTATTTGTTTGTCTAATAAGTTTTCACTGTGAAGAACATGATCTAAGACTTCTTTGTCTTTTAAAGGACACACTCAAATTTGCTCTTGTGAGAGATTGATAGACCAGGTATGCTTTCACAGACACACACACCTCTCAGACAGAGAGTCTGTGTGATACCTGGCTCACAGGTGAGCTCTGCCTTTATATAGCATTGAAAGAGCCTGCTGCGTGATCTCACTGACCTCTGCCATCTGTCTCTCTATGGAGATGAGGAGAAATGGAGCCGGCTAGAGCTGCTACATAACATGTCCAACACTGCAAGCATTGCCATTATAACCACTGAAGACATATACACTGCTGCCTACCTAACTATTCAAAAACTTCGAAAGAAAGAAAAAAAAAAATACAAAAAGTGTTATCTAAAGGTTGGGTACTGTAGAGATTTTTACAGAAATATTCACCATGTTCTGAGGGCTGCATCCTCATAATTTTAAGAACAAATTATATCATGCTTTTTACATAGTAAATGCATCCAAATAATGTACATGATACTGGATTATTATCAATAACTAAAACTAAAACCATAAAACATTTTTTGTTACTTTAACAACTGAAATAAAATATATGAAAAACATAAGCTTATGATCTGCTAAGTGCTAAGGCAATATTTATTATTTTCATTTAGTTTAACTTTAAGTACTAAAGTAACTAAACCTGAAATGAAAATAAAAAACGAATAAAAATGATGAACACATTTACTAAAATTTTAAATAAAAGTGAAAACAGAAAACATAAAAATAAAATATTAACAAAAAAACATAATAGCATATCCATGACAACACAGCCATGGTAGAGAAGATGAAACAATATATTTTTTTAACAACTTCATGGATCTTAATCATGAGTAGTGTCACGAGTTGGTGGTAATAATGAATCACATGACAAAGGAGAATACAGACTTTAAAGGGGACCTATAATGCCCCTTTCACAAGATGTAATATAAGTCTCTGGTGTCTCCAGAATGTGTCTGTGAAGTTTCAGCTCAAAATACCCCACAGATCATTTATTATAGCTTGTCAAATTTGCCCCTATTTGGGTGTGAGCAAAAACACGCTGCTTTTGTATGTGTCCCTTTAAATGCAAATGAGCTGCTGCTCCCGGCCCCCTTTCCAGAAGAGGGCGGAGCTTTAACAGCTCACGCTTCGGTTGCTCAACAACAACAAAGCTGGAGAATCTCACGCAGCCAAAATGAGGATTGTCAGTAACGGTGTTCAGCCTTACATTGTTCAAACCGGAGTCGGACACTGATGGAGAGACTCAGGAAGAAGTTACAACTTTTAGAATGAAACTGGATGTTTCTGAATGATTAGTGGATACATTTATGTAGTTGCTGTGGAGTTGATTCAACTCATCGACCAGCATGTGCCGTCATGTTAATCTTTTGTGTGTTGAATTGACCCTCGTTTGTGAAGCAGTCCGGTGTAAAATGACGGCATGTCAACAACACTCTACAACAACAACTCTTCCTCTTCTCTAAAGCAGCCCAACATGGCCTCACCCCCTTTGTTGTGTGTTCTCGGGGGCGGGGTTTATGTAAATTTTACAGTTAGTGATGTCACTAACCTGGGAAGGAGCTCGTTGTAGTCCCTACCAGCCGTTTGTTGTAGTCCTTAAACAGAAAATATCTCTTTGCATTGAACTTTGAGCGTTATAACTTTGCAGATGTTGTTTATGCTCAATCAGCAACATTACGCTATAACTAAAGTTAAAAAAGTGAAATCATAATCAACCACCCCTTTAATGATAAATACTAGGAGAACACAGAGAAACAACCAAACTTATAAACGAAGACGGACAGACTAAGGGAGAACTCAAGGTTTAAATACACATATCAAACAAAGGGAACTAATGAAACAAACTAGAAACTGGGTCACATGACAAGACAGACAGACAAACAAAGCACATGTTACAGGCAGATGCCATATTTAATTTGACTTGAATAAAAATGAAAGAATATTAAGAAGGCATAATAAATAATGAAATCTTAGTGAAGTAAAAACGGAGCACCAGCATTATTGATCTCACTGACGGCACAATGGCGTTGAATGATTAGTTGCACGTAATAAAGAATGGGTAGATTTCACCCTACATCAGGATGACTTACTACATCAGAGTAAAACTAGAGGGATCTGAGCTCTCTTAGTTTGAACTGATGTGAATGTGCTTTCAATCATGATGTGTTCAGCTGCTTCATTACCTGTGAGACCCGCTGCTGAGGTGCCAGCCATCGCAAGACCTGACTGACGGTTTCTTGAAGCTTTGAGTGATGATTGTTCTTGTTAGTGAACCGTCATCAGAAGTGTTTTGTATGAAGTTGTACTTGTGATGCTCTGTAATGCTGTTACTTTGGGTGATGGAGACCTCATATTGACAAAATAACTTTTCTATTAAAGTTGTAACAACTCACATAATGACAAGTGTGGGATTCAAACAGTATCCATCTTATTTTTCAGGAAAGAGCGGCCATTTGTAAATTTAATGTGCGTGGCTTCCTGTGTCATTCGCTTCCAGTTCTTTTTATCTGTACAAAACAGCTCGTAATGCTGCTTGATATTGCAAACTGGCGTTTCTTACCATATTATTTTAATGTATTGTCTTAATTATAAAGACGCTGGTTTGTAGTGCAAACAGATTTACAGTTTACTGCACTTTGATATTCTTCGTTATTTCCCTATGGGAAGTCTCGCACATTCACAGAAAACAACTTACTTAAAGGTGGAAAGGTGAGTAGTGTGTGGCATAGGACAGTGCCAACATTTTTACCTACTTCAACATAAAAACTTAAGTTTACATCTCTTAAGTTTACATTATAAAGTCAGAATTGCTAGATATTTACTCGCAATTCTGACTTTATAACTCACAATTGCGACTGCGAGTTTATATCTCGCAATTCTGAGAAAACTGTGAGATAAAAAGTCACAATTACCTTTTTTATTTTTTATTCAGTGGCAGAAACAAGCTTCTGGAAGCCCATTTCCGCCACATAAGTAAAAATAAAAAGTCAAATTTATGACTTAAAAAATCATAATTATGAGATAAAAGTTGAAATTTTGACACACCAAGTTGAAATTTTGACATACTATGTCGAAATTGAGATTAAAAAATTTAAATTATTATTTTAAAAGTCAAAATTATGTGTTCACAATTCATTCTGTCATGTCAGGTCACGTCAGATCAATGAGCAGCAAGTCATAATTTCGATTTAGTCATGTCATAATTTTGACTTTTAAAGTCATACTTTCAATTTTTTCAATCTCTTAATTTTGATTTATGTCATAATTTCAATTTTTAATTTCATAATTATGACTTTTAAAGTAATTTCGATTTAGTAAGTCATAATTTCAATGTTTTATGTCATAATTATGACTTGCGTATGTCATAATTTCTTTTTATGCTCAATTATTTTTCTTATGTGGCGGAAATGGGCTTCCATAAGCTTCATACATAACTTAAAAATGAAATTTAAATAAATTGGTTAAATTATTTTGATAAGTCAAGTTAATGGAAAAACATGTTGCCATGACTTATTAATCACACACACACACATATACAGGTGCTGGTCATATAATTAGAATATCATCAAAAAGTTGATTTATTTCACTAATTCCATTCAAAAAGTGAAACTTGTATATTATATTCATTCATTACACACAGACTGATATATTTCAAATGTTTATTTTTTTAAATTTTGATGATTATAACTGACAACTAAGGAAAATCCCAAATTCAGTATCTCAGAAAATTAGAATATTGTGAAAAGTTTCAATATTGAAGACACCTGGTGCCACACTCTAATCAGCTAATTAACTCAAAACACCTGCAAAGGCCTTTAAATGGTCTCTCAGTCTAGTTCTGTAGGCTACACAATCATGGGGAAGACTGCTGACTTGACAGTTGTCCAAAAGACGACCATTGACACCTTGCACAAGGAGGACAAGACACAAAGGTCATTGCAAAAGAGGCTGGCTGTTCACAGAGATCTGTATCCAAGCACATTAATAGAGAGGCGGAGGGAAGGAAAAGATGTGGTAGAAAAAAGTGTACAAGCAGTACGGATAACCGCACCCTGGAGAGGATTGTGAAACAAAACCCATTCAAAAATGTGGGGAGATTCACAAAGAGTGGACTGCAGCTGAGTCAGTGCTTCAAGAACCACTACGCACAGACGTATGCAAGACATGGGTTTCAGCTGTCGATTCCTTGTGTCAAGCCACTCTTGAACAACAGACAGCGTCAGAAGCGTCTAAAAAGGATAAGGACTGGACTGCTGCTGAGTGGTCCAAAGTTATGTTCTCTGATGAAAGTAAATTTTGCATTTCCTTTGGAAATCAGGGTCCCAGAGTCTGGAGGAAGAGAGGAGAGGCACACAATCCACGTTGCTTGAGGTCCAGTGTAAAGTTTCCACAGTCAGTGATGGTTTGGGGTGCCATGTGATCTGCTGGTGTTGGTCCACTGTGTTTTCTGAGGTCCAAGGTCAACACAGCCGTATACCAGGAAGTTTTAGAGCACTTCATGCTTCCTGCTGCTGACCAACTTTATGGAGATGCAGATTTCATTTTCCAACAGGACTTGGCACCTGCACACAGTGCCAAAGCTACCAGTACCTGGTTTAAGGACCATGGTATCCCTGTTCTTAATTGGCCAGCAAACTCGCTTGACCTTAACCCCCCATAGAAAATCTATGGGTTATTGTGAAGAGGAAGATGCGATATGCCAGACCCAACAATGCAGAAGAGCTGAAGGCCACTATCAGAGCAACCTGGGCTCTTATAACACCTGAGCAGTGCCACAGACTGATCGACTCCATGCCACGCCGCATTGCTGCAGTAATTCAGGCAAAAGGAGCCCCAACTAAGTATTGAGTGCTGTACATGCTCATACTTTTCATGTTCATACTTTTCAGTTGGCCAAGATTTCTAAAAATCCTTTCTTTGTTTTGGTCTTAAGTAATATTCTAATTTTCTGAGATACTGAATTTGGGATTTTCCTTAGTTGTCAGTTATAATCATCAAAATTTAAAGAAATAAACATTTGAAATATATCAGTCTGTGTGTAATGAATGAATATAATATACAAGTTTCACTTTTCAATGGAATTAGTGAAATAAATCAACTTTTTGATGATATTCTAATTATATGACCAGCACCTGTATATATATATATATATACACACACACACACACACACATATATATACATATGAATATACAATGTATATATATATATATATATATATATAATGAATGCTATTTTCTACAGTCTACAGAGCATTTTATTAGGCAAAAATTGTATACATAAAGCATTTTATTGTCATTTTATAGTCAAAGTAGTTTCATTGTCTGCATACAAAAATGACAAAAAATAAATTCTAAATATAGATTTTATAAAATAAAATATATTACATGAAAAGGGTAAACTTAAAAAAATATAAAATTTAGAAATGCAACTAAATTAAAATAAGTTGAATTACTAAAATGACTAAAACTGAAAATTAAATTAAAGCTATATAGAAAATTGTAAAAAATAACGTTATAAAAATGTCAAAGCACATAACAAAATGACTACAACTCAGAATTTAAATGTTTTTAAAATTAAACTAATTCCAAATATTAATAAATAATATCTAAATAATACAAAAATAACACTGATCAGATTACTTTGAAAAGCCAGACGACTGGAGGAACATAATCCTTAAAGGGATATTTCACCCAAAAATCCTGTCATCATTTACTCATGTCGTTCCAAACCTGTAGGCTATGATTTTCTTTCTTTGCAAAAGAAAAAGAAGATATTTTGAAGAACACTTGGCTTTAAACAACATTGGACCCCACTGACGTTCTTTTCTCAAAATATCTTTAAAGTTCTACTGAGAAAAGAAAGTCATAGGTTTGGAACAACATAAGGACGAGTAAATGATGACAGAATGTTTATTTTTGGGTGAACTATCCAGTTAGAGGCATTTTCTCATCACTAAACCCACATATGAGCAATAATAACAGCAGCACCGCTAACAACATTCGATCTGAACAGCGTCCCCAAGGTTTCAGGCAGCCGTCTTCATGGAGCTGTAGACATCAGCTGGTGGGCGTCAACTCAAGACAAGTTAAAAACAGCTTCTGCACTAACAAACTTAACACAATCTTGTGCGCAAACTCTTTACATAAATGTTCAGTATCCATGGAGAAAGCCAGCTTTTTTGGTGTGTGGATCTGCCGTTCGCCCACACATCTCTCTGACATGTTCCTGTCATCCTCCACCGCGGCGAGCATGTGCGTGGTCTGTGTTTGAGTCGTGACCGTCGTGTATTTCATGGCTTGCCCTCATCTCTTTCAAAATCTATTCCTCTCTATCCACAAATACGCTTGTTTTACTGGTGTAAACTGTGTTAATGCTCCCCTAGCGCTCACAAAACATGCAAAAGTATCAGACGCGAGTGGTCACATGGACAAACGCAGGCTTTTGTCCTCTCTATGTGCAATTAGTTTCACCCCTAATCAACATGGACAAAATGTTCTTGAGCTTAATTCATCAGTTCACGTTATTCCAAAGAAAGAAATGTCTTTGGAATAACATGCACTTAAACAGCTTTCCTTTTTCATTGACATCATGAATTGTTCTTTCTTTTTCAACTCCTATCCTCCAACCATTTGCCTCCATTCTGTTTTGGACACCCAATTTTCATGATCCAATCAATTCTTGATGGATAAAATCAAGTTTTTTTTTTTAGGTAACACCAAATAATCAGTAATATTTTCAATTTGACTACACTAACACTATGGGCCCTATCATACACCCGGTGCAATGTGATGCCAGGCGCGACACAAGTGTTTTTTTGCTAGTTTCAGCCCGACACAGTCATCATTTTCACGTCCAGCGCCACATTGTTTAAATAGCAAATGCACTCGCACCCATCTGTTTGCGCATGGGCGTGCTGGTCTGGAAACGAGGTGTGTTCAGGTGCATTGTTGGCGTGTTGCTATTTTGAGGCGACTGAAAACGACTGTGCCATTGACCAACTGAAACCTGGTCTAAAGTCAATGGCGCAGTATTTTTTTGTTATTTAAAGGGCGTGTTAGTAATATGAGCCTATAGGCGGGTGCACAACACACGTACACTCTGCTTGTTACACACACAGGGACGCACAGCAGCGCACAAACATGCCAAATATTAAAAATAAAAGGATTCCTCTCTGGAGAAGCGTCCAGTCTTTCTGCTTGCAAATTCCGCCATGTAAATAGCGAATCCGTCATGGTGCGAGCGCAACTGGCTTTCAAAGGGAATGGGAGATGAGACTCTGAATGGTTTATTGCATGTTACACACCCATGACTCATTGAGAGACTAGGTCAGGGGTGTCCAAATTCAGTCCTGGAGGGCTTCAACCAGCTCTAAAACACCTGCCTGGAAGTTTCTTAATGCCTAGTTAGATCTTGATTAGCTGGTTCAGGTGTGTTTAATTGGGGTTGGAGCAGAACTCTGCAGGACAGCGGCCCTCCAGGAACAAGTTTGGACACCCCTGGACTAGGTACAACTTTTCATCGTTAAACTAGCAAAAGTGGATTCGGACACCCTAAGTGCACCTGTGCCATGTGCTTCAGACCATGCTCTTAGATCGTCTTGGAGACACGGCCACAGTTCTTCTGGATTTAGTCTGTCTCAGTTTCATCTGTTTCTTCATGTAATCACAGATAGATTCGATGATGGTGAGATCAGATCATACCGGCTGTTGTGCATACAAAAATCTCACTGGATTATTACAATTAATGGCAAAATGAATGTTTGGAAATGTAAACTGATATTTCCTACTGACACACTACAGCAAAAGATATAAATAACCAGCTTAAACCCATTTTTGCTGGGTGAAAATACTGACGTGCCTAAGACTTTAGCACAGTACTGTATATATTTAATTTTTTTAACTTTAATGACCTTTAATAATGCTACGCTGTGTCTGTACCAATATGTAATCAATCTCTCAATATTCTTTTCCTCTTTTGGAAAGTCATACAAATGCTATAGTGGATTTTTTCCCCCCATTGAAGCAAAAGGGAATGCAGAAATTGTATTTGTTGTAGTTTCCATTCGCCACTACAGGGGTTTACCCAACTATGACCACTTCTGCTTCTGAGAACCCCAGAAATGTGAACAGGATCCATTGACACAGAATTCCATTAATAAATAATTATTATAAATAATAATTATTATTATTGGTGAATTGATTTGGATGTGATGTGTGTGATTTAATTTAGCAGTTTTGTGTATTTGTAACAGATTGCCACAGTTTTGATTTAATTTGTCTCATTGAGTTAATTGGTTGTATCATTTAGAGTTGATTTGTTTAATTCTGTTTGATTATTTTGTATTTTTTTATGTTCCCTTCCTGCGTGAGGGTGGATATTTGAAATATGTGTTATAGAATATTTATTAAGAGATTGAAGTACCTTGTGTTTTTTTTCTGTTTTTTGAGACAAATTGAATCAAAACCGTGGTGAACACGGAGATGATCTGTGGATAAAGGCTAAGGACTGTGATTTATCAATGGCACAGAAGGGTCATAATGGAGGAGCTTCAGGATCAACTGGCAGCCCTGAAGAGGAGACTGGCACAAGAGAAAGAAGAGAAGGCCAGACTGGCTATTGAAAATGAGAGACTGTCAAGGGGTGCATCAATGGAAACCAGGACTGTGTGGCAAGACCGAAACACAACAAAGGTAGAGGTGGTTTATGTACCAAGAGAGAAGAGATGTAAAGTGTATACAGGTCAATCTTCAAATGTACCTTTGAATAATTGGATTGAAGACCTGAAAAGCATGTTTAGATCCAGTAATTTCACTCCACACCAGGAAGTTGATTACATGTGGGAACACTTAGAGAGTTAGGCCAAGCAAGAAATTAAGTATAAACCAAAAGGAATACGTTTCAGTCCAGAGAGAATTTTTTGAAGCACTACTTGAAGTATTTAGAAATGCTCAATCCTTTATTGCACTGCAGAGAAAGTTTTTTTAAAGGCAACAAGGGAAAGCTGAAATACTAATTGAGTTCTCACATGCATTATTGGCTTTGTTAGAAGAACTAAAATGCTGTAATCCAAAGGTGTGTCTGAAGAGGATGTAATGCTCAGGGATCAGTTTGCAGAGAATGTGAGAAGTAAGGAACTTTGTAGAGAACTGAAAAGAATGATCAGACAGAAACCAAGTTTAACATTCCTGGATGTCCGTAAAGAAGCTGTGGAGATGGGTTGAGTTTTCCTGAAACATCGTTTAGGTCTGGGATTTTGAGTACCACAGATAGAGAAGCAGTGACTGCAAAACAAAGTTCAGATCCAATGTTGGTAGAGCTTTAACAGGCAGCCATGGGGAGAGTCACGAAGATTGAATTATTTTGATCCCTCAGGACAGCCTATTTGTTTCAAGTGTCAGAAGGTGGGACATATTGGTCATTATTGTAATGAGATTAGGAACCCCAGCCAGGTACGGAGGCAGCAGTGACACTCTATGGAAAATGTAACCGATTCCCAAGTTCAAACGTCTGGGTTGTTAAACTAATACCCCTTGCTGTGGGGAGCCACACAGTAAGCGAGGGGCTACCTGGCTCTATTGTTAAAGGGACCGGTCCAGAAATTTTTAAACAATTAGTGGGTCATTGTACAGTAACTGTTGTGAAGATGGGGGGTGTTGAAATAAATTGTTTGATTGACAAAGGCTCTATGGTTTCCATGGTAACAGAGTTTTTTCAAACAGTATATTGGGGAAAAGAGTGTGGATGCATTGAAAGATTGTGGTTGCTGTCATTTTACGCCGGACTGCTTCACAAACGAGGGTCTATTCAACGCACAAAAGATTAACATGACGGCACATGCTAGTCGATGAGTTGAATCAACTCCACAGCAACTACATAAATTTATCCACTAACCATTCAGAAACGTCCAGTTTCATTCTAAAAGTTGTAACTTCTTCCTGAGTCTCTCCATCAGTGTCGACTCCGGTTTGAACAATGTAAGGCTGAACACCGTTACTGACAATCCTCATTTTGGCTGCGTGAGATTCTCCAGCTTTGTTGTTGTTGAGCAACCGAAGCATGAGCTGTTAAAGCCCGCCCTCTTCTGGAAGGGGGGCCAGGAGCAACAGCTCATTTGCATTTAAAGGGACACACACAAAAACGGTGTGTTTTTGCTCACACCCAAATAGAGGCAAATTTGACAAGCTATAATAAATAATCTGTGGGGCATTTTGAGCTGAAACTTCTCAAACACATTCTGGGGACACCAGAGACGTATATTACATCCAGTAAAAGAGGCATTATAGGTCCCTTTAAAGGCAGTCAATGGCCTAGATATCCCATATGTGGGTTATCTAGAGCTAGATATAAGAATTGTTGACCCAACTCTTCCAAAGCAGGGGTGTTGGTTGTGAAAGACTCACTTGATGCAGAAACAAGGGAGGGAAAGAAACTGGTTTCAGGTTTGAATGCAATTCAAAATTGTCATGACCTCTTGAAGCAGCAATTTGGGTCTCAGTATTGGAAAAGACCTATGATGCAGCAATGTGATGTTTCTTTGAAGCAGGCATTGGAAATACAGTATGTCAATTGTATTTTGGCCCAAAGCCCAGTAAAGGTGGCAGCAGGTACTCTTCAATTGGTTTGGGCAATGAATGGCTCATGCCAAAGGAGTCTCTGGTGGTAGGTTCAGTAGTGTCGCCAGAAAAAGGACAACTGATGGTCCCAATAATGAATGTGGGGACTAGTGTTGTTATTTTGGTAGTAGTAGTTTGTGAAGGGGATCCCGATATAAATTTACTCCAATGCAGGAAGAACTAAACTGTACTGTTGCTGCACAGTCAGGGGTAATGGTAGCCCAGCAAGTTATAACCCTTAAGTTACCTCGGATGAATGTGGAACAGGAAGGGAAGGTCAGGAATTTTTTGGACCAATATGCCTCTGTTTTTGTTGAAGGAAATGGGGATTTGGGGTATACTGATTTGATTGAACATCAGATCACAGATCCCGATGATTTGACAAGTGGCGGGTGGATGTGGTATTGAGCTCTGGTTAAGCGGGATGGGGGGAGGAACTATGCGGATATTTAAGAAACACATACATTTGCTATTTACTACTCCTGATGTGCGTCAGCGGGGACAGGTGTAGTGCCCTGGATGACCATCATGAGATGAAAGCCATTCCTCACAAACTTAGAGAGGATGTGTGTTTTCCACCAATTTCCATTTATTAGTATCAATTTTATTCTCTTTCAACAAAAGACAGACAAAAAAAACTGATTCATTTCGGATGCTGATAGCACTGTTGAGGGGTTACAATTTGGGTCATTGTAAATTAATCAGAAGAACTCAAGAGTCAATTTACGGAAAAAGAGTGGTGCAACATCGCAACAACTGTCTTTGTTGAGTCAGAACACACACACAGAAATTCTTAAACTGAACAATGTTTTTTTGCTATAAAGAACATTAGATCTGTGCAAAGACAAAATCAAATCACACAATATAACAAAATCAAGTCAATTAAATAAAAAGCAAAAACAATTCTATCATAGAATTACTATCGTAACTGCCTTTTTAAGCAAAGTGAACTCATTCTCTCAACTTAGAAATCAAGAGACTCCAAGAAACGTGTCAGTTTCCTTCTTTTATATACAGGTTTACATCTATTTACACTGTACATTTATGCCAAAATAAATCATCAGTATGTCAAATCATATTGTGCACACCACAGAGATGCTGAGAAACATCAGGGGTCTTCGTCAAAACTCCCCAGGTAACATTAATTTTTACAAGCACACACACAAGTTCACACAAAGTCTTTAGATGGGTTGTCGTCACGCACATCAAAGTTCAGTTCTGACTCCTCGTTCTGATGTCCGTAACTGTCTCTGTGATGACAGACGTGACCATTCAAATGCTGGTTGTTTAAAACCTGGTTTGGCATTTTGTTTCGTAAGGTCAAAACATCTGCAATCCAACAGCTGAGAAACTAATTCAAACAGAAATTTGTGGATACAAATAGTATAACAGACAAGCTCACATTTGCCGCCTCACCGCGGCGAGTCACAGAACTGGACGAGACAAAACAAAGCATGCCGCTTCACCGGTGCATTAATTTCATTTTCACGTCAGGTGCTCGTCGCTTTCAACTCGCAAAGCAAAACTCACTAAGATTTGGATCCTAAAAGCAGGACCGTCGAAACCTGGAAAGTTTCCAACGACAATTTGTTTTCACTCAAAAAAAAAAAAATGGGTTGCACTTTATTTTACAGTACGTGTACTTACTCAAGAAGTACTGGGTAATATAAGGTAACTACAGGGGTTAAGGTTAGGTTTAGGTTCAGGGTTAGTACCTAGTTATTACCCATATTAAGGACATAGTATGTACATGGGGAACAGGACTGTATAATAAAGTGTTACCAGAAAATGTTAAGCGATGAGAGACAATCACAGCCATTCAGAAAATATCTGATGTTATGGGTTCAGTTTAAGTTAAACTCATTCAGGGCAAAATGTGATTTTTTTTTATTTTTTATTTAGTCATCTTTACATTTTTATAATTATAAAGAATAGTAAATTAATAAATATATTAAATAATAATAAATCTAAAAATATTTGGTGTTTAAAGACATGTTATGAGTTCAGTATAAGTTAACACTGTTAACAACATTTGGGATATAATGTGGCAAAATCACCTTTTAGTTTTAATTGTTATATTAAAATAATAAAATAAAGTAATAAATATTTGATTTAGCAATAATAACAACAGATACAGTAAGATACTTCAAAACAAATCAGTAATTTAAAGGGTTAGTTCCCCCAAAAATGAAATTTCTGTCATTAATTACTCGCCCTCATGTCGTTCCACACCCGTAAGACCTTTGTTCATCTTCAGAACACAAATTAAGATATTTTTGATGAAATCCAAGAGGATAACGCTTCATAACATTAAGGTTGAACCACTGTAGTCACATTGACTATTTTAAAGATGTCTTTACTACCTTTCTGGAACCTTGAATGATGGTAATTACATTGCTTTCTATGGGGGATAAAAAAGCCTCTTGGATTTCATCAAAATATATCATAATTTTTGTTCTGAAGATGAACGAAGGGACGACATGAGGGAGAGTACTTAAAGGCTATGTAAATTTTTGCCACTAGAGGTCGCTTATTCAAAACAAAGGTGTAGCTTGATGACGCCTTGATTTTACGGAATCATGGGAGGCATTTTCTTCACCTCACAGCCGGCGGAAAAGAATTGTGAGAAACCATGTTCACGGATGAGATTATTAACGTTACTGTAATATGAAGCAAAGCAGGGCGAGTACTGTGGGAGTGGAACAAGGCCGCTGGAGAGATTGCTAACGAGATGAGCGCGACACACGCCTCGCGAGCTTTTATTTTGCCGCTTCTGCTTCTTCCTGTCATGCATATGTGGGGTAACGCAGCGCTGTTTTATCATATTGGATATATTTGAGTATGTTGAAAGTTGTTATAATGCTGCTCTGTGCATTCGCTCGGCGGCTACTATAAGAAACTTGTTGCACACTACAGTAAGCTAGATCGATATTAGGCATGGTAAAACATGGTACTCGCAGTAAATCAAGAAAACGAGATTTAAACAATAAGACTTACTGTGTTGAGCTATATAACATGATTAGTTCTCTGGATTTAAACATTCTTGGAAACATTTGGGATAATGTAAGTACACAAGTCAACAAAATATATAACACTGTTCTAGTGGTTTTTGGATATTTTAATCCAAAAATCTTACATATTGTGCCTTTAATGACAGAAATTTCATTTTTGGGTGAACTAACCCTTTAAGGTGAAGAACTGTGCTTGCACTGGACTTTTTAATTTAAAAATACTGATTATTAAAATCTGCAAAGTTGTTTTTAAAGTGGGACTACTTTTCTAGGTCAGGCTATTAAAATGTGTATTTTTACATCTATTGTCTAGCCCTTATTACTTCCATAGCAAGTGTAATTGTAACTGACATTATGCTGTCAACAGACATTAATTGTGTTGTATTAATACGGTATCAAGAATATTCCTTGAATAAAAAGTTAAATGAAGCCAGATTAAGATTGCACTGTGGGCAGGACTTCACAGTATGATGAAACAGAAAACAAATGACAAAAATTCAGAATAACATGTAACAGCATTTGATGCTTTATCAGGTCAAATTCAAGCGACGGCCCTGCTTACAAGTCCAAATAAATGAATCCACACTCATCCATTTAGTTACTTCTCCTTAAACCACCTTCAACGACTGAGAAACACAGTACACACTAAGTTTTGCTGAAGTGCTTGATTTTTTTTAGGTCTTGCTTTCACTTTGGTCTGTTTTTTGGCCTTTAATCTTTTCCCTCCCACTCTTTGTGTCTTTGAGGACTCGTCTGTCACAGCGTGTTAGTCGGGGGTGGGGACAGGCTGCGAGAAACGTCTGGCAGTGATATTCACGTCTAACGTCTGGTTTGACACTAAGAGCACAGGCATATGGAGGGGAGAAAGATGATGGATGTTTCACTTACTGAAGGACTGCGTGTGTGTTTGTATGTGTGCTTCAAGTCGAATGAATATGAACGGATGTCCTAACCCTGAAGTTAACCTTTACGTTGACCTAGAAATGTTGTCACTGTTGTATATAAATATTGCTTAACTACAGTACATTGCCTTATTATTTCAAGTAAGGAGTTCGCTTCTTCA
The DNA here is from genome assembly GCA_037950665.1 of Hypophthalmichthys nobilis. NCBI lineage: Eukaryota > Metazoa > Chordata > Actinopteri > Cypriniformes > Xenocyprididae > Hypophthalmichthys > Hypophthalmichthys nobilis. Next base: position 46,155,325 of record CM075470.1, read on the forward strand.
ATGAAGTTTTGTAGTCTGTCATAATAAGTATAGATATTTCTCCTAATTTAACTGTTGACATGGTAACAATTTGAAACCTTCCCTTTCTATATTTGCCTTTTCTCTGTTACATACGTAACACATTAAGAGGCGACAGAAATCCCAAGCAAATGCAGCATAACAAATTGTTATTCAAAAAACAAAATGTGATAGTATTGCTATTATATCCTGCGGACCTGCCATTTATAACTCACATTATAGCATCCTCGACGCCAGGCTAATGCTGCCTTCAAGTCGTGTTGGAATGATCGTGTTTACGAGATGAGACCGTATGAACAGCATCGCAATGTTGCAATTAGCGTAATTATTTTCATGGAGCACAGACTTGAGGGCATGTTGATTCAAGAAGTATACCAGAAGCTAACTGCTATCATAATAAGATGTAATTGTGAATGTTGATGGCACAATTCAGTTTGTACACATATGGTGTACTGTTCATGAGGAATAACCAAAAAGCTTGATAAAATACTACTTATTTAACCGGTTTATGAGCTGATAAGCTTGTGGAAGTAAATTACACTGCCCGTTTTTCTCTAAAGCAGATATTCAAACACTTTTTTGTCAGCTGAATCCCTTATTTACCTAAAATAAGTACCCCCTGAGATTTTAAGTTAATATTTCAACAATTTAACACCACATTTGTATGTTCATGAGTTCTCTGATGTCGGTTAATTTTCACATGGCTTGCAGGTAACCAAATAATATATTTTATTATTTTAGTAACTGTTTTTTTTTTTTTATTTGATAATTATTTTAATTATTAATTATGATTTATTTAATTAATTATTAGGTCTTTATCAACACACATACTCCCTGAAGTTACCCCAGTTTGACAAATCCTGCTCTAAAGAATCAGTTACACACATTTTACACACAAGTTTTAAGTTAATTTATGGCAAAAAAAGTGAAGATTGTAAAAATAATTTTAAACAAACCAATGAAAAAAGGGCACAAAAAATAATAGAACTATGGTTGTTTTCTTAAAAGTAATAAATGAAATAAATTAAAATAAATACTAGATTAATTTTCTGATGCATATCTAAGAATTTATTTAGTAAATGTTAGTAAATAGTTTCATAATTTAATAATTCATAATTTAAGAGTCTTCTTACTGAATAAAAGAGTATCTAATTTCCTGGTGTTTCCGTTCAAAAATTTAATGCAATATCCCAAATTTTGCATAAAAATATGTGGACGGAAACTTGGCAACATTGAAAAGATATTTCGAAGTTGTAAATAAAACAAAGATTATTGGAGTACATTTTTGAAAGAAATACTATTTCAGTCTTTCTACTTTACTAACAATTTACTAACAATTTCTGAGTGAAATTTTTTTTTTTTCCAGTGTATTTGCACTTTATGTTGTTGCAAAAACTTACTGAATAAATTTGTCTATTTTATTCCAGCCTAAAACCTGTAGCTGTAATTATGATTTCTCAAAACTTTGCATTAAGACTTGAAAGCAGCATAAGTACTGTAAGGAATCAATCGTATGAACGTTGTGATCCAACCGTCAACACGTACACAAATACAGACAGCGACAAACGCATACAAACACACACTAAGTCAAAGACGCACAAACAATCACGTGACTTACATTACATTTTCTGCTTCCGCTCTTTTTCTTTAGTTCTAAATTGCGCATCTTATTTTGGAGGGACACTAAGAACTTCTTCAGCCCTTTCGGAAATGAAAAGAAATGAACAGCGTTTTGGCAGCGTTGAACTCACATTGGCAGTGTCATTGCATACTGGTTGAGTGGCTGATGCAATCATCTGCAATATGTGTACGTTACATGAGGAATGCTAGTTAGTTTAGATAAAAGGATTTCTGTGGTTCTGCTTCGTATATGCAGACACACACGCTTCAAACACTCACTCCTATCTTGTCTATCTTATTTTGCTTTGGAAGAAACTTAGCAACAAACTCTAGTCTACGCAAGTACACAAATGCTTTGGCCAATGCATTGATGCACTGATGTACATTATTAGGATGTGTTCACATTTGGCATGTTCGGTTCAATTAAAATGAACTCTGGTGCTATTGCTCCGTTAGTGCAGTTCATTTGAATAAGTGTGAACGCTGCCATCCGAACTCTGGTGTGCTCCAAAAGAATTCTGGTGGAAATATGAATGCAACACAGACCAAAGACATCTAAACAAACCCAAAACAGGACATGATGTAACAAGATGCAACCCTAAAAAGGACAGAACGCTCAAAAATACCTGGTTCTTCTCGTCATAGAAGCTACGTTGCCCATTACAGTTCAGTACAGGCATCAGAAATGCCGTCTTCTTTGGAGCAGATGTTCGTTTGTGTGTGTAATGGAGGAATTCCTGCCGCTGTTTTGACTCCTTTACACAATTTATGACCTATTTGTGAGTTCTCAGCTGGTAGAAATACCATAATATGTACGCATTTAGACCAGCACACGTCATTGTTTTGGATGTAACTTAAGTTTTGTTGTAAAATATTTGTCATAAAATTTTTGTATCTTTAGGTTCAGTGTGAACACATCCTTATGCTTGGTTCTGTAGTGGCAACAAACTTCAAGGGGGCAATAAGAGTTCCCTTCATATGTCTGCGCCGATAAAACACACATGAAAAAGAAATCTTACCATAGCATCTTGTGGTAACACTGAGGATTCAACACGGTGTTGCATTGTGTCCCTGTTTACACCTGGGGCCAGCTTTACTAAACAGAGCAAATTAGCGTGAGAGCACAATTCCAAAAAAAGCACAATTCTACTGACGACGCACACATTAAAGAACACAGATGCAGCTGGATCATTTCCATAATGACCAATGCAATCTGGCAAGAGCAGCGCAAATTAGCATCTAGGTTGAGATATGCTTTTTTGGGGGTGGTCAATAATGGCGCAAATACCAGTAAATTGACTAGCGCAAACCTTAGTAAATCATCTTGCACAAATCATTTAAATACTCTTCTCCCATAAATTTTGCGTCTGAAAGGGAAACTCCAACAAATGCATATGCAATAAGATTAGTTGCAAAAATAACTCTGCCCACGCAGTAAATCCCTACAGTAGTTTTTTTAATGCCAAAAGAGGGTTTGCGCTGGTGCAAGCTGTTAGTAAATCAGGCCCCTGATGTTAAAGGGATAGTTCACCCAAAAATGAAATTGATTTACTCACCCTTCTTTCAGACAAACACAGTTGGAGTTATATTAAAAAATATCCTGGCTCTTCCAAGCTTTATAATGGGAGTGAATTGGGCTCAAGATTTTGAAGCCCAAAAAAGTGCATCCATTCATCATGAAAGTAATCTATACGGCTCCAGGAGGTTAATAAAGGCCTTCTGAAGCAAAGTGATGTGTTTTTGTAAGAAAAATATCCATATTTAAAACTTTATAAACTATAATAACTAGTTTCTGACAGACGGCCATATGCATCGATTTACGGCGAAAGAGTAATTTCTGACCCAACGCATGACGTATTGACGAACACAGAAAGCACAGAGGATAGAGCAAAACAAAACAATGATCACGAATTAGAAGTCTAAAATGAGAAATGTCAGAGGATTTTGATATAAGAGAAGATGAACTCGAGTTTGTTTCCCAGCACTATGTGTTTGAACCGCCAGAGGCGTCTAAGCTTACGTTACTCCTACATCCTACGTCATACATCGGGTCAGAGGTCACTCATCTGGCGTAAATCGATGCATACGGCTGTCTGCCGGAAGCTAGTTATTATAGTTTATAAAGTTTTAAATATGGATATTTTTCTTACAAAAACACATTGCTTCGCTTCAGAAGGCATTTATTAACCCCCTGCAGTCGTATGGATTACTTTTATGATCGATGAATGCGCTTTTTGAGCTTTAAAATCTCACGCCCCATTCACTACCATTATAAAGCTTGGAAGAGCCAATATATAATTTAATATAACTCAGATTGTGTTTGTCTGAAAGAAGATAGTCATATACACCTAGGACGGCTTGTGGGTGAGTAAATCATGGGATAATTTTCATTTTTGGTGAACTATCCCTTTAAAATGCATTTTTGTCGCTCTGATCACAATTAGAAAACGCTAAATACAGGAGTAAACTGGGTCTAAAACGTTTTGAGCTTGTCCACTTTTGACCTGTTCAACCAGGTTGCTTTTGTAGTGTGTGGTCAAATATCCATGAAGTTATTTGACATATTTTGAAAAAGCCCACCAAAAAACTTCAGTATGTTGTGCCAAAAAACAAGGATTAAAATCAAAATCTATAATTCGCTTCCTTTCCAGCTCGCTCGCAAACAGCATAATGGCTTCATCTATTCAATCAATTGAATTTGTGCACTGTACTCAGCGCTTCTGCGAAAATGATGTAGAGTGTGACAAAATAAGAGGGGACGGCCTTGACAAAATCCAAACACAAGTGGTCACAGGAGACACATTTTAAGACCAGGTGTAAATGGTAATATGCCTCGACTGACCACTTGTGATCGGATCACTGAAAACTCATCTTAATTGAAATAGAGCATAATTGTACTGACGCAACAATGCATGAAATCAAGCTTACATGGCTAGAAACAACAAGCATTTAAGTACTTGCGTAGACCCACTAACAATTCCCTATTTTATAACAATAACCTATTTTGTTTTATACACTTATTGGAATGTTCTAAAATTGTTTAAACATATTTCCCCTATGCATTTGAACGGATCCAGTCAATTAAAGTGAGCTTAAATTTTTCATGTTTATCTGTTTTTTTTAACAAGACCTCTTTTTTCTGTCACATAACAGCACCCACAGTACATACAGACGACAAAGAGTTCCAGCGAATTTCTACACTGTTCCGAGAAAAACATCAAGAGGTGACGAAGTCCAACACACAACAAGTTCATCCCTCCTTCAACTAGGTATTGCACTGTGGTTGCGATCCTTCCGGATCTTTCTGTACGTTCAGAGGGACGGCACGAGGGAGGTGAGACACAAACATGGCAAAAGAAGGGTCTGTTCGGGAGATTGTTTTCAGCCGTTTCAAGTTAAGCGATTGAAGTTCAATGAAGTCACCCTGTTCCGCGGTCCAGCTGTTCAGAGAGCAGTCGAGTTGTCAAACTTTTTCTCAAGGAAGACGAGTCTGTTTACCTCTCTCAGTTTCTCTCCCAGTCTTCTTGGCAGTGCTTAGCCTCTTTTTGGTGGGAAAAAATAAAAGCAGTGAATAAAGGAAGGGTCTCCATAAACAAACTGCAGGAAAAAAATTGAGAAGGGAGAAAGATAGAGACAGAGAGAGAGAGAAAGATAGTTGGATGGCTTTTGGTACCCGTGTTTAAACTTGTGCATATCAACAGGGTTTTGAAGGTGTTGTTTACTTTTGGTGGGCGGGTCCTTCAAGCTTTGAGAGCGTGCCATTGGGCAACAGCAGTACGCGGATGACTCATCATGTCTTTCCAATGTTTTACCTCTGCTGGGCCACTCTTCCATGAGAGATAGATCTAGAAATATGGCATGAAAAGAAGAGAATGAGAAGAAGAGGGGGGAAGAAACAAGAACAGGAAAAAATAAGGATTGTTTTTTCCATTAAATTTACCAATAAGGTTATAAAATTTACAATACTAAACTTTTTATATATATATATATATATATATATATATATATATATATATATTAGGGCTGTCAATTTAACACGTTAAATAACAATACAGTTAGAATGACCCTAAAATTCAAGATATTGGGGCAAAAATGCCCCTGTATGAGTTGTCGTCTCATATTTATATCAAATCATATTGTTAAGCAATATCTCACGAGCAACGAGTGCAATATCACACGAGTGCTGTTTTATTCCCGAGTATAAAACAGTATAAAACAATAGCACGAGTGCAAATGTGATACTGATTTTACACAACAGTTCAATAAATAAATAAAGTTAATATTGTGTTATACACTGATCAGGCATAACATTATGACCACCTTCCTAATATTGTGTTGGTCCCCCTTTTGCTGCCAAAACAGCCCTGACCCGTCGAGGCATGGACTCCACTAGACCCCTGTGTGCTGTGGTATCTGACACCAAGATGTTAGCAGCAGATCCTTTAAGTCCTGTAAGTTGTGAGGTGGAGCCTCCATGGATCGGACTTGTTTGTTCAGCACATCCCACAGATGCTCCATTGGATTGAGATCTGGGGAATTTGGAGGCCAAGTCAACACCTCAAACTCATTGTTGTGCTCCTCAAACCATTCCTGAACCATTTTTGCTTTGTGGCAGGACGCATTATCCTGCTGAAAGAGGCCACAGCCACCAGGGAATACTGTTTCCATGAAAGGGTGTACATGGTCTGCAACAATGCTTAGGTAGGTGGTACGTGTCAAAGTAACATCCACATGGATGGCAGGACCCAAGGTTTCCCAGCAGAACATTGCCCAAAGCATCACACTGCCTCCGCCGGCTTGCCTTATTCCCATAGTGCATCCTGGTGTTCCCCAGGTACGTATGGGGCTGCATAGCCACAGACTGACTGGCCCCATACGCAACAAACTGTGACGCACTGTGTATTCTGACACCTTTCTATCAGAACCAGCATTAACTTCTTGAGCAGTTTGAGCTACAGTAGCTCGTCTGTTGGATCGGACCACACAGGCCAGCCTTCACTCACCACATACATCAATGAGCCTCGGCCGCCCATGACCCTGTCGCCGGTTCACCACTGTTCCTTCCCTGGACCACTTTTGATAGATACTGACCACTGCAGACCGGGAACACCCCACAAGAGCTGCAGTTTTGGAGATGCTCTGACCCAGTCGTCTAGCCATCACAATTTGGTCCTTGTCAAACTCCACATCAACTTTGAGGACAAAATGTTCACTTGCTGCCTAATATATCCCACCCACTAACAGTGTTATTCACTTCACCTGTCAGTGCTCATAATGTTATGCCTGATCAGTGTATTTTAGACACAATATTGCCTGTTTCTGTTATAAAGCCATAGCAGAATGATTGTGCACCTCAGAGCAACACAGCTGTGTTTCTAAATAAATTTGCGTTTTGAGCGAATCAGGTGAATCAATGATTCAATGGCCCATTCTTAAAAATAGTTCTTTCCTGAATGAATCAGCTGTTTGAATGAATCGAATGAATGAATCACTCAATGACTTAAGGCCCGTTCACACCAAGAATGATAACTATAAAGATAACTATATTAGCGTCCACACCATCAGGCGATATCGTTCTGTTTATTTTAAGCGCGTGCTTGTCTGTCACTTTAAATGCTTCAGCTCGTTACAGCAGGATGGATTCTGATTGTCTGTCAATGTCTTTATCATTCATCAGCTGGATAAAATCATTCTGATAGTGATTCCAAAGATATCGTTTCTCTGTGCCATTATTGTAGATGTGTGTAGCAGTATGAGGTGGATTTTCCCCTTTATTTGTTTATCCCCTATCGGAATTGAGTAATTGGGATAATAAGGGCTTGTGTATTTAAAGCTGCTGTCCGGCATTTTTCCTCTTTGTCGCCATCTCTGTTTGAAACCTGCAATTGCAGTCATATGCGGAATTGTTATTGTTACGTGCGTTGTGCTTATGTGCTTATCTTATGTTGAAGGATTAATTGATATTTGTACCGGACCCACTAATTTTTCCTCTTTTTCTCTAGTTTTGAGCCAAGGCTGAGTGTATTGAGGGGGAGGCTAGTCACCTGGGTGGAGCACCAGGTTGTGAGCACCTCTTCCTATTGTTTGCTTTGCACATGTGTGGGAGCACGCTTTCTTTTAGCTAGATTGCCACCCCTAAGGTAAGCTTAAGCTTTATTTTGGTAATTCATTTTTTTTATGTTAAATATATCTTTTGGTGGGGAAGGTCCAACTTTTCTTTAGTTTTCCACATTGATTGTGACTTAATTGGCCTTTGCAGATGTCTGGAGAAATGTTCTTTTAACCTTGCGAGTTTTAATATTATTGTTATAATAAACTTGTCATTGTGTATATGATGATTATGATGATTCTGGGTTGATTTACTTATTTATTTATTTTTTGTTAATAAAAGTTTGTTGGTAAATTGGACAACACATCTCTGTCTTTTCACTGTACCACCAAACCGGTGTCCTTTTTACCATATTTCCTTGGGTGCAAATCCCAGGGTGGTGTAGTCATTATCACCTGAATCTCACCAGAAGATACTGCTCTGGTCACATGTGTATATTGAGAACGATTTTTAGAACAATATCTTGATCGTTCTCTTTATAGTTATCGTCTTTGCTGTGAACGGGCCTTTACTCATTTTAGACATTTACCGGCACCTACTGGCAGTATTATTTCAGAGTATTATTTCATTAAATTTTATATTGAATCAAATATATTTCTTTCTAAAGTTACTTCTTGTAATGTCTATTTGATGCTTTTCTCATTTAACACAATAATGACTTTAAATTATCTTTTATGGGTAATTTCTCTGTCAAATTTGATTAATTTGTAATATATATAGTTTTACCACCCAGCCCCAGTGTGTATGTGTGTGAATGTCCCCGTGACATCACACCTTGCCTATGACATCATTGCGGCTCAGTCTGTCCTTATCCATGACTGTGATGACGATGGTGGTCTCTCTGAGGACGTGAGCGGGGACATCGAAAGGGAAGGACTCATTAAACACGGGGTTCAAACACCTCTTCATCACCACCGTCTTCTTCTTCTCCACTCGTTTATCTTTGTTCATCAGCCACACTTTGACGTAGGGGTCTGAAACGCACACAAACAGTCCACAGTGAGTTGCGTCCAGGAAATCAGAATTCCTCTGATGAATTCTAAATTACATTCTAGATGACTACTGTGCAGATGGCACATTGACAAGGACACTTCATTTCCACAGAAATCCCATAAGCACAGAATATAACTGTATACATTTGCATTTATTAATTTAGCAGATGCTTTGCAGAATAACTTACAGTGCATTCAAGGTAAAAACATATACAGTGTCCAGTGGGAAATGAACCCATGATGGTATGCTAGTGCCATATTCTACCAGCTGAGCTAAAGGAATATGACCATAACATATAAAGTTATATTTCAGATTCTTCTATGAGGTTTTATGGGTGTATGTTCATACCGGATGTTCCCCCGATGTCCATGGCTTTGAGATTGCGTGCCTTGATGATGCTCACAGTGATGGTGTTGGCAGTGGGATTGTAACACAGAGACACAAGGAGGTCTCCTCGACTCCCCTGAAGAAATGAACACAGTAAGGTCAGAACCGGACCGGTTCATTCGCTCAAACTTCACTGTCACGCAAGCGTATGGTTCATATGAGGTCACAATTTTTCTTTGTTAAATAACCAGGCAAATTTTTTCAAAAGTACTTTTTCAATAGTGATCAACTTGGATTTTTTAATCTTGCTGAATCATATATTTCTATTTTATTCAATAATTTATTATATAATTTTAATGAAAAAACAATATTTTATTTAACTTTACATTGTTGTATATCTCACACTATATGGTATACCATATTAAATGCCATATAAATATTTTTAATTGTACATAATAATGTATATTTCATAGGATATTTAATTCATGTTCAGGTTGTTATTCCACTCATTACATTATCTATTTCATATATCATATATCTAATTTACACAATGTATTGTAATCTCTTTTTGTGTCCACCTGTTAAAATATATATGTAATATAAAATATACAAATAATCATACATGAAAATGAACTCTAAAATACATTTTATTATTAAGCCAAGTGTCCTGCACATTAATCTAACTGTAAAGGTAAAATATGTAATTTAAAACATCAATAAAAACTACCTAGCAAACAAGGAATTTTGAAAGAATATAATAAAAAAATAAAAAAGTTAAACCACTATTAAACCACTAAAAAGTTAAACCACTATTTTTTAAATTATGTTTGGTCCATCATCTATTCCACTGTTTAATAATTGCATTATATATATATATATATATATAAAAAGATAAACTTGAGGTTTGAGCACCTTTAAAAGGAAAAAAGGGCTTTGTGTTGTTTAGAAAAATACAAATTGTATGCATATATAGTGATTTTTAATGACAAATATCAATTATTCTCTACCCTATTAGCATAGATCTCACCTTGAGTGAGCCACACATAGTCAGCCATGTTTATATCCTCGCTATAGCACCTATTGATATGTCTGCGCCAGATAAACATTACAAATGATCTGTTTTTTTGATGTAACAATGAACATAAGAGCCTCCATTGACTCCCAGCATCTGAGCCACTGATGACACAGTGTATACATTTCATTTATGAAGTAAATTAGGTAAAGTCTATTATGCCGGACTGCTTCGCAAACGAGGATCAGTTCAACGCTGGATTTGCACAAAAGTTGATATGAAAGATGGGTCGATACCAAATGTTCGTGCTCAAACTGTATCGCACTTCATATTTTGCTAATGTTTCAAAATGCTGAATGTGCTCATAGCATGCTGTACAGCTAATGTGGCTAAAGATGATTACTCTAACCATAATTAAACAAAACAATACTTGTTCTATCTCTATACAGCATATATTCTCTCCGAAGGCATCCTACTACAGTTCTCACGAGCAATTTATAGATGATCATGACGGAACATGCTAATTGATAAGTTAAATAAAGTTAACGCCGCAACAACTACATAAATTCATCAAATAACTATTCAGAAACGTACTATTGCATTCTAAAAATTGTAGCTTGTTCCTGAGTCTCTCCATCTGAATCCGATACCGGTTTTTAAGGCTGAACACCGACAATTTCTGACATTTTGGCTGTATGAGATTCCCAGTTATGTTGTTGTATCCAAGCCCTCTTCTGGAAAGGGGGCGGGGCAGCAGCTCATTTGCATTTAAAGGAACACACACAAAAACAGCATGTTTTTGCTCACACCCAAATAGGGGCAAATTTGACAAGCTATAATAAATGATCTATGGGGTATTTTGAGCTGAAACTTCACAGACACATTCTGGGGACACCAGAGACTTGTATTACATCTTGTGAAAAGGGGAATAATAGGTCCTCTTTAAAATAAACATCTAATTGAGGGGAAAACAAAGAAATTAGTTGACATGTTTTTAGTCATGCTTTTCAAAAGACACATGAGTTTACAGGTAACAGGACTGAGGAAAATGCATCCATCTTCCACTTAAAAACCTTGCAAAAAATTTAATAAAGTTACCTGAGATGGAACAACACATATTTTGAATAGTTAAATATATGTGTAATTAGATTCAGTTTTATAAAAGATAAAAAAGTTTTAAAATAAGTAAAATAATAAGTTTTATTTGGAAGAGTTACAACAAGCAAATGGCACCCATTCTGAGGAATGGCCTATAAACACATATACTGTACAAGTTAATGATAGTAAATCAGACACTCAATAGCTTAAATTAATTTTTTTTATACAAAAATTTGAAAATGAAAATGTGCATGTGATATTTGGCCAAGCAACAAACAAACAAACCTAAAAATCATCATATATCAGCTGATTAATCAATCTGAACCACATATTGTCTATTACTAAAAATTGTTTTAAATAAAATTCTTCTAACTTAACTTCTATATGGATCACAGGTGCAGTTCTGTTCACCTCATACTAATTAAGTCAAATACTTGTACTTTTAACAACTGATTTGTCACACGGCAGGACCATTTTAATGAACTTTGAAGTTTTAGTTTAAACCCTGCAGCTTCAAACACTAACTACAACACAGGCGATGGACTTTCACGCTGGAATCAATGAATCTGTGGGAGATCTTTTGGACGCCCCATGTCAGAAAACCCTACCAGGAGATCTTCAAAGACTAACAACATGTTTGTGCACCTCTTGTTCTTGCGTAAAAGGGCTAAAACATTTGACAGCTCCCAGCGTGCCATTACTTGAGGCATGACAAGCTCTGCACGTCATCATCAACCCACTGCACAATTAATGTTGTATTGTCCCTGTCCCTAGCCGACCCAATTCAGTCACTTCATCTCTGCTTTTCTTTGACTTTTATTGGCATCTGTTGTTTCTGCTTTGGTGTCTTTGGCCCCTTCCTTTTGCCTGTGCAAATGGTAGAAATGGTAACCAAGTACAGAAACCCACTAATCTACTCACACTGCCATCGCTGCAGGGTTTCAGCTCTTTCCAGAAGGTCTGCATGTGGCCCAGGTCGACCTTGTTCAGGGGGATGGACACCTCTCCTATAGGGTCATTCCTGCTAAAACGGTCATAATCTAGCACTTGCAGGTACAATGTGCGTTGCACCACCTTCTCAAAGGGGAACCCTGTGAGAGAAATGAGAGGGGGATAATTTTAGCTCACCAAAATTATTTAGAGCTCAATACAGGGTACAAAAATACTGTGGACCGGCCCCAGGGTGTTCATTGACCATCTGATGCATACTGCATACAACACTGGAAAGCCTTTTGTTTCCGCTGGGAAACAAAATTTTGAAGTAATAGTTGCAAACCTGATGTTAGAAGTGAAAATATAATAACTAATGTTTCTTGAGCAGCAAATCAGCATATTAGAACGATTTTCCAGTCTTCATGTGACACTGAAGACTGGAGTGATGATTCTTCACAGAAATAAATTACATTTTAAAATATATTAAAATAGAAAACAGTTATTTTAAATTGTAATAATATTTCACAATATTACAACATTTTTGATCAAATAAATGCTGTCTTGGTGAGCATGAGCCCGTTAACACCAAGAATAACTATAACGATAATCGATAACTATATTTGCGCCCACACCAACGAACTATAACGGTTTGTTTATTCTAAACTCAAGCGCTGCGGTTTCAAAGTCTGTACAATGTCATTGAACATATTTTTGCTGTTCTTGTTGCATATACACGGCTTTAACCAGCAGATGTCCTCAGCATGCTATGTTTTGAGTATAGCTAGTGTGATCCAGAGCCGTTGAAAAAGGTGTAATCGATCTAAATTTAGCTGACATAGTCAGGGGCGTAAATCGCAGGACCAACCCCCTTTATGTTTATGTCCTTTATGTTTATTGTCCCCCCCAACTGTCAGATGAAATTTACGCCCCTGGACATAGTCAATATAGTGAAGTGGAATAAAAACAACACAACTAAAAATTGAAAAGAAGTAAGACAATGTTGTCGAAACTACAGCGCTGGATATCTTGAGGTAATTTTATGTTACACTGTTTGCTAGCCTGGCATAATGATCTCATCTCCGTTAATTCTTCTCACCATTTATTCCGAGGGTTTGACCGATTGTTTTCCATATATCCATTTTCTTTAAAGTATCCTTGAAAATGGGATTTGACTTGTCAACAGCGGTGGATTTTTCTGGACCTCGGCGATTAACTTCTCCACAATGTCGTCCGCCTTTTTAAATGCGATTTGCTGTCAGTGTTTTATCGTTCAACAGCTGGAAAAAATCGTTCTGAAAGTGATCCCAACGATATCGATTCTCTATATCGGAATAGTTGTGGTGTGGAATCTGCTATTCTTTTATATTTAGACCAATTTTTAGAACTATATATAGCTTTATATAACTTTATATAGTTATCATTCTTGGTGTGAACGGGCCTTAAGATACTTCTTCCAGAAACATTACAAAAATTTTACTGTCCCCAAACTTTAGAACGGTAGTGTATGTTGCCTGCAATACATTTTATTTTTTAGAATATTTAAAATTTAATTAATAAAAATATTTGCTAATTCTGAATGGCTGTCATGGTGGTGGTGTTATAGCAGGGTCTAACAAGGCAATGCTTACCAGCCAATTGTATTAATATTTCACAATATTACTGTTTTTACTGTATTTTTGATTAAATAAAAGCAGCCTTGGTGAGCATAAGAGACTGTTCAAAAATGTTTTAAAAACGTTTTTTTTTTTTGAACATCCTAATTGAAAATTTTAGATTTTAAGGCTGTTCACAATCTATATAAACAGACTTGTGCAGCGATGTTAATTTAGTTTTATTGCAGAGTCAAAAGTCTGGCTACACGAGGGAAACCACCTTCAAACAAACTACATAAAGACTAGAAACTCAAAATACATAAAAATGTAGCTGAGATGTAAAAACCATACTGACCTTCAAATAGGAAGGTCTCGTTCCAATGAGGGTTGAGGTTCTTTCTTTTGACCTTGGTCTCAAGTTTGTGCTTCTTGTCTGGCAGAAGGTAGAGTTTGACAAATGGATCTGAAGTTCCAGAAAAGTCTTTCGCAGGTAGATCCTGACCCTTCAGGATTTTCACCGTTAGTGTGGAGTCCTGAAAACTGTATCCCACGCTGAACTGAATGCGTCCCAACTTCTCGCACACGGGTCCTTCGTGTTCCTCTTCCTCAGAGCCTGGAGACAACTTAGACACCAAAGTGGACAAAATTTCATTAAAAACACGAAAACCACATTGCAGTGTGTCCTGCACCATAACTGAATCAAGCACAGCTAAAGAAATTAAAATTAAAACAAAAATATAAAGCTAATTCAAAATAATAATAAATACTATAAATAAATAATACTAAAATAACACCGTTTTCAACTTAAAACATAAAACTTCTTATGCATTTTGGCCGTTAATTTACATGACAGCGGCGTGTTGGCAGCATGAAAATGCAAGCTTTTGAAAACTGGTTTCAACATGCAAGTTTTTGAATATGATACTGTTATCGTCTCTGTGTAAACTACAAAATTGCGCATTTGTGAAAACGGCGACGTCATGCGCATGCGCATTATGTGTTCAGTCTGTAGGCGCGTAGTGTTTCTTTATAAAGTGACATCGCCATCTACTGGCCTGGTATGGATAATACAATGTTTTTAATAGTTTTCGTGGATCCGTGTGAACGGGGATCATTTTGACAACATTGTCGTCTGTACGCGAAGAATGCAAAGGACAAACTTTTCCGCTTTAAGTACATCGTTGTTGTACCCTGAATCTGATTCATTACACTTATGAACCAGTTCCTCTTAATGAATCATTCAAAAGAACTCACAAACTCACTAGTAATCAAGTTTAAATATAATTAGTATCATATAATTTGATTAACAGCATGCTAACATGCTCAAAATCAACTGAGTCGGGTTTCCTATGTGTTTCACAATACTGATATTTTAGTAGCTATTGGTTTGAATCAGGTTAACTAATGTTACGGACTACTCACTGCTCTACCCTGCTACAATTGAGTCAAAAATGATGCCAGGATACTTTCTGATGAGTTGTGACATTCTAACATTAATATGTGGTGAAGGGCGAAAAGTTGGGGACCGGCTGGTGGTCTTTAGAAACACCTTAGTAATCCATCACTTGAAGTGGTCTGACAAGCAGCGGCGTATCGAATTAATGAACTCCCATCCGTGTCAAGACCTTGGCTGAAAGTTGGGCTTAATTTGACATGCCATGCCCCAATGCCTGGATCCCCCCTAGTGGGACTCAAAGCTGCAAGAGGTTGCCGCTACAAGAGCTTCTGACACCCTCTTAAAGAGGAAGTACCATCATTAGCCCTGATCACATCTCTTTAAAAACGCCTTACCACCCACGTAATGACACACAGACCCTGTGAGGGCCGTTATCTGCGGTCCCTGCAACACACTGTACCAGTTCTAATTACCGGGCTTCTTAGAGGTAAGTTGCTTTTGACACATCTGCCTGTGTGACTGACTGCAGTAACGGAGAGCACCAATTACACACAATACATCCCCTGTGTTTAAAGGATTCCCATGAAACTAGTGATACTTTAGAGAGGCAAAACAAAAAGAAAACAGTACAGATCCACAGGTTCACATTACCATCAGCATATCACTCGTGACAGAGTTGGCCAGGTCTGAGACGGAAGAGTTAGCGTCTGTCCGGCGGTTGCTCTCGTCTTTGGTCTGACCATTGGGGCTGCTGCCGGGTTTGTTAGATCTGGGGAAGAACCAAAAGAGAGAAGTGTCATTTTTTTTTAGTAGAGGCCTGTGCGCCGCCCATTGCTGGACTTGGCTACAGTGTATCTCTGTGGTGCTATTATTTGTATGAGACCGGGTTCGGCCGGTAAGCATTGCCCTGTTTTTATTATTTAAATTAAGTAGAGCAAGATTTTCACTCTTAGGCCTTGTCCTTTCCTCATTGGAAAGCGCTTATACACATATAAACAGATACCTCTGTATCTCATTGGTTTCATACAGATTACATAATCAGAGAATATTTGTTTTCGATTTGAATTGGTTCATTTAAATTTCACATTTCAAATTTTCTATAGACATATTTCTTATCGTGACTGAAGCAAGTATACACTAAGTTTCGGTTCATTTTTGTGACGCGCTCCAGAGACTGAGACAGCAGAAAGCGCATCCTGTTCATGGTTGCCGCAGATCCTTAAAATGTCTTAATTTAGATTTTTAAAATTTAAGGCCATAAAAAGTCTTAAAAAGATTACTTTTAGATGACAATTTGACATATCTAAATCATTTAGAGCAAGAGTGCCATTTTCCCCAAATCAGAACGATTGCAAATGTGATTTATTAAATACAAATTAAATTAACAAAAAGTTAACATTTTGAGTTACATTTTACAATATTTATTTTATACAAGTTAAATGAACAACAATTTAAATGAACAATCAGTTAACATTTTGAGTTACATTTTAGACACAATATTGTCAATTTTGTTAGTTTTTTCTTCATTTCACCAACGAAAATTTCAAAATTAAGAACAGCAGAACAGTCTGGAGACGGAAATGTTTTTTTTTTTATATATACTGACTGAATCCACGTTTTGATAAAGACGGTCACTTGCTTTGTTCCTGAATGAATCAGTCGTTTGAACAAACTGGCAATTTAGTTTCATATTTAAAGTACATTTGAATTAAAAGTTAAAATTAGAAATAATTTCATATTTAAATACTGAATTAAATTTATGTAGACAAATTGTAAATGCTAATGCTACTTCTGATGCCGCTTCTGTCACCTCTGCATTGCAAAGATGGATTTTGTTGCTAATGATTTTGATTGGTAACAGCCCTATACTGTGCTATTATTCTAATTTAATTTAATTTGAATGTTAGAATTTGACCTAAAAGGTGATGCTTAAAAAAAAATGCCCTTATGTAGGTAAAATGCCCCTGGAAATCAATTTAAGGTGGCAAATATTGCTTTTGAAATAACTTTAAAAATATCGAGATAAAATTTTTTGTCAATATTGCACACCCCTAATGTATAGCCTAGTATTCATTTTTATTTCTTCAGGTCTTAAAAAGGTCTTTAAAAGCCTTAAATTTGACTTTAAAAAATGTGCAGCAATGCTGCTGTTTGTTTTCTTTATTTTACAAAAGCACAACATTTTATTGTTATTATGAGTGTACATAAAAGTTTCAAATGATGTCTTAGTATTATCTGTATGACCAAAAACGACAGAGTAGCCAATTTAAGAACTTTCCGCTGTCATGAGATAAAAGATTACAGACATATTGAACAATCAAATAAATACAAAAAGCATTTCTGAAAAAAAAGAGACTTTTTAATCTGATTTTTTTTTTTTTTTTTTTTTGCTTATTAGAGAATTCTGCCTTTTTCAACAGCAATCTCTGCATATATAGCATCCCAAATCACTCACTGATGAGGTCCCATTTCAGTTAGGATGCTGCCTATGTAGGTAGTAGACACCAAGGCAGCTCACTAGGTTTTGGAACAGAGCCTTGAGGCAGATTGAGGCAGAGTCTGACATTTGTCCTCAGTGTAAAGCTAAAAAATGGTTCCATATAAAAACATTACAGTTCTGTAGAGATTTGAAATAAATAATAAAGGAAAGACAAAGAACATAAAAGAGTGTATGAGGTAAGGACACAACAAAGTAGGAGCTGAGACAAGTACTGTAAATCATTACATTCTCTATTTACTCAGTTAAGAACAGCAAGGAGATAAAAGGATGGAAAACCAGTGAGATAAAACAGTGTTTTTACTATTAAAGAATTTTCAGATCAAAAGAAAGCCAAAGCATAAACAAGAATAGTATCTATCTATCTATCTATCTATCTCACTTAAATATTTATTACAACAAAACCTTTAGTTAACAACACCGAATGTCATGTAAAATCACTATGAAATAAGAATATGTTTTATGCCAACAATGAATTAAAATGTAGCAATTATGGTTTCAATTTTGGTTTCTTAACAATTCCATCAACAATTATTTTATTTTTCTCCATTTATATAAACAAAACTCTGTTCTGAATGTGTAACTTTAACTAGATACTGTCATAATGAACCAGTCAGAAATTACACAGATTTACAGTGTCACAAGCCTTAAAGGGGTCCTTGATTATGATTGCACATTTTTAACTTTAGTTAGTGTGTAATGTTGCTGTTTGAGCATAAACAACATCTGCAAAGTTACGACGCTCAAAGTTCAATGCAAAGGGAGAGATTTTCTTTTACAGAAATCACTTTTTAAGTGGCTGGTAGGGACTACAACGAGCTTCTTCCCAGGTTGGTGACATCACAAACCCCAAAATTTACATAAACCCCGCCCCCAAGAATACACAACAAAGGGGGTGAGGCCATGTTCGTCTGCTTTAGAGAAGAGGAAGAGTTGTTGTAGTAGAGTGTTGTTGTCATGCCGTCATTTTACACCGGACTGCTTCACAAACGAGGGTCAATTCAACGCTGGATTTGCACAAAAGATTAACATGACGGCACATGCTAGTGGATGAGTTGAATCAACTCCACATCAACTACATGAATTTATCCACTAACTATTCAGAAACGTCCAGTTTCATTCTAAAAGTTGTAACTTCTTCCTGAGTCTCTCCATCAGTGTCGACTCCGGTCTGAACAATGTAAGGCTGAACACCGTTACTCACAATCCTCATTTTGGCTGCGTGACATTCTCCCGCTTTGTTGTTGTTGAGCAACCGAAGCACAAGATTTTAAAGCTCCGCCCTCTTCTGGAAAGGGGGCCGGGAGCAGCAGCTCATTTGCATTTAAAGGGACACACACAAAAACAGTGTGTTTTTGCTCACACCCAAATAAGGGCAAATTTGACAAGCTATAATAAATGATCTGTGGGGAATTTTGAGCTGAAACTTCACAGACACATTCTGACTTGTATTACATCTTGTGAAAATATAATAGGTCCTCTTTAAGAAACACAATGGTTCTGGTTTCTAGCTGGATATGACCATAAAATAATGACCTTCGATTCAGTACGATCATGCTTCATTAATTATAAAAGATGAGAGTCGAGCGAACAATTCATTTCCAAATGAATGCTAGAAACATTTTTTCATGCTCCTTTAAAGGGATAACTGCACACATTTAATAAGAACCAGTATTTTTTTTTTCTTAAAAAGAACTGGTTCTTGATTTTCAACCCTAAAACTGACACACTATATAGAAAAATCGGTGTGTGCAAACAGTAATGGCGGCCCTCCAGTTATTACAAGTCACAGTGGAACTGTGAGAGTCCAGCACTAATAGACCTATGATGAGTTTCTAGTAATATGGCTGCCAGAGGGGGGAGACGAATAACCGCCTTTGACTTTTCGTCCCCGGGGAAAGAAAGCAAGAAGAAACAAGTGCTGTTGGCACGGCAACGGCTGGAGAGATGGCAAATGCACCTGGTGTGTGGAATGCTGGGAGATATGGCTCGTCGCTAGCTGGAGATTGACAGGCAGACTCATGGAGGGGAAGACAGACATGCCGTCTGAAGAGTGATGATACACCAACCATAAACACATACACAGCAGACAGCGACAGTCATCATTTCTTTAACACCCTGTCTGAATTTTTCTCCATCAGAGAAATCCTGCAAGAGTAATTTCCTCTTCTCATAATGATGACTGGAATGACATGGTCAGTGTTCGACAGGTTATAGTGACCACAAAAGCTGCTTGTGAAACCAATTCCTTATGTTCAGAATGACATGACAGAAAATCATTCAAAAGTCTCAGACCAATGAGTCCTACATGCAGTTAACTTGATCTAGATCCAATATTAAAGAGAGAGAGAGAGAAAAAAAAAAATATGATTTTTTTTTTTTTTGTCCAAACAATGAAAGTTAATGAGGTCTAATGTTGTTTTGGTCCCCACTGACTTTTAATGCACGGAGAAAAACACTTTAAATGATTATTTAAATGCTGACAGACTTCTTATTTTTGATTGAACTGTCCCTTTAAGAGTTTCCATCCTGAATGAATCAGGTTAATCAAAAATATAACTGAATTAATCATCACAAATTAATTAAATTATAAAAAATGCTTTAATTTCAGAATATAGACTTAGACTAGAAAGCAAGCTTGATTTAGAATTTGGAGTACTACTTTCCTCCTAAAACATAACTGGTACTCATTTTCGAGGAGGCTTTTTTACGCCAAGGAGAACTGGATATGATGAACACCTTTCAAAAATATAAAGATAGTTATACATTTTATACAGTCCTATTTACACAAATACAACCTATTCTTATGTGTATTGCAAGGAAGAAAAGACAAACATTTAGAAATAAATACAGATTTTGGGATACCTGATCCAACGATCCAAACAATTCCTGATGGACAAAATGAAGATCCGCCCTACATTTTTTCTCGTTCGAGAAGCAATTTCACTCAGATATGCATCACAATAGAGAAAAAAAAAATGATTGCAATTTCTGTTTCATGGTGACTTTAAATACCCCAAGCTAACAGGGAACATTCTTAGACATTGGGCAAATGTTCTGGAAAAGTTCTCTCAAAGTTATGAGCAAACATTCTTCCGGTAATGTTAAAAGAACATTCTGTCAGAGTTATCTGGTTTTTAATAATGTTCTTAAAATGTTAGCATTAAAGCGTTATTTATACATCAGTCATGATTTTTTTTTTTCTTAAATGTTTTAGTTGGACGGTTGGGTTATTTATTTATTTATTTATTTTTTCAGAACATTCAAATGTAATGTTCCCGTAACGTGCAAAGTGATAAAAAGGAATGTTCCCTTAACATTTGCATAAAAAAAAACTTTTAAAAAAAACTTTCATAGAACTTTCAGAAATAACATTTTCATAACTTAATGGGAAAATTAGCAAAATAGTCTTAGAACATATATTTGTTAAATGGGCCCTCTGGCCTAAAACATTGCCTCAGGAGCTATAGACTACTGGACTAGTCTCTAACCCTTACGTGTTATTAAATGATGAAATTAACATTAACTAAGATTAATAAATGCTTTAGAAGCATTTTTCATTGTCAGTTTATGTCAACTAATGAATTAACTAATGTTAAATAATGGAGCCTTATTGTACAGTGTGACTGAACAATAAAGAATCAGAACATATTCAATCAATATCTAGGGCATGTTGTAGTCCAGATTAAAATATAAAAATGTTTAAGTTTGAAAATAAATATCCTTAAGTCTTTACATGTTTGGCGCTGTGATGAACACCATAGTGAATACAAAAATCTGAATGGCTGTTTGAAACATTTAAATACTGTAGTAGCTGTAGCGCAGCTGCTTTGTTTACAGGGTTACTGGGGTAACCGCTGCATTTCTGCTGTTCCATCAGTGCCATATGCTGTCAAAAAGTGAATGTGCATTTTCCACTCGTTCCTCCATGTGCTTCTCCTGTGTGTTGGGCTTGTTTACATCAGTGTGCATGCCTCTTTGACGCAGCATATAGCAGTGTTGTGCATTTTAAATGGTTGATAGGTAAAGTATTCTTAAAATGCATTCTAAAAATCAGAATAATTGGTAATAAATAATTATTCCCGGTATTTTGAAGTGCCCATGATAATAATATTGTGCATGTTCATCTATCTAGCCAAGAATGTGCATTAAAGGGGCTATATGTAGAATTCAGAAACCCTTGTTATTAGTGACACAGATGGCCATTAAGTGAACTGCAGCCAGCAACTTCTTGCTCGTCCTCGTACTCGTGCACACCTAACGTACAAGAGACTAAACGTGATTCAATGCCCCTGATATACTCCCGCTGAAATTCTTTTCCGTTCTTTGCTTAGAAGTAAAAAAAAAAGTTGGAAATACCTTTGAAGCGAACATCCTGACGCCGTTACGCTGCTGAGAGCATTTCATCATAGTGATGTGGCTATTTGCACACTGTTGTGATAGTTTGATTATAAAGGTGATCTGAGACTATAAACTATATAGATCTGGCTATACGAGAATATAGTTTGAATTAATCCCTTGACACATTCTGATATTACAGCACAGAATGGCTCTTTCAGCATTATCCTGAACATTGTATAAGCATTCATGTCATGTGTCACTGAATGGAAGAAAGGTTCTCAGGAGCACACGTAAATGTCACATCCTTTGGATTTTCCTGGCAAAACCGGCCCGAGTCCATCACACAAAAATCAGTCTACAGCTCTCACAGGAAGTCGGGGAAGGTCTCGTTTTTTAAGTTTCATTACAAGCTGTTCACACATTGGCAATACAAAAAGTGATTAATACATGAAAATTCTTACATTTTACTTTAAGTAAAATTAAGATCTCATACAACTTTTTTCTTACTAGACACCACTGCCAATATTCCTTTCAGACTTTCCAAGACACATATTTAGCTGCACATCAGTGTGCACATCCCAAGCCCCTATATGTTTCCTCCCACCATATCAATTATGCAATATCCAAGGTTTCCTGTGGATTTTTACATAAGCATGAATGAGTATCTTTAGGGCAACTTGGAAGAGATGCGGCCTTTGTTACTTAAGGATTTTACATCTAAACTCCTTCCATTGGTGAAAGATCAGGAGGTCATCACAGCCTTCACTGCATTAATGTCTCCCGCAGGGTTGGATGGAGATTGTGTAAGCATCAGATTTTATCCAGCGGACTCTGCTAAGGTTGTTATAACCTTTGAGAGTGTGTTTCACAGGTTCTATTGTGATACCAAGGTCAACATTAGACTAAAAGCAAAGCAAAATGATTGCATTTGCATTCATATTCATTTTCTTGGCAGGCGGTTTCTTACCAAAGTGACCCACAGGAAAGTGAATGTAAAGTACCATGACAATTACATCAGGTACCAAAATACAGTCTGGATCTAGATTGACGTATGCCTCTCTGGGTGACAGGAGATGGCCAGCTGGGTGATTATTTATAACCTGTGCACAAATCAAGAGCAAAAACAAACACTCAGAACAGCCTGGACTAGCCAAACATTATTTAACACTGAAAGAATGATAGAGATCTTCAATGAATAGAACACAAAATAGAGTCTCTTAAAGATAGAGAACTTTCAAAATTAGAAATAGAAAAAGTACGTTTTTTTTTTTTTTTTGGTCAGTGAAGGAGGTACTAAACCTTCGAGGCAATATTGATCATTAACCTCAGTTATTAAATTAACAAATGAAAATGAAAAAACTGTTTTCCGCTTAAAAAAAAATATATATATATTTATATATATATATATATAATACAGATTTGAAACAAAATAAAGTAGAGTAAATGGTTTTTCTGAACTAGCCCTTTAATCTCAATTCCAGGATTTAATTGAGGCCCGAATCACAAAAATAAAACACACGCACACACCTAGGCTCATTGCCATCAAAATCTGAGCACTAAATCTCACTGCGCAACAACAACAAGTTCTATTAAATTACCATTCTCAGGGTATAAATACTGGGTTTAGGTCAGTAATCCCAACAGCAGTCATGGGGAAGTCTGCTGAATTGACAGTTGTGCAGAAGACGATCTTCAAGACCATCTACAATGAGGGTAAGCCACAGAGGGTCATTGGTGAAAGAGCTGGCTGTTCGCAGAGTGCTGTGCCAAAGCATATTCATGGAAAGTTGACTGGAAGGAAAAAGTGTGGTAGGAAAAGGAGTACAAGTGAAAGGAATGACCGTAGGCTTGAGAAGATTGTCAGGCGAAGCCGATTTAAGAACTTAGGAGAGCTTCAAAAGGAGTGGACTGAAGCTGGAGTCACATCTTCAGGAAATTGGCTACAACTGTCACATTCCACGTACCAAGCCACTTCTGAACCAAAGACAACGTCAGAAGCGTCTTACCTGGGCTAAGGAGAAAAAGAACTGGACTGTTGCTCAGTGGTCCAAAGTCCTCTTTTCAGATGAAAGTAAATTTTGCATTTCATTTGAAAATCAAGGTCCCAGAGTCTGGAGGCAGAGTGGAGAGGCACAGAAACCATGTTGCCATACCATTTCCATGAAAGGGTGTACATGGTCTGCAACAATGCTTAGGTAGGTGGTACATGTCAAAGTAACATCAACATGGATGGCAGGACCCAAGGTTTCCCAGCAGAACATTTCCCAAAGCATCACACTGCCTCCGCCGGCTTGCCTTCTTCCCATAGTGCATCCTGGTGCCATGTGTTCCCCAGGTAAGAGACGCACACGCACCCGGCCATCCACGTGATGTAAAAGAAAACGTGATTCATCAGACCAGGCCACCTTCTTCCATTGCTCTGTGGTCCAGTTCTGATGTTCACATGCCCACTGTTGGTGCTTTCGGTGGTGGACAGGGGTGAGGATGGGCACCCTGACTGGTCTGCGGCTATGTTGCCAGTTCACCACTGTTCCTCCACTTTAGATAGATACTGACCACTGCAGACCGGGAACACCCCACAAGAGCTGCAGTTTTGGAAAATGCTCTGACCCAGTCGTCTAGCCATCACAATTTGGTCCTTGTCAAACTCGCTCAAATCCTTAGTATATTGCATCTTCACATGATGTGGATTATCCCTCAACAAAACAAACAAACAAAAAAACAAAAACAAAAAAATCAAAAACAAAATCATGCCATTTTTGTGAAAGGTACAGTTTCACAGATCATCTCACGATGGCTTGCAGTGTTTGTCACAAATATATAACAACAGCAGAATCCCACTATCAGCAAAAGATATTTTTAGCAAAAAACAAACAAACAAACAAAGAAACTAATTTCTGCCATTGGCTGGTATGATTTAATACAACTTCATGAAGTTAATTTCAGAGCTTGTCTGCACCTGTTGAGAACTCTTCCAAAAACATACCAACACCGGGCCGAGAAAGTTGTTGTTCCATCCTAGGGACATTTGGCAACTGATCAAATGTTGTTTTCCTGACATTTACTTTGAAGTAATGCTTCCAAGCACCCACCAATCATTAATTCAAGGGAGTAAATCTCAGCCATTCTACATGAGTCTGCAATTATCATCATCATTACTGGCCATTCGGCCACACAGCAGAAAGGCGATATAATTTCTCTGAAACAAATGTCAGAGAGAGTGGGTGAGATAAACAGAGGAACAAACCCAGTAGAGCATCATTAGAGTAGCCAGCACTCTTCAGAGCAGCAAATCGTGCTGATAATTGTGAGGATGGTGAAGAAGTGTCAAGGATGTGTGTGGGAGGAAGTGTTTTTTTTTTTTTTTTTTTAGAATATTTTAGCTTTTAGGCACATGGGCATTTGGAATAGTGGATTCACTGGAATCTGAATATCAAAGCAACATTTTTAGCAACAGGCTAGAAACATCCCCATTGGCTTTTGTGGTTAAAAATTGCTGAGATGTTTCATTGGACACTAGACTTTGTCTTTTTGGTTGCTCCCCAGAGAAACATTTTTATTGCTCAGACTTTGCTCTTTTGGCATGGCTTTCTTTACTAGAGATAAATCTAGAAAGATTCTGTTGTTTTTGCTTTATTCTATAATAACACTTTCTCCTCTCAGTTCACAGTGGGATCGCCTGGACACGCTCAATGGCCCAGTGTGGCCCTGCTGTCTTACTGAATCCATGTAACAGGGTCTTTGTTCAACTTACCTAACTGTGAGGGTGAAAAGGTGGGCTGCCAACCTCCAGGACTACATCCAAAATCATAGTCCTGGAGGTTGGCAGCCCACCTTTTCATCAGCCTACGTCAGAACACAGACTCATTATTGGCCGACGCTAATCACGTGAGCAGCATGATGCATGCGTGTGATGCTGACGCAGGAGCCGGCCAATAATGAGCCAGCGTTCTGACTTAGAACCGGGAAGCACTGCACTGTGTTCACAACCTGAACAGCATAGGAGAATGATAGGGAATAGAAGAAATTGTTGAATAAAGTAATTATTTTTGTTTTGTTTTGGCGCACAAAAAGTATTCTTGTCGCTTCATAACATTAAGGTTGAATTACTGCAGTCACGTGGACTATTTTCTTTATTACCTTTTTTCTTTACTGCCTATGTCTTTACTACCTTTCTGGGCCTTGAAATGAGGTTGCTGCCTATGTGTGGTTCAGAAACCTCTCAAATTTCATTCAAAAATATTCTGAAGATGAACGAAGGTCTTAAGGGGTTTTGAACAACATGAGGGTGAGTACTTAATGACAGAAATTTCATTTTTGGGTGAACTAACCCTTTAATGCATACTTGCTGTAAAAAAGTTTTCTGATCCCCGACGCGGTTATCAGCCGATGTGATAATCTACTGTAAAACGGCCAGAATCTATTACTAAAGAATCTATCAGTCCCATGAATGTAGTTTATGATTAGTAAAGCATATTAAACAGAGTATATAAACCTGTGGCCATGTGTTTTTGTGGCCTTCAGGCGGGTTATTTGTAACTGTCATAGTAGCAGAACCACATAGACTAATGAGGTGTTTACTGTATCAGTGTACATATGTGTGTTTGTTTCCTCAGAGCTGTTCCAGTGTCCTGCTCTGAACTGAAGATATAGATGAAACGCTCCTCAGCTCGTGGGCCTGACACTCATGTGGCCTGACAGCTCACCACCGCTGTGACATCAGCCGCCACTCAGTGTGCTAACAGCCACCTAGAAAGATCTCCACTTCAGTGCAGCACAGACAAAACCCTTATATCACGGTACACACCTAATTTTATATAAAACATTTCATGTCAACTCAACAAGAGGACCCAATCAAAATGTTTTATTTTGATTTTTTTTTTTTTGCCTGGTAAAAGAAATACATAAATGAAAAATAAAGCCAAAATATTAACTGACATGGATGTATATTTAATGAGTAATCCACTATTTTGTAGAGACGATTTTTGTTTGTTGCATTATGTTGAGGTATATTTTGGTATATTGAGGTATGCTGAGGTTTATTTTGGTATGTTGAGGTATATTTTGGTGTGTTGAGGGGTATGGTGAGGTATATTTTGGTATGTAGAGGTATGTTGATGTATATTTTAGTATTTTAGGGTATATTTTGGTATGTTGATGTATATTTTGGTATGTTAAGGTGAATTTTGGTATGTTGATGTATATTTTCGCATGTTGAGGTATATTTTGGTATGTTGAGATGTATGTTGAGGTATATTTTGGTGCGTTGAGAGGTATGGTGAGGTATATTTTGGTATGTTGATGTATATTTTGGTATGTTGAGGTATATTTTGGTGCTTTGAGAGGTATGGTGAGGTATATTTTGGTATGTTGAGGTATATTTTGGTATGTTGAGGTATGCTGAGGTTTATTTTGATATGTTGAGGTATATTTTGGTGCTTTGAGGGGTATGGTGAGGTATATTTTGGTATGTTGATGTATATTTTTGTATGTAGAGGTATGTTGACGTATATTTTAGTATGTTAAGGTATATTTTGGTATGTCGAGGTATGTTGATGCATATTATGTTATGGTATATTGAGGTATGCTGAGGTTTATTTTGGTATGTTGAGGTATATTTTGGTGCGTTGAGGGGTATGGTGAGGTATATTTTGGTATGTAGAGGTATGTTGATGTATATTTTAGTATGTTAAGGTATATTTTGGTATGTTGATGTATATTTTGGTATGTTAAGGTGAATTTTGGTATGTTGATGTAAATTTTCGCATGTTGAGGTATATTTTTGTATATTGAGATGTATGTTGAGGTATATTTTGGTGCGTTGAGAGGTATGGTGAGGTATATTTTGGTATGTTGATGTATATTTTGTTATGTTGAGGTATATTTTGGTGCTTTGAGGGGTATGGTGAGGTATATTTTGGTATGTTGAGGTATGCTGAGGTTTATTTTGATATGTTGAGGTATATTTTGGTGCTTTGAGGGGTATGGTGAGGTATATTTTGGTATATAGAGGTATGTTGATGTATATTTTGGTATGTTAAGGTGAATTTTGGTATGTTGATGTATATTTTCGCATGTTGAGGTATATTTTGGTATGTTGAGATGTATGTTGAATTATATTTTGGTATGTTGAGGTATATTTTGGTATGTTGAGGCATATTGTTGTATGTTGAGCTATATTTTGGTATGTTGAGAGGTATATTGAGGTATATTTTGGTATGTTGAAATGCATGTTGATGTATATTTTGGTATGTTGAGATGTATGCTGAATTATATTTTGGTATGTTGAGGTATATTTTGGTATGTTGAGAGGTATGTTGTATGCAATTGTATTGATAGAGGGAAACCAGATACATTCCTAGTTTCAATATTATTTGTTATTCAGACATTCTTCTTTAAACACAATAAGTATCAGCTGTTTGAAAAGTTACCCAAATCTGGTTTTTGACCATTGAAAATGGGTAAAATTCAACAATTTGAACTTAGAGCCACATTGAGATACCTATATCTATGGGATTGAACCATATAGGGCCTTAAAATAAAGAGCACAAAAGAAAAATGTATTAAGGATGAGAATCTAGAAGGATATTAAGATATTTTTAATACTTTGGGCAAAGAACTGCCACTGTGACAAAGATTGTGAAAGTCAACAGATTTAACTAATAGACCTACCAATCTCTGTGTAAAAATAAAATAATGATAATGCCATCTTTCTAAAGTCATTTTTACCCACCTGTAATTTGGCTCAAAATCTCAGGTGAAAATTGTCATTTTGACCCCCCTGTACAAACTAGTGGATTACTCAGTCAACATACATCCATGGCATTTAAAATGTTGGCTTTCTTCTTCAATTATGTTTGTCTTTCTTCAGAAAATATATTAACAAAATCAAAAATTAGAGCCAGGGAAGTTTCTGAAATTATGTAGATTTAACACGGAATGACCCAGATAACCTTCTGGTTGAAAATAGCTGATCCATGCAACACACTTCAACAGAACTCTATATTAATGTGCCAAGTAGCAACGTGCTGTGAGATGAGAGAAAATGATATAAATTTAGAGGAAGAAGAAGGATGGATGACTGAAGGGAAGGATGAAGCAGTGAGGTGGGAGGAAATTAAAACAGTGAACATATGAGGCAGGGATGGAGCGAGAGATGAGCATGACAATGTGGAGGCGTGTTGATACACACGTGCATGATGCATGGAGCTAAACTGTCAACATGTGGACAGACTGGGGGAGAGACGCCAGAGACGGTCACTGCATGATGGATGATGCTCCCATGAGAATCCAGCCGACTGTGGAGAACAGAATTCTAGACACATGTGAGTGAGCTGTTGGATCCACTTGTGCTTAAACCACATTACTGCTTGATTATGGGATGATATGAGAGTTGGACTCACGTTTCTTTCAGCCTGGAGTCTTATGCAAAAAGTGTAACACTCTCATCAAAAAAGAAACCATGTTCTGCATTTGGTGCAAACCAAGGATACTCGTTAAAATCTTGATGCATTGGACACAGTGTGGCTGTATTCAGAATAGCATTCCACCACACTGCTTGCTCTATTTCTGCAGTATACATACAAGGGCTGCAACATAAAAGTGATAAAATAACTGTCAGTGTCAACAATTTAAATTTCAATTAATCACGTCTGCATAAGCAACCACCCAGGACACCCTAGCAACCACATTGCAACCACCTATAACACCCTAGAAACAACTCAGAACACTCTAGCAACCACCTAGATTCTAGAGCACCCTAGCATGCACATAGCAACCACACCCTAGAAACCACATAGCAACCCCCAGAACACTCTAGCAACCACCTATACACCCTAGCATCCACATAGCAACCACACCCTAGCAACCACCCAGAACACCCTAGCAACAACAGAGCAACTACCCAGAACATCCCAACAACAACATAGCAACCACACCATAAAAACCACATAGCAACCCCCCAGAAAACTCTAGCAATCACATAGCAACCACCTGTAACACCCTAACAACTACCCAGAACACTCTAGCAACCACCTATACACCCTAGCATCCACATAGCAACCACACCCTAGCAACCACCCAGAACACCCTAGCAACAACAGAGCAACTACCCAGAAAACTCTAGCATCCACCCAAAACACCCTAGCAACCACATAACCACCCCTCAGAAAACTCTAGCAACCACATAGCAACCACCCAGAACACTCTAGCAACCACACAACAACCCCTCAGAAAACCACACCCTAGCAACCACCCAGAACACCCTAGCATGCACATAGCAACCACACCCTAGAAACCACATAGCAACCCCCAGAAAACTCTAGCAACCACCTAGAACACCCTAGCATCCACATAGCAACCACACCCTAGCAACCACCCAGAACACCCAACAGAGTAACTACCCAGAAAACTCTAGCAACCACATAGAACACCTTAGCAACCACACCCTAGAAACCACAAAACAACCACCAAGAACACTCTAGCAAACACATAGCAACCCTTCAGAAAACTTTAGCAATAACATAGCAACCACCTATAACACCCTAACAACTACCCAGAACACTCTAGCAACCACCCAGAACACCCTAGCAACAACAGAGCAACTACCCAGAAAACTCTAGCATTCACATAGCAACCACACCCTAGAAACCTGAAAGCAACCACCCAGAACACTCTAGTAACCACATAGCAACGACCCAGAACACCCTAGCAACCACATAGCAATGCCCTAGCAGCACATTAGATAATTCTGTGAATGTTCACACGCAAATACATCAATTACATTTCAGTAATTTACATGGCCTTTCACATATGCAGCTTCTATCATCCTTAAAAAATAAGAACAAGTTAGAAACAGAGCCGATCAAAAGTGACACATCCATGAGCTGCTGTTGTTGTGCCGTCATATTTTTTGTATAATTTTGCGGCCACCATCTCATTTATTAAATGGTGTTTGAATGGAAGTGTCCAGAGAGCAGGTGCAGGTGTACGGCTGGTCAAGATGCCGCTGACATCTCCCCGTCTGCTGGTTTCATTTGATCACGCGTCACTGTTACTGTAGCTGGACAGCTGCCGCCGCACATCTCATTTTAAATTCAATTCGTCTATGTTCCTTCACAATTAAACGCCCTCTGACACACACACACACACACACATACTCTCTCTCTCTGAGTGGATCCTCAAATTCCGGATTATGTAACTACTATTAGATTTGTTTTTTCTCTTGGCATATAAGGGAAAAAAGACTGACATAAATTCAGTATGATTAAAAATACTATTTTATTATTTACAGTATTCACCAACTCTTTGTGTAAATAATAATAAAAAAACTGTTGTTTTTTGAGTCTGCGGGTAGAAGCGAAACGTGATTTTTACCCTCCAGAATTCGATTGGGGGGGTGTTGTTATACAAACCTGGCAACTCTGATACAATAGATAATTTAAGCCTACATCAATAATTAATCGTACATACAGGCTGTGATTCCGAGGAGCAAGTTGGTCCAAACACCAGTCGGTACTGTCCCATCTTTAATGTAAAAGCGTTTTGTAAATCCCATTTAGACCTCATGGAGATTCGAGAAGCAATCGTGAAAATGTTATTCTGCTGTTATATGGCTGTGGTAATTGTAACCACTGACTCTTCACATCCTCATCCTTTGGAAGTGTTTACAAAGAGAATTTGCTTTTGCAGAGCAGAAAACAATGTCTTCTCCACATGTATACAACACAAACCAGCTACAGCGTTTGAGGGTCAAAGTAGACTTTGTTTATGGGCAGCCAATAGAGCCCATAGGCGGGCATTATGCAAATGTGTTACTTTGTGACATGTGGCCGTCATGGAATGGGATTTGAATTCCTAATGACTCATTTAGGCTGTTCAGAGTTGCTTCTTTCTTTTGAGAGACTATAATTTTATTTAACCAACTTTGCAGATGGTTTACATTCACAGAAAGCTAAATTACACATTGCCTGAAAGGTAATATTCGAAAAAAGCATAATGGGGCACTTTAAGAACAACTTTTACTGCTTGTGTTTACCGTTTTGCAACACAAGTGTATCACAGTGCAAAATGTGTTTTAGTGAGTGAGAATGTGTTTAGAGTTTTGCAGAGAGTGCATGAGATTTGCAAATGGTGCCTAACAGCTTGAACTTGTTTAGCGTTTTGCAGAAAGAGTGATTTATTCGACAAACAGGTTTAGGCCTTTGAGAATTTGGTTCAGAGAATGGGGTTTAGTGTCTTAGCAGTTGTGAAAAACTGTTTCAAAGAAAAGGCTTAAGCCTAGTCCCTGACTAAAATGCATTTTTGAGCTGTTTTAACTGAAAGCAACATGCACTGGCTTATCTTAAAATATGTCAGTGCCATTGTTTTGTCTCAGGATGCACATCAGTAATGTGCTGTTCTAAGAAACGTTTATAAAAGCTACGGATTAGTTCACTTCAGAATTAAAATTTCCTGATAATTTACTCACCCCCATGTCATCCAAGATGTTCATGTCTTTCTTTCTTCTGTTGAAAAGAAATTTTCGAGGAAAACATTCCAGGATTTTTCTCCATATAGTGGACTTCACTGGGGTTCAACGGGTTGAAGGTCCAAATGTCAGTTTCAGTGCAGCTTCAAAGAGCTCTACATGATCCCAGACGAGGAATAAGAGTCTTATCTAGAGAAACCATCGGTCATTTTATAAAAAAAATACACATTTATATACTTTTTAACCACAAATGCTCGTCTTGCACTGCTCTGCACATGAGTACCGCGGTAGGACGAATAACTCCATCTCATTTTCTCCTCCAACTTCAAAATCGTTCGACACTGTTGTTTTACCTTTTTTTTGTAAAGGGTGTTTGGCTTAATCTTTGCACGTTCGCTTTGTAAACACTGGATCTGTACTTCCTCCTATGTCACACATGACCTTTCCAACGTGATTACGTAATGCGCAGAGCAGGGCAATGCAAGATGAGCATTTGTGGTTAAAATGTATATATTGTTAGAATTTTTTTATAAAATGACCGATCATTTCGCTAGATAAGACCCTTATTCCTCGTCTGGGATCGTGTAGAGCCCTTTGAAGCTGCACTGAACCCCAGTGAAGTCCACTATATGGAGAAAAATCCTGGAATGTAAATTATCAGGAAATTTTAATTCTGAAGTGAAATAATACTTTAAATTCCCCAATTGAACTAAGGCCTAATCCTGGCTTAACCTAAACCCTGTCTGTGAAACCGGGCCTAAGTGTTTTACTCAAGAGCACAATGGTGAGAGCTTTAACCACTACACCACACTGCCCCCAGTGGACAAACATCAAAACAGCACATTTAAGGCCATACAGTAATAAAAAAAAAAGATTTTACAAAATGTAATTTATAGGCTGTCAAAGTTAACCGTTTAACAAAAATATTTTCCGAATTGTACAGCTTATTTTATTTATTTTTTTAAATTTCATTCTGCTTTCTAAAAAAACATCTGATTAATTATTTTACTAACTGTACTATTCGTTCTATTAAAAATTCTAAACTTTGACTGTAAAAAACAGATTTGTGAAAGTAAAAACTTAATGTTCATATCTGCTTGCAACACAAATACATAATACGAGAGCAGTTTGCATTTGTGTTTCTGTTGTTTTCTCTTTTAGCTGTTCACTGGGGTTTTTACGGCAATATTCTGTGCTGAATTACTTTAGAACAATATTTATTGTATTTATGTACACATAAATTTGATCAGGTTTGATCAGCTAATATTACTCTAAAAATTAGGTATGAAAAAGATGCTGTCAACAATACAAAATACATATCTTGCAGATAATTTTGCAATCATTTGTTTTGGCTTTAGTACAATGACAGTTTAAAAAATGATTTAATTTAGCAAACATGCTGCCTTTGTAATATCACACTTGCAATTTTTCTCACACATACATAAAAAGGCATCAAAAAATTTGAAAACACCTGTTGTAAAGCACTAAAGCTGTGAATGATGTAACAGTGCCAATCGTATATCCTAGACTGATACAGTCCAGTGCACTAGACCATCATCTCTTATTAAAGCTGCCGATGGCCTGTCGGACACGTATGCAGGGCGCACCGGCGGAGCTCTGAACCATGTAGCCTAGCGCACATTTGCCCGTCTTCCTCCGTGAACCCTGACGCCAAACAGGCAGGAGAGTGTTACTGTTAAAGCCGTATTTATGTCCTGTGTGCGTGTGTCTGCGGGCACAAGCTCGCTAAGCCCAATGCTGTCACACTTGGCTGATCTTTATTTCCATATCACTAGGAGGGTGATATTGAGCCGGCCCGGCCCTGCCTCTCTGGCTGAGCGCTTCCATCGCTATCTGTGCACGTGTGCGTATGTGTGAATGCGAGAGGGAAATAGTGAAACGTGTGTGTGTGTGTGTGTCTGACAGTGACTTAAGCTGTCCGTCTCAGCACGATGCTTCTGCTCTGAAATAACACACAGCAGTGAATCTGGCAACAATGAGGAGGACAGTGGTGAAGAAGATTCCTGGAGAGGGGCCGGCTGGATAGTTTTCTCCAAATTCATGTCTGATCTCCTGTAAGCTGGATGTTTTACCTTCATTAACCTTTGGAACGACTGATCGAATTGCCGAAGCTGACAAAAGTGTTGACATTTAATATCACTTGAGGTAAAACTGTGAGAGTCACTGTGAAGTTATCACAGTGTTAAAGGAATGAAAAAATTCTGTCATCTTCATTTACTCAACCTCATGTCATTCCAAACCTGTATGACTTTCTTTCTTCTGTGAAACACAAAAGGTAAACGCAAGGAATATTCCGGCCACTTCTATCACACGTACAATAAAAGTACTTTTATTCTGCAAGGATGCATTAATCAGAAGTGACAGTAAAGACATTTATAATGTTACAAAATTTCTATTTCAACTAAATGCTGTTCTTTTAAACTTTATATTCATTCAAGTATCCTGAATAAAAATGTATCATGTATTCCACAAATATACAGGTGCTGGTCATATAATTAGAATATCATCAAAAAGTTGATTAATTTCACTAATTCCATTCAAAAAGTGAAACTTGTATATTATATTCATTCATTACACACAGACTGATATATTTCAAATGTTTATTTCTTTTAATTTTGATGATTATAACTGACAACTAAGGAAAATCCCAAATTCAATATCTCAGAAAATTAGAATATTACTTAAGACCAATACAAAGAAAGGATTTTTAGAAATCTTGGCCAACTGAAACGTATGAACATGAAAAGTATGAGCATGTACAGCACTCAATACTTAGTTAGGGCTCCTTTTGCCTGAATTACTGCAGCAATGCGGCGTGGCATGGAGTCGATCAGTCTGTGGCACTGCTCAGGTGTTATAAGAGCCCAGGTTGCTCTGATAGTGGCCTTCAGCTCTTCTGCATTGTTGGGTCTGGCATATCGCATCTTCCTCTTCACAATACCCCATAGATTTTCTATGGGGTTAAGGTCAGGCGAGTTTGCTGGCCAATTAAGATCAGGGATACCATGGTCCTTAAACCAGGTACTGGTAGCTTTGGCACTGTGTGCAGGTGCCAAGTCCTGTTGGAAAATGAAATCTGCATCTCCATAAAGTTGGTCAGCAGCAGGAAGCATGAAGTGCTCTAAAACTTCCTGGTATACGGCTGCGTTGACCTTGGACCTCAGAAAACACAGTGGACCAACACCAGCAGATGACATGGCACCCCAAACCATCACTGACTGTGGAAACTTTACACTGGACCTCAAACAACGTGGATTGTGTGCCTCTCCTCTCTTCCTCCAGACTCTGGGACCCTGATTTCCAAAGGAAATGCAAAATCTACTTTCATCAGAGAACATAACTTTGGACCACTCAGCAGCAGTCCAGTCCTTTTTTATCTTTAACACTTCTGACACTGTCTGTTGTTCAAGAGTGGCTTGACACAAGGAATGCGACAGCTGAAACCTATTTCTTGCATACGTCTGTGCGTGGTGGTTCTTGAAGCACTGACTCCAGCTGCAGTCCACTCTTTGTGAATCTCCCCCACATTTTTGAATGGGTTTTGTTTCACAATCCTCTCCAGGGTGCGGTTATCCCTATTGCTTGTACACTTTTTTCTACCACATCTTTTCCTTCTCTTCGCCTCTCTATTAATGTGCTTGGACACAGAGCTCTGTGAACAGCCAGCCTCTTTTGCAATGACCTTTTGTGTCTTGCCCTCCTTGTGCAAGGTGTCAATGGTCGTCTTTTGGACAACTGTCAAGTCAGCAGTCTTCCCATGATTGTGTAGCCTACAGAACTAGACTGAGAGACCATTTAAAGGCCTTTGCAGGTGTTTTGAGTTAATTAGCTGATTAGAGTGTGGCACCAGGTGTCTTCAATATTGAACCTTTTCACAATATTCTAATTTTCTGAGATACTGAATTTGGGATTTTCCTTAGTTGTCAGTTATAATCACTGAAATTAAAATAAATAAACATTTGAAATATATCAGTCTGTGTGTAATGAATGAATATAATATACAAGTTTCACTTTTTGAATGGAATTAGTGAAATAAATCAACTTTTTGATGATATTCTAATTATATGACCAGCACCTGTATTAATAAGAAATGCAGAAAATCATCATATTAGAATGATTTCGGAAGGATCATGTGACACTGAAGACTGGAGTAATGATGCTGAAAATTCAGTTTTGATCACAGGAATAAATTACTTTATAAAATATATTCAAATAGAAAATGGTTCTTTTAAATTGTAATAATATTTCACAATATTACTATTTTTATTGTAATTTTGATCAACTAACTACAGCCTTGGTGAGCAAAATACTTCTTTCCAAAATGTTCCAAAAAAAAATCATACTGAGCCCATACTGAAATTTAATTTAAAAATTAAAAATGTTTGAATATTTGTGTAACCCTAACAGACAACATTCACTGAAATTCTTTTTTTTTTTAAATCATTTTATTAAAATCTTTTTAAATGAATCAAAAAATTCACTTGTTTGAGTCAGATCTTTTTTCTTTGATTGAGTTTTACATTTTTTTTTTTTTCACAAAAATCAGAGTGCTTTTATTCTCAGGTTCAACTGACTGACTCAATGATTCAACAATCCCCACTGGAGGGGAAAATTATCGGTAAAGAACAACTAATCATTAAATGATTCCAGAAGACCAGTGCCGGTCCTCCCTATACGCAAAGTATGCAAGTTGCGTTGAGTCCCCGAACCACCAGGGGGCCCCCTTGCTCTCAAAAATGATTTAATGACTAGGGCTGTGTGATTAATAGAACTTTAGTTTTGTTTTTGATTTAGGTTTCCAACGATTATGTAAACACAATTCCGCATTCAAAGCAGTGCACTATCGCCTTAAAGTTCAAATCAATCAAATGCTCAACACTAAAAAGGAGATAAAAGTGTATTGAGCTGCGAAAGCGGCTTTCTGTGCGTGTGATCCAATTCAATTCAATTCACATTTATTTGTATAGCACTTTTCACGATACACATCATTTCAAAGCAGCTTTACAGAGAATGCATGTCATCATCACAATTTAGAGAATGCAGTTTGCTAATAATGTAATAATTTAGGCAATTTAATTTACAATCACTGTTAGCAGTTTAATTGAAGGTAGAAGCAATGAGCTCCTGGAAATAATGTTTTGCATATTAACAATAATTAGAATTAGAAATTTGGGAATGTTCATGTTGATCCAGATATTGCGTCATCTGAAGTCCTCGCAGGAGTTGGCGCCACCGAGATGGAGCGTCACCTACTGGTCCGGTGATACGAAAAATGGCTATTTTTACTTTTAACTTCTAAACGGTTTGTCCAAAAATCATAAAATCATGCTGAGTCAAATGATATCCAACTTTCCCATATTGGCCATTTTGGGCATCGGCCATTTTGAATTTTTATAATAAAGTGCTGTATTTTATGAATGCATTAGCGTATCATTATGAAACTCAGTATGTGTCTTTGGCGCTATGCCCTGACAGTACTCAAAAAGTTTCGGGGCAGCGTTATAATGAAGTTATAATGAAATTTACAAAAATGGTAATAACTTTTGACTATATTAACCTATTGTAATGAGATTCCTTGGGCCTTGCCGGGAACATAGATACCAATTTCGCCATAGTCGGCCGAACTTCCTGTCCGCCATTTTGTTTTTCTTTAAAAACCTACTTTTCGAACTCCTCCTAGACCGTTGCTCTGATTTTCACCAAAATCGAATCGTATCATCTTCAGACCATGCCGACAAAAACGTATGGAATTCAAGTCAATTCGTCAAACTGTTTTCATATACCGCAGCAACGAATTTGAGGCATGATGCAAAAACAACTCTTGAAGCTGTATCTCTG
This sequence comes from Hypophthalmichthys nobilis, assembly GCA_037950665.1. Taxonomy (NCBI): domain Eukaryota; kingdom Metazoa; phylum Chordata; class Actinopteri; order Cypriniformes; family Xenocyprididae; genus Hypophthalmichthys; species Hypophthalmichthys nobilis. Next base: position 46,193,588 of record CM075470.1, read on the forward strand.
CAATGCTTTGGCATATTGACATCAAACTTTGCATGTGTCATTGTCACCTCACTCTGACCACACCACATCAATTTGGTCACAGCACCACCTATTGGTTGAAAGTGATAAACCTTTCAATCATATTTCTAATGACTGTATAAATCATGACGATAAATCATGACATGTTGGCACGATTTATCGTGCTCTTTGTGCTTGACCCCGATAATTGCTGCTTGCAGCTATATTTTTCTATTGTATTTGTCCTATTGTTTTAATTTGTTTTTTATTGTATTACTGTTTCAGCTCACTGTTGTCTGTTGACAGTGAAACTACTCTGAAAGAACAGATTAAGGGGTTGGTGGTCATTTTGGGATTAAAAGTTTTGTTTAGGGCCCCTAGTAGTCTAGGACCGGCACTGATAGTGCACAAGTCACATGGACTACATTATGATGCTTTTATGGTGCTTTTGTGTCCTTTTTGAGCACTGAAAGTCATAGAGGTTTGTAACAACACAAGGGTGAATAAATGATGACAAAATTACCATTTGTGGGTGATCTATCCCTTTAAATCACTCAGACAGTATCAATGAAACCAGAATATAGTAAAAAGATGTGTGTTATCAACTCTTTGTTCTTATCCTCCTAAATCCCACCTGCAGTTTGCTCAACAATGGCAGGATATCTAGGGATCATCACTTGTACCCAGCCTCCCGTGTACAAATCAGTGCGTCTCCGCTGCAATGACTTCAGCGCCACAGACAAACAAAAATACATGACAGGAACAGCAAACTGGGAGACGACACACACCTTAAAACACTTCAAATCCATTATGTCTCGATGCAGTCAAGGGGTTCACTTCAGGGACATCTCGAAGAGGAAACGTCTCTTGTTTCTCTCTCACTCGTTCTCTCCACACACACAGACCGAGGCTAAACCAGGCAGCTCTTTTCTCACAAACCACACTTCTGACTAATGGCATAAAATAGCTTTTTCTGTGAAATTCTCACTGCCCTTTATGATTGTTGCTGTACAAATGACTTTAAACGGCTGTCATGGACACTTTGCATGTGGTCCACAGGCGGTTGTCTGGGCCTGAGACTATAGTGCCGCCCAGGTTGCTGGCTAGAATACCTCATTTCCTTTACTTACATCATCAGAGCACAACCGCACATGTCTACAGGATCACGCCTACTCTGTAGATCATTGTGTCAGCATCACTGATGCACATGAAATAAATACAGATGGCATTATAATGCCAGGATGAGTAACAAATCAACGTTTACTATTTTTATTAATCATAATTTGGAAGGTTGTGCGATTTGACCTCTTGTATTGCAGTCAACATTGCTGCTGACCTCTTGCAGACAAAATGTGAACTACAGTAAAACAAAAACTTAGTACAGTAACACTGTACCTGGACTTTAAAGACTTAAATCTCTTTAGTTCAGTTCAGTTGTGATGCTGTCAGTCCACTTTATATTCACACTGTTTTATTAATAATAATAATAATAATGTAAAATATTAAATATAAATTAAATTAGCATTATTATTTAAAAAAAACAGAAATATGTTACTTTTTAAGATTACTATTGTACTGTAAAATTAATTATAATATTAAATAATAATTATTAATAGTAGTATTATTATACAATTAAAAATAAGAGAAATATAACTATTGTAATATTAATATTATACTGTAAATTAAAATATTCAATCACAATAATAATAATAATATGTAAAATGTTAGTAATAAATTAAATATATTTAGCATTATTATTATTATTTAAAAACAGAAATGTTATTATTTTAAGATTACTATTGTGCTGTAAAATAAATTGTATTAAATAATAATTAATAATAATACTAAGTAGTATTATCATAAAATTAAAAAGAAGAGAAAAATAGTATTGTAATATTAATAATATACTGTAAATTAAAATATTCAATTACAACAACAATAATAATACTGTAAAATATTCATCATGTAATATTTTTAAAGTATTATTATTATTTAAAAATAAAACTGAATGTATTACTAATTTAAGATTACCATTATACTGTTAAATTAATAATATTAAATTATTATTATAATCTAAAATGAAAAATAAGACAAATATATATGTATAGGTGATATTCTTCAGGTCAGTCATAATCACAAAATCAGTTTGAATGTCCGCTGAGGAAAACGATATCTTTGTCTTTGTCCTTTTAACATTTAAGAGTATTTCCCATGACAGCACTAGTCAATGCATTTGTCAGTTGTGTCTCGTAAGATGTTGTTTAAAGTAAACACAACGTCCTTGTTTCCTTGTTTCAGTCCATTTCAATATAAAAGTCTTTGCGACTGACTGACTCACTCATAAAGACAGTCTTTGCCGCCATCTAATGGCGTATTAATGTAACTTTCACTGAAGTCGAAATCACTAACAGACTATCTCAATACCAAAAAATATGGCATGTTATTTATATAAAATATTATTTATTGAACAATAATATTTAAATTAACAACAATAGCGATTATAACAGTATAAGAAGTAAAATAGGAAATAAACACAAGCAAACAGTTCAGTCAAACGTACAAAAGCAGCACTCTAGGTAGTACAGGATTTAATTTCAATGTAAATATAAAGTTATGAAACTTAATATAGCCCTTAAGTAAAATCTATTAGCTCTGGAACAAATAATAGATTAATAAGATTGAAGATTGCCCGTTTGATATACCCAAAACGGATTATACCTCATGTTTAAACACTATCTACATAAGAGCCAGCGGCAAATTCCCAAAGCACTGGCCGAGATGAAGCTGTTCTCTGTGGGTACATGAGCTCTGAACACTCGCTGACGGCCTGGAGCTCACATCTCTGAAAGAGTCTAAACAAATTTTCATATATGTTTACAAATAAATCGCATATCTGAGGTCTAAACAACTATATTCTCATCTAAAAAACTCTTAAAACTACATTCCATTACAAAGTACAGTAGTATACAAATATGTAAAATCCATGTGAATCTGGTGCTCTAAGTTATAGGCGACTCAGATCACATATTATGTGTCACATGATTAGGACACATTGTTTGAGAAAGCAACCAATGCCTACAATTTCCCAACTGCCTGCATGAGTCCATCCCTGTAGCTCAATTCCTCACGAATCACATCACTGTATAAGCATACAGGAGCCGCTCGATTGTGTGAACTGCACAATTAACTATTTCTCTAATAAACTCCAAATGCATGAACACTCAGCAGGGGCCACAGGCTACATCTGATGCCACACTGCTTGATTCACAAACCCAAATGGCCTTTGCTACTCAACGCCGATCCATAAACGTAATATTGCTCTCCTCTCATGAGCACACATCATCCGAATGTGCTTTCTGCTATTATAATCATACTCATAAGTGGCTCAGACAGGACAATATAATGGAAATATATAATTGAGCTGTGGCAGGTGGATATTGATACAGATGCATTTCTCATATTGCGTGAGCGATACGGCCACGGCGTTACGCTGATGAATAGCTTGTTTTTTAAACACATTGATTCAGCGGGGCTCCTGGGGAGTGGCGGCGGTCGATGGAGAGGCTTTGGGGCGCTGTTACACCGTGATTCATTTCAAACTGGGCCACGGGAGGGCGGAGGAAAGACAGCGGAGGATGAGAGCGTAAAGAAGCATGATTATTTTAACACCGAGAGTACAAGTGCTTTGATGAAGAGCTCGGGTGTCAGGGGAGCAGGTTAAGGCACCGTCTGAGCGGATGTTACTCACTCTTCCTCTCTGGTTTTATCCTCAGAGGACTCACACTTCTCTTTTTGTGTGACGTAGGCTTTTATGAGCTCTGTGTGTGAGAGAGAGTGAGACAGCATGAAATACAGGGTTGGGGAGTAACTAACTAAATAAACTGAAAGATTCTGACCTGCATTGCATCCCAATACTTTCCCATTCTGCTTTACTGTGTCAATTAACAAAGAGCAGGGGTCCCGTGATAAAAATAAAAAAACGTCATTTGTGGTTGATGTGTTATATGATCTCTCCTGTCCACTGGAGCTCATTGAAAGGCCAGGGGCTGGGTGGGTGTGACCCTGCTGTTGCCCATAGTGACAGTGTTCTGGCTACTGAGTGGAATGATTGAAGGCAGTTATTAGTAGAGCAAGGACACTCTCCATGGTGACCATTCCAGACGGGCCCCGGAGGGCCAGGGTGAGCTTTGATCACAGTCTGATGCTTTGACAGGCTCCCTACCCAAACCGAGCGCGAGACAGCGGAAGAGAAAGACAGGAAGAGAGACTATTTTATTGCATATCAGTGTTTGTGAATTTAACAGAGCTTGCTTATTTATTTATATTCATTTTATTTATATATTTCCAATAAAATCGTATAATTTATAATCAGTCTAATATACACTACAACTGAAAAGTTTGAGGCTGGTAAGATTTTTAATCTTTTGAAGAAGTCTCTTAATCTCACTCAGGCTGAATTTATTTAATCAAAAATACAGTAAAACAGTAATATTGTGAAATATTATTATACTGTAAAAAATGATTTTCATTACCAGGTAACTTTTTTAAGTTAAACCAACAATTTGTTCTGCTCACTAAGGCTGCATTTAGTTCATCAAAAAACAGTAATATTGTGAAATATTATTACAATTTAAAAGAACCATTTTCTATTTGAATATATTTGAAAAAAATGTAAATGTATATGCTTTATATAAACAAATGATCGCCTTGCACGTGGTTCCGCCAAAACCGTACTTTCATTCTAATGTGATGAACATCTAATATGATCAACATTGAAATTGAAAATGAAAACTAAAAGACTTTTAAATCACATGAGCCAATATTTTATTCACAATAGAACATGGATAACAAAACAAATGTTTAAACTGAGAAATGTTACACTTGTATCCACTAAATGAGCTCATTTCAAATTTGATGCCTGCTACAGGTCTCAAAAAAGTTGGGACGGGGGCATGTTTACCATGGTGTAGCATCTCCTCTTCTTTTCAAAACAGTGTGAAATGAGCTCATTTTGTGCATAAAATTGTAAAATTTCTTATGTTATCAATGTTCTATTGTGAATAAAATATTGGCTCATGTGATTTGAAATTCTTTTAGTTTTCATTTTATTCAAATTTAAAAAAACATCCTAACATTTCCAGAATTCGGGTGTAAAAGGATATTTGATTATTAAAGTAGTTTTTAAAGGGGACCTATTATGCCCCTTTTCACAAGATGTAATATAAGTCTCTGGTGTCCCCAGAATGTGTCTGAGAAGTTTCAGCTCAAAATACCCCACAGATCATTTATTATAGCTTGTCAAATTTGCCCCTATTTGGGTGTGATCAAAAACACACTGTTATTGTGTGTGTCCCTTTAAATGCAAATGAGCTGCTGCTACCGGCCCCTTTCCAGAAGAGGGCTGAGCCTTAACAGCTTGTGCTTCGGTTGCTCAACAACAACAAAGCTGGAGAATCTCACGCAGCCAAAATGAGGATTGTCAGTAACGGACAGTTTACACCCAGATGGTGCAACTTACCCACTGACTTGGATCAACTTAACCCTAACCTGGGGTAAATTGAACCAAAGGAACACTTTTTTACAAGAAGCCATATTTTTAGAACCCTTTGTCATAGATGTATTCTAAACATTTAAAATGACAGGAAACATCCTGAAATTACTTTAAATACTTTTATTGTACTTCTACCTCATTTTCCCTTATCTTGAGGACCACATAAATGGCTCATCTTACCCCACTCTTTGCTAGTGTCCCAAATCAGTCAGTTATGAGGTTCTATTTCAGTTAGAAGGTAGACAATGAGAAATAAGGCAGCTTCTGAAGTTTTTTTTTGTCTGAGTGCAGCTTTAGAATCTCAGAGCAGAGATTAGAATCTTTAGAATCTTCAGAATCTCAGAGCAGATGTCAGTGCACGCAGTCATTCTTCAGCGCGATTGGACACAGAAACTAAAAGTGGGCGTGTCCCAGTGATGCTCTCGTGGATATCATCCGGCTCATCTCACTCTGTGTTGCCACAGGCCGCTGGGTGTTACAGTGCATGTTTCCTTTCAGGAGTCTAATACGTCAACATAAGGCAGACAGACAGGCCATCGAGAGGCAAACTTCCTTCAAGGATAAATGACTGTGCTTGTTAATAGGTTTGTGGAAAACAAAAGCTGAGGGTAGTGGGTTCCTAACACACACTCGGTCGTGACAAAGGACTGATGTAGGATGGCGCAAATCAAGACTTTCAAACACTCACCGATTCTTGCAGGACAACAGATTTGTTGCAGCGGGACTAACAACTGTTAGTTGTATGCGGGAGGTATTCCATTGTCGGCCAAAGAGAGCAGTTGTTATTTAGTTAGTTTTTCAATAAAACATATGTGAAACACAGTTCTTAGTTCCCTGTAGTGTTGGGACACAGTGAATGAATTCTTTCAAACTGTGTGTTTCAGTTCTTGGACAGTGCACCCCAAAATGAACATAATTTAAACACTTTTGTGTCATTTTAAACCTTTAAGACTTTCTGTAAGAATGCAAAAAAGGGTATTGTGAAAATGTCTCAGGCGTCTACAGAGGGTCGTTTAAATTATTTATTATTTTTATAATAATATTTATATAATAATTTAAACTGTTATGTTTACCTTTTAGAAAATATGACATGTAAGCTCTGCTCCAGAACCTAGTGAGCTGCCTTACTGTGGAGCATCTTGACTGAAATGGAACCTTAAAAGTGAGTGATTTGGAACACTCCACATATAAGCTGCAGCTCTATGCATCACAGAAATATAACTGCACACATACAGCGCACGACAATAACAGTTGATTTGAATACAGGCAAAGCGAGAGGAACAAAACATAAAGTTCTGAAACGCCCTAGGCGGTGGGGTTCTGAACAAAATCAGCATAACTAATTAACAAACATAACAAATTTTAAAACAAATTTTATTAAATAAAAAATGAAACAATAGAAAATGGAAAATATTTTTCTATTTATGCATCTATGCTGATTATGTCCAAAACTTCACTTTGCCTAGGGTCTTTCCAAACATTTTGAGGGGCACTTTATGACATTACATGAATTTCAGTAATTAAGATTTTATTATTCAATTATTTAAAAAAAAAAAAAAAGTTTTGTTTTTATTTAAAAAATCCATATTTATAACCTTTCCTGGAAATTACCAAATTAAAAACTACACTCTAAAAAATGCTGGGTTAAAAACAACCCAAGTTGGGTTGAAAATGGACAAAGCCAGCGATTGGGTTAAATGTTTGGGCAGTTTTATTTAAAGGTACAATATGTAAGAATTTTGCAGTAAAATATCCAAAATCCACTAGGCTAGTATTATATATTTTGTTCACTTGAGTACTTACAACATCCCAAATGTTTCCAACTATTTGTAAATCGTGAGAAAATTGCAATTTTAACCAAGGCTCCGGGACGTGTGAGGAGTCGCCTGTCAATGGCGTCATACCCGCGTTACCCTCGGTTTCTGGTTTTATTTTGTAGAAACCATGAAAACACCAAAGACGCTTTAATATATTACATGTTTTAATAGACAAGGGAACAACTGTTTTGATATATTTATAGACAGAAAACTAATTATTGTTATATAGCTCAACATGTTTAGTCTTATTGTTTAAATCTAATTTTCTTGATTTTTTGCGAGTACCATGCTTTACCATGCCTCATTTTGTCAAGTAGCTAACATAGCATAATCAGATGCTGCTTTATTTTTAGTAACAGTAATACAGAATTTTCTCCATCATACAATACGTTTTAAAATTAATTGCATGCCATTTATCAACACAAGCCATCCAGCATTTAATATGATATTCTAAAATCGGTCTATCTTACTGCAGTGTGTCTCAAACAAGTGTCTCACAGCAGCCGCCGAGCGAACGCACAGAGTAACGTTATAATATCATTTTCAGCACTCTCAAATGTATCTAATATGATAAACAGAGCAGCGTTACCTCATACTCATGACCGGAAAAGCGGAAGCAGCGCCGGCGACTGTGGCATAATAAAAGTTCCACTGCTCGTGAGGCGTGTGTTGCACAATCGCTCCAGCGGCCTCGTTCAGCTCCACAACACTCGGTCCTGCTCTGCTTCATACTACAATAACGTTAATAATTGCATCCATGAACATGATTTCTGCCTGAGTCCTATCCCTATTCTTTTGCACTGTCCGTTGAGGTGAAGACCACATGTCCCAAGATTCCGCATTCAAACTTGGCGTCATCAAGCTACACCTTTGTTTTGAATAGGCCTCTAGCGACCTCTAGCGGACAGAAAATATTACATATTGCACCTTTAACTCAACTATTGTTTAAAAATTACTATATGGTTGACTTAAAATGAACCCAAAATAGGTTGAAAATTAAAAATCAGACACATAATTACTAGAGGCAACAATAATGAAACGTGAACATTTATTAATAAACTATTTAATAAATGTTTATTATTTAATTATTATTCATTAAACTTATTAATAAATGTTAATTTCCAACATATTTTGGGTTCATTTTAAGCAAGCAATACAGTATTTTTTAAACAATAGTTGAGTTAAATAAAACTGCCCAGCATGTTTGTCAAACATGTAATCCAACCGCTGGGTTAAAACAACCCAAGCACTGGGTTTGTCCATTTTCAACCCAACTTGGGTTGTTTTTAACCCAGCGGTACCTTATATTTCCAGGTTTTCTCTAATCAAGCAGCAGTAAAAAAAAAAAAAATAAACAAACATATTATTTACTTAATATTATAAACAATTATTTGTTTAATATTACAACTTATTAATATTTTAATAAGTATTAAATTATTATTTAAGATTTTTCCTGGAAATTACCATTCAAAAACAACCTCATATTTCCAGGTCTTTCCCTGATCACGGCAGATTGCAGGAATGGACCTCGTTTGAGCAGACGGGATGAAAATGATTATAAATTGGGAGCAGATGGACAAGAAATAAATATCCCGGGTGGCTTCAGGATGAAACTTGCTGGAGTTGGATGGACAAATGCGTCCTGTTGTAGACCTCTACACTCCAGTTTAACTAGTCTGAAGCTGAGAGACTGTGAACTCCTGAGTGTGTCTGATTATAAAGTGCTGTGTGTGTATTTGTGTGGGTTGATGTGTGTTTAAAGAGTCAAGACTTATTCTCCCGGCAGAAGCCAGTGTGTGTGTGCGTGTGCATGATACGTGTCTCAGCCAGACGGAGGAGGGTGTATTTTTAGTTGGGACTACACTCTCTTATAATGAGCACACCCCCACTGCGATCCCGACACCTCGCTGAAACACAGATCACAGTAAGAGAGAGAGAGGGCTACCAAAGGGAATGCTTGATGATAGCAAAAAAGTTCAAAATGACAGACGAAGATACAAGAACAAACAAACCAAAAAAACTCTATAGGATTACTCACATGAATAATAAAAACCAGCATTAGCATTTACCCATATGAATATTTTTAGCACCTCTGTATAAAGTTAACCAACAAATTCCAGGAAAGCCACATTTGTTGCTTATTTCTGCATAAGGCAAGAGTCATTCTCAACGCTGCGAGCAGAGGGAGTAAACTCACTGGTACGACTCAATGACATCGTGATTGATAACCAGCTAAGCTACACAAGGGCGATCATTGATTTTGTGATGAGCTTGTGTGGGTTGAGCACTTGATTGACAAAGAACGGACCTCGTAATTCAGAACTCACCAATGACTAACTGTTGATTTGGTGACCTTCACTTCCTGTGGATTGACGGAGCAGCACACAGACACAAATATAAGTCCATTTCACACTTTCAAAGGGGTCATGACACGAGAAATCTAATTTTCCTTGGTCTTTTGGCATATAAGAGGTCTTTGTATCATTATTACATCCTGCAAGTTCCATAATTTAAAATGTCCTCGTCATCAGTAAAAAAGCATTTATACAATCAAGCTGTAAAAAAGCTTTGTTTGGAACAGAGGTGGCATGTGACGTCACATGGGGCACAATCATTTGCATACGACTGCCTCTGGAGCAAGACAACAACGCCTACTTTTACATCATTGCATCGTTGGCCCCTCCCACTGGTGTTCAGTTGATGAGCAGTGAGTGGATCTGAAGTAGTTGTTTATGATAAGATTGTGATAATAACTAGATTGCGATGCCATGCAGATGTTGTGTTGTTCCTGTCTGTGGAAAAACATCATCTTTGCATAAGCTGCCAATCGGATCCCGATGTCAGAGAAAAACGGATTCAGTTTATTTTTAACGAACGTCCTAGTCACGTCAGCGCTGACTTGTGTGTTTGTACTGTACATTTGAGTACTGTACAGTGACTGTTTTGATAACAAGTCGCAATATAATACTAGCTTTGCCCAAAAACTTTTGCTCAAAGATCAGGAATCAACTTTTCTGGAATCAGCAAACTGTAAATAATGTATTTCATTTTAAAACCAGTAATGACAGTTAAATTCATAATGAATAATCCTAAGATTTTTCCTTCAAAGTACGCTCTCTTTATAATGGCCGAAGCTGTCGATCACGCAGAGCGAGTTTATCTGGACACTTGCCAAAACTCCCGTTATAGTGACGCTCTTACACTACACAATGAGTCTTGTACTGTATTTACAGCGTGTTTGCATTGTTAGTTATGGTGAAAGCTTTTCGTTAGAGTGCAGAAATTGTATTACAATAATGAGATCACTGCATTCACGTGATCAAGAGATCTGCTCAATGCTCATCACTGCAACCTTCCATGTGATGGAATAGATGATCAATAATCAACACGTTTCACGATTCGTTAATCTCGACAGCTGTAAAAGTAAAAATGTGGTAAAAGTATTCTAAAGGATTCCACATGTAATATTAATTTCAATTGTAAAGATGTTAGCCAATCACAGCAGTGGGCATTTACACTGAAGTCTCACAGCAGACACGCCCCTTAAAACAGAGCGTTCAAATCAGAGGGCTAAAATCAGGGTAGAAAATGGCCATTTATTTGATGTAAAAATCATATTAACATTATAAATGCACCTCAGGAAACTTTATAAAATAATTTAAAAAAAAAATCAATTTCATGACACCTTTAAAAGCCTAGTCAACTGAAAAACATCTACTATAATACAATGAAATATTTGGCATTGTAAAACAATTATTTCATCAGAATGCACTCATTTTAACTCTGTAAAGCCTGAAATATGAATCAATCATCTGAAAACTATTTTTAAATGCAACAGCACACTGAAACTATAGACAAAATCTAAGTGCATATGTGTTTGTGTTTTTGTTGTGTAATTGATACATCATGCTTTTATGGCTCATATACAGTAGTATGATATGGAGAAGAGCTCATACTCAGGGAGAAAAAAAATCATCAGAGGCCCAAACTGAGTAAAAACATGCAATTTACTGCAGTTGCTGATATTTATTTGGGCAAAAAGTAAGATGATATTCTGATAGCTTGTGATGTAAATAAAGTTATTTAACAGTATAGCAGAATACTTGTATAAAATACATTTAACTCACTCTATATCTTCCAATATAATGTCTATGTAAATGATGTTTATATAATCAAGTAAACCTAAGTTGCTTTTTAATAATAATATAAAATGTATTCTTAAGTTTACTTCATAAAAATCATCACGTTTACTTGACACTTGTACCATGACCTGAAGGGGGGCGTTTTTACAATTATACTAAAACGCCTTTTACTCGATAAAAAAGAATAATCAATAAGATGACAAAAGGCATATAGTGGATTGTGTACAACAGGTTTTTTCAGCAATGTATTGATCATGTTGACAATTTAGAGGCCTTAGAAATGTGTGTATCAAATTATTCATAGGGTTATGTGTCCAGCAATGGAGAAATAAATTTTTTCTCAAATGGTGCAGTTACAGCATCTATCAGCAGGGGCGAACTGTCAAACACTAACAAATCCCTTATTTTGACACCCATTTAGAAAGCAAATGTTTTAAACAAGCCATTACCTTTTGTCGGTGGGAGGTGTTTCCTTGTTCCCTGGTACCTCCTGTAGATCTGGAAGGTTGGCGAAGTCATCTTGCTCAGCCAATCCGATCGCGAGGGACAGCACAACCATCTTCCCCTCTCTGTCACAAAACAAAGAGGCCGAATCAAACAAGTGATGAGCAGAACCTATTATAAACTAAAGGAAAGCTGGTAAAAAAAAAACTTGAATTTTGACTTTAAGGCTTGTAAGGTAAAAAATGTTCAGTACATTAACTCACATTATGTTACATTATGTTGTAGGGGTGTAACGGTACACAAACATGACGGTTTTTTGCACATTACTATAATATTAAAAGTTACAATTAACAACAGAGCCCAAACTATTAAATTCAGTTGCTATTTATATAATAAACACTCAAATAAAAAAAACATGTAAACTGCACATAAGGCAGGTTTTGCATTAACTTCTAAATCTAATTATAAAATTATTTTTCAAATTTTTTTTTACACCAATTCATTTTTGAAATATCATTTACACAGTTACTGTCATAACTTGTTTTCATGACAAATTTATTTAAACACATGAAGTATTTAAGACATTACTAACAGGTAAAGTAAATATAATGAATATATAAGCTGATATAGTGCATATATTTAGTGAAATGCCTCATTTCTCTAGTGAACTAACATGCTGTGGACACTAAATGACTTGCCTGAGGTAAATGTAATGCTACGTGAGATATTATTCTCAAGCTGTTTTGTTGATGTCTTTCCGCGATTCAAACACTGGTTGAGAGATTACACGTAAACATATCTATGCATAGATCATCTGTTCTTCTTCTTCTGCTCTTTTTCCTGTTGTGGTGGTTAGCAAACAGCGTTGCATTACCGTGTGCGCCCCCTTCTGGATTGGAGTGTTAATCGCCTGTGACTGACTGTATTCATCGTCTGACTGTATGCACCGAACTGTGACACCCGTACATTGGCGGTTCGGGGCGAATACATGTACCGTTACATCCCTACTATGTTAGCATAATATCAATCAATCAATCAATCTTGAGCAGCAAATCATCATATTAGAATGATTTCTGAAGGATCATGTGACACTGAAGACTGGAGTAATGATGCTGAAAATTCAGCTTTGCATCACAGAAATAAATTACATTTTAAAATATATTCAAATATAAAAATATATATAAAAAAACTTATTTTAAATTGTAATAATTTCACAATATTGCTGTTTTTATTTATTTATTTATTTATTTTCTACTCTCCAATGAATTTGTCATTCATAAACGAGTTCTCTATAGTATTTTTGATTTCTTCTTCAAGACTGAAAGAGTCTGGAATCAAATCTTAGAGATTTTAACATGAACTTAAACTTTACAGTTATCTGAGATCCTCAGTCCACATTTACTTTAACACTCTATTGCTATAAAATGCAAGTAACTTTAAACACCATTATGTCTCATATTATGCCAAAGCTATTTTGTAGGAAAGAAAAATCACAAATGATTCTGCAATTAGATTAACTGGAGACTGGAGAGCAGATGGAGAACTTCAGTCGAGAGCTCTACAACGTCTCAAACTGTGCTCTGATTTGTCAAAGATGCAAATGCAAATGCAAATGCAAAAAAAAAAAAAGAGAGATCTATGTAAGATTCTTTGGAGAGACCTCTGAAACAAAGTTGACACCAATATGAAACATAACTGAGAACTCCATTAAATTTCCTGAACTATGAAAGAGCAGCCTCTGAGAAATTCATTATCCTGTAGGATTCCTCCATGTTTCTCTCTAACTACAAATTTCCCCCCTTCTCTCACACTCCATTAATCAACAGGTTTTATAATGATTTTCGCTCATAAAGGAATCGGCAGACCGGCATGTAAAACGTGCTTTGCTGGGGGCTACGACAGAATCAGTGTTACGCAGGAGCGCGTTAAGCCCACACACACTCGTTTATCGATTACGTGAGTCTAAAACATCACCCTTACAAGGGCTGTAAATGGCCTTCACAAGAGGCTTCAGCTCAAATTCACAGCAGGGTCCTAAAGGGAGACTCGTGTCTCCTCTCTGACAGAGAGCGGCAGGAGCGGTCAGGGTCGTGTTGAGCACGGCACACAGAATGCTCTTGGTAAACATAAATAAAAATGAAGATGCATGTAAATTTTTATAAACTTTTCACATGTACACAATTTCCCACGAAAACCATCCCAACAGGTCTAAAATATAAACACTTATAATAGGCTTACCATAGTGAATCAGGGTAAGACAAAAACACACTTTGCAAGAAGGACTGATGATGCATTGACTTATTAATTAAATTTTGGAAATTTTGAACAAACAAAAAAAAAGTTATATAGTGTACTGTAAAAATATGAATGGAAAGATTCCCCTTTGTCTCTATTCACAGAATCTGTTTACCATTCATTTGATATTGTGTTTGTTTAAATCAATAAAGCGCAGCACTGCTATAGTCCACTAGAGTAAAACTCATAAGCCCAGAGCTTCACGGTTCCAGCGCTACAGCACAAATCACACACGTCTCCGGAACAGGCAGGAGCTTAATTGCCTGTCAGACAATCATGGTATCAGGGAATTAGAGCTGGAGCCGGTTACAGTTACACAATCCTGTAAAGTGAAAGATTATTGCCAGTGTGCTAAAGGATATTAACTGTGCTGGAGATTAAAATTGAAACTTGTGGCACACAAATATTACATCAACACGTCTCACGCATTTACACTAAGAGACAAGAGTTTGGACACACCCATCCATATTCATTTTATTACCATTTTCAATGTTTTTAGGATAAGAGTCACCAAGTCATCAAAACTATTAGAATATACAAATGGAAGTACAGAAATGATGAAGAGAGCAAAAAATGTTATGCAAATTAAAACTTTTATATTTGGGCTTCTTATTTGTCTAGACTACATCTCTGCTCACAAATAAATTAAAATAAAATAAAAATGAATTCATGCACAATTTCTTCTAAATAGGCAAAAACCTTTACATCAAAATGCTTTTAAGATCACAAGAAACATAAATTTACTTAAGTGTATCCAAACTTTCAACTTTGGAGATTAAAATTGAAACTTGTGGCACACATATTTATCGAAGTTAGAAAGTTAGATCTACATGCCTCACGCCTTTACCGGTCAAGAGTTTGGACACACCCACCCATATTCATATTTATTACTATTTTCAACATTTTAGGATAATAGTAAAGTCAAAACTATTAAAGGCACAATACGTAAGATTTTTTGGATTAAAATATCCAAAAACCATTAGAACAGTGTTATATATTTTTTTTGTACTTACATTATCCCAAATGTTTCCAAGAATGTTTAAATCCAGAGAAATAAGCCATTTTAACCAGGACACAGACCATGTCCGTGCGTCACCTATCAATGACATCATACCCGCGTTACCCTCGATTTTATTTTGCAGAAACCATGGAAACACCAAAGATGCTTTAATATATTATTTGTTTTATTCGACAGGTGAGCAACTGTTTGGATACATTCATCGACAGAGAACTTATCATGCTATATAGCTCAACACAGTAAGTCTTATTGTTTAAATCTCGTTTTCTTGATTTAACGCGAGTACCATGTTTTCCATGACTAATATCGATCTAGCTTACTGCAGTGTGCAACAAGTGTCTCATAGCAGCCGCCGAGCGAACACAGAGTATCATTATAACAACTTTGAACACACAAATGTATCTAATATGATAAACAGAGCTGCTTTACCCCACATACGCTTGACTGGAAAAAGCGGAAGTGGCGACTGCGGCATAATAAAAGTCCCTCTGCTCTCGAAACGTGTGTCGCTCGTCTCTCATTAGCAATTGCTCCAGCGGCCTCATTCAACTCTCACAGCACTTGGCCCTGTTCTGCTTCATCCTCTGAGTCCCATCCTGATTCTTTTCCACCGGCTGTAGACGAAATCAAGGAGTCATCAAGCTATGCCTTTGCTTTGAATAAGCGACCTCTAGTGGCGAAAATGTACATAGTGTGCCTTTAAGACTATACAAACTGAAGTATAAGAATAATGAAGAGACCAAAACAAATAAAACTCTCTTATATTTGGGCTTCTTATTTGTCTAGACTACAGCTCTGCTCACAAAATAAAATAAAATAAAATAAAAATTTTCTATGACCAACTGGAAATCATACTGGTTTCTTTAGACTTGGTGTGAACCGTCTCTCTCTCTCTCTCTTCACTTCTCTATGACAGTTAATCATGGTAGTAATGATGGTGAGGACAGGCGATCAATGTTGTGTAGAGTTGATCTGCCAGCAGAGAACACATACTGACTTCTAAACCATTGACCACACACACACACAGACACACACAGACACACACAAGCACTTATAGGGATTGTAAGCTGCTAAATGACCTTGGTACAGATACAAACAGGCTTGTGTGTAAGATTGCAGATGCACACACACACACACACAGAATTGAATTTGTAAACACACAGTTAATAGAAAAGCAGTTACTTCTTTACTCCTGTCTTTCATTCATTCTTCTCTGTATTCACATCACTCAATGGGTTTCATGAAAGATATTGGATATTTGATTTAGCCTTAGTTGTTCAGACGTGAATTTCTTGGCTTTGCATGGGTTCAGCCCTTCTAACAATACAGTGTTGACTGCACCACTATTCCACAGCGCCAAAGAAATTATAACTTGATTTATTTATTTTTTGACTTACACAGCCTGTATTGAATGCGATGAGACAGAAAGACTGGGCACTTCAAAATATTACAAAGAAACAATTTGTCTGTCTATTCTCTGGTCAAATTCTTGAACAAATCACTCTTATGAGCCGCTTCTTTTAATGAACCGCTCAAAAAGTCTCACAAATTTCAATCAGTCTAACAAATTACTTGTCTATTACTGAATAAACATCCAACTCATTGACTGAATGTTTATATGATAATAATTAAAGGCGAAGTGTGTAATGTCTGAATCAATAGCTGAAAATACGACCGGTCTGCCATTGGTCGGCCAAACCAGTGTTATTATTGCTAACTAAAACTATTAAAAATACATTTTTTAATTGAAATAAAGCTGAAATGAAATGAAACTGAAAACTGAAATAAAATAAGTTGAAGTACTAAAATTACTAAAACTAAAATAAAGCTAAAAAAGAACTTTAAAAAGATAATAAGAATGACAAAAGCACATAATAAAATTAATAAAATTTAAAATAAAAAAAGGAAAACTGAACATATAAAAATAAAAGCTCATTAAAAATATAAATAATTACTGTAATACTTTAAAAATAATACTAAAATAAAATATTAATACTGTAAATAAATACTGATTAATTTTATTACTTAATTAGCATATGTATACTTAATTCAATAAACAATTAATTGATAGGCAACTTTTATATCTACAACATCACACACTTTTAAAGATACACCTTCACAACAGTAATTAAAAAAAACATTCAACTTGCATTGTTATTTATAGATTAGATTCCTGAATAATCACTTCATTAGATTCAGTCACTGTGTTTGAACAGCTAGTCAACTCAGACGAGGATAAACACACATCGATTATGTAAAGAGGTTCCCTCCTCTACGACACAGTGTCCTCTTAAAGATAAAGATAGACACAGTTGAATAATCCACATCCTCTGGCTCTTCTTCTACCCTGCGGTGTACAGGTGACAGGTGTAGAGCCATGAAGAAGAAGCTCAAACCAAACAGATGGGCAAACAGAGAGAGAGACAGAAGGGCGCAGAGAGAGACAGGACGCAATCAAGCATGAGTAAAGCGACAGAGCACGACGAGAAACAAAGTGCTGGGCAGGCATGAGCAAGCAATAGTGCGTAAGAGAAGTCATGAATCAAGCATGACCAAGTGACAGAGCGTGATCAGATGGGACACAGTCCTGCTCAAAAGACACACATGTGGTGCGTTTTGGATCCTGGTGTCTTCGTAACTAGCATAACCAACACAAGGGAGAATTTTAATCAGAAGTTTGGCTATTCTGGCTCACCAGACAGAACTAAACCATCATCTAAATGTACGCTGGTTTAAACTGGATTTTCAGCAGATTAAACACGGCTAGATCCAGTGATATGAGGGTACCCTGGACATGAATATTACAAGGATTTGCTTGGGGGCAAAAACATCAATCATATTCAGCATTCATTAGAAATGGAGAAGTTACTATGGAAGCATTAATAAAGTGTGTGGTGTAGCAACCCACAGTTCATCAGACAGACGTGAAGAGTACAGAATAAAATGAGAGTGAAGATGGTGAATATTCACACAAACAGCATCACATGCATGGGCTCCAGAAACAAGACTATTAGGGGCCCCCTAAACCATTTGGATGTGAGTAAAGCATTTCTATCTAAAAAAACATTAATATAATGAATACTAATACAACAACCAACACAATACTATATTTTTATATTCTTGCTATATCTGTGACCGTTTTGCACAATATCCAGAGCCTTATACAATTCAGAGAATCAAAAAACGCATGGACTCCACTAGACCCCTGAAGGTGTGCTGTGGTATCTGGCACCAAGATGTTAGCAGCAGATCCTTTAAGTCCTGTAAGTTGTGAGGTGGAGCCTCCATGGATCGGACTTGTTTGTTCAGCACATCCCACAGATGCTCGATTGGATTGAGATCTGGGGAATTTGGAGGCCAAGTCAACACCTCAGACTCGTTGTTGTGCTCCTCAGACCATTCCTGAAGCATTTTTGCTTTGTGGCAGGACGCATTATCCTGCTGAAAGAGGCCAGGGAATACCGTTTCCATGAAAGGGTGTACATGGTCTGCAACAATGCTTATGTAGGTGGTTAGTGTCAAAGTAACATCCACATGGATGGCAGGACCCAAGGTTTCCCAGCAGAACATTGCCCAAAGCATCACACTGCCTCCGCCGGCTTGCCTTCTTCCCATAGTGCATCCTGGTGCCATGTGTTCCCCAGGTAAGCGATGCACACGCACCCGGCCATCCACGTGATGTAAAAGAAAATGTGATTCATCAGACCAAGCCACCTTCTTCCATTGCTCCGTGGTCCAGATCTGATGCTCACGTGCCCACTGTTGGCGCTTTCGGCTGTGGACAGGGGTCAGCATGGGCACCCTGACTGGTCTGCAGCTATGCAGCTCCATACGCAACAAACTGTGATGCTCTGTGTATTCTGACACCTTTCTATCAGAACCAGCATTAACTTCTTGAGCAATTTGAGCTACAGTAGCTCGTCTGTTGGATCGGACCACACGGACCACCTCTTTCATTACAGATTAAACGTGAAGCGTGTAACTTATACTTTCACCATTCCGAGTTTAGTGTGTAGCTCAGGGGCCATTTACACAACATCATTTTAAATTAAAATACTGAAAACTTTTTATGCTTTTTTCTGTTCATTTACACATCAAAGGCGTTTTAGGGGTCTGAAAACGCAAACTTTTGAAAACAGGTTTCAAAGTGCAAGTTTTTGAAAACTATACTGTTATTGTCTCCATGTAAATTACAAAAACGTGGATCTATGCAAACAGTGAGGGCATGCACATGCGTATTATGTGTTCAGTCTCTAGGCATGCACGTTTGTCGCGAGTGCTCTTTAAAAGATTGCGTATGTGCGCAGGTGCGTATTCTTTCTTTGTAAAGTGACATCGCCAACTACTGGCCTGGCAGCATAATACAGCATTTTTAGTCGTTTTGCGGATCTGTATGAATGGGAATCTTTTTGATAACCTGTACAAAGAAAAAACGTTCCCATTTTTAGTACATTGTTGTCGTGTAAACATACCCTCAGTTTGTTTCAGTTTGTTTGAAAGCTCTCATTATAATTGTGATTCCATTTAATGCCACTAGTGGCGCTCCAAGTGGCTTCAACTTTAACCTGTTAACTGTCAACCCCCTTTTTGAGCATAGGTAGATCTGATCTAAAATGATTGTAGTTCATAAATGCTTTGGAATACAGACCTAGGGTTGGTTTCTCTTTAAAGAAGACACTCAACAGATTATTGCAAATGTAAAAGCTTCAAAAAATGAAAGTATAAAATGGTTACGTTTACTGTAAAGCAAATGTACTGAACTAAGCATTTTTTATTTTATACAAAATGTATATTGTACAAAATAATTTGGACTCCAAAATTGCTAGAAAATCAAAGCCACTTGTCTAATCAAGTTGTGTTCCAAATTTGAAGTTGATATCACAAAAACTGGGCCCGCTAAAAGCTTTTGAAGTACCATTTCCTTGGTAATGCAATGTCCAATTTCACAACGGTTTTCATAAGATGAATTTTGAGCAATTAAGATTTCGAATAATTGCTAAAATATGTGATAGAAAAAAATGCAATGAATAAATCGCTACTGAGACAATGACAGCTAACGTTAAGTTCAATATCGGTAAGAAAAGAATTTAAAAAATGATTAGATTGGTATTTGATACTCACAGGAATGACTTGACATCCATGCCTCTGGTCCGGATCTGTCCCATCACGTGGTCCCAGCTTCCAGGATTGGACCGCGATCGTGCCCCTCCACCCGACCTGTAGCGGGACGCCCCTGCCCCAGCCGGGCTACCACGCACCCCCCGCGGGCCCCCCCGGTGGCCCCCACCCCCGGGCCCGGTGTGCAGTTGGCCCAGACTCTGGGAGGTGGCTGGGGGGTCGTTGGGGCCTGGCGGGGGCTGGTGGGTTAGGGGCTGCTGGAGGCTTTGCTGCCTGACCAGGGGCCTGGGGCGGGCTGCTGAGGACGGGATATGCTCCAAAGTGGAGGTGGTGGAAAGAGAGGGGTCCCCAAAACTGGCACCAAATAATAAGAAAGGGGCCAAGTTGTGGGGCGAGACGAAGACGAGAAACAGGGACAGAAAGGAAGTCACAAGATAAAGGAAAGAGAAGGTAGACACGATTAATGAAGACCAAAGAGACCGAAGAGGACAAGGGAGAGGAAGCCAGACATGAAAAGACGACAGAATGAGGAAGAGTGTTGGGACACAGAAGAAAAACAAATGAGACCATTGAGTTGAGGGAGGGAGGGAGGGAGGGAAGGGTAAGAGAACGTGAAGGAACAGACATTTTGAGGCGTCCATTGGGGGGACAAAGGCACAATGAGGGAATGAGGGAAGAAAAAGAAAGCAAAGTTAGGCAGCAACATTAGCAAAATGTGCAACATTCACTTACACGCACATTCACCCTTTTTCCACCGACAGGATGACGGTGCTGGTACCAGAGCCAGTGGCCAATCAGGAACTATTTTTACCACAGAAAACTGTTCAATTTATTTGTTGCATAACTAAATTACATACTGTACTTCATACAGTATGTCATAAAGGCAGTGGGTCTCATTCACTAATAATTGCACACACTATTCGTATTTATATGCATGTTTGAATTTCTCACAAAAACTTTCCGCCCAATTCACAACACTTACATACGCTCATGAATTTGTTCTTAACCTCCTTCTAATGTTGATGAATTCGGAGTATTCTAAATGAGCGACCGCGTGCCTGAGGTAGGTAATTTCCATAAAACACACCCACACCATGTCCATATAAGGGCATTCCGTACACCATGTCCATATAAGGGTATTCCGAACACCATGTTCATATAAGGGCATTCCACACACCTTGTCCATATAAGGGCATTCCAAACACGTTCTCGCCTGAGAGCACGCGCAGTGTGATCTTCTAGCAATGCCAAGAGTGCCGTTCTCATACAAGTTAAAACGCAATAAACACCTTTTATACAGACATTACTGACCTCCGATTAGCCAGCTGTACATACGCATATCTGCGTCTTTATGCAGAGCTAACTTGAAACTTCAGCTATAACGCTATATTACTTTTTTTACTGATAGCCTATATTTAAGATCTATATAAGTTTAAAATTGCATGGTAACGTATATGAGGCCACCAAGAGTATGTGATTTTTGCGTACGAGTGGTTTCAGTTGTTCTTACATTTTTTCGTAAATTTAGAATAAATTTTAGAATGAAAGTTATTAATGAATCACAATTTGTTCGTGAAAACGTTCATATACAGATCATGCATAAATTTGTGCATACGCATGCTTAGTAAATGAGACCCATTAAATTTGGATTTAAAAATTTGTTGTGAACAAAAACCACAATAAAGTCCAAGAGGGATAGGATCTTGTGCCACATCGGCTCTGTTGTCAAGATTCACAGTTCCTCCGGGACGAGCACCTGCACCATTTCAATGGAAAAGGGGTAACTGTTTCTCTTGTGGCATGACCTGACGAAGGAGTATGTCTTGTAGACCCAACTTCCTCCCGCTAAAGTTCTCTCTACATCTACTTAGTTTCTATGTCTTCAATATTTCAATTCAATTATCATTTCTATCCATTCAACCCTTCCCAGCAGCTTCCTTTGCTCTGCATCATGTCTGATTAGTGTAAAGTCTCATTGAGCTGTTCTGTTGGATGCTAAGGATTTACTGCACTAGGGTGAAGTGCCACACACCCCTATCAAGGTCCCAGTGCTGTAATTCTCACACGGCACTCAAGAGAGGCGTCCCCACTGAGAGTATTTGTGAAGGGACTGAATGTCAGCAATAACTCAAACTCTGCCACTACGCTTTTTATACAAGTGTCAAGGTTGCAAAAGGAACAACGGCACATTAATGGACATGAATTCATGTAGATGAGTTAAATGAAGGAGTTACTACCGTGATTGAGTTTTGAATGTTACAATGGAAAGCTAGTATGATTATTAGAGTTGGTGAGTAGGCATTTCTGACTATAGGGCATGACATGATTTTGCCAAGTAGGACGTATTCCTGGATCAACATCCTTGGTCATTCTCTGTCAAACTATAAAAATAGTTTTCATACAATCTGCTTATACCCCAGTGACGATTATATGTAGGGGTGGGGTTAGCTTCATGCTTACTTTTTTCTGAAAATCATATGTTTTCATGTGAAATTCATACAAACATGTCTACCACCAGGTGGCAAGTTTTCCTGTGAGATCTGTTTGAACCATAACCATAACTCTAAGTAAAGGCCCAAAACCAGCCCGTCCAGGCCCTTTCACATGACTCATGTCAAACTTCCCCAATGCATTATGAACCGAAGCCACATTGTGTGCAAGTGACAATCAAATTTCAAACTATTTCTGCAATGACTTTTGAAGTGCAGCCAATGATTACCAGGCAGTTTGCATGATAAGTCATTGGCGACGCCAATACAAATATTACAAAACAGAAACGTTGAGTTGCACAACACAACTGAGGACTGAAAAATAAGGATTATTTATGCTGTAGTTATAATTTTTACTTTCCCTGCCATAAAACAATAGTCAATATTGATTTTTAGCAATGCATTTTTATATTAACTATAAAATGTTGGATTTCCATTACATTTTTTTCTTTGACATAAATATAGCTGTAAGCAGCAATTAATGGGGTTCAAGTGCTTTAAGTCCTTTAAGCACGTGTAAAAAGGTATTGTTTTATTTAGCAAGCCTGTAACCACCTAGATCATAGATGGAAAAGACCATTTACAGCCAAAACAAGCAATTTACTAAGGAAATATACATTTTAAAGCTTTTTAACAGTTATCAAGGTTGAGCCAAAAACCTAGGACTAGTTTGTGAAAGTAGGTTTTTGAAATAATCTCTAATGTTTAACAAACAAATCGATAGACAGCGGCGGTCCTAGAGGCAAAGTTGCTTCGAATGAGGAGTTCTACCATATGGTATGAAGGTCGTGGGCATGTGCGAAAAAAACATTGCGTGATATACAATCCTTTACACACATGAAAAATGCAAAGGCGCCCCCTGGTGGCCAATTTTTTTTAAATTTCTCACAGGCCTCTAGGACTGTGAGTCAAACAGGCCCAGCGAGTTTTGTTCCAATCGGCCTCCGTTAACCTTGGCTCACAGCTGCTCGAAATTCATTGGCCGACAGTGGCGGTGTTTTTGAGATATGCGAATGTACTCATAGACAATCATTGCACCTCGGACAAGGACACCGCATGCCAGTTTTCAAGTCAATCGGACTGACTGTTGCGTAGCTATAGCCGTTTTTTTGCGACCACAGAATGAGCTCTTACATAGTTGTACCAAGTTTGGTAAAATTATCTCATTCCATTCAAGAGGGATAGCTGTTTTAGTAAAAGTGGCTATCATTTTGGCATCCCATCGTTGACGTGAATCAAAATTTCAGCATTTTCCGATAATTATTGACGGATCGGGCGAAAAACCTAAGACTAGTTCGCAAAAGTAGGTTTTTCCAAAAATCCAAAATACCCAAAAATTCGTCAGGGTGACGATCAAATCCAAGACATGTTTTGTTCATCTTGAGCCGAGGATTACAACATACGACACTTGAGCATGTGACGAACGGTTTAGAAGTTATGAGCCATTACGTACTTTTGATCACTGTAGCGCACTCATCAGGCCAATTGGGGCAAGCCTTAGTGACATTATAGATGGGTTGGGTACTACCATCCCTAAAAGTTTCATGTCTCTATGACTTACGGTTTGATCTGCCCGATCACTTAAGGGAGAATGCTGATGCTTGGAAATTCTAGCAATTACAATATTTCAGGGCTACGAGCTTGAACCCATAATTACAGTTCCATAAATTCATAACCTTTGCTGGAAAACAAGGACATATGATGGAAAATATTACTGGCTGATCTGTAGTGTTCAGCACCTTCATACTGATGCTTCCAAGACAAACTTTACAATTATCTTATTAACAAATCAGAAGAATTGGTTGATATAGAGACTGATAGTAAAGTAGCACAACCTGGACGTCACAACGCTTGTTTTGAGAGTTGAACTGAAGCCCTGAAGTGAATCATGTGAAAGTGTCACGCTAAAATCTGATTGACTGATAGAAATTCAAGCTCTGACAAGGAAGTTGGTCCATGAACAAGTCCTATTTTAAATCACATTATAATGCCACAAGCATGTTGCGACGGCACTCGTTTCACACATGATCTTTAGATATACATACATATATACACAGTATACTGTATATGCATGTTTGTAATGCGGTATATCACCCTGCACTTACACCCATTATGCAGCTTGAGCTGTCATTAAGGAACTTACATTCCCCATCTACTCGTTTTCTCATCTCTGCTTCAGTTCTGTGTGTTATAAATAGGTTTAGAAAGCAAGGAAGAAAAAAGTGTGTGGGGGTTGCGGACTCAGTCGAAACAATGATCAAAGCGAGAAAACACAGAAGCAAAAGAAAGCGTCAAAGAATGAAAAAATACAGCTCCCCAAAAGAAAGTATTGCTGTTTTAGAGGGGGAAAAAAGAAAGGTTTTTCTTGTTGGATTCATCTAGCCTCTAGCCCTTGCCAGACATGAATACTGTGTGAAATTCAACATTAAAGTACAACCGCTTTGTTAAAGACCGGGCTCGAAAAACCAATTTTAGGCAATTTTAGGCCAGTACTTCCTCAGATGAACTTTAAATATTCAGTGGCTAACTGAGAAACTGCACATCACATTACTAAAGCTTCTGTCACATCCTCTGTAACGCAGGAGCAATTTCATATTGGAAAGTTATAAAGGATCTATCCTCTCATGGCTAAAACTAAGTTTAATAAATCAATGTACTTGCTAGTCTCACCTTAAAGGAGTAGTTCAATAAAAAAAAAAAGAAAGAAAAGAAAATACTGTCATTTTTTTAATCCAGTTTTATTATAAGGAAAACAGTGGCTAAAATAAAATAAAATAAAATAATAAAATAAAATAAAATAATAAAATAAAATAAAATAAAATAAAATAAAATAAAATAAAATAAAATAAAATAAAATAAAATAAAATAAAATAAAATAAAATAAAATAAAATAAAATAAAATAAAATAAAATAAAATAAAATAAAACAAAACAATACAATACAATACAATACCTATTGGGTCCAAGAAAGAAAGCAAGCCAAACAGTATGGAACAACATGAAGGTGATTAAACAATTTTAATTTTTGTGTGAACTATTCCTTTAACTGTCCTCTTTCACTGTACTAAATATTTGATTAGTGAGGAAATATCTAACCTCTGTTGTCAAGAAAATTCATTCTCAGGACGACTCTTAAAGCAATCCTGTCAAACACTGACATTCACATCTGCACTCATCCAAACATGGGTTGAAGGAGTAGTGTTGATGATTCAGACTCCTCCAGCAAATCCGTAAGCTTTAGCAGAAACCTGTAGTTTCTTGTTATTACAGACGCCAGGTGATAGAAACACTGATGGAGAACGTGTCTATAAGATGGCAAGAGGAGCAGTAGAAAGATATGAGAGGAAGGGTCGCAACTCTAGAAACCAATTATAGGTCGAAGTTGGGAGTGGACGGAAACATGAAATGAGAGAAAGAACTTTGTAGGGCTGAAAGAGACGTGACTAAACAGAAAAAACAAAAAGTCATTAATCAGTGGAACAAAATGTTCTACATTACAGGTGTCTCCATTTTGAAAATCTTGGTGATGTGAGGCTGTTTGATCACACAATGAAGCCCACGTGACGTCACATTAGGTCTGGGCGAGATGATATTAATGGTGATTATGCGGCTGATCAAATTAAGCAACATTGTGAACATGATGTTGTTTTAATGTGCTTTTAATTACAATATTTGCTAAAGGAATGTTTAGAAATCTAAAACTGATACTTCCTACTTGCCCACTAAAGCAAAATATATGAATAACCATTTTAAAACATAAAACTTAAAACATAATTTCCTTTATGAACGTGCTATCTTTTATCCAACAAAACCCCCAGTCAGCTTGCACTGAAAACGTTCATTATATAGAATAGTCACCAATCAATTAGTGCTACACATTTTAAAATACTTGAAAGCTACGATTGACAATTTAATGTAATAAATGTCATCATTCAGGGGCCGTTCACACAGCTCAGCAAGAGTAAGAGGAGCGTGATGCAAATGAACAGAAAGCATGTCTATAGGCGCATCTTTCATACACTGTCACAATACGAATCATTATACATATAGAAATGTAATCATCACAACCCCAAATTCATCTGATTGGTCCATTATTTTAAAACTGACATGTGAGTCAAACATGAAACAATTTTAATAGTGTGTGACACTGAAAAAAGACCTTTTGTAATGATGTTTACATAAACAAACAGCGATTATTACTATTATTACTTTATATTATTGTACTATTGATGCTTTCCGAAAGTCAGTGCAACCAATTAACAGTACCTTGGGTTTATTCCATATATTTGCTAGATCATTCCTTCAAATAAATTTACCTACTATTCTAAACTTAATTTAACAAAAATTCTGTAGTTATTTATTAATATACACGACCATTCAAAAGTTTGGGGTCAGTACGATTTTTTTTTAAAGAAATTAATACTTGTATTCAGCAAGGACACATTAAATTGACCAAAAGTGACAGTAAAGACATTTATAATGTTACAAAAGATTTCTATTTCAAATGCATGTTAATCTTTTGAACTTTCTATTTATAAAGGAATCCTGAAAACAATTAGCACACAACTGTTTACAACATTGAAAATAATAATAAATGTTTCTTGAGCAGCAAATCATCATATTAGTATGATTTCTGAAGGATCATGTGACACTGAAAATTCAGCTTTGATCACAGGAATAAATTACATTTTACAATATATTCACATAGAAAACAGGTATTTTAAATTGTAAAAGAATTTCACAATATTACTGTTTTACTGTATTTTGATCCAATAAATAGTCTTGGTGAGCAGAAGAAACATCTTTTAAAAACATCTTACTGACCTCAAACTTTTGAACGGTCGTGTACAACACGTGAGAGCCAATGACATTTCATTAAACCTGGTGAAATATGTCTACTAATCTTAAAGGCCCACTGAAGTGCCTTGAAACGCGCAGCATTATTCAATGCGTTGATGTAATTTCCACTGAAACAGGAAGACAGGGTGGGACATATCGAACAGCTCCTCCCCTTTTTTTAAAACAGCCAGTAGTGTTTTGTTTATATCATAGCTTGTCCAGAGCTGTTGAGCTCCGTAAAGCCTCAGTTCCTTCTCCATATCGCTTTAAAATACAGCATTCTGTGCAGAATTCAAATGGGTTTGATACGTTTTGTGGTCATATGATCCGCTCTGTGCTCTTTTGTTTCTGGACCGGAGCAGACTGTGTGCATGCTGTGGCGGTTTGCGTGACCAGACTTCATTCGCCTCAATGGAAAGCATATTTACACCGTATGGATCGTTCCCTATCCCTTTATAGTGCACTATGTGACATTCACCATCTAGAAAATTGTAAATGTTTTAAAAGTGACTGATTTCAGCCACAGCTTCAACGTCTGTTTATAATGTAGGGGGCGGGACGCTTCAGATTCTAGAGAGCATTTGATTGGACAGAAAATCTGATGAGAAGCTGAAGTGCAGAGTGATGTCATCAAAACCCATCAACATTTAACTAAACCATTATGCTGTGCACAACCACTTGATTTCTTGCCCTAAACTTCTTAAAAGGAAAAAAAGTCATCCTCTGACACTCACTTGTTGGGTCTCAAGCTGCCGGAGTGCAGGTGGCTCTGGACAGTTTGCCACCTCCCGGACTTGCTGGTCCCTGCGCCTATGCAGCTGTCACTGCGACTGGGACCCCCCACTGCCCCCCCACCCACCCCTCCCTTCTCCAGCGATCCACTGAAAAAGGGAGAAGAGAGATAAGGAGATATGCAAGAACAGAAACGACACGAGAGTTTGAAGAAGAATGAAAGATTCAGACAGAAGGAAAAGAGGCACAGATTGTTCAGAACCCTTCAGGCAGAGCAATAAGGAGCAGCGGTAGAAAACAATCCTGCTCGAGCCCCAGCTGTAAACCAAGCAGGTGTAACGGGAACATAGACGGTGCGGGGCACGAGGGGGCAGACGCTCGGGTGCTGGGAGAGCAAGCAGATGGGTCTGATTTACAGGGAACGTGGGCGGACAGTAAGAGGAAGGCAGGTGCTGTTGGAATTGTTGTATCCTATTTGTTTGCTATGTCACACACTTAAGAAAAGTAATATTGATGTATAGACTGTCCTGCAAGAAGCCCATCACACACAGCAAGACCTTGATTAAAAGATCTATTTTTCTTGGTCTGACAGAAAATCAAAAAATAATGTATGCCTCGGTGCTACATATATGGCTGCACCATTTGGCCCTGAGTCATTATTAAACAGCTTAAGGCTACACTTTAATTCATTAAGAATATAGTTATAAGTATTTTAGCTGTTTACAAACACTAAAAATGAACACGTAAAATACAGCTGCCAAATAACCGCAAGAGGCAATCCTACTATAGTAAACACCTTTTTAGCAACATCCAGAATTTAGTGAATTGGACTAGTGGGCCTACTGAATATTAATTTATGACTCTCTATGTAATTAAGATTCATGAGCAAGGATAAAAAGTTTTATAATTGTGTCATCCCTCAATATTACTGTGTGAAATTTTAATTATTTATTATTTTATTCAATTAAATATTCAAGTGCACTGCCCTATAGAAATGCTTAAACCAGCCTAAGCTAGTTTGCTGGTCATCTCTCACATCTCTGACAGCGAGTCGACACACAAACCCTCCTCCCCTCACTCACTAGTTTCATTTGCTCCGGGTGAATATTGTTGGTGTTACAGGGCTTGAATTTCAGCGTGGGATTGCTCATAATTTTACTCATTCGCAGATTTTGTGCTCACGCACACATAAAGCCGCCTCTCAGTACTAAATTGAGTTCTTTTTCGCTGCTTTTTGCACTTAAACAGTCAAATACACACAAAATAATGTCAAAATGCCGGTCTTGGTGAGTATTCACGTAAGCACAGTCAGTTATGTTTTAAGTGAACATAAACAGTTGAGAAAGAAAACGCATGTGTAACAGTATAATGGATCCGTGCATCAGGTCTTAAAGTGACAGCAGCCTAATATACCTGCTGACAAATTATGAGATAATATTAAAAATATCTATATGGCGGTTTTTCCCCATGGTATCGATGTCATAATTGTGGCCAGTGAAAATGCTGAGTGGCTAGTAACTTTGGAAAACCACTAAACACAGTGGCTGTGAGCAAAAAGTTACAGTTTTTTACAATCGCTAGGACACATTTCTCAATACTTAGGTTACTTTTTGAAAACTCTTCACACAGTTCTCCTAACCAACTTTCATCTTGGCACAGAGGTTAACTTCACATTCAAAATGCACTAAATCTACCAAAACACTTCATACATGTCTCAAATCAACTCATTCTTCCAGAACACTAGCAAAGGTTTTCACTGAGCAAACACACTTTGTCACTCATAAAACATCGACCTAAAAACACTAACATCAGTTAGCATTATACAATGTTTTCTTTTTTTACATTTCTTTACAAAACAAGAATGACACTCTCTACTGCTTATATTTCACTGCAGTTTATGTTACATGGTCCATGTTTACATTACAGAACAAAATTATTCCTAAGTTTCCCCTTTTGAATTGATGGTAATGAAACTGAAAGACTAATGCTTGTGTAGGTGTTCAGTTTCATCTAATTGTTTTGATAGTATTTGATTTTTTAGATTCAGAATATATTTCATAACTATATTACTGTAGAAATGTAGCAAATTTCTGTCTTATTCAGTTTTGTATTATGTTATTGTTTTGAACTTAAGTTTAACAGTTTTGAAAACAGTATGTAAGCATGTGCAAATTGGCCTGTACGTACAAAGAGTTTTGGCAGTTGTTGTGTCTGAGTGAGAAAATAATTCATGAAATTTGAGAGATGTAGTCATTGAATGCATTTTGTGCCAAAGCAATGATAATTGATCCTCAGTTTAGCCCACATAGACTTCTGTTGTGCTCACTGTGTGAAGAGTTTTGCAAAAGTGACCTAAGTATTGAGAAATGTGTCCTAGCGTCTGTAAAAAACTGTAATGTCAAGCTCTGCACACCAGTAATGTTAAACTAAGATCTAATCCTGGCTTTATCTAAGCCCTGTCTGTGAAACCGCCTAAAAGTACTAAAACTGAAATAAACATAAAGTGAAATAGGAATGATAAAAATGACAAAAGTACATAACAAAATGACTAAAACTTAAACTAATATTAAAATGAAAACGAAAAAAAATATATATATAAATAAAAGCTAATTCAAAATATGAGTAAATAGAATAGAAATAACTCTAAAATAATGGAGAGCTAAGATGGGCGGCCAGCTGGTCTGTTAGCCTGACCATTTGAAAAGCAAAACCCTTTTAAAACCTTCCAACAGACCAGACTAACCAGGCAGGGAGACCAGCTTAGACTGGCTTAAGATGTTTTTCCAGCATAAAACTGTGTGAACGCTAAGAAAGCTGAGTTGGATTTCATTCAGTGCACTTTTGGGTCAACTAAACAAAATAAGAGAACTTCAGTATGAAGAGTAATTCATTCTATCATCAGCAGAGCGTGTTTAATACACAATTTAATTTACAGACAAAAGCCTTTGTGCACTGGTTTGCAGTTTTTGCACATGCTTTTTAACAGGAGAGCTGCTGTTTCAATTAAATTTTATGCCTTTTTCTTTTGGCTTTCAAATCACAGTATAATTGCAATATGATTATGTTTTTACCTAATTGTGCAGCCCTACTTCTACATGATATTCAGATCACATGAACAAGTTTGGGGTCAGTAATATTTATATTTTTATTTATTTATTTATTTTATTTGGAAAAAATATATACTTTTATTCAACAAGAATGCATTTCATGATCAAATGTGAATATAATAGTCTATCTATAATAGATTTCTATTTCAAACAAATGCTGTTCTTTTGAACTTTCTATTCATCACAAAAAAAAAAAAGTCTCAGCGTTTCTACAAAAATATTAACTGTTTTCAACATTAGTAATAATCAAAAATGTTTCTTGAGCATCAAATCATCATATTAGAATGATTTCTGAAGGATCATGTGACACTGAAGACTGGAGTAATGATGCTGAAAATTCAGCTTTGATCACAGGAATAAATCACATTTTAAAATATATTCAAATAGAAAACAGATATTTTAAATTGTAATAATATTTCACAATTTTTCTGTTTTTACTTGTTTAAATAACTGCAGATTTGCTGAGCAGAAGAGACTTCTTTAAAAAAATTTTAAAAAATCTTATCAACCCCAAACTTTTGTAAGGTAGTATATGTACAGTATAATTGGAAAAATACTAAATTTGATCACATACATATTTAATTTAAGAGATACTGGCCACCTGATCATATTATGTTTCCCATCATGTATTAATCATTCTTGCTTTCCCTTCAAGTGAGACAGGGACTAAATCTGGACAGTACAGTGACAGAAGAACTGATTACACACAGTGACGGCAGAGACAGACTAAAGGTTAACACTTCAAACACAGGTGTCGTGACTAGCATAGACGGCAACAGATCGACGACAGCCACTTAAGACACAGATGACCCATAACGCAACATTTGTGCATCAACCTCAGGGGGTGAACAGACACAGAGGGGGCTTGACATTTGTTAAAGCAGATGGCAAGGTTGCTGAGTGCTATAAGTAGTGTCTTAATCTCTTCACTTTTTGTTCTAAATATCTCCTTATTAAAGATGTTCACACTAACAGAGATTTGCAGCGACTGGTCAGCATCAATAAAATCTTTTCTTTTTTTACAGAAATGGTGGAAAATTTCCACTGGTGCTCGCTGAGTTCCTATTAACGCTATCATTTTGTTTATTCAGACAGATTCACGAACGCGGAACATGCATGTAAACAAGACGCGGGATTTATCTGGTGAACCAATCATATTCTATTCAATCATAACAAATCACATCCAATTACAGCGAGATGGAGGCACTGCCTCTTCTCACGTGACTTTCCCCTATTAA
Organism: Hypophthalmichthys nobilis; assembly: GCA_037950665.1. NCBI lineage: Eukaryota > Metazoa > Chordata > Actinopteri > Cypriniformes > Xenocyprididae > Hypophthalmichthys > Hypophthalmichthys nobilis. The sequence goes on from CM075470.1 coordinate 46,226,374, forward strand.
TTCTCAATTACCCCCTACTAAACCCAGCGCACGCTTTAGGGGGTCTGTTAAAAGTCAATGGGCTCAGGGGAGGCAAGAAAGACACAGACTCCCACTTTAAATTTACCTGCTGGTGTCGCTGTTGGACAGTGTTACTTAAGAAAAACTAGTCATTTATACACTTTTTAATGTCATATTTTGTAATATTTGCATTGTTTCATTTTTGCAATATGGATTATTTTCTCATCCAATTTCTTTGAGGAGATACTGCCTCCCTTGCCTCCTCAGAGGAAACGGCCCTCATATATATATATATATATGACGATTTACGAGAGGAATGACGTTAGCGATGTGAATTTAACAAAATGCAGAGCGAAGTGATATGGTGAGAGATCCACAGCATAACTCGGATTACTAACTAACTAGCTAGTTAACAGTCCAGCAACTGGGCGACCTTTATCAATTTATTCACTGTCAGTGTGAATGCATCTTTATGTACAAAATAGCATAATAATAGACACAGAAAAGCCTCTACTAATACATTTTATACGGTTAAAATTTAATAAATATAAGATGATTATAATAAGTAAGATGTCCTGTAAAATAAATTCGTAATTCTCGTAATTAAACAGCATCTATGAAAAGAATAATGAAAAACTGGTATAAAAAAAAAAAAAACGAAGAAGCCATCAGAAGGAGATTTTTTGGTAAACTCCTGAAGGTGTGTTCCACAGGTACATACTGAGAGTCAAACTACAAAGGGGAAGCTACAGGTGACTGGAGAGACAAAAAACAACAACTACCATAAAGGCACAAAAAACACAACACCACAGCAGAAGAGCTAACGGTCAACCCTCGACATTCAATCAGGACTAGATAAGATGGCCAGAAACCAATACACTTCCAATCAAGATGTTCTTGAATGCATCTAAACCTTTTAGGTCAAAGGTCAGAGGTTTTGAGGGTTGTCCGTCTCCATGGAGACCATCCATGGGCTGGGGGTGAAATGTTAGCAGTTAGAAACATTAGTGCTGCTGGCAGGGCTGTAGGGAACAGGGGCTTGAAAATGTTTTAGCGATCCATCAGATCTTTTAATGAAATAATTTACTTAAAAAAATACAATTTTGTTATGATTTACACTTATTTTGTTTAAAATCTGTATTTATTGTACAGTAGTGCATACAGTATGACTCGCGTGTGCTATGTTTCAAGTCTTCTGAAGTCACATGATAGCGTTGTCATTAATCATTAATCTTCCCATTACAGCTCTCAAACTTCATTTGAAGATGTATTTTTCAAACTTGCCACATCAAGATCCGTCACGGGATCCGAAATGTTTTTGCGAATGAAATTTGAGAGAGGTGGAAGTGCGGAAATCCCACATGAAATCTGTGCTTGCAGAAAAATTCACAGAATGGGAAAGTTACATCTATCACAAAGTTCACCAAATCACTGCAGAAAATGTAAAATATATATATATTTTTTTACTTAGAATATAGCACAAGTCATTTATAGCACATATAGTAATCATACTATATGTGCTATAGGGGCCATGAAAAAAATAAAAAAATAAAAACAAAATATAACAAATTTTTAAAAAAATTAAATAAAATGTAATTCTTCAGTTGCATCTTACTGATCATATATTGAACACACACTGATGTTTTGAGTGTGTGTTTGTGGGAGGGAATGTAGATCGTAATTATCAGCATGTGGATGAGAAGTGGGCAGGGACCTGCAGTCTGTATCTGTCTCCTATCAATTAGATTCAGATTTATCCTGGGAATTAATCCAGAAAGACTACATTCCCTCGAAGATAATGACTTCAATTAAGCAATTAAATTACAAGGAAACGGCAGACCGGAGTGAACCCAACTACCCTCTGTAGAACTCAACCCACGTTTCGCAGAGAGTGATGGGTTGACCTAAAGATTGGACATTTCCTCTCATTTCAGTCTGGATTGTGGTGTACGCTGAATGATAAAAAGCCAACAAGAATGTTAGAAAATGACATGGACTGCCCTAGATATAGCTCTTACAGATGGGGTCAATGGGAAATATGGCTGCTTTGTGGGTCATGCAAATTGACCTTAAAGAAGTCATCGAAACTAAAACAAGTCATCGACTTTTTCTGCCTCATTTTAAGTATGAGATCATGGATGAATCTGACAAAATCTGGTAAGAACAAGTCATATTTACCCGAAATCAAACTAAAAAATAGAAATAATATTTTGCATGAAAAAATGAATCACAATTAATGACATTTTCCACACAAATGTTCATTATAGTTATTCAAAACTGTTATGTTATTATTTCTATAGTAAATTAGTATATGATATATATATATTAAACACTTTAATATTACATATATTAATAACAATATTACATATTAATATTAGTATTTTTGTATTACAGTAACAAGAATTTTAAAAATAGCATGAAAATAATGCAAAATGTCTGAATAGTCATTTACATTTATTCATTTTGCAGACGCTTTTATCCAAAGTGACTTAGAAGTGAGGAATACAACAAGCGATTCATCATGAAGTGGCAAATAGACACAAGAATTGCTCACAATACAAGTTTCAGACATTGCTTAGAGTAGTTTATGCAAGAATAGGCAGGGATTAAAGGAAGTGAAAGCATAGTTTTTTTTTTATGAGGAGGTTAAGTGCTCACGAAAGAAATGAGTTTTCAGCCGTCTTTTGAAAACTAGTCATAAAAACATTTTTCATTTTCTGCATGCAAATATAATTTTCCTATATTTTCCTTTTGATTTCAGGGTGAAATATGACCCTGGACATTTCTTTGAGACATTTGACAGGTTTCATGAGACACAGACAAGTCCCTGTAAGCTAAAGAGGATCGCTGGAATGGAAGGCCTGAATAGAGAGGATTGAATGGACTTCCCCTTTCAGTACAGCCCTGCACAGAGAGAAGGGGTCCCTTACCAGCCGTAACCAAGACTCACTTGGGCGTGAGGCGAGGGTCTCCATAGGGGGCGTAGGGGGACATGTTGAGGAGGAACTCCTTGGGTGGATAGGAGCTCCAGCGCTGCTGCACAGTGCTGCTGTCGTTATTATTCCAAAAGTCCCTGTCTAGATCACTGCAGGCAAAGAGAAAGAGAAAGGAGAAGGAGCCACAATGAGTCCAACTGAGGGGAAAAAACAGAGTTCAGATAGACAGACAGCCCAGAGAGAGAGAAAAAACACTGGTGTAAAACTACAGTAACTGGCAGTGTGGAACGATCCAGTCACAGAGAGACTTTTTAGGAAAGGTTTCTCTTGTCTAACATCATTCCACAGCTCTTGTGTTTTTAAGTGGCATAGTCTTGAAAAAGTAAAAGAATTCTGAACAGAAGAGATGATGTAAAAATAGCTCTAAGGGTGAGATTAAAGAGGATTTGAGATGGATATGTTGCACAAACAACTTAAAGTCATATTTATTCTGTGCTGCATTCACTCTTTTATAACCCACTGCAGTTATAAACTTCTACTCTCAATAAAAACAACAGAAGCAAGACAGAAAAAGTCATATCAGAGGTAAGACACCTAATTAGTGGTGGGTAGCATGATCAAAATCATGTATAATACAGTATATATATATACTGTATATATATGTATACTATATCAAGTATATAGTTTTTTATGTAAATTAAGAAAAAATAATCTTAAAAATATAATAAAAATATCTTACAAATGATAATAATTTCACTTAATTTCATCTCGAATTTGAATGGATGGCTGCAAACCACAAAATCTCAAAATAACAAAATTAAAAATATAGCTGCAAGCAGCAATTATCGGGGCCAAGCACAAAGAGCACGATAAGCCATGCCAACATGGCTGGGAGCGTCAGACCAACTGCAATAACAAGCAAGTAACGACATTTTAAGATGATTTTAGGCAAATTGGCTGAAAAATCATAAAGTCATTAGAAATATGATTGAAAGGTTTATCACAGTCAAACAATAGGTGTCGCTGTGACCAAACTGATGTGGTGTGGTCAGAGTAAGGTGACAATGAAACATGCAAAGTTTGCTATCAATAGGGCAAAGCAGCCATTTTGGCATTATGCCTCAAATTTGTTGCTGCGCTATATGAAAATGGTTTTGTCTTTCAACACAAAATCCATAACTTTTTGCCAGCATGGTCGGAAGGTGATCTGACTCAAATTTGGTGAAAATCGGACTAATGGTCTAGGAGGAGTTCAAAAAGTAGGTTTTTAAAGTAAATCAAAATGGCAGACAGCAAGCTTGGCCAACTATGGCAACATTGGTATCTATGTTCTTGGCATGACCCAAGGAATCTTTTAAAGGGTTAGTTCACCCAAAAATGAAAATAATGTCATTTATTACTCACCCTCATGCCGTTTCACACCCGTAAGACCTTCGTTAATCTTCGGAACACAAATAAAGACATTTCTGTTGAAATCCGATGGCTCAGTGAGGCCTGCATAGCCAGCAATGACATTTCCTCTCTCAAGATCCATAAATGTACTAAAAACATAATTAAATCAGTTCATGTGAGTACAGTGGTTCAATATTAATATTATGAAGTGACAAGAATATTTTTTGTGCACCAAAAAAAAAACACAAAATAACGACTTGTATAGTGATGGCCGATTTCAAAACACTGCTTCAGGAAGTTTCGGAGCGTTATGAATCTTTTGTGTCGAATCAGCGGTTCAGAGCGCCAAAGTCACGTGATTTCAGCAGTTTGGCGGTTTGACACACGATCCGAATCGTGATTCGACACAAAAGATTCATAACGCTCCGAAGCTTCCTGAAGCAGTGTTTTGAAATCGGCCATCACTATATAAGTCGTTATTTAGTTTTTTTGGCGCACCAAAAATATTCTCGTCACTTTATAATACTAATATTGAACCACTGTACTCACATGAACTGATTTCAGTATGTTTTTAGTACCTTTATGGATCTTGAGAGAGGAAATGTAATTGCTGGCTATGCAGGCCACACTGAGCCATCGGATTTCAACAAAAATATCTTAATTTGTGTTGAACGAACGGTAAATGAAGGTCTTACGGGTGTGGAACGGCATGAGGGTGAGTAATAAATGACATTATTTTCATTTTTGGGTGAACTAACCCTTTAAGACCTAATTTCCTACGGTGGTTTCGTCTCGATCAGACTAACGGTTTTGAAGATATTGGTGAATGATGTTTTAATGCTAAACACATTGCACGTAGCATGTTTGGTATTGTTGGACTTGGCAAGGATTCAGGAGTCTAAGGAGAGACTGCATTGAAAATAAGTCAACCACACCCAAAGTTATAAGCATTTGAATATTCGATTTTACCACTAGGTGGCGCTGGCTTGAAACTTCTCAGGCACCTTTAGGGCATTGTGCTGATGACCCATACTGGGTTTTGTAATGATACGCTAATGCATTCATAAAATGCAGCATTTTATGACAAAATTCAAAACGGCCGACACCCAAAATGGCCGATATGGGAAAATTGGATATCATTCAACTCGCCATGATGCCCCAAATCTAATGAGACCAATTATGATTTTTGGGCAAACCATTCAGAAGTTATGAGCACACAAAAGTTCAAGTTCATTTATTTATAAAGCACATTTAAAAACAGCCACAAGACTGACCAAAATGCTGTACATTAAAATCAAACTATAAACACATAAAACCAAAGAAATGACAGATAAACAAGACCATGATACAATGTAATAAGAATGGGATATTAGTAGGCCTGTTCAAACAAGTGTGTTTTTAAAAGAGACTTAAAAATGGATAGGGAAGGTGCCACTCTAATCTCAAGCGGCAGATTGTTCCATAATCGAGGCTCAACCACAGAAAAAGCTCAATCCCCTCTACATTTTAGTCTGGACTGAGGAAGTAAAAGGAGATTCTGATCACTGGATTTTAGACTTCTAGTGGGAGTATAAAAATGCAACAGCTCTGAGAGATAACTAGGGGCTTGGTTATTTAAAGATTTATACACCAGTAAGAGAACTTTAAAATCGATTCTAAATTGAATAGGCAGCCAATGGAGGGCCCTCAGTATGGGAGTGATGTGGTCACATTTGCAACTATTTTGGAGAAAAACATTTTTAATATCTCCGGACCAGTAAGTGGCGCTGTGCAGAAAAGCAGCAAGTAACCTCAGGTCGTGGTTGTGATGACGTACCAAGTTTGGTCAGAAATACGATATGAAAGCATTTAGGAGAAACAGCCTTACGTCTATTTCCGCAAGCACTACGTAAAATCCGTTCACGTGTTTCTCAAAACAAGTTTGACAAATCGACTTGAATTTGTTGTTGGCATGGTCTGAAGATGATCTGGTTAAATTTTCATGAAAATCGGAGCAACGGCCTAGCAGGAGTTTGTAAAAGTAGATTTTTGGAAAAATCAAAATGGTGGAAAACTTTTCATGATGGACAATGACGTCATTGGGTGCAATTGAATTATATTGAGCCAAGGAATCAGAGGAATTTTGTTTCTAGCCCTTACGGTTCAAATGTTATTAGCATAAACAGGAGTGCAAATTTGGGCAGCTGGTGGCGCTAGAGGGATTGAGTTAGAGACTCCAAATTTGCTATGGTGACACTTCAGACTGTCATCTATCTGCGTGCCAAATTTCACAACTTTCCCGCAAGCGGTTCTATGGGCTGCCATAGATTTTCCAGAGCGGAACAAGAAGAAGAAATGAAAAAGAATAATAAGGACGCCAACGATTACAATAGGTGCCTTTGCGCCTTCGGTGCTTGGCCCCCAATGAACAAGTGAATGAAATCTCAGGTCACATTATGTATCATGCATTAAAAAAAATCAATTAAAGCATACTTTTTCAAACTCCAAGATACTCTCCACATTTCAAAGAAGTTAAGAAATGAAGTATATTTTCAAACGGACTGGCCTGTGACTGTCGGTGAGCTGTGATGTTTAGTGGTTTCATCTGTTCTGACAATGTTGGATCGGTCGTTATTAAAACTCCAAGCCATATAAATGAATCTACTATTTAATATTTAATTTGGGTTGATACAGGCATTTAATATGATAATAAAACTCTGAACATATTGGAGGTGGTCCAGGTACTAATTCATTTTCAACACACACACACACACACACACACACACGCACACACGAACTCACACACACACACACACACACACACACACGTTTAATGGGCACTTTCCATAGACATAATGATTTTTATAATGTATAAACTGTACATTTTCTTCCCCTACACTAACCCTGCCCATAAACACAACCCTCACAGCTTAAACTTTCTGCATTTTTACATTTTCAAAAAACAACATTTAGTATGATTTATAAGCTGTTTTCCTCATGGGGATCAAAAAATTTCCGGTATCAAAGATTTCTGGTATTACCATCCTTGTGGGATTTACCACAAACACACACACAAAACTAAAGTAAATTTGCAGCTAATTAGATTTGCAAAAACAACTTTGCATAAATATAAATATTATTAATATTAACTATTTATATTAATAATGATGCATAGCATCTCGTTATTGCTGTCTAATGATCATTTAGTTACTGTTGTGTGAAAAAGCGCAAATAAAACGAAAAAATTGCACCCGTAAACAAATTTTTGATATCAGTATAATTCACATAAAGGCAATTTTGGTCCTTTTCTAGTTAAGAATTTGATTCTTTATTGATTTATGTATTATTTTTTGGCACATTGACACAATACAATTGTAAACTGATGTGATACAGATAATGTGATAAAAACAAATGAATGTCAAGTATCAAATATGAGTAAAGCTGGATAATCTAAATTTGACTTATTTAGTAATTTTCACATAATATATGATTTAAATATTATTTTTCGGATTTTTTAACGCTGCAAATTAGCAAATCTATCTGACTGGCTCATTTCTGGTTCTGGTCTAATAGTCGTGCTTGGAGAAATAAACATTTTAATATTTTAATATAAATGAAAATGAATTACAATGGAGCTTTAGTGCCACTTCAATTATTTTGAGAAGTTTTATATATAATGCAAATAATGCAAAAGGTCTGAATGGCCCTATTTTATTTTAATTGTAACATTTTATTAAAAATTATTACATTTATTAATTGTATGGTGCATGTAAACGTTCCACACTGTTGTTGTGGGTTCCACTCCTCCTTTAAGAAAAGAAATCTAAACATCTCACTCGCAGTCTGAAGAACACAATGAAATGCCCTTGTGCGGTCACAGGTGATTAGCTGTCTGGCCTCTTGTACTGATATAAAAACAGTATCCATCTGCTGCGAGCTGCATTGGTGTCTAATTAGAGCATTGCCTGATTAATATTCAGGCGGCGGTGGTTACCAGAGTACGCGCTCCATGTGGACCAGCTTCACACTGCTGACCTGATAAACATCATCAAGTGTGTGAAAGCCATCATTTCACACACACTTACTATTTTTAAAGTGCTTCGAGGTTATTCCTGTGGTTTGCTCAGTAACACTGGCTGTGTTCAGAATGAAATAAGGTTTGGGCTTGGACTAATACCATGATTTTGGCTTTGGTAGCAGTTATGGTATTGATACCTCAATATTAACAGATGGTAGGTATGTAGATCACTGAATATGCATGATGCTTATCATGTAATAAGAATATACTAAACCAATGACTAAACTAATAAATGACATTAGCTAATTATCGCCATAAGCCAAAATGTATAAACCATTTTCAATGTGCTGTACTTGTTTTGCACTAGTTTACTGCACTAATATACAAGTATATTAAGTAGTATACAATATGTACACTGTATTCGAGCTGCTGTTTTATAAAATATGTGAAACTATTTAAAATATGCAATAATAAATGTTTCAAATAGTAGTATGCTATTTTGCTGTAAACTAATCTCTCTAATGATTAATTAATGAGTTTTTAAAAATTTCAGAAATAAAAACTATTTAAAGCTATTTTGTGCATTTTAATTCAGTTGTTAATTCAGTTGTTTTTGTGTAAAAAAATCAAATGAATCTAGAAAAAATTTCTTTTTTAAAGAGAACATAAATATTCTGCTTCAGTTGTAAAGTCAAGTCAAATGCATTGCCATATTGTAGCCCGTTTGCGAATGTGCATACATACTTTTCACATACTGCGCACAGCATAGACATGGCAATTATTATGGCAGAATGGCATTAGACAGAACATGAGAACATAGCCGGTTTCTGATGTTTTCAAACAGCAAGTCAGTGTTGTCCATAGTACTGACCACGACAAATACCACAGCTGGTGTGAGAATCAAATGTAACACTTTTGAAACTAGAAATACAAATGAACACTCCTGAATAAATTACAAATGAGCAGGGGTTATGAAATATGCCTAAAAAAAATGTACACCAATTACACAGTTAGCAATGACACATTGACAAAAACCATAGCAACATTTGGCATCTGCTAATTTTGACCAAAGTAATATTACAGCAACCAAAGACTCATTATGTTCTGTAATGTAGTGTTGCCATGTCCACTTATTATAAGCATTTTTTAGGCTTGGTTGGCTCATAAAGCGATCAAGTTTATGGAGAGCAGGTGCGGATCGCAATATTTCGCTTATTTTCAATATAAAGCATTTGCATTTATCTCGGTTTATTATGGGCTTGATCTTGTTTGCTGTTTTTTTCTAGCAAGTTCTGGCGAATGAGTCATGGGTCATATCTGTGATTTCCCGGCACTGCACACATACAGAAGAGAGATATCCCGGATACATATTTAATTTTCTGTTATGACAACTCTCTGAGTGTTTGGAATGGAAATGGATATGACAATGTTGATATATTTGGTCTTGGCGGAATAGATCTGCTGCTGCTGCTAATGCTGCTGTTATTGCTGCTATGTTGGTTAATGCTGCTGCTGTTGGTTAATGCTTCTGCTTCTGTTATTGCTGCTGCTGTTGGTTAATGCTGCTGCTGCTGTTATTGCTGCTGCTGATATTATTGCTGCTGCTGTTGGCTATTGCTGCTGCTGCTGTTGCTGCTGTTGGCTATTGCTGCTGCTGTTATTGCTGCTGCTGTTGGCTATTGCTGCTGCTGCTGTTATTGCTGCTGCTGCTGTTATTGCTGCTGCTGTTGGCTATTGCTGCTGCTGCTGTTGGTTATTGCTGCTGCTGATGATGCTATTGCTTCGGCATGCTGTTAGTTTAATGCTGCTGCTGTTATTGCTGCTGCTGATGTTATTGCTGCTGCTGTTGGTTAATGCTGCTGCTGCTATTATTGCTGCTGCTGCTGTTATTGCTGCTACTGTTGGTTATTGCTGCTGTTGTTGTTGATTATTGCTTCTGCTGTTGGTAATCGCTGCTGCTGCTGCTTTTATTGTTGCTGCTGTTGATTATTGCTGCTGATGTTGGTTATTGCTGCTGCTGCTGCTGTTATTGCTGCTACTGTTGGTTATTGCTGCTGCTGTTATTATTGCTTCTGCTGTTGGTTATTGCTGCTTCTGCTGTTGATTATTGCTTCTGCTGTTGGTTATTGCCGCTGCTGTTATTGCTGCTGCTGATGTTATTGCTGCTGTTGTTGATTATTGCTGCTACTGTTGTTTATCGCTGCTGCTGCTGTTGATTATTGCTTCTGCTGTTGTTATATTGCTGCTGCTGCTTTTATTGTTGCTTCTGTTGATTATGGCTGCTGCTGTTATTGCTACTGCTGTTAGTTATTGCTGTTGCTGGTGGTTATTGCTGCTTCTGCTGATATTGCTGCTGCTTTTGGCTATTGCTGCTGCTGCAGAGCAAGTACGGGATTTGCTACTGCCAATACATACACGACACACTGATGTAAGCAACTAAAACATGCTGCTGCTGTACAATATAGTGTACATAATTTACCTGTAGCAGATCTATACAGGTGGAGCTGGGGAAGATGGAGGGTTTCTGAAAGTGTGCTGCAACTGCTACAGCAAATGCTGACCAAGCATTTGAAAGTTGAGCAGAGAGCTGATTGGCTACTGATACAGCAGGAACAAATCAGCTGCGCCCTATAGAGAATTATGCGATTGCAAGCAAATTGAGCTAAGGACCTATCAGCCTGCGCCATCTAGAGGTTCATGACAGACCTTTGTATACAAATTGGATAGAATTTTTGTAAACGCAGTTGTCACGACTTTTCTTTTTTCAATAACTTGGCATTCAATTACAGATTTTTTTTTTTTTTTTTGCAGTATGCAGTGTTTCATTCTGAACACAGACCCTTTAGTTCTACTTTGAGTACAGCTAGTACAACTCTGAGTAGAATAAGAAGTACTGTTTTCTACTCATTACCAAGACATTATCTGCAATAGTTAATCTCAGCAGGAGGCACCTACTTGATGGCTTTATTTTCTCCTCGGCCTCTCCCCGACACAGACACCGAGTCTGGGGTCCCCGCTGTCTCCACCCCCGGCTTATTCCTCATCCCCTTTAGAGAGAAAAAAGAGACAGTAATGTGAGAGTAAAATACAAAACGGATGTGAAATAGAAGATTGCCTGATATAATTTGGTCAGGTGGCATATTTCAGCAAATTCTGTGTAATTGCTGCAAGTTACACAGTTTAATTAATCAGTAAAGCCAGATGCACTGATAGAGCGAATGCACACCAACAACAGCCAAAGAGAGTTTTTTTCGCAGATATTAATGACAAGTCTGAGACCCTCAGGGTGTTTACACACTAGAGAAGCTGTTTGATAGATTGGAAGGCATAAGATATGCTTTCAAGATGTCGAAAGAGCCAGTCAGTTTGCAGTCAATCGGGAATACACTGAATTGGATCGGCAAAAGCACAAGCGTATGTCTACATCGGAGTATGTTGCAAAAGATTACATTTTCTTGAATGTGACTGTGATGCCTAGACCCAAATACAAACATGTAAAAGTGTCCAAAGAGTGTGTAAACACCAGGGTATTTTCCACAGGCACTTGGGAAAAAATACCACTAAAATGAACAAAAATGCCCCCCAAATTCAAGATAAGGGGGCAAAAATTATATAAAATGCCTGTACAAAGGTAAAAAAAAAAAAAAAAAGCTCCTTAAAATCCATTTCAGGAGGCAAATATTGCCTCTCACCAGAAAAGTTTCTGACCCTAGTAAACACACATTCAGACAAAGACGCACATGCATACTTAGCTCTTCATTTTAATGGACATTCAAGCCAAAGGACTACAGTTTAGCTTGAGAAAAGACTCATATGCATCAATAATACACCATATGCAAACAGTTGTGCTATTGGCAGACAACTGAGACAACTCTACTGATCGATGCAAGCAATTACATAAAGGCTAATTACATAATTTCCTGTCTGTCAAAGATGCACTCCTCCCCACCATCTCTTGATTGGCCAATCCATCTCAAAGTGATTCTGCAGGTGGAGTATTCATTACAAAGTCCTCTGAAAGCCATCAGCCGCCAGCAGTTGTGTAAGAGATGATAAATGATCTGAACGCAAGGAAGAAAGAGCCACATCTTGGCCCGGGCACAGCAATAGCCTGCCAGTTTCGAGCATTTAAATTATGGCGCCTGCCGACATGCAATCGCTCCTCTGCCATGATCTGTCTACCGATGTAATGAATAGTAACAAAAGAAAGGAAGCGAAACGAGTGTGTTCATACACAGGTACAAACATCTTGCGACGCAAGCGCACTCATTTACATCAGGATACGTCATTTGGAATTGGAAGTTGTGCCACGCCCCACAGCATGTGGAATTACTGTAGAATTTCAATCAGAAAACAGGAATTTAGTAAAGGAAATTCAGCAGTCACAGAAGAGAGGTTTTGCAACAAAACAACCAACTGCACCATTCATTTTGACTAGTTATGCCTTCTTTTTTTTCAGAGATGTAAAATACAGTATTTTTATATATATATATTTTTAGGTTTTAGTTATTTTGGTAAATCAAGTCAAACAAAATGAAAATGAGAAAGTAGAATAAGTTTAGTACAGTAAAATAAGTTTTTTATATATATATATATATTTGATTTATTTCAGTTAACATTTATTTTATTTTAAATGCTAAATGTTTAAAATGTTTTAATGATTTTAGTTTTAATTAACTATAATAACTATAAAAATGAATATTAATATTTATAAATTAATTAGATATTTATTATAAAAAATGAAAAATAATGAACAAATTTAAATATATAGACTATATCATATATTAAATAAATTAGAGCATGTTCTTCCACCATAACCCATAACCCCAAAAAATTGATCAAAGTAATGAAATATACAGTATATAAATTAAATATAAATATTTGAAATGCACGTTATGTCTACACCCTATTTGGTGTGTATAATAACATGTTTATGGTTGATTCACAGAGTGAATGAAACACTACACTTACAGAAGTTCTCTGACCTTTTTTTGGAGCTTATTAATTTTTTATTCTACAACCTTAAATTAAAATTATGCTAAATTATGTTACACATCCATGAGAGATGTAACTCTTTGAAAGACCTTTTGAAATGTTCAAAGTTCATGCAGTACTGGAAACTGATTTGTATGTAGTTCAGCCAATATAAGGTCAATTTACACAGAGAACATACAATTAAAATTAATGTGGAATAACTGGTCTCATGCATATTACCATGCTCATTAACACCAGGTCAACTTCAGACTGTTTTAAAGTTTAAACAAAGATTGTACTAAAAGAGACTGTAAAATGAATCAAAGCCGGCTGTACAGTTGACTGTTGCTTGTCAGATTGAACAATATAACCTCAATGAGATCTGAAATTTACTTAAACTTAAAAAACTTAAAATCTTTGTTGCATAAATTAGGGTATTTCAGAGATTTTTGCACATTCTCAGGTTTATGTATTTTTTTTTTTTTTTATTTTTTTTTTTTTTTGAGAACAACTTATCAACTTATCAATAAATGATATTCTTTTTCTGTTTTGGTCCCAAACAGTACACACAAACCCATAATAATACATGCTTCTCGCATATCCTCTCACACAGACACATTTGTTTAAGATGAGATTTCTGACAGTATGCTATCAAGTGCAGGAGAGAAAAAATGAAGGGAAACAGCAAAGGCAGAGTAAGGAGTAGGTTTTCAAACAGAATTTACAATCACAAAAGAAAGGCGAATGAGCAATATGACATCATCGGCTGAGAGAGAGGCTGTAAGAGAAAGACAGAGGAGGGAAGAAGATTTTTCACAGGTGGTCTCTTGGTGTTAGTCTCACAACAGATCCAGCTCAGTCCTCACACTGTCTGTCACATGTTAAGAGCACACAGAGAGCTTCATCCTCAGATATTCTTCACTAAAACTCTCCTTCATCCCATCTGCATTTCTCTTTTTCATCTTATCTGCATGATTTACTACTGAAAAATGATTCAACTCAGACACATCGGAAAGAAAGTGTTAGACAAATAGACAAATAGATAGATAGACACAGACAGACAGATATATAGACAGACAGATAGATAGAAAGACAGACAGATAAATAGATAAATAGATAGACAGACAGACAGACAAATGGATAGATAGATAGATAGATAGATAGATAGATAGAAAGACAGACAGACAGATAAATAGATAAATAGATAGACAGACAGACAGACACAGACAGACAGACAGACAGACAGACAGACAGACAGACAGACAGACAGACAGACAGACAGACAGACAGACAGACAGACAGACAGACAGACAGACAGACAGACAGACAGACAGACAGACAGACAGACAGACAGACAGACAGATAGATAGATAGATAGATAGATAGATAGATAGATAGATAGATAGATAGATAAAGAACCAAACAACACAGACATCAGAACTGAATACTGTTCAAAACTAAAACAATACAAAGACACAATTAGAGCGAAAAAGCAACACCATCTGAACAAAAATTTACAGGAAATAGAACATTCAATAAATCAGAATCAGTTCTGGGATATGTGGAATAATCTGAGCACAACAAAAACCACAAGACCTACCAATACAAGACGAAGAAATCTGGACAAAAATTTTGAAAATGTATATCCCACCAAAACAACTCAATGACAATTATAATCTGATCAACCAAAATCTACAAACTTATGAAGACACAATTAAAAACAATCAACCGAGTCCGAGTCAGATTGGCTTCCTTCCAAATCACAGAACAACTGACCACATTTACACCCTACACACCCGAATCAATAAACACCTAAAACAGACCAAAAACGGAAAAATATTTGCATGCATTGTCGATTTCAAAAAAGCATTTGATTCTATTTGGCATGACGGATTACATTACAAACTTTTACAAAGCGGTGTAGGGGGTAAAGTTTATGACATTATAAAATCACATTTGAAACAACAAATGTGCAATACAAATTGGCAACAAACATACAGAATTCTTCACCCAGAAGAGAGGAGTACATCAGGGCTGTAGCCTGAGTCCAACACTTTTCAACATTTACTTTAATGAACTAACGGTGCAGTTGGAACAGTCTACAGCTCCCGGACTCACTCTACAAGACAAGAACATCAAGCTCTTGCTGTATGCAGATGATCTGGTGCTGCTGTCACCCACTGCACAGGGACTACAGCAGCACCTGGACCTGCTGGAGAACTACTGCCAGAACTGGGCCCTGGCAGTAAACCTCAAGAAGACCAACGTTATGGTCTTCCAGAAAAAGGCCAGATGTCAGGAACACAGATGCCAGTTCAGTCTAGGCAGCGCCGCCCTAGAACACACGATGCAGTACACTGACCTCGACCTGATCATCACTGCATCGGGGAGTTTCAGTATGGCAGTGAATGCTCTCAAAGATAAAGCTCGAAGAGCTCTGTACGCCATCAAGAAAAGATTCCAAAACATTGAATTACCAATTCCAAATCTTTGATAGTGTGATTCAGCCCATTGCGCTGTATGGAAGTGAGGTTTGGGGTCCACTCAGTGATCAGAGCTACACTAGATGGGACAGACATCCAACAGAAGCCCTACACACAGAATTCTGCAAAATGATTCTAAAACTACAAAGAAGAACACCCAATAATGCATGTAGGGCAGAATTAGGCCAATTCCCATTGATTATTAATATGCAAAAAAGATCACTCAAATTCTGGATGCATCTAAAATCAAGTCCCACAGAATCGCTACATTTTAAAGCATTACAAACCCAAGAACTGAACCCTGCAAAAAGTCCCCTCAGTCAGCTGGTTCTGAGACTTACTAACCTGACTAACTCTAACACTAACCAGTCTCAGACCAGCACTGCTTCTCATTAGACATGTGCCGATATTCGGTAATGCGATATATCACGATAATGAATATGCATGATATTGTTATCATGGGCACTTCAAAATACCGTAAATAATACATTTATTACCAATCATTAAAATTTTTATAATGCATTTAAGAATACT
The DNA here is from genome assembly GCA_037950665.1 of Hypophthalmichthys nobilis. Taxonomy (NCBI): domain Eukaryota; kingdom Metazoa; phylum Chordata; class Actinopteri; order Cypriniformes; family Xenocyprididae; genus Hypophthalmichthys; species Hypophthalmichthys nobilis. Next base: position 46,242,690 of record CM075470.1, read on the forward strand.
TTCCCCATCAACCGTATAAAATGCACAACACCGCTGTATTCTGCGTCAAAGGGACACGCGCTCAGATGTAAACAAGCCCAACCTGCATGAGAAGCACATGGTGGAACGAGTGAAGGAGAAGCGCTGAATGAAAGTGCACGTTCACTCTCTGACAGCAGAGGGCGCTGATGGAACAGCAGAATGCAGTGGTTACCCCAGAAACCCCGTAAACAAAGCAACTACGCTAGTGAAGTTTTTAAAATGCTTCAAACAGCTATTCAGTTTTTTGTAATCTCACTGTTGTTCATCACAGCACCAAATACTTAATACTTAAAGACTTAACAGGCTATTTATTTCCAAACTTAAACATTTTTATATTTTAATCTGGACTACAACATGCCCTAATGATTAGAAATGTTCTGATTATTTGTTATTGTTCAGTAAAACTTTGAGACATACGGCTTCATTAGTTAACATGTTAATTCATTATTACCAAACTGACAATGAAAAATACTTATAAAGCATTAATTATTCTTAGTTTTCTTAATGTTATTTTCTTAGTTACTGTTTAATAACATTAGTAAAATCAAAAGAACTTATTTAATGGACCTGAGATAAAACTAACAATGATCAGTTGTATTTCTTAACTAACGTTAACAAAAATAATACTTTCTGTAACTAATGTAGCTATTGCTCAATCTTAGTTAATGCATTAAATAATAAGACCTTATTGTAAAGTGTTACCTGTTGTTCTTTATAGCCTAATTCTTTTGCACTTTATATATTTTTTGTGTATTGTATTATTGTATTTAAACATTCAGAGTTCTTTTTATTACAAAAAGAGTTCTTAAACCTGTATGACAACAATTTTTGCAACTTTGTGATAATACCGTATACCGTGATAAAAGCTTCAGCAATTAATCGCAACATGAAAATTTGATACCGTCACATGCCTACTTGTCATCCAAACATCAAAATAAACCAAATTATCAAACAATCTAAAAATACATATCTGGAACATTGGGATCACGAAACTAAAACACAAAGTAAATTACAATTCTATCGAACTCTAAAATCAAATTATGAATTAGAAGAATATCTCCAAAGTGTCAAAGACACAAAGCAGAGACGGATCCCGACCAAGTACAGGCTCGGTGAGCACAGTCTAGCCATCGAGACCGGCAGACACAGAAAGAGCTGGTTATCCAGAGAGCAAAGGGTGTGTGTTCACTGCAGGACAGGAGAGATCGAGACAGAGACGCACTTCCTCCTTCACTGCCACAAATACACACCTATAAGAGATCTCTACTTCACCAAATTCAGTAACTCAATAAAGAACTTTACAGCCGTGACTGAAGTAGAACAAATAAAGATAATACTAGGAAAGGGACAGACAGCAGGACTGGCTGCGAGATACGTGTGGACGTGCCACAGCCTGAGAGACAGCAGGTGAATGTGTGTAATGTGTGTGTCTGACCTCAGTGTGTTTCCCTACCGTTCATCATAGTGACCCTCAGTATGTGTGTGTGTATATGTTAAAACACTGTGGTATCAAATGTTCAGACATGTTTTAATGTGTTACACTGTTAATTTAAGTTTAAATTATGTTATAATATTTGATAGTGTTATAATATCTGATAATATTTTCTTCTATTATACAGATGTTTTTATTTTTGTTTTATGTATATATGCTTTGGCAATCTCGTATTGTTTACAGTCATGCCAATAAAGCAATTTTGAATTTGATAGATAGATAGATAGATAGATAGTCATCATGGATGTAAACATGGAAGCATGGAAGGATCAAGAGAGGATGGATGGATGAAAGGAGGGATTGCACAGCATTTGATTTGGAGTAAATTCATTTCAGCAGATACAAGAAATCAACTTCAGTGAGCTTTTCGTTCTTATATGACGTACATCTGCACATGCTGATCTCTCATCTCTCTCAACAGAGTTCTTTCAAGCAAAGCATGAACGTCTCCAGATTCCTTCTGTTTAGAGAGACAGAGCTGGATCAGACAGGGAGAAACTCTGTAGTCCTGACCTGAAACCGCCCAGCACTGTCAAAACTATTTGGGAGGAGAAGGAGAAAGCACGCAGTCTGTCAGTGCGGAGCGAAGCGTGGGGTGTTGTGGGCAAAAAACATATGAATCATTAGTGAGCCCTGCGGCGTGGCAGTATGAGGTATGAGAAACATAAAGGCCAGGGAGACTCTCGCTGTGCAGCCTTACATAACGTATCCCGGCTTATTCACTCATTAAGGATCTGTTGTTCCTCTGCTATTGATCAAAAGACTGACCACAGCCGCTTTAATAGAAAGAACATCATCAATCCTTATTCAAAGTCTGTTTGAAAAGGGGTTTGGACCATGAGAACTTATAGGTGATGTTAGAAAAGGTGAATCTCATGAAAGAAAAAATTACTTAAAATTTTGCTTAAAATAAAACCTATTGTAGAAAAATTGAGCTTTCTTGCATTTTGACATTATTTCTTGACAATTAAGCACATTTTACCCCTAAATTCATGCAAGAAATGTGAAAAAATAATCAGAATCACGATCAGAATGATGTGCACAAACACACAAAGAATTTGTTGTGGTTTCCAGGAGCTCTGTGTATATATACATACATCCATATATAACACAAGAGAATAGAGAGAACATTTAAAGACCCCCTGTGGTACAAATCAAGTTTTTAATGTTGTTTATATGTCTATGTGGTGTTTTTAATATGCTTTAAGACAAACCATGTGCAAATTCATCAGTCAACACCACTGATGGGTATTTTCTCTTTAAAACTGCCGTGAACCAAAGACAGTCTCAAACCCGCGTTTTGAAATCATTGGTGTCTGTGACATCACAAACTATGATGTTATGATGAACTATATGCCTTTCTCCACCGACAACCTGAGTTGTTCAAAGCGTTTGTAAGGAAGCTGATTGTTAGAAGTCAGCTGTCTGACTCTGAGATGAAGAATGGGATCATGGTTTGTGTAACATTAGCAACACATTAATAGCTGTTTGATAATGTAGTCAAACAAAAAGCTAATCATATTAATTACCATTATGTGTCCGACGTTGTAAAGAGCAATACCATTGTACAACGTTTACTACAGTAAGTTGACCGAGTAGATCTCTAAGCTGGTGTGAGTGAGTGGAGGCGGGGCTCATTTGCATATTCATTGATCCATGTATATTAAATAAGGCTAGGGTGTAGAGTTACATTCAAGCTATTTTAAAGCATGAAGAATTTTTTCTTTTCAGAGGAAAAACGTTTAAATATGTCATTTTGGTGATCAAAGATGATTTTAAGGGATAAAATTGTTGACTACAGCGGTACTTTAAATAAGTACGATTAAGAAAAAAAGAGAAGTATAATAGAATAATAAATATGAAAATAATATAATGTAATATACATCTAGATCATAAGATTATGTACAGATATGTGAATTATGTACTGTACAACTGTATATATACAGTGCTCAGCGTAAATGAGCACACCCCCTTTGAAAAGTAACATTTTAAACAATATCTCAATGAACACAAAAACAATTTCCAAAATGTTGACAAGACTAAGTTTTATGTAACATCTGTTTAACTTATAACATGAAAGTATAAGGTTAATAATATAACTTAGATTACACATTTTTCAGTTTTACTCAAATTAGGGTGATGCAAAAATGAATGCACCCCACAACAAAAACTACTACATCTAGTACTTTGTATGGCCTCCATGATTTTTAATGACAGCACCAAGTCTTCTAGGCATGGGATGAACAAGTTGGCGACATTTTGCAACATCTATCTTTTCCCATTCTTCAAGAATCACCTCTTTTAGAGACTGGATGCTGGACGGAGAGTGATGCTCAACTTGTCTCCTCAGAATTCCCCATAGGTGTTCGATTGTGTTCAGATCAGGAGCCACTGAATCACTTTCACCCTGTTCTTCTTCAGAAATCCAGCAGTGGTCTTAGATGTGTGTTTATGATCATTGTCATGTTGGAAAAGTGCACGACGACCAAGGGCACGGAGTGATGGAAGCATCTTCTCTTTCAGTATAGAGCAGTACATCTGTGAATTCATGATGCCATCAATGAAAAGCAGCTCCCCGACACCAGCAGCACTCATGCAGCCCCACATAATGACACTCCACCACCATGTTTCACTGTAGGCACCATGCATTTTTCTTTGTATTCCTCACCTTTGCAACGCCATACAGTTTTGAAGCCATCAGTTCCAAAAACATTTATCTTGGTCTCATCACTCCAGACTATAGAGTCCCATCTTTGTCAGCATGGGCCCTGGCAAACTCTAGGTGGGCTTTTTTGTGCCTGGGCTTTAGGAGAGGCTTCTTTCGTGGACGGCACCCATGCATGCCATTCCTCTGCAGTGTACGCTGTATTGTGTCACGGGAAATAGTCACCCCAGTTTGGCTTTCTACTTCTTTAGATAAATACAAGTCCTGAAGGTTGGGCAGGTACACACCAATTATCCTCTCTGCAGTCCTAATAGTCCATTGCAGTCTTCTTATGTCTGATTTGCTGGCTGACCCAAATCAGACTGTTATAGAAGTGCACAGAACCGACTCAGTAACAGCTGAGTAAAACTATATCATCTATTGGCGAAGGAAGTACAACCTCTGCTGGGCTTTTCTCATAATGGAGTCAATGTGAGTGTCCCACTTCATGTCCTGAGGGATGGTAGAGCCCAGGATCCTGAATGACTCCACTGCTGCCACAGTGCTGTCCATGATGCTGCTGGGGGGTTTCTTCTGAAGTCCACTATCATCTCCACTATTTTGAGCGTGTTCAGCTCCAGGTTGTTATGACTGCACCAGACAACCAGTTGTCCAACCTCCTGTCTGTATGCAGACTCATCTCTGTTGTGGATGATGACTGTAGTGTCGTCTGCAAACTTCAAGAGATTGTCAGAGGGGTCTTTTGCAGTGCAGTCATTCATGTAGAGGGCGAAGAGCGTTGGGGACAGCACAAATCCCTGGGGGGTGCCAGTGCTGACTGTATAGGTGTTGGATGTGAATTTCCCCATTCTGACTATCTGTGTGATCCACTAAAGGCTGGGACCATAGACTGTAAAAAAATATGGACGTAGTGTCCGTGAAGTCACTCGTAGATTTCTGAAGAGCATTTTTGAAGCGAAAATGAGGCCGCTGCCATCTTAGCAGTGCGTCACCGCACGTCACTCCCGGATAACTGAAAATGGGCAAAGAGGCGGGATGCCTGGTTACTGAAACCACACCTGCCTAGCGCAGTATAGACCTAAACCACAATCTGATCCAGGCTGTAAACATGCTTTTTTCTGCTATAAAGTTGGGCATTTTAACATGGGACTCAATGAGATTCTGCTCTCTTTTGGAGCCTGTCCCTAGCGGCCAGTCGATGAATCGCAGTTTAAGTCACTTCCGTATTGGCTTCAAGAGAAACTGCGGGAGGTTGCCGCCTGGCTGGAACACACCAAGCCGACGGTCAGCCGTCGGGCCATTTTTGAACATCGGTTGGGTACGTTTTTTTGGACTCAAATACTCAGCAATGGTGTTGACTTATGAATTTGCACATGGTTTGTCTTAAAGCATTTTAAAAACACCACATAAACAACATTAAAAACTTGATTTTCACCACAGGGGGTCTTTAAGGGCCCATAGTTGAAGAAACACACAATTTTTATGTTTTCATGAGATTTTATTTTGCTATGATAAACAGCTTTTAGTGGCTGTTTTCACTTGTGGTTTTGCAGAACCACTGTTATAGTTTCCAGGACAACGTTCCCAGCTGTTGACCTCAATGAAGGACTTGGTCCTCAACAAAAGCTCTGGTGTGAAAACACCGTTATTTTGATGACAAAAGCATTTTGCAAATAATTTTGTGGTCACCTAACCGCAGTTATGAACAGCTCAAAATACAATATGAAAACAGAGGAGGGGGGACAATAAAATTCTGGTTTAGACTGAAACATTAAGTACTAAGTATGAAAATGGCAAAAGAGGATGAGCAAATACTGCACAGGAAAATGTGACGAATATTATGAGAAGCGAGTTTGTAATCCCTCATTGTAATAACAGTAAGACGGTAGATGCCCGCAGGCCAGGCACGTGGTGGGGAAGCCATTACTGACTGTAATTAAGGCCTGAAATCTCTTTTTAGCAACCCTGCAGTCTTCCCGTCTGCCTCTCACTCCTCCTCTCATTTCCTCCCTTTTACTTCCTCCGTCTAGCCTGTGCTGACCATCTCAAAACTGATCACTCCTCTGGCTGATGAACGAAAAGCATGGATTTGTATTAGGAACGATTGTGAAATGATGCCTTCACATTCAGCTTCTCTTCTAAGCAAAAAAGCAAGTGACACATTAAATGTGTTAAAGGTAATTCATTTTGAATAATAGGTGATCCGTTTATTTAAGGAAGAAGGTTATTCAATTAAACTGAGCACAGGAGATTAATTTGCTTGTGGATTCTATTTATCAACTGGCTATTAATCAAAAAGTGGTCTGTAATCACATTTTCATGTTTATATATAAATCATTTAGACTAATTATTTCTTTTTTCCTTAGTACATGTTCTTTCTTCCCTCACCATTCAGTCTCATTTGGCCGCCTTGCGCTGAATTGCTTTGCATGAGTTGAATGGCAAATCTTGTTTTGCAGATGCTGAGGCTGAACAGAAAACTACAGGCTCAACACCTAATTATCCAGACGGAAAATAAGATTTACAACTGTTGAAAGGCAGTCTGGATCTACGTCTGATGTAAACACAAACGAGGGCATGTCCCCCCCAAATACTAACAAAACTCCATTTAAATTCCTCTATTAGGTTTTTAGCTTTTCATCAATTTTTTTGTTTGCAGAACCAGTGGCGGCTTCGTCAGGGGAGGCACAGCCTACCCAAAATGTTTAGGTAAAAAATGGGAGAAGGACAATTTAAAGGGGTGGTTGATTATGATTTCACTTTTTTAACTTTAGTTAGTTTGTAATGTTGCTGTTTGAGCATAAACAACATCTGAAAAGTTACGACACTCAAAGTTCAGTGCAAAGGGAGATATTTTTTCTTTTACAGAAATAGCTTTTTAAGACTACAGCAAACGGCTGGTAGGGACTACAACGAGCTTCTTCCTGGGTTGGTGACATCACAAACACCAAAATTTACATAAACCGTCTTTTCACATTTATTTCAATACGGTACAAAACACAAATGCAATAGCATATCATAAATGACAACATAAGTTATAACTATAATTAAACTACCTGTTCTATCTTCATGCAGCATATATTCTCTGGCTCTGGCATCTTACAACAGTTCCCACACGAGCGATTTATAGAATATCATGACAGAATAATCAATTACTTGAAGATAGTTAACTCCACATCAGCTACATAAATTCATCAACTAACCATCCAGAAACGTCCTGTTGCATTCTACATGTTGTCACTTCTTCTTGAGTCTCTCCATCATTGTCCGACTCCGGTTTGAACATAAAAAGCTGAACAGTTTCTGACGTTTTCAGTGCATGTCTGCGTGAGGTAATCGGAGCTGCTAACTCGAGCTCTTTAAGCACCGCCCTCTTCTGGAAAGGGGCTCATTTGCATTTAAAGGGACACACACACAAAATTGGCGCGTTTTTGCTCACCCTAAAAAAGTGACAATTTTAACATGCTATAAAAAAATGATCTGTGGGGTATTTTGAGCTGAAACTTCACATACACACAGACTTATTTTACATCTTGTAAAAAGAGGCATTATAGGACTACTTTAATGTTACATCATAAGTTACATTAAACCACAGTAACACCATAAAATATTACTGAAGTCGAAACCACCGCTTGCTCTTCCCTGAACGTGGCGAATCTGTCAATGTAATTACAACTGTTTGGAAAACTGTGCTTCTGCGAGTCTGAGGGGATAGAGAAGGTGAGGAAAAATCCATAGCTGGAGACTTCTGCCTCCATTGGTAAAATAAATTAGCCAATCACCATGGAGTATTTAACTTTCACTGGTTAGAGTGTTGAGAAAAAATACATCGCAGAGGAGGTTAGCCAATCATCGTGACCTAAATTATGTGATAGTAGTTTGAACTGATACCACTGATAATGTACCAACTACCTTAATTATGGAGAGTAGAGATAATGAATATTTGATCGCCAACAAATTCACCAATCGAACACCAGCTACAAAACATCAGGATCATGCTTCAATGCCTTAAAATGTTGCATACATGGTCCTCTTACTAGGTTTTGGAAAAGAGCTTGTTAGATCTATCTTTGAGATGTTTTTGATTGATATCAGAGTGTAATAGACAAACAACCATGAAACAGAAGACACTAAAAAAAGCACTACAAAAGCCTATTATCTTCAGCATAGCTGATTGTTCATGCAATCTTATACACCAACAGATGTCAATGTCTATTATCACATCTGTTTAAGACATTGTACACTTCTTGTTGTGCAGGAAGTGAAATCACTTACCAGTTTGCGTTGGCACCATCCACAGACCCCGCATAGCGCCACCAGCCACACAACACACACTGTTAATCCCACCGATACCAGGAACACACTCAGAGACAAAGAACCTGCGGAGAGACAGTTTCTTAAAATTAGAGCTGTCAAACACTTTAAATTAGCACTTTTATTCAATTTGAGTTGTGTCAATAGCTTGCCAACAAGTTTACATCAAACTCTATTGGAATAAACTGAGAGTCGAGTCTCCAGCGCAGGATGCTATTTGTGTGGCATCCAGAGTTGCTGTCTATGTAGTGCGTTCCAAATCAGTCACTACTGAGATACATCTCAGTTAGGATGCTGTGTTACACAGCAAGGGAGCTAACTAGGAATTAAGCTTATAAGAGCAAGGAAAATGTGCACAATTTTTTAAGAAATGTCACAAGTCTGTTGATGCTCAAGGGGTCATTTAGCATTTCAAAGGGGGCACATATTTAACAGTTTATGCACACATTTTAACTCAATGTAACGCTACTAAAATGAGTGGTTGTGTCATATGAAGGACAATGTGACTTGCGGATTAGTTAGGCATACATATCCTACAAAAATTCCAAACTAAAATAAAATGAAATAAAATAAAATAAAAAAATAATAAAATTAAATAAAATAAAATTAAAAAATAAAATAGCGTATAAGTGATGAAGGTCTCAAGCACAAAACACTAAAGAAACATGTTTAAAAAATTAAATAAAATATTTAAAATAAAATAAATTGTATATGAGTGATAAAGGTCTCAAGTAAAAATTCTCAAGAAACATTTATAATAAAACAAAGAATATAAATCCTGACGAAACATGCTTAAAAAAAAAAATAATAAAACAAATTAAAATAGCGTATGAGTAATCAAGGTCTCAAGTAAAAATTGTAAAGAAACATGCTTTAAAAAATAATGTGAAATATAAAAAATATGCAAAATAAACAGCATATAGATCTCAAGTAAAAATCCTAAAGAAACATGCTTTATAATAAAATAACAATGTATGATTGACGAAGGTTTCAAGTACAAAATCCTGAAGAAATATACTTAAAATAAATTGCATACAGTAATAAAGGTCAAGTACACAAAACTAAACTATGCTAATGGATGTATATTAGGCATGGGGCACATCATTATTTGATTGGACTGACCTTACTATTCTGCCTCGTTGGCATTTTAATTAGGTAAAGAAACTTTTTTTGAAGGACAGAGATTGATTTAATTTGTATGGTGCAGCAGTGAAGTGAGAGGGGGTGGTGAGGAAAAACACCGGCAGCTGCTCAGAAAAAATGATTCATTTTCACTGAGAGGGGCGGAACGGAGAACAGGCGTGTAATCCAGTTAAACTGAGTAAAACATGTGAAATATAACAGTCTGGTTAAATACGACTGCACTGACCCTGTCATGACATTAGAGTCCATAAGGGTTTAGTTGAGTCTCAGCGTGTCCGTGAGACATTCAGAGGAGAGGAGATTTAGGTGGGAGGTGAGGAGATCTGGTGTTGAAGACCAGCAGCAAAATGGAAAAGTTTGGAAAGAAAGAGATCGACACGTTCTTATTTTTCTTTTGAAACGGGTGTTTAGAAGCACAGTTGAAAGGTTTGAGGTTTGGAAGGGTAATACTTTAGACAGAAAAAAGTGTGAGAGAAAATTTGACAGTAATCCGGTAACTGAGAAGGCAAAGAAAAGAGGGAATAATAAATATAGAGGAAGAAAAGAGAAAAAGAACCATAGAGGTTCTGTCAGGAAGGGGGCGGAAGGGAGCAGGATAAATGATTTTATAATGCCCCTAAGAAATATATAAAATGAGGAAAATTACAGTGAGAGGAGGAAAAGGAGATAAATGTGTGTGTGAGAGAGAGAGAGAGAGCTGAGGTTATGGGAATTTGTCTATCCTTTTATTTATCCCAGACATTTAACTGCAAAAAGTTTGATTTACAGCTGCCCACTTAGACATAAAATGTCTGACCGCATTGCAAAAAAAAAAAAAAAAATCACTTTCTCAATTAGCTCATGTCTTACTTTTCCAGTAAAAACATCAAAACATTCCTCAAACAAGATACATTTACTGGAAAAGTACAACTGCAGAATAATAAGACTTTTTGGTAACACTTTACAATAAGGTTAACTACATTAGTACACATAATGAAAAAAACATAAACAGACATTAATAAATACTGTAACAAATGCATTGCTCATTGTTAGTTAATGCATTAAGTAATGTTAACTAACAAGACCTTATTGTAAAGTGTTACCAACTTTTGAATTATTTATTTTCTTTTTTAAAGACCCCCTGTGGTGAAAATCAAGTTTTTAATGTTGTTTATATGTCTATGTGGTGTTTTTAATATGCTTTAAGACAAACCATGTGTAAATTCATCAGTCAACACCATTGCTGAGGATTTTCTATTTAAAACTGCAGTGAAAAAAAGACTGTGGTTTGAAATCATTGGTGTTTCTGATGTCACAAACTACCTTGTAACCAATCATGTCAACGTGTGGGCGGGCTTTAGCATATCATTAACAGCGAACTAGAAGGGGAGTCTCGAGAGAAGCCTGGTATATTTTTCTGTTGATATGAAAAATCGTGTAGATTTAGCAATATGGCGGATGTATGATGTATATTACATGCACCTATATGCCTTTCTCTACTGACATTCTGAGTTGTTCAAAGCGTTTGTAAGGATGTTGATTGTTAGAAGTCAGCTGTCTGACTCTGAGATGGTGAACGGGAACATGGTTTGTGTAACACTAGCAACACATTATTAGCTGTTTGATAATGTAGTCAAGCAAAAGGCGTATCATATTAATCACCATTATGTGCAGCATTTACCTCAGTAAAGTTGAGTGGATCTCTAAGCTGGAGTGAGTGAGTGGAGGCGGGGCTAATTTGCATATTCATTGATCCACGTATATTAAATGAGGCAAGGGTGTAGAGTTACATTCAAGCTATTTTAAGACAGAAAATTTTTCACAGGAAAAAAATAATATGTTTAAATATGTAATTTTGGTGATCAAAGATGAGTTTTAAGGGATAAAATTACTGACTATAGAGAAGTATAAATATTACAGAATTATGTGAGTTTCATGAAAAACAAGAAAAAAAATTGACACTAAGGTAAGAAAAAGTTTAAGAGCTTAATTTAAGATTTATTATTTTAAAACAAGTCATAAGATCGTTTAAGCTATTTTAAGCAAGTACATATATCATTTTTTTTTTGTTTGTTTTGTTTGAAATGACAAAAACACAGATTCTGAATCAGGAATGGGTTTTATTAAAGAAGCATGGTGAAAATAAATTGTTAATTGTTTTCAAATAAGAGTCTGGCGGTTTCTGAGTGGTTACCCAGAAAGCAGATACTGTATGTACAAGACGTAGTTATCAGAATATCTTTTTTTTTTGCAGGCATGTGCATTCACCTGTGGAATTCTTCGTTTTTACTGGTCTGTTGGCAACACTCATTGTACCGTGAAAGACAAGAAGCCCTTTCTGGTCTAAAGTGTCTCTGAGGGCTGATATCTGAAAATCACTCCCTGTTGACTGCTCCATTAGCAACTTTGACTATCATTTCTGGCCTTTTAGAGACAGAAACAATGAGAGAGAAGATGAGGGAATACAATGACTTTCTTTTCAAGATTCTTTGATTGATAAAAAGTTCAAAAGAACAGCTTTTATTTGAAATAGAAATCTTTTGTGACATAATTAATGTCCTCACTCTCACTTTTGATCAATTTAATGCGTCCTTGCTGAATAAAAGTATTAATCTTACTGACCCCAAAATTTTGAATGATAGTGTGTATGAATTTCAATAAGTTTATTCTATTTGCTTACATACAAATTCAAATTACAATACTACCTCAACTCAAAAGGCATTCTCAATTAATTTCTGAATGGCACACAACCCTGGTCTCTGACCCGTGATTCGGGAACAGGTTCGAGCAGTATATATACCACAAGATAATTAGTGCCTTAGTGGAAATCTCTGCTCACCTGTAAATAATGTTGAGAAAATCCTCTTGATAAAGTCTGAGACACTGGCCCAAATAATAACATCCCAGCACATTTTGGGTCATGGCACCGTATGACAAATGGGGCCGTGCTGTATCCCATCGGACATTTCTCAATGTTGGGAAACACTCTGACAGGGTTGTGCCAAATAACTGACAAGATTATTTGTGGGTCAGATACAAAGCAAAGCCATGAGAGTAGATCCTTCACTCCTGTGTGATGAGACTTCTGAATAGGCCTAATGGTACTGAGTGATAGACTGGGACGGATTTCAGTCAAACTCTCACAAGAACAGAAGAGTAGTTGATGATGTTCAGTAGACGCATGATTGTTTATCTGAAGTGCTCCTATTATGCTTTTTCGGATATTACCTTTCATGTAGTTCGTAATATAGCAGTTTGTGAATGTAAAAGGTCTGCAGTGGTCTGCAATCACAACAGACTGTTCCATCTGACCAATCAGAGCAAAGCAGGCTCTTATAAATGAGGGGTGTTGTTAACCCTTATAGGGTCTTTTTTATGGAAGCCCGTTTCCACCACTAAATAAAAAAATAAAAAGAGTAATTGCGACTTTTTATCTGAGAATTCTGACTTTTTATCTCGCAATTCTGACTTTTTTTCTCGCAATTGCGACTTTATATCTCAGAATTTTGACTTTATAACTCGCAATTGTGAGATATAAACTCACAATTGCGAGTTATAAAGTCAAAATTCTGAGATATAAAGTCGCAATTGCGAGAAAAAAAGTCAGAATTGCGAGAAAAAAAGTCAGAATTCTGACTTTATATCACGCAATTGCGACTTTATATCTCAGAATTCGGACTTTATATCACGCAATTGTGAGATATAAACTCGCAATTGCGAGATAAAAAGTCAGAATTCTGAGATAAAAAGTCGCAATTACTCTTTTTATTTTTGGGCTTCCATACTTTTTAGACCCCAAACGAATTTTGCTAAAATAAAAAAAATGTTCTCTTTGTCTAAATGACATGAAACTTTGTACAGTGGTTAACACTTTCTAGATCTACAAATTGGAGTGATATCTTGTCCATATAAATAAATTTAAAAAAAAAAAAAAAAGTTTTTATACAAAAACAGCTTTTTATGTGAAATTCACTTTATAAAAGACCCACATTTCTAACTTTCATTCATGGGGATAACATGGATAATTTGACATGGTTTAGTGTAAGATTTTTGCCCATCTTTTGGAAAATGCAGTTTTAAAAGTAAAAAAATGATCACTTTCACCAGTAGATGGCTGCAGAGCTCCACTATTTGCTATGTGCTATTTGACTAACTGAAAGACATCTTTTCACAAGTATTTTTCAGTTGGATTTATATCTACATATTATGAAATCACAATTATGACAATAAAAATTACTTTTTGTTAAAGTTTAGCTTTTTTTTGTACTGAAAAAAAAAATAAGTTTTTCAATAATGTTGATTTTGAGGACGAATTTTGTCCACTTTCTAAGTGGGGTCTCATCATAATGTAACAATATTGAAAAATAGATTTTTTTTTTTTCAGTACAAAAATACTAAACTTTGACAAAAAGTAACTTTTATTGTTATAATTGTGAAAACGAAGGGTGGCAAAAACAGGCTTTTCAACTCCCCTGTCATTGAAAACCCACCGTCTAGCCGCTTGTCTGAGAACACCCAAGAGATCTCTCATTGAATATCTCAGTTTACTTCAGCAGGTAATCAAACAAGAAGGTTATTGGTATCGTTATAAAAATATTGTGCTTGAGAAACAAAGGAGAAATTATTTTCAAGAGGAATGTGGGTGACCTCAAATGGTTTTTAATCTATTATATTGCACATACAGCTAGTGTTGCAATATACTGAATATGTGAATTTACTGTAAATGCATATTTCTCATAGTTCAGGTCTCTCATATCTCTCATATCACATGATTCACTCTGCTTTACTTCATATTGTATCATATCAAATATTACAGGGCACAGGATGAAAATTAACTTGGCTTATTTTAATTAAAGCTAAACCCCGCCACCATTAATAAACTTGCAGTTTACAAGAATTTTATGACTAATGATCCAAAAAGATGATGAGTATTCATAATAATACTAATAAAAACAATAGAATAACAACAGTTTGTAGTAATAATATACAAAAGATATGCAAAACTGTCTTGTAACTTCACTACTGTTGAAAAGTTTGGAGACAGTAAGATTTTTAAAAAGAAATTAATACACATATTTATCAAATTTTACATTTTAAAAATATTCAAATTTATTGCAATATTTTGTAATAATATTTCACAATATTACTGTTTTTACTGTATTTTTGATCAAATAAATGCAGCCTTAGACAAAAAGGTCTAATTGATACATATCTTTCTTTACTTTATTATATCGGGGTCAATGACGTGACGGGTCATTTTTTTTTGTCCAAAGGCCTTAATAACAATAAAAAACAAAGATATGACATCCAAAGTATGTAAGGTAGTACAACTAGATCTCTTATATTGAATCCAAAAGATTTTAATTATATTTTGCTACATATAAAGGTATTTTAAAGATTTTGAAGTGTCAAAAGGTCATTCGGTTTAACCGTCCAAAGGCCAATACAGCCATTTCATTTGTGATTAAAATATCTTAAAATGTAATAAATGTTTATATTTTTTATTCTGGCATGATTTTGTAACATCATATATCAACATAGAGCAAAATGGTATTAAAATTATGTGTAGAAGTCGTTGCTTTGTTATGAGAAAGAATGTCTGGAAAAATGAACTTCATTGATGTCATTTGGAGTAACCAATATAAAGGGACCATTTTGGATCAAGTCATGCGGTCAATATCATGTGACAGGATGTGAGATCATTCAGACACCTGCAAAGGACCACATGGTCATGAAGCAAAGTAACTAACTCTCTCTTAACTATTTGAAAAATTAATGTTTTCACTCGCTCATACGCATGTCCCGAAACATCAGGTCATTCGGTACAACCGCTATAAAACATGGAAAATGTTGTAATGTTTTAAAAACTTGTACTAAATATAAAATGTTTGATTGTCCTTTTGCTAGCTAGCTAGCTAGATATCAGCCTGTTAGCATTGTTTGAAAATATCGTCATTCGGTATAACCAAAAGTGTCATTCGGTAAAACCGAAATTTTGGTTAAACCGAATGAATTTTTTGGTGACAAATTTTGTGCATCTTGTAAAAAAACGACGAAAGCAGTGTTAATTGATTATAAAAACCACAATCTCATTGTTAACACTTAATAAAACTTCTAAATTAATTATATCTCCACTATTTTTTACACTTTTTAAAAACCTTATTCGTCAGTGACCCGTCGATACTTTAGGTCACGAACACACAACGCCATTTCAGATAGTACTGTATCACATCATATCCTATCATATCCAAATGGCTTCACTTATTATTAATACAATGTATTATGGTCTAATCAGCCTTTAAGTGTAGTGGTTGAACTACATTACATAGTGCATTCAAACTGTTGTATACCAGTTTCAGATCCACAGGGAAGCTATTAGTAAACCATGTATCAACAAATGATGTGAGTGCCCTTAAACCAGATAAATTAGAGTGAGAACAGGGGCCTCTTTCATCTGATCAAAGAAAAAGTGCAGACTGCAGACAAAATGAGATAAAAGCCAGAGGGAAAAGCTCTTTAACTGGCTGCTAAAGATCAGGAAGAATCACAGGGCAAAGGATCAGGTCCAAAATGCGAACCCTGACAGTGGGTCAGAAGCGGGTACCGCCCAGACGACAGCGTGAGAGGCACTCTGGGTCTCTAGCAACCTACTTTACAGACGGGCCAGCAGAGGCTGGAGCCGTTTCACAGCCCTTCATGTCTGCACAGCACATCAAGAGGCTTATTTAGGCTAACTCGGGCCCCGGCGCACTCCCCGAAGATCCAGCTGTCTGGTGCCGGCTGCTGGTGTCATCAACACAGCGTCTATATGAGGAACAGCATTTCTCCGTCATAAGGAGAAAAAACTGGAGCAACCAAATGTTTTTTCCGTTCATATTTGACAAAGACAAAGTGTACAGCAGTCTGCTATTTTTACTATTTTATTTATTCATCCTTTATTTGTCCTGACAGGTTATTGGGAACACGTTGCCTTTATAATAACAACCTGGCTAGCAATCTGAAACTCTCTCGGCGGTGATGAAATAGATGTAATTTGCCACATGCTTCACCAGGGCCTGCTCGGTGAAAAACGTCTGACCCAATAAAGACAATCAGGATGAGCCAATCAAAGATTATGTAATACCGAGCTGTACGAAACTGTACAGCGGCCCGGACGATCCGGCTTTCCATTACAAGATACCTTCCATCTAAAGATGATCGTATTATCGCAAAGAACTTCATCTATTTTTAAAGAAAAATGTCCTGCTGGGATTTCAACAGTCACAGGTTCATAGCTTGATCCTGGATGGTTTGCTACATTTGGGATTATTATTATGATTCCCAAACACTTCCCCTGTCTGCCACCGGTCAAACAAACAAACTGTCCCAAACACATCTAGTGTTAATCTCAATCACTGACAAAAATGTTCATTGACAAAGGCAGGACAAAAAAGATGCACAATGACTACATGTGAACAATATGGATTAAAACATACTGTTCATGTAAATATGATAAGGAAAAATAATTTCAGAAAAGGGCAAAATGAGCAAATAATGCAACAGTGTTGAGAATTTACCATAAAACTATATGCAAAATATAACTATTTCCACAACATAAATGTAATATTACAAATCACATTTGCACAGAAAATAAGGCAGATGAATTTGTACTAAATTACATGATAGTCAGAATGAGTATTGTTTTGCGTGGCAGTCTATAAAAAAAACAAGGATTCCCAAACGTTTAATTGTCAACTGAACCCATTTGACCAAAAATATTTACTTGAAGTATGTGCTGAAATTTTCAGTTAATATCTCAATAATTTAACAACACATTTGCATGTTCACTGACATGGTCACATGGCATGCAGGTAAACTAATAATATATTTAATCTTTTTTATTTTATTTTGATAGTTTTTGTCATGAACTGGTTGTATAGCATACATGACAAGATGATGAAAGTCAAAAGTCAAAAATAATAATCCACATAAATAATGATAATCTACATGAAGGCAGGCAAAGCAACAATCGTTAAACATCAATGAAACCGGACAACTAAGAACAGAAACACAGGAAAGTTTACACAACAACAATGTAAAAAACTGAAAAGATTTTTCTTTGTATAGATGACAATGTTGTCAAAACGATCCCCGTTCACACGGATCCGTGAAAACGACTAAAAACACAGTATTATTCATGCCAGGCCAGTAGATGTCGATGTCACTTTGTAAAGAAAGACTGAAACGCACATGCCTACCCAGGTGAACAAAAGTACACTTACTTAAAGTGCTCTATTTTTGTGCACTAATTTTGTACTTAATATACTAAAAATTCTTCTTTAGTACTTCTTAAGATAATCTTAAGGACATCTAAGTGTACTCAACTGTGCTATTTTGAGACACCATGAAATATGAACTAAAATGTGCTTTTAATAAAATATTTTTAGTTACCACTTGTAGTACACTATGGGTTCAAGTGTACTATAAGTGGTAACTAAATACATTTTTTAAATTCAGAGAAAATATATTAAAAGCACATTTTAGTTCATATTTCATGGTGTCTCAAAATAGCACAGTTGAGTACACTTGTCCTTAAGATTATCTTAAGAAGTACTAAAGAAGAATTTTTAGTATATTAAGTACAAAATTAGTGTGCGAAAATAGAGCACTTTAAGAAGGTATAGAAGTGTACTTTTTTTCACCTGGGGAGACTGAACACGTAATAACCATACATGTGCATGAAGTCACTGTTTTCACAGATCCGCATTTTCGTAGTTTACAAAGAGACAGTAACGGTATCGTTTTCAAAAACTTGCACTTTGAAACTCGTTTTCAAAAGTTTGCATTTTCAGGCCCCCAAAACGCTTTTGTCATGTAAATGAACGGCTGGTTGAAACCGGTTCATAGGAAGTAACCGGTCGAGCCGGTTCACTAATCAAACTGAATCGAACTTCAGCTCCGGGTTGATGACACAAGATGCACAAGCCGAAGTAGCACATCCGACTCAAAAAGAACCGAGTGAGCCGGTTCAACCAAATGTCGAAGTTTGCAGAGGATTACCGAGGAGTCTGATGAGTTGACGATACCATGCAAACCTGAGGCACATACTGGAAATATGGTTATTATGACTTCTGTTATTAAATATAATTTAATTTAAACCTGCAAAAACCTTTTTGTCAAGAGATGTAAATAAATTTTACTATGGTTTATTATACATGCAGATTATATTTTAAGTTGTTAAGTGAAATCAATGAGTTTATTCTTTCTATAAGCCTACTTTAGACATGTAGAACATATCTGTGTTTGTGCATAAATGTGTGTGTTGTAGTTGCGAATCGTATCCAAGATGTAGGCTAATCAATATTGGTCAGTCATATCCGACATAAAGGATCCGCGATACAATGAAACTGTGACCACAAACTTGTGTGAATGTGAATGAAAGGCAATAATCAGCAATATGCGTTCACATAAATAACTTTTTATTTGAATGCTTCAACATGCGTTGACACGAATGACTTTATTTGAATGTTTCATTGATATAACATGACACGGAGTTGTTAAAAAAGAAATGCATAGTGGCATCATACGCCAGGAACCTATGAATTGACTTTTTTAAGCGGTTCATTGAGCCGAACTGTCCGAAAAGAACCGGTTCACGTAAATGAATCGGACTTTGCATCACTAATGAAAAGTTTTCCGTTTTTAGTTGAAAATGGTGTCGTGTAAACAGCCCCTTAAATACAAGAGACAAACAAAGGGAATTAAATACACACAGCTGAACAGAATGACGAATCAAATCAGTAACCATAGTAACTAATAACTAAACTAATAACAAACTCAGGCTGGCAAGAAAAGGCAAAGGCAGAGAAAACAAACTCAAACTGAACATTACTGTGACAGTTTTGAGTTAAAATTGTTTAATTTTATATTTTTATGATTTAATTAATTATTAACTTTTTATCGACTAACGAACCTCAGTCTGGGAAACCGTGCTCTAAAGCATGAAGAATTAAAAGCAAACTAGCTTCTAAAAGTCATTTTATCAAGTTTTCAATAACAAAAATTTTTAAAAGACTAAATATGACCAAAAAAAAGAACACTGCTCATGCCATTAATTTAGCCAGTGCTTATGTGTCGAGCTGCTCACAAAATAAGTAAATAAATAAATAAAAATTAACCAGACCTGAAATCGCTTACTCTCTTTTTTCCTCTCTATACGAGACCCAGAAACACAGATTCTTACAACTTGCAATGTGTCCAAAACAAGCGCATAAATTAAAAATCATATCATTTTAATTCATTACAAACCACAGCACAAAAGGTAAAGCAAGTATATATATCAACTTGCTCTAGAAATTTGGTTATATAGTTTCATAAGCAAACTGTGTATTAACATTATTACTGTATTTTTTCAGCCAGCGTGTCTGGTATAGCACAGCTATGCTATAAGGTCATGGGTTCAACACCCTGGAAACACACATAATGACAAATGTACACCTTGAATTGAATAAACGTGTCCTCCAAACAGAGTAGAAATGGAATATAGTGGACTGACTGCTATGCGAATACAGTTATAGAGCAAAACCACTGCTATATTATGAGCTAGAGGCAACCTGCCAGCCATCTCTGCGTACAGGAGCCCTGGAGAGGCCAGATGGGAGCCCTGCTGCGGCTCCCTGTAGTCATGACACGCACCGCCATGATATTCCTGCACAGAAACATGTCCAAACTTCCACCTTCTGCTTATTTTGTGCCACCTTGTGCTTTTCACAATGTTGAAAACTATGACTTAAGACCCCTTCACACCAAGGACGATAACTGTAACGATAAAGTCCTAGAAATCATTCTAAATATAAAAGAATAGCACACCACAACTATAACGATAATAGCACAGAGAAACAATGTTGCTGGAATCACTTTCAGAACAGTTTTTTTAGTTAAAGGGGACCTATTATGCAAAATTCACTTTTACATGGTGTTTGAACATAAATGTGTGTCAGCAGTGTGTCCACAACCACGCTATAACGGTAAAAATACACCCGCTCCTATTTTTTAATTCCCATAAATCAAAAGCAGTGTCTCAGAACAAGTCATTTGCAGACTGTAGCTTTTGTGACGTCAGAAATGCTTAGGCCCCGCCCACAACTGTTGACTGACTCTACTCTATTAGCATAGACCCCGCCCTCAGTGAGCTGTACACAGTCCGCAATGTTTATCTCCTCGCCAGAGCATTTAACAGCAGCATTCAAGTAAGTGTGTTCTTATTAAAGCTACTAAAGTGATTCAGTCAAGAGCAGTGAGTGATTTTCTGTTTTTCTTTTGTTGTTTGATTCATATTAACAGCATATACAGCAGTAGATACTGTATATTACGCTGCTGTCACTTTAATACACAGATCTAATATACACATGAGATTTCTTTGTTTGCTGTTTACGTTCACATATATACCCGACTGTGTTTATGTGAACTTTGTGTTTTTTACATAATCTTGACTTGGCTGCACGATTAATCGCACGATAAGAAAAACAGCATTGAAACTGCGCTTAAACACGATTCTTAGTGCGATTATGCAAGCGCAAAGACTACGATTATTTTTTTATGTGCAGCTTATCAATGAAGTACGGCTCCAAATGCTAATCCATCTGAAAGCACTGCGAGTTTGAGTTGCTTATAATGTACATTTGAAAAAGCAACACGTGTCAAACATCTTTCCAGACATAAGAAGCATTTATTAACATCTTGTCTAACAAAAGACAATATTTAATAACATGTTTTACTCCAAACTCACTTCATAACGACAGTTGAGCATCCTTCTGTGAGATGATGTGGCTTCTTATACAGAATAAGGCAGTCGTGTGTTTATTAATCATGTTTCAAAGCGTTTTAATCTTCTGTTTATTCAGCTACAGTGATAGTATGATGCCCATAGGGATTTCCTGGAATGACACGTGTTATCTACTTGGGCGGCAGGGCATATTTGCAGTTTCTGCGAGAGAGCGCCCTCTGGCTTTGAGATGGAGAAGCATTTACTACTGATCACAAAGCCGTACAGCTCTGACAAGCTGTGCATAAAATAATCACAGCCTTTGCCAAATCGTGTGCGGTTTAATCGCAATAAATCGCACAGCCCTACCTTGACTGTACTTGACAGTTTAAGCACAATAAGATGTGAAAGAGAACTTAGTTTAATACTCACAGGACCTGTCGTCTGACAGTCAGCTTTCTGTGTGCATGCTTCAGATGCGTTCGCTCAGAAAACCATATCTCAGAAGTTTACACTGATATGGCTTTAAAATGCATACTTTCATGATGATGAAGAACTGCAATGTCACGTGAGCATGGCCGCGATAGAGATGATCATCAAAACCAAACAGATGTTTTGTTAGTTTTTGGCAGAGTATCCGAGGCACAAGATCTACAGGCTCCGCCCTCTTCTGGAAATGGGGCGGGGGGCAGCAGCTCATTTGCATTTAAAGATACATGCATTTGCATTTACAGACACATTCTAGGGACACCAGACACTTATATTACATCTTGTAAAAGAATCCATCCGGCTATAAAGCGTTTGAGCATTTAAATCGGCAGACGAGAGAACTGCATTATAATAAACAGAACAATATCTCCCGCTGGTGTGAACACATATAATTTTCTATAATTATTGCTCATGGTATGAACGGGCCATTAATGTCTTGAGGCAGCAGTCAAATGAAACTTAATTTCAGTTGATTATTTTATCTTTTTAGTTGATGTACACAGACCAAAAGTTAAATATCACAAGACTCAACATTAAAACTATTACTTACAGTCTAAAATGGTTTGCAGCTGGTTTAATATGTTCTCACGGCTTGTCCATTTGGTTTTCAGATGGTTGGCAAACAGGGAGACCAGTTTAGGCTGGTTTAAAATATTTAATATTAATACAATTAATATTTTATAACTAATATTAATTTAAATGTTTACTATCTTCTTTTGTGTTCTGCAAAAGAAGGTCATACAGGTTTGGAACAACATGAGGGTGAGTAAATCATGTCAGAATTTACATTTTTGGGTGAACTAACCCTTTAAGATTTTCAAACAGGATTTACCACAGTATAAATGTAACGAGCTGGCTGTATATAAACACACGACGAAGATGATAATTCTCAAATAAGTCTTTACTTGATAATCCAACGGGAGAATACAGAATCCAGGCAGGAACGCAACGCAACGCAACGCAACGCAACGCAACGCAACGCAACGCAACGCAACGCAACGCAACGCAACGCAACGCAACGCAACGCAACGCAACGCAACGCAACGCAACGCAACGCAACGCTCAGAGACCAGACCAAGACACACCAACAGAACTGAACTTATATACACAGACGATTAACTAAAATGACTAACAGCTGTGATTAATGAGATTAGTGTCCATGGTGACAGATTGTGGCGGGAAACTAGAACAAAGGAGCACATGTGACAGATGAAAACAAACAAACTGAAAGTTCATGTGGTGTGAGGGTGTGACAATAAACAGAAGTACCGATCGATCAATTTCAACAATAACGCGATATATATTCTGACATTAAGCTGCAGTCCTAATGTCCTTATTGCAATGATGTGCTCTGCTCGCTAATGCTAATGTTTCTAGCTTTCAGACACAATAAAAAATGTGTCTTGAATTTCTGTCTATTAGTATCTGCTGGCCTCCCAGAGGGACATTTTATTTACCCGTTCATAGCTCAGGAGACACGATGGACTTCTTAATTATGTTCGACTATCAACTTTGTCTCAGAGTATAAAGCAATGAAATTAACTATTTGATCTTGGAAGAATTTAATGAGAAATGTTTGAGTTGAAATATATTTAATAACGCACTTTAATATCTTGAAAAAATGAGCTGTTTGAGAATTCTTCTGAAACTCGTGTGTTCTAGTCTTCACCACAACCCGCCAAAATAAAAGTTGGATTTTACTCGAAGAAATTATGACAGAAATATTATTATATATTACTTAAATATTACTTAGTTTTGTACAGTATATGTGCTTCTCAAAGTACAACAAACAATAATGATAATAACATTTATTAAAACATTATTTTTAAGGAATATCACACTATTGTGCAGCACTTTATGAGCTTTCCCTGTCTTTATACACAAGCAAAACTTGATACATTTGATACCGAATGATCTCAGTTTCTCCACACGGCATTTTACACATCCCGCTTCTGTAGCAAGCGACTCGCTTGGCTGCCTTATTCACGCGCTTGTGACAGTCTGTGCTTCAGAGCTGCCCGTTCAGACAAACTGAGCTAATCAAACACAGCCCAGCGTCCCAGTGTGACTTACAGCCGGCTTTATCAGAGCGGTTTCATCAGAGCAAGTGGCCGGGAGGCTCCATCGTTTACACGTGTGTTCAATGAGGCCTGTAACTGGTACCCTTGAGGTTCCCACACCTTTTGACAAATCAATTTCCATGACTTTGCCATTACTGACTTTAAAAAAAAAACATTCATTATGTCTTTTAACTACTGATTTTGTCTCAGACGTTTCTCGAAAAACAGCCACAAATGAGACAGTAGTTAAAGGGTTAGTTCACCTAAAAATGAAAATTATCCCATGATTTACTCACCCTCAAGCCATAGGTGTATATGACTTTCTTCTTTCAGTCAATCACAATCAGAGATATATTTAAAAATATTCTGGCTCTTCCAAGCTTTATAATGGGAGTGAATGGTTCACGCGGTTCAAACTAATAGGGCTGGGCAACAAAATCTTCTCTTTAAAAATTCTCATTTTAGACTCAATTCATGACTGGTGTTTTGCTCTCTCCTCTGCGCTTCCGTGTTCGTCAATACGTCAAAGTTCACTCTTCCGCCGGAACTATATTCACTTACGGAAGCCAGTGATTATAGTTTATAAAGTTATAAATATGGATATTTTTCTTACAAAAACCCATCACTTCCCCCTGGAGTTGTATGGATTACTTTTATGATGGATGGATGCACTTTTTTGGGCTTCAAAATCTCAGTTACCATTCACTCCCATTATAAAGCTGGGAAGAGCCAGGATATATTTTAATATAACTCTGATTGTGTTTGACTGAAAGAAAAAGTAAAATACACCTAGGATGGTTTGAGGGTGAGTAAATCATGGGATAATTTTCATTTTTGGGTGAACTAACCCTTTAACATACAGTACAGAGCAATAAAATGAATGAGTTTGCACTCACAAATAATAATTTCTAGCTAATGAATATTTTAGGCAGGCCCGGTTCCAGAATCAAATCACTCGCCCGCCCGCCGCTTCTGTAATTAGAACCTAAGCACCACCATAACAAAATTAGCAATGTACAGTGAGAGATTTACAAGATCATTTACAAGTCTTTTTATTATTTACAACACTTTTACAAATAATTGGAACAGCATTCCAAAAATATTTTAATAAAAAATTTTGAATATTTTTCTATTAATCTATTAGTCTGCATTTCCATTGTTTAATGGAAAAAACTTTGCAGAATGTACAGTACTTGGCCATTTGCCCTCGTAGCGGCAAAACTTTTATTCAAATTTTGAATAAATTATATATGAAGTTCGCAAAAAGCGCTCCATTTAAAAAATAACTAAAAAGCTGTCAGTCATCTCAGTTCATCACGATCTCACAAAATTCTGTTATGATCAATGCACAATGAATCTCTTATTTACATCATGTCTATACTTTGTTTGATATAATAAGAAGATTCGCGAGCATGCAGAACTCAGCACTGAACAAAAACTCTGGCGTTTTGAGCGGTGAGTGGATTCTAACTAATAAAAGCCTCTGATTGGCCATTGTGTTCAAGAGATCAACAGTTATGTCTCTGATTGGCTACATTGCTCAACGATGCAAAAACAAAACAAAACTTTTAAAAATACAGTGATCATTTCTTCCTAAGTGCTCATTCTGTCAGCATGGTGCATTGCAAACACTAATAATAAACGAACTCGACAAACTCCATACTGATCCACCAGCTAGATCAGCACCAAACCAGCCTGGACCTGGTTTGTTCACATCCTTAGAAGCAGAAGGAACGGAAAGTGAATATTAGGAGAAAAGGCGAGGGGCTAGAGAGAGATGAGTTAAAACAGAAAGATGCAGGATGGAAGAGGAGATGAAAAGGCCTGAAGTTAAGACAGTAAGTGCTGTTGAGGATGGAGGAGGGTGGGAAGGTCAGCTGGGAGTGCAGGATGAAGAGGACGAGGGGATGAAAGAGAAAGAGAGTGAATTAAGAGCAGGAGGCATGTGGGTAGAGGACACACAGGAGCGAGTGAGAGATGGCAGCTCACGAAGGAGTATGACAGATGAGACACTGAGTGCCACTTGAGTGACAGAATACAGAATGAGAATGAAGGAGGAATGAAGGATGGGGGAAATAAATTAGAAGGAAAGGAAAGCCTGATGCCTTCAGTCTGCTGTATACTGGAAACACTCGCTTCTGAAGAATATAATGTGTGTTTGTGTGTTTATACGGCCTCTCTCTCTCTCTCTATATATATACTGTATACAGCGATCAGGCATAACATTATGACCACCTTCCTAATATTGTGTTGGTCCATCTTTTGCTGCCAAAACAGCCCTGACCTGTCGAGGCATGGACTCCACTAGACCCCTGAAGGTGTGCTGTGGTATCTGACACCCAGATGTTAGCAGCAGATCCTTTAAGTCCTGTAAGTTGCGAGGTGGAGCCTCCATGGATCGGACTTGTTTGTTCAGCACATCCCACAGATGCTCCATTGGATTGAGATCTGGGGAATTTGGAGGCCAAGTCAACACCTCAAACTCGTTGTTGTGCTTCTCAAACCATTCCTGCCCATTTTTCCTGCTTCTAACACTAACTTTGAGGACAAAATGTTCACTTGCTGCCTAATATATCCACCCACTAACAGGTGCCGTGATGAAGAGATTATCAGTGTTATTCACTTCACCTGTCAGTGCTCATAATGTTATGCATGATCGGTGTATAATATATATATATATTTTCCTCAGTTAAAATTAGAAAAGCCTATTCTAACTATGCACAATTATATAATTAGTTGCATTTTATTGTTTGCATTTAGCATTGTTTTTTCCGTGCTGTCTCAACCCAATCAGAACAGACCAGTTACGAACCACTGATTTAAAATATGCCAAGAAATTATTGTATACATATATTATTGGTAGCATCAAACTGCAGTACTGTCACAGAAAAGCAATCAGTTCTGACATTTCACCATCTTCATATAATGACTAGTGGCTCAGTAATAACAGATGAAGCGGGACGTTCTTGTAAATTGAGGAAATAACACCAGCAATGCTCTATTCGGAGAACCCGAGCCTGTCACGAGCAGTTTAAGAGATGTCGTGATGATGCATTGCATGTTGAATTTGAGGACACATCCTTTCAACTGATTCGAATTGAATGAGACTGACTGGAATGTTTACAAATGCCATTTCACAGCCGGCTCGAATGGCTGTTGAGAGGAAGATACCGCTCGTTTATCACCACTGAAGCTGAAGGAATGACTCAAAACAAAGCACATCCCTGAGATGGGCAACTCAGAAGGTGACGTAAAGATGGTTGTTAGCTGTATATCCCAACCTATCCAACCGATTATGGTGACTGCTGAAAAATCAGTGTTTTCAGAATGGCTTTAAGTCACATCTGCTCCCTCACCAGCACCGTGAACAATCCTAAAGTGTCCGCTGACAGACCGTTTAGTGAACACATGAGCCCACATCTGTCTCATGAGCTTCAGCAAAACCAAAAACAATATCCCCGAGGGTGTGAGAGTGTTACCACTAGATGTTAAATTGTCTGTAGAAAATGTGAATGGTGTTTGCTTGTGAAAAGCTCACTGCCAAGATGATAGGAGCATCCAAGGTGTTCTGAGTGGTTGTTGTTGTGAGGAATCAGATGTTTCAGTTGTACACAAAACACAGTAACACTTTATTTTGATGATCCCTTTTGACCAATTTTAGTAGACTGTCTGCTTAATATCTGTGAAATCTTTATTGTGATGGTCCACAACAGACTTTGCAACTACATGTCAACTTATTTCAACACCAACCCTAGCAGTATACTTATACTCTGCTAACACTCTAATGAGAGACCTGTAGTAGACCTGTAGATGCAATGTTACTTATAGTCAACAGAATGTGTTAAAGGAACTATAAAAATAAAGTGAAACCGAAAACGCATGTGGAAAAATGCAGAAAATGTGTATAGTGTCAGTTATCAGAGTGTATGTCCATGTGACGGGAGTAATGTGAGTAACGTGGCAGGAGAGTTGGGCTTTAAATGTCACAGGTAAAATTTAATGCTAAAAAAATAAATGAAAATGGATATTTCAAACAGAAAGAGTACTTCACATTATTAATGTGTTTGACCTTTTTTAAATTAAATGCTACACTGAACCAGAAGCATTTCTGACAAATTTCTTTATCAAACACATTAAAAAATTATCTACAAAATTTATACATAAATGTGTGTGTGTGTGTGTGTATAAAATGAAGCGACTGTCATGGCGGCCGATCAAATCCACTGTATTTTTTACAAAAACTACATTTGTTGTACCACGAACTGTAGTTTTAAGAGTTTTTTAGGTGAGAATGTAGTTGTTTAGACTTGAAATATGTGACTCATATTTAATCATATAGTGCCTATTTTACAATTTGTTTAGACGTTTTCGGAGATGCGAGCTCCAGGCCGTCAGCGAGCGTTCAGTGCTCGTGTACCCACAAATATTCTTGCCCACTGCAGTCATAACTATCTGTTTTATAATATTCGCTGTTTTAGGTTACATAATGTGAAGCTGTTTTTTTGTTTTTTTTGCACTGATGTCTGACATATTAATAATTACTGCTTTCTTTTACCAAAACAGAACTGCGTGGAATAGCCTTCATCTCTCAAAATAATAATAGACTAATGAGATTCTAGAGAAATGCGCCTTTCTTTTAACCAAAATTGAAAGTGTGAAAGTGTACAGTGAGTTAAATGCAAGTGTACTCAATACTTCAGTGACTGAAAAACGAGCCTGTACTGCCGTTTCAACACTACATTAAGCAGAAAAACCTTTTCAGCTGTGCTAAGGATTAAAAAAAAATTCTGGAGGACCAAATGAGAACATTAAAATGATTTCCTAAGAATCATCAGCATTCTTTTTTTCAAAATGCTCTATGTATTTATCAATAAATATAGCATCTAACATATATATATATATATATATATATATATATATATATATATATATATATATATATATTTATATATATATATATATACATATACATATATATAGAAGAAGAGGAATTGTGCCTTTAGAAGAATCTTCACTACAAGAATAGTACAGAATGTTTCTTGGAGCAGAAATCAAAGGAAGAAAGGAGCAATCCTGCACTTTTCTTCTAATAAAGATTCTTTTAAACTTCCTCTTCTTCTTCTTCCTCTTCTTCTATTGATATTATTGGTCCAGATAGCCTTGTTCTTCTGTAAGGTATTATCACTCATCTTATGTGACATTATATATTGCTACATACTGGGTTAAAAATAACCCAAGTTGAGTTAAAAATGGACAAACCCAGCCATTTGGGTTGCTTTGGGTTAAATGTTTGACCCAACCTGCTGGGTAGTTTTATTTAACTCAACTATTGTGTAAAAATTACTATATTGCTCGCTTAAAATGAACCCAAAAATGACATGTATTAATAAGTTTAATAAATAATAATTAAATAATAAACATTGCTTACTAATAAATGTTCACCTTTTGATAATTACTGTTGCCTCTAGTAATTATGTGTCTGATTTTTAATTTCCAATTTTGGGTTCATTTTAAGCCAGCCATATACTAATTTTTAACCATTAGTTGAGTTAAATAAAATTGCTCAGCACGTTGGTCAAAACAACCCAAACACTGTGTTTGTCCATTTTTAACCCAGCATTTTTTTTAATTCAGGTTGATTGGGACACTTTTTCCAATTCATCTCAATGGCATATATATATGTACATGTGTGTATTGCATAAACATAATACTGCAGTTCACTGTTAAACTCCCTAATGACTGACTAATATGGCATACCACAAACAAAAAAGAAAAAACCAAACATATATTTTATGGTAAGCAGATCTTTATTATGCTATACCACGGCTGCAGATCACGCCTCTCCTATTGTATCTGCAGCACAAGCTTCTGTTACACTGAGACCAGTGAGTGTTCAGCCCACTGCAAATTATATATTATTATCATGATAAAACACCCAATATCATACCTCTGAATCTTGAAGAGGACATTTCTCTAGTCTCAGAAATGAATTATTGTAATAAACTCTCAAATCAACGTCATTCTTCACCCGCCACACGGTGAACCAATTATCATAACCATTCGGCAAAACACACAGCGTGAAATGATAATAATAAACCATGTGGGCACGGATAATCACGTCTTTCTGTGATGTAAGAAACTCTCTGAACACTAAATTGCTTCTGAATTGGCCCAGATACCACACGCAAAACAACAGACAGGTGAGTTAGCTTAGCATGACTAACAGCGTGAATAAACGCACTGGTATCAAAGGACATAGACCAAATTCAGCTGCAAATCATAGCTGAACGCAGCATCTTACAGACAAAGCTGTAGTAGCATATTAGCTCTATTGAAGTCAAAATTTTAATGCTACGCTAACCCTGTCTACAATTATAGGCAATGCTAATGATTTTAACACAAGCTGAAGTCATTATATCTGCTGCTCATTGACTAGCCATTTATAATTCATATACAAAATTAACAATAAGGGTCTGTTCCAAAACATAGAGAGCTGCCTTGCTCCTTCTCAGCTAACAGGAAACACTCTCAGAAATTTGGTTCTTGTAAGGTTATGAGCAAACATTCTTCCAGTAACATTAAAAGACCTTTGTTCAGAGTTAGCTGATTTTAATGTTCTCAAAAGGTTAGCACAAAAATTTTATTTATGCATTGTTCATGGAGCATGCTTTTTCTAAAATATTTTAGTTGAACGTTCGTCTAATGCTTTTAAATGTTACTGCTTGTTTTAGAATGTTCAGTGAACACTGAAACGTAACTTTCCCATAATGTTTGAAAAATGATTGTTACATCATAACATTCGCATAACAAAAAAAAAAAAGTTTTAAAAACATTTAAAAAAACTGAACGTTTATAAAACATTCAAAAATAACGTTTTCATAATTTAATAAGAACATTAGCAAAACATGCTTGCTGGGTTAATGCCTTATTAAAAAGGAAATACATAAATAACTAATTTTCATTGCCCGAATTTATTCTTTTCTAAAATGGAATGAGATTAAATTAATCAGGACTGATATATGGGACGTTCTGCAGTACCTATTGAACACTAACTTTAAAAAAAGTTTTTAAAAAAAATTAATATGCAAAGACTGCATTATTCATCTTGATTCATTATTCATACAGTGACAAGAAGATGAACAGGATTCCTAACAGGATTGAAATAAGTTATCCATGTAGGCTAAATAAAAGACTCAAAGTTATCTCAACATTAAGGGCCCTATCATACACCGGTGCAATACGACACCAGGCGCAACACAAGTGTTTTTGTGCTAGTTTCAGCCAGATGCAGTTATCATTTTCACGTCCTGCACCATGTTGTTTAAATAGCAAATGCATTTGTGCCCATCTGTGCGCCCATGGGCGTGCTGGTCTGAAAACGAGGTGTGTTCAGGCGCATTGTTGACGGATGTTCCCGTCGTTAAACTAGCAAAAGTGGATTCGGACACGCCCTTAGATCATTAAAATAGGGCCCAAAGAATTTTTAATATATATATTTATGTAGTTTTCTGTAATTTTATCAAACAAGATTGAATATTTTAGAGTGACAGAAACCAACTAATACAAGACATCACTGACTCATCAAATCCACTAAAAATACTTACTAATGTTCATGCTATTGTTTTCCTTCCAAGATGATGTCACTTCCTGGAAGATGATGTCATTAAAGAACAGGCTTTTGTTAAAGAGACAGTACAAAAGACTAACATAATGGAAAGCCAAACAAATGATAATTTCTCAGAACATTTCTATTTGAAAAAAAATATGAAGAAATGCTTGGAATATTAAACAACAGCATGTAAACATTACAGCAGAACTGCATTTGAATTTAAGAGAGTAAACTTAAAATAAATTGAAATTCTTATAACTGTAATGAGTGTTCATTAAAAGAAATTGCCTTTACAGACAGATACCTTTAGATTTATCCAAAAGTACAAGTGTGACAAGACTGACATGATGGAAAGTCATATTCATTACCAATTAAATATTTATAAGAAAATGTTATGTTAGAAGCATTTAAATAAGAAAAATTAAGAAATGCCTAGAATATTTCAAAATAAATGATCAGTTGTTCAGTTATCCTGGTAAGTGGGAACAGATAAAGAAAAAAGAAAAAATGGCAAAAAAAAAAAACTGTTTAAAATTGTTTCCAATGCATTAAAATGCGATGGGGACATGAAAACGTACTGAACAGTAGGAATTACCCATATGATCATAACATCTACATCTACAATTTTAGTCAGAACTACATCAAGAGATTTTGAACAAAACTTCATCCAGACAGCTTTAAACGAAGGGTGAATCTGTCATCCTTTGCATTGGATGTGTCATTTGTTCATGGATTATGTAAATTTCTGCACAGAAACTGGTCCACTTTTAACAATGTAAATGTAAAATCATTTTATGATCATTTATTTAATGTTCTGCAGCTCTCAGCATGCTGGCATACATCCAAACAGAGAATTTAATAAAGAGATGCAGAGAACACCTGCAACCCACACAAGTCACTTTGGTCTTCAAAATGATTTTAAATTGGAGGCAGTTCAGGACAGTTGCATTTTATGAGGCTTCATGTCTCTGAAGATGCTTCAATGTTTCATGCAAATGTTATAAAATCATAATGCTTGAGGATATGTATATTGTCCAGAGTGGTAAAATTAGTCTAATTATGACCACATTAAAGCCTCACCTGGAGCTAAGCACCATTTCTTGGCATTTATCTAACTTCATTACCCCATCTCTGCTAGAACACAGTCTCAGGCAATGAAGCCCTTGTGCTGAGCACACACTCACAACAGCAGAAAAAACAACTCAAAAATGTGGAAAGAAGAGATTTAGCAAGAGATTCCTAAATGAATGGGCAGCATTTCAACTGGAGTCCATCCACATATCTATTAATTTTTCAGTATGAAACTGAAGCTGCGTGAGAAATCTTGTGCTGAAATATATAACACTGAATGAAATATATTTCACTATAAACACTAGAAACAACATCTTACAATAGTACAGAGATTTTCTGTGTGTGTGTGTATACAGTATATATTTATATATATATATATATATACACACATATATTTATACACACTACCAGTCAAAAGTTTGGACACGGTAAGATTTTTAATGTTTTTAAAAGAAGTTTCATCTGCTCACCAAGGCTGCATTTATTTAATTAAAAATACAGTAAAAACAGTAATATTGTGAAATATTATTACAATTTAAAATAACTGTTTTCTGTTTGAATATATTATGTTTCTTGAGCAGCAGATCATCATATTAGAATGATTTCTGAAGGATCATGTGACACTGAAGACTGGAGTAATGATGCTGAAAATTCAGCTTTAATCACAGGAATAAATTACTTTATAAAATATATTCAAACAGAAAACAGTTATTTTAAATTGTAATAATATTTCACAATATTACTGTTTTTACTGTATTTTTAATTAAATAAATGTAGCCTTGGTGAGCAGATGAAACTTCTTTTAAAAACATTAAAAATCTTACCGATTCCAAACTTTTGACTGGTAGTGTATATATATTCCTTGTCATGTGACCCAGTTTCTAGTTTGTTACTTTGATTGTTGTATTCATTAGTAATTCAGTTCACTGGTGTTAATTAATTATCTCATATATGCATTTATACCCTCAGTGCTCCCTTAGTCTGTTGCAGTGTATTCTGCTTCGTCATGTGATTCATTATTTAAACCAACACATGACATAGATATTCTGTATATATATACACACACACACACATACAGTACTATGTACAACTGTATAAATGTTTTTTTTTTTTTTTGCCAGAATTCCTTTTAATTTCCAATTTAATTAATCTTCAAATTACATTTAAGGAAGTACACCTAATGAAAAGATATAGAATGAAATTCTATTAACGTCCCTGAAAGTCAAACATTCTTTTTAGAGGGGTCATGAATTGAGAAATCAACTTTTCCTTGAGCTTTTGATATATAAGAGGTCATCGTACTATAAGAAAATCCTGCAAGTTTCAGAACTGAAAACCTCCTTGTTAGTCCAATAAAAGCTTTTATTGACACCAGGCCAAGCGAACGACTCGTCCCTGAATGTGCTTATCTAGATAGGTGAAATGCCACCTCCGTAGAAGAAATCAACGCCTACTTCATCACTGCAACGGTAGCCCCGCCCACTGGTGTGTTAGTGAGATGAGGAGAGAAGAGCGATGCAGGACTAAAGTAACATTACCTTTCAAAAGATCCTAATGCTAGGAATATGGTTATTTTTTTTCAACAATCTGCACGTCTCAGTTGAGCTTTATTTATTTGTATTCGGTACATTTCACTGTGGATTCCTTGGTAAATCAATCGCATTTCAGCGCAGGCTTTGCAAACAGACTCTTACAATATGGACTCGACAATAATGCAACAACATAAGTAACTGTTAATTCTAATGCCTGATCTGATATTAATGATTCATGTACAGTCAGATGTTCTTATGTGTCAGTAAATCAAACCAGTGACTAAATGGTCAAATTCACATTGTTTCTCTTAGTAGGATGAAAATAATCTGTTACTTAAACTGTGATTAAATTATATATAGAAAGCGATCAAAGAACGCTCCCTTTACAATCGCTGGTGCTGTCAATCAAACAGCACGAGTTTATCAGTGACTGAGTTCTGGACTCTCGCCAAAACTCCCGTTTTATAATACTAACATTATAAGTGCAGCCCAGAAAACATTATAAAACAATAAAACAATGAAGTTCATGACCCCTTTAAATACAAATAAATTTGATCAAAATGAATAGGATTAACTAAGATGTTGTCGTGCAAATACACAACCTGAAAACTACTAAACATTTAGAGAGGGGAAACAGCAATAAGGGCATCATTGCAAAACATTTTATCATGATTATCTTGTTTTCATAATAATTATAAGCCAAAATTGTAAAAAATAAAATTTGATGAATCCCCCAACCCCAGTGTATAGCGTGCAGATAGACAAAATATTGTGTCCTCTCAATAAGTGCATTGCTTCTGACTCCAGGGCCGAGACAACCGTGCCGGAGGCCACCATGGAGCAGTGCTGGCAT
The DNA here is from genome assembly GCA_037950665.1 of Hypophthalmichthys nobilis. Taxonomy (NCBI): domain Eukaryota; kingdom Metazoa; phylum Chordata; class Actinopteri; order Cypriniformes; family Xenocyprididae; genus Hypophthalmichthys; species Hypophthalmichthys nobilis. The sequence continues at coordinate 46,277,661 of CM075470.1, forward strand.
TTGAATTCTCCCTGTGAATCACTGCTGAGTAATCACAAACCAGAGAAAAGGTCCACGAACAACAGCCATGGAATCAGTGTCCATCCGCTCAGAGATGCACTGGAGCTGTCATTCGCTCCGGGACAGATGTGCTGATGACTAACGCTTCTGTTTGGTTCATATAAAACACTATTGCACGTGAACTTGAGTACCATTTGGGTCTAAATTTTAAGGGTGTGTGACTATGCCTTGGCAAAGACTGATACTCTATAGCAGGGGTGCCCAATCCTGTTCCTGAAGATCTACCTACCTGCAAAGTTGAGCTCCAACACTGATAAAACACACCTGAATCAATTAATTAAGATCTTCAGGAGCACTTGATAATTACAGACAGGTGTGTTGAGCAGGGCTGGAGCTGAACTCTGTAGGAAGGTAGATCTCCAAGAACAGGATTGGGCACCCCTGCTCTATAGACACCAGACTATGATGACAATAACTTGACTTGTTGATGCCTGATAATCTTATTCAGACTTTTATGTTTCAACCTACCTGCCTTATTTTGCAAGTACTGATTTCTCACAAATTTTAAACTACACATCATTTAAAAGTTTGGGGTCAGTGAGATTTGTTTTTGAAAGGAAGTCTCTTATACTCACCAAGGCTGCATTCATTGGATCAAACATTCAGTAAAAACAGTGATGTTATGGAATATTACTGTAAATTCAAATAACTGTTTTCTATTTGAATATATTTTGAAAGTGTAATTTATTCCTGTGATGGCAAAGCTGAATTTTCAGCAGTCTTCAGTGTCACATGACCCTTCAGAAATCATTCATTTTATGCTCAAGAAACATTTTTGATTATTATCAATGTCGAAAACAGTTTTGCTGCTTAATATTTGTGTGGAAACTGTGATACACAGTTTGAGGATTCTTTGATGAATAAAAAGTTCAAAAGAACAGCATTTTTTTTTACCAATTTAATGCATCCTTTCTGACAAAAAGTATTAATTTCTTTAAAAAAAAATCTCACTGACCTCAAACTTTTGAGCTGTAATTTAACTCAATTCTCCAGTGATTAGTGAAGAATTCCATTAAAAATCAATTTGACTGAATAAAAGATACTTTTATACAGTTATTTTCTGATTGGATGCCATACACAATATCAGTAATACATCTGCTGGTGTGTCCATCCAGCTGGCTATTAAACCTCTTATTAAAAAAAACACAACTTGATCCTAGAGAATTAGTCAATTACAGGCTGATCTCGAATCTACCTTTTCTGTCAAAAATACTAGAAAAGCCAGTATCATCGCAACTATGTTCCTTCTTAGAAATAAATGGTTTCTGTGAGGATTTCCAGTCAGGATTTAGACCGTACCATAGTACTGAGACTGTGCGTCTTCTAGGAATTTCTAGGAATGACAACAACAGCACTACAGAACTATATGCGCTCCTCCATCATTTTGACTTTGCACTGCGGACCTATTTCAAAAATGTCAAAAAACGGCTTTTCAACACAGTCTGCGTTTGAATTCGACCGATTCGACTCTGGCTCTGGAATGATCAATGATCAGAATGATCATAGCATCATTTCAGATGCGATGAGTCCGAAGATTATTACAGTTATGAATTAATTATTCTGTCACAGACTTTTTTCATGCACATTTTTAAATAAATTTACTAGAAGTTTCTTCTCTAAATATGTTTCCATCACGTTTTATTTGCATTTTATTTCGTTGAATAAAGAGTATCCTCCCCAGCTTGTACGAGTTACATTTATTCACATCTTGTGCAGTATCTTAAAATCTGCAGACGTAGTCGTTTTTTCAGAAAACCAATATGACTCATTTCAAAATCTATACTACATACATTACTGCATGCATACGTTTTTAAGAAACCCACTTTAAAAATGACAGAAAAGCGAATACCGGTCAAATACAAAAGATCATCGCTAAGACATGGCATGGACCATAAAATGGTCCATTTATTCAGATTCTTAATGATTTTCAGTACATTTAACATAGAAAGGCTATAGCAAGTTATTGACAACATTATTTCTATTATACATCATTTTTCTGAACATATGTACACAGGTTCTGTCTCGCGCACAGACGTTCGTGTGAGCCTTTGAAAGTATTTGGCTGCAGAAAAACGCGTTTGGCTATCTAGACTTTTGTTTTCAAGCACTCAATTCACTCTCACATGGGCTGTTGTACAGTACACACACTGTCCGTGCCATCACAAAAATTGGGCTGCGCGCGAACGGGGAGCACGGATGTCCACAAACCCTCCTGATGACGAAAATTTCGCGATGCGGACGGTGTGCAGACGCCCGAAGTATAATTTGGGGTTAAACCCGTAATAGCGGGCCCCCAGTCCGCCCGGGCCCATATGCACGTGCATACCTTGCATGCCCAGACGCTACGCCACTGTTAGTGCTGAATTTGACACTATCGATCACAACATTCTTTTAAATGGACTCGAAAATTATGTTGGCATTAGTGGAATTGCATTGGCATGGTTCAAATCATACTTATCTGACCGTTATCAGTTTGTAGTAGTAAACGAAGAGATGTCATATCGATCACAAGTTCAATATGGAGTACCGCAAGGCTCAGTACTAGGACTGTTGCTTTTCACTCTGTACATGCTACCCTTGGGAGATATCATTAGATAGCATGGTGTTAGTTTTCACTGTTACGCTGATGATACTCAGCTCTATATTTCTTCGCGCCCTGACGAAACGTACCAATTCACAAAATTAACGGAATGCATAGCTGATATAAAAAATTGGATGACTAGTAATTTCCTACTACTAAATTCAGAAAAAAACAGAGATTCTAATTATTGGACCAAAAACTTCTTCACGTAATAACCTAGAATACTGTCTAACACTTCGTCGTCAGTTAGGAACCTGGGTGTGCTCTTTGATACCAATCTTTCATTTGAAAGCCATGTTTCTAGCATCTGTAAAACCGCATTCTTCCATCTTAAAAATATACCTAAACTACGACATATGCTCTCAATGAAAAATGCAGAACAGTTAGTTCATGCGTTCATGACCTCAAGGCTAGATTACTATACCGCTCTGTATGAACTGATTGCCACTGATCATGTGACCTCACAACTATTCATTCAACCAGTCAGCCAATCAGAATGCTGTGTTCTTCACCAGCACCTCATTTGGCATCTAGGGCTTACGAGTCATATGTTATCTGTCACTGCATGCCTGTAGGGAAATTATTCAGTTATGAGGGCCATTTTTAGCCCAAAATATCTTCACATTTCTGTCTCACTTTCACACCCATAATTTTTTTTTTAATTAATTAAAAAAAACACACATGCTTAATCTGACTATTTTTTCCATTTGCACCTTTGCCCCGGGTGAAAATGCATCATCAAACGCACATGCAGCACGACAACACACATGAACACATATGCAAACACACACAAACACCCTGGCAGGCACAAGGGAACACACTGTGTGCAGCAGATATAGGCTTATTATTCACAGTGGACTGCTCTTGGCCCGATTAGAAGGTCATTTCCACTTCTGTCAAACTTTCATACCTTTTCTAATAGTTTAGCCCTAAATCAATCAGTAATGCAATATCATTTTCATTAGTATCCTTTCTATAATTCCCAGGCAAATGGTGTAACGTTTTTTTTCCTCTAATCACTGCAAATTGCAAGATCCATATATGTATCACAATGGCTCTGTTCCAAAGCTGCCCACATTTTAAGTCATCATATTGATTTCGCTGCCTTTTAAGATAGCTTCTTAAGGCCAAATTCTGAGGCTCCGTCGCATTTCTCCTTAATGCATAAGGCATTCCCATAATGCACTGCGATGCAGAAAAAATCCATCTAAGATGTATAATTTATTCAATGGCAAAAACTATTCAAAATCAAATTAAAATTTGATTATTTTACCCAATATGTGTGCAAAATTGTATGCATATTAGAGTTCAGATCAGTCTCTTACAAGGTTCTGTTTCAGTAAGGATGCTGTCTTAGAAGGCAGCATGCAAGGCATCTCACTAGGTTTTGGAGACAGAGCCAGTACTCTGTGGTGAAACATAACAGCAGCCAGAGATGATATGCCTTTTATGGTTTAATCTGTAGAGTCCTTAAAAAGCCTCTTGCTAGATTCTCTGAATAATTCACTGATCTTCAATGGGCAGCAGCATCCGCAGGCCTTTCACAGATCTCCACCACATCCTCTCCGCTGTGCACGCGTGGCTCAACACGCACCGGCAAACAATAATTGTTCGGAATAGCATACTAACATACTACTCTAAAGTCTATGGCTGGATGTTGACATATTTCACAAATCGATTCGATTCCAATTCACAAGGTCTTGCTTCAGTTTGATTCGATAATGATCCATCTGGATATATATCAGGAACAGTACATTTAAATGTTTCTTAAAGTTACACTATGTAACTTTTTACATAGTCAATACATACATTTACAATAGAGTCAATACATCACCAATTCTTCTTCCAAAACATGTTTTTGTCTTTCCCTGATTTACTATGGTAAGTGTTACTATTATAAGTGTTAATATTTTAGACCTGTCGGTATGGTTTTTGTAGGAAATTGTGTACATGCGTCACTCGCCCGTGTGTGTCTCGTCCAGTGTTGGGGAAAGTTACTTTTAAAAGTAATGCATTACAATATTGCGTTACTCCCTAAAAACGTAACTAATTGCAATACTTAGTTACTTTTTATGAAAAGTAATGCATTACATTACTTTTGCACTACTTTTTCTCACCTGGGCTGGGCTTGCTTGTTTATTTTTTTTAATAACAACAAAAAGTTATATTTTTGGCAAATGTTAAGGCCCTTTCACACCAAGGGCCCTATCATACACCTGGTGCAATGTGGCACCAGGTGCGACGCAAGTGTTTTTGTGCTAGTTTCAGCCCGACACAATTATCATTTTCAAGTCCTGTGCCATGTTGTTTAAATAGCAAATGCATTTGTGCCCATCTGTGCGCCCATGGGCGTGCTGGTCTGAAAACGAGGTGTGTTCAGGCGCATTGTTGGCGTGTTGCTATTTTGAGGCAACTGAAATAGACTGCACCATTGACCAACTGAAACCTGGCCTAAAGTCAATGGTGCAGTATTTGTTTTGTTATTTAAAGGGCGTGTTAGTAATATGCACCTATATGCGGGTGCACAACGCGCGTACACACTGCTTATTACACACACAGGGACACGCAGCAGCGCACAAACATGCCAAATATTAAAAATAAAAGGATTACAATGTAAAAGATTATTATCATGTGCGTAAAGATAAAAATGCTTTGGTGGAATCCAGCTTGTCCCGTAGATGGTCTGCTCGTGCTTTAACCTCATGCATGAGCAGATCCGTTTCCTCGCTAGAGAAGCGTTCAGTTTTTCCGCTTGCAAATTCCTCCATGTAATGGCTTGAGCACAACTGGCTTTTAAAGGGAATGGGAGATGAGACTCTGATTAGTTTACTGCACATTACACCCAAAACACATCCATTACTCATTAAGAGAACAGGATACAGGAGAAGGAAGTTCAAAACTCTTATTTCAAAATCTAATCTAAAGTAATTTTGATTATTAGTATGGTTGAATTGGATCACTGAAGGTCAGCAGCAAAGGTTTATTTTGACATGTGTCTGGTGTGGAAGTGGCAGAGGTTAGTTGTCACAACGAGCGAGAAAGGTTGACATGGAGCAGCTCAATCTCCAACCTCCGGGGAATCACTTGTTTTAAACAAACACCGAACAGAGTAGAGTCTCGTAATAAAACAAGAATCAACATTGGCTTGGCTTTTCAGAGATAACGAGAACTGAGAGATTTGAAATGTTGTAAAAGTGACATGGAGAGGATGTTTTTATTACTTAACAGGGGCCTCATTTATAACCATTGCGTAAGCATAAAACAGGCCCTGGAAGAGGACGTACGCCACTTCCTGCACGAGCTGTGATTTATAAAAACAAACTTGACAGGAAAATTTGCTCACCTGTACACAAACTCTGACCCATGCGTACAAACATTTTGGAGACAGAGCAGTTTGGCGGCTCCAAGTCTGGCACACACACACCGCTCGCACACCAAGATCTGAGATCATGCTGCACACACACAAACATTCAGGAGCACAGATACTTGGTATCAATGCTGCCCCACGACTTTTAATAATAAAATAGCTTTGCTACTGAATCTATACAATATACTTCTCAGCAACGATGGGGTAACATCGCTGGCTTCACTAATAGAAGAAAGATGCTGCACAGACGCAGGCAATTCACACACACATCTCTCTCTCTGATAAATAATTCAAATAAATGCTATAATTCATTCATTCAAATAAATGTGATCTCACGGCACTACTTTATCTCTGTGTCTGACTCAAAGCGGGCAGAATGCTATATCTAACAAGCCTTAACAATGAAAATGACCATCATTCTTATCCTTCTGATCAAATATTGTGCTGCAGACACCAATAACAGCTTAAACTTGTCAGTGCTGGCATATAACCATGGTATAAGTGTGATTTTCCTCAGCTAGCTGTGCATTAAATGATTTGAATGCACTCCTCAAATTTGCGTCGAGAGGTTCTTTGCCTCCATGTTGTGCGTTAAGATCGTTTAATATACAGCAAGCCGTGGATTATCCTTTACTTATTTGATATCGTCAACCCAGCCCTAATGTTTATTGTACACTTCAAACTTAACAAGCACAAATTACATTAGAAAAATGAAAGTGAATGAGATTTGTTTACTTAAAAGATTCATTCACATCTAAAATATCACTACGAATGAGAATGTGACCTACAGAATGAGTACGTACTGCAGATGTCCTAAACAACATCCTTTCTATTTACTTCTCAAAATGAAGTAGCTTTTTAATTGCGTATTGTGTATGCAAGACAGAGAGAGAATAATTTCACTAGGCAGGAGGAAAGAGAATTGAGAAGTCAGAGGCGGAGGGAGAAGGGAAGGTTGTTTTGGTCTCTCTGTAGACCACCCTGTTTTACAGTAGTGGCAAAGCAAACAGCAGACGATAAGAAGTGTGTTCCAGCAGTGAGCAGACTACTGATGAACCTCAGGGAACTGAAGGGGTCCACAACAGCAACAGAGAACGTGTGTGTGCATGTGTGTGTGTGTGTGTGTGTGTGTGTGCATGTTTGATGTATTTGTAGGGAGTATCATATTGTTGTCTTTGGGTCTGTATGAAGCCATTTCATGCAAGATTTAATATTATGCTACCTTGAAAAAGCCAATCTTATTGTACAAATCTATATGCAAAATGATGATAATTAGTATGTATGTCTTGTTTTACACAATAATATGATTTTTAAATTGTTCAAGTTTATTTTTTTGCCCCATCGACAAATAGTTTTTTCTTGCTTTTTTAAGTATAAATCAAATGGAATTTGATTCCCCCTGTGGTACAAATCAAGTTTTTAATGTTGTTTAGATGTCTATTTGGTGTTTTTAATATGCTTTAAGACAAACCATGTGCAAATTCATCAGTCAACACCATTGCTAAGTATTTTCTCTTTAAAACTGCAGTGTACCAAAGTAAATCTAAAAAACTCAGTTTGAAATCGCTGGTGTCTGTGACATCACAAACATGTTGTAACCAATCACGTCAATGTGTGGGTGGGCTTTAGCATATCATTAACTACGTTCTGAAGCAGGGGAGTCTCAATCCAGAGAGAAACCGGATTATCCAGGAATATTATTCTGTTGATATGAAAAATCAGGTACATTTAGCAATATAGCGGGTTAATTATGTATATGATGTATATTATGATGTTATGATGAGCTGTCTTTCTCCACTGACGTTCTGAGTTGTTCAAAGCGTTTGTAAGGATACTGATTGTTAGAAGGCAGCTGTCTGACTCTGAGATGAAGAACGGGATCATGGTTTGTGTAACATTAGCAACACATTATTAGCTGTTTGATAATGTAGTCAAGCAAAAGGCTAATCATATTAATTACCGTTATGTGTCTGACGTTGAGAACGATACACAAAACATATTACCATTCTTGTAGACGAGCCCGTATAATTCACTCTTCCTCTTCTTCTCAATCAGCTTTTGGTTTAAACATACAGTATATGCCTGAATTCAACCAATATTTCCACTTTTTGTGCAGCATTTACTACAGTGAAGTTGATCAAGTGGATCTCTGAGCCGGAGTGAGTGAGTGGAGGCGGGGCTAATTTGCATATTCATGATTCTGCGTATACTAAATGAAGCAAGGGTGCAGAGTTACATTCAAGCTATTTTAAGGCACAAAGAAATTTTTATCACAGGAAAAAGCGTTTAAATATGCAATTTTGGTGATCAAAGATGAGTTATAAGGGATAAAATTATTGACTTGAATGACTTGATCTATCAGCCTGAATAATCCCTCAAATCGTGCATCTTATTGACAAGCAACATTTAAAAGCTTAGCCATTTAAATCAGTCAGATGATATATTTGTAAAGGTCTGAACCTTTCTTACCCATCATCATATGTGCTGTCATTTCTCATTCTTGTCCCTGCAAATGTCATGTGAGTCAAACATTTGTTTACATCCAAAGATGACAGGACATAACTGTTTACTGAGCAGACAACTGCATCATGCAGTCCAGTCATATTAGACAGACCGACTCCATTAAACGGGCAACATTAATACACAATGTTTGGTTACAGGTGTGTGTTTAACAAAGGCTTTCAGCATGTCCAGTCAGAATTTAGAGTCGGAACAATATGTTTTATAATGTCTTCTTATGCATATTGCATAAGTAAATTTAACCACCTCCATAATGCATTATGAGATGCATAAGACATCAAAAGGAACTATGTGTTTTAATGTACCATAAAAGCATTATAATGTACTGTAAGCAATGATTTACAGTATCATTTAAAGTTTGGGGTTGGTATGATTGTTTAATGTCTTTAATAGAAGTCTCTTCTGCTCACCAAGGCTGGATTTATTGGATTTAAAATACAGTAAAAACAGTGATATTGTGAAATATTATTACAACTTAAAATAACTGAATATATTTTCAAATATAATTTATTCCTGTGATCAAAGCTGAATTTTCAGCATCATTACTCCAGTCTTCAGTGTCACATGATCCTTCAGAAATCATTCTAATATGATGATCTGCTGCTCAAGAAACATTTATTATTATTATCAATGTTGAAAACAGATGTGCTGCTTTTTTTTAATGGAAAAATATAAATTTTCAGGATTCTTTGATGAATAGAAAGTTCAAAAGAACAGCATGTATTTTTTTTTTTTTTTATAACATTATAAATGTCTTTTATAAATGCATCCTTGCTGAATAAACAATTTGTATAATGGTTTCCTCATACTAATGGTTGAACACCATTAAAACCAATCCACTGAATCTCAAGTCACACCCACAGGAAAGTAAAACCACAAATGGCATCTCGGTAAAATCTTGTTTCTCCTGGAGAGAAATTACATGAAATGGAGTGGTAAATTTTCAAGAAGAAATCTCATCAGTGTCTTACACATACTTTGCCAAGATCCCAATGTCAATATTCAAAATTGAGCTCCAACATTTCTCATCAAGTTCCTAAACTGAGTTTTCAACATGAATTGTTTAGCTCTTCTACACTTACTGAAGTTTGAGCAACCTCTAAGCAAATAACATGATAACCTTCTGGATTTAAGACAGTCCTGAAGGCCATGAATGTTGTTTTTATGTTGTTTTTACATGGAGCTAATGATATTTTCTTTCCCCTAACCCTACACTTCACACTCTCAAGGCTATCTGTGTTTTTACATTTTCATTAAGACACTAATTAGTATGTGTATTATGAAGCTTTTTATGGCGACTGTTAGTCGGTCCACACAATGTAGGCAATTTTATTATCTTACTGTGGGGACCAATGTAGGTAAACCTGACTCACACACGCACACACTATAATCATAAAGATGAACAATTACTTAGTTATGTTACCGACTTCATTACTGCCTGATTTTGTGTGTGTGTGTGTGTGTGTGTGTAAGCATCTCTGTCTTGTTCTTTCACAGTCTGTGTTCATATACCTTGCCAGTCTGTCTGAGAATAGATGTGTCTCACCATCTGTTCCCTGACAAGGGTGAGTGTGTGCATCTGTCTCTCACTATATATGTGTGTTTGTGAATTGAACATCGCTCCTGTACACTGTACCAGCTTGTCATAGGAGCGGGTGGCATGACCAAAATATCACGGTATGAATCTAATATCCTGACCACGGCACATATCAAAATAATATCTTTTTCTGGAAATTCAATAAAAGTGATTTTATGTTTTCATAACCATGCCTATTTTTGGATAATCCAGTAGAATTATAATTTTCCAATAAAAAATTATGCAGCACATCTGTTTTCAACATTTATATGAAAAGTTTCTTGTTTCTCAAATCATCGTATTAGAATGATTTCTGAAGGATCATGTGACACTGAAGACTGGAGTAATGATGCTGAAAATTCAGCTTTGATCACAGGGATAAATTACTTTATAAAATATATTCAAACAGAAAACAGTTATTTTAAATTGTAATAATATTTCACAATATTTCTGTTTTTACTGTATTTTTGAGCAAATAAATGCAGCCTTGGTGAGCAGAAGAGACTTCTTTCACAGACATTTTTAAAAATCTTACCAGCATTACTCACGGATGGTAGTCATTTGAATATTTTATGGTTAAGCTTAACAACAAATGGTGTTATAAATGTAACACTTTGCCTATTGTTTAACTTTAAATGAGTATGTTTTGTTAAATTAATATGTTTTAATATGTTTTCACACATATCCTCCTTGTGTCAATGCCATGTGTCACTTACTGCTATCTGTGTGAAACGTACAAAGTGCCCATAATTGAAGCCACCCAGACTGTGGTACTGACCTCTACTCGGGCGCTTTCTCCTTTTCTCTCTTGCTCTCACTCCTCCTGCCTGGTTTTCAGATAAGCGTTCGCTTGACCGGGTTAATTTCCATTCAAAGGATCCATAGCTGGAATCCTCACAGATGTTACAGACATCAGAATGGATTACGTTAAAAGGAATAATTTCCCCAAAAATGAAATTTCTGTCTTCATTTAATCACCCTCATGTCGCTCCAAACTCATATGACTTACTTCTGGGGGACACAAAAGAAAAACTTCTGTTGAATATTATATATATATATATATATATATATATATATATATATATATATTATATAGATATACATATACATATACACACTACCAGTCAAAAGTTTGGTAAGATTTTTAATGTTTTTAAAAGAAGTTTCGTCTGCTCACCAAGGCTGCATTTATTTAATTAAAAATACAGTAAAAACAGTAATATTGTGAAATATTATTACAATTTAAAATAACTGTTTTCTGTTTGAATATATTTTATAAAGTAATTTATTCCTGTGATCAAAGCTGAATTTTCAGCATCATTACTCCAGTCTTCAGTGTCACATGATCCTTCAGAAATCATTTTAATATGATGATCTGCTGCTCAAGAAACATTTATTAAAGTTATTTGTGTACAATATTTTTTTTCAGGATTCTTTGATAAATAGAAAGTTCAAAAGAACAGCATTTATTTGAAATATAATCTTTTGTAACATTATAAATGTCTTTACTGTCACTTTTGATCGATTTAATGCATCCTTGCTGAATAAAAGTATTAATTTCTTTCATTTCTTTTAAAAAAAATAAAAATAAAAATTCTTACTGACCCCAAACTTTTGAACGGTAGTGTATAATGTTGCAAAAGCTTTGTATTTCAGATAAATGCTGTTCTTTTGAACTTTCTATTCACCTGAAAAAAAAAGTACACAACTGTTTTCAACATTGATAATAATCATAAATGTTTCTTGAGCAGCAGATCAGAATTAGAATGATTTCTATTAGAATGATCACAGGAATAAATTACATTTAATGATATGAAAATAGAAAAAGGTTATTTTAAATTATAATAATATTCCACAATATAACTGTTTTTTACTTTATATATAGAGAGAGTTATAAAAGAGTTTTGATGGCTAAGAGAGAGCAGAATATTTTTAATAACGGCTTAAGTTAAATTCAGTTCCTCACAAAAAGTGGTCTTGAAACAAATGGCACACAAATCATACACTTTTATGGAGCTTAGTTTTGGAGCTTGACAGGCCCTAGTCTCTTCTTTAACTGTATGGGGAAAGAGCAGCAAAAGAAAGTCAGTCATATGAGTTTTGAACAACAAAAGTATTTTAATTTTTTTAGATGAACAATTCCTTTAAAAGTGATGTGTATAATGTTAAAATACTTTCTTAAAATAAGTGAGCCATTTTTAGGTTGATTCGTAATCTAAACATTGCATCCCAACCAGAATAGCAAAGCAACACTTGGCTCAGCCAATGGCAACGGCTTGGAGGCGGAGCTACACTATATTGCCAAAAGTATTGGGCCACCGCTCCAAATCATTGAATTCAGGTGTTCCAATCACTTCCATGGCCAAAGGTGTATAAAATCAAGCACCTAGGCACGCAGACTGCTTCTACAAACATTTGTGAAAGAATGGGTCGCTCTCAGGAGCTCAATGAATTCAAGTGTGGTACCGTGATAGTTTGCCACCGATGGAATAAGTCCATTCGTGAAATTTCCTCACTACTAAATATTCCACAGTCAACTGTTAGTGGTATCATAACAAAGTGGAAGCAATTGGGAACAACAGCAACTCAGCCACAAAGTGGTAGGCCACGTAAAACCACAGAGCGGGGTCAGCGCATGCTGAGGCACACAGTGCGCAGAAGTCGCCAACTTTCTGCAGATTCAATAGGTACAGACCTCCAAACTTTGTGTGGCCTTCAGATTAGCTCAAGAACAGTGCATAAAGAGCTTCATGGAATGGGTTTCCATGGCCGAGCAGCTGCATCCAAGCCTTACATCACCAAGTGCAATGCAAAGCATCAGATGCAGTGGTATAAAGCACACCGCCACTGGACTCTAGAGCAGTGGAGACGTGATCTCTGGAGTGACGAATCACGCTTCTCTGTCTGGCAATCCGATGGACAAGTCTGGGTTTGGCAGTTGCCAGGAGAACGGTCCTTGCCTGACTACATTGTGCCAAGTGTAACGTTTGGTGAAGGGGGATTATGGTGTGGGGTTGTTTTTCAGGGGTTAGGCTTGGCCCCTTAGTTCCAGTGAAAGGAACTCTTAATGCTTCAGCATACCAAGACATTTTGGACAATTTCATGCTCCAAACTTTGTGGGAACAGTTTGGGGATGGCCCCTTCCTGTTCCAACATGACTGCGCACCAGTGCACAAAGCAAGGTCCATAAAGACATGGATGAGTGAGTTTGGTGTGGAGGAACTTGACTGGCCTGCACAGAGTCCTGACCTCAACCTAACAGAACACCTTTGGGATGAATTAGAGCGGAGACTGTGAGAAGCTCACAAATGCGCTTCTAGAAGAATGGTCAAAAATTCCCATAAACACACTCCTAAACCTTGTGGAAAGCCTTCCCAGAAGAGTTGAGGCTGTAATAGCTCCAAAGGGTGGGCCAACTCCATATTAAACCCTACAGATTAAGAATGGGATGTCATTAAAGTTCATGTGCACGTAAAGGCAGGCGTCCCAAAACTTTTGGCAATATAGTTTATCTGTTAGTCAGACCAATCAGGAATGAGGGGTTGTGTTAATTCTTTCATTCTGACAGATGTTCATTCATGCTAGAATCTCATCAAATATTTACTGCGTTACTGATATGACAAATGACCTCGAAAACAGACAGATATTACATTCTGACACTGAATTCACTGAGTGACAATACATCCTTATTTCTCTCCAGAACAAATGCTTGATTCAGCCGCAAATTCAGAGGTTCTCCCTCCATCTCAACTGATGTCTCTAAACATCATCAATCCCACTTCTTGCATTTGCTCTATTTCCTTCATTTCCTCCAAAATTCTTTCCTTCTTGACATGAAGACATAACGCCGCTCATATGGCTTGAAGCTTTGAACAATAATTTTCTCTTTTTCAATTCCATTCATCACTATTTTTGGTTTTCTCCAATATCCCCATCTGATTTCTCACTTTTTTGACCTTGTTTCAACCATCATGATTTCCAAAGACTGCAGCATTAGACTAGTATAGCAGTCGGTCTTTTTCCTCAAGATTTTGCAATTAAGAGAGCTTAAGGAAGATTTAAGAAGAACAAATAAACGGCATTAGAGCTCTTTGTTTCACCTCTGTGAATTCACTGATTCAGAAACTCTGATTCATTGATTCATTTATGTCACCGCTCAAACATGATCACAGTTCAAGTCTCGGTGTGGCATTTTTAACTTATATAAACATTGCCGTCAAAGCAAATACATACATTTGAGATCCATTTTAAGACTTAAGCCTAATTAATAATGGCATTTGCTAAGGCAAGCATCATTATATGGCTTGACATGAACTTTTTCTGCTCACCAGCCACTGTGTTTAGTGGTTTTCCAAAGTTACTAGCCACTGCTGTCACTTTAAGACCTGATGCATGGATCCATTATACTGTTACACGTGCGTTTTCTTTCTCAACTGTTTACGTTCACTTACAACATAACTGACTGTGTTTACGTGAATACTCATGTTTTGACATTATTTTGTGTGTATTTGACTGTTGCAATAATCAGCGAAAAAGAACTCAATTTAGTACTGAGAGGCGGCTTTATCTGTGCATGAGCACAAAGTCTGCGGGAATGAGTAAAATTATGAGCAGTAAACGCAATTCCACGCCAAAATTCATCTGGATCAAATGAAACGAGTGAGTCAGAAAGATGAGAGAGAGAGAAAGAGCAGATGGTATCGTGTATCTATTCTGAGGAAAATGAGTATTGGAAATGCTTCAGATATTTCAGTATCAATATGTACTGAAAAATCGATATTTTTGACAATACTACAGCACTTAGTTTATTATTTCAGATGCCTTTTTAAAAGACTACAACTGAAAAATGTATATTATATATAAAATTCAACCCGCCAAAGTAGCTAGTAGGAGTGACTATGTTACACGCCACTGCTGAAATACACCTGCATTTGGCCGGTTGGCGGGTGTTATTGTCAAGCCCTGATTATTACCGTTGCTATTTGGGAATTTGTACAAAGCCTTAAAAGTAAGGAGTGTCTATTTACACTAAGTGTAAATAGCCTGTCTTGTTGGGCATATGCTATTTACACTAACTCCACCCACCAATGTCTGGTTGGGCCACACAAGATTAAACAAGACGCACACCACCCACCCAACATCTGCAGTGGCGTAGGCCGTTGGGAGTATGGTGTGTGGAAATAACTTTTGACGCGATCGACCCAATTTGAATCCTCCTTTTGCCAAACTCATTCTTCTCCCTTTTCCCATCACAAATCAGATCGAAAAGGCATTTATTTTCAATAAAAATTAAGCAAATATTTGAAAAGTGGAAATAAAGTGCTTAACGAGGGTTTAATAATAAAGTATTCATCGGGTAGGGTTAGGTGTTGGGAGAGCTTTATTGTCCCAATAAGGTGGCATCCATTTAACAATTTTAATAAATATAATTATTTACACTCTATGATATTATTGCATCCTGTTAATGTACAACAATACTGAGGTGCAAATAGTATCTGCCACTATAAATAGCATCTAACAACTATTTGCACTTATTGCAGAGAACTGCTACTTTTATATTATGTAAATAGAATATATCACTATTTTCACTTGTATTAGCCAAAACTTCGGCACAACTCATCCAGCACCGTTTCTGCTACGGAAATGAATATGTAAAATCAACTTGTGAAAAATAAAACATGAAAACCCCTGCAACCACTCAGAACACCTTGCTGCTGTCCACCAATATGAATATTCTCATGTCTCTTTTTCCATAATGCCTTTCTGTATCATTATACATCCATGTTTTCTCTGACATAGTGATGGTGATTTTTACTTTTACCATAAAAACTAGAAATGAGCTTTGTAGACAAAAGGAGGGTGACAGGCGTGCTTGCTTAGAAGATAAAGAGCTCAATAAAGAAGAGGGAAACTGGGCTGTGCAGACGTACGGAAACGTATCCCAGGATCCCAGTGTGACTGAACTGAGTTGAGAGACGGTTACGTAATAGGACACACACACACACACACACACACAGATGTACGCAGTCAGCCTGAGATCTCTCTCTTTCTCATCCTCTTCATCCTTGGATCCAGAGGCCCAGCTCTTGGATAATAAATGAGATGAATGTAGTGAACTGCATCGGACTGCTTTGTCCTTTGGAGAACATCATATTAAATGGATTTGTATGGGAAGAAGGTAAGCAATGTCAAAGTTTATGCTAAAAATGTTTATGCCCTCCCTGAAATGGTCCATTCACCAAAAAAATAATTGGACAGGAATCAGACTTTCCTGCTTTGGTTTCAATTCTGATTCCACTTTTTGTATTTTGAGGAAGCAACTATACACAATACCAGGGATTTCCAAACGTTTTGTCAGCCAAAGCTCTTTGAACTAAAATATATTTACTTGAAGTTAATATTTCAATAATTTAACAACACATTCACATGTTCACAATTAATGGTCACATCATGACATGCAGGCAATGTTGTTATTGTTACCTGAAAGTATTAAAAAACATTTTCAATAGAAATCAATCTGAAATAAAATATAAATATAAGATCGAAAAACTTTAATTAAACGGAATTAAAATAAGTTTGAGATGAAATACAATGCTGGGTCGTTTCAGCCCATGTTTGGGTCAAATATGGACAAACCCAACAGCTGGTTTAAAATTTTAAATTATTAATTTTTTAAACCAAATGTTTGGGTTTGTCCATATTTGTCCCAAATATGGGCTGAAAAAACCCCCAGCATTTTTTAGAGTTAAGCTGAAATAAAAACAAATTTAAAATATAAATATAAATAAAATTAACTAAAAAAATAACAGAAAAAAAGACTAAAATAAAAAAAACTCTATATTAGTACATTAATAATACTACACTAACACTGCATGCAGGTAAACAAATAAAATATTTCATTTCATGCTATTTAGTAGCATCGCTGCAGGGGGGCTTGTGAGATAATTAATTAAAGGGGTCCTTGATTATGGTTTCACTTTTTTAACTTTAGTTAGTGTGTAATGTTGCTGTTTGAACATAAACAACATCTGCAAAGTTAAGACACTCAAAGTTCAATGCAAAGGGAGATATTTTCTTTTACAGTAATTGCTTTTTAAGGACTAAAACAAACAGCTGGTAGGGACTACAACGAGCTTCTTCCCGGGTTAGTGACATCACAAACCCAAAAATTTACATAAACCCCGCCCCCGAGAACACGCAACAAAAGGGGTGAGGCCATGTTGGGCTGCTTTAGAGAAGAGGAAGAGTTGTTGTAGTAGAGTGTTGTTATCATGCCGTCATTTTACGCCGGACTGCTTCACAAACAAGGGTCAATTCAACGCTGGTTTTGCACAAAAGATTAACATGACGACATATGCTAGTCGATGAGTTGAATCAACTCCACAGCAACTACATAAATTTATCCACTAACCATTCAGAAACGTCCAGTTTCATTCTAAAAGTTGTAACTTCTTCCTGAGTCTCTCCATCAGTGTCGACTCCGGTTTGAACAATGTAAGGCTGAACACCATTACTGACAATCCTCATTTTGGCTGCGTGAGATTCTCCAGCTTTGTTGTTGTTGAGCAACCGAAGCGTGAGCTGTTAAAGCTCCGCCCTCTTCTGGAAAGGGGGCTGGGAGCAGCAGCGCATTTGCATTTAAAGGGACACACACAAAAACAGTGTGTTTTTGCTCACACCCAAATAGGGTCAAATTTGACAAGCTATAATAAATGATCTGTGGGGTATTTTGAGCTAAAACTTCACACACACATTCTGGGGACACCAGAGACTTGTATTACATATGTGAAAAGAGGTTCCCTTTAAACCATTAAAAAATGTATTGTTAAATTATTGAAATATTAATTCAAAATCTCATGGGGTAAATATTTTGAGTCATAGAAGTTCGGCTGACAAAAAGGTTTGGGAATCCCTGGTCTACAAGATCCAATCATGAAGCTTTTGGGAAACGCAGCCCTGGATTATTAAATGTGAGATTCAAATGTGTACAATATGCTTTACTAAATTTGTAATGCAAGGACATTTTGTTGACATTTTAGTTGTTAGTCAGAAAAGTAATTAGAATCTGAATCTTACTTTTCTCACACAATCACCACAAGTTGCATTAAAGGATAAAAATATATTCCTTACAGAACCTGACTAATCACTGCTGTGTCTCGATCTCCACCTCCCTCCCTCCCTCCGTCTGTCTGGTTGTACCGCACCACTCGTGCTTTCTTTCACGTCACTCTCATGTGTCAGTATAGCTACATCTCGAGCTATTCACTTCTCGTTCACTCTGTCTCTGAATGAAATATTAATAGGACCTTTGACAACAGTACTGGAAACAGCCATTAACATGCAATTACCCAGAGACGTGATGTGTACAAACTACAAGGTCAACCTGCCTCAGTGTTTTTCTTCCAGTCACTCGCGCTCATCCGTCGTCTTTGTCTTTCAGCATCTGACCTAGACTGGCAGGTTTATCTCAACCACTGATGACTGCAGCAACTGCACCTTAAACCACAGCGATGTCTGTGGATTTATAGCGGCGGTGAGGGCTGGAGGAAGGTTTTGCGATAAGAGCTTTATGATATGTTACTTAGGAGGTCTGTCAGTCATCTTGTAAAGGGGCTTTCGCACCAGGCAGTTATAGGAAGTCAGTTATAAGAACTAGTCACCAGGGCGGTCCCCCGAGAACTAAATTTTCCCTAGGGCCATTTTCCTGGTTGCATTCACACCGCCAGTAGGAACTCTGAACAGCTGACAGCTACGTTATTTAAGCATGTCAATCAATAACGTCTACAACTGGAGGATGGAGGACGCCATCATCGGAGCTGTGTTTTTGTTGTGTGTTGTGGGTTTTGTGATAACGGAGATGGAACATAGACATATAAATTAAATGCTACTGAAAGAGCAAAAGTAGAACTAAGAGATTAACAACTATGAGCTTTCCTGTAGCTCAGTGGTTAGAGCATGGCACTAGCAATGCCAAGGTCATGGGTTCGATCCCAGGGATTGCACATACTCAGATACAAATGTATAGTATAATGCAATGTAAGTTGCTTTGGATAAAAGCGTCTGCCAAATGCATAAATGTAAATGTATGACAACTTGCAGTGCTACATATCATTGAGGCTGAGAAATATCCATATTTAAAACTTCACAAACTATAATCTTTGGTTTCCGGCAACGGCCATACGAGCGTTCACAAAAGAGAGCTGAATTCCGGCGGAAGGGTGTCCTCTGACCTGGCAAATATAGATTATAGTTTTAAATATGGATATTTTTTCTTATAAAAACACATTGCTTCGCTTCAGAAGGCATTTATTAACCCCCTGGAGTCATATGGATTACTTTTATGATGGATGGATGCACTTTTTGGAGCGCCAAAAACTTGGACACTATTCAATACCATTAAAGCTTGGAAGAGTCAGGATAGTATTCAATACAAGGCCGAAACCACCACAGACACGCGACACTCATTTAGGTGACTCACATCGCACCCTGTATGTTGCTTTGCATAAAATTAAATGATATACAGAACAATAACAAATTTATAAGTAAAATAAAACGTACAAAAGCCTGTATTTTACCGAAGACATGAAACAATATGACGGAGCTGCACTGCTCTCTCCTGAAGAGGGCGCTAAAAGCCTGCGATAAATAACTCAATCCCTGGGTTATTACGTCTGACCCAGGATCTGGGTAACACAAAAACTACCCAAACACTGGGTTGATACGCCTGACCCAGGATCTGGGTAACACAAAAACTACTCAAACACTGGAAAAATAAACCCAAAAAATGACCCAAAAGGCTCGACCCAGGACTTGGGTAGAAAAAATAACCCAAGATTATTTAGAGTGTATTTGAAATTCTTGCACTGCTGCACATCATCACGCAGCACTATGTATGTTGTTAGGAAGACAAAAAGGTTTAAATATTACATTTTTAGTCTGTTCTGCCTCAGCGGTCTAACATCGCTCGTCAATGTCAAATGATTGAGATGGCCAATCAAATCAAAGTAGGCGGGGTTTAGGTTCTCTTATGGCTCGTGCACACAGACGAGCGTGTCAATCTATCGCTTTAATACAGTTGCGGATTCTTTCCAGGAAATCACAAAACAAAATGCACACAAACGTGTCCCTGCTCTTGATATACAATCACTGATGAACATCTTTGATTTTAATGAGGGAAAAAAAACAAGGGCGGATTAGAACCCTGAACCTCTGACACGGTTAACAAAAGTTCTACCACTAGACCACTGGGGAATTTGGCTGTTATAGTGGATCTTTTTATTTATTCACTAACATGAAGAATCTCAGGACTAACAATACTTTGTATTACAGATATAGTATACAAATAAATGTACATGTGTGCATATATTAATGCAAATATTATTTGCAAATTAGTTCCAAAATAATTATTTCCCAACTAGAATTAGACCTAGAATTTCATTCACTGTTCTGTTTCTTTATGCTTTATAAAAAATTATTATTATATATTATTATATTTTATTTTTATTTTTTCCCCCCAAGGTTCAAGATATGGTTACGGCCTTAATTTAATATAACTCCGATTGTGTTTGACTTAAAGAAGAAAGACATATACACCTAAGATGGCTTAAGGGTAAGTAAATTATGGGATAATTTTCATTTTTGGGTGAACTAACCCTTTAAGCCCTCATGTTTGCCATGTTTCCTTGTCGCGTTATTGTTAAACCCGCTGTCGGTGAGTCTGGGTTTCATGGTTCAAGTTCAAATTTGTTAGTCTATGTCAAGTTTAAGTCAGCTCAAGTTCATGTCATTGCTTAGCTCTGTTTATTTTGTATTTATTTAGCTTTCAGTAAACTGCACCTGGGTTCACTTCAGCTCTACAATGGATAATATGTTACATTTTGTGCTAAAAAACACCTGCTCCTGTGGGAGCGAGATAATGTGCTAATCACATGGTTTTCAAAACTGTCTGGCTAGACTGAAGTAAAACACAACTGGATGACATAAAACGAGATTGCTCCAATTATAATCAACAAACTGTCTAGTGTCTACAGTCTAAGCGGATGATGTGGCACGTCACGCGTTCAGGTGAGAGACATCCTGTTCTTGAGTCTGTTGTGCTGCACAGCCACTTTAATTTCCCCTTTGCGTCTCAAATAAAAAGCTTTTATTTACAAATATAAATCGATCACTATGTAATTAAATAACTGACTGTTGCTTCAAATGATATACAGTATGCTTCACAATGGCATAAAGATGCTGAATTAAATTATGTCAGATGGATCTTTTCAAAACTAAGAGTAAGACTAATAAATAAAAGCCTTAATTTTGGCTCTTCCCTCCTTTTTTTATAAAAAAAAATAAAAATATGGCGCCTATTCGTAAACATTAGAATACTCACAGTTTTAATAGAATAGCCACAACATTTTTTGTTTTATTAAATTTCACAACTTCATTGCCATAATTGAAGTTGAATAAAATAGCAATTGATTCTATTTACATAATGTTAAAGTATCAATTCTTTGCAATAAGAAAGAGACTATACTTTATATTGGCAGGTACTATTTGCACCTCAGTATTTTTGTACATTAACAGGATGCAATAATGATTATATCTATTAAAATTATTAAATGGATGCTGCCTTATTGGGAGAATAAAAACCCTCCTTGCACCTTCCCCTAACCCTACCCAATAAACATTTAATATTATTTAAACACTCGTTCGCAGTTTATTTCCACTTTTAGAACATTATATTCATTTTTTTTTTTTTTAAATAAATGCGAGTTTGGCAAAAGGCGGATTCGAACCCGCGTCGATCGCATTAAAAGCCCAGTCTGCAACATTACTCGCCACTGCTGCACCATTGAAGATGTTGACTTCTGCGTGTCTTTTTTTAAACTTGAGTGCCCAACCAGACATTGGTGGGCGGAGCTAGTGTAAATAGCGTTTGCCAACAAGGGACGCTATTTGAACTTAGTGTACATAGACACTTCGTTAAAGAATACACAAAAATTAAGTGCTTTTAATAACGTTTTGCTTATTTCTGCTTTTAAATGATAATTAAAAGACAATTAATATCCAGAAAATATATTGCGTGAACTGCACCGACACTATCGGATGAAGACAAGAACACTTGAACTGAACTGAGCAGAAAAATTACACTGTTTTCTGAAGAGATGTCTTTGAAATCGTTTCGTAACTTTGACACTGGTATTTTCATGTTTATTACTGTGAAGCTGCTTTGAAACAGTGTTATTGATATACTATTATAGTTTTTAATATTTTGAACTACATTTATTTTAATTTTTGTACTTTTGTTATGTGTTTTTGTCAATTTTTTATTGTATTTTTTAATATAATCTATATAGTTTTTATCAAATTTTAGTTATTTTAGTTCTTCAACTTCAACTGAATGAAAATGTGAAATGCTGCCTTGGCAACTAGCTGAAATAAGTATGTTTTTTTATTTTATTTCAATTAAAGGCACAATATGTAATTTTTCGCCACTAGAGGTCGCCTATTCAAAACGACGAATCATGACGCCGAGATTGAGCGTGGAATCATGGGAGATGTCGTCTTCACCTCACAGCCAGTGAAAAGAAATGGGACGGGAAGCAGGCAGAAATCATGTTCATGGGTGAGATTATTAACGTTACTGGCGAGTTGGAGCTGAAGCGATTAGCTGGAGCGATTGCTAATGAGAGACGAGCGCGACACACGCCTCGAGAGCAGCAGAACTTTTATTATGCCGCAGTCACCACTTCCAATTCTTCCAGTCAAGCGTATGAGGTTATTTTAGATACATTTGTGTGTGTTGAAAATGATGTTACTCTGTGCGTTCGCTCGGCGGCTGCTATGATACACTTGTTGCACACTGCAGTAAGCTAGATCGATGTTAGAATATCATATTAATATAATCAAGAAAACGAGATTCAAACAATAAGACTAACTGTGTTGAGTTATATAACAATGATTAGTTTTCTGTCGATAAATGTATCCAAACAGTTGCTCACCTGTCTAATAAAACACATAATATATTAAAGCATCTTTGTTGTTTCCATGGATTCTACAAAATAAAACCGAAAAATCGAGGGTAACACAGGTATGATGTCATTGATAGGCGACCCATAGACACGTGTCCTGGTTAAAATTGCTTATTTCTCTGGATTTAAACATTCTTGGAAGCATTTGGGATAATGTAAGTACACAAGTCAAAAAAATATATAACACTGTTCTAGTGGTTTTTGGATATTTAAATCAAAAATCTTACGTTTTGCACCTTTAATGTTTATTTTAAGTAAATGTTTTTTATGGTTTTAGCTTTAGTTAAAAATAATGACCCTTCTTTGAAACTATGTATTGAATAAAGTGCTATATAAATAAACATGACTTTAAATCCTCCAAAAATTGTCTCTATGTACTTCAATTTTAAGTGCCTCATTGTCTTTTTTTTTTTAGGGACAATTCAACATTATTTTTTTGTGGTAATGCTGTCGATTAAGCTTGTATTGAACCTGGAAAAAAGTCAGTTAATCCATCTTTCAAAGTCACGAAAAAAGAAAAAGGGTTCTGATGATCAATCAGGCTGAGCAGAAGGGTTAACAGAGCTCTCACATTGGCAACTTTCATTAAACTCCCAAGAAATTTAAAAATTCAGAAATCCATACAGGATGCATCATGCTCTAAATACAGGAGCGTCATCTGATCCCACACTGGCCATCAGTGATCATTGACGCGAGCTAAAAGCATTACAAACTCACTCCAATCTGAGAGGAATTGATTGGCGAGCCTCCAAATGCACCTGTACGTCCATTGCATTTCTCCACGTTCTCCCTGCTCCGTCCAGAGGTGTCCTTCGCCAACCCCTCCAGCATCTGCTTTGCGGCCACCACTTGACCTTCTCGCTGTGTTTGTCTTATCATTCCGCTGCTACAACATCAGAACATGCCAGGAATGCCAATGACATTAAGATCCTATCCAGGAAACGACCCCACATACAGACTCCGCAATACGTCAAAGCTCTTCTGCTATCAGCGTCTGAAACAACTATTGTTATCGCCTGCAAACTTCAAACGATGTGTACTTGGGTTGAGAGTACATGAAAGCGGTTCGAAAAAGTAGATACAGAGCAATATCACAGCTCCCGTGGTGAAACAGAGCCTGGCGAGGCAGAAGCACGGTCACGTGTGTGGACGTCTGAACGCAGAGACAGACGGGATGGCTTAAGGGGTGTGAAATTATCTGATGTGATTGAAATCTTGCCTCTGTCAAAGATTAACCCTTGTCAGTGTCTCATATACGTTCTTATCATTCATCGTGCAGCAGCACTGCATAACCACCGCTGGGCAGGTCTCTGTGAAAACCCGTGAGAATCCTTGAGCTGTCAGTTTGATCTTCAGCTGTCCTTAAAACTGTCATCATGGTCATGAAACTACCATCCAGTTCGCCTAGTCAGTGCTTTCCATGCCCAATATCAGCAGTTCTTCTTTTTAGATGTCTATTTTCTCTTTTAAGGCAAGACACTATAGGCAAATATATGGCTTTTCATAACATGTTATGCCATTTTATAAAGTCTTGATTTTGTTTTTGGGCTCTACTAGAATAGGATTTCATGCTTAAATGTTCAAAAAACATTATTTTTCACATATTTGACATTGTTGCAGCTCCTCTCTTCCCAGTCTGTCAGTAACGCTCTGTTTAGTTCCTGTCTCTATGAAGCCCCTCCTTCTGAAAAGCACATGTGCTCTGATTGGTCAGCTGGAGCAATGTGTTGTGATTGGTCAACCACTTCGAGAGTGTTTCAAAAATGGCTCGCCCCTTACCATAACCAGAGTTTCAGCGCACTACTAACTCAACCAGGCCCCACCCCTTTATTTAGCGTATGCCTTGGGAGGGAATTATTGAAATGAGGAATATTGTGACGTGTTCATTCCCAAAAGAAAACTCAAGACTACAATGGAGGTGTTTCAGAAACAGTGCGCACTCCTCCTCACTGGACATAATGGGTGGAGCAATAAGGTCCAACCACACCCTAACCCTACCCATAACCCTATCAATAAACATAACTCCACCCATTGATCCATGCTTCCTCTGCAGGAAGCATGACATCTTATTCCTAAAAACATGGGGATTTTTTTTTCTGACTATTGACAGTATTTTCAGATTTATATAATGATATGAAGAGATATCAATAATCCCTTCTGTAAAAACCTTTTACTCTAAGAAATAAACAAAATGAAACAAGATTTTTGAACCTGGCTTTATCCAATGTTCAGATTTCTGTTTTGTAAATGTATGCAAATTAGAGCAAGGTTAATTTGATAGTGTCATTTGCAAATGTAAACATAATTTTTCAGAAAACTTGTATTTTTAATGTAACCAATCAGCTGAGGAAGTATGGTGATATCTATAAGTTACATTTTTTTTGTCTTGCCTCAAAAGCATTAGTGTCCATGTCCATGTTTTATAGAAGGAAACACTTCTCTGTTCAGTTGCTAAGCATTTCTTCAACTGGATATTCCCAAATCTGTGCTTACAAAATCTGCTTTTGTCTAGTACAGCATGAAATCTCTGGCAATACATTCAGCATGAGAATCCCAGCTGAATTCACATTAAGACGAGCTAAAGCTGATTACATAATAAATACATAATTGAATAAAACTTCTCAAACAAATTAGCATGCCTTACAAAAAAATGACCACAGTAATGCAAATAGCTGTTTTTTACTGTTATTTTTACTTATATAAATCTGTGGGAACGTGGTATTAACTGCCACAATCAAATTTCCATAAAAACTTGTTTCTGAACAGTAGCTAAAGCCAGATAATTATAAATACGAATTTGTATGTTTTTTTCCTCAAAAAAAAAAAAAAAAAAATCATTGCAGATTCTGGTTGTATGTCCCTGATTAATGTCCCTTGCTCAAGAAACATAAGTTGAATGTCAAGACAAAAACACTGCTGAAATACAGGCAAACAGGTTTGAATACAAAATATCTTCTGTTCTGCATGTCTGAAGATCACCTGACTCAATTATGGTAAGGACTGGAGAAATGACAAATCACATCTGTCCACTTTACAGTAGTGTACAATACACCTCTTGTACTTATGTTGAGACATAACTTCTCCCTCTTGCAGTGACAACTCTTCTCTGATGATGAGGGCGGGTCAACCTGTCACTCACATGAGATCCACCAATAGCAAACCACAACTATCCAATCAATTCCCCGCAGAAAAAATCAAGCCCCGCCCTACATTTGTTCTTGTTCAAAAAGCTGTTTCTCTCATATATACGTCACAATAGGGAAGAAAACACTAGCGCAACTTCAGTTTCATGCCAACTTTAAGATTTGGGTGGGACAATATGACAAAAACCATAAAGTAGCGCTACAGTAGCTTTGATTCTAAACAGCAAACAGAAAATGTGAGACACACAACATGATTTCTGAAATACTCTCAAAGCAAACACTTTGTAGGCCTGTATACAGAAATAGCTCTCATCAGACAAGAATTAAATCAATATAATTTTATGAAATTTGGCAATTTGGTAATCTGTGCCTCCAGTTGGTTTGCCTGTGTCGCCTAATGTGTTGCCCGGCAATGACCACAGGTACCATGCTGTGGGAAAAATACGGTGTTGAGAAGGAAACAACAGTTACCATGGTAAGAAAAAAACAAAGCTACATTTCTCAGTGCAGAAAACATTCTCACAGTAAGTTTAATGGGGTCATGAACTGCATTGTTTTATTGTTTTATAATGTTTCCTGGGGTGCACTTATAATGTTAGTATGCTTTTTACATCAAAAATCATCATAATTTATTAATAAAAGGCATTTTTCCTACCCTGATTTTAGTCCTCTGATTTGAGCGCTCTGTTTTAAGGGGTGTGTCTGCTGTGAGACTTAAGTGTAAACGCCTACTTGCTGTGATTGGCTAACATCTTTACATATGAAATAGCTAAGTATTACTCTCTCAAAAACTTTTAGCACGTTTTTACTATTACAGCTCTCAAGGTTAACTAATCATGAAAAGTGCTGCATTACATTTAGATCTATGGCATTATATTTAGATTGTGGCATGAAAGGTTGCAGTGATGAACATTGTAGCTGATCACAGACATGTTGTTGAGCGCATGAAAGCAGTGATCTCGTCAGTGCAACTCAGTTTCTCCACACTAACGAATGCTTTAATCATAACTAACAGTGTAAACGCGATGTAACTAATGGCAAGTTTACACTACAGGACTTTAAACGTCAGCAGATCGCTGTGCTGTTCGGACTACATGACTTGCTGTGAAGTCTGGAAGTCGTTGGTGTGTTCACACTACGTAAATTATCCGCAACAGGAGGTTACACACTACAAGAGCTGACGAAAACTGTCACCCAACAACTTTATTTGAAAATGGATGTTGGGAAGAAATTAGATTAAATTTTGAATTAAATTTAATTAAAATTAAATGAAGTGGCCTTAACTCTGGGAGGTCAGCCAGAATATTTTAAACTTATGTGTGAAAGGGTTCATTTAATTTTAAGTCCTTATGAAGTCCTGTCAGTCGGATTTATAGGCTACAGCACGTGAATTCATCCATTTGTACCAAAATACATGTGGCCAGTGAACTGGGAGAAAAATTGAGTGAGCTTTATAGTTACTTACACAATGTGTATCTGATATGAATAAAAGTTGGCAAATTATATTTGAATGGATTGTTATTGCTGCTTCCATAGACATCAGTGTATATTTCATTGGCTGTTGCGTCGCGAGTCCGAACTCAGTCACTGATAAACTCACACTGTTTGATTGACAGCTCCAGCGATTGTAAAGGGAGCGTTCTTTGATTGCTTTCTTTATATAATTTAATCACTGTTTAAATACAGATTATTTTCATCCTACTAAGAGAAACAACAGGAAGTTGACAATTTAGGTTTGATTTACTGACACATAAGAACATCTGAGTGCACATGAATCATTACATAGCAGATCAGGCATTAGAATTAACAGTTACTTACATGTTGTCACATTACTGTCGAGTCCATATCGTAAAAGTCTGTTTGCAAAGCCTGCGCCGAAATGCGATTGATTTACCAAAGAATCCACAGTGAAATGTACCGAATACAAATAAATAAATCTCAACTGAGACGTTCACATTGTTGAAAATAAATAACCATATTCCTAGCATTAGGATCTTTTGAAAGGTAATGTTATTTTTGTCCTGCATCGCTCTTCTCTCTCACTAACACACCAGTGGGCGGGGCTACCGTTGCAATGATGAAGTAGGCGTTGATTTCTTCTGGGGAGGCGGGGTTTCAGCTGTCATAGATAGACACATTCCAGGACGAGTCATTCGCTGGGCCTGGTGTCAATAAAAGCTTTTACTGGAGTAACAAGGAAGTTTTTAGTTCTGAAACTTACAGGATATTCTTATAGTACGATGACCTCTTATATATCAAAAGCTCAAGGAAAAGTTGATTTCTCAATTCAATTGATGTATTTGGCACATATCATGAAGTCTGCTAAAAAAAAAAAGCCATGTTTACATGCTGTATGTGGTCACAAGGCTTTTCAGCAAAATAAACAGTAAAAACAAGTAATGAAACAAACTATTCACGAAACAGCAAACGGAAATACATATTTCCCTTCAAATATCCACAAATTCCATCACAAGCAGTTCCCGACATAACATAAAAATTCCTGCAAAACTTTCCTCAGTATTGCAGATTCAGCTATTCATAGTGGTTCCCAACCTTTCATGTCAGCTGAACTTGACTTAAATTAAAGTACAAATACAATGCATGTTTTTTCTTCTTCGCATGTTTACAGTGAATAAGGGTTCAGTATCTGAACGAAATATTACAAAAAAAATCTGCCATCATCTAAAAGTACTGAACACTGACCCTCAATCACTGGGTTAAAAACAACCCAAGTTGGGTTGAAAATGGAAAAATCCAGCGGTTGGGTTAAATGTTTGCCCAACCTGCTGGATAGTTTTATTTAACTCAACTATTGTTTAAAAATGACTGTATTTTTTGCTTAAAATGAACACAAAGTATGTTGAAAATGAACATTTATTAATATGTTTAATGAATAATAATTCAACAATAAATATTTATTAAATTTCTTATTAATAAATGTTCACCTTTTGATTGTTATTGTTGCCTCTAGTAATTATGTATCTGATTTTTAATTTCCAACCTATTTTGGGTTAATTTTAAGCCAGACATACAGTAATTTTTAAACAATAGTTGAGTTAAATAAAACTGCCCAGCACGTTGGCCAAACATTTAACCCAATCGCTGGGTTAAAACTTGCCCATTTTCAACCCAACTTGGGGTGTTTTTATCCCAGCATTTTTTAGAGTGATATATTGCAGCCTATATTAGTATCATTGGGAGATAAAACACTAATATATATAACATATTTAATTCATATTTCCCAAACTATTCTAAAAACCTACAATAATTTTCCAAGGGTACTCGAGACGATTTAGCCTGACGTCATGACAGAATTGGTGTATAAGCATAAATTAAATTTCTAAGGTATTTTTTATGTTCCTGACATTCAAGGGTTAAATCATAGGCTTTTATTTAATTTTTTATGTACTGGCATCTCGCATGACAAATTAGTGCTTTATTATTTGACGCTTGTTTTCCTGTCACAGTGTCTCCCACAAATAAATCTGTCTGTACACACACACACACACACACACACACAACAATTGACCATCGTAATTTTACCACCTGACAAATCTCGTGGCGCGCAACAGGAGGGGGCAGAGGCCAACGCATGTCCTTTTCCCTTCGTCCTCATAATGACCCGTCCTCACTTTCTCACAATTGCATACGAAAAAAGTGAGGAAAACGCTTTTGATACATGTTTGGCAGATGCGATGGACAGGACGAGCACACGCACACTCGGTCGGAACAATAAACGCACGCGCAGATACCCTCTCATGACTATGTGATGAGAGATGATGACCTTGCGCGTGCCTGGATGACAACTCCCTCAAAGGCACCAGGATAAATGTATTTACCTTCACGGTGCAACACAACAACAGGTGCTGTAAATGTGTGCAAACGCGAACGAATGCATATATAGAGAAACCTGCTTACACCTGTTTGCACGTGAGGCAACTGACAGTTTGCAGTTGAGGACAAATTGAAGCGAAATGCATTCGAAATGACACGGTACTGACCCGTACTCGAGCGGCACCGGGTGCCGCCACATCGTCTGCCATTCAAGGGCGGGCGTTCTGGCTGAAAACAAGCGGAATCCACCAAAGTATCTCACCTTTTCCCTCCTCGTCCTCCCGATTCAGGTGCATGGCTGTTCGCCTTTGGCACGCCAACAAACGCTTGTTTCTTCTCTTAAGTCCCCTCCAAGAAAAAGTCGAATCCAAAATGTGCTCTCGAGCTTCCAATGGGCGAGTGACCATGGAGCACCGCGCGCGCTCTCTCTCTCTTTCTCTCTCTCTCCTTCCCAGCTTATTTCTTTCTTTCACTCACTTGGTTTTTCTTTCCCAGTCCCCTCATTCGGCTGATGTCAGGAGATGGCAGTGAGAAGGTTTGAAGGGAGGGATGAGTTGTGCGTCCGTGTCACCGCCTGCTGATGGCACGAGCGCTAGAATCTCAGTTTATGTGGATGTAAAATTGGACGCGTTGTGTTCAATCCCACTGAGCAGCCTTAAAATACCTATGAAGACTGCTCTCAGGTTTAATTTATGATTATATGTCGAAAATGGCACAAAAACTGTTTAAGCCCCAGCCATTTAAATGGCAAAAGTGCACTGTTTCGATAGTAGTATTTATTAGATAAATCAAAACAGTACAGCAAAATCATAATTTTGAATAAATAAATCTTTATAAATCTTTGAATGTGTTACACTATTTCTAATATAATATGGCATCACAATAAATGTTTTGCATGTGCACATATGAATACTGCAATCATGCAGTATAAATACGATTTAGATGTTTTCAGTTTTTATTAAGAAAATCATCATAAATATCTCTTAAAAGTCATCAAGTGTCCCGTTTTGGTTGATGGTGGTAGATAAAATTGGACAGCAGCTGAATAAAGTTTTCCCATCAGCCAATCAAATCAATACATGTTGCCAAATGTTTCCAATAGTTTGCAATGATCAGATATTGAATCTTAAAGAAACATATGACCCTTTATACTTTACCTGAGATCACCTGATAGTTCATGTCTTAATGTTTCTGCAATTCAACCACATGCAGACACTGAAGAGTACATTTCAATCTAAATGATTTGCTTATATTGTGATAGTTATGATGATTTTGCATTTGGGATGTTTTGCAGTAATACTAATTTAAGTGATGTGTTGTCATTCTTTTGTTGGTTATTGGTTTTCATTGCTAATTAATATGATTTTAGCATTTAATCATCTTGTACACTTGCTCTCTTAAAGGGGACATATAATGCCACTTTCACAAGATGTAATATAAGTCTCTGGTGTCTCCAGAATGTGTCTGTGAAGTTTCAGCTCAAAATACCCCACAGATCATTTATTATAGCTTGTCAAATTTGCCCTTATTTGGGTGTGAGCAAAAATACGCCATTTTTGTGTGTTCCTTTAAATGCAAATGAGCTGCTGCTTTCCAGAAGAGGGCGGAGCTTTAACAGCTCACGCTTCGGTTGCTCAACAACAACAAAGCTGGAGAATCTCACGCAGCCAAAATGAGGATTGTCAGTAACGGTGTTCAGCCTTACATTGTTCAAACCGGAGTCGACACTGATGGAGAGACTCAGGAAGAAGTTACAACTTTTAGAATGAAACTGGACGTTTCTGAACGGTTAGTGGATAAATTTATGTAGTTGCTGTGGAGTTGATTCAACTCATCCACTAGCATGTTAATCTTTTGTGCAAATCCAGCATTGAATTGACCCTCATTTGTGAAGCAGTCCGGTGTAAAATGACAGCATGTCAACAACACTCTACTACAACAACTCTTCCTCTTCTCTAAAGCAGCCCAACATGGCCTCACCCCCTTTGTTGTGTGTTCTCGGGGGCGGGGTTTATGTAAATTTTGGGGTTTGTGATGTCACCAACCCGAGAAGAAGTTCGTTGTAGTCCCTACCAGCCATTTATTGTAGTCCTTAAACAATTTCTGTAGAAGAAAATATCTCCCTTTTCACTGAACTTTGAGCATCATAACTTTGCAGATGTTGTTTATGCTCAAACAGCAACATTACACACTAACTAAAGTTAAAAAAGTGAAATCATAATCAACCACTCCTTTAATCTCTCAAATGAGTTCCTCATGCTTTCAGCATATCTACAGAAGTTAATAATAAACTTCTTGGCTTTTAATGAAGTGTGTCCTTTTGGTATGTTGCATGAATACATTCCTGGACATAGTACATATATGTTGTACATATACCTTTTACCTGTATATTCTTTGAAATTTGACATGATGCTGTTATCCAAAGTGACTTCCATTGAGTTGAAGGTTTTCTTCCAGTTCCCTCAGAGTCAAGCCCATGACTTTGGTGCTGCCAGACTCACAGTCCTTCGCTGGGTTATACTTTCCAATCTAAATGCTTTTCAGCTGGGTCAGTCGCTGTTTTGTGTTCATTTATGATGTATCTCTATCTTTTTGTATTTCAAGCTTGCTGCGAACCATATTTTATGATGCTTTTAAGGATTTTTGTGTATGTGAAGTCATAGCCTTGATCTAAAACATGTGGACTCTTTGTATATTTGGCAGTTTTATTACACTCAAGACTTTAGCTGACTCAAAAATGAATCCTGATTCTTATATCACTTTATATTGGGCAACATAAATGTAAGTGGGACAATAAAACAATTAAAGTCACCATTCTTATTCGTATATGAAACATTGCGATATTGATGATTTACACATCTTTAAAAAAAAAAAAAAAAATTAATGTGCCCTTGTAATCTTTAATTAAAATAACATCTTTTTGCAGTGACATCTCTTCTCTGATGATGAGGGCGGGGCAACCTGTCACTCACATGAGATCCACCAATAGCAAACCACAACCATCCAATCAATTCCCCACAAACAAAATCAAGTCCCGCCCTACATTTATTCTTGTTCGAGAAGCTGTTTTCATGGATATACGTCACAATAGGAAAGATTGTGACTTCCATTTTATACCGATTTTAAATATTTTATCACTGTCTGACCTTCTTACACTATAGTAAAGCAATATGCCTCTCATTTTTAGCCACATGAACCATAGTAAAATCACTGACAAAATGATTCAAGTGGCTTTTTGCTTATATAAAATTGCAACATCATCTATGTTATACTGTATATATGAGGATGTTCGATAAATATTTGCATTTATTAATATTAATAATCTGAATGAACCATTCTGAATTAGCCAAATAATATAGTTCATAAGCAACTGAGTATTAATATAAATTATGCAATCACAGATTTGAGTTTATCTGCATTTTGCTTTGAGCACGTTGTACATGGTTTGAGAAAATACTCAGTTTTATGCCAAAATTAAGCGAGATTTGAAACCTTACCTTGAAAACTAATCAGTTTGGTCTTCGCTGTGTGCAATTAGCCAGTGTTTTGCCATTCCTGCTGATTTTTGCCAGCTATTTGCCATCTGTGCTTGAAGCTGGATGATTGACAGCTGCTTATGCTAATCATACCTTCTGATGCGCTGATGACAACATTACCTGCACCCCCCCACCGAGTGGCATCATACTCAGTGTGCCTCCTAAACACTCGGAGATGTCTCTTTTTATGAAATCAGACTCATCACTACACTGTGTGTCTTCTGAGACAATCTGTTTTCCCAGCTGGTATAACAGCACAACAAACTAATTGACTCTCAGCTCACGGCTGCAGGTTCAGATCCTCCTATGGAACCCAGTGTTACTGACTCCCCCTAGAGGATCTGTGCTAGAGTTGCATTATAATTCTAAACAGTGAGGGAACGGAAGTCATGCTGCAATCAGTCTGACACTAAACAGACAGTGCTTTTGTATGAATGTATCGCCTAAAGAAATGTGTTTCTGACAGGCTTCCAAAACAGCATAATGTAAATGATCTAGAACAAATTCAAGAGAGCTTTAGATATACCAAGCACATATTTAATGACTATAATGATTATTTTTGCAATCTGAATGGAATCATGCCTTAATTTAAGAAGGATATTTATGCAAGGTGTGAATCAGTGTTATAGTTTTAATTCATATTTTGAGTTTTCCCTTTTAAATTTAGTTTAGGATCTAGTAGCTCAATTTTGTCATATTTATTAGTTATTAAAAAAATGTATATATGTCTATTAAAATGATATTTATGCAGGGTGTGAGTCAGTGTTAGTTTGGTATTATATTTTTTTTATATATTTTAATTTATTTTTTATTTTTATATTATCCTTTTCCATTTTAATTTTAAAGTTTTAGTAATTTTGCTGTGCGTTTTTTGTCATTTTTTTATTTGTTTTTATTTTTAATTATTTTTTTAATTCTTTTTAATTTTTTAATTTTAGTTTTTATATCAGTTTAGAACATAAAGATGAACTAGATGAAAATGTTGCCTTAGAAACTAGCTAAAATAAAATAAGTTAAAGTTTTTATATTTTATTTTATTTTAGTGAAATTTTATTTCAATTTTATTTCAAATTACAACAATGTTTTATGGTTTTAGTTTTAGTGAACAACCCTGGTGTGAATTACAGAATATTTTAGGAATTTCTCACTTAATAATAAATATGCATATAATAAGTATATCACAAAAACTATTTTTAAATCTTTTTATTGAAGTAGTATTTCAGATAGTTTATATTTAAGACGATTTGAGTTGTGTAAACCCACCTGAAAGTCATTGTATAATTTACACATTGCATTTACTGTATTAATTAATTGACTTCATCTTGAGATGCCATTTCTATTCTGTCAAACTGTATGCACATAATTGTGGGATATCATGTGCTGCTTTCGGCCGGTGAAGGCAGAATGCTTTAGTAGACAGAACGTTACACAAACACCGGACTCAGACATGCCTTAAAGCATTCCTACCTGCCAAGGCAGCATTTTTCTGGTTTCAGACACAGACTGTCTAGATCAGTGGAACCAACATCTAATAATTTATATGGAGTCTGAGATCCTTGTGCAAAAAGAACAACTCAATAAGAGCGCTGAACGTCCTTGAGTATCTCTGTGTCCTTGTGAATAATATATTTACCCCCTAACCAAGTAAAAGCTTTCAGATGTATTTCATAAACTCCCACTGCAACCTGAGAAGCATCATTTCCACGATGAGTCTGTACTGTAAACACAGCCACTTATTACTCCATAGAGATCAGTTAAGAGTAAAGTGTGCATTGCATTCTGTGAATTTCTGTATTTTCAAGGCATGGATATTATCGTTAACGTAACACTTTAGAATACTGATCTTTCATTAATAAATAACTACACAGGAACAAATGAGCAATGCGTTATTTGACTAGAGTGTTTTTTTTTTTAAAAATATTGCTCTTTAGGTTAGTTTTAGTTAACCTAAATAGCAATATTTAAAAAAAAAAAAAAAAAAAACACTTAAAATATTTTTTTGATAAAATATTTAAATAGCAAAATAGCAATAAAAAAACTAAGTAAAATTAACATGAAAACTAAAAATATAAAAATAAAAGCTACTTAAACATTAATAAAACTATAATAAAACTAAAAAAACACTGTTTCAAGAACAAAAAGTCGTGATTTTCTGACTTTGGCTACAAGGTATTGTTTTTGCATACAGAATGTTGAAAAGGAAAACAAACTAAGGGCATCAGACATCAGTTGGCATCTCACTAGTGTGTGTGTGTGTGTGTGTGTGTGTGTGTGTGTGTGTGTCTTGCTGGGGGATTAACCTTGAGTTAGAGTAGCCGGACACCTAAGTGAGATAGGACCTGATATGCTGGCTTCTTGTCATTGCCACTGGCGCATTGATATCACACTATCACTCCCTACATCAGTCCAGTGTCTGTATCCCTCTCACACACACACACAAATGCATAAACAAAAACACTTTTTTTGGACTCAAACTTGCTTTCTCAACCCACTTGACTCCAAATTTCTAAGTTAAACTCAAGTAAAAATTGTGTCAACATCCTTGACATTTACCCGTAATCCTTACATCACCTGGTAGACGGTATATCAAATTATCTGAATGAATCACATTTTGTCCACCCTGCATGGCTTTGTTTCAAAACCGAGTGAGCTGCCAAGCAGCATGTTGATGAATCACTATTCATGAAAAGGTGCTGTAGGTGAAATAATTATGCACCATGTAACTTTTTTGTTCAAATTTAACAAAAAAGTTACATGGTGCATAATTGTATGAGCTCCAGCTACTTTGACGCATGTCTGGTGACACGTGTTGTTGCCACACTCAAGTTAAGATATGTTAAACTTTTAATAAACACAATGCATTTTTGTATGCCGTTTACAAAGAGCACATTTTTGCATTCCACTATGCTTTTCCATTGTTTATCTAAGTAAACATGCCCAAGATGTCTTTGACCATTGTGCTCATGTCTCACATTTTTTTCAGTGTCTCTCGAGCATGACACTGCATTTTAAAAATATGGCGTTCAAGTTAAAATAAGGGCTCATTTACACATACTGCGTTTTTGCATTCCACTGTGCAGTTTTCCCGTTGTTTTTCTATGTAAACTAGTGCTAATTGGACGTCTTTGACCATTGTGCTCACATTTCGTCTCTTGTACAGCATCTCACGCACGACACGTGTCAAATTAAAATAAGTTCTAGAGACCTCAAGTCTGAAGACTTTGCATTTTCCATTGTCCTGCGCAGTGTTGGGGGAAACGCATTACAAGTAACTTGAGTTACGTAATCAGATTACTTTTATCAAGTAACTAGCAAAGTAATGCATTACTTTTAAATTTCCAGCAAAATATCTGAGTTACTTTTTAAAGTAAGTAACGCAAGTTACTTTGTTTTCCCATTTATTGACTGACTTCTGTCCCCATGTTGAGAGAAATCGGGAGTAAGGTGTTTTCAGTATTCCTCAAAATTAATAAAAACAGTGAAATGCAAACTCAGAATATTATGCAAATCTTCAATAATAAAATATGATAAATAACGCATATACTTAAGTAATGCAATTAGTTACTTTTTTAGGGAGTAACGCAATATTGTAACACACTACTTTTAAAAGTAACTTTCTTCAACACTTATCCTGCATTTTTAAGGCCCTGTTTCCACCTGGTATTAAGATGTTTTGATCGATCGAATCACAAGTAGACAAGGAAGATACATTCCTGTTTACACCTGGTCTCTTTTGTCCACTTTCAACCACTTTTGTCCTGATTTCCTTGAGGGGAGGGTGGGTAAATATATGTTTTTTTTCAGATCTTTCGAATGGACAAAATAAGCTCGTGCAATTTACATATGAACACGACAGAAAAACACGAAGAGCATCAGCTTTCGTTTCTGCTCTCAGAGCCACAAGACCGGCCGAACACTGTGAGTGTGTGTTAGAAATCAGGAATGGTTAGAGAACTTTGTGCTTGGTACGTTTTCATCTTCAAACCAAACTTGGGTCTTCAGCTGACAAAGTTTAAATCCCATCTGACTAGAGCTCTTCCCATAATGTTTATGCATTAGGTCCGCATTTGACCACATGAACGTTTACACTACGAAAGCAATCCGTTTTCAACTACCTCTGGAAGTGGTCAGAAGTGGACAAGCTCAAAACGTTTTACACCCCGCTTACACCTGTATTTAGTGTCGTCCACTTGTGATCCGATCGACCAAAACGCATCTTAATACCAGGTGGAAACAGGGCCTTATTGTAAAAACTCATTCTGTTTGATCAGCTTTTAAAAATGTGTCTGGACACCTTACGTTTTCCATCCTACTGCTCACCTCTCACATTTTTCAAAGCAAAAACGTGTCCTGTGTGAACAGCCCCTTAGAAGGCAGCTGTCTATGTAGACAGTAAACAGCAAGGCAGCTCACTAGGTTTTAAAACAGAGCTCCTATCTTGCTCCCTTTGAGGTGAATATTCATTACGCTGCCTTGCTGGTTGCTTCTGAACTCAAGTCAACAAGCATGCCTTTCATCTCACACTGTTTTCATGGGTAATCAAGCACAAGGGTCTGGGTAATTTTACAGCCTTGATCTCCCGGTTCACCTTGCGCACACGGTGCATGCTGCACATCACATAGTTAAACAACTGCACAATGTTACCGACATATTGCTTTGACGGATTCAGGTGAAATTCTGTATTAATAGAATAAATGGACAATGTGTTATAGTGAATGTGAGAAAGTGTAGACAAAAAAATGTTTAACGCCCTAATAGTCCTCTGTACAGACCCCTATGGCCAGCTTCAACTCCTCTTTCTACCAAATGCTGTTGTGATGTATCCTGATCTTCAAGCAGAAGGAGCTGGATGAAATATTCTGAATATTAATCTAGAATCTGACTTGTGATGCAGCCTAGAATCACAACTGAACTGACTTCAGCAGAATAATGGCACTAATGTCTTTCTAGAGCTGCTTTATTGAATTCTGTTTGCATTATTGATCATTATTTTCTTGTTTAACACCGTAAAGCGTCTTTGAAACAATCCACACTGTATAAAGTGCTATATAAATAAAGGTGACTTGACTCTCAGGAGCATTGCATTTCACACTGCAAGCAAAACAAACTTGATTTTTACATTTTCTAGAAAATGTGGCTGATGCTGTTCTTGGTTGATTACAGACTTCATTCTGGTCCCTAGATATGTGGTTTTGGTTTGGTTATGTTGTTTTTTCCCCAGTGGATTATACAGTTTTGAGGGGGGAAAAAAACATACCTCCAAATGTTTTTTTTTTCATTAGCGAAAAAAAGTCCATTGTCAAAGGTCGCAATATATGAAGCACAACTCAGACAGAAGTCACTTTCAAAACAGTAGCTTACTTTTGGTCAATGTGGCGAATTCACATTACCAATTTAACCTAATGCAAAATTTGTGTGAAATTAAGGTTTTTGAGGAAAACGTTCCAGGATTTTTCCGGTTGAAGGTCTAAATGTCAGTTTCAGTGCAGCTTCAAAGGGCTCTACATGATCCCAGACGAGGAATAAGAGTCTTATAGCGAAACAATCGGTCATTTCGATGTGTCACGCATTACATAATCACGTTGGAAAGGTCACACGGAAGTACTGTGAGAGCGATTCAAAAGCATAAGGAGTCGTATGCTCTCCAAAAGCTCTAGCAGTACTTTGATGTCATATGGCGATCGGCTTGCGCATTACATGAACTTAAAGCTGCAGTCCGGCATTTTTCCTCTTTGTCGCCATCTCTGTTTGAAACCGGCAATTGCAGTCATATGCGGAATTGTTATCGTTACGTGCGTTGTGCCTCGGTATGGCTCCTCAGAGGAAGAATTTAATGTTTGCTGTCAGTCACCGCACCGGTGTGGGTACTGTACTTCAGAATCACAGATTCTACGTCTTGAAAGTATGACCAATATAAGAATTTTCACTGGAAAATATCATCTGAACAAGTAAGTAACATTTCTGCCATTTTTGTTCTGACCAACTGAGGAAAAAAGCATTAGGCCTACGATAAATCATGCTGCCAGTGATGATTAAATCTAACGATCGCTTAGCTCGGATCACGCTGAACCATGCAAATTATTATTACTGTTATACTTTGTTCTCAAATTGTTAATGATAACAACATCAGCATTGCTTGACTATGTGTATTTAGTGTGTATTAGCGTTACCTGTAGATTTCAATTTCTGTAGCCACTCCACAGTCCGAAGTCTTTTGCTTTTGACTACGGATGAATCTCCAGTTGTGATGATTGTCATTTGGACCTTTCTGGATTACAATCCGCCATCAAAATGTTAAGTTTAATTA
Source organism: Hypophthalmichthys nobilis (assembly GCA_037950665.1). Lineage (NCBI taxonomy): Eukaryota > Metazoa > Chordata > Actinopteri > Cypriniformes > Xenocyprididae > Hypophthalmichthys > Hypophthalmichthys nobilis. Next base: position 46,317,604 of record CM075470.1, read on the forward strand.
TTTCAGCTGCTGTGAGAACAGGCTATAAATGATCCGCTACAAGCAGCATCCTCACGATATAGCTAATAGCTGGAACTCCTTCCTTTCTGTTTACAGATGTGACGTAATGACGCAAAGACGAACTGCTGCATGCTCGAATTTCCTGCGGAAATCCACCAGGTCGCTCTTATTATAAAACATTATTACAAGCTTACCGTTGTGAATCGAGCTAAGATAAGGAGATAGTTTTGAACACTGGCTGGATATGTAGGCCTGCTTGCTCATAAATTGATTTTGGATCATTTTTAACCAAAAAAAGTTCTGGACTGCAGCTTTAATGTCTAATGTTTGTTTCTTCACTCATATTCATTGGAAGCAAGATGCGGCAACATCTTAGAAGAGACGTCAAATGACACGTCTCGCTGAGGTCGGGGTTGATCGATGTACCCGGAGTTCAAACGCCAAATGTCCGACTTTGAGTGGCATTCCAGACGTTATTTCCTAGAAGGAGGTGGGAAAAATCCTAAATCTGATCTGTCTGGAGCGCAGCATTAATCTTTGTATGTTCACTTTGTAAACACTGGATCGGTACTTCCACCTGCGTGACCTTTCCAACGTGATTACATAATGTGTGGAGCATCGCAGAGCAGTGCAAGATGAGCATTTGTGGTTAAAAAGTATATAATTTTTTTTTTTTTTTTTTTTTAAATAACCGATCGTTTCGCTAGATAAGACCCTTATTCCTCATCTGGGATTGTGTAGAGCCATTTGAAGCTGCATTTGGACCAGTGAAGTCCACTATATGGAGAAAAATCCTGGAATGTTTTCCTCAAAAACCTTAATTTCTTTTCGACTGAAGAAAGAAAGACATGAACATCTTGGATGACATGGGGGTGATTCATTATCAGGAAATTTTATTCTGAAGTGAACTAATCCTTTAAAAACATGTTTCTCACAAGTGTGCTGCACAAGTCTTGAAAAGTGAAGCCAAAGTGTTTCGATCGCCCCCTGGTGGCTGGTTGCAGTATGGGTCATAAACCCCGACCTGCCTATGTAATCGAATGGGACGCGAGCCAAACTAAAAAATCCAATTACACTTTAAAAAAAAAGATGGTTTCTGTCATTTTAACTATTTGTCTTCACGCAGGCATATGTTTAACTGTTCATTTTCCCAGTAAGTTTGGTTTTAGTTAGTTATTTGATGCTACAAAAACAGGGTGTAATGTCATGATTGACAGCTGTGCTTACGAATGAGCGGCAGTGTGGGCTGGACCTTGATACTTCAGCACCACTACTGCGCAGACTCGGCCTCGAAACAACGTTAATGGTATATTTTGGTCTCATTTTTCTACAGTGGAACCAAACGGAGTTGCGCTGTCCATCTGTTTTTACTGTCAATGGATTCTCATATGAGGCCCCTTTGTGTAGATTTAATCCCCACTGCTATTCCCTTCGTCTCTATTGCATCTCAATTACAAAGTGACTTCACTGGCTGCACATAAAAAGATCTGGCTTCATTATGAGCAGAAATCAGAGGAGAATGTAGACGGCAGACAGATATTCCCTGAGGCGCAGACAAAGACACGAGCATAGTTATTAGAGCTGTCCATGCATCGCATGTATACTCTGTCGCTCTGTGTTCTTCCTGCGAGTTCGCAATCAGCGCCTCAAGCACGGCCATTTCAGGACTATGATATCAAGATGAAACGGATCTCCCGAAATGTGTTTGTGATGCTGCCACTTCGGTCTTATGCTATGAGATGAAATATACTCCCAGTGCTCAAAACACACAAAAATCAATAATAGTGCTCACCAGGGAGATAGAAAATTTTTCCGAAATGAGGCCAGAGAGGTATGATTAGAGCAGAGAGGAGATGGCAGAGATTAGAATGAAATAGAGACGGCCACTACAGTGCACAGATGAAAATAGCAACCGGTGTATAGTTCAAAATGTCCCTTCGGACAGTTACGGTGTGAAAGCTATTAAAAGCCTGCCATGGAAGAAGGCTCTGTGCGCTGAATACTAAATGTGATCTAAAGCCCCTGCAGATACAATCACATACCCAGCAATCAATGCATTTTTCCTGCCACCTTGATTTGCTTGAGTGGTTGGCAGCATGTCTGCCCACAATCCCTTGCGTTCTCTTGTCGTACAGGGCTTGCAAGGCAGATCTGTATTAATATTCCTCAAATATTCTGCTCAGGGTTTGTTCTTAACATCTAACCCTAAGCAGCAATTTTGTATAGAGTCCAATTAAAAACTCTTTTGAAGATAATCTCAGTTTTAGGTGTGCGACACTTTGCCATCCTTTATGCACAGAAACAAGCTCAAAGAAAGCTATTTGTCTCTTTTGATTCTGATAAGACCAAGCTAAACACAATTCAATAAAACGCTGCACAAAGGAAACTGCTGTGCTTGATTTTAATCATAAAAACAAGCTTAAAAGTTATCACAGATTTCACACTACAAAGAATCGCAGAACATTTGAACATGAATTAAAAAGTTTAATTTATCCATAAATGACTCATTCTGAACATAGATGGCTTGTTCTGAACATATCTTTTAAAAAACTGCAATAATCAGAAATTAAATGGAAAATATTCTGTGTGGCTGATGATATACATTAGCAATGATATGACACTCTGTAAGAATTTTTTAATGTTTTTGAAAGAAGTCTGACCAAGGCTGCATTTATTTGGTCAAAAAATATATATTGTTACAATATATATTTTACATTTTAAAATATTATTACAATTTAAAATAGCTGTTTTCTATTTGAATATATTGTAAAAAGTAATTTATTCCTGTGATCAAAGCTGAATTTTCAGCATCATTACTCCAGTCTTCAGTGTCACATGATCCTTCAGAAATCATTCTAATATGATGAAACATCTATGATTATTATCAATGTCAAAAACATTGATTTTTGTAGGAATTGTGATTCTTTAATGAATAGGAAGTTCAAAAGAACAGCACTGATTTGAAATATCTTGAAAAATTTTGTAACATTATAAATGTATTTACTGTTACTTTTGATCAATTTAATACACCCCTGCTAAATAAAAGTAATCATTTCTTTTTAAAAATCTGTAGTTTTGGATTAAATTATCATGTTAACCGAACTTAAACGGTTGTAATTCATGAATGCTTTGGAATAACAGACCTTCGGTTGGTTTCTTTTTAAAGACTCAACAGATTATTGCAGAAGTTAAAGCAGCTTAAAAAAATTTAAGTGTAAAAAAAATTTATATTTACGTTTACTGTAAAGCAAATGTACTGAACTAAACATTTTTATTGTTTTACAAAATAATTTGGAGTAAAAAATTGCTAGAAAATCAAAGCCACATGTCTAATCGAGTTGTGTTCAAAATTTGAAATTGATATCACAAAAATTGTTCCCTCTAAAAGGTTTAACGGGTTAGTTCACCCAAAAAAGAAATTTCTGTCATTAATTACTCACCCTCATGTCGTTCTACACCCGTAAGACAAATTAAGATATTTTTGATGAAATCCAAGAGGCATAGGACTCCTCCATAGACAGCAATACAATCAACACTTTCAAGATCCAGAAAGGTACTAAAGACATCGTTAAAACAGTCATGTGACTGCAGTGGTTAAACCTAAATGTTATGAAGTGATGAGAATACTTTTTTTGCGCAAAAACAAAAATAATGACTTTATTCAACAATCTCTTCTCTTCTCTGTCATTCTCATACGTTGTTTACGTCCAGCGCTTCCAGGTTCTACGTCAGAACGCTGACTCATTATTGGCCGGCTCCTGCGTCAGCGTCACACGCATATGTCGTGCTGGTCACGTGATCAGCATCAGCCAATAATGAGCCAGCATTCAGACGTAAACTCGGGAAGCCTTCACTGTACTTACTGCATCACCTGCGTAAGGATAATCACAGGGAAGAGAAGAGATTATTGAATAAAGTCCTTATTTTTGTTTTGTTTTTGCGCACAAAAAGTATTCTTGTCTCTTCATAACATTAAGGTTGAACCACTGCAGTCACATGACTGTTTTAACAATGTCTTTAGTACCTTTCTGGACCTTGAAAGTGTTGATTATATTGCTGTCTATGGACGAGTCATATACCTCTCGGATTTCATCAAAAATATCGTAATTTGTGTTCTGAAGATGAGCGAAGGTCTTACAGGTGTGGAACGACATGAGGGTGAGTGATTAATGACAGAAATTTAATTTTTGGGTGAACTAACCCTTTAAGTTCCATTTCCATGGTAATGCAACGTCCAATTTCAAAACGGTTTTCACAGGATGAATTTTGAGTGTTTTGAATGATACCTAATTTATGATTACTAAAATAGTAGTGACCCACTACCAGGACACTGACAGGTAACAGGCTAAATACTGTCTAAATAGGCAGCTTTAGGAAGAGAGCTATTGTCATCCTGTTCTGATAGATGGTGCTGATGATGGAACCTGTTTTTAATGCTGATATGAAACCTACACTTTAAAAAAAAAAAAAAAGAAGAAGATTTTTTTGTAAAGTTTTGTAAAGTTTTGTAAACAAAAATTTCTGGAGTACATTTTACAAGAAAATACATTTCATTCCTCTACTGTTATTACAAAATATTGCACTTAAATCAATGTGTTACTTGCAGATTCTTTGTAATTATTTGTGAAACTTGCTAACAATTGCTGAGTAAAAATTGTTTCTACATACATTTTTTTTTTAGTGTATAACAATTTATCATTTTATTATTATTGCTGCTGTTCCAAAATCAGTGGCTCCATCCACAGTAAAGATTCAGTGTTTTTGTCCATGCAGGAGACTGAGAACAAATTCACCGACTCCTAGGAAATACACCACCTGTGCGATGCCGAACAGCGGAGCGATGACAAGTGCGCGACAGTACGCCCCCTTCAGGAATGCAGAGGGACCCTCGCGATGGAGAATCTTACTGTGGGGAAGATTACGAGATGTTTACAGAATAAAAATAAGAAACAAAGTGATGAAAGACTTTTTGTGTCATGGGGGAAATAAACTAGTATGTTAGTGTCAGTTTACCGGATACAGTCCCTCACTCCACTGTAAGTGTCATCGTGACATCCACGGGCCAAAGACTGAAGCCTGGTTTTTAGCACTGCAGCACAAACACACACACATACAAACAATTAGTTTGCATACTAAAAAACTTCTGTCATCTATAAGAGACTAGATGAGTTTATATGGACCCTTATAATCCGATTGTAATTGGACTAGTAGCATAGTCAGAATAAAAAAGTCACATAGAGGTCGCACAGACTAGTCGACTTTAATGCTCTGTCATGACGCTTTAAAGGATTAGTTCACTTCAGAATTTACTCACCCCCATGTCATCCATGATGTTTATGTCTTTCTCTCTTCAGTCGAAAAGAAATTAAGGTTTTTTAGAAAAACATTCCAGGATTTTTCTCCATATAGTGGACTTCACTGGGGTTCAACGGGTTGAAGGTCCAAATGTCAGTTTCAGTGCAGCTTCAAAGAGCTCTACATGATCCCAGACGAGGAATAAGGGTCTGATCTAGAGAAACAATCTGCCATTTTCCAAAAAAATAAAAATGTATATACTTTTATCCACAAATGCTCATCTTGCACTGCTCTGTGATGCGCCACGCATTACATAATCATGTTGGAAAGGTCACGTGTGACGTAGGCAGAAGTACCGATCCAGTGTTTACAAAGCGAATGTGCAAAGACTAAGTCAAACGCCCTTTACAAAAAAAGGTAAAACAACAATGTCGGACATTTTGAAGTTGGAGGAGAAAATGAGATTTTTTCGCCCTACCGCGGTACTTCTGCCTACATCACGCGTGATTTTCCAACGTGATTACGTAATGCGTGGCACATCACAGAGCAGTGCAAGACGAGCATTTGTGGTTATAAAGTATATAAAGTTTTAGAAAATGACCGATAGTTTTGCTAGATAAGACCCTTATTCCTCGTCTGGGATCATGTAGAGCTCTTTGAAGCTGCACTGAAACTGACATTTGGACCTTCAACCCATTGAACCCCAGTGAAGTCCACTATATGGAGAAAAATCCTGGAATGTTTTCCTCAAAAACCTTCATTTCTTTTCGACTGAAGAAATAAAGACATAAACATCTTGGATGACATGGGGGTGAGTAAATTATCAGGAAATTTTCATTGTGAAGTGAACTAATTTTTTAAGCTTGACGTCGACTAGTCACTGATCATGGCCTATAGAGGGCGCAACAGGATAAGAAATCTTTGAAGTCCACTTGTACGCTCCGTATCCAACAGTTAACATGACAATTAAATGCATACTCTGAGAGTGCTCCACAAGATATTTTTGTTCTGGATGATCAATATTGAATGCACGTTTTAAACAGCTTATTGTACACGCAGGTTAATCGCCGTTCTAAACGAATGCGCTGCTACATTGTAACGCACACACAGTATAGCTCGTACATCGCGCACAGATCGCACACACAGAAACATTTAGTAGAGCAGAAATGTATTGTCAACACTGTTGTGATTTATCAATAAAATAGCTCAGAAACTGAAAAGTTCTAGCATATATTCGTAGTAACTAAAACCCACAACTTCACTATTAGTAGAGAGATAAAGGTAAAATTAATTCACACACTCAATCACTCTCTCACTATTGCATTCATATAAATGTAAACTTACTGTGCTACTTTATCTGTATCTGATTTAGAACGAACAGAAATCTGTGAGAAATATAACAATCCAAAGACAAAAGAACTGATAAAAGTAAGCTGTTATGTAGGAGCAATAGCCTCGTGGGCAGCGCTGTGTCATATGCCATAGCTGTGCACAAGGCTACCCGCTTTCGAGTCTCAGCTCGAGGCTCAGGCTTATTTGTTCATTAATGACTTCATCAGCGACAAATCGCATAAATGTCTACTTAAAAAAAATCTGAAGTCGTTCAACCCCTACATGTAACGATGTCAGTCGGAATGACTGGCCAAATACGATTGAAATTTCATTCAGATTGTAATGGGGTGGTTTAAACCTTTTTTATTCCGTTCGATTATAGGACACTCGATCGGCCTGAAAACCGGAACTGGAATGTTCTGCGCATGTGCAATGATGTAGAAATGGAGTAATAATGTATGATGCACAGAATAAATAAATACTGTCGTGTCAATCTAATATCCTCCTTCCACTCATCTTATGTGAAGTGGTGCAGGATAACATTGTCCCACCTGCTTCTGACTCTCATCCACAGACTCTCATCTACAGCTTGATTAAAATAAGCAGCATGGCACAAAGCTTCATGTGCTTGTCGTCTCCTAATTAGGACCCGAAATAGATAATTATTAAGACTGCTTTTTAAAAAAAACAAAAAAACAAGAAGTGGTTAAAGGTCGGTTAGTATGTGCCAACAGCGGGAAACTCTGTATATTCGTGCAGTGTGCGCAGGTCAAAAGATCAATTCCAATTTGAAGCTTGTGACATATAGGGTGCTTCTCAATGGAAAGCTGCATCGTTGTAAGGATGCATATCTCAGCCATCACCTCATCAAGCACCGATGAAGGCCGTCTCAATCTGAAGGATCCTTGGAAGGCAGCATTCATTTCACATCCTTCATTCAGCTCATTTTGAAGGATGCATCGAGTGTATCCTTAAATCACCCACAATCCTTTGCGCACATTCCAATTCACGGAAAAGAACTGACGGAAAATGAGTCAGCACTGAGCTATTGTCTGAGTTCATTATGAAATGTAAGACAAAAATAATGTTTTCGGAGATAAAGGCATACATGTTATCTTTTGTTTGGATGTAAATTAATCACTAAACTGCCAATAATGTAAGCATAAATAAAAAGCCAGTTAATATAAAGATTTTTAATACAAAGTATTTTTCCAAAATTAAGTTTTGATTGTATTTTCGTGCCGTGGGGGCGGGAGCATGTGTGACGTAGCCATATGCACTTACTAGACATTCTCATTCTAGCGTTCAGTGCTGAGAAGTAGCCTACGAAGGACTGGACTAGGGAGGATACAATCTCACTAGCCGTCCTTTTGAGAAGCACCCATAAACGCTCACATCAACCCCATCACCTTATTTAGCATTCATGTAAACACTGTGTTCGAAAACACACACGAAAGGTGTCCATGTAAACTTAGCTACTGCTGGCATTGTAAAGATATTTATGACATGATGTAATGTTTGCTGAGGATTCTTTTAGGGGGAAAAGGGAAACTTTTTATACCACATTTGCCACTTGAGATACTTAGACTGAATTAAAGGGTTAGTTCACCCAAAAATTGCATTTCTGTCATTAATTACTCACCCTCATGTCGTTCCACACCCGTAAGGCCTTCATTCATCTTCAGAACACAAATTAAGATATTTTTGATGAAATCCGAGAGGTTTTTTATCCCCCATAGAAAGCAATGTAATTACCACATTTAAGGTCCACAGAAGTAGTAAAAACATAGTTAAATAGTTAATGTGACTACAGTGGTTCAAGCTTAATGTTGTGAAGTGACAAGAATACTTTTTGTGCACATAAATAACAATTTTATTCAACAATTTTTTCTCTTCCCTGTCAGTCTCCTACACTTTTCACATAATAAACACAGTCCAGCGCTTCTGGGGTTCTACGTCAGAATGCTGGCTCATTATTGGCCGACGCTGATCACATGAGCAGCGCGATGCATGCGTGTGATGCTGACGCTGGCCAATAATGACTCGGCTTCCTGACGTAGAACGCGGAAGTGCTGGATTGTGTCAACTGTGTAGGATAATGACAGGGAAGAGAAGAAATTGTTGAATAAAATCGTTATTTTTGTTTTGTTTTTGTGTACAAAAAGTATTTTCTTATCGCTTCATAACATTAAGATTGAACCACTGTAGTCACATGGACTATTTTAACGATGTCTTCACTACTTCTGTGGACCTTGAATGTGGTAATTACATTGCTTTCTATGGGGGATAAAAAACCTCTCGGATTTCATCAAAAATATCTTAATTCTGAAGAGTTCTGAAGATGAATGAAGGTCTTATGGGTGTGGAACGACATGAAAGTGAGTAATTAATGACAGATTTCATTTTTGGGTGAACTAACCCTTTAAGTGCTAAAATGAAATATGAAATGCATATTTTTTAAAGAGAACGTTTAAAAATAAACGTTTTTTTGTCATAATAAAGTGTCACACACTATTACGCACATACCAATCTCTTGTGATTTGTTTTTCATTCTATGATTACTTTTGAACTGTTTGGGTGTCTATCTATCTATCGATACAATTTTTTAAAATTTAACATCAAATTTAGGGCACAGTTTACCTCTATTTTAGATAGATAGATAGATAGATTTAGTTTGATAGATAGAATAAGTTTGATAGATAGATTTAGTTTGATAGATAGTTTTTTTAACCTGATATTTCTGTGTCGTGTATTTTTATGTTTGTCATGTGTTAGCTTAGTGACTGAAATCAACTCCAATCTTCTGTGTACTTCATGTGAGGAGCACTATTTGTATAATGAATGGAGGTACGGTATGTAGAGTGTCCCAAATCAGTCACTTATGAGACTCCATTTCAGTTCGGATGCTGTAGACCATAGACAAAAAGGCAGCTAACTATATTTAGGAAAACAAACTTGATCTTTTGAGGAGTAAACACTGAAGATTCAACAAAATGAACACATTCCCAACATTTCCTTATTTTTTTAGGATTTTTGTGGATTATGCCCAATCAATCCTGGATTTTGGCTCCTTTCAACTTTATGGTCAATGTGAAATTAGATTTCTAGTTGTTTTACATTCACTCCTATTCAAAAGTTTGGCCTTCTTTTTTTTAAAAGAAATTAATTTTTTTATGTAGCAAGGATGCATTAAATTGATCGAAAGTGACAGTAAAGACAATGTTACAAAGATTATCCTACAAATAAATGCTTTTCTTTTGAATTTTCTATTCATCAAATTATCCTATATCAACATTGATAATAATCAGAAATGTTTCTTGAGCATCAAATCATCATCTTAGAAAGATTTCTGAAGGATCATGTGACACTGAAGACTGGAGTAATGATGCTGAAAATTCAGTTTAGGAATAATTTTAAAATATATGCAGTTATTTTAAATTGTAGTTATAATTCACAATGTTGCTGTTTTTATTTTTTGAATTTATCAAATAAATGCAGTCATACAATGTAGACCATCTCACCGTCCACAGGGTTGACCGCAACAGCTGCAGTGCAGCCTGCCAGACAGCCAGAGAGGAAGGAGATGTAAAATGGAGCTGAACCATCAGTGTTCCTCCTGCCCAGGCTATTCAGGTTAGCAAACAGTGGGAAGTAGATGATGGAAAAGGGCACATCCCTGAGGGAGAGAAAGAGAGAGAACTCACCAGTGTGAGATAAAGGACGAAGAGAAAGCACATAATGACTAAAAGCGTCCCAGAGTTTGAGTGACTTTGTCAGACTACCGTAATAGAGTGGCCCCCAGTCCCGTGTAGAGACCAGCGATGCCTTTGTCCTTCAGCAGATCTCTAGAGAGTTGGAGCGCTGTGGGAGACTTCAGCTGGACAACATTCACTTTGGCCCCGCCTCCTCCACCATGCTGGCCAATTAGCTTCCTCTGGGCCTCTGTCAGAAACATAGCATAATCATAGTATTTCTGCAGTATATACAGTACTGTTCAAAAGTTTGGTCAGTAAGACTTTTTAATATTAATACTTCTATTTATTTATTTATTTATTTATATATAATATTTATTATGTAACATCGTTTCACGTTGTTCTACGCTACAATGTTGTCACATGTCCACATTTCATGTTTAATTCAGCAAGTGCTGTCCTGTAATGACCTACGGTTGATATTGTGGTCAAGGTCATTTTAAGTGCATTGCATTGTGGGATGCAACATTACATGCAGTGCACATTTTGCCAAATGTAGTATATCATCCAGTATCCTGTGCATACAGACATTTTTATGTTTACACAATACATATTGCACAGCACATTGCAGAAATAGTATGCATAGCATGGCAGTATACCATCATCTACACACTTTCAGTGGACATGAGATGTGTCAGCGATGGCAGAAAGTTTTATATCTTTCTTTCACCTATTCTGCCAGCATCCTGCAACTGGATCTTGAGCATCTCCATAGGAGTGGTTACAATCACCTGAGAAAAAAAAACAGAGCGCAGAGAGACAGAAGTTAGTTATGGTAGTAAGACTGAAGGAGTGTTTAGGGTTCAATATAAAGCGTTTTTCAACCCCTTTTGTATTGTTACAGTGTCTGTATATGTAAATGAACAATGTTTACTCATTCTCTGTGTTACCTGGACCGAGAAATTCACGGTTTTTTTTTCACGTTTTTTTTTTGACAGCTCCAGGGCAAACTACAGATTATACTTCTGCATTTTTGTAACCCCGCCCACGAACAGTTATTGTAAGAGTAGGTTTATCATTGAATATTGTATTGTACTTTGTCTACTCTTTAAACAGCATTATGGTAAAAACAGCCTAACGCGCCGGATCCTTCACAGGAAACTAAAAGTGATTCACTCCCGCTAAACGCGTACTCTTTAAATTCTGACTAAAAGTTTGCTAAGAAGTATTTCCTACTAAAGCAAGGCGGTATATTTGACTCTGGTAAGTGTATCCATAGCAGACTGGTGGGAGATAACATGCCCAGTGCATTATGGGTGTTGAAGTTTTTCTACCTATTTGGCAAAATGGAAGACAACAGCATCCTTCTGTTTTTCTCTAGTCAGATAGCACCAATTTCATTTTTTTTTTTCTTTAATTATCTAATTTAAGAAACTAATACTTTCAACAAGGATGCATTAAACAGATCAAAAGGAAACAGTAAAGACAAAAACTAAATAAATTATGTTCTTTTGAACTTTCTATTAATAAAGAATCAGTTTCCAGAAAAATATTAAGCAGCACAACTGTTTTCAACATTGATAATAATCATAAATGAATGATTATAATCATATTAGAATGATTTCTGAAGGATCACGTGATACTGAAGACTGAAAATTCAGCTTTGATCATGGGAATAAATTCAAGTTTGAAATGTATTAAAATAGAAAACAGTTATTTGTAATAATAATAATAATTGTAATAATATTTTACAATATTACTGTTTTTACTGTATTTTTGATCAAACAAATTGGTGAGCATAAGAGACTTCTCTCAAAAACAAAGAAGTCTTACTAACCAAACACTTTTGAACAGTAATGTATATTTCTAGATTGATCTGGAAAACACAGGGTTGGGCATTCTGCCAAACATCTGTTTTTTATATGGGCATGCAACGACAGTAAATTTTCATTTTGGGTGCAATATTCCTTTAAATTGTATTAAAGCCAGACATTTATTTTAAGAAAGTAAAGTTTTGTGTGTGTGAGAAATGTGGGTCATTTAAGTGCAGCAGAGAGAGTGACTAACTTGGCAGGTACCCGCCCCGCAGCCAGCTAACATTTCTCCAACCAACGTCAACTTCTGTCTGGGAGAGAGCCAAAAAAACAGAAAGATAAAGAGGGGGAGAGAGAAGGAAGGAGCATTATTTTTAGATGATGATAAGACCATTTCCTCTGAAAACAAGAAGATCTGGGGTCTGACCCTTACCGTACATAATGACATCACACACCCAAACACACACTCACACATTTATTTGAATAATTTATCTGTTCATTGCCGTCTACTGGACTGTATTAATCAATAATTTAGCAGTCTAGCTATTAGTCACCACAGAGATGCTCACAGAGCTCCAGGTATTCATGGTGTACTGCCTTAAACCGCAATATCTATCTATAATGCAGAAGCTTATGGACGGCTTTTATCAGATCAGCTCTGTTTTCAAAACTCTGTGTGCAAATCCAGCGGTGCTGTGGATTCATTCCCTTAAAAAATAAGAAGTAGATCTGAGACTTCGTCCAGCCTACATTATGCCCTCAGCAAAAAAGAATAAATTCAAAGACGAGCATTCCTCTTTCTAAATCAGTGCAACTGTTAAATAAGTTATTACTTCCATTACGTTCCACTGCTGAGCACATTCCCTGTAAATGAGTCATGCAAATGAGCAAATGAATTCATTTAAATGAATACAAATCACTATATAATGAAGGTTTATTCTGAAAGGTTGAACTTTGGTTGTACAAAAGGGTAATTCCGTAAATGTCAGATTGTTGCAAGTTGTCACATGTATTTAGGGGCCAAGCACCGAAAGTGCGTATGCACCTATTGTAATCGTTAGTGTTCATATTCTTCTTTTTCTTCTGCTTTTGAGTCTAAGGCAGCCCATTTAACCGCTTGCAAAGTTTGGCACACATATAGAGGACAGTCTGAACATTAACCACAGCAATTTTGAAGTCTCTAACTCAATCTCTCTAGCGCCACCAACTGTCCAAATGTGCACTCTCGTTTCTGCTAATAACTTTTGAACCATTTTGAATTTTTTTAACTACTCCTAGGCCGTTGCTCCGATTTTCATTAAAATTGAACCAGATCATCTTCAGACCATGGCGACAAAAAGTTAAAGAATTCAAGTTGATTTGTCAAACTGTTATCAAATAACGTGCAAAAGAATTCAACTAAGAGTGCGCCGAAATGGATTTAAGGCTATATCTCTGCAACGCTTTATCGTATTCTTGCCAAACTTGGTGTGTGTTATGACAACCATGACCTGAGAATACCTGAACAGTTTCGGCGCAGTGCCACCTAGTGGTCAGGAGATATGAAAAATTGACATTTTGCTCATAACTTCTGAATGGCTTGGCCAAAAATAAACACAAAACCGGTCCCTTTAGATTCGGTGCATCATTACCCAATACCCCATTACGACGCTCAATAAAGGGGCTTTGACACCAGAGGAACCTTTTCATAGTTCCAAGAACTATTGGCTGAAGTACCCGGATTTTGCAGAGTTCACACCGCAGGAACTAGGAAATGATTTTAGTTCTAGGAACTCCTTTTGGGGAAACTAAATTAGCTCCTACTTCAAAGTAGGGTCTAAACGAGCACTATAGGAACTATCAGTGATGCAAGTTGGTCAAACGCATGTCAAACACCGGCACCCGGCATTTACCCAGCATCATATATTTATGTAAACATATTTTTTAATTCATGAACATGGAAAACAGCTATAACGGCATTTACCTGCTGACTGCAGGGTTGTGTTGTTTTCTCCGCTTTTATGATATGTAATAGTGAAAGTTGTCATAGGAGATTCCGTCTCTTAGCTCCACTTTTTGTTCTTTCAGTTGCGTAAATTATGCGTTTACATTCCATCTTCGTTATCATGAAACCTACGACACACAACAAACACAGCTCCAATCACGGCATCCTCCACCATTTTTTATAGCGTTTGTAAATGCCGCGCTTAGACGCCGCTGTCGGCCGCTTCAGAGTTCCTATTCCCGGTGCGAATGCAACCAGGAACATGGCTGGGGGGAGAAATTAGTTCTCTGGGAACTATCCTAGTGGCTAGATCCTATAACTCTGTAAGTTCCTACAACTATTTGGTGTGAAAGTCCCTTAAGTGTCATCAGCATAAAGCCCTGAACATACTCAAAAGCGTTTGAAACAGCGCCACCTTGTGGCCAAAAGTTACAATTAAATTTCCAAAAATGCTAATAACTTTTTATTCAATTTTGATGAAAAAAAAAAGTTGATGGCACACTCAAAAAAATGATTTTTTGATGCTGTTCACTTTATTTAAACAACTTATTTTGATTCAACACAATTGTATTGCTTCATGTTAAATTGACTTGAAACGATTACTTTTTGACTTAACTTGATATTTTCATATTAAAATAACATGTTTCAAACAAGTAAACTCAACCAGGACTCAATCAAACAGGACTTTCACTACCCGTCATGCTTTGCAAAGGGGCTGATCTAGGAGAGTAAATGTTGAAATAAAGTGTTATTTTAAGCAGTTTTTAGCAACATGAGAAAATGGAGAGACTTTTTAATGTTTACGGTTCTATTATGTTGGTATTTAAAAGTTTCTGTTATGTTAATGGTTTAGGGGTTACCATTGTGGCGAAGTGTAGAACATGTGCTTGGGTTGAGGACCTGCTAACAACAATTAAAGTTGTTTTAATAATAAAAACAGCTATTTTGGGCATGCCATAGATGGAATAAAACCATCTTCTGGCTAACACCTAACAATAAGAGTCTTTACAGAGTAAAGATTTTGTAAAAGTTGTGAAAATGGTTCTTGAATGCATCCACTATATAAACTAATCAATTGAACTGGATTTTTAGGATAACTAAATGTAATGGTTTTGGACAAAATTAAGAAAGTTAACCTGATTCAACTAAATGGCAATGAGTTAACCTAATGTAATAAATTTAAGTTAACTGAAATAAATAATGTTAATTAAATGCAACATAACAAAGTTACGTGGAACCTGTTGACATAAAAAATTAAGTAAATCCAACGTATCATTTTTTTGAGTGCATGATGCCAAAATGACCCTAGGCTGTATCTCTGCAATGCTTTGGCACATTGACACCAAACATCGCATGTGTCATTTTCACCTCACTCTGACATCAATTTGGTCACAGCGCCACTGATTGGTCGAAAGTGATAAACCATTAAATCATATTAAGATCAACTTTATTTATGATTTTCAGCCCTTTTTATTAAAATGATCTTAAAATGTCTTTAATTGCTTATTGTTGCAGTTGGTCTGATGCTCCTAGCCATGGTGACTTATCGTACCTTCTTTGTGTTTGGCCCCTTAAATGCTGCTTTATATATTTTACAATAAAAATTTCTATTCTATTGTTTCTAATTAAATTTAGCTTAAAAGTCCTTTAAATAACAGTTATGTTGTGGAAGATGGCTGTTTTATTTTAGGTAGTATTGCTTATCTCAAACAAAACTATTCTACTCAAATTAAGTCAATTGTGTAATGATTTATCCTATATAGTATAGTGTCAAACAGTGTATTTTTCTGGGGAAAAAAACCTGTGGAAATGTTCGATTGCTTTTTTGTAGTTAAGAATATTAAGTTCTATATGTTTAATTATTACAGAAATTTACCTAAAAAAAATTACCCTTTGAAATGTACTGGGTTAAAAAGTAAGCTAACCGCATATAGTAATATAATTATATATATTCCGAATATAGTAATATAATTATATAAATATAAAATATTAATTATATAATAATATTATATAAACTGAGAATTAACTTAAATATAATGCAATTGCAAATACTGTACCTCAAATTTTTAAATTGCAGAATTCAAATTTAAACATCTAAATGATATAAATAGATGTGATAAATTAAGCTCTGTTTGTTGTTTTTCCACCTATATATGTATGTAAAAAGTGTTTTTATTCTCACCCATCTTTGGAGAGCTGGTGTCTGAAGAAATCATTGGCAGCCAGTTTAATGGCCTTTTCTGGAGTTACCAGAGTCAGATTAACAGCAGCTCCTAGAGACAAAAGTGTGAAGGAAAGATATCAAGAAGAAAAGGGGGATAAATAATGCAGTTTTTCTAAGCTTAAACACTTCCTAATTATATGAAACCAACATATACATTGTGAAACAGTATCACAATGTGATCACCTCTGTATATCCCACAGAATCCTTCTGATCGGATGGTTTTTATCAGACAATCGGACCTGTGAATGAAACACATCCACACACATATATGCATGTACACAAGCACAGGCATTCATTTGCTCAGACAATGAAAGCAGCATAAAACATACATGCTAGTGTAGATGCGAGATCCGTTTTGCTGGTTTTGGAGGCGTGTTTTTGCCAGATCAATTGGAAACACGCAAGTGACACCAATCAATCCAGCAATGCCTCCATTAATGAGTTTAGCTGGCAGGCTGAAACAACATTACAGATTACTGGTGTACAAAAGGAACCACACTATCTAAAAAGAGTTCAACCTATCTGTGAAAGCATTGTCTTTAAAGGCCACATATTAAGTTACAATTAATTACAAAAAAAAAAAAAAAACGTGGAAACATCTAAATTAACTGGATTGACAAAATCAATAAAATTGAATAAGTTGTCAGTAAAAGTAATTCATAAGGGTCAGATCAAGTAGCAATAGCTACACAAGTACATTAAAAAAACATCAACACAAATGCATCATATGATGTGTTTCAGAAATGAGAATCATATTGAAAAAGCTGGTTACAGTTAGGCAAACTGTTAGCTATCCGACTAAGAACACATCTAATTGAATGGCACGTTATGTTACAGTAATCATATTAAAGGTGAAGCAAATATTTATTTTCCATGTTGAAATACTATCTTGTTTTTGTGTACTTGTATTGTTGTTTATATTTCTGTTTTTTTACTCTACAGCAAAGCTTAGCCTTTCCCTGGCCACGGACTTGTTCAGACTAGCCTGGAAATTTCTCACTCAAACCACTGCCTGCTGCTGCTGCTTCTTGTTGCTTTTAGAGGGAAAAGCAGAATCAGATGTCTCTGTAATAATAGCATACTGGTGAAACTGGTTTCTATTTATAACGTGTTTTGGCAGCGTTGGGCAATGTGGCCAATCACAAACATAACTGTTGGCAGCCCATACATAGAACCGCTTGTGGGAAAGTTATGAAATATGGCACACATGTAGAGAACAGTCTAAACATTAACTACAGCAATTTTGGAGTCTCTAACTCAATCCCTCTAGCGCCACCAACTGTCCAAAGTTGCACTCACGTTTATTCTAATACGCAGAATATTCTAATCGTAAGGGCTAGAAACAAAATACTTTTTTCCTCTGATTTTTAATTTCAATTAATTTTAGTTCCAATAAATTTGATAAAAAAAAAAACAAAGTTGATGGCATGATGCCAAAACAATTCTAAGGCTGTATCTCTGCAATGCTGTGTTTGCACTCTGAAAAGCGTCAAAGCTTTCTATTTACAACATGTTTTTGCAGTGTTGAGCAGAGTAGCTATTCACAAACATATTATTATAGACATTATGTAGGAACTTGGTGATGAACTAAGATGAGTGACAGCTTTTTAGTGATTATAAAGGGTGCGCTCTTTGTGTACTTACTGCCATGCCAAATCCCGCATACAGTATGCTTGGTTTTCTATTAAAATGAACAGTGGTTTGTGAATGTAAATGCTTTAATAAATAATTTATCAGAAGCGTTTATGCTGGGAAGTGTAGGTTGTGCGGCATTGTGTTTTTAAAAGGGAAGCACATCTCAGCAGTCGGTTAACCCTCCACCCATGCTCTATACAGTGATTATTAGCTATTTCCCTCTATAAATAAAACTCACCTGATTTGCTTTTCAGCCATTTAAAATGAAGACAAATCAATAATGTCACAGAGCAGATTTTATGGAATTATATTTGTACATATTTTGAGTGTCAAATCTTGATGGAAACTGAATTTGGTGTGGCTGATATTGAGATCCAGCACGTTTCTATTACTGTTCCAGGTTGTGCAGTATGTACTCAGCAGGGATGTCCAACACGGCCAGAGAGAAGATGGAGTTGAGCCGAACTTCAGGCTGCTTTACAGACTCTCTCTTAATAATGCCTAGAAACATCACAACAAACTTCACCATTATTATCAAACCAATCATACACAGATACACATCTCATGTGTTACTGGTGTTTTTGTTTTCTCTGTATACTACTAATCTGTATTTTAGCAGACGATTTTATCCATTTTATCAATACAGTAGCGGCCCCTTATTCAAATATTGTTAAAAATTTGTTAAAGATTTTGTAAGCATATTACGTAGTTGTGTTTGGAGACATGCCAAATTGTGCAGACATAAAAAAACAAGAGAGAACCAACAATATATTAATAATTGATGTTGTAGTCAATGCATGCATTTTCCTGTGAGCTTTTTGTTTTTCTATGCATTTTTCTTTGTATAAATGCATAGAAATGTGTGTGTGTCTATATATATATATATATATATATATATGTTTTCAGAGAATTTTTTACAGGACAACAAGACAAAGATACTGAGAAAATTTGTATTTATTCATTTATATATTTTATTGCAGTGCTCCATGAAAACTAAAATGCTCAAGGATATAGAGTGAGTTTCTGAGTTTCTGTGGCCATGACAACTGCTACAAACATCACAATGTTTTCTGGACTTCAAAACCATGTGCAGCAAAGTCAGGGAATCGACAATTTAGAACAGCAGGATGCAGGATCAAAGACGGACTGTGACAGCACAGATGCCATCAAAGCCGCTCACGTTCACTCTGGCCTGTACTAGTATCCATTAGCGAAAATGCAGCACAGTAAGAATCAAAATAATACCAGAGACAATGGCAGGATCTGCTCGACTCTATTCTGTATTCAGATGGACTCTCTAGAGGTGGTTTGGTGTGTGAAAGCTTGATAAAAGCAGATTTATTTGTGTGTGTGTAATGGGAAAATGACACTCTTGCTTCTGTTAATACTTCCTAATTCTGCTCATTGATACTAGCCTGACCCAACCTTAAGCTTTGTGCTTTTTATGAATAATACAACAATCTGTTTCTGTGTGTGTGTGTGTGTGTGTGTGAGAGAGAGAGAGGAACATTATAAAACTTGCTGAGTTATGAATCTAATATCCACATGAATTACTGAAATTTTCAAGAAACAGCATGAAAAATACGCCTAGTGGAAACTTTAGAAAAAAATAGGTCAAATTTGTTTTCTTATTCAACAAAGTCTGAAATATGAAAAGAGGTGTAGCTAACCTTCAGAAAATGTTGTTTTTTTCACTTTAATGTCACGTAGCTGTATCCACAGAGAGAATGTGTGATGTAGGAAGATTTACAAAACTTGTAATAAACACTAGGAACAATGAAGGGTACTACAAACTTACAACATAACAAGGGACTGAGGAAAACCAGGGGCTTAAATACACAGGGTGAGCTAAATAACTGGAACAGAAACAGATGCGTAACTAATCAGAAAAAACTAATAATGACCGGGAACACAGGTAAAACGTGAACAGGGAAAAACAAATCCAAAACACAATGAAACTAAACTAGACAGAGATGACAGAGGAAGGAGCCAGGAGTCTGTGACTGACCAAGGCAGTGCTGGAGGGATGAGGAAGCTTGGTGGAGTCGAGGGAAGCAGGAGCCCAGGTGAAGCCGACTGTTCGATGGGCTGAGGTGGAGTGACAGGCACAGCGGCTCGAGGCAGAAAAACGGGAGATCTACAAGACAAGGCAGAGTTGGAGACCGGAAGACCCGAAGCAGATCTGCAGCGCAGAGTGGAGCAAACAGAAAAGAAACTGAAGGGAACCAGTGGAGGCGGGAGAGGGAGGCTGGGTGGGACCATCAGAGACATAGACACTTGGAGCTGAACTAAACAGACTCATAACACTTCAAACTAAGTTTAGCATGAATGTCTGAATATACAGTTTAAAACCCTGGTTTGTGTTATTGCTTTATTTTCTAACATTAAATATTACATGAAATAACATAAAACTTATAAACATTTTAACAGTTCCAATAACATAAAATATTCAGCAAATCTGTTGGTTGATGCTTATTTTCAAAGAGATTTAAAATGCATTCAAGCTATAAATTTAATCTAAGCAATGTTTGGGAATCAAAGCCAAGATCTTTGCGTTGATAGAGCCGTGTTGCACTAGTTGAGTTAGAGGAACATAACTAAAACTAGCTGTTTTTAATTCTATGTTAATCATTTATCTTACTCATCTAATAGTTCTCTCTAAAGAACATGGGATTTGTGCTTTTATTGCTTCAAAAAATAATGGGAAATTGCCAGTTAAGATATGCAAAACCAGAATTAGTTCACTACTATCATAACTTGGGTCATCAAATGCAGATTCATTTTTAGACAATTGTAAATCAGTTTTCAATTTCCTCTCAATAGCCTAAGAATGTCGCCAGTTTACAAGCAAACATTGTTTTTTTGTGCCTGACGCTTTAGCACAGCATTTCATGTATAAGATAATATTGACAACTGAGGATTTGTGGCATTTAAAATGACTCTTTAAAAAGTACAAATGAAATACTTCCCAAAAAGCAGCTTTTTTTTTAGAGGCACTTGTCTATCAAAACTGTTATTTTAAACCAACTCAAAGAAAAGAAAGAAAAATCACAAAAAAGATGATTTTAATATCACAACTGACAGCAAGGAAATTAAACTGAGATCACATGGAAACCAGTGTTTTCTTCTGAGAAAAACCTCCCATAAAGTCTTTAAAACTACTCAGATTCGCCAAGATAGTAAAGTCTGCAATCAAATGTCAATAATCTCAATATATAATTGAGATTATATATACATAACTTCTCATCAGATTCCTCTAAAACCAACTGATCCAAGCTGCAATTTGCAATAATAGATTAATTTACAAATACAAATATCTCATTTGTGTCTATTCTTATTAATCCTAAATAATTATATAACAAGTTAATACTTACAGGAAACCCAAGTGAGAACTCTATTAAGTCTCCTGAGATATGATCGAGCAACTGTGCAATGTACTTTTCTTCTGGGAAAGGCTTTGCGGTTTTTATTCTGTGCACTACAGCTAAAACAAGCCTGTTGAAGGATGTGACAAATAAAACTCTGGCAAAGCCAGCAAACTCACATTTATCCTGAATCCGCAGGCAGACTCGACAATGCATCCCATTGAGAGATTATGTTCAGAAACCCAAAACCAGCCATTGATAAGACTTACAGGAACAGAGGCTGCTAGTGTACAAGGCAGGAGAGAGAAAGTAAATATAAGGGTGTTCAAAGAACCTGGGAGGGAAGATGAGAAGATGAGAGCAGAGCCCTAAAAAAGTCCCACAGACATTAGCCTTCAATTTTCTCTCTGCTTTTCTTTTCTTTTCAAGTTTCCCCCAATAGAAGCAGATTTAAGCATTTCAATTTCTTATTTGTCTCAGCAGTCTGATTCAATACAGCAGGCCCCTAAATAGATATTTGGACAAAATATCTGCAAGCAAATGCTGCAGGAGCGTTCATCAGAACTAAATTTGCTTTTCGCCATCATGTTTGTGGCTGTCAGTTTTCCTCAAGTCTCGTGGGTGTTTTACATCACATTAACTATGCACTAAAACATTTGCAACATTCGGACAAACATCACGATACCGAGTGTCAGAGTGCGATATTGCTTTTATGCAACAGTTTAATAAATAAGACGTTTGAACTGACTTACATTTTAGACACAACATTGTCTGTTTTTGCTTCGTCAATAAGATCCAAAGCAGCCGAACAAAACCATAGCATTGTTTTGTTTCTAAATGATTCAGTGAGTTTGAACGAATCGGTTGAGTGAACTATTCAATGACTTCATCATACTTGTTTCGTTCCTGAACTGAATCAGCCTTTTTGAATTGGTGGGTTGAATGATTCACTTACAGACAGGTTTCGTTCCTGAATAAATTAGGCTACGTTCACACTATGAGCCTTAATGTTCAATTCAGATTTTTGCTCAGATCTGATTCAGGTTTTTACCACAAAATCCATTGAATTTCTTCTCAAAACTTGTCCAAAACTAGCCCAATCACGATTTGTGGGGTATCTCAGTAAAATCGTGTTCCGGGGTTAAATATCGCGTTAGTGCGGTTGCTTCAACCCACAGCAACAGTGAAAAAGTATCCCGATTCTGCGGGAAAATCGCAGCCTTGGCAACACACACAGCCCGTTGTTATACGGAAGTAAACACGGAGGGCATTAAAGTAAGCAATTACGCGTTTATTTATAGTGTGATCTGCCGCGGAAGCCAGCGAAATTATGCGCAGACAATATGAAAAATAAAGACAACGATGTGACAAAGAGAGCAGAGTTTTGAAATTTTTATGATACGCGCCCTCATGTTTCGCTTGTCTCTGTTCTGACACATCACTGTCCTTCTACTCACTACCTTTCGCAACTGTCTTGATAACATTGGGTATGTAAAATCGTTTAATAGACTCCCATGCGCGCAGAATCGTGACGTATGTTGATCTCGAGTGATGTAAAAATCGAATGATTGTTCACACTGCGGTCGCATTACAAAACATCTGACCTGTATCGGGTTTAATACCACATGTGGAAGTGGTACAAATCTGAATTGAAAAGATCAGATTCCATGTGGTTTGTACTGTTCACACTGTCATGGGGAAAACAGGTATGAGTCACATGTGGGCAAAAAAAAAATCAGATATGGGCCACATTTACCTGCAGTGTGAACGTAGCCTCAGTGTTTTTGAATAAATCGGTTGAATTAAGCTAATGATCGAATCAAGACGGTCACTTGTCGCCACCTACTGGCGTAACGGTGCAACATGCAGAAACAGTACGTGCAAAAATATTTTTTTGTTATATCTGCATTTATGTATATTTTGTATAGTTTTTTTTTGTATTCTGTCTTGTCTATAGTCTGTGGAGAACAATTTAAGTAAGATAGATTTTCATTGTACTTCATTCCCATGGCATATGACAAAACACTGACTTTTGAAAAGAGCAGTCAGGACATCCTGTCAAACAACTCCTTTTGCATTTCAAAGAAATAAAGTCATCTAGGATTGAATAACATTAAGGCAAATAAAGATGACAGAATTTTCATTTTTGGGTGAACTTTCCATTTATTACATCTGTCAACAAATCCACACTTCACACTGACATCAGTACTAATATCAGACAGTCTGATGTGCTCTTTACACTGCTCACATTAAATCTTTCTGTCTGTCAGAAACCGTTTCATTATGATTTTACCACTAACGCACTTGCATGAGCAATTAAAACAATAGTTCATCTAAAAATGAAATATGACTTTATTCTGTAAAACAAAATAAGGAGATGTTAAGCAGAAAATGTGAACTGCTCTTCTGCATACAATGAAGGTGGATGGTAATTTTACTGTCAAAATCCAAAAAGGACAAAATAATAACTTGATATTCTAAAATAGCTGTGTGTGAAACATATACAGTTCTCATGAAGGTAAAAAAAAAAAAAAAACTCTAAAAATCATTTCCAGGGGACAAATTTTTAGTTTTAGCTAATATATGTGACACAAAACCAGTCATAAGTCGCACAGATATATTTGTAGCAATAGCCAACATTGTATGGGTCAAAATTATAGTTTTTTCTTTTATGCCAAAAATCATTGGGATATTAAGTAAAGATCATGTTCCATGAAGATATTTTGTAAATTTCCTACCGTGAATATTTCAAAAATGTATTTTTGTGAGTGGATATGCATTGCTAAGGACTTAATTTGGGCAACTTTAAAGGCAATTTTTCTTAATATTTTGATTTTTTTGCACCCTCAGATTTCAGATTTTCAAGTAGTTGTATCTCGGCCAAATATTGTCCTATCCTAACAAACCATACATCAATGGAAAGATTATTTATTCAGCTTATTCAGCAATTTCAAAAAACGTACCCTGACTGGTTTTGTGGTCCAGGATCATATTTTTTTGACTCTGCTGTCCAGGTGGCTGTGATTTTGCGTAATACTGTGGCAAGAACACCCTCCAAATATTTAATTACTTTCAAGTTTGTTGTTAAAAACAATGTGATTAAAAATGTGATTTCTAAGCACTGTTCATAAATTCAGAAAAGCACAGTTTGAGTGCAAATCTCATGGTATTAACTAAATATATGATATATTAGTTATTTATACTTATAACTTATAAATCCACTGATGAGATAGATATGAAAGTATTGGTGCATGTGAGCTACTACACCTCAGATAGTCACTTTATATATTTGGTTTATGCTCCTGAGTCCTGATAAACAATGACCTCTGCTGGCATGTTTTATCAGCAGACCATAATGGTGCATTTTTACTATTGAGGATTTAAAGGGATAGTTCACCCAAAAATGAAAATTCTATCATTTACTCCCCCTCAAGTTGTTCCAAACCTGTATGACTTTATTTATTCTGCTGTGCAAAAAAGAAGATATTTGGATGAATGTTTGTAACCAAGCAGTTTGTAACCCCCCCCCATTGACTATCATAGTAGGAAATAAAAATACTATGGCAGTCAATGGGGGGTGAGATCTGCTTGGTTACAAACATTCTTCCAAATATCTTCATTTGTGTTCAGCAGAACAAAGAAATTTATACAAGTTTGGAACAACTTTTTGAGTGAACTATCCCTTTAAATGATATATGAACTAAATAATTTGGAATTTGTCACATTAAATGCCAATTTTGATTCTGTGTGTACTTTTTAGGAAGGAAAACAACATACTTTTCACACTCTCACTCCACTAACAATGACCAACATGCATGTGAATCACAGAAGAACTGTTCTTTTTGCCATTTCTCTGAAAGTTATGAAATTTTCCCTCAATGTTTGGAATGATTTGTGTTTCCTAAATGTAATATAAATTATATAGCCTATAAAACATTATGGCTGATGTTTTATAGTTGAGCAATATATACCAGACAGTTATATATTTTTTCTCATTTTTATTATTAGCGTAATATATGCGTAATATATAATATATTTTATTATTAGCGTAATGGACCCTTTTAACAGACTGTGATGACGCGTTTTAACGGTCATCATATCGTAAATCCTGCAATTTTTTATATTTTCATTTTTTTTAATGTATATACATTTATACCGCTGTACTTAGTTTTATATTACTGTTGCATCAAATTACAAAAAAATAGTTAACGCTGCTGAGAGGTGACGGTAAAAATGACATATTTCTCTTTTCTGACTGCCGTTATCAATCGCTTTCTATTTTTTGAAAGTTATGAAAACACTATTATGGAGTTTTTATTTTGCTATTTGTGCAAATGGAAACACAAAAAATATATTTAACTAGCCTACGTCTTTCATTCACCGCTATAATAATTTGGAAATGTGAAAAGGGCCTATATATATTTAAAATATATGCGGATTTTTTAATTCAAAGAATAAATATTTTATTCGAAAAAAGGAGGGAAACAGAAAAGACTCCGCCCTCAACCTCATGATTGACGTGCTTTTCGTCCTATCGATTCGCTCCTCGCATGCGACGTCATCGGTCGTGTCGTTTTTCCGGTTTTCGCCACCTTTCCGCTTCCTTTCTGCCTGCACGAGCCCGCCTGTGAGCACACGAGTCTCCGTCTCTCCGTAAAGTGAGTGAATAAAAACACCGATTTAACAAACACACGTAAACCTCAAACGAGCGAATAATGAGTGTATTTGATACCATAAAGACCCTCAATCCTCCATTTGCGAGACTGATGTAATGGAGAAGCTCAGATTGATGTATTGATACACAGTCCGCTAGCAGTAGTACACTCAGCCATGTGGCTTAACACGTAATTACTATAGTGAGAGATGGCATATTTCAAGTACACTAAACACTAAATGCCCTCTTATTTTTTTAATATGTTACTCTTTATTAGGAGAGGAGCTCAATTATTGTTCAGTTACGTTTTTGTGTACACATATTTGATGCTTTTTTATTTCAAAAACTTATGATAGTGAGTAAATATTGTGAAATTAGGATTATTTTAAATTCAGAAGACTTATTAGTGTTAATTTGTGTAAATCATTGAGGCATTCAGCTGTCAAATATTTTTGAATGATGACCATTTTTCAAGTCAAAACTGTTCATGTGTCCAATAATTTCTCTTTATTTGATGTAGGATGCGTTACGTAGCTGCTTACCTGCTCGCTGCCCTCGGAGGCAAAGACAGTCCCAGCACAGGTGACATTAAGAAGATCCTGGACAGTGTCGGCATTGAAGCTGACGACACCCGCATGGGCAAGGTGAATCTATAACACTGCATGAGCACTGAAACCGAATCAAATGTTGTTTGTAAGGGACTACATCCATTTGGCTGTTGTTTATGTGCTTTTCTTTAATGTCGACTTTTCTGTATTGTAGGTTGTGTCCGAGCTCAATGGCAAAAATGTTGAGGAGGTGATTGCCCAAGGTAAGTTGGTCATTATTATAAACTGGTAACATAGTGGTTACAGATGTAAGAGACTTGAGGATATGTTTAATTAAGTCCAGCCTAGGGTTCCCATTCATTCAAATAAATGTGATCTTATGGCACTTTATCTCCATGTCTGATTCAAAGCGGTTATAATGTAATGCAAATACCAATAACAGCTTTAACTTGTCAATACTGGCAAATGACCATGGTGATTTTCCATGGATAGCTGTGCATTAAATGATTTGAATGCACTCCGCTTCACGTCAGGTGGTTCTTTGCCTCCACATTGTGCATTAAAGTTATTTAATGCACAGCTAGCTGTAGATTCTCCTACTTAAAAGCCAAATTAAGCCTGATCATCATATAAAGTGATCGTGTCTCTTCTGAAGGCTTTGATTATATTGAGTGATTTCTTTTTATTAACATTTTGAACCATCAGTGGGTAATTTCATCTTTGGGTGAAGCCCTTTAAGACTTATTTTCACTGGCATTGAAGTTGGTATTTTTGGGTATGATGTACGCTTTTCTTTTATAATACTTTATGTAATCGTTCCATTTTCAGCATTTAGGTCTACCTTGAGTATGTAAAAAAAAAAAAAAAAAAAATCATCTTTAAAATAGTAATGTTCTTTGAGTATAATCTTTCTAAAAAGCTTTATCCAGTAATCAAAAACAAAATTTGGTCAAAGAGTGCATGGGAACCCTGCCGGAGTGTCCTGGATAAGAATCAAGGGCTTTTTAAAGAGGGTACAGGAACAGTTTGGTGAACATGAGCTTGTGTCTAGGGCCCTGTTTACAGCTGGTATTAAGAAGCGTATTTGGTTGATAAGATCACAAGTAGACGACACTAAATACAGGTGTAAACAGGGTCTAAAACGTTTTGAGCTTGTCCACTTTCAACCACTTCCAGAGGTAGTTGAAAACACATTCGACAGGATTGCTTTCGTAGTGTAAACGCTCATGTGGTCAAACGTGTTCAAACAGCCACAAAAGACCGTCTACTGACCTAATACATAAACATTATGGGAAGAGCTCTAGCCAGACGGGATTTAAACTTTGTCAGCTGAAGACCCAAGTTTGCTTTGAAGATGAAAAACGTACCAAGCACAAAGTTCTCTCACCATTCCTGATTTCTAACACACACACACAGCGTTCGGCTGGTCTTGTGTCTGTCAGCAGAAACTAAAGCTGATGCTCTCCGTATGTTTTTCCGTCGTCTCCTTTTGCGTTCATATGTAAATTGTGAGCTTATTTCATCCATTAGATCAAAAGATCTGAAAAGCCCATTCATTTACCCACACATAGACCCTCCCCTCAAAGAAATCAGGACGGAAGTGGTTGGAAGTGGACAAAAGAGACGGATTTAAACACCAGGGAATGCGTCTCCTTCTACTTGTGATCCGATCGACCAAAACACATCTCAATACCAGGTGTAAACAGGGCCTGTGTCTGTCTGACAGGTTTCAGTAAGCTGGCCAGCGTGCCGTCCGGTGGTGCTGTGGCTGTTTCCGGCTCTGCCGCCCCATCCGCTGGAGGATCTGCTGCCGCCCCTGCTGGTCAGTGCCTTATTTTTCCTTATGCCTCTTCCTGTCTTTCTCTAATGGGTAGGATGGTATAGCTCAGAACTTTTCAGCCTATATATATTTGCTCTTAAGTTGATTTTCAGCCAACCAAATATCTATGACAGGCAAGTAGATTAAAAAAAAGTAACTAAACAGTAAAAGTGTAGCTGAAAGTAATCAAATATGTATTCACTAAATAAACAATACTGTATTATAGTTATAAACACTGGCCGGCCAAAAAAAGTCACTTTCGACTTAAATAGTCAAATACTTTGAGTCTATGATTGGATCATTATTGCGATGCTTATGTTTCTAGCATGTTATGTTTTCCATAGGGGTGGGATAGATGACCAGTCTTGTATCACAATATAAGTAATTTTGTATCACAGTAACAATGTATATCACAATAGTTATTTTTCCTTTAAATGAGGTTTTTATGATATCAATTTTTCATACCATTGAAATTTCAAAAACACTTATTACCTTTTTTAATATACTAGCCTAAAAAAAAAGTTTACTGAAGACAAGTAAACTGTGATAAAGAAAGGGCAAAGAAAGCAAACTACAATAGAACAAAGACACAAATGAAATGTACCTACCCAAAAAACTTCAAGCACTAGAAATACTACATAAAATGTATAAAGAAATCAAATGTAGAAAAAACAATGCATGATCTTTACTGTGTAAATTAAATATACATTTATTCTTAAAGTTACAAAAGTGAATTAGTCAAGAGCAGTGAGAGATTCTCTTTTTTGTTTGATTAGCATTAATAATGACAGCAGGTAAATTTGGATGCTGTCCCTTTAAGACTGACTGCACCGATCCATTATACTTAAGGCTTGTCTTTCTCAACTGTGCCTTCACTTAAGACATAAATGGCTCTGTTTACTTGCAAATACATGGTCACTCTGACACATAGGTATGTTTATTTAGCCAAATTAAGCCCAATTAGTTGTCAAAAAGCACTCAGTTCAGTCCTGACGCGCTCTATGAGCAGCGACTTCATGTTGCGTGTCTCTCAGACGGCGCTGAGAGTCTCTCTGGTATGTAGCCCACCCCTAGTTTGCCAACAGTTCTTCTAACCCTAAGTGAGTGTGTAGTTCTTCATTTCTTAAACAACCATGTAGGAAGATGGTATCATGGCCATATTCCAGCATGACAATGTCAAGATTCATCAGGCACACATGAATTGGCACCTCTGGGTCCAGCCCTTAAATTCATTGAAAGTCTTTGGGATGTGCTGGAGGAGACTTTACAGAGTGCTCACCTCTTGCAATGTCAATACAAGATCTTGACCAAAAAATGATTCACCTCTTGTTGGAAATAACATCACAACATTTATTTCCATTCTTCATGCTCCCTCTCAACCATTCTTTCACAATTTGAGCCTGAAGACATCAGCTATGTTCCCATCCAAAGTTGCAAAAAACATTTGCGAATAAAGTAGCGTTTTTATCCACTGAGCTGAAGAGTACAAAATTGTCACTTCCTGATAAATTGGCCCAAAATATCACTAATTAGAACAGTGAAAGTTGCTGCAGTAGGGGAAGCCATTGTATATAATTTCGTATATAATAAATTACTCATTTGTGTGCGACGAAACGCAATAAAGTTATCTTGCTTTCGGAGGAGAGTGCCTGTTGTTTGGGAACACAGTCGTGTAAGACGGTTCGACTAACAACAAATCAACATTTCGGATGCTGTGCAAAAAAATTGGTCTGCCGGTTAGTCCAGTTATGCCGTCCCATCACAAAGTCACATGTCTTTTTTTTGATGTGCATTGAGGAATTTATTCGGTAAACATGTTTCCATAGTAGTTTATGCGCATGTTTTCTTATTGGATGATAAATTTATCTGACTCAATTGAGCGCATACAGGGTTTATGCACATTTTTAGATTTTATGCGCATTTTGGTGTTTGCATCTAGCATTTAAATCTTTTATTGGCATATTTCAGATGGTATTTATGGCAGTGTTTTATGAAATATTAATAAACCCCAGTTAAATTTGCGTAAATTACTCGTTAAAGGATTTTTTTTTTTGTAAATGTAACATGCTATTATTGTTTGAAAGTTGTAATTTGACTTATGGTCAAATAAATGTGAACTGTTTAGGTTGGCTTCCTTTAGGTCCTGTAATGTTAACGTGTTTATCCCTTTTCTTTCTCCTGCAGCGGAGGAGAAGAAAGAAGAGAAGAAAGAGGAGTCTGAAGAATCCGAAGACGACATGGGATTCGGACTCTTTGACTAATCTGTCTCCTCGGGACCAAAATAAAGTTTATTACAAAATGATTTTTGCTTCCTTGTTCATTTCAGAATTTTCAAATGTGGTTTATAATGTGGAATAGTGTGAGTGATTGGAAACTGTACTGCATGATCACACTCAAATAACAGCAGTCTTACTGATCAAAAGGTGTGAACCTTGAATTAGGCTTTTTAATAATGCCTTTATGTATACTGGTAATTTGAAAATGGCTGCACTTTAATATTGGCATACCTGAAGACACTTGTGAATGTTACATCATTCATGTTTATGAAAATATAGGCATACTGTTCATATCGGCATGTTATTAGAGGTCAATTCTCTTAATCTAATTAGACATCTTGTTACATTTTCACTGAACTCTAATGCCATTCAAATGAAGGGAGTTTTTCCTCCAGTAATTTCTGCTTGTGTTCATGCAAAGACCCATTGGTTAAAGGTGTGAGTCAGTTGGATCTTTGCACATAAAGTGTCAACTAAACCCTCAAGCACGACATCCTGACATTGATGTTGCAGCAATTTCTAATCGTCTTTTTGTTGAGTCCGGTCAGGATGAAGCTGGATTTGACCGTTATGGGCTTTGGGTTGGACACGGAGTTTCCCGGTTGTGATGTGCCGTAAATGTTTTGGCTCTTGTGGGTGATTCCTGTGTTGCATAAGTTATTCTGGGAAGTCAGGCATGAGTATTTACTTTTTTTCATCTGGGATTGGACACTTTTATCCAAAGTTCCACATATATATTTGTTTTGGCCACCGTGTGAGAATAATTTCAGTTTTTACAAACATTGGCAAAGTCATTTTGACTTTCAGTTTTATTTTGAAGTTTTAGTGCAACAGTACATCAGACACAAGAGCATCAAACAACACTGAATGGATGCAAGGTGGGATGTATATATATATATATATATATATAATTTTTTTTTTTTTTTTTGGTGTGTTTATAAAGTAACTTTTCTTAAGAATTTATGAATTAAAAGACTTAACAATTAAAACCAGAATTTTACTATTTGTTAGTAATGTAAAATCATATTTATAGTCAAAAACTCTTGTTTTTTGTTTGTGCAAGCAAGCAGCAATATAAATAAAAGAAGCTGATGTTTTTTTAATGCAAGAACAGATTTCTTTCTCTTTTTGTCATTGTTTTAGCCTACTATTAGGAATCTACAGTTTCATTTTAAAGTTCGGGGCAGTATGATTCAGAATGGAGGAAGGGTCATCAGTATCCGTTCATAAACATGAACATATTTTATGCAATTTGTTGGTGGGTTAGTGTAAAGACAGTGTGCTTGAGTGACCAGCTGGGGGAGCTACAACATAAACAACGAGTCACGTGAATGAAAAGAGACATACAAAATGAGTTGTTCACTCAGATAGCAACTAAAAACATATCTGATGAACATTTTGATATTTTATCGCACACATTATGATGTTGTATTACCACATTTGGACTACAGTAAAACAACAGTAAATAGAAAGAAAGACAGAGATGAGGTGAATCTTCCCAGCAGTGAGGTAAGCATCTGTTTATATGTTATATGTTCATAAGTTATGGTTGAGACTATGTTTTTGGACATGTTTTGTTTTCATTTTGAACGGGGACCAAAAATGTCCCACAAGGATCACACACACACACACACACACACACACTACTGTACTGTATATATTTTAGCAATGCATATCGACAAAGATTATTTTTCCAGTACCTTCTATGTATTCGTTTCACCTTTGAAAACAACAAACGTATGTTATGTTCGCTGTTTTTGTTACTGTTAAATGCATATTAAAAGAATAAAATAAAAAAAATAAAAAAACAAACAATGAGTGGCATAAATGAAAACAGACATACAAATGATGAATTGATACGGTAAAGCCAGCGCCATCGTTACTGTTCGTCTCAAGTGTATCAAGTGCTGAGAAAGATCTGGAGCTGAAATTCAGATATTGTAATGGCCGTTTAGTTTCCGACACGCGCTGTAAGCGATCGACCAATCACAACAGACTGGGCCATCTGACCAGAGTAGACCAGTCTCTTTAACTTAACATGTTTGCATTAATAGAGGTGGTTTAGTCAGTCTCTTGCCTCTCTGTTTTGCTCAGTTCAGTCACATCAGGTTTTCACTGCATTTAGAGATATTTTATAATCCTCGGATTGGGCTGGACATGGATTTTCCAAACTGATGTGGCAGATTCCATTAGGAAAATCTGACTAGTTTGATCAGCTGTTTCTAGGAAAGACTGTTTATACTGTGTTAAAAGGCTGCAAAAGACCAATATTTACTTTAAATAAAACAATCTGAGATGGAACACTTTACTGAATATTAATTAAAATCTAATTCGTAATAAATATTGTCACTCTCCAAAGTTTGTAATCTTCATAGTGAGATGTACAATACAAAATGAAACCATAACTACACACGGAAATGAAAATGCAGTATGGCAGAAATGCATTAGTTTTGTGGTGTAAAATACTAACATTTTTAGCTTATAAGAAGTACATTTATTTAAAGCATAATAAAATGTATAAAGCATATTTTTATCTAAAAAATAATTAAATAATAATAAAAAAAATTACCATTGTAAATCAACTAAATATTAGTTGAGTTACTAAATATTATAAATTACAACATTTTTATTCTGACTGATATTTCAAATGAGTTTGTGTGTGTGTGTGTGTGTGTGTGTGTGTGTACCTAACATTTTTGGGGGGAAATAAATGTATTTATGTCATATATTGTTAAATGCAAATTTTAACAACAACAATAATGAAAACAGACATACAAATGAGTAAGTTGCATTGTTTAATCCGAAACTACAACATGCTACATGATACTCTAATCAATCAAATTAATGTGACATTAAAGACTACATTTGTATTGTCATAAATGCAGATTTAATTAATGATAATTGTCAAGATGTAAAAAGAGAGTGATGGTTTAATATTTGTTATGCAATTTTAGAGATCCTGGAGGCACTGCTGATTTTTCTGATTTTCTGTGTTCAGTACTTTTGGGGAAGGCCTCTGGGTCTGTAGCGGTTGGGGTCTCCACCGTTGCGCCCCCAGCGATTGGCCTCCTGGTCAGCTGCAGAATCAGAGTTGCCGTGGCGACTGAGACCCTGCAGGGCCTCTCTTCCATCACTGCACGCATCAGAAGTTCTATTAGTGATTTCATGGAATTTTCATACAGTCAAATGTAAACATTAACATTCCAAAATCATTTAAACAGTTTCAGCACTCGGATCAAATCGGTCACAGTCAGCATGATTCTGTACGTACCTGATCACTTTGGCGGCCCACCGGCCTCCCGGGCCCTGTCTGGCAGCATCATAATTCCCACGGGCATGAAAATACTTGTCGGAGTTTTTCCAGTTGGCGTCCCTCATATCCTTGTAGGCGCGCCACATGTCCTTTCCACCTACAAGAAACAGTGAAAGTGCTTCAAATATGCCTACAGTTTGACTCAAGTTTAATAGATGTAAAAAAGGAAAAATAAGTGACCTCGGATGGCTTCTCCTGGGAAGCGGTACCACTGCGCCTGAGCCTCAACCACCAAACCCAGCACCAGCACGGCAAGAATAAGCTTCATGATCACAGAACTGAACACATAAACAAATTCGGACAATCCTTAGAAAATGCTTTTATCCAAAGCAGCTCTGATCGCTGTACACAGATAAGATTATAATGATATAGAGGTGGTTTAGTAAGTCTCTTACCTCTCTGGTTTGCTCAGTTCAGTCAGCGTCAGGTCTTCATCCAGTTTGATCCATTTTAAAAGCCTCGGATTGGGCTGGACTTGGATTTTCCCAACTGTTATTTGGCAGATTGCATTAGGAAAATCTGACTATATTTTGCCTCTATTTCTGGGAAAGTCTGAATTTCTGAAACATGTCTGTTTACAATTTTAAGACATTACTTTATACAAAACATTCTGTGATGCAACTCTGCAGATTTTGCAATCTTCTTGTAATCTGAGATGTACAATACAAAGTGAAACCATAATAATTTAAAATAATAATTATAATAAATAATTAAACACATGCAGTAGAAGCGTAGTACGGCAGAAAAGAAATAGTTTTGTGGTATAAAATTGTAATTTGTAATAAATATTGACACTACAAATTTTGTAATCTAGTTAGATATACCATAATATAGTTGACTAAATATTATGGTATATAGTTACAATAAACCATAATGTTTTTAATAATTAAACTTAATTATTTTCATCATTAATAATAAGAATAATAATTAAACATGCAAAGGATGTGTAGTATGGCAGAAATGAATTAGTTTCTGTGGTATAAAATAGCATTTTTAGCTTATTAAAACGTGTATGTTTTAATATAAATAAATAATTTAATCGGTAAAATGTATATCATTGTAATTCAGCTAAATATAAATATTATAAATACTCATTTTTAGTATAAACTTTTCTAACTGATGTTTAAAATTCATGCACATAATTTCAGTTTCACTTCTCATGCTGCTGTTATCACTTCCAGCTCTAATGAAACAATAAAGGCCATTCAGAGATTACAGGAATGGCCTGGAATTTCCAGATGTCTGCAGGTGTCACATAAATCAGCCTCCCTCTGTCTCTCTGTGTGTGTGTGTGTGTGTGTGTGTGTGTGTATGAATGTGTGTGAGTGTGTGGTGTGTGAGTGTGTGTGTGTGTGTGTGTCTGTAAGTGTGGGGTGTGTGTGTGTGTGTGTGTGTGTGTGTGTGTGTGTGTGTGTATGAATGTGTGTGAGTGTGTCTGTGAGTGTGGGGTGTGTGTGAGTGTGTGTGTGTGTGTGTCTGTAAGTGTGGGGTGTGTGTGTGTGTGTGTGTCTGTGAGTGTGTGTGTGTATGTGTCTGTGAGTGTGTGGTGTGTGTGTGTGTGTGTGTGTGTGCTATTGAAGTGGAAGCATTTTGTAGAGTTCACACGATTTTCAAATCCGAAAACAAAAGCATTGAAATCTTCATTATTCCTGATGGTAATGTTAACCCACACATGGAGAAGTGGAATATGACCTGATGAGATTGTTTTATCAGACAATAAATTAATTATTAGCTAAAAAAAACAAATTCAGACTCTTAAACTCTGAGCATACAACAGCTCACTTGTTTAGTTTCCAGTTACCAAAACAGATAGAAAATGAGAAACCATGACAAAGTTAAAAAATAAATAAATCCCAAACAAGAACTGTCATTCCAAACAAAAGATAAGCTTCCAAAACATTTGCTAAAATGTGTCAGATTGTATTAATTATTTACACTGCTGTTAAAAAAAAAATCTGGTTGGTAAAATGTTTTTAATGTTTTTAATAAAAGTCTCTTCTGCTCATCAAGGCTTCATTTATTTGATCAAAAATACAGTAAAAACAATAATGTGAAATATTTTTACATTTTTTTTCTATGTGAATATATTGTAAAATGTAATTTATTTTCTGTGATCAAAGCTGAATTTTCAGCATCATTACTCCAGTCTTCAGTGTCACATGATCCTTCTGAAATCATTCTAATATGATGATCTGCTGCTCAAGAAACATTTATTGTTATTATAAATATTGAAAACAGTTGTGCTGTGCAATATTTTTGTGGAAACTGTGATACATTTATTTCAGGATTCTTTGATGAAAGAAAGTTCAAAAGAACAGCATTTATTTATTTATGAAATATAAATCATTTGTAACATTATAAATGTATATACTGTTAATTTTTGACAATTTAATGCATGCTTGCTGAATAAAAGTATTAATTTCTTTCAAAAAGAAACAAAAAAAAAAAACAACAACAACAACTTTTGAATGGTAATAAATTGATAAAATTGGTAAATCCCAATACAGACTTTTAAGTTCATATACAGTATCTCACAGAAGTGAGTACACCCCTCACATTTTTGTAAATATTTTATTATATCTTTTCATGTGACAACACTGAAGAAATGACACTTTGCTACAATGTAAAGTAGTAAGTGTACAGCTTGTATAACTGTGTAAATTTGCTGTCCCCTCAAAATAACTCAACACACAGCCATTAATGTCTAAACCGCTGGCCACAAAAGTGAGTACACCCCTAAGTGAGAATGTCCAAATTGGGCCCAATTAGCCATTTTCTCTCCCTGGTGTCATGTGACTTGTTAGTGTTACAAAGGTGTAAATGGGGAGCAGGTGTGTTCAATTTGGTGTTATCGCTCACACTCTCTCATACTGGTCACTGGAAGTTCAACATGGCACCTCATGGCAAAGAACTCTCTGAGGATCTGAAAAAAAGAATTGTTGCTCTAGATGGCGTAGGCTGTAAGAAGATTGCCAAGACCCTGAAACTGAGCTGCAGCACGGTGGCCAAGACCATACAGCGGTTTAACAGGACAGGTTCCACTCAGAACAGGCCTCGCCATGGTCGACCAAAGAAGTTGAGAGCACGTGCTCAGCGTCACATCCAGAGGTTGTGCTTGGGAAACAGACGTATGAGTGCTGCCAGCATTGCTACAGAGGTTAAAGGGGTGGGGGGTCAGCCTGTCAGCGCTCAGACCATACGCTGCACACTGCATCAAATTGGTCTGCATGGCTGTCGTCCCATAAGGAAGCCTCTTCTAAAGATGATGCACAAGAAAGCCCGCAAACAGTTTGCTGAAGACAAGCAGACTAAGGACATGGATTACTGGAACCATGTCCTGTGGTCTGATGAGACCAAGATAAACTTATTTGCTTCAGATGGTGTCAAGCATGTGGCGGCAACCAGGTGAGGAGTACAAAGACTAGTGTGTCTTGCCTACAGTCAAGCATGGTGGTGGGAGTGTCATGGTCTGGGGCTGCATGAGTGCTGCCGGCACTGGGGAGCTACAGTTCATTGAGGGAACCATGAATGAGCAGAGCATCTGTGGGGCATCCTCAAACAGAAGGTGGAGGAGCGTAAGGTCTCTAACATCCACCAGCTCTGTGATGTTGTCATGGAGGAGTGGAAGAGGACTCCAGTGGCAACCTGTGAAGCTCTGGTGAACTCCATGCCCAAAAGGGTTAGAGCAGTGCTGAAAAATAATGGTGGCCACACAAAATATTGACACTTTGGGCCCAATCTGGACATTTTCACAGGGGTGTACTCACTTTAGTGGCCAGCCGTTTAGACATTAATGGCTGTGTGTTGAGTTATTTTGAGGGGACAGCAAATTTACACTGTTATACAAGCTGTACACTCACTACTTTACATTGTAGCAAAGTGTCATTTCTTTAGTGTTGTCACGTGAACGTGAAAAGATATAATAAAATATTTACAAAAATGTGAGGGGTGTACTCACTTCTGTGAGATACTGTATATAGTTAATCAACGAATATAGTTTAATCTCCCTGCTGCACGGCCTTAAAAGTATGAGACATTAACCTGTCTGTAAGAATGAAAGAAAAAATAGATTTCATTGTGTAACAAAGCAGAGCTCATGATGACAAGCTTTTTTTCAGCATACCAAAGTGTTCATCTTGACAAGCACATAAAAAAGTCTTTCCTGTTTCACCACATACTAACACTGACTTTCTCGTATCTCTTTTGTTGACATCCTAAAAATTCTAAATGCATTATTCAGTCATGTTTAGTCTTACTTATGTACATAGTACTTCATGTTCCCAGGGATCTTAGTCACTAAATGGGATTCATCATGTGATGAGCTTCTAATTCTGAATGAATAAACACTGACCAGGTCAAGCCAGAAACTGACAATTAAGCTCTAATGGTAACAATTAAGGTAATAATGGTTTAAAATGAATCATTTGCAGCAATAAATCTATTAGATTAACAATGGAAGTAGGCCTACACAATGAACTGAAACACAAGGTCTTTTTTCAGTTTTGGTCTGCAGAAACCACTCGTTGTTTTTCTACATGCTATAAATGCATTGTTTAATTTCTGTATCAAGACAGTTCACAGAAGAGGAAGTGTAAATACTGAAATAGTCAGGTTATACAACACCTGTTTATGAAAAGAGAAGCAGGCTGTTTTTATTTCCTTCTCAACCACTGTTTCACTCAAACACTTTTGTTCTTTTGATGTGATGACTACAGATATTAAGACACCAGATCTGGCTGAAATATTAACACTTTCATCACTAAGAATAAATGCATGTTCACATTTAGTCTAAAACTACAACACCCATCATGTTCACACAGCGCACACAACACCTCTGTGCTTTATTTCTCTCAGCATGAGAACGGAGAGCTGTCAGTCAATAATTGTGAAAAAGTAACTTGCGTTACTTATTTGAAAAAGTAACGTAGCCTAGATATTTTGTTGTAAATCGAAAAAGTAATGCGTTACTTTACTAGTTACTTGAAAAAGTAATCTGATTACGTAACTCAAGTTACTTGTAATGCGTTACCCCCAACACTGCTCATAATGTCTGAAAAATAAAACATGAAGGAAAAATTGACAGCTCATTGAGTCAAACTGACGGATAAGCAACCTTATGATTTGAAAAGATTCGTTTCAGTCTTTTTGAATGGAACTTCTCCAAACCGGAAGTGGCCACGCATAATTCAAAACGCAGTAGGATCATCAGGAATAAGGTGGACATTGTAATAATAAACTCAAACAACATTGGATCAGATGGGTGTCTGGTTTCACTGGCATCAATGTAAGTCTACTCATATAGTAAACTTAAGACTGTGACGACTTTGGTCATATTTATCACTACAATCACCATTAAACACCATCAAACCTTAATCACTGTATCAGCCATGACAAAGTAACAGTAAAGACATTTATAATGTTACAAAAGATTTCTATTGAACTTTCTATTCATCAAATAATCCTGAAAAATATATCATGGTTTCTACAAAAATATTGCACAGCACAACAATGATGATACTAATAAATGTTACTTCAGCAGCAAATCATCATATTAGAATGATTTCTGAAGGATCATGTGACACTGAAGACTGGAGTAATGATGCTGAAAATTCAGCTTTGATCACAGAAATAAATTACATTTTAACATAAATTCAAATAGAAGAGTTTTCTTAATTAGCAATAATATTTCAAATACTGCAGCTTTGGTGAACAGACTTCTTTATACAACAAACAAAATCTTACCAATCCCAAAC
Source organism: Hypophthalmichthys nobilis (assembly GCA_037950665.1). Taxonomy (NCBI): domain Eukaryota; kingdom Metazoa; phylum Chordata; class Actinopteri; order Cypriniformes; family Xenocyprididae; genus Hypophthalmichthys; species Hypophthalmichthys nobilis. The sequence continues at coordinate 46,357,308 of CM075470.1, forward strand.
TTTTGAACAATAATGAATATTACGGAGCCCCTAAAGGGACGTGGTGGTGGAAAAAATAGGAAGGGAGGAAATTTTAAGTGCTGGTGGAAAAAAAATTTGGGATGGGAGGATTTTTTTTTTTTTTTTTTCAAATCTTTTGCGTTCCCCCGAGAAACTTTGCGTTCCCTCGCAAAGTTATAATCGTTCCCTTGCTGTGAGCTCGGACAAACACTTCCTCTTTAATGTCCTGCTGGCTGGCAGTAGTGTTTCAGTTAGTAACATACGTTAATAATGCACACAAATAATGCGCAGCTCGAGTTTGAACTTGTTGGACTCAAATATAAAGAAATGCAGTCAGTGCTTAAGCAGTTCAGTAAAGTTGGCAATATAACACAAATGCAGCTACTTCCAATCATAGTAACCTAGACAACGAGCTACAACAACCCCATTTTCCTCAAATGTGCTTTATAATGAATTGGTCTCTATGAGCAGGCGGCGGAGATACACATCTGAAGGGACCGTCTGAAAAGTGCAAAACCCAAAACCCTTTTGCTCATTTTATATTATGTAAAATACTCAATAACTTCATTGTAACACACTGTACTGTCACCAAATTTAGTTCATACATCACTGCTCTCCTGCTGGTTAGGTACTACAACACTTAGTTTGGCAAGTAGCACATAAAGGCCTTCTTTACACAAATGATGTTGGTACACAGCTTACATACTTACAACAGCTTTTGCATGATAATTGCTTACTGGATTTGATGGCATTACAATTTATTTAATATTTTTACTCATAACAGTGAAGTTATTGATTTTATTTAATAATTAATAATCATAAAAGTTATGCATTTTTTTAAAAAAAGTGTTCCAGTACAACCAGCAGGAGAGCAGTGATGTATGAACTAAATTTGGTGACATAGTGTGTTACAGTGAAGTTATTGAGTATTTTACATAATATAAAATGAGCAAAAGGGTTTTGGGTTTTGCACTTTTCCGACGGTCCCTTCAGACGTGTATCTCCGCCACCTTCTTTATATTTGAGTCCAACAAGTTCAAACTCTAAGAGCTGCGCATTATTTGTGTGCATTAACGTATGTTACTAACTGAAACCCTACTGCCAGCCAGCGGAACATTAAAGAGAAAGTGTTTGTCCGAGCACACAGCAAGGGAACGCAAATATCTTTGCGAGGGAACGCAAAAGATTTGGGAAGAAAAAAAAAAAAAAAAAAAATCCTCCCATCCCATTTTTTTTTTTTCCCCACCAGCACTTAAAATTTCCTCCCTTCCCATTTTTTTTTCTACCACCATGTCCCTTTAGGGGCTCCGTAGAATATGGAGCCCAAAATAACCTTAAAAAAAAAAAAATTTACGCAGTTTCCAACTTTATCACTTAAAAAAATGGGACAAATAATTTTACCCGCTGTTAGTTTTGTGGGGAAAACTTTTTTTAATATACCTCCTGCCATCAGACTACAACTCAATATACATTCAAATATGCAAGGAAAACTTTAATTTCCTAAGATTAAATATATAAAACATACAAAATAAACCCTTATCAAAGTCAGTCGTCGCATATTTCCATAATTAACCCCCATTGGAAGCTCAAATCATACAGCATGAAAACACTTAAATGAGTCACGAGTCAAGTTCAGATCCCAGAGGTTTCTGTTTTATTGGTTTGGAGCATAATTTCACTGATGAATCACACAACACATGCAGAAAGGTCAAATTGTGAACGAGATATAGACTGCAATGGCTTATGAGAAGTGCAACTGCAAAGCATTATAGAGCAAAACGAGCTAAGAGGTTTTTCTGCTTAAATAACTGGACATACACAGGTTCAGTCAGTTAAACAACAAAATATAAAGTTTGATGGCATGTAGGGCATTAAACACTCATATAGCAAATGGACGCCGATGGACACAGCCTTTAGCTGCTCTCCTTGCCAAGCGTGAGCTTGTCGAACATGTACTCGGCCATGCCGTTCTGGGGGGCGCCCATGCGGCGCAGGTTGGTCACCCAGTCGCCCAGTTCTTTGATGGACTTCACCTGCTCGTCCAAGTAGTGTGTCTCAATGAAATCGCACATCTGTAAGAAACAAGACGGGTGTGTTTGGAATAAGTTTGTTTGTGAATGAAGTTGTCTAGTTGCACTGGTATGTGAGGTCGCACACTCACGTGAGGGTCGTTGTGCTGAGAGGCCAGCTTATGCAGCTCCAGGAGGGAGTGATTGACGCTCTTCTCCAGCTGCAGGGCACATTCCAGAGCTTCCATGCCACTTCCCCACTCGTCCTTTTCTGGTTTCTGTCATGCAAAAACACAAAGGTTAAAAGTGGCATGAGCAAAATCTTGTATTACAGCACAAATAATGAGGTAACCCAGTGATAGCATCACAATAAGAGATCTTTTTTAATGTTAATTCTTGTATTTAAAAGAAAGCAATTTTTTTTTTTTTTAGGGCTGTCAAAATTAGTGTTAAACTAAAAAAATGATTGCATGTGTTAACACGTTAAAAATATTTAACGCAGCATCCGTTTTTTTCCCCATCATAGTTTCGCTAGCATTACATTATATGATCACGCTCTTATTCACGCAAATGCTTTTAAACTAGTCAAGCGCCACAAGACAAATGAGAACGTGCTGTCTGTGAATGTCGTGTCATGTGACACACAACTCGTGTGCACAGAAAGACGAGTGCCAGTATCCAGTTCTCTTTCACACTTGAACAAACAACACCACAGAATTATGACAAAATGACAGTATCCTTACAAGACGGTCTTAAATGAGTTAAATAACGTCTTAAATGAACTTAAAGAGTTGTGAGAAAAGGAGATGTGCGTCAGGTCCGCGTCATGTTCGGCAGCTCTTAAAGTGACAGCAGCCTAATAAACCAGTTGCTGTGATGTCCGTCATTAATATTCATCAAAGAAAGGGAACAGAGAAAAGTTGTAGCTTTAATAAGGATTAATCTGTATTTTAATTTATAATTTATGCAGTGAAGACTGAAATGTTAGCTAACTGATCTCAAAATATGACATTATAATGGGTTTATGTGAAGATTGTTTTAAGTTCACTTAAATTAAAAGTTGTTTTTAAAGACTAATAAATGTTGAAATTGATAGCTTTCATTTATACTGTAATGATGAATGTCTATAATGTTTAAAAATAAATCAGTTTCATAGAAATCAGTATCAGTATCAGTATTAGTATCAGTGATACTGGCCTTCATAAAAATGCCATTAAACAAATATTTAAAATATACCATCTTTAAGTTTTTTCTACATTAATTTGGAGTGTTACTGTCAAATTATAACAATATGAAAAAAAAATTAAACTCCAATGTTTTAAATCGTGTTTAATTACAGTAAAAATGTGCTATTAATAAATTTTTTTTAAATTGATTGACCGCACTAATTTTTTTTTTTTTTTTACGTAACCCAGAGAATTAAATACTTTGTACCATTTCACTTTTTTTATTTTTTTTTAACTTATTTACTGGAACTTGATAGATGCAAATCTGTAATGCCCAAGATGTACTTTAATACATTCTAGTAAGTTTTAGGTAAAATTTGAGGGAAAGCAAAACAAATGTTTGCCCTGACTGTTGCATTGAGAGCGCATACCTTACATTTTACAGTTGCATCCTTATCTGTAACACCATGTCTACACCAGATGCAACTTTTATCGCGTCGCAACAGCTCAAAGCTGTCTACACTGAACACAACAAGATGACCATTGGAAAGCACTTTGACTACATCAGAAATAGAACGGGGAATCCGTTTACTGTTGGGAATTTATCGTCGCGCCGCATCCAGTGACAATATCACTGATTATAATGGCTTCTATTGTCTTTTGTCACGTCGCACTGCTGGCGTCTGGTGTAGACACGGTGTAAATGTGTCATTGACGTGACGTGCATATTTTTGTGTTCAAGTGCTTTATTTCCTTTTAAAATAATTTGATAAATTCATGACATATCACTTTATCCTATAACATCTATTTAGTTTGAATTCATTTAAATAATACACATTTTATGTTTTGTTATCTTAAACCCCCAAAATGTCAGGTGATGCAACTGTCTGAACAAACAAACAGACTACGAAAACAAAATACTATAGCATAATTTTTATAAATACCAGTAGTTTTAAAGCCGTTGAGATAATTGAAAAACTTTTGTCCAGCAATTTGAATGTTCTCAAATTGTCAGGGTGGCACAACTGCAAACATAACTCTTTTATTATGAATTGACAAGGTAATAACAGTGAACATGAAAATCCAACTGATCCTTGTGGCAGAGTGAAAAGGTTTGTAGATCTCTCTCAAATACTGGTGAAAACTGCTCATTTCAAGCATGCTTCACTTTCCATGTCAGGTGGTACAACTACAGTATATACATACAACTATTTGGTTGTACCGCCTGATATGAAAGGCAAGATGTGAAATAGCTTTCTAAATAATGGATTTTAAAATCTTTTTTTTTTTATTAAAATGAATTATTAATCTTTACATCTGATTAAATAAAAGAAAATAAATCAACAGGTTAACTGATTAATCAAAATCAAAATCGTTGCAGCCCTACAAATAAAAATTAAACATGCAGTTACAACTTGATGGCAACTAGTCAGATGCCAAGCCAACTTCCTAAAAACATTTAACGTGAACCAATCATTTTTGCATTACCAATAAAACTGGTAAATCACTCCTGCCCTCTTGCAACTCATGCAAGTATCATAAATGTTATTGCAAAATCTGTACTGAAGGCATTTGTGGTTGGCCATTATGCTTTTTAATCTCTCACGAAGACAAAGCGAAGCTCAATAAACATGCTTACTGTCAGTTGAAGTTTAGTCAGTGTCAGTTAAAGATAAGAGCCCCACCCCAACCCTCTCCTCTCTATCTCTGCGTCCTTGCCTTGTCCTTCCAAACTGTAATGCTATCACGTGAACACACCATTTAGACATACCTTCACATCCTGCAGAAAGATCCTCCCTCCCCTCTGGTTCTGAAACTTCATCAGTTTCTCGGCATGTTCGCGCTCTTCGTGGGACTGATGGTGGAAAAACTTCGCAAAGTTGTGCAGAGCCTGGTCATCTCGGTCGAAGTAGTACGACTGCACGAGAGAAATAAAACAATTAGAACAGATAGCGAATTAATCATTAACTAAACTTCCAAGCAAGGGTCATTCACATACTGAACTCAATGCTCCTTCCCATCATCCCTTTAACCTAGATCACTACAGTTTACTCCAAATGGGAAAGGGATGTTATAATGGTCTTGGATTCTCACCATAGAAAGGTAGACGTAGGACGCATACAGCTCCATGTTGATCTGACGGTTGATGGCGGCTTCGCAGGCCTCCTCGAAGTTCTGTCTCACCTGAGAGCTCATGTTTCTGTAAGAGAGGACACAGGTTAGATCTTTTTATTGCATAAAATAAAAAAGGCCTCTGACATCCCCATTAATAATGAATGCATTGTAATCTCTCCAACATCAACTTCTGCATTTCCACGCATCGTTGCTCACCGCAGACCCACTAATAATAGTGTCTATTGTCTGTTTCAGACATGGCAGCAGGTGTTTACATCACACAAGTCTCTGTAAGTTGCTGTTTAATACATCCTCAGGACAGGTGGTGTTAATGTTCATTTGTTTGTTATAAGGAAAAGCACATGATTGCATGGCAATCATTTCCTGGATCACTTAGATAATTCTACTCAAGGTTTGTCCTGTTGGTCCAATCTCAATTACTCAAGAGATCTGGCCAATGTACATAGTCTAATCTATAATTAACTCAACTATAATTATGACACGGTTGAAAGCGACATAAAAACAGCTCAGGAATGAACGCATCTGAAATTTGGCCTGGTCTAACACCTCATACAACATATTCTACATAACACTAGATGATCTTGAAATCTGTTTACTAAATAAAGGATTAGAAAAAACCCTTGTGACCTGGGAACATTAAACCAAACCTGTCGAACGACTTAAAATGATTTCTTGGTTAGCGTTTTGGAGGGTGACAACACCAGTCCCCATCCACTTTCATTGTATTAAAAGAGCAGTGCCTATATTCCTCAAAAATAATTGTTCATCATATGATATTAAAATTTAGACGTGAAAACAAAAGATTGACTATCGCAAACAGCTGTTAAGCACGCCAAAATGAATTGTAAAATTACAGCTAGTGTTAAAAGATATACAAACGCCGTCAGTATTTACAAAGATTTTTTTTTACTGAACATAACATACATAAAAATAGACAAAAAGTAGTATAAATAGATAAGCAAATAGTTACTTAACAGAAACACCTAAAACCATAAATAATTAAAAAAAAATGTCACCTTCAGGACATAAACATAAGGTAGATCGCAACGTTTTTAAAATTTGGGTCTACAGCTCCAGTCCCCATCCACTTTCATTGGGAAAGCAGCGTCACCACTTTTCAAACAAATTGTTTAACATATGTTAATAAATATTTGTCTAAAACAATAAATTATTAAACAACAAAAAAAGTCACCGTCAAGAAATAAACAGAAGGTAACAGTATTTACGAAGATCGCAGAGTTTTTAAAATTTGGGTCGACAGCTCCAGTCCCCATCCACTTTCATTGGGAAAGCAGCGTCACCAATTTTCAAATTGTTTAACGCATGTTATTAAATATTTTTGGCGATTATAACAAAATGCTGCAAATCCAGTCTTAACACGCGATAACGAACGCAAAATGGTCGAAAAAAATAATACATTAGGAGACATATGGACGTGGAGGCCATTTGAGGCCTTTACAAACATTAACGTACATTCACTCAAATTAACGACAATTTGGCAGACGAAGCGAATTCCGTTTTATTTGATTCGATTCTTATTTTCCCTGCAGGACTAAATCGATAAAAAAAAAACACAAACAAATAAACAAGATGGCGGCTTTGCGTATCGCTCGCTAGTGATGGATACAGCAATCTCTATACAAAGCGAGTTATTCATCCATCAAAATAAATATAAACAATCTGAACTGATTATGTGAATAAACGTGATGATTCTGATAAAAGACTTACCTTTTGGTTTTAATTGGTGTTATTCACAAAGATGGTCAACGACGCTGGTTCGAGTAGATTTTTTTTTTTTTAAAAAAGCAAGCGTCTTAAAACCAATTTTTTCGATTTTAATCGAAAACAAAATGATTGGAATCAAAGAAGATGATTGATGGAAAAGCGAAAAGACAGAAGTTCGGTTGCCGTTCAAGCACTGTTGAAGCAGGTAACCTTCAGTCCGTCCTCGTGGCTGAAACGATTATGAATTCACGCGCATGGTGCAGGAGTATTTGTATCACGTACACCCACACGGTGCATGACGCAACACGCACGAGGCACAGGATCCACCCCAAGATTACATAAAATGAAGTCAAGACGATTGTAAAAAACTTACTTACATAGGCCTACATACATACATACATAACAACAATTCAAACAAAATAATATGATCTAAAGCATATAAAATACCCTCAAAATTAAATTCCATTGAGATTCAAGGTACTACAAATTTGCTTTTTAAGATATTCCTATAATTGATTTATAGAGTAAACACAATTAATAGCCTTTTTTTTTTTTTTTTTTTTTTAATTGAACTGCTCATATTTTATTACCACCTTAAAACATTGAAAACTTATTTTCCCCAATAGGCCTACTTTTTATCTTCAATCCCTCCAACTTTAAGTTCAAATCAAAATTTAGGCCAGAATTCGATATCCAATATTCTAAACATGCAGCAAGAGGAGTCCAAAAGGGATTTTCTATACAATAATTTGAGTTTACGTTTTAGCTAGCGCCTATATTTGAGAAGCATTAATGATATGCTTTGGAAGTGCTGGGCTTTAAAATGACCAAAAATTGCAGTCCTTATAAAAATACAGGGGAAGGAAAAATGTCTAGACGCTTCACCTTTGTCCTTGTACGTATCAGTGGTCTATATAATAAGAGGTTTGAATTCAATAGCTTGTTAGGTGCTACACCCAGGATGTGAGGAGTATCTCGCTGACTCAACAGTCATCTCCATCGGATTATAGGGCTTTTTATGCAACAGAAGAAGAAAAAAAGATGCCTGAAGAATGACTAGTATATGTCTCACTGATTTCAATATTCACTCTTAGAAATAAAGGTTGCAAAAGGAGGGTTTTCCCACTGATGTCATGAAGAACTCCTAAGAAACAGTGATACATTCTTAAGAACCATTTGTGAAGAACATGTGATCATTTTCAGCATCATTACTCCAGTCTTCAGCGTCACATGATCCTTCAGAAATCATTCTAATATGCTGATTTGCTGTTTTCTTGAAAGCAGTTGTGCTGCTTCATATCTTTGTGGAAACCGTTACGGATTTATATTTCAGGATTCTTTAATGAAATGAAAGCTCATAAGAAGAGCATTTATTGTATAAATGCATCCTTGCGAAATAAAATGATTAATTCCTTTTAAAAAAATCGTACTGACGGCACATTTTCATCATACAGTGACCTATGCCGCAAAGACCTGTGCAAGACCAGAAGGGTTAAATGTAGCTGAAAAAACACCCAATGAATTAATATTAGTACTTACTGTAACACATTAAACTTAAAGATTAATAATCTAAAGAACCTTTTTTCCACTATAAAGAACCTTTTGTGCATTGGGAAGATTCATGGATGTTAAAAGTTCTTCATGGCCAAAAGAATCTTTATTTTTAAAAGTGAATTTTATATATATCAATGACGTCAATGATGTGAAGGGTCTTTTTTTTTTTTTTGTCCAAAGCCTTAATAATAATAAAAGACAAAGATATGACATCCAAAGTATTTAAGGTAGTACAACTAGATCTCTTTTATTGAATCCAAAAGGTTCTAATTATATTTTGCTACATATAAAGGTATTTTAAAGATTTTGAAGTGTCAAAAGGTCATTCGGTTTAACCGTCAAAAGGCCAATACAGCCATTTCATTTGTGATTAAAATATCTTAAAATGTAATAAATGTATATATTTTTTAATCTGGCATGATTTTATAACATCATATATCAACATAGTGCAAAATGGTATTAAAATTATGTTAGAAGTTGTTGCTTTATGAGAAAGAATGTCTGGAAAAATGAATTTTATTGATGTCATTCAGAGTAGCCAATATAAAGGGACCATTTTGGATCAAGTCATGTGGTCAATATCATGTGACATCATTCAGACACCTGCAAAGGACCACATGGTCATGAAGCAAAGTAACTAACTCTCTCTTAACTATTTGAAAAATTAATGCTTTCACTTTTTCATGCACATCAGGTCATTCGGTACAACTGCTATAAACATGGAAAATGTTGTAATATTTTAAAAACTTGTACTAAATATAAAATGATTGTCCTTTTGCTAGCTAGCTAGATATCAGCCTGTTAGCAGAGTTTAAAAATATCATCATTTGGTATAACCAAAAGTGTCATTCAGTAAAACCGAAATTTTGGTTGAACTGAATGACTTTATGTAAGAAAATGCTTGTTTAATATCAGTGTATAAAAGTGTCTCTCTCTCTCTCTCTCTCTCTCTATTTCTCTCTCTCTCTCTCTCTCTCTCTCTCTCTCTCTCTCTCTCTCTCTCTCTCTCTACACACAAACAAGGACGATAGTGTCAGTTGCTGGTGTGCCTCTTGAGGCCAGCAGAGTGAGGTTTACCTGCGCAGCTCTTACATAATGCTGACACCGAAACTTTTATTTGCACCATCTGTTGAAGTCTGCTATAAGGTGGTAACAGTATAATGGATCATATATCATGTGATCACTGGCCTCTGGAAACGTGATATTATAAAGTGCTGAAACAGTTAACCAAACTGTCTCTTATTCACTCCTTTATTGGTCAATCCAGTTTCACCGTCAATAACAAGCAGCATGTGACGTAACATGGACACCAAATGTTTTCCAGAACTTGTTAATGTTGTGGAACAGTGTTGTGTAACAGTAAATGTCTGCGTCAGAGATGCAACAGTTTTGCCTGCTCAGTTAAAAGCCTAAGTTATTCTTTTTTAAAAATCCAAGAAACAAAAAACAAAGTGTACTTTTTACCCTTCTGCATATTTACACTGTAGCATCTTCATAATATTCCATTGTTTAGTTAAGACATTTGTTCTAGTTTGGCTTGAGCAAAGCTAATTTTACCAATCTTTCACAATCCAAGAATTGTTTCAGAAGCATGACAAAAGGAAAAGAACAGAGTGAAGTCACAGATCTTACAGTCTTGTTGTAATATACACTCATTGTGAAGTTAGAAGCATAATATGATAAAGAGTTGACAAAGCATTTTTGGTTGGCAATTAGTAAAACATAACAGGACAGGTTGTTCTATATTGTTTGTATGAACTATAGTGGATAATCTGAAAGTGGGACAGAAGGTGTGATCGCTGAACAAACATAATTGATGTAATGGTAAATGTATCATCTCATTATATTATTCTTGCTATATTCATGGTACCACCTTCCATAAATGCTTAGGAGTATTTACAAAATAATTAAATTTAATGAAACCACTTTGTGATAATTATGATCACTTTTGTTTGAATCATCAATACTAATTGGTTTAACTGAAAAATATAAAAGCTATAATTATTAATAGCCATAAATACTCTTTGTGCATTAAATACATATTTTTTTTTTTTTTTTTGCACAGATTTAGAAATAAGCAGAGCAAATAGAGAGAGCAACAGTCATCATACTCTTTTTTTCAATGGCTTTGGTTCTTGAAACATTTTAACCCAATCATTTGTAAAAAAAAAAAAAAAAAAATCTCATAAAGAGATAAACATTTAAGTATACTAGTTTTATATGGGAAAGTTTCTTTGTCTACGGATTATATCGTTGTTTGTTTCTATAGTTACCCATCAGCTTCAGCTGTGTCTTTGGTTTCCTTTGTTCAATCCCTGTGTTTGTTTTGTTAATAAAGACTGTTTGTTTTTGGATACTTTGTTTCGCTGTGCGATTTACACATGCATATTACAGATACGATGGAATCAACTAACCCCATAACAAGGCAAAACTAACTGTAAGTCATTGATTAAATACTATTTATTTAAAGTTTATTTCAAAATAATATTCAAGTAGTTGTGATAAACTCAGTTAAGTCAAATTAACTGACACACATTAATTTTTACTGTGGATTCTTCTGTTCTTGATTGACTAACAAAAACTAGTGACTGGACTTTCATCTAGATGGCCCACTAAACTTTCCATACAGTTACTTAAATTTGTGGATCTTGGAGAAAATAGCAATGCTATTCTTATTAGGTGTAGTCATCCTGTAGCCTCTGCCTCAGACATCACGCCCACAGTCCGCTGTCTGAAGGTCTGGCTACGAGAGACTAGTCATCCTGTACTCAGAACAGTCTCTTTAAAATCAACAGCACAACCCTGATCTTTTACACTAGCCATTCCTTTGTGCCTAAATCCTAATCCAGGTTTTATAATTGCTTGGCAAAATGTCTCAGGTTACTAATGTAACCATGGTTCCCTGAGAGCATATGCATATGATACGCACTTTATGGCGTCTATATAACACGCTCGGTAGTCTATGGAAGGCTAAAAGGGCCAAAAACATGTGAATTTTAACACGTCAACAACACGTTAAATACGTGTATTTCACGCGTATCTAACGCGTATTTCACGCGTGAAATACACGTATTTAACACATTGATTTTTCATGCGTATTTAACGTGTTGTTGACGTGTTAAAATTCACGTTTTTGGCCCTTTTGGCCTTCCATAGATTAGTGGTGTGGGGTTCGTGCGTAAATTACGCCATAAAGTCATGACGGCATTTTAATGCCATTAATAACCGAGCGCACAACTGATGCTTGTGCGCGCAGTAAATCACTTCCGCGAGAGGATAACAGATCTACACGCGAGGAAACGGGAGCCCGTGAGCTCATTTTAAACCCGCGTGCGCGCATGACATCTCCTCTGCGCGCAAATCAAGCCCTCGCGTGCTCAGACACAACTCGTCATCATTCCCCACACTCGCGCTCGATCTTCTATTTTGCTCGCGCGAACACTTTTTATTTTTGACAGTCGTGGGGTGGAACTTTACTTATTTCATTGTAACCTCAAATGTCATTGGTCAATTCAGTTTTTCCGTGAGTCTGTTGTGATTGGAAAACTGTTGTAAAACGATTAGACATGGCTTCATCAATGGACCAGATGAAAAAATACTATAGTAATTTATAGTAAATACTATAGTGTTTTTGAACCATACTATAGTAAAGTACTTGAATTAATTTGTTGTGGTAATTCTATAGTTGCTGTGGTAACATAACTATAGTAATATAAACAAATTACTTTATCCAATACCATACTAAGTTTTCTACAACTATAGGGTATATTATACTACAGTATACACTACAGTTGTTACGGTGTGAGGTGGTAGAGACGATGGGTCAGGCGGGTCAGGGGCCGAGGGCGGCCATGGCGGGTCAGGGGCCGAGGGCGGCCATGGCGGGTCAGGGGCCGAGGGCGGCCATGGCGGGTCAGGGGCCGAGGGCCGCCATGGCGGGTCAGGGGCCGAGGGCGGCCATGGCGGGTCAGGGGCGGCGGCCATGGCGGGTCAGCGGCGGCCATGGCGGTCAGGGGCGAGGCGGCCATGGCGGGTCAGGGCGGCGGCCATGGCGGGTCAGGGGCGGCGGCCATGGCGGGTCAGCCGAGGCGGCCATGGCGGTCAGGGCGGCGGCCATGGCGGGTCAGGGGCGGCGGCCATGGCGGTCAGGGGCGGCGGCGGCCAGCCGAGGCGGCGGCCATGGCGGTCAGGGCGGCGGCCATGGCGGGTCAGGGGCGGCGGCCATGGCGGGTCAGGGGCGGCGCATGGCGGGTCAGGGGCCGAGGGCGGCCATGGCGGGTCAGGGGCCGAGGGCGGCCATGGCGGGTCAGGGGCCGAGGGCGGCCATGGCGGGTCAGGGGCCGAGGGCGGCCATGGCGGGTCAGGGGCCGAGGGCGGCCATGGCGGGTCAGGGGCCGAGGGCGGCCATGGCGGGTCAGGGGCCGAGGGCGGCCATGGCGGGTTCGTGGGAGACTGGAGCGGGTTCGAAGAGGGCTGGCTCCACAGGAGGCTCAGGTGAGGTGGTGACCACACTCTTGGGTCGCCTGGACCTCCTGGAGGACTTCTTTTTGGACGGCTTGGGTATTGGATCAGGCAGGCGCCCCGGGGAATGCCCACTGGAGCGGTAGGTGGAGGAAATCGGCGGCTGGTGAACTGGCCAGGCCACCCGTGTTTCTGAGAGGGCTGGACGAGGAGAACACGATTCTCTTTGAACCTCTTCAGTTTCAAACTCGGAACCATTAAGGAAGAGAATCAGATTAATAGACTCGACTAGGGAAAAGATGCATTCAGGTTCAAAATACCGAATCGTCTCCTCGTCCAGACCCCTCAGAAAACAAGTGTTCAAAATTGCATCCGGCCAGCTCACCTTAAAAGAAAGCTCGGCGAATTCCTCCACATACTTCTCCAGTGGGCGGCCGTCCTGTCTGGCAGTCCAGAGGAGGTCCTCCGCTGAGAGCTTGACTCCGCAGCTTCTTGAGGGTACGGGAACGAGGAAGATACCCATTAGTAGATTGTGGAACTCCAGTCGGTTGAGGTCCGTTCTTCTGTTACGGTGTGAGGTGGTAGAGATGAGGCGTTCACGGAGATCCACAATAAACGGGTATTTATTATACAAAGAAGAGACACACAACATCACACACTTGTTACAACATTAATTTAACATAAGAACAGAACAGACAGGGAGTGCAGGGAGTGAGTTCATTATAAAGGGTGTGCAGATGATGAAGTCCAGGTGCAGGTGATCGGTGATGATGGGGAGATGACGAGGAAGTGAGTGCAAGTGTGGAAACAGGAGGATCATGGGAAATGGAGTCCGGGAAACGAGGGAACTGTGACAACAGTTTACTGTAGTAAAAAGTAAGGTATACAGTATTTATTACAGTTTATCAGTTCACTAACTATAGTTAATACTACTGTATGCTAAAGCATTCATTAACAAAGTGTTGTAAATAGTATAATGTATACAGTATACTATACTTTACTATAGTATGGTTCAAAAACACTATAGTATTTACTATAGTATGCAAGTGAGTTAAACCTTAATTATTGACTGATTGATTGCATTATTATTATAATATGTCCTTACCAGATACTATATTAACTTGATTTATTATTTTTATGGAGCTGTAGCTGCTGGGAGAAAATGAGAACACACAGTTATATTTGCTGTAGTTCACCGCTACATTACCACTATACTTCCACTAAACAGTATCTATGTTTACCCAGCCAAAATTATATCAGTTCTGAGAACTTCAGAAATGTGAAAAGTGTCCATTAAATAGTTGTAACTATGATTCTAAATCCAAAATTGCTTCATGTGGATGAAAGATAAATCACTTGCTCATATCAGTAAGCAGGAGTTGTTGTGTAAGCTTTTTGTTATCATTCTTTGTCAGTTTAATATATTGTCAGGTTAATATATTTTCCATTTAATACAGTATAAAAGTGTTTCAGCACTTTACCCCATTGAAAGGTTGCATTTAAAGTTAAGATACAGTACACAGTATGAATGATCATACCCCTCTGAAACCCAATTTAGAAATGAATCTTTATATCTGACACATTTAGTTTGTTGTTGTTGTTGTTGTTGTTGTTGTTTTAATAACATTATGTTCAGATCTGGTCAGTTGTACTCATTTATACTGTGCACTGTACTTACATTGAACTTAATTGTTACTGATGATTACAAAAAGTTAGATGATTAAGATGACTTTATAATTTGTAAATATCTAATGTTGCTCAGTTTAAGCACATTTTGTCCCTCTATTCTGCAGCAAATTCTAAAAAGGCATCTTTTGGAGGACCTTCTAGAGCACTTTTGAGATCTCCCCTTGACCTGGATTACATGGAGTTTGTGTGTCGCCAGCCGCTGTACCTCCTTCAAGCACTGTCAAGACATATGGAATTACCCCACAAAATCATTCAGGCTCTGCAGGAAGTGTTTAAACTTGTTGAACAACCTCCATATTCCACAGCTCCACATGCAGTGGTGGATTCAGAGAAGGTCCTCCAAAAGA
Organism: Hypophthalmichthys nobilis; assembly: GCA_037950665.1. Taxonomy (NCBI): domain Eukaryota; kingdom Metazoa; phylum Chordata; class Actinopteri; order Cypriniformes; family Xenocyprididae; genus Hypophthalmichthys; species Hypophthalmichthys nobilis. The sequence continues at coordinate 46,372,395 of CM075470.1, forward strand.
TGCCTTTTTAGAATTTGCTGCAGAATAGAGGGACAAAATGTGCTTAAACTGCGCTCGGTTATTAATGGCATTAAAATGCCGCCATATAAAGTGCATATCATATGCACTCGAAAAACTGGGTATCATATGCACACCTAAACTCATTTTGGCGTATACATTCCATGAGATTACACACTCGTATTAATGAAACCTGCTTTTTACTAAATGTCACTTGACTTTATACTTTCTTCAGAAAGGTAAAAAAAACCCCAAAACAACACAACACACATTCATATGGACTTTTTCACAATGTAGACCATACTGATATCTGATAAGCAGGGCAACCACCAATGGTAAATATAAAGTACAAATAAAAAGTAGATTTATGTTGTGTTACATATTAATGAATAAGCAGCTGAGAAGTTTATTTTTTTATTTTTTATGAGACAATACTTTATAAAGCTTTATAAAGCTGATGAATATGGGAATAAGAGACAGACAAAGAAACTTATAAAGAGAAAAATGCTAGGACATCTAGTGGCGAACTTATGAAGCTACAGGTTAAAAGTCACATTCTTAAAATTAGTTTTTCTCAGTTGCTCAGATCACAACTGAAATTCTCAAAACTACTTGTTCAACCTCCACATCATCTAGTAACTTGTGCACATCATAAAAGCAATTTCTAATTGTTTTGAACAAATTGCATATGCTTTTGTACAGTTGTGCAATTGATTATGTACAATTGTCTGCTGTTTCCTACATTATCAATCGCTTATGTCATGGTTATCAAAATATTATATGGTTTCCTGTTGAATAGTCTTACCGCTCAAAACATCTAGGCATTAGTTCCTTGCATAAGCCATAAAATGCAAAATGGTTGAACTAGTTGTCATAAACTGTTGACCATATTTTCTACACATTTCTATTAGACTTTTTGCAAATGTGTCCTGAATTCTGAATTTCACTATAATGAAGGGGAATGTAAAGCATTAGATCAACCAGTGATCAACCAGTTCTCTATAGCTCAGATATCATCTCATGAAGCTTCATTTGGAAAGCAGATAAAGACAGAAGATAAAGACAGAAAATTGTAGAATTTGTAACACTGTGTTGGAAAATTGTAACAAGGAAACAAACAGCGTCAACAGCCGGGAAGAAGAGGTGTAAGGATGTGTGGTGGAAGGGTACAGAGAAAAAACAGTGGAAGAGGTCAAGATTGTAGACATGTTCTGATGAAATAAGGGCCACTATTGTGGACTATGTTCTCAGTCATGCCTTATGGTCGAAGCGGATCAAAAGGTACAGCCGAATGTTGGGAGAACAACCTTGTCCTCAATCATTCAAACATTTGTAGACTGAACAGGTGTAATCAGACACTATACTGTAATTCTGTGCACTTACTGTAACGCTATATTGCTGATTTTACATTATGTCTCTATAAAGTATATTTACTGTATAATGTATAAGGACATAATGACACTATATATATATATATATATATATATATATATATATTTTTTTTTTTTTTTCTTTCTATCACAATAATATTGTAATTTGTTGACAGATGAACAGTAAAAGTGTAACTGTGAATCCCGTCCAGTCTCTTGCAATCAATATCCCACATAGAGTAACATGTAAATTTGTATTGTTGAAATGTATATATGCCATACAGATAAAGTACAATCTTGTGTATTTTCAATCACTGTCATCAAAATCATAGTTTACATTTGAAAATATTGACAGAGAACACTGTTATATTGACGTTTTGGCACTGATATGATGGCACTGATATGTTCATTGACATAAATACTTACTTTTGAGAGATGAACTAAGGATTTTAAGCAAGTTACAGGCTTTGTGTGGTGCTGTTTACGAATTGTTTTGAGAAATGCACATAATGGTTTGCCAGTATTAAGTATTAAGGATGATCTGTGAAATGTTCCAAAGCGAATGAAAAAACTGTAATGAGACACACACAATGCTTTATAGAGCTGATGAATATGGGAGTAAGAGACAGACACAGAAACCCATGAAGAAATGTAGTTAGAGATAATTGTTAGGACTATGTAGGACATCTAGTGGGGAACTTATGAAGTTACAGGTTAAAAGTCACATTCTCAAAATTAAAGGGTTAGTTCACCCAAAAATGGAAATAATGTCATTTATTACTCACCCTCATGTCGTTCCACACCTGTAAGACCTTCGTTCATCTTCTGAACACAAATTAAGATATTTTTGATGAAATCCGATGGCTCAGTGAGGCCTCTATTGACAGCAATGCCATTGTAACTCTCAAGATCCATAAAGGTACTAAAAACACATTTAAATAAGTTCGAGTTCAGTGGTTCTATCTTTATATTAAAAATCGACGAGAATACTTTTTGTGCGCCAAAAAAAACAAAATAACGACTTTTCAACAATATATATAGCAGTGGCGAGGCCAGAAATCTTCAAGTGAGTGGACCTTGGTGAAATAGGGTGGACCTCTATTTTTTGTCTAATAAATAAAGCGTGCGCATTATATATATATATATATATATATACACATACATACATACATACATATATACTAAACTAAACAAGATAATGTATGTTACTATAGGTTCTGACAAAATGATAATCGCTGCAGTCTATTTAAAAATATTTAATAATTTGAATTAATTAATTATTAAAAATATGTTTGAATGAATGATTCAATGATTCACACATAAAGACTTATTGTTTCATTACTGGACGAATTAGCGTTTTTGAACGTATCTCTTGAATAAATTATTAAATAACAAAATATATTTAAACAGTCACTTGTCGCCACCTACTGGGGTAACAATATAATTGATACAATCTTTATTTGAAGGGTCTAATTACTTTAAAAAAGATTTAGGCCTACTCAGTTTTGATCGCTACCTACTGTTGACATCAGTTTATATCTGAAATATAGTTCTAAATTATATCCAATAATTCGAATGTGTGCTAGACAGAAATAATGTTTAAAAAGACTTTCTGTGTTTTTTTATGTATTTATATTTTGAATAAGCCTAAACAAGCACATTTATAGCTAGTTAATATAAATAATAATAATAATAATAAAACTAGAATACTGCTAGAATATTTAACTATAGGCCTAATATTTAATTAGACATGATAAACTAAATAGCCTAGTCCACTACAAACAGAAGAAATGCCATATGGGACTCGAATCGGTCAATCTGTTCATTACGAACCTTCCGAACGAAGTGATTCACTAGAATGAATCAGACTCTCCAAAGCTACATGAACCGATTCGCTAGAATGAATCTGATTTTCCAAAGCTACACATGAGAGGAGGACCGTTTAAGACGAACCGATTCAATAGAATAAACAGCCATCTACGAGACAGTTTGGTTGTTTACCTCAGTAAACAAATGTGACATTAGAAAACAGAGACTGCCGCGCTGCACAGCTAATCGTTGGGGAAAAGTAGCTTTTTACTGGAAAAAAGCTTGTGTTGAAAGCAGAGCTCTTCAAATCTATTTAGTGTTTGGAGAGTTACCGTCTTAATGGTGTGCGGGAAGGACACAATATACTGAACCAAAGCTCGATTTAATTTAATTGTCATCACTTCATATTGTAGAAATTGTTTACACACAGGTGACTATATGTTACCGTAGAATAAATTGTTACTGTAGAATAAATAATCACTGTAAAAATTAAACAAACACACAGGCTATTAAGCGCGACTCATGGACGGTGACAGACGCCGCTTAGAAACAGCTGCTGTCGCGACTGGAAAACCGAGTTTACCGGCGCGAAATAAAAACATATACATTTTTCAAATTATATATAGTCCTTCACAACAGATATGATTATTCCAGACCAAAGTAGTGTCTGGAGATAAAACGAAATATTCTGGCACCTTGATTGGGTGGGCCAGTGCTACCCTGCCCTGCTGAAAAAAAACAGCACATGCTGGTTAAGGTAGGTTTTGGAGCTGGTATGCTGGTTTGAGCTGGTTTATGCTGGTCCTATGCTGGTCCATGTTGGTCTTATGCTGGCCCTTCTGTAGCCTCGCCACTGATATATAGTTTTGGGCCGATTTCAAAACACTGCTTCGGAGCTTTACGAATCGAATAAGTGATCTCCTATCAAACGGCTAAACTGCTGAAATCACATGACTTTGGCGCTCCGAATCACTGATCCTATTCGTAAAGCTCCGAAGCAGTGTTTTGAAATCGGCCTATCACTATATTGTTGAAAAGTCGTTATTTTTTTTTTTTTTTTTGCCGCACAAAAAGTATTCTTGTCACTTTATAATATTAAGGTAGAACCATTGGCATTGCTGTCTATAGAGGCCTCACTGAGCCATCGTATTTCATCAACAATATCGTAATTTGTGTTCCGAAGACGAACGAACGAACGAGTGTGGAACGACATGAGGGTGAGTAATTAACTACATTTTTGGGTGAACTAACCCTTTAACTTTCACTTTGAATAGACAGACAGACAGACAGATAGATAGATAGATAGATATGTATCTTTTTTGTTTTAAATTTATTCCAACCCATATTTTTGTCTTATCCTGAATCACTTCAGTACACCTATTATAAGTGTTTATATTCAGACTACTGTAGACCAAGCAGGACTCCAGCTGCTGCGGAGTAGCCATCCCACGCCATCAGCACGTTCCGTAAAGCTATGTTATTGTTTTTCACGCCCCTAAACATGATGCAGAGCAAAACGAACTGTGTTTGGGCAATGAAAAGCCAAATGAAAGCTGCGATAGAGTCCAGGGGCCTGTACCATGAAGCCGGATTAGCTGGCTAGACAGGTAAGTTTCAGATTAGTTTTCGCCAATCCTGGGTTTTAGGTACCGTGACTTGGCCTTTAGTGGTGTTCATCACCATAGTAACTTACGCTCCACGGCTAACCTGCTCCGGGGCAGGTTATGTTCTGGGTAAGATCTCAAACCGAAATTGGGCCAATCAGATGTGAGCAAACTGACACTGACACATCCAACGCAATAAAGTCACTCCCCCAGTTTCTCTTCCTCCAAATTAAAGGTTACTATATAATAAAAAAAATGTAATGATGAAATTTTCTGGCTTTAATGATAATTACTTAGAATTATTTTTATGATTTAAATATGATTTCTATAATTATTATATGATCTATATTATTATTAATCCAATACACACAAACAATTTTAGTTGTTGTTAAGCATTTAGTTTAAATGAATATTAATACATACAGATCATATGTAATATAAATAAGCTGTAGAATCAATAGATAACTCTTTAAAAATGACTACACGTGACCTTACATGTTTGAGTCTCTATCGCTGTATTATCAACTATATAAACTAACTTCACAAGTTTCACTTGCACTGATAGAGCAAGAAAATTTCTTTTATTTGTCCTCTTTCATTGACAAGAATTTTCTTTAGTGTAAATGCGTTTAAATTCTTCATATACTTTAATCTCTTAATCTTCAGCAAAAGAATTTTGAATTGCGCTGGCTCTCTTGCGAGAAGTGAATCATAGTTTCTCTCTGTTGCAAGGCATGTGATTGGCTGTTCACCACTGATGTCACTCATTCATGTGCACACGCTCCACAAACTCAGGATCAAAGCCTGAGTTGACAAAGAAAGTTGATGATCAGCATCATGGTACCAACAAAGCCTGATTGGACTGGTTTGGTTTTGTCAACTCGAAACTAATCCTATAACCCTGAGTTTGTTCAACTTCTATCATGGTACAAGCCCCAGACCTTTTGTCGTCAGTCTGAAGCTCTGGCTATTGCTAGCCTCTTAGAAATTGCCTACCCTACCTTTAATTTTACAGTTTTTTGAAAGTGAAAAAGAACAAGTCATTGTATAATTTATAGTGAAAAACTGTAAATTGACATTCAATTCCCTGCATGACACTTCACATTTGGTGTATTTTCACTATAGTTACACAGCTAGTGTGTTCTCTTGGTAGGGTTCATGAAGTGCCACTAGGGGGCAGCGGATGGCTGTTAATGCTCTGCGGGTCCTCGAATACACTAAATTAATAGTTCCCATACCTGGTCCTGGAGTACCCCCGGCCCCAACAATGCACATTTTTGATATCTCTCTTATCTGACACACCCATCTGAGATCTTTGAGTCTTTACTAACGAGTTGATGAGTTAAATAAGATGTGTTTGATTAGGGAGACATCTAAAATGTGCTGTGCTGGAGTTGGGAGCCACTACACTAAATCACAGTTTCACACACAGACATCTTAGATCTTAGATCTATCGCAAATATTTACATAATCGTCTGGATTCTGGATCGGTGCCTATAAAGAATGGTTTGTAGAGTCGCCACATATTTCCCAGATGGATGTTCAAGCGGTTAATCTGCTTTGCAGCTAGTGTCAAACCCTGATATATTGTGTTTTTGTTAGTAAGGGGGTTCTCCGAGATGCTGCCGTGACGTATGCGCCTCTCCGCCAATCACAATCCTCGGAACAAACATAACCGACCAGCACTTGTCAGTGAGGAAAAAAACCCCACCGCGAAATGCAGGTCCATCTTCCAGCGGCGGTGAAATAAACCGAAAGCGTTTCATATATACACCTATTTGTGCTTTCTGAAGGATCGGATCACCATCTTTTACCCCCTGAAGATTTTCTTGTCATCTCTCTTCGTGTTTCATTTTATTTTGAGGATGTCGGTGGCGGGGTTTAAAAAGCAGCTGCACAAAGCGAGTCAGGTAAGGAGACGCCCGAGTTATAACGCTGGTTATGTTTATAGCCTAATAATAAAGTTATGAGGGTCTTAACAGGTGGATGTGGAGGAAGCACTCGTGTATTGTTTAGCTGAAGTGATCTGGCTGGTTTTTGTTCTTTAAGAGGCCCATCAGAGACGCAGCAGAGCCGCTTTACTTCACATCTGAATATTTCTGCTAACTTTATAACATTTGAATACACGCTTTTGTTGATATATATCCGCTCCTTGTGACGTAACTATGCGTTTTTTATTTAACAAATTCTCCCGCATCTTGCTGTTGTGAGGCCTGCTTAAATGAAACTGGTGTTCATTAATTGATTTTGAATTTATTATTATCGTTATCTTAATAATATTAATCATCAGCAATTGGGGATGCCCATGAACTGAAGTGTGGAGATGTTATCACGACCCATGTTGCGTGATGTCATTTTTGATCAAGATAACGGTATTGTTATGATGTCACGTGTGACCAGGCGGTCTATGGCAAACCGTTTGGACATTTATACCTTAAAACTTGCTTGTGTTTATTTTATTTTACTATTTTTTGTATTAGTATCTATTTAATAGTCACTAGGACTACTAGTACTGATTCCTTTTTGCTGTAAGATGTTGTTTCCTGTTCAAATAGTTACCAGTATCAGTTCCATTAATACTTGTGGATTTGTCACAAGTATGTTTTCCTGTTGTTACTAGTAATATTTTTCATTTTATTATTGTGATTGTATTTGAATGTTACTAGTTTAACTACTAGTACTAGTTTTAGTTGTGTTGCTAGTCAAAATCGGATCAAAAATATGTAAAAATACTAGGGATGCACGATATATCGGCCACCATATCGGTATCGGCCGATATGTTTAATTTTTAATGTTATCGTTATCGGCCCGGATAATACAATTTGGCCGATATATTAAAGCCGATAAATTATGGATTATTTCCTTCAGCTGAGACACTTCAGATGTGCACTGTTCGCAATGATGGTTTTGAATTGCTTGAAATATGATTGAAATCACTTCAAAAAGGAAAATACAGTTAAGTACAACATACAGCGCAAGTCTGACATATAGGCTACACAAAACATTATAATTGTGTGCTTGGGGCATGGATTTTAATGGTGAGACTTTTGTCTTTGTAATCAGGCTCTCAAAAATTATATACAAATTTGGATTTAGATGTATCAGCCAATATATTGGTTATCGGCTTTCAAATATACAGTATTATCGGTATCGGCCAAAATGTTCATATCGGTACATCTCTAAAAAATGCAGATGAAAATTAACAAAATATTAGATAAACAAACAGCTTTGATGAAGCGCCATTACACTTACTTCATATTTCTAGGAGTCAGAGTGAGATGAATAAGAACCGGCTAAGCGTACTCAAAAAACATAGTGAGTTCACGTTTAATGTGCTTAAAAAATTGTAGCCCAAAGTGTAGAAGGATGCCAATATTAATATTGATTAATCATTAGGGATGCACGGTATATCGGTCACCATATCGGTATCGGCTAATATATGTTAATTTTTAATGTTATCGTTATCGGCCCAATAAGAAAATTTGGCCGATATATTAAAGCTGAAAAATTATGGATTATTTCCTTCAGCTGAGACACTTCAGATGTGCACTGTTCGCAATGATGGTTTTGAATTGCTTGAAATATGATTGAAATCACTTCAAAAAGGAAAATACAGTTAAGTACAACATGCAGCGCAAGTCTGTCATATAGGCTACACAAAATTATAATGAGAACATTATAATTGTGTGCTTGGGGCATGGATTTTAATGGTGAGACTATTGTCTTTGTAATCAGGCTCTCAAAAATTATATAAAAATTTGGATTTAGATTTATCAGCCAAAATATTGGCTATCGGCTTTCAAATATACAGAATTATCGGTTATCGGTATCGGCCAAAATGTTCATATCGGTGCATCTCTAAAAAATACAGATGAAAATGAACAAAATATTAGATAAAACAAACAGCTTTGATGAAGCGCCATTACACTTACTTAATATTTCTAGGAGTCAGAGTGAGATGAATAAGAACCGGCTAAGCGTACTCAAAAAACATAGTGAGTTCACGTTTAATGTGCTTAAAAAGTTGTAGCCCAAAGTGTAGAAGGATGCCAATATTAATATTGATTAATCATTAGGGATGCACGGTATATCGGTCACCATATCGGTATCGGCTGATATATGTTAATTTTTAATGTTATCGTTATCGGCCCAATAAGAAAATTTGGCCGATACATTAAAGCCGATAAATTATGGATTATTTCCTTCAGCTGAGACACTTCAGATGCGCACTGTTCGCAATGATGGTTTTGAATTGCTTGAAATATGATTGAAATCACTTCAAAAAGGAAAATACAGTTAAGTACAACATACAGCGCAAGTCTGTCATATAGGCTACACAAAATTATAATGAGAACATTATAATTGTATGCTTGGGGCATGGATTTTAATGGTGAGACTATTGTCTTTGTAATCAGGCTCTCAAAAATTATATAAAAATTTGGATTTAGATTTATCAGCCAAAATATTGGCTATCGGCTTTCAAATATACAGAATTATCGGTTATCGGTATCGGCCAAAATGTTCATATCGGTGCATCTCTAAAAAATACAGATGAAAATGAACAAAATATTAGATAAAACAAACAGCTTTGATGAAGCGCCATTACACTTACTTAATATTTCTAGGAGTCAGAGTGAGATGAATAAGAACCGGCTAAGCGTACTCAAAAAACATAGTGAGTTCACGTTTAATGTGCTTAAAAAGTTGTAGCCCAAAGTGTAGAAGGATGCCAATATTAATATTGATTAATCATTAGGGATGCACGGTATTATCGGTCACCATATCGGTATCGGCTGATATATGTTAATTTTTAATGTTATCGTTATCGGCCCAATAAGAAAATTTGGCCGATATATTAAAGCCGATAAATTATGGATTATTTTCTTCAGCTGAGACACTTCAGATGTGCACTGTTCACCATTATGGTTTTGAATTGCTTGAAATTTGATTTAAATCACTTCAAAAAAGGAAAATACAGTTAAGTGCAATGAACAGCGCAAGTCTGAGAACATTATAATTGTGTGTTTGGGGCATGGCTTTTAATGGTAAGATTTTTGTTTTTGTAATCAGGCTCTCAAAAAATCTGCATTTAGATTTATCGGCCAATAAATCGGTTATCGGCTTTCAAATATACAGAATTATCGGTTATCGGTATCGGCCAAAATTTTCATATCGGTGCATCCCTAAAAAATACAGATGAAAATGAACATGAACAAAATATTAGATAAAACAAACAGCTTTGGTTAAACACCATTACACATACTTAATATTTCTAGGAGTCAGAATGAGATAATTAAGAACCGACTAAGCGTACACAAAAAACATAAGTTCATGTTTAATGTGCTTGAAAACTTGTGGCCCAAAGTGTAGGATGATGCCAATATTAATATTGATTAATCATTAGGGATGCACGGTATATCGGTCAACATATCAGTATCGGCTGAAATATGTTAATTTTTAATGTTATCGTTATCGGCCCAATAAGAAAATTAGGCCGATATATTTAAACAGGAATAATGGATTATTTCCTTCAGCTGAGACACTTCAGATGCGCACTGTTCACCATTATGGTTTTGAAATGCTTGATATGATTCGAATCACTTCAAACAAGTGCAACATGTGCTACGCAAATCTGTCATATAGGCTACATAAAATAAATTATAATGATATGATATAACATCATTATAATTGTGTGCTTAGGACATGGTGAGACTTTTGTTTTGTAATTAGGCTCTTAAAAATGACATAAAATTTGGATTTAGATTTATCTGCTAATATATCGATTATCGGGTTTCAAATAAAGTATTATCAGTTATCGGTATCGACCAAAATATCGGTGCATCCCTATGAATCATTTATTAGAAACACTAGTTAAAGTATGCTTGAAATTAAAATTTACCTTATCATTTTACCCAATCTAAAATTCTCCCTATCCGTTCAACGGTGCACTTTTAACATTTTTTTTGACCTCGTAATTTTTAATCAATATATCATAACTAGATCTGGTGAAACGACAAATGTGTCTCTGGCCTGGTGACGTTTGCAGGACTTCTCCAGACGTTTATTGCGCTTAATCCCACTATCCAATCAGCAACAGATGCATAGAAGCAAGTCTCTGCCCCCTACATTTTTAAAGATAATCCGTTACATTCGGGCTTACATCACAATATGGTAGAAAAGATCTGTCACTACAATTTTAATAATTACCATTATGCAAATGCTGTTTACTATGTAAGTGTTTTTTATGACATAACAAAGGGAATACACAAGATACTTAATGTTGTAGAGTTAATGAATAAAGCCCTGATGTTTTGCCAAAGACATCCCATTTTAACAGCTGGATAAACCACCAACAAGTAGGCACATTCAGACTGTAATTGTTCTACACTTTCACTTCTATGTGAGTGGCCTTCTTTATTTAGCCATTCTGAGTTTAGCATCCTCTTTTTTTAAATAAAGACATTCAGTGGAGCATGTGTTTGTTTGGGAGAACTGTCAAATGCCTCTTTACTTGATTAATGTTTTGCCAAAGTTCAGGTAATAGGTGGTTCTGCATCATTAGGCTTCAATATTTAGATCAGATGCAGCTAATTCAACTGTACATCTCAAATTATAGTGATCTGATACTTTACTGTAATTCCTGTAATTTACAACTGCTGTCATCAGAAACCGTAACATAAGCTTTAATGCATAACTAGCATCCTGAGCTAGAAATACAAATAGATAATTAGCGTAGCTGCTGTTCATAACATTTCAAACAAAAGATAATCATGTGTATTTCATCTGTTATAACAAGAGTACAAGGTTATGCGATGCATTATGTGGATCCTTGTGTCTTTAATCTAGATTTAAATTGGGAGAGAATCAGCCCTGAACATTATCAGGAAGGCTTTTCCAGTGTTTAGGAGCCAAATGTGAAAATGCTCTCCCTCCTTTAGTGCATATCCTAGGTACTAGTTTTGTGAACAGCATAGAGATAAAATTGGTGTTATATGATCATATTTTATTGACCTGGTAAGAACTGTAGCAGCTGCATTTTGGACTAAATGTAGCTGGTTTATTGAGGATGCAGGACAAACACCTAATAACACATTACAGAGTCATTCTGTGTCAACTCAACCAGAGGTCTCTGGCTCAAATTTTTGATTTTATTAATATTTTTTCTGTAGAAAGACAAACATATATAGTGATGAAAGCCTAAACATTAAATACCACAAATAAACATTTACTGGGTAAATATGACTTTAGAAAGAAGGCAGCATCATTATTTTATTTTTACACAGAGATTGGTATGTCTATTAGTAAAATCTGTTGACTTTAGCAATCTTTGTTTCATTATATGCCAACAGTGACAGTTCAATGCCAAAAACAAATGTTTTCCCAAAGTCTAATTCAAGAAGTGTTAAAGATATCTTCATGTAATTTTAGATTATTGTTCTTATGAAACTTTTATTTTGGAATCTTAATTTTTAAGGCCCTATATGGTTCAATCTCATAGATACAGGGATGTCAATCCGGTAATGTTTAGTTATATTTGAACTCTTGGTAGTTTCAGAAGTTGTTCAAATAAACAAAATCCTTTCTTCCAAATATATCTAAAGCTGATTCAAATATAGATTTTTATAAATACACTTTTGAGAGCAAGTTAATGGTCCTCAACTGAACCATCTTCAGTGGATTTTTGGTACTCAGAGAGTTGTGTTTTATGCAGTTCTTTTGATAGAGGGAAACAAGATACAGTTCAGTTTAAACATTATTTATTCTTCAGACATTCCTCTTTAAATGCAATAAGTATCAGCCGTGTGCAAAGTGATCCACATTTGGTTTTCGATCACTGAAAATGGGTAAAATGCAACAATTTGATCATGCAGTTGCTTTGAGATCCCCATATCTATGGGACTGAACTATAGAGGGCCTTGAAAATTAAGATTCCAAAACAAAAGTTCATTAAGACTGAAAATCTAGAAGGATATTAAGATATCTTGAATACTTTTAGAGTTACAGGCATGTAAACTTTGGAAAAGGTGTATTTATGGCATGTTATATATGCAATTGAGTTGACAGAAAAACATGAGATACATTTCTAGTTTCAGTATTAATTGTTCTTCAGATATTTCTCTTTAAAAGAAAAAACTATCAGCTTTGTGCTAAATGACCCACATTTGGTTCACTGAAAATGTGTACAATTTACAAATTTATTCATGGAGCTGCATTAAGATCTCCATATCCCTGGGATTGAACCATCAAGGGCCTTTAAAATGAAGATACCAAAAGGAAAGTTTGTTAAGAACCAGAATCTAAAAGGATTTTATGATATCTTTAATACTTCTTGAGTTACAGGCATGCAAACTTGAGGTAAAAAACACAAGAAGTGCTTTATGCCATTTTTTGAACTGTCACTGTTAGTATATAATGAAACAAAGATTGCTAAAGTCATCAGATTTTACTAATAGACCTAACAATCTCTGTGTTATAATAAAATAATGATGCTGCTATCTTTCTAAAGTCATTTTTATACGCCAGTAAATTGGCTCCAACGTTTAATGTTTGAAAGCAAGAAATAAAGACATCCATGAGTGTTAGCGTTGTAATTTTACTATTGTTCTGTAATATAAAAATAACAAATGATTATATCATAACTCTATTAATACTTTTTAATATTTTCATTATAACCCTATTAATATCTTCTTTTTTTTTTCTTTAGCTGATCACATGCCAGACTCACTTAAGTGACTGCAACTTTTTTACAGAAAACAATTAAATTATTTCTGTTCTAATTATTGTTGAGCAGCAGGTTTTGGCTCACTTAAATGACTGCATTTATTTTATTTTATATAATTTTAATTTAATTAAGAAGAATTAAATTATTTATTTTAATTATTTAACCTGAAATACATGTTTACTACTTTAACAAATATTCTATGTTGCTTAGAAATAAATATATTGTGTTCAATGGGGAAAAAAGTTTTTTACCCAGACATTTTAAAATAACACATTTTAGAGCTGTAATTGTGATACCGTGATACCATGATATTTTTGCTTAAGGTTATCATACCGTCAAAATCTCATACCGGCCTGTGCCTATTTCATATTAGGGTATTGTTTAATCTTTTTGAGCTGTCTAGCCAATGTTTTGATGCTCATTGCTGGTCATTGTGCTTTTGTTATGATAAGTCACATTATCACACAAGCTAGATAATAATCATTCCAGTCATAAACTGAACAAAACAGAAAATGTTTTTTTGACATAGCCTCACCAACGCTAATCTCCTAGTGTGGCCGTAGTTTCCCATTTTATTGTTTTGGAACCACCTGCTGTGCCCACCAGCAGGTTTGCAGTTTTTGAAAATATTATGACACACTTGTGTTTTGGCATCTTAAAAATGATTTTTTTTCCCATTGTGTGCTATATGTTTTTTTTTTTTTTTTTACCTGCTGCAGTTCACACTTTTACATACTGGTGAAATTTGGATGGACCCTGAGGCAGTATGTTTTTGCTCTTTTTACAACTTCTTTTAATGTGAAGTGACATATATAATGTGTATTTTTAATAACAATATTAAGATTTCCTTTTTAGTTGCGTTTGTCTAATCAAAGCTGTTTTATGTCATGTTGAGATTACATAGCCATCTGAATACTCACTATAACACAGTAACCGCTCCTATGAAAACAGACACTTTCAGTAGTAAAATAAATTGAATTGTGGCTGACCTCGAATAGCTCAAAAGTGATGTCCAGCCCAGAAAAAATGACATCTTCACCCTTAATTCAAATATTATTAGAAATTTGTTAAAAATTTTGTTTAAGCATTTTGCGTATTTTTACTTGGTGTCGATTGTTTTATTTGTGATAATGCAATGAAACATGCCAAATTATTGAAACAAAGGCAAGATTTAGGAAGGTACACCTCTCAGAAAACGTACAAATAAAGATCACTTTAGATGTTTAATTACTATTTGGAGCATTGGGATCGCTAGACAAGGGCTTAATGAACTCATTTTTGTGAAAACCTCAAATTTGGCCAAAATTGACATTTTTCACTTCATAACTTTTGCATGTCTTCATAACTTGTTTTTGCATGTCTTCATTATGACAAAATATCTGTTTTGGCAAGTATTACATTTTTCTTTTCTTACTTGTCTTGAATGCTTCTATTTAGAAAAAAGTAAAGCACTGTTTGTTTCTTTATTATATTTGTTCTACAGTTTATTTTCATCTTTGTTCTTATTTTTAATAACAAAGATATAATTATTATTAAGAAAAGAATTGGAAGAAAAGATGCAACGTGATGCATCGAGAATCGTTTTATAATCATATCGTTTCCCTCTGAATCGTAATCGAATGGAATCATAAAGCAAGTGAAGATTCACACCTCTTGTCGCTGTAACGCTTTCGGTGATTGGTCAAAACACCCCATGTGGTCCATTGTGGCATCATGGGGAAAAAAAGTTGAACATATATTTATCTTAAAGATATGGGTTTTGACTTGGTGTGTGCCAAATTTGGCAGTATTACTGTGCGTTCACACCGCTGCCGGAGAGAGCGTCAAAATTCGCCCTGGCTGCCCTGCCAAAAACGCTCTACTATGCGTTCAAACCGCCGCCAGCAGGAGCGTCAAAGTAAATGACAAGTTGTGGCAACCAATCGGAATCCTCTCAAGTGAGGACCTCTACATTCCGATTGGTTGCTGCCGAACCACGTCATAGCTCATTACCATAAAGTTGACCTGACTTCAACTCTCCTCGACACTCTCACCGTCCAAGACGCACCACACCACTCTCGCCGGAGCTCGCCGCTGGCTCACATTGAAAATGAATGACTTCCTGTCACTTTGACGCTCTCGCCGGCGGCGGTGTGAATGCACGGTTAGGGTATGGTTGCAAGTAGAGGTCGACCGATTGATCGGCCGGACGATATATCGGGCCGATGTTTGGCATTTTTTAATTAATCAGCATCGGCAGGTATCGACGGGGTGTGCGAGCCTTTAACCAGCTGTACCGGGTAGCAGCGGGTACCAAAACCTGGTAACGAGCCCAGCGGCTAAATTATTATACAAGACTGCGTTGTATAGATAAACTCTGGCGTTATCAATTCTGTTTCTGTACGTTACTGGAGAATTTCTCTCCCTCTGCAGCCGTGCCTTGTTGACACACAGCTTCAACTAACGATGGCAGGGGAAAACAGACCGTTTTGAAAGAGTAATTACGTTGTAGTCTACTAGAATTGATGCCGACCATGTTTATCATAAGTACAACAAGTCATTTGCATGTGAAAGTAGAAACGTGCAATTCAGACGAAACTCCTGGCTAAAACGTGCATATTAACTTTCCTCATTAAATGTGTCTGTGGGTCCTCCACGACGTCATCGCTCGTGGCCAGTGTACTCTATGCAGTTATGAGCAGCAGGCTGTGTAAAATGGGTGAACTCTTATTTTTGTTATCACAGTATAGAAGCATGCTTCAGAATAGTTTTGAGAAGGTGCTTAAAAAGTTGAGCCATGTATTATTATTACTATGAATTAGGCTACTACTAAGTTAATTTGACAGTCTAGATTTTTGATTACCTGTTTTGTGTATTTAATATTTAACGTATAAATTATTTTTAGTGCACTGATTGGAGAGGCTTGTGTTGTTCAATAAATGTTTAATTTAAGCAATTTTCTGTATAACTTCTTATTACTTAACTGTTAGATTTTATGAGATGAAGGGGGGAAAAAAAGAAAATCGGCATCATATATCGGCCATCGGCTGCCCTGATTTCTAAATATCGGCATCAGCATCAGCCAGAGAAAAACCCATATCGGTCGACCTCTAGTTGCAAGGTGATTTTGAATTGTTTAATAAAAAAATATTGAAGTGTTCTGTTGAATACTTATTTCCCCCGCTGTATATGGATTGTAGCTCAGTTTTAATGTGAAGATCAGATCATCTTCTTTCTGGATTACACATGTGTCTGTTCAGGTATTGTTCTGCTTGTGTACAAGGCCACTGTAATAAAGCCCTGTGTTTTAGTCTTTAATGAGCAGTGCACTAGTTTGAACAGATTTTTGAATGTGAATGAAAGCAGCACATTTCAACCACCTACAGGTTTTTTGTTGGTAGAAATCCAAGAGAATCCAAATGCATGAAGTGAAATTCAGATATTCAGCTATGTTGCTCACTACCAATCTGACTTGAATTATAAATATGGAACTCATACTTGGTTACCTATAGGCTCTGTTTGGATGATATACAGCATCCAAACTTTCTTGGTTGGCACTTTAGTCTATTTCTGATACAAAGTTGACTAGTTGTCATTAGTTGACGTCATTGTTTAAACAGATTTATAGCTGATAAGAACTGGGCAGGCAAGAGCATGTTTATAATTTTGTTCTCTTTTCCCACAGGCTCTATTCTCTCCATATTCAACAAATCACTGTATGAATTTAATGTGTCTGGTGTTAATGGCTGTTTTTAAGAGATTTGTTTTTCACGGGAAAGCTGAACTCAACCTTCAAGAGTGAACGAGTTTTAGGACGGATTTTCCCAGTTAAGCAATACACCAGGATCAGAGTAACTTAGTAACCAGTTGTCAACATGAATCAGGGATAGGCATGTGTGATTTCATGAGCCACATTATGTAAACCTGGAGAAATGGCTTCAAGTTGGTGCAAAGGTTTTTCTTTATTAATCTGCATTCAGGAAACCTTTCACATTTACACATGCAGATATTAGATGGAAAAAAGAAGGGAAAATCACAG
This sequence comes from Hypophthalmichthys nobilis, assembly GCA_037950665.1. Classification (NCBI taxonomy): domain Eukaryota; kingdom Metazoa; phylum Chordata; class Actinopteri; order Cypriniformes; family Xenocyprididae; genus Hypophthalmichthys; species Hypophthalmichthys nobilis. The sequence goes on from CM075470.1 coordinate 46,389,915, forward strand.
GGAATCAAAGTTCAAATTGTTCCTAGTGTAGAAGGATACAATTTGTAACCTCTTTTACATTTACTCAGAGAATCATGTTTTGCTTCCTTATTTCTGGGCTCCTCACATAATGCATGATACTTTATGAATAATTGTATGATAACAGTTCATTCCACTGCTGTGGTTTATTTCACAATTTGAAATAATAATCTCTGGGTCAGGAGAACCTGAAACTAGCTGATTATACGGACCTTCCTTATAGTCGACTATAGTCATTCAGGCAACTCACTGGCTAGCTGATTTTGTAGTTTCATACATAGAGGAATCTAGTAGCTGCATCTTTATGCTTTTACATTTATGCATTTACCAGATGCTTTTATCCAGAGCAATTTCAAGGTACATGTTTTCTCTGTTCATGGATTTTCTGGAATCAAATCTGTAGCATTGGCATTACTTGCAAGAACTGTTTGAGCCCAATGGTGTGTGAAGGCCCTTTATTATTTGATTATACTTGATTATTTGGCATGCATTTTTTTTTAAGATTTTGAATATAAATACATTGATATGGAGTTAACATCTGTGGCAAACATTATTATTAGGGGCCAAGCACCCAAGGTGCTACTGTATCCATTGGCATTCTTATTCTTCCGCTCTGGGGGTCTATGGCAGCCCATAGAACTGCTTGGGGGAAAGATATGAAATTTGACACACAGATAGAGGACAGTCCCAACATTAACTACAGCAAATTTGGTGTCTCTAGATCAAACTCTCTAGCGCCACCACTTGTCCAAAATTTCACTAATAACTAATAGCTAATAACTTTTGAACCATAAGGGTTAGAAACAAAAATGTTTTTCCCTCTGATTCCTTGGCTCAATTTCATGTCATTTTCCATCATGATACTTTTCCCGCCAAAAAAAATACTTTTTTCTAACTCCTCCTAGCAAAGACTTATCAAAAGCTTTTTGATAAACCCAACCATTCTCGAATAACGCGCAAACAAATTCGAAGAGCATGCCAAATTGGACGCAAGGCTATATCTCCGAAACGCTTTAGCGTATTCTGACCAAACTTGGTGTGTGTCATCATCACAAGCATAACCTGAGGCTACATGGTCTGAAGATAGCAAAAATGGCTACTTTTGCTTAGAACTTCCGAACGGTTTGGCCAAAAATGATAAAACTGGTCTTGTTAGATTCAGGGCAGCATGCTGAGTTGAAATGATATCTTTATACTTTACCATATCAGCCATTTTGGGCATTGGCCATTTTGCATTTTGTCGCAAAATGCTGTATCATTACGAAACTCGGTATGACTTTAGATGTGGTTCACTTATTTTAATGGGAGTCATCTCTTTAGATTCCTGAATCTTTGCCAAGTCCAATGATACCTAACATGCTAGGTTTCACCTTATGCTTTGTGCAATGTTGCGATTTAGCGTTAAAACAACATTCGCAAATATCTTCGAAACTGTTAGTCCAATCAAGACGAAACCACCGTAAGAAAATTCGGAAACATAGGTTATTGGCTAAATGTTATACCCAAATGCCAAAATTTTGATAGTAAGTGGCAAAAAAATGCAATCAAAATGATGTATGGGTCATTTTTTATGTACTTATACATTTACACATTTACAACTCCTAAACAAAATGAGAATTTTCACCAAATTTGACACTCATTTATGGGCACACTCTGAGGGCACATAAAAAAATGGTGGGATTGCGTCTGTTTGTGGCGCTAAAACTGAACAAAATATTAAATTGCCACTAACTACAATAAAGTACACAGTATATGAAATAAAATGCTATATTTTACAGCTGATTTTACTTCTCACTTGCTTCTTTGTGCTTGGTCCCTTAATGGCTGCTTGCAGCTATATTTATTATTATTATAATATTTTTATATTACATTAATTATATTATTATTATTATATCTTATATTATTTTAATGTTTTATTAATTAACTAATTTAATTTTAATTAAATTATTTTCCCCCTCAAAATGGGTAGCATGTTGAATTTTGTTTCTTTATTCTGCATTGAAAACCAACTGTCCGATAAGATTGCAGCCTTATGTATTATTTCTGGAGGTCATACAGCAGTTATTTTTCTTCTCAATACCACAAGTATAAATGCACAGAAAGGCACAACATAAAATATTTTAATATCGGCCTAGATATCCTTTGCCGTTTATTACAGAATCTCAAATTTGATCACTTTCTTTTTATGTGGCAGCAGAAAAACCCCCTCCAAATTACAAAAAGTAGTGTTAAAGCATAATGTACTTTCATCAGCACAAATTAGTATCAGAAACCAACTGTGAAATCCAGGCCGCACACTATGCAGGGAACACACAGTCCTTTGGCTGGTCCTCAAAAACAGCAGTTCCTCTTCACAGAAACGAGTCCATTTACACAAGTCTTCAGCTCAGTTACTGCCACATTCATTATTGATTATGTCCTATCGATCCGAGAACCCACTCCTGTAGAGAGACATCATTCTGACGAGGCTGATCTATGTTTATTACTCACATTAGAGAGTGCTCCCATGGTCTGTTGGCACAGTAATAGTTTTACTGCAGATGGTTGACAGCAGACGCTACTGGAGTTATTCTAGCGCACAATGGAATGTAAACCACTTATATGGGCCACAGTCTGTTTTGGACTGAAGAGTTGTTTTCTGCTCTGAGCATAAGACATTTTAAGAACTCGATGGACTGTAAAACTGAACCTCAATTTGCATATCATGATTAGTGCATCCTAAACCATAGTATGTTGGAAGTAGTATTTTAAAAGTGCCTGAATGGTATACAGTGTTTGATGGATTTTCTAAGTAAGCATTCATACTATTCATACCGATAGTGGATTTTACCGATAACGATAACTAGATTTGACCATGCTGGCCGAAAACCGATTAATCAACCAATATTGTTTTTAAATGGATACTGAATGAAAACAAACATAACACATAAAATAGTGCTGAATTTCAACACAAAAGTAAAAATTAAAACAGTAATAAACCATGAAAACGTACTGTACTGTGTTTCTGTTGGCTACATGAACATTTCAATTTGCTTTATCATGCTGCTAGCTTTAAATATGCAACTTCGCTGTATAACAAATGCATAAAAGTGACCAGCTGAATGTAAACTAATGCAAATAGATGGTAACAATTGTGACAATAAACATTTGGGTTAGACTTGCGTGTATTTTTATGAGTGTTTTAACCGCTTGAGGTACTACTAATGTTAGCGTCCTCTCAGCCTCGACAGCAAATATACTGCTGTTCTTTTTCCACTAATGCAGCATCTTGTCAACAAATTAATTACATTAGAATAATATGAAAACATGTACAGTAGTCTACTTTATACATACCGTTTCATTGTCTGTTTTAAATCCGCATCCGAAGCGTCCTGCTCTGTGCAGCGAGCAGCCTCACGTGTCAAAACAAACTCCACGAAGCATTAGTGATAGTTTTTATTTAGTTTTTAGAGGCCACTCTCATACTGTATAAGGACAGCAGACCCTGCTCAGCCACTCCAGCAATGGATGCAACCTGGAAAAACTATCGCTATGAATTTTTACCAATAATCGGTTCCAGTAATCGGTTATCGGTGCCGATTAATCGGCAAAACTGATCAGTCGATCAAACTCTAATTTATACATGGTTTATCAAATGTTATTTCCTACAAATTGTTGCACAAACTGTTGCAAACTTTTTCAAGTGTAGAAAAATGATGAAAAATTAATTTTGTTTCACCCTCATGTTGTTCCAAGCCTGTACCCTGTAGTGTAGTGAAAATGGCTATTATGGTAATTTTCTCACAAAAAAATCTGTTTTATGGCTTCTTAAGACTTGGAATAGAGCGAACAAGTCATATAGACTACTTTTATGATATTCTTATAGTACTTTTGCATTCTTTGTGAAGCTCAAAAGTGTCAGTCAAGATCTGTTGAGTAATAATTCTTAAATTTTTATGCAGTTTAAATTATTTACCTACATGCTGAGGCTTAGGCCCTGTTTACACCTGGTATTAAGATGCGTTTTGGTCGATCGGATCACAAGTGGACGAGGGAGACACATTACGTTTATTGTTTTAATCTGTCTTTTTTGTCCACTTTCAACCACTTCTGTCCTGATTTCTTCATATTGGCTGTTTCAGATTTATCTAATGGACGAAATAAGCTCATGCAATTTACATTTCATCGCGACCGGAGACGGAGATCTAGTTGTAGACTGTAATAGTTAAGCTTTGATTGAAATTGCAGTATACCATATTACTAAAGCATTATTTGATAAACACAAATTAAGATGGTTCATTTTTTGTCTTGGACATCCTGAAGATGTTTCTCATCAAGCGTCCTGATGTAACTGATGTTACTTCACTCTGTAATGTCAGTTAAATGAACTTTCCCACCCGAGGGGAAGAGGCTCTCTTGGCATTTCACTCTGCCAAGCGGTTTATGTAACTTCGAAGGGCGATGTGAAAAGCTTGTCCCTTCCTGAGGGTCTGCTCTTGATGGATGGGGTCATTTCAAGTTTTTGGCTCTCTAGCTCGTAGGCCTGGAAGAATGAAATGTCCTGGCATCAGATACGAATGTTAAGGAAGTGAAACAAAATGGGCTTTCTCTGAAGAGAGCAGAATTTCGTCATGTAAATATTCTCAAAGTTACTATGTTCAGAGGTATGTATGGATTTCTGATATTAGTAAGCTAAATCACTAAATATTGAGAATGCAACAGCACGTATTATATATTATCTAACTCCAAACGATCGGCCTCTGATCGGAAGGAACCAACCGATAATCGCACATTTTGATGATGCAGAAGACGCCCGCATGCTCAAGCTGTGAGAGATGAATATGAAAGGCTGAGCAGCAGGCTTGAGTAAAATAATGTTGTATTTTACCACTAACAATCAGTATGATTTTCTCTGAAGTCCTCTACAAAGCACCATCACCACAGCCGTCAAAACAGTGCTGATGTACAAAACCATGATCACAGTGTTCCTGTAATTATGCAGAATCCACAGGTTTATGTGTGAGGTGTTTTGGAGTGATTAAAAGACTGTATTTTGATTTGTGGTGTGTTACTCGCTCCCGGGTGTCTCCCAGAACACTGCAGTGCTTGAGGGAAGAAAAAAGAAATTATCCTGTGAACTAGATGCTTCGCATTCACAATATTTTTAATGCAACTACTTGTCCGTTAGTCTAAATGGTTTGATTACATTGAAATGCATCATTCTGAATGTGCTACTCAGTATTCCTCATGATGAGAACCATGATAGTTTTGTGCAATAAAAGGATGCACACTAAAAGTTTGGGGCCTGTAAGATTTAAATTTATACAGTTCTGTTGCAGCGTCTTATTGGATACAAAATAAAAATGCAATGTTTACTGCATTATGATTCAATGTAAAATGTTTTCAAGTTAAACAAAAGTCGAGTCATGCAATTCTGTTTTCACATTCAATTAGAGCTGCACGATTAGTCGTTAGAAGATCGCATTCACTATCTTGATTCAAACACCCACACGATCTTCTAAATGAAAACGATTCGGCTCTGTCTGTTAAACCTTTGACAGCAAACATTCACATCTGCGTTGTCGCTGCTGCTGAGCCAGAGAGAGCAGTTGTCATGTATAGGTATGAAACAGCTTCACAAACAATCTTTTCAACCACACATTATTATTATTTGGGTCATTGACGAATAAGGTTTTTAAAAGTGTAAAAAAACAAAATGGAGATATAATTAATTTTGAAGTTTTATTAAGTGTTAACAATGAGATTATGTGGTTTTTATAATCAATTAACATTGCTTTTGTCATTTTTTACAAGATGGACAAAATTTGTCACCAAAAAAGTCATTCGGTTTAACCAAAAATTCGGTTTTACCAAATGACACATTTGGTTATACTGAATGATGATATTTTCAAACAATAACAGGCTGATATCTAGCTAGCTAGCAAAAGGACAATCAGACATTTTATATTAAGTACAAGTTTTTAAAATATTAGAACATTTTCCATGTTTTATAGCGGTTGTACCGAATGACCTGATGTTTCGGGACATGCATATGCACAAGTGGTCCCTTTATATTGGTTACTCCGAATGACCAATGAAATTCTTTTTTCTGGACATTCATAACAAAGCAATGACTTCTACACATAATTTTAACACCATTTTGCACTATGTTGATATATGATGTTATAAAATCATGCCAGAATTAAAAAAAACATTACATTTTAAGATATTTTAATCACAAATGAAATGGCTGTATTGGCCTTTGGACGGTTAAACCGAATGACCTTTTGACACTTCATTTAAATGTAGCAAAATATAATTAAAACCTTTTGGATTCAATAAAAGAGATCTAGTTGTACTACCTTACATACTTTGGATGTCATATCTTTGTTTTTTATTATTATTAACGCCTCTGGATAAAAAAAAAGACTCGTCACGTCATTGACCCATTTATGTTTTACAGCAATTCAAATTATCACTGAAGTACGGGGATAAAAGTTAAAAGTTTGAATATAAACACTGATGTCTACGGTACTGATCAAAATAGAGTTAATCACCTTTTGAAAGTAACTTGAAGCATCAAATAAAGATGAAAAGATAAATAAAGAAGTATTACACCGTTGACAAGTGACTTAAAAAAATGTATCTGTTTTTGAATCATTCAAGAGATTCATTCAAAAATGCTAAAACAGTAATGAAACAGGTGAAGTCTGTATGGGTGAGTCTGTATGAATCATTCATACAAACAGATTATATATATATATATATATATATATATATATATATATATATATATATATATATATACACATACATTTTCAAATTAATTAAATATTTTTCATGACTCTCATTTCATCCAGAATCGTGTAGCTCTGTATTCAGTCATCGCTGTCACTTATCAGTACTCGGGTACTTGTGGGCGTCTCTGCTAGTTGGCATGTTATTCTGGAACAGGTGACATTTAGGAGTCTGTGTGGAGCATTCATGTTTTTGTGACCTTTTATTGAAACTGCATTGATGAATCAGTTCTTGAAAAGGTAGTATAGGAAATCATTTCCAGTTTCCCACCCATCAACAACAACAAAAAACCCACACAGTCATTGCTGTTATTTTATTGTTTTGTTAGTTTTTTTTACACGTAGAGGAAAGGGCCTCATCGTCGCTGTTCAATTGATCATGCCGCAGTATTGTCTTTATTCTCTGGGGAGGAAAAACATCAGAGTGCTCATGCTGTGAAGCTCTTTCGTAAACCACTGTATTTTTACTCCGGTACCCTGCAGGAATTTACCTTCTGAGAGAACATTGAGTCTGTGACTGTTTTCTCAGATGTTTGACATACCGTGCTGTGTATGTTCATTGAAGTTAGGGCTGGGCAATAAATGATATTATATATCGAGATCACGATAAAATTTACATTGATAACGATGATAAGCTCTGGACATTTTTACTTGATTTTGATTAATCTAAGAGCCTATCACACAGCAGAAATAAACGTGACAACAGCCAGTCAGTGCATGTCACTAATAAGTGATTTCTGCATGTCTCTGTGAATGAACGGCACGGTTTTGTCTGATACACAAACTCACACACACGTGACGCTCACTGTGTTTTCAGCATCTGCCGTCTCAATATATGAGCACATGAACACTTCATCTCCAGAGCTGCTCTTAAAATTCACTTCACAAGCTTTGAGAAAATTATCATCATATACACACTGAAACAGAAACTAAAACTGATAGATCTTCATGACAAACCGTCAAACTAAAAGTCCGGTTCAATTTATAGAAATTATGACAGAAATATATCACTACTGTATACTAAGGTGTACTTCTCAAAGTAATAATAATATTATTATTAATTTTAAGGAATATCTTACAACCAAGATATTCTTTGCACCCATGTTTTAATTTATAGTTCTGTTGCAGCATCTTATTTGACAAAATTGAGTTTAATTGTGAACAAACAATTAATGTATGTATATATGTATGTGTGTGTGTGTGTGTTTATTTCAGCTTTATTTCAATTAATGAAAACTATTTTTAATAGTTTTAGTTGACGATAATAGTACTGGATGACATAACCAAGGCTGTGTTCAAATCTTAATGTATACAATCATGGATGTTAGATACAAATTAACTAAACTTCCCACTAATTATTCTGCTTAACTCAGAATTGTTACATTACAATAATTCATTATTCAGTAAATCATCATAAAATCTGTGAGCAATTCATCAGTGCACATAAACATAAAAGAAAATATTTGTTTGTCTTTCATCAAAATGTAATAACCTTATAATTTTTTAATTGAATATCCTGTTTCACTTGGATATATGTCACATTATGGAATTATAATGCATTACGAGTGGCAGCATGTAATTAGTAAACGAGTCAAGATGAGAGTCACACCACACCGACGTCAAGTTGATTTCACACTTGCTGCTCATCTCTCATCATGCGCAGTGATAATAAAGCACTACTGGATCCGTAATGGAGTCACGGTTTCCTGCTGCCTTCACTGACTGTTATTATCACAGGCACAGTGACAGCGGTGTTCAGTGATCATTATCACCGCTAGACACTCAGAAGCCTGTTGTTTCTATTGTATGTAACAGTTTGTAGTGAAATTCAGCCTTGGGTTACAAAGCTCACTTCATTCCTTCACTGACGAACGTCAACAAGGAATTAAAGGAATATTGCAGGTTATTTTCTGTTTTGTGTCTATGGATCACATCTGTGGCGTGCTTTGTAACTTTGTACACATTATTAATGTGCTACTGTAAACACAACTGTCTTGTTTTTACAAACTGATGGATGACTCAAAATTATACTAATTATACTACAGATGCAGTAAATAGACATTAAGGTTTTTTAATGTAATACAGCATTTATAGTCAGCCAGAAATTACAGTCTGTGAGCGTTCACATGAGCGGAGAGTCATACATGGATAAAGAATTAGAAAAAAAAACTTTGTTATTATATTAAACAAATGGTGCATCAGCAAAGTATTTTGAAATATCAGCAGCATTTCAAAACATCAATCACATAAACATTTCAACCATATATTTCTAGAAGAATTTCTGAAATTTCATGCATAATACAGGGGTTAGCTGTATTTAAAGGGTTAGTTCACCCAAAAATGAAAATTCTGTCATTAATTAATTTTTGATAAAATCCGATGGCTCAGTGAGGCCTCCATTGACAGCCACTGAACCTCCAAGCCAGGCCTCCAATGAACACTTTCAGATGGCCAGAAAGCTACTAAAGACATATTTAAAACAGTTAAAGTGAGTACAGTGGTTCAACCTTAATATTATGAAGCGACGAGAATACTTTTTGTGCGCCAAAAAAACAAAATAGCAACTTTATTCAACAATATCTAGTGATGGGCGATTTCAAAACACTGCTTCATGAAGCTTCGAAGCTTTACGAATCTTTTTCGAATCAGTGGTTTGGAGCATGTATCAAACTGCCAAAGTCACGCCCCCCAGTGTTGAACTATTGAAATTTCGAAACACTTATGACGTAACGAAGCCTCTTTGCTGAAATCACGTGACTTTGGCAGTTTGATACAAGCTCCGCTGATTTGAAAAATTTGTAAAGCTTTGCGTTCTCAGCGAATTATTCATTTCAGTGTGTGTTTCGCTTTAAAACATGAGCTCCGTCTTATTCTGTGATTGTTTCTGAACAGCGCAAGCCCAAAACATCCCACCGTTGTATATGACCAGATGATACGTAAACTACGTTTCTCAGCTGGATAAAGCAAACCAGCGTCTCGCTAGTAAAGTTTTGATGGATGAGGATTGCAATTCAGGTAAAGATGATTGTGGTGTGACAAACAGGAGTCGTATAGAACGTAAACGTGAGTCTATATATAAGCTCTTTGCTGTTGCACACATGCTATACACTGTGAAATCTTAAGTTTTTTTCTGTAATGTTTTTTTTTTTTCATGGTTGCTTTGGTGTGCATAAATTAATATTTGGTGTCCTTTTGGAGTCTCCAAGTGTTTTTTTTTTTGGAAAGACACCTAAATTAACCTTGGTAAAAAAGCTTGCAGAAAATACGGTTTTGTGAGAATCATCCTTCAATCCTGACAGTTTACTTTGCTGGATATAGCAAATGATGACAAAATGGACGTTTTAAACAATATAACGTGTATGGTGTATGCTTAATTTCACAATAAGTGAAACAAATTTTAATCTGTTGACAGCCCTAATTTATATGTCAATCAAAACCAAAAGTTGTTTCTGAAGTGGAGCAAATGACATTTTGTTGGAAAATTACATAAACAATCATTTGTTTACTGTGAAGTTCTGTGTTTGTGCACAATAAAACCAGGTATGTGCATTAAAAAAGAAGGTCAGTTTTGATTTCAGGCTGGCTTTAATCATACATTGATGTTTGTTTTTGTTTTTTTAATATTTAATGCATGTCACAGGTTCAAGCTTCAAGGTTCTCTGATATTGTCATTGAGCAGTATAAGTCAAAAGCAGTACTGCCATATGAGGCTAATTTCCTTTGTGCGTTATGGCTAAATTTAGCCTGACCTAGTTGGTTGCTAGTGAGTGGAGTTCGAGGAAGCCACAGACTGACGTGATCATGGGTATCTTGGGTAAGAACCTTATTTCAGGGAGTCACCAGCTGTTACTGTTATTTAGAATCAAAAACTGGTTTGAAATTTTCCATCCTTTTTTTTGAAAGCATGTGGTGTGATCTTAAACAGCATCATGAGCTTGTTTATACACCGATCAGGCATAACATTATGAGCACTGACAGGTGAAGTGAATAATACTGATTATTTCTTCATCACGACACCTGTTAGTGGGTGGGATATATTAGGCAGCAAGTGAACATTTTGTCCTCAAAGTTGATGTGTTAGAAGCAGGAAAAATGGTCAAGCGTAAGGATTTGAGTGAGTTTGACGAGGGCCAAACTGTGATGGCTAGACGACTGGGTCAGAGCATCTCCAAAACTGCAGCTCTTGTGGGGTGTTCCCGGTCTGCAGTGGTCAGTATCTATCAAAAGTGGTCCAAGGAAGGAACAGTGGTGAACCGGCGACAGGGTCATGGGCGGCCAAGGATCATTGATGCACGTTGGGAGCGAAGGCTGGCCCGTGTGGTCCGATCCAACAGACGAGCTACTGTAGCTCAAATTGCTCAAGAAGTTAATGCTGGTTCTGATAGAAAGGTGTCAGAATACACAGTGCGGGTACCAGTCAGGGTGCCCATGCTGACCCCTGTCCACTGCCGAAAGTGCCAACAGTGGGCACGTGAGCATCAGAATTTTTTTAAAACTACTTATAAATTAACATTTCAAATGATTTTTTTTTCATGTTTGACTGACATTATCATTCATTATCATTGTCCTTTTTTAGGACTAAACGGCTGCAAATGTCCTGCATTCTCTCTTTGATGTGTGTGTCGTTTCATCCTCCTTTCTTTAGATGTGTGCAATGGCCTAAAGGACACAGCAGTAGTACTGCCTGAAAAAACATTTGGAGTGTTATCTGCTCAGTATCCGCTTGCTGTTGTGAAACAGCCGCCCAACATCAGTTCAGAGGGTCAGGTCAAATCTATTGTGTTTTATTAGACAGGAACAGTTTGTGTGTTAACAGTAACACACAGAAAGCTCAGCCAGTGAAATATCTAAGGTCACCACGGAATAAAACAGAGATAGATGAGCAGAACAAAGGCCTTGGTAGGCCTGTCGCGATAGTCGATATATCGACTTATCGCACGATATATGGACATGACCTCGATAAATTTTGGTGACACGATATATTGCCCATTATGTTTACACAAAAATAAATGTCACCGACACTTTGCCGATCGTGCTGCCTCTGTCATCTCGTCTGCTCTCCGAGGTGTCTGCTCTCCGATGCTGTTATATTACGATTATATATTCAGTGGCATAAAATGGTCTTAAAATGACAATAATATCGCATATCGCAATTATTTCTGGGGCAATATATCGCACAACAAAAAGTAGTTCAGGCCTAGGCCTTGGGTTTGAAGGAAAGCTTTGTTCAAGGTTTACTATAGTCTTAGATACAGTATTTGTGACTAGAAGTTTATTTAAAGTGACGTACAGTTTCTTAAATGTATTACAGATGTGCAGGTCTGTTATTGACCTGATTATGATATGATCTACAGTCATGTTTGGCGCTTTAAATTCTACCATGAAATTACAAAAGCAGCTTTTCCTAACATTGTGCAATATAAATCGACCAAAAAGCTGTCTGTTAGATAACTGTTTTAATTCATCTGCTAGATAAACAAGTGATTGGATTTAAGTCATATTCATTTAACCAATACAAAATTTTACGCGAAAAATATAAGCAAGCTAATTTTATTTTGCATCAGAAGATGCTGAAGTCAGATGCCAAATTTTCACCTTTAACTTTGCAGTTTACCCACAGTATTGTTGGTTTTATTAATGGTAAATATTAATTTGTATGAATAAAAAAAAAAATTGTATTTTTTTTACACTATATTGGATTATAGTCTACCATTTGCGTAGGTTTGAATGTCAGTCATGTGTGTTTGTAACAGAAAGTGAGTGTGTAGGAGGATTATTCTGTTGTGTTCAACACAAAGGGCCCTGATGTTACATAATATTATTGAATCACTCAATTACTGTTAATGTGAACATTAGTCTTCCTATATGACGTTCACTACAACACATGATGTCTTCATACATCATCTTACATCATTTAGTTATGTCATATCCCCTTAAAACATAATTTCTCAGTGGGGAAGTTAAGGACAGTTCTGAGATTTGACTGTGTTGAATGTTGTGAAATGAATAATTTCACACCAGTTCTGGTGTGTCTACTTAATAAATATATATATAAAATGTGTGCAGTGTGGCAGGGTACATTCTGACACTTGCGTGCCCATTGTAGACACTTTTGACGTACGGTTGTACGATACTGATTGAAATCTCTATATTTTCTGGGATTTTATTGTTAACGATAAGTAGACGATATTTTGCTGAGCGTGTTTATTGTGTTGGTAACTTTAGCAGGTTTATGACTGCCATGGACAGCTGACTCCTAAAGATTTTGATATTCTTCCTATTCTCTGTGGTGGTTATGCTGCGTTCCAGGCAGGAACCGCGATTCATGACTTTGTAGCGTTCCAGGCAAGTCATGCCAAACTGCCTGAGCGCAAGGAATTGTGGTAGCTAGATGTAAACAAACCAGCATAGCGGACCGTATGGGGCTGTGCCCAACATTTCCATGTGGCGATATACTTTCACGACATACTTATCGTTTCAGACACATAACATTGTCTGTGTGTGTATTATTTAATATGTGTGTATTATTTATCATTATTATATTATTATTATTAATTTGATTGCAACGTTATATTGTCCTAAAGTCTATTTCTCATAGTGTACCACTTGCATAAACACCACATCCATGGGGGCTGCCATTGCGACGAGCGAGTTCACGGGTGGGAAGTCACAGGTTTGACTGCCGTTCTAGTGCACTTTCATGGGTATAAGGTTGGAAAAACACGGGTTACGGGCATTAGTTCGCAGCAGTGACAGAAATGATCTTTTACAATAAGTTTAAATTGATTTTCACCTTTTATAGTCATTTTACCTTTATAAAAGACATTTTTTCTAACCTAATTAAATGTATGCATCGTTTTTATGTCAAATTCTTACACTGAATCAAATTCAATTAGAATAATAAGACACAATAGCGCTGTTACCAGTCAAATTAAATCAGTATCAACACAGTTTGTCTTTGCAATGCAGAGGAAACACAGAAGCTCCATCTGAAGTGGCATTTAGACGTATTTACACAGACTGTTTAATGCAGCTCAGAGGGGACATTTAATAATGCATTAATAATGTTTTGATGTTTTAAACATAAAATGTCTAATATTGATATTTAAAATGATTTCAAAAATGAAAAGATACTTTAAATGTGGAATTAAAACCGCCAGTAGGTGGTAGCAAGTCACTGTTAATGAATGAGTCATTGAGTTTCAAACAGCTGATTCATTCAGGAATGAAGCATTTGGCCCTGTCCCAAATGGAACCGTAAGCCCTTGCGATCTTCCCGACACTTTCGTGACGTAATGCCGTTTGCGGAGCTCACGGGATCAGCAAAAGTGCACATCAAGGGCTCATATCAGCCGCAAAGGGGGCGCTCGTGAGCACCCTTCTGTAACCTCAAAATGACAAATGGGACACCCTACAGTCTTGTGGATTTAACGGACATGTACACGCAGCGGCCATTGTAAGTCCACAAGACCGCATGAGTAAATGAATTGTGCCATTTGGGACAGGGCCTATGACTGCCTTGATAGCCGCTTTTCAACGGGTCGGGCTGGGCTAATAGCCTTGGACCTGTAGCACGAGCCCAAAACCACGCTGCGTTTCCACCGATGGGCCAGAAGCTCCGCAGCGCTTCACTAAAACCCGCCCGTAACACGACTCTCTGGAACAACCTCACATAAACCTATCATTTCACCAACAAATGGAAGTTTTATCAGAAAACGAATCCGAAAGAAAATGTTGGCATTTTTGTTGTTTACTTAAAGATTTAAAACACAAGCATCAATGTTTTACCACAGTTTTACAATAAGTCATACATTGATCATAATGAATTAATTTGTGTCAAGATTGCACATTAGTCACATTAATAAAGTGGTATTTACTATTATTTCACAAAAGAAAGAGGACACACACTTATTCAGTCTTGTCTGTTTCTGTTTATTTGTAGTCACTAGGGATGCACCGATCCGCTATTTTAGCTTCCGATACCAATTCCGATACCTGGGATTCAGTATCGGCCGATACCGATCCGATAGTAATAATAAAAAAAGTGCTAAATTACCTAATAAACTGTATGCCTCACTGTGTGGAAGAAACTGGGATCATTCTTTTGTGCAAGGTATCAGGCTTGACTTAAACATTACTTTCCTAACTTTGTAAAACAAAATAACAAACAGACACAAATGTAGTGAATTATTATCATGAATGTTTGAGTCATACATGACATAAACTAAATATATATATATATAAATATAGGCTATACTATAAAATTAAAAGACATTTCTTTTAAATTTATAGCAGAGTTTTTTTTTTTTTATGAGGCAGCAACATATGATAGCTAGGACAGAACAAAAAAAATGCTATTAACAATCTTTCATTGCGCAAAAGTATTATAATATGAACGGCTCCCATATAGAGCGGCACAAAGCGCTTATGCGCATCCCGTGTGCAGAATGATGCGCTTGAAGCATCATGGAGTCACAGCGCGCAGCGGCAGCGCTCCGCATTGAAAACCTCAAAGCACAAAGTGAAGATATATTGATGCGTATTGTATTACCGGTGTCGTTGTCTACAGATGAAGTATAATAATAGAAACATTAATTCATCTTGGAGGGAGTTTCATTGTGTTGACTGTTGTAACCGAATGCGACACGCAGTTTGAATGCTGAATGGAGAATGACTGACAGCCGCAGCGGAGGCAGGCCTTTATGTGAACTTTAATTTAACGACTTAAATATTTATCTGTACCTCAAATTAAACTATGTAATGGCTTCAGAACACTTGGAATATAGTGCACAGAAACTTTATGGTGCTTTTTAATGTTTTTGTGCCTTTTGTGGAGCTTAACAATAACACAGAATAGTACACGCACATTATCGGATTTGGATCGGTCCCATCCGGCCGATACCCGATTCGGCAAAAATGGCAGTATCGGAGCCGATACCCGATCTGAATATCGGATCGGTGCATCCCTAGTAGTCACAGGACAGTATGTTTACGTCACATTTAGAAAGAATGATAATTTCTATGCATTTTCCACCAAAATTACGACCTGAGGAGCTTTAGCACTCTCTCCAGTGACAGTCCCAATACAGTCATATTTTCAGTCTGAGAAACGGAGGAAGTTCCTGAAAAACTGGAGTTGCTTTATTTTATGACATATGCGGAGCTAAATATGGATATCAGACGAGGCCCGATCAAGCCCTAGAAGTGACAGTGGAAATGCACTAGCACACTAGCACGACAGTGGAAACGCGGCTAATGAGTGAGTCATTGAATTATTCTTTCAAACGATTTGTTCATTCACTGCCATGCGTTGCTCAGAGATGCAAAACAGTCCTGTGGCTTTGTTTGAAACTATTTTCGTTGGCGAAATAGAGCAAAAACAGGCAATATTGTGTCTAAATGTAAGTCACTTAATATTAACGTCTTGTTTATTGAACTGTTGTATAAAATCCAAATCACATTTGTAATCATGCTGATATTTGGAGGAAAAAATGGCACTTTTCATATGATATTGATTACCTATATTAAATGATATAAATATAAAAGACACTGAGGTATTTTTCCCCCCTTATTTTGAATATTGGGGGCATTGTAATGCATTTTAATAGACTAAATTACGCAGTGAAAGCGTGCACACTAAACATCTGACCTGGAGCAACACAGAGATACTCTGACCCAGTCGGCTTGCCATAATAATTTGGCTCTTGTTAGTCACTCAGATCTTTATTTCTACCCATTTCTCCTGCATTTAACATGTTGAAAATGAGAATAGATTGTTTGATTACCATCTAATCTACCCAGACCTTAATATGTGGCCTTGTTAGGAGATCTTGTTAGGATACTTGTTCAAAGAACCACTTTTTTATTTAGCCTTGCATTGCAAACAAGTAGAGACTATCCAAAATGTGTGTGGCACTTCATTCACGATAGAGGCCGTTATTTTACTGACAGTAATTATGATCCCCCCAGTCAATTATTATGACTGCGGTTCATGATGATGTCACTGCAGTTGTTTGGTAGCTGCTAATTGGATAGATGACAGTAAAGCAGTTTCTACTTTGAAAGACATTATCACTCTTTCTATTCTGAGCCTCCATTTCACAAGGTGTCATGCTGCTATCTGTCAGTGCTAATTAGCGAGTGCTATCCGTCATGTTTTTTAGTGCAGTTCAGGGGTTGGTTTGTCTGTGCTTTTTGTGGCTTTTCACCCTCATAGACAGAAACCTTTTCTTTTGACTTGTTGACTCTAACAAATGTGCAGCGCTGAATATGTCTGTGACCTTAATTTAATTGCATGTTTGTTTGTAAGAGAAAGTGCAGTGTGCTGGAGTGGGTGAGTGTCATCATGTCTGGACTTGTGCTGCAATTTCCTTCCTTATTCAATGGAGGAACGCATTGTTCATTCCTCAGTAAACTGAATGTTTGTCCATGAAGGGGAAATGAGAAATAGAGCTTATTTGTGAGACAAAACCTCTGTCTGCAGTGGATCATCATACTGTCACCCACTCTATCTATCTATCATCATTCTATCGTTCTATTGTTCTATCGTTCTATCTATCTATCGTTCTGTCGTTCTATTGTTCTGTCATTATATCGTTCTCTTGTTCTATCTATCCATCTATCTATCTATCTATCTATCGTTCTATTGTTCTATTGTTCTATCTATCGTTCTGTCGTTCTATTGTTCTGTCATATCGTTCTCTTGTTCTATCTATCTATCATTCTGTCGTTCTATCTATCTTTCTGTCTATCATTCTGTCGTTCTATGGTTCTGTCGTTATATCGTTCTCTTGTTCTATCTATCTATCTATCGTTCTATCTATCTATCTATCGTTCTGTCGTTCTATCTATCTATCTATCTATCTATCTATCTATCGTTCTGTCATTCTATTGTTCTGTTGTTCTCTTGTTCTATCTATCTATCGTTCTATCATTATATTTATCATTCTGTCTGTCTCATTCTATTGTTCTCTTGTTCTATCTATCTATCTATCTATCTGTCGTTCTATCGTTCTGTTGTTCTATTGTTCTGTCATTCTATCGTTCTCTTGTTCTATCTATCATTCTATCTATCTATCTGTCGTTCTATCGTTCTGTCATTCTCTTGTTCTATCTATCATTCTATCTATCTATCTGTCGTTCTATCATTCTGTCGTTCTATCTATCGTTCTATCTATCATTCTATCTATCATTCTATCTATCTATCTGTCGTTCTATCGTTCTGTCGTTCTCTTGTTCTATCTATCGTTCTATCTATAATTCTATCTATCTGTCGTTCTATCATTCTGTCGTTCTCTTGTTCTATCTATCGTTCTATCTATCATTCTATCTATCTATCTGTCGTTCTATCGTTCTGTTGTTCTATTGTTCTGTCGTTCTATCGTTCTCTTGTTCTATCTATCATTCTATCTATCTGTCGTTCTATCATTCTGTCGTTCTCTTGTTCTATCTATCGTTCTATCTATCTATCTATCTGTCGTTCTATCATTCTGTCGTTCTCGTTCTATCTATCGTTCTATCTATCTGTCGTTCTGTCGTTCTCTTGTTCTATCGTTCTATCTATCATTCTATCTATCTGTCGTTCTATCGTTCTGTCGTTCTCTTGTTCTATCTATCGTTCTGTCTATATCTGTCGTTCTATCATTCTGTTGTTCTATTGTTCTGTTGTTCTATCGTTCTCTTGTTCTATCTATGGTTCTAGCTATCTGTCGTTCTATCGTTCTGTCGTTCTATCATTCTGTCGTTCTATCGTTCTGTCATTCTATCGTTCTCTTTTTCTATCTATCTATATCTATCTATCTTTCATTCTATCGTTCTATCGTTCTCTTGTTCTATCTATCTATCATTCTATTGTTCTGTCGTTCTGTCGTTCTCTTTTTCTATCTATCTGTCATTGTATCGTTCTGTCGTTCTATTGTTCTGTTGTTCTATGTTCTCTTGTTCTATCTATCGTTCTATCTATCTATCTGTCTGTCTGTCTGTCTGTCGTTCTGTTTGAAAACATTTATACGAGATGTATTGAGATGAATAAAAATGCTAATGGAAATGTTCGAGCAGGTAACAAATAAAAAATATATTTTTAATTAAGCAAACAAAAAATACCAAATGACATACAGTACACCAGTGATTCCCAGTCCTGTTCCTGGAGGCACATCAACAGTGCACATTTAGGATGTCTCCCTTATCTGACCCATATATTTCTGGTCTTGGACTCTCAATATATAGAATACAGCATAAGGATGTGAATTAGGACACAGTTATACAGTAATGGTTCTTGATATATTTTGAGACTTTATTTTGAGAACCTGCAATTCAGTGAGTAAGTGAGCCATCTGATGCGATTCAGTCATTGAGGATCCTGTGATTGATTCAATAAACTCTTGCCAACTATTTCTGCTGTTGCTTATGACAGTCTTGTCATTAGAAGCACGTTCTGAACAGTGTGAGGGTTTCATGTGGGTGTTTGAACAACCTCTGCTCGCATTCACCAGTGCATTAAAGAGAGAGAGTTTTGCAAAGACCCTCTGACCTCACGCCTTCATCTCTCGTGCACAGCAGTGTGGTAAACAAACTGCCAACAGACCAACTACAACGTTAGGGCCGGTGTTGGTGAACCAGAGGCAGAAGTAGGTCAGGATTCTGACTCTGACAAGTGTGTATGTGTAAATGTAGGCCAATTCATACTGCCACAGTTGGTATTACCAATGAGGAAAAGGCTTAGATAATTTTTGAGCTTAGATAATTGGAACAGTAGGTGTGGAAAAACTACACATTTTTAAAATCAGCTAGTTGGCAGCTTAATCAACTTGTCGTTCTTATTATAGAAGCTCTGTATAGTGAAACAGGTGATGAATTGGAGTGTAAGATCAAAATCAAAACTTTTCAGACATGATTTCAAAGATTTTTGAGGTTTGACAAAGATGCACGCATGGTGAAAAGAAATGCATTTTCTTGTTCTGTTCTCTACCTATTTTACATCTTTGAAATCATGTCTGAAATGTTAGATTTTCCCCCCCATTTTTTTTCAGTCTCTCACCGACCTGCATGGCAAAAATGTTAACCTAATTTGCAAGATATGCAATGCAAGATATGTTAATCCTCTTAATATTGCTGTTTAACTAGTCTGGATTATGTTTAGCACCACTTGATATGTGTCACCCGTTCACATATACTGAGATATTTGTTTTTCCTTCAGTGTGGCCACTCAGTGTTACATAATGACAGCTACTTTAGCCTAGTTGTGTGTTTCTAAATAGTTTTCTGAGATCACAACAAACAGTAGTGGACTGTTTATATAGTAAATGTCATATGATGATATTGAGATTCTGGCTAATACAGAAGAAATCAAGCATATAGCGCCACGTTAGTCAAGCTTGCATCAGCTGACGCTCAGCTGATCTATGTCTACCTATAGGAAAACGATGCCCATCACTATATAAGTATATAAGTCGTATATAATTATATATAAGTATATAATCATATTACTACATGTAACATATAATTTGTAACGATTTAATAAAAGAGAAAAGCAAGTAAATTAAAGGGATCTGGTTGTAATATTCGTGTCACGTAAGTTTAATGACACTGCAGATGTTTCTATTTACAACGTGGTTTTGCAGTGGTGAGTATTGTAGCCAATCACAGCCATTTCTGTTGAAAATAATGACCAATCAGAGGTGTTTAAGTTACCAGTAGTGAGAATTTTCTCTGTTTCTCTCAAAACGCTGTATGAGTTTGTTTAAAGTTTTTTAAGTTTTATACGCACACAAATCCTCCAATTATAACAAACAAAGTGGAAATAAAATATTTTTTTGTGAAGTTTAGTCTGATTCATTGATTAAAATGATTCATTGATTAAAATTAGTTTGTGCTGAATTCATAGTTTTCAGTCATGTGACTGTCGCGGAGCCCTGGAGGGGAAAATAGCCATGTAACTGTCAATTTTCCATCTTAAAAACAAAAATATGTGAACAAGATGCAAGTTTTTGGCACTTGTGATCCATATACAGCACCTGCAGTGATTTCAATCACTAAAAACAGAGGGAGGATTTAAAAAAAAAAAAAAACACTAAGGGTGGGTTGCACCAATAAGAATTAATAATATAGTTTAACACTAATCAAGGATTTGTTGATCTGGGTTTAATTTTAAATCAACTTGTGTTGCACCACTTAATTTTAAACAGATTTTTTTTTTCACAGATATATATATTAGGGGTGTAACGGTACACAAAAATGACGGTTCGGTACGTACCTCAGTTTGAAGTCACGGTTTGGTATGGGTTCGGTACAGCAGGGTGAGAAAACAAAAAAAAGATTATCTTTTTTTATTAAACAATGTTTTACTGAACAAACTGTGTCTCTGTCTTTAAATTTATTCAATTGTAATTAAAAAATTTCTTAAGGATAAAAAAATCTATCTCTGCTAATGCTGTTTCGGGAGCCCTTACTTGCACATTACTATAATAAAGGTTACAATTAACAACAGAGCCCAAATTATTAAATTCAGTTGCTATTTATTTTTAGATATAATCATCAACACTCGAATAATAATAAAAATGTATGTATTGTAAGCATGTAAATTACACATAAGGCAGTCTTTGCATTAACTTCTGTTTCTCCAATTCGTTGTTGAAATATAATCATTTACACAGTGGCTGTCATAACTTGTTTTATGATGGATTTATCTAGGCCTTACATTAACTAACAGGTTAAGTTAAATATTATTAATATATAGGCTAATATAGTGCATATATTTAGTGAAACAGTTAATTTCTCTAGCGAACTAACAAGCTGTTGACACTGAATGGCTTTTCTGAGGTAAATGTAATACTACGTGACACATCGTTTACAAACTGTTTTACTGAAATCTTTCCACGGTTGAAACACTAAGCGATTCCACAAGATATGATTTGTTTCAGTAAGTTGTACTGTATCTTTCAACATACCTTCATGTTCATTCTGTAGTAGTGAAGAGGAAGGGATGATCGCGTTCACTCGCGCTCCGCGCTGCCATTTGTTCTGTAACAAACGGCTCCGCGCTGCCGTCTGTGTCACGCTGCATCAAAAAGCATCAAAACAGCATTTATTGTTTGAATTTCCTGATAAAATGGACAGAATTTGAAAGATGGCACTTTGTTTCTTATTGAAAGTAACAAAACACAGAGATTATTGCGATTATTGGTGGTTAATGCTTTTTAAAAGTGGTTAGGCTCAAAAGCATTACTGTGCGCGCGTCTAACTGCATGAACCGAACCATGACGTCCATACCGTGGCGGTTCAGGACAAATACATGTACCGTTACACCCCTAATACATATATATATGGAAATGGTTGATGAGCCAGTAAGTGCTCCTCTGCCGCCATCTACTGGTTATAGTGGTAATTTCATGTCTTTTTTAAATTTTTAAATAAGTACATTTACATTTACATTTATTCATTTGGCAGACGCTTTTATCCAAAGCGACTTACAAGTGAGGAATACAGTAAGCGAGGCAAATAGGGACAAGAAGTGCTCACAGTACAAGTTTTAGGCAGTGCTCAGAGTATCATAAGCGACAATAGAGAGGGATTAAAGGAAGTGAAGGGATAGGTATAGACATTTTTTTTTTTTTAGGATGAGGATAAGTGCTCACGAAACAGATGAGTTTTCAGCTGTCTTTTGAATATTGTCAGGGATTCTGCATTGCGGATGAAGGCAGGAAGATCATTCCACCAGCAAGGGACAGTGAACGAGAATGTCCTGGAAAGTGATTTCGTGCCTCTCTGTGATGGTACCACGAGCCTTCGCTCCTTTAATGAGCGTAGGCTTCTGGTCGGAGTGTAGACTCGTAAGAGTGAGTGGAAGTAGGAGGGTGCTGAGCCTGTGGTAGATCTGTAAGCAAGCGTGAACGCCTTGAATTTGATGCGAGCAGCAAGTGGTAGCCAGTGCAGAGAGATGAAGAGAGGTGTGACGTGGGCTCTTTTGGGCTCGTTAAAGACAAGACGTGCTGCAGCGTTCTGAATCATTTGAAGAGGCTTGATTGTGCATGATGGCAGTCCAGCCAGAAGAGCATTGCAGTAATCAAGCCTAGAAATGACCAGGGCCTGGACAAGGAGTTGTGTTGCATGTTCTGTTAGAAAGGGCCTGATTTTCCTGATGTTGTATAGTGCAAATCTGCATGACCGAGCTGTCTTTGCAATGTGGTCTTTGAAGGTCAGTTGGTCATCAAGGATTACTCCAAGATTTCTGGCCGAATTTGATGGGGTAATTGAGGATGTACCTAGCTGGATGCTGAAATCATGATTTAGAGTCGAATTGGCAGGGAAGACAAGAAGCTCAGTCTTAGCTAATACACTTATTAACACTTATTAGCAAACACTAATAAGTGTTTGTTTTTCACCAAATGTTAGTTTTCCTACATTGTGTAACTTTGTTTTACAAATGGTGTGAAGTCTGTGAAAGATGAATGTTAGATGAAGATGTAGAAAAAACGTTTTGGTCATCACATTAAAAATAAATTTAAATTGTATAATATTCAGACTTTTGAGCATTGAAGGTTGTGTGAAGTACTTGAAAGTCCTTGAAAATCCAAACCTTGTGCTAATTGTCAGTTACCTTTGATGAAGTGATCCTGACAGAACTAATAATTATTTTGTACTTGTGATGGTTGATAACTTATAAATAGCTGATATTATAATTATCTAAAAAAAAAAAAGTGATGTAGAACTATATTTGAAATGGAAAGAAAAGAAATAGTATCCAGTATCATCCAATAATGTCGGCTGATTAATAAATAATCTGAACCCATGTTGTCAGGTATCATTTCTATAATAAGCTAAGATAGAGGCTCTTTATTGATTTTTACTTCCGCCCTCCCCAGTTTGTGCACAGGAAAACATCATGTGATTTCAGCCTGCCAAATGTCACTACTTCCTGTCTCTGATCTAATCTCTCTCTCTTTCTCTCTCTCTCTCTCTCCCTCTCTGTTTCTAGTTATTAAGTGAAAAGATAAGTGGTGCAGAAGGGACAAAACTCGATGAAGACTTCACGGAAATGGAGCGGGTGAGAGCTGCAGAAATGAGCCCCTTCTTCTCACCTGATTTATGTTACAAGCATACTTACTTTTACCATCTTTAATCTTTACTCTATTTATTCTTAATGCTTTTCAGAAAATAGAAGTCACCAACAAGTCTGTTTTTGAACTTATTACTAAAACCACAGAATACCTTCAACCAAACCCAGGTATGATTCAGAAATCAGACCGCTTTATTGCACTTTGCACTTATCATTGCATTTAGTCATTACTGCTGAAATGAGGAGGCAAGGCATGGTGTCAGAGTTAAAGACTTGAGGAACACCACGTAATTTACACTATCAACAAGTGACCAATGCAATAATAACTTAACACTATTTATTAAAACCAAGTCACATCAAAGTCTAAGCAGATACACACTACTGTTCAAAAGTTTGGGGTCTTTCTTTCTTCAGTCGAAAAGAATTTAAGGTTATTAAGGAAAACATTCCAGGATTTTTCTCCATATAGTGGACTTCACTGGGGTTCAACGGGTTGAAGGTCCAAATGTCAGTTTCAGTGCAGCTTCAAAGAGCTCTACACGATCCCAGACGAGGAATAAGGGTCTGATCTAGAGAAATGATCTGTCATTTTCTAAATATATATATATATATATACTTATTAACCACAAATGCTCGTCTTGCACTGCTCTGCACCACGCATTACGTAATCATGTTGGAAAGGTCACGCATGACATAGGCGGATGTACTGCGGTAAGGCGAAAAACTACATCTCATTTTCTTCTCCAACTTTAAAATCTTAAATCGTAAAACATTGTTGTTTTACCTTTTTTTGTAAAGGCCGTTTGACTTAGTCTTTGCATCGGTACTTCCACCTTCGTCACACGGGACCTTTCCATCTTGATTACGTAATGCGTGGCACGTCGCAGAGCAGTGCAAGACGAGCATTTGTGGTTAAAAAGTATATAAATGTTTATTTTTTTTAGAAAATTACCAATCGTTTCGCTAGATAAGACCCTTATTCCTCGTCTGGGATCATGTAGAGCTCTTTGAAGCTGCACTGAAACTGACATTTGG
This sequence comes from Hypophthalmichthys nobilis, assembly GCA_037950665.1. Taxonomy (NCBI): domain Eukaryota; kingdom Metazoa; phylum Chordata; class Actinopteri; order Cypriniformes; family Xenocyprididae; genus Hypophthalmichthys; species Hypophthalmichthys nobilis. Next base: position 46,414,797 of record CM075470.1, read on the forward strand.
ACCTTCAACCCGTTGGTAACTTCAACCCATTGGTAACTCAATGATGCAAACAGTGTTCATTTCAGCTGTACAGCAGTGTCATAGTTCAGTGCTGATTCATTTCTGTTGTAAAGATCATCAATTATTAAATTAGTTCATTTCATCTATAAAGCAGTTCTGCAGAAAACAACGATGTCATTGTCCAGCTCAGTTCGGTTCTCGTCCAATAGTGTCAGTGCAGTCAAATCAATAATATTGTTATATATTGTCATATATTTTCTCATTAAAATGATGGTCACTCAATGAGAACACTTAGAACCTCCCTCAAACTTCATCACTGTTGCACAATATTAATTTATAAAGAAGTGGTTTACACAATGTTTTATCCGTATTTGGAAATTGTATTGTTTTGGTGTTCTTTTCCATGCATTATTTATTTATTTATTGAGTAGGCACTGCTTCTTCCTCCTCAAGAAAAACACTCTACTACTAAATTACTGTAATTTCACTTCCGATGACTCATGTTTAGAGTGCAGTGTTGTCATTTATGGCTTGATCATGAGTGTATGTTGCATGTATCCGCACAGCATCAAGAGCCAAACTGGGAATGCTCAACACCATGTCTAAAATCAGAGGGCAGGTGAAGACGACGGGTTATCCTCAAACTGAAGGGCTATTAGGAGACTGCATGCTGCGATACGGACGGGAACTGGGGGAGGAGTCCACTTTCGGTAACGTCCGCACATACCAAAAGTCAAGCACACACATGCACAGGCATGAACCACAGGCATACAGTTACGGAAATCCAGCAGCAATGCGAAGGAATGCTGGTCGATCTCTCTCGAGAACCACAGACTTGCACACTGTGCATTGTGAAACTTCCTGTCATATGGCTGTTCTTATAGCATTTAAACACGAGTCTGACACCTTGTGGTGACTTGTTGATGTCAGTTAGTTTGCATTGACTTCCATTGTGGCTCATCCAGTCAGAATTTAAGGCAGATCTATTTGTGTAATAATAATTAGCTTTAGTGTTTTAAATATTCTGATACATAAATTTGAAGCATTTGCACTCAATGTCAGACTTATAATTCATAAGAATCTTATCTTTTCTGAGAAATGCCTTTCAGTTGTAAAGTACTTTATCATTGGATTATCATTTATTACACATTTTCCAAGGAATTTATAAAGTATTTTTTTATATATCCATTCCTATTTGCAAAAACTTGCTTGTGTTGCCCATTATTAAATCACAGTTACATGCCTGATTATTTGATCTTTATATGAAAGTCAAACATTGCTTCAGTAGGTCTACGTCATCTTCTCAGGGGCTGCGCTGGTGGACATTGGTGAAGCCATGAAACAGATGGCCGATATTAAAGACGCCCTCGATATCAACGTGAAACAGAACTTCATTGACCCACTTCAGACTCAGCAAGACAAAGACCTCAAAGAGATTGTGGTATGACACCGCTTTGTTCTTTATTAACACTTAATTTTAAAGCATTATTTAAAAGTGCAATAAGATTTTGCATTTAATAATGTTTTCTACTTTTGAAATGAGATTTGAAAAGATCCAGGCATATCAATGGCCTAGAAAAAGCTGCTTACTTGGAGCACGTCGCCCCCTCATGGTGGCCGTTATGTTGATCAAACAAATACTACTTAATTTATTTCCCTGAATCCCCATATTATCAGACACTATCATTTACAGAATGAAGTTTGTGTTTAAGGTTTAACATCAAGCAGTTTGTGTTTAAGGTTAGTGAAATACAGCTATATTGACTAGGATGATTAATTGATCAATGTTTGGTCATTTCCAGATAATGAGCATCAGTCAATGAATTTGCCTTCTTGGCCGATTACTCAATGAAAGCATGTTGTGTGATTTCCCTGATAGCATCATCTGAAGAAACTGGAGGGTCGACGGTTAGACTTTGACTATAAAAAGAAGCGTCAGGGCAAGATTCCTGATGAGGAGATCAAACAGGCTGTGGAGAAGTTTGAGGAGTCCAAAGAACTTGCTGAGAGGAGCATGTTCAACTTTTTGGAGAATGATGTAAGGGAAAAAAAAAATGTTTACATTAAAGGATTAACTAACATGAACTAACAGTGAGCAGTGTATATATGTATATGTATATATATATATATATATATATATATATATATATATATATATATATATTTCTACAACATTTAATAATCTGTGTCTGTTAGTAAAGACAATTGTTCATTGTTTGGTCATGTTAACTAATTAAAAAAAGAAACCTTACTGTATTTACTGTATATATATAATCTGTATGTGTTGCACACTATACCTTTTTCATGTATGTTGCACATATTGTACAGTCGGTACTGAAATTTAAAAAATTTAACACTTTGACCGGATTCATAAGCACCTCTGATTGGCCTTTGTGTTCACACGCTCATCAGATATCTCTGTGATTGGCTACAATGATCAACACACATGAGCGTTTTGAAAGCAGGTGTCTTTTAAACACTCCCCTGTGTATCTGTGTGTCATTGATGACTATTTATAACATGTTTTTGAAGCGTTGATCAATGTAGCCAATCACAATCTGATGAGGCCAATCAGAGGTGTTTACGAATCCGCTCAGTTTCTTGTATGTTCCATAACTGTACTTTAAACAATTTCCAGTGCCTTGGCTGTATGGCAGTAAAGTTTCTGTTCAGGGTTAACCTCTGTAAACGCCATGTCTTTCACTCACCTGTAGGTGGAGCAGGTGAGTCAGTTATCAGCTCTGATTGAGGCAGCGCTGGATTACCATCGACAGTCCTTGGAGATCCTGGAGGAACTCAACAGCAAAATACAGAACAGGTATCTTCAACTGCACAGGCTGGCAATTCAATAGATCGAGCTGAAAATCAGCTTGAAAACATCCTGTATTCCCAGTCAATATTCATAATACCTTTTTTCATATCTGACAGCACATTTTTTTATATCTACTGTTGGTCCATTGGTAGGCAAAATGAATCTCTCATAAAATCTGTAGCCTGTTTTGTTCCACTATACAGACATTTTTGATTTTGATTTTCCTTGCTTTAGACACCAGGCAAAAAAAGTGATGTTATTAAAGTGTTAAAAAGGTTTCTTGCTAATATACAATTGAGTTTATGCACATATATTGGCATCTGCTCTTGCAGGATATCTACCGCAAGCAGTCGGCCCAAAAAAGAGTTCAAGCCAAAGTCGATCATGTCCAGTTTGGAGACCAGTGAGAACACACAGCACAATGGACTTTCCCACACCTCATCAGTCAAAACCACAGGTATCAACGAGGAAACATCCGGACAGCTCTCAGGAGGAGAGCTTCTTATGTGCTTTAGTCTAAGCGAGAAAATTTGCCCCAGACAAAGTGCAGAATCTTTATTATATATATTGTGTTTTATCATAGCTTTTATTTGTTAAAATATTTTTAAATCCTAAAACATTCTCTTAATGTCTAGGTTTAAATAATATATTTTTTAATGTGGTCTAATTCTGGATAATATTAATAAAGTAATGCAAGTACAGTGCTTATGGTTAGTAGCATATAACCTAGACATTTTATATATATATTTATATTTTATATATAGATAGTAATGTTTCCAAACTTTTGACTGGTAGTGTGTGTATATATATATATATATATATATATATATATATATATTATGTAATTATGGATACAATTCATAGTTTATATGAAGTCATAGTTTATTGTTAGTAGCAAATATATATTATATTATAATATAATATTTTTTTATTTGTTTATTTATTTTATTTTTTTGCATATGGTTAGTTTGTAGCATATGGACATTTTATATATATATAATATACACACTACCAGTCAAAAGTTTGGAAACATTACTATCTTTAATGTTTTTGAACAAAGTCTCTTATGCTCATGAAGGCTGCATTTATTTCATAATAAATACAGAAAAAACAATAATATTGTGAAATATTATTACAATTTAAAATTATGGTTTTCTATTTTAATATACTTTAAAATATAATTTATTTCTGTGATGCAAAGCTGAATTGTCAGCATCATTACTCCAGTCTTCAGTGTCACATGATCCTTCAGAAATCATTGTAATATGCTGATTTATTATTAATGCTTGAAACAGTTGTGCTGCTTAATATTATTTTATAACCTGTGATAATTTTTCAGGATTCTTTGATCAATAAAAAGCTAAAAAAAATATCAGCATTTATTTAAAATAGAAATCTTTTGTAACATTATACACTACCGTTCAAAAGTTTGGGGTCAGTAATTTTTTACTAATAATTAATACTTTTATTCAGCACGGATGTGTTAAATTGATAAAAAGTGATAGTAAAGATTTATATTGTTAGAAAAGATTTATATTTTGAATAAATGCTGTTCTTTTTAACCATTTATTCATCAATGAATCCTGAAAAAAGTATCACAGGTTCCAAAAAAATATTAAGCAACACAACTGTTTTCAACATTGATAATAACTGAGTATCAAATCATCATATTACAATGATTTCTGAAAGATCATGTGACACTGAAGACTGGAGTAATGATGCTGAAAATTCAGCTTTGCATCACAGAAATAAATTATATTTTAAAGTATATTAAAATAGAAAACCATAATTTTAAATTGTAATAATATTTCACAATATTATTGTTTTTTCTGTATTTATTATGAAATAAATGCAGCCTTAATGAGCATAAGAGACTTTGTTCAAAAACATTAAAAATAGTAATGTTTTATATATATATATATATATATATATATATATATATATATATATATATATATATAAAATTATGGATAAAATATTTATTAGTCATAGTTCATGGTTTGTAGCAAATATATTATATTATATTATATATATATATTTTTTTCTTGGATTACCAGCAGAAAAATGTGGAAAAATCAAATTTTCTGCATTTATGGTCTTAATAGAACCATTTTTTGGTTTTGTGTTCACCTGTTTTTTTTTTGTTTTTTTTTTCATTCTGACTGTCGTCATTTCTTTTTACGTAATTTAAAATCGAGAGGTTCATAAATAGCTTTCATTGTGTGTTGCTCACATATTTCACCCCCATCATGTTTTCTTACATAATTCCTTCATATTCTTTTCAGATATCCAGATCAACCACACTGTAAATGGAAAAAGTAGGTGGTAATGTTTATCATAGAAATATTGTTTTACCTGTTTGTAAGAAGAGTAGGACTATTTATATTTCAGTTGCATGATGCATGTGAATCAGACATGAAAAGACTTTAAAACTAGAAGTATTGGGAAGATTTAAAACATTTTAAAACCATAAAGAGTGTGGTGAAAGTTAGTAAAGTAAAAGAATCACAACCAGACAACCGTACAATTCCCATCCATAACTCATAGATCACATGGTTGTTTTTTTGTGGTCATGTTCATGTTCAAAAACTGTGTTTTATTTGCTGAATCATGTGTATGTGTCTGTCTCTCATGTTTGATCTCATGTGTTTTTGCTCTCAGTTGATCAGTTCACACACACCGCACCCATGACTGTATCATGGCCTGAAAGCCACAATGGTAATAGCAAACGTGAGTATTGTCCTGTAGGATCATGCCCAGACACTCACTGAATGTGAGGTAGTTGGCAAAACCCATCCCTATAAAAAGCAGAAGATGTGTAGTATTTTGTCAGTAATGGCAGTAATTTGAATTCTGCAGAAATATGTAGAGCTTTTGTTGGATAACTGCAGTCACAGATTTCATGTGAACCTACTCATCTCATCTACCCACACATCAACTACATTATTCCATAATTTTCTGTTACTTTCCTCTCAATAACCTGGTGCTATTTTAACATTAGCCATTCTGGCTGTTTGGAAGCAGCCCATAGGTGTTAAATACTTCGTTTTAAACACAATTTTCTCATCCTCATGTGATTTAAGACTTTTGTTTGTTCTTTGGAAAACAAAAAGAATTTCTGAAGATTTTTTTAACAACATTTCATAGTGACCGGCGTCTTTAAAGTTGCCAAAAAACATTATGAAAACAGTCCATGCAACTTGTTTGCAACACTGTTTACAAGTTAATGAACTATATTTATGCATTATTATGGATTTTTTTGTGCATTATGATGGAATTATATTTGATGGCTTTTTATGAAGAACAGACTGAATGTAAATGAACATTAAGGGCCCTATCATACACCCGGCGCAATGTGATGCCAGGTGCGATGCAAGTGTTTTTTGCTAGTTTCAGCCTGACGCAGTTATCATTTTCATGTCCAGGGCCACGTTGTTTAAATAGCAAATGCTTTTGTGCCCATTTATGCGCCCATGGGCGTGCTGGTCTGAAAACGAGGTGTGTTCAGGTGCATTGCTGGCGTGTTGCTATTTTGCGGCAACTGAAAACCAACAGAAAACTGGTCTAAAGTCAGTGGAGCAGTATTTTTTTTTTTTATTTAAAGAGTGCGTTAGTAATATTCGCCTATATGCAGGTGCACAACGCGCGTACACTGCTTGTTGCACACACAGTGACGTGCAGCAGCACAAACATGCCAAATATTAAAAATGAAAGGATTACTTTCATTTTTTCATTTTCATACTTTCCTAAATATTAAAAATAACTAAAACTAAATTTACTAAAATTACAAATAAAACTTAATAAAAAGCAAATAGACATAAAAAATATAAAAACAGCAAAATTACTGAAAACAGAAAATATAAAAATAAAATACAGATCAAAATATTAACAAAAACTATAATAGCATATCAATGATACTAAAATAACACTGGTTTGACCACAATAGGACAAGAACATAAAATTATTCCAACGGAAAAAACAAACATCATATGGGTCTGGAACAACATAAATACTAAATAACGACAATATTTTAATTTATAGGTGAACTATTCTTTTAACAAGTGTTTAAATCTGTGGCGTGGTTGTGTTTTCCTCATTACAGAGATAGAGTCACACATGGACCAGCCCTGCTGTCGATCGCTCTACGACTTTGAGCCGGAGAACGAGGGTGAGCTGGGATTCAAAGAGGGCGACATCATCATCCTCACCAATCAGATTGATGAGAACTGGTATGAAGGCATGATTAACGGAGAATCGGGCTTCTTCCCCATAAATTACGTAGAGGTCCTAGTGCCCCTGCCTCAATGAGCCGAGCCGACGACCACGGGTCACTGACCACACGCCAAACTAGACTGTCTCAACCGTCCACTCACCCAACATCCTCTGCTGCATTCTCACCAATGAAAGCCTTGCGTTTTACCACAGACTATTTTGAAGCTTTTAAGTTTCAGTATTTATTTATCTTATTATGTTTTCCAGGCCTCATGGTGCAACATCTAGACACTCCAAAAAAAACAACAAAAAAAAAAACAATGAATCAGTATTTTTGGTTTGTTTTTTAGTAAAATATCTAAACATCTTTAGAACTAAAACTGCATAATATTTTTGCATAAACCTCATTATAAAATAAAAATAAAATAAAAAAGGGCTGTCGAATAAACATGTTAATTTGGTTGATTAATTAAGGGAAAAAGGGGGGTTAAAATTATTAACGCTTTTAACGCATCCCAGGCCCAGAAGCTAGTGATTACAGTTTATAAAGTTATAAATATGGATATTTTTCTTACAAAAACGCATCGCTTCTCTTCAGAAGGCCTTTATTAACCCCCTGGAGCCGTGTGGAGTACTTTTATGATGGATGGATGTGCTTTTTTGGGCTTCAAAATCTCAAGCCCCATTCACTCCCATTATAAAGCTTGGAAGAGCCAGAATATTTTTTAATATAACTCTGATTGTGATCTTCTGAAGGAAGATAGTCATATACACCTAGGATGGCTTGAGGGTGAATAAATCATGGAATAATTTTCATTTTTGGGTGAACTATCCCTTTAATACCAGGTGTAAACGGGGCCTTACATATCACACAGTTTAGAACGAACATGATGCAGTGCATGACTGTGTGATAAAACCTATTATAATGCAGATAAAATGCCACAAAAATTAAAGATACGAGGCAAAAAATGCCCCCGTATGGGTTTTTGTCTTATATTTATATCATGATACATTGTTTAGCAATATCACACCAGCAATATAATAATATTTTCCCCCTTATATCTGCACGATTGCAAATGTGATATTGATTTTCAATAAACAAGATGTTAATATTTTTAGACATTTTAGACACAATATTGTCTGTTTTTGCCCAATTTCGCCAACAAAATAGTTCCAGCAAAGCCACAGCAGGACTGTTGTGCTTCTCCAAGCAACACGCTGTTGTTCATTACTAAATGAATCTGTGGTTTTTAATGAATTGAGCGAGCCATTGATTCATTAAGATGGTCACTTGCTTCGTTCATGAATGAATCAGCCGTTTGAATGAATTACTAAATGACTCGCTCATTAAAGGGTTAGTTTACCCAAAATTTCTGTCAATAATTACTCACCCTCATGTCGTTCCACACCTGTAAGACCTTCGTTCATCTTCAGAACACAAATTAAGATATTTTTGATGAAATCCGAGAGGTATGTGACTCCTTCATAGACAGCAATATAATCAACACTTTCAAGGTCCAGAAAGGTACTAAAGACATTGTTTTCAACCGTAATGTTATGAAGTGATGAGAATACTTTTTGTGCGCAAAAACAAAACAAAAATAACGAATTTATCCAACAATATCTTCTCTTCCGTCATTATCCTTATGCAGATGAGCACAGTGAAGGCTTCCCGAGTTTACGTCCGAATGCCGTCTCAGTTAGGGATGTGCAACAGCGATCAAGTACTCGACCGTGACAGTGACGATCGATCATTGTAAACTACGATTTTTTTTTTTACCTCCTGATTGGTTAGCAGCACTTTGGGCGGTGCCCTGAGCTCTGATTGTTTAGCTCACCACAGCATGCGTCAAAAGACGTGAGAGAATTGCCTCGAAGTCACGTAGTGATGTCTGACTTCACTTTGACCAGATAGATGAAAATACAGTTCAATGCAAGCTGTGTGAAAATATCCTTCAAATTCTATTCATAATTAATTTAGCAATAATCATCAGTGATTTTCATACTGTAAAATAACATTTTGGTTGATCAGAAAGTGCAAATTGATGCTGAAATATTAGAATAAATAAAAAAATTACAATAGTGACACTAATGTAGCCTAATAGATTGTGAATTTGTTGTGCTTTCGTTTCATTGGCTGTGTTTTTAAAGTGCAATCGGAGTTACACTTTCGGTCAAGCTCACATTTACATTCGCAAACTTTTTGCAGATGAAAGTTGTAATAGCTACATCTGATTAATCTAATATAGGACGTGTTGGGATATCAACATTTATTATTAACATGCTGAATGCGCTGCATATCAGTGTTTAGTTTCATGCTCAAATACAATGCCCGATATCTGATTTATTTGAGACGGTCATTGCTTTTAGATGTTTCTTTAAAATAAAATAAATAAATAAATAAAAATACTGATGTTATAATAATGCATCAGTGCTTTTTTCATCATATTTGCAATGACATAGGCTAATTCGTTTAATTTGTATGGCTTTGAAAACATGCAGTTGATTTATGGAATTACAATGTAAATGAAAATAAAGCACAAATCTGCCATAAACATAGCATTACAATGAGAACATTATAGAAATCTATGGTAAATTCAGCACGCTGTCATGAAAGCGCATCACGGCGGGAGCTCTCTCTCTCTCTCTCTCTCTCTGTCGCGCGCATAACTTAAAGTTCACTGTCGTTTGCATCCTTTTGTGCAGATAACAATCATAATGTTATGTCTGTTATGTATCTAAGTTATCTGAATAATATCATACGATGTGTCATAGAACGGGCTTCAGTTTATTGGCATAAAGTCACTCTTCACCTCAGGCAGATGCTTCTTTATTAATAGCATTGCTGCATCATAATCTAACAGTGTTCTAATCACGTGTTCAGGATTTCATAGACAAGTTTTCATGTCATATTTTTATTTTTAACATTAATTTTCATAGCAGTCTTCAGATATTTTGATTATCTCAATGATGGCCATGCCCCGCCCCCCACACACACCCCGCCCCCGAGTACTCGGTTACTCGTTTTTTAAACCTATTGATGATCAAAATAAAAAATTGCCAAAAAGGCCATCCCTAGTCTCAGTATTGGCCAAAGCTGATCACGTGATCAGCACAATGCATGCGTGTGATGCTGACGCAGGAGCCGGCCAATACTGAGCTGGCGTTCTGATGTAGAACCTGGAAGCGCTGGACGTAAACAAGAGATTAATTATTAAATTATTAATTAAGAGATTAAACTAGATTAGTTTATTAATTAAGGTTGCGCGCACAAAAAGTATTCTCGTCGCTTCATAACATTAAGGTTGAACCACTGCAGTCACGTCGACTGTTTTAAAGATGTCTTTAGTACCTTTCTGGACCTTGAAAGTGTTGATTATATTCCTGTCTATGGACGAGTCAAAAATATCTTAATTTGTGTTCTGAAGATGAACGAAGGTCTTATGTGTGTGGAACGACATGAGGGTGAGTAATTAATGACAGAAATTTCATTTTTTGGTGAACTAACCCTTTAAGACAGTGTCTTTCCACCTCATACTGGTGGTTTAATTTCATATTTGCAGTATCATTTCATTTTTTATTTATATTCATGCCACCTCTGAGCTGCATTAAACAGTCTGTGTAAATATACCTAAATGCCATTTCAGATGCAGCTTCTGAAAAAAGAAGAAAAGAAAAAATGTTATGGCCACATTGTAGCCTTAAAAGTTTCTGTAAAAAATTCTATGTTGAATCAAAGTATTTCTTTCTAAAGCTACTTTTTTTTTGTAAAGTCTAATGCTTTTCTCATCTAACACAATAATGACTTTTAATTTCTCAGCCAAAATTGATGTGCGATTAATTTGATTAATTAGATAAAATAATTATTAGCTTGACAGCCTATACACAAGTCTCTTATTACACAATTTTGTTTATCCAGAAAAAAAATTTGATTTTAAGATGTTTAGCTATTTTTATTGGAAAACGACAAAATACTGATTATGAAAGTCATTTTTTGCAGTGTAATTTCAATGCACGTCTTCAACGCAGAATTCACCTTGTTCATTTGAAAATGTGTTGCATCCAATGGGGTGGATTTGTACTTTCGCTGTCTCCGTATGTTTTTTTTCCTCTCTCTGATATGGGGTTTACCTGCCTGCGGTGGTCTTATGTGTTTTTTAAAACACAATTTTTCTATAAACTGTGACTATTTTGCCTGCTACTCTTATGAATGTCCTCTCTCTCTCTCTCTCTCTCTCTCTCTCCCTGTCTCCGTTTACAGACTTATTGTGATCTTAGGTATCATAGTAAGCATCGCGGGTGTTTTAATGGGTTTTGCGCCTTCAAGTGCTTTTTTTGAGCGGTGGCTGTATTGCACTAAAGCTTTAGAATAACACACCCATTGATGTGCACATTTTTTTTTTTTTTTTTTTTTGGTTTTAGGACATTGCACTTTCTACTGTATCTCTTTCTGCCATGCCGAGAAATACAAAATTTTATCAGTCTTATCTTATGGAGTGATAATATATATATATATATATATATATAAATATATATTGATATGGTTCCCAACTTCGTACTGTATGTAACAAGAACTGTTTGCTCGCCTATGTCGTACTCTGAATGACATTTTAAAATTTGCAATGTTAATGAAACATTCTTGCCCTAGTTGAACCGTCCTGTGCTTATAAACTAAATTGGACATCTTTTGAATTCAGACCAATTTTGTTTGAAATGACAAAATTTGTCTCTGTGCTTGTCCACCAAAAATAGACTGTATTCTAGTAATGTCAAACATTATTTTTGTTACTCTGAGCAGAATGTTTCTTGTGCATGAAATGGAACTTTGAATGACTGTTTTTGTTTCTGTATTGGCCAGATACTGCCAACCACCGTCACAAACGTTGCAATCGTTTCAGACCATTACCTTTTTGACTTGTCATTCCCTATTGTATCTTTTTCTGGCCAAATTAAGCAGTCAGAGAGCAAAAAGGGAAAAAAGAAAAATATGTTTGACACAAATTATACTTAAAGCTGCAATGTGTAACTTCTGTGCCACCAAACTTAAGTTGCCAAAAGTACTATATTTAATGTCAGTGATCATTCATGACTGTTCAGTTACAAGTTTATTTCTTAGTGTTACAGGTTGGTTTAGATCCCAAACCCTCAAAAGCCATAATAATAGTTACCTAGATAATAAAAAATATATATATTTCCTAATTCGATTCAAATCACATTCACAAGCTTTTGATTTGATTAAATTTGATTCTAGTTAATTTGGATATATTTCAATTATACAAGACGTGTGAAAGAAATTCTCAGTCAACATTCCAGATTGGTATATTACAAAATTATTATTTATTTTTTGAACAACAGGCACAATATCGTTTCACTGATTCATTCGTTCATTAATTAGACTACACTGGTTTACTTTATGCTGTTTTTTGTTCTACCCAACTCAATTGAAAGATTTTTTTTTTTGCGATTATTTCATGATACAGGAATGTTTTATCTGATCACATTCAATTCGTACTGCAAGCTATCAATTAAATATCACTTTTTTGCTGCAGATTAAGTAGCGGCGATGCACAGTTACTAAAAAGCAGTGCAGCAATCATTTACAAAGAATAAAGAGAGATTTAGAGATTTTTTTCCATTGTTTGGAAAAACGTGTTCTCCCCAAAAATGACTCCACTTGTTGAGCCAGAAGTTCATGCGTCAGACCACTTAAACAAACAGAGCACTATTTTGAAGGTGCCGCAGTGTTTACAATCCTCAGGAAGTCAACCTACTTACACGACCGTTCAAAAGTTTGGAGACGGTACTTTTTTGTAGACAAAAAAGAAATGAATACTTTTATTTAGCTAGGTCACATTAAATTGATCAGAACGACAGTAAAGACGTATGATGTTACAAAAGAATTATATTTTTTTAAAATAAATTCTGTTCTTTTGAACTTTCTATTGATCAAAGAATCATGAAAAAACATTTCAGAGTTTCCACAAAAATATTAATCAGCACAGCTGTTTTCAACATTGATAATAAAAAGAGCATCAAATCATCATATTAGAATGATTTCTGAAGGATCATGTGACACTGAAGACTGGAGTAATGATGCTGAAAATTCAGCTTTGATCACAGGAATAAATTACATTTTACAGTATATTCACATAGAAAACAGCTATTTTAAATTGTAGTAATATTTTACAATATTACTGTATTTCTGATTAAAAAAAAATGCATTTAAAAATTCATTAAAAGAAATGACCCAAACTTTTGAACGGTAGAGTGTATAATTGTCTCAGCACAAAATACTGAAAAAATAACACATGGCAGCTTTAATTCAAAAGTAAATAGATGTTCTAGTAAACTGAATGATCTGATTCTTGCAGAAATAGTATAGCACAAAAAACTACCTGATTTCTTTCTGAACATGATTGTGAAAACAACAAGAAACTGCTCGAATCAAAAGAAGACGTGGCACCCCAATCATCTCCATCTCTAGATATAGAATAGCTCTGTACTTCCAAACACTATTACTAACTCCTGAACCAATTTTACAGTGTTCTTATGAAATTTCTTCTCCAATGTTCATCACTACATCACTGAGTGAAAGGAAAGGCTGCAAGTTGTTTTCTTTTTGCTCTCTGGCGTAATTTATACACAAAGTGGTTTATAGATGTTGTAAATGAATATATTATTACACACTGTATATTGCATAAATAAATGATGTGGAAATATTGATTACATGTCATGGCTGATTGTACAGTTTATTATTTTTTTTAAGCTTATCCAAACAAACAAGTAGCAGCTGCCTTCAAAAATCTCTCATTTACTAACATACACTAAAATGGCATTTTGTAATCAAAATTAAAGGATTAGTTCACTTCAGAATTAAAATTTCCTGATAATTTACTCACCCCCATGTCATCCAAGATGTTTATGTCTTTCTTTCTTCAGTCGAAAAGAAATGAAGGTTTTTGAGGAAAACATTCCAGGATTTTTCTCCATATAGTGGACTTCTCTGGGGTTCAATGGGTTGAAGGTCCAAATGTCAGTTTCAGTGCAGCTTCAAAGAGCTCTACATGATCCCAGACGAGGAATAAGAGTCTTAACTAGTGAAACTATCGGTCATTTTCTGAAAAAAAATAAAAATGTATATACCTTTTAACCACAAATGCTCATCTTGCACTGCTCTGCGATGCGCCACACATTATGTAATCATGTTGGAAAGGTCACGCGTGACATAAGCGGAAGAATCGCAGTAGGGCGAAAAACTCATTTTCTCCTCCAACTTCAAAATCGTCCGACATCGCTGTTTTACCTTTTTTTGTGAAGGCTGTTTGACTTAGTCTTTACACGTTCACTTTGTAAACACTGGATCAGTACTTCCGCCTACGTCACACGTGACCTTTCCAACGTGATTACGTAATGCGTGGCGCATCGCAGAGCAGTGCAAGATGAGCATTTGTCTTTAAAAAGTATATAATTTTTACTTTATTTTAGTAAATGACCAATCATTTCGCTAGATGAGACCCTTATTCCTCTTCTGGGATCGTGTAGAGCTCTTTGAATAGGGTGACCAGATTTCTCATGGTGGAATATGGGACAGGATGGACAGGCACCCCACCCGCAACCCCATTTCACATATTTCATTGATATGAGAAATTTTATTTCATGATGATGATATATATGTCATTTATATATATATATATATATAAACAAAGAAGCAAATTAAAAACAATATAACAAATACAATAGCGTTCCAAATAAAAAATAAAACGTATTTAACATGCATACATTTATTTAACATATTTTGTTGTTTGATTAACATTAATGACACAGACAGGTATTTTAGGCTGCTTTCTCTTAACAGTGCTGCCAATTTAGCGATTTTATTGCTAGATTTAGCGACTTTTGAGACCCCAAAAAGCCTAGCGACAAATCTAGCAACAAGGTTCCGTGACTCACCCACTGATCTATATTTATATTAATATAGATGTCATCTAGCAACATTTAGCAACCAGTTTTAGCTACTTTCAACTGAAAGCAATTGGCAGCACTGTCCCTTTAAAACCGAATGCTAGAGTTTACTGACACATATTCGGTTTTCAGTGAGCTGTATGCATTCACTTAAGCCATAATCGACTGTATTTACGTGAGATACTCCACATGATGGGCGTTTTGACAACTGTATCTGTATTTGACTGTATCAAACTGAACTGAATCGGGATCGCGCGCTTCTGGTGTGTGTCATTCAGCTCGATACCACATTGACAACTTTGACAACTGCGCATAATAACTTGATAAACTCTTTTTGAAGTTTCTTGTTTAATGTACACGTACGCTTCTTTGACATCTTGATCTCCTCCGCGCTCTCTAATATCCCACCTTCACGAACTGCAAGTTAACCGATAACAAATTGTGATTGGATGGTAATTTTGTTCTCCATAATATACTATGACGAGATTGGCTACCTTTGTTTAGGCTATTCTCGCGTGACAGAAGACTGATACTCAGTTTTATACCTAGCAAAGACATTTTTAGGAAAGAAGAAATATGGAACAAAACATGATTTTTTTCATAACAAGTCGGGACACTAAAAATAGTGCTGAAATACGGGACTGTTTCGGGAAAAACGGCTAGTGACGAGCCATTGTGGTTAAAAAGTATATACATTTTCACATTTTTTTTTTTAAGAAAATGGCTGATCGTTTCACTAGATAAGACCTTTATTCCTCGATTGGGATCATGTAGAGCTCTTTGAAGCTGCACTGAAACATTTGGACCTTCAACCCGTTGAACCCCAGTGAAGTCCACTATATGGAGAAAAATCCTGGAATGTTTTCCTCAAAAACCTTCATTTCTTTTCGACTGAAGAAAGAAAGACATAAACATCTTGGATGACATGGGGGTGAGTAAATTATCAGGAAATTTTAATTCTGAAGTGAACTAATCCTTTAAGACTCTTCAAATTGTCCATAATTGAGTTTATATCCAAACCTCAGTGCTTCTTTGTTTTGATTTTCTTTCTTTGCTCGGCTGCGATTTCCCCTTGAGCAATTGCGTTCCTCTGTAGGTGTCCTTGTCTTTCTTCGTCGAGCAGTTCCCAGCACAGATCCAGTCCGGCTGGTGGTCCACTACCAGATCTAGGGTAGGTAGCGAGGTAGTGCTGGTCACGTCTCTGAAAGTCAGAGAGGCTATGGACTGCGAGTCTTGGTTTATAGTGCCGTATCCCCTCCAGGAGCTGTCCTTGATGAGCATCGACTTCTTGATCATCTTCCAGCCCAGATGATTGAGCTCCAAGAAGTTGAGGAAGATGCAGAAAATGCCCACGCAAAACATGAAGATCAGGAAGATGGTTTTCTCGGTGGGACGCGAGACGTAGCAGTCGACCCTCTGCATGCAAGGAGACGCCGTGCACACGAAGTGAGCGGGAACGTGGAAACCGAAAAGGAGCCACTGCGCCACCACGAAAGCGACCTCGAGCACAGCACGGAAGCACACGTGGAAGATGTAGTACTTTGAAAGGACTCCCAAGGAGCCTTTGGACGGTGCGCCGATCTCCCGCAACGCCTGCGAGCTTTTCTGGTTGCTCTGGTTGGCGATCCCTTCGAGGACGTCTGCAAGACTGTGACCCAAGTGCTTGTGCGACTTGATGGAGCAGCTGTCCGAGTCGCAGCTGCGGTCGTACGCTTCCCTCGTCTGCTCGGCCTCTGGCTGCTTGGATAAGTTGTGCCAGGTGTAGATGATGAAGCATAGAGAAGGCGTCGACACCGTGATGATCTGGAAGACCCAGAATCGAGGCTGAGAGATGGGGGCGAAGGCGTCGTAGCAGACGTTGGGACACCCCGGTTGAAGGGTGTTGCAGACAAACATCTCCTGCTCGTCCGTGTAGACGTCCTCAGTCGCCACGGCCACGATGAGCAGGCGGAAGATCACCATGACCGTGAGCCAGAGGCGTCCGATCATGGTGGAGTGCTGGTGCACAGCGTCCAGCAGCCGCTTGAGCAACGTCCATTCTGTCATGTCTCTACGCGCCGGCCTCCTGAAGTACAGCACCTGAAATAGATCCACTTTAGCTCTGTTGCCAGCAAGGACGGGTGTTTTCATGTTACAGCTCTGGCCAGAGAGCGAAGGTGCCATCACTGCTCCCAGCCATCCCTTTCTCCTTCAGAGATAAGGCCTCCGCTTGGGACCGTGCCGGCCACTTCACATTGGTCACATGGTGCTGTCGCTTGTCTTTAGAGTCCATTTACAAACCGCTGGAGAGATAGCGTCGGCAGATTGCGTTCTTTTCAGATTGCCGCCGTACACGATAGGATGGGTTGCTTCTGAAGGCCACGCTTTTAAAAATACGCCACAGATAGTGGATACGTCCATGTTCTAATCTATCTTATACTTTAAACTTGGCATTGTGTGCTATGAATATTGTTGGCTCTAATGACAAATTGCTTATGTTCCTCCGTTGTAAGCTGCTTTGGATAAGTGTCTGCTAAATGGATAAATGAAATCAAATTTCTCATATACCATTCAAAAATTTGGGGTTGGAAAGATTTTTTTGCGTTTTTGAAAAAAAAGTCTCTTATGGTTACCAATTTTCAGCATCATTACTCCAGTCTTCAGTGTCACATGACCCTTCAGAAATCATTCTAATATGCTGATTTAATGCTCAAGAAACAGAAAATGTTGAAAATTGTTGCGCTGCTTAATATTGTTGGGGAAACCATGATGCAATTTTTTTTTTTTTTTTTTTCAGGAATTTTTGATGAATAGGAAGTTCCAAAGAACGCAGCATTTATTGTAAATAGAAATCTTTTGTAATATTATAAATGTCTTTACTGTCATTTTTGATCAGATTAATGCATCCTTGCTGAATTAAATGATTAATTTATTTTAAAAAAAAATCTTACTGCCCCCAAACTTTTGAATGGTAGTGTATGATAGCAAATGCCTTTCACCAGTATAGGACAAGGTATATTGAAGAAGTACAATGTTTGTAAAAATGATGAATGATACTGGTTGTTTACAAAAGTGAAAGCAGTTATTTTGAATCTTAAACTAAAATAGACATGATAGCAGTTATCTTCATGGTATCTGCTAACTGGCCCCTGTTGATTATATGAGCCCGTAAAAGGTCTGACAATAACCATTGGGTTATTGGAAATGGAAATGTTGCTCTGTTTCCAAACAACTTAAAAGCCAAATATTTAGAAAGTAAGGCAGCTCATTATGTATCATTTTGAATAATTTGGAGCACTCTAGATTGCCAGCTGCTCCATGCGTCATACAACAAGCATTCCTTGAGCTCTGGAGACTCAACTCACAATTGATTTCGACAGAGCTTGGAGTTGGCATGTTGTTAGCATCACGCACTAATACTAAAAATGGTGAAATGGTCTAATTTTTAATTTCTTTTTATTTTACTTTTGGTGTACAAGTTTATTTATAACTTACCTTAATTTTAAACGATTTTCTCGCTTTGTTCACCATCTTAAGTTGCTTTTTAGCCCATCGCAGTGCATTATGAGATTGTCTTCTCAGAGAAGAATGCATCTGATGCAGCCTTAGGGTATGTTTAAAACGAAACGTTTTTTCTTTGTACACATGACAGCATTGTCAAAGCGATCCCTGTTCACACAGATTTGTTTTATTCATGCCACGCCAGTAGATGGCAATGTCGCTTTGTAAAGAAACACTATAGGCACCTGTGCACATACGCATTCTTGCGCCAAAAGCGCATGCCTATCCGCTTAAGTCTGACATCACGTGTTGCCGCTACCGGGTCCAAACACTCTAGATGCCCCAAGAAAACAACAAATTGTGCTAATATACACTCATAATGTGATGTAATAATACCAAAAGATTATAATCCTACCCTTTTATCTCCATACCGAAATCCCAGTGATTCATCTTTTATAAATCATTAAAATATTCGTGTCTGGGACACCGTGAACACGGAGACTGTAGTGTGCATCGCTAGTTTTTAAATGCTTAGCTTCACAAACTGTGTAGTGTATGAATTTTATAAGGTTATTTTTGCCCCGCCCCCTGTAATGAAAGCTGCACTTTTAGAAAAAAAGGCTCAGTGTGGTCTTATATAGAATCCTACGGTTCTTGACTTAATTTTAAAGGTTTTGTGCCAAAAAAGGTTCTACATAAGGAAAAATGTCTTTCATGTTTAATGGGTTATTTAAATTTTTTTTCTAGTGCATAAAGTATGTTTATGAGCTGCTTAATTCATAAAATTTAATTGAAATTAAAAAAAATGAATTGAAATAAAATATATATTAAAACTAAATCCATAAGATGATCCCATGATGGGAAACCCTAAACGGTTCTATAAATGAAGCGCCAGACAGAACCCTTTAAGATTCTATATAGAACCTTTTCTTCTAGAGTGTGCGACATTACACACTTAAGCCTGGGACACACTTAACGACTAACTAAAAAATTCTAAGACTGAGCTCAACACATAAAGACTGAAGCAGATTTAAATACTTACACACGGAATTGAAACAAACGCCAACTGAACGCAACTGGCTCTGACTCGGTGCGTTTGGGCAAGATCAGTCGTAAGTATCAAATTACATTCATAATCGGCCTTACAATCATCCCCGGCTTTAGTTTTTTTGGTTAATTTAAGTGCATCATTTGAAGTTCTCTTTTTCTTTTTGGAATTTTCTACTGTGGAGTCTCAATTTCTTTTTCTCTGCATATATGACAGATTCAAGCTACTTCTAGTCAGAGTCCTTGTGCGTTTCCCTTTATGCTGACAGACTAATTTATCAGAAAAATCAGTGAGTGGCAATCTTTCATTTAATAACCAAAGCTAAATTCAAACAAAATGCATTTGGTTTCATGGTATATTGAATTTAACAGATATATATGCAACATGACAAAACTACATCAGTCCAAGCTGCACATCGATGTGATGATTGGGAATAACAGGTATGTTGACAATTTTGCAATGCAAGTTGTTGAAAATATTATACTTAAGTTATCATACACTATTTTTTTTAAGGCAAGACACTACAGGCAAAAACATTGTTTTTTTTATTGCACTGGTCAATTTTGAGATTTTGGGTTGTTTGGCATTTTGTAACATGTCGTTTCAGATTAGTGGAAAGAAAACATCCAAAATATACTTTTAGGTGTTTATTTTATTGCACTTTATCTGTTTGCGTCAGTAGATTTCAATTACAATACATATCTTTAAAGGTCTTTCTTCTCAAAATGAGTTTTTTCTCATGCACTTTTGACTGTATTTTCTTATTTATGGAGTGATAAAAAGAAATCCAGAATCCCCTCTGTATAAACCTTTGACTTTAATATGTCAACAGTATGAAACAAAAATTTTGAAACTGGCTTTATCCAATGTTCAAATTTCTGTTTGGGAATGCAAATGAGTGCATACAGTTGCAAGAAAAAGTATGTGAACCACTTGCAGAATCTGTGAAAATGTTAATAATGTTAACAAAATAAGGGAGATAATACAAAATGCATGTTATTTTTTATTTAGTACTGTCCTGAGTAAGATATTTTACACATGTTTACATATAATCCACAAAAAAAAAAATAGCTGAATTTATTAAAATAACCCCATTCATAAGTATGTGAACCATTGATTCTTAATACTGTGTCATTACCTGGATGATATATGACTGTTTTTTTGTTTTGTGATGGTTGTTCATGAGTCCCTTGTTTGTCCTGAGCAGTTAAACTGAGCTCTGTTCTTCAGAAAAATCCTTCAGGTCCTGCAGATTCTTCAGTTTTCCAGCATTTTTTGCATATTTGAACCCTTTACAGCAGTGACTGTATAATTTTAAGATCCGTCTTTTCACACTGAGGACAACTGAGGGACTCAAACACAACTATTAAAAAAGGTTCAAACATTCACTGATGCTCCAGAAAAAAACATGATGCATTAATAGATGGGGGGGTGAAAACATTTGGAATTTGAAGATCAAGGTAAATTGTATTTAATTTGTCTTCCGGGAAACATGCAAGTATCTTCTGATGCTTCCAAAGGGCAGTACTAAATGAAAAAAAATGATATTCAAGCGAAATAAGAAAAATTTGGACCTCTTCATCCTGTTCAAAAGTTTTCACCCCCCGACTCTTAATGCATCGTGTTTCCTTCTGAAGCATCAGTGAATGTTTGAACCTTTTTTAATAGTTGTGTTTGAGTCCCTCAGTTGTCCTCAGTGTGAAAAGATGGATCTCAAAATCATTCAGTCACTGCTGGAAAGGGTTCAAATATGCAAAAAATGCTGGAAAACTGAAGAATCTGCAGGACCTGGAGGATTTTTCTGAAGAACAGAGCTCAGTTTATCTGCTCAGAACAAACAAGGGACTCATGAACAACCATCACAAAACATAAAAACAGTCGTAGATCATCCAGGTAACCACACACAGTGTTAAGAATCAGTGGTTCACAAACTTTTGAACTGGGTCATTTTAATAAATTCAGCTATTTTTTTGTCTTGTGGACTTTATGTAAACATCTTTTATGTAAAATATCTTACTCAGGACAGTACTAAATAAAAAATAACATGCATTTTGTATGATCTCTCTTATTTTGTTAAAATTTTGCACTTTTTCACAGATTCTGCAAGTGGTTCACATACTTATTCTTGCAACTGTATTTAATTACATACTGCCTAATTTGCATATTTAAACAACTTTTCAGTAAGTTTTTTTTTTGTTGTTGTTGGAATTATTAATCTGATGATATCTATTAGTTTTTTTTACCCAATCACCTGGTGTGTCTTGTCTGAAGGCAGTATTTTAAAGGTATATTTTGACCTCACAGTATATTGTTTAGGCTGATATGTGCCATTGTTCTCCCCTGAACACATAAAGTACATTTGGCTCATAGGGCCAGTGATGTTGAAGTACTCACCATGACTAATGGCTTTATCAGTCACTTTTGCTGTGATGTTGCCCCTGGCTATCAGACATGGATGCAGGTCTCAGGTCACTGTAGGAGTGCGTGTGTGTGTGTGTGTGTGTGTGTTAATACTTATGCGTGTTGTGTTTCCAGGAAGACTGTGCTCAGAGAGTTCCTGTTGATCTTTGATGAGCTGTCAACAGTGTCTGAAACTTTATCGCTCAAGCGCATGTGTAACCAACACATTTCATATTCAGTTAATATTTGAATATTTGCATGTCGTGTGCTGTGGATGTTTTGTTAGATGAAATATGGCTGAAGAGAAATAACTTGATAACATTTACTGTGGTGAGGTGAATTAGTGTTAACTTATTTATAAAATCTTAAGTTGAGGATAAATCTTACTTGTCGTTGGTTCATCACTTTTTCTAGACATTTTAATGAATATTTAAATTGTCTTGGCAGTTTACGACTAGTATTAGGGAATATTTTTTTTAGTCTGTTGCACCTTCTAAAATTAGAAACCAAAATGAAAAAATAGAGCAACACAGTATATATTTTATTTAAAGTATTTTTGTCTAAATGTTTATCAATATCTAAAAATTCTTGAAACAAGAGAAATTAACTTGAAGCAACAAGAAGCTATTCAGACTTTCAGAGAACATATTTGTAATATATTTTGTATAGAATATTTTGTGTCTGGCAGATTTTTTTTGTTTATATACAATTTCAATGTATTTTTTTCAAGTGTGTGTGTGTATATATATATATATATATATATATATATGTATGTATGTATATATATGTGTGTGTGTGTGTGTGTGTGTAATTTTACATTTCTTTCCTGGAAAAGTAAGTAAGCCTAATTGAAAACTCATTAAGATGTCTTTTTTTTTTCCCTTCAGTGTACTTTTTTAACCTCGGTCCACATGCATTTAACTTTTCTTTTTCCATAATAAGTTCCCAATGGATAAAATTTAGTCTTGCTGGGTTTTTCTCATTAGATGTCCTGTTACACTTTAAAGATGTCATATTGTGGAATTAAAATGGGTTGTTAAACAGTGTTTCATGTTGACTTTAAGAAATGAACTATTTACTGTTTTTTTTTTTTTCTTTTTTTCTTTTTTTTCTTGTTATAGAAATATATTCAGTTTTTTTGGAGCAGCACACTGGTGTTTTTGCAGATGGTGCGAGTTCAAATCTGGCTTTTCCGATCCTTTCCTTATTGTTTCTCCTTTCATCTCTCATTATCAAATTAGAAATATGAAGCTGCATTTCCTTGCACACTACCAGGCCGAGAGTGAATGTACAACAGCGCCTCAGCCAGTCACACCTCACTGCATCCCACAACATTAAAGAGGAAGTTCTCTTTCGCCAAAGCTTGTTTTATTCCTGTGATAATCCCTGGTGTCTGGGTCTCTCCTGCAAGCGTCTAAGAGGTGTCAAAGGAATTATTCACCCCTTCACGCGGTTCATGAAGAAATCCACATTGATGTCCGTCCCCGCCAGCCATTCTAGCGAGCAGCTTGGCCATGAATAGCAGACAGGATTAGTGCCAACAGGACAGAAAGAAAAGCGAGCAGACAGAGGGAGGAAAGAAAGAGGCAGATTTATGATACGAGACTCAATGAGAGTGAAAGACCCTCATATGACTACTTGTCTACAGTGTTTCCCCTCTGCACTTTCATCTAAGCTAGACCTGCGGTATAAAGAAAGATATTATGAATAAATCAACCCTTTACTGCCTAATCTCTCGTGACTGTCGCAGCTGAGTTTCTCACGTGTTCAAAGATCTGATTTTCTGTGCTTTATGCTTCTGTTGTGTCTGCGTCTACTGGCTTTAGGAGACATTTCTAATCAAATAATCTGACTTCCAGGCAGAGGCAATGTTCAGAGGTTTGAATGACAAGTTGCGTTTAAAACAGTCCCGTACAAACACTCAAAACCACCCAGGACTGATTTTTCAACAGGTAGGTGTTTTCTGCTTCATGTCTTGCCTAATACTGCTTAACTGTTTAATTCTCTGTAATACACAGCTTATTGCTTTTATTGCCAATATCTAGATACAATGTGTCTGTCTGTATGTATGTAAAGTATCCATGTATGTAATTAGGGTTGCAAATTGAATTGTTTTACACAATTATTAATATTTTAAACTGAAAATTCCTTGAAAAATAAGAATACTGAACTTATATATTATATGATGAATATTTTAAAAATATGACAATGTTGCAAATTAGCTTTAATTTAAAAATCACCTTGACAATGCACATATATAAACAGACACAGATACATATATGTGTATATTAACGTACACACAGACACAAACATATATATTTATACAACAGTTCATTCTGGTTCTCAAATCTGATTGGCTGAGAGGTCTTTCCAGCCATGTGATATTCTACCAGTATCTCCACATGAACCGTTTCACCGTTTGAATCACTCTGCTGTCAACATCCTCACAGGGAGTGTCATGGCGGACGAGCAAACACACTATATTTTTATAGATACTACTGTTATTTTGTAGCGGAATGTAGTTTTAAGAGTTTTTTAGGTGAGAATATAGTTGTTTAGATCTCAGATATGTGATTTATATGTAAACATATAGCGCCTATTTGAAAATTTGTTTAGACTCCATGTGAGCTCCAGGCCGTCAGCGAGCGTTTAGAGCTCATGTACCCGCAGAGAACAGCTTCATCTCGGCCAGTGCTTTGGGAATTTGCCGCTGGCTCTTATGTAGATAGTGTTTAAACATGAGGTATAATTCGTTTTGGGTATATCAAACGGGCAATCTTCGGACTTATTAATCTATTATTTGTTCCAGAGCTAATAGATTTGGCTTAAGGGCTATATTAAGTTTCATAACTTTATATTTACATTGAAATTAAATCCTGCACTATCTAGAGCGCTGCTTTTGTACGTTTGACTGAACTGTTTGCTTGTGTTTATTTCCTATTTTACTTCTTATACTGTTATAATTGCTATTGTTGTTCATTTAAATATTATTGTTCAATAAATAATATTTTACATAAATAACATGCTGTATTTTTTGGTATTGAGAAAGAGTCCGTTAGTGATTTCGACTTCAGTGAAAGTTTCATTAATACGCCATTAGATGGCGGCAAAGACTGTCTTTATGAGTGAGTCAGTCAGTCACAAAGACTTTTATATTG
Organism: Hypophthalmichthys nobilis; assembly: GCA_037950665.1. Classification (NCBI taxonomy): domain Eukaryota; kingdom Metazoa; phylum Chordata; class Actinopteri; order Cypriniformes; family Xenocyprididae; genus Hypophthalmichthys; species Hypophthalmichthys nobilis. The sequence goes on from CM075470.1 coordinate 46,439,869, forward strand.
AAATGGACTGAAACAAGGAAACAAGGATGTTTTTACTTTAAACAACATCTTAGGAGACACAACTGACAAATGCATTGACTAGCGCTGTCATGGGAAATCCTCTTAAATGTTAAAAGGACAAAGATATCGCTTTCCTCAGCGGACATTCAAACTGATTTTGTGATTTTGAATATAAGATTGACCTGAAGAATATCAGATGCATGTAATACACTCGCTCAGGCGATCTCTCTCTCATAATACTCTACATATTACAGTGAGTTTCAATGAAGCGACTCAACGTTCCTTCGTTACTAGTTCTAAAATGACATTTTTGAATTGGTAACGGATCTTGGGCTCAACTGTTAAACTGTCAACTTGAGATTTGAATCCATGGCGGAAGGAAGTAGTTCCTCACAAAAGAGGGTTTTTTAAAGACAATCTGTTGTTGTTCTTATTTATTTATACACTCGTGCCGTTTAAGTGTTGTATATATGCAATATCACACTCATAGCCATGCAATAAAATCAGCACGCTGTGATTACCTACGGCACTCGGCCGCTACAAGTGTGATATTGCTCCTTTACATACATACATACATACTTTCCAAAAGTCTTAAGCACGTCAACAACAACAAAAATGTTTTTAAGCCAGTTATTTATATCTTTTGCTGTAGTGTGTCAGTAGGAAATATCAGTTTTCATTTTCAAACATTCCTTTTGCCATTAATTGTAATAATCCAGTGAGATTTTTGTATGAACAAGGAGTCTGACAACAGCCGGTATGATCTGATCTCACCATCATCGAGTCTGATTACAGAAAAAACTAAGACAGAAGAACTAAGGCAACGTCTCCAAGACGCTTGAAGAAATTGACCTGAAAAACTATGTGCAAGTGTTCCTGGACAAAAGCTGTTTTAAACGCAAAGGCTGGTCACACCAAATATTGATTTGATTTAGTTAATAGAAGTTAACTGATAGATAAAGTCCAGTACTTTTGAAAGCATCCTCACTTCACAGCATTTTTACACAAGTGCCTATACGTTTTCACAGTACTTTGCAGGTCGGTGTCTTCAAGCGTCTTGGAGACACGGCCACGGTTCTTCTGGATTTAGTCTGTCTCAGTTTTCAAGTAGCTAATAAGTACAATAAAGTGTTACCTTTGAATGCAATTAAAGTTAAAAGATAAACGTCTATAAAATGTAACCCTATTTTATGATCACTACTTAAAAGATGTCTATTTTTTCTAATTTAATTCACCTGCTACTCAAATGTAGCAAATGGATTACACTGAATAATTGTTGGTGTGTGTTTTACTGTAAACAAGGATGGATAAAGGGAAATCTCTCAAGAACATGCTCACAACACTGAACCATTTCAGACTTCAGTCTGTGAATGAGGTAAAAAGGTGTTTAGCAAGAGATCAGGCCACTCTTAGACCAGCGGGCTAAAATTAGACCTGGTCCATGAGGTTTAGACAGCGCTAACACTTTCACCATTTGTTGTTGTTATGTCTGCAATAGTTTACAGTCAAAGCTCAGGACCCTGTTCGATTAGCATAAAGTTAGGAAAATGAAAAGCCATTGGTGACAACTAACTGGATTAAGGAAGCTTGAATGAGGAGCTGCCCGGAGTGTAACCAACGGTGATGTGAGAGGGATTTCCCTTTGTCGGCTCTGCCTGTGCTTTCCTGGCCTTCCAGCTAATCCTCAGCTATTCTCACCAACGACCTTGGGCTCAATGCTAATCTGACCGTAGAGAGAGAGAGAGAGAAAGTCTACGTGTCTTTAAACCTTCAGAGGCTGATTCTGCTCGTGTTATGGGGAGCTTAGATGAAGAACAGCGTCTGTCTGATGGTAAGTTCCTAACTTTTCCAAAAACTTTTCAGTTGCAAATGTCATTTAATGGTGTTTTTGAAGTTGTTTTAGTTGTGCATTTGGTAAAATGTTATAGGTGGCATGTGTGCCTATATACAGTAGAGTTGATGTTGCTTCAGAGAACATTGTGAATCCATTGATGGTGCATCACAGCAGAGAAATGCAATGGTTTGCGAAAGTGATGCTACATCAAAACTTAAACTTTTAATGTTTGCTCTCTGACGTAAGCATCTGTTGACCAATTTCACAGAGACAAGATGTTTGTCCCTCAGAGAAAACTTCCAGAAAACTTATTTCAATAACCTGGCATTTTCCACACCCTCAATGGATCTTTCACACCCCTTACAGTTTAGATTCAACCAGTTCATGAAGTCAGCTGTCCATCATTCAGTGGAATAAGTTAAACCCTTCACTCTCAGAGGGTACAAAAGGGGCAGTACCCTTTCAAAAGGTACTGATATATACCATTTAGGTACTAATATGTATTTTTAAGACATTAATATGCACCATTAAGGGTAAATAAGGTACAAAGGTGTACCACATCAATGACTTATCATTATGGACCCATGATTCATCTGTGACCGAGCTGTAATTATTATCTAAAAAAAAACCTGAAACATGCATTGAATGTGAATGATATCTTTTATCAAATATGCCATTGCAATAAATTAAAGAGGGGAAAACCTGTCATTATTTACTCACCCTGATTTCAATCCCATATGCTTTATTAATTTTTTTTTAAGAACCTGCACCGCTCTTTCTATACGAGTTAATAGTGACCACTGATGTCAAGCTACAAAAAGGACAGAAAAAAAAAACAAACAAACAAAAATAGCACAGTTCAAAAGTTTGTGGTCAGCAAGATTTTTCTTAATACTTTTATTCAGCAAAGATGCATTAAATTGATAAAAAGTGACAGTTAAGACTTTTACATTGTTACAAAAAAAATAAAATAAACGATCTTTTGAACTTTCCATTTAATAAAAATCTTGAAAAAAAAAAAAATGTATCTCAGTAAAATCTGAAGCAGCACAACTGTTTTCAACATTGATAATAATCAGAAATGTTTCCTGAGCATCAGATCATCATATTAGAATGATTTCTGAAGGATCATGTGACACTGAAGACTGGAGTAATGATGCTGAAAATTCAGCTTTGATCACAGGAATAAATTACATTTTAAAATATATTCACATAGAAAACAGATATTTTTATTAGTGTTTACTGTATTTTGATCAAATAAATGCAGCCTCAAGACTCATACCTACCCCAAACGTTGGAAGGGTAGTGTGTGTGCATGTATATGTACAGTAAATTTATTCACTGAAATCCGTTATTCTAACACATCTCACGCACATTCATGTTCATATGAAAAGCAGTTCTTCATGTAATTTCATCTCAAGAGTAAATAAGCAGCTGTTTCAGTCTGTTCCTCACACAAAGGATAAAGCTAACGCAAACCAACTCTTGTTCCTGTCTGTATCGTTCTGTCAGTGTCTCTTCATTGATTGATCACATGTCCCGCATGTGTCTCTCTCAGCTTGCTCAGGTATGATCGTCCTCGTGTGCAGCAGTCATGCTCTGTGAGGAGTCGTCAGCTGGGCTCACTGCTGCTCTGGATTCTGTGGTTCGGCTGAAACCTGATACTGAGACCTCCACAGATCCTGTGCAGGAAGTCATTCACTGTAACACTTATGTTTCCTCTGTCATCCCTGCACATGGAGGCATCAGGTGGGTCTAAACCATTTAACCAAGTGGGTCAGCGTATCCGAATACCCATTAGGCACTGGTGGCATATGTGCAGTCATGTGTTGATATTCATACATCTGATGTCAGAAATTTGCAGTTTTGGTTTCAGTAAATGCTTTATTTTAACTTGTGAAGTAAATAAGTTACAGTTTTCGTAGTAAAATGAAGCTGTAGAAACATAAAATAAAGTAATTTGCAACTTTACACCATTTAAAAGTTTGGGTTTGGTAAGATTTTTAATGCTTTTGAAAGGCTGCATTTATTTGATCAAAAATACAGTAAAAGCAGGAATATTGTGAAGTATTATTACAATTTAAAATACCTATATTCTATTTTAATGTTGTAAAAATTATTCCTGTGATCAAAGCTGAATTTTCAGCAGCCATTATTCCAGTCTTCAGTGTCATTTTGTGTGTTTGTGGAAACTTTTTTCAGGATTCTTTGATGAATAGAAAGTTCAAAAGTATTAATTCTCCCCTAAACAACAACAACAACAACAAACATACTGACCCCAAACTTATGATGTTGTTTATCTCACAGTTCAAACTTTGTCTCATATTATGCATTTATTGATTATTTTTTAACTTTATCTCAGTTAACTTCTTTCTTTATTTATTTTTTTTTACTAAGGTACAAACATTCTTCCATACCAAACTGAAGTGCAATAATAAATAATATTAATAATAAAAAGAAATGATTCAAATAATGTTAACTTTTAAACAAACTACAAAAGACTTGCTTATAATCTGCACATTTCAGCAACCATCTACATCACTTGATTTGGCCAACTTAAAAAAGTCTTCTTTCAAAAACATGAAAAAAATCACAACCACCCCAAACTTTTGAAGATATATATATAATTTAAAAAAAAGAAATTTAAGTAATTATACACTGAAATCCGTTATTCTAACACATCTTATACACATGCATGTTCATATACTGACCCCAAAATTACAATATTGTTTCTCACAGTTGAAAATGTCATAATATGCATTTATCTATTATTTTTAACTGTATCTCACAATTAATCAGTGTTGGGGAAAATTACTTTTAAAAGTAATGCATTACAATATTGTGTTACTACCTAAAAAAAAAGTAACTAATTGCATTACTTAGTTACTTTTTTATGGAAAGTAATACGTTACGTTACTTTTCCTCATCTAAGCTGGGCTTTTAATAATAAAAAAGTAATATTTTTGGCAAATGTTAAGGCCCTTTCACACCAACAGTGAAATGAATAAGCCTCAGGCTGAAGGAAATGCAAATTCACACCTGTACAGTAGAGGGCGCAGCTCAAACAGAAAGTTCAACACTCTTACTTCAACAATCCCCCCCCAAAAAACAAAGAAAAAAAAAAAAGAAACACAAATGTGATGTTTGCCTAAAGTCATTTTTGCTTATTAGTATGGTTGAATTGAATCATCGAAGGTCAGCAGCAAAGACACAGGTTAATAAAGTGAGATTAAATACATAAAGTATATTTGTGTTATTTAACATTTAATTACTGCAGGTTTGCATTTTACTCTTTTTAATCATTTTGAGAAATACATGGGGACAGGAGAGCTGTCAGTCAATACATGGGAAAGCAAAGGAACTTTCATTACTTTTTTGAAAAAGTAACTCAGATATTTTGTTGTAATTTAAAAGTAATGCATTACTTTACTAGTTACATGAAAAAACTAATCTGATTACATACTTGTAATGCGTTACCCCCAACACTGCAATTAACAACTTTATTTATTACTAAGGTGCAAACAGGCCTCCATACCAAACAAATAGTGTTAACATGATTTTTAAACAAGCTACGGAAGGCTTGCTTAGTCTGCACATTTCAACAACCATCTACATCATGTTATTCGGCTCATAAATGTTTCATTTTATAGCCTGGGGTCCTGTGTAATCTTTAGTCATTGTTTCTCCTCTCAGTCTGAACAGCGAGGAGCCGTTCTGTCGTATCTGTCATGAAGGCAGCAGTGCGGGCGATCTGTTATCGCCCTGTGAGTGTGCCGGGTCTCTGGCGATGGTGCACCGTGTTTGTCTGGAGCACTGGCTCACGGCCTCCGGCACCAGCCACTGCGAGCTCTGCCACTTTCAATTCGCTCTGGAGAGACTTCCCAAACCGCTCACGGAGGTACAGTAAAATCCAGTCCAGTCACATGATGCCATATACACTGTAAAAAATCTTTTTTGATTTTAGTAAACGCAGTACATGCAGATATTGTCCGACCTCAGCTGACACATAATTCACTACGAGTCTGTCAGTCTGCCCTCGCAAAGGACTTTAGAGTTTATTTAGAGACATAAAGACATGTAAAACTGGACATATAATAACTGCAGTAGTCACATGGAATGTGTTTTAACCAACATTATCAGCTCCGTTCTCCTGGAGTCACTCACTCTTGAGTCCTGAGTCATGTCCCGGCCTCACTTTAAGGCACACAGCAGATATTGGCAGGTCTGCTTTACCTCGGCTTCTTTTAAACACTAATCCACTTAGCAGGAAAATGAGATTAGATGAGGAACGTATTCCTGTCGCTGCAGAGGCCTGGACGTGCCGCTTTATTCGTGTCCTTATCTCATGTTTGGGCCTGAGGACGAGATGATGACACTAGAGTCCATGTGCATCATGACCTGTTGAGACAAACCTTGCCTGCCCTGTGAATGCTGTGCCTTGAACTATTACAGACCGAGAGCAATATTATGACGGATACTAATACAATTGATACGCAATACCGATTTTCATTAGTTTTACTTCTGCATGATCATTAGAATACAATAAAACCTATCTATCTATCTATCTGTCTGTCTGTTGTTCTGTCTGTCTGTCTGTCTATCTATTTATCTGTCTGTCTGTCGTTCTATCTAACGCTCTGTCTGTCTATCTACATCTCTATCTACCTGTCTGTCATTCTGTCTATCTATCTATCTATTTATCTGTCTGTCTGTCGTTCTATCTAACACTCTCTGTCTGTCTGTCTGTCTGTCTATCTACATCTCTATCTACCTGTCTGTCGTTCTGTCTATCTATCGTTCTGTCTATCTATCATCTGTCTGTCTATCTATCTATTTATCTGTCTATTGTTCTATCTGTATCTATCTATTTATCATTCTGTCTGTCTGTCTCTGTCTGTCGTTCTGTCTATTTATCTGTCTGTCGTTCTGTCTATCTATTTATCTGTCTGTCGTTCTGTCTATCTATATCTATCTATCTATCTGTCTGTATATCGGTCTGTCTGTCGGTCTATCTATCTATCTGTCTGTCTATCTATTTATCTGTCTGTCTATCGGTCTTTTTATCTGACTGTCTGTCGTTCTGTCTGTGTCTCTCTCTCTATCTATCTATCTATCTCTGTTTATCGGTCTGTCTATCATTCTATCTATTTGTCTATCTATCTACATCTCTACCTGTCTGTCTGTCTATCTATTTATCTGTCTGTCTATCGGTCTATTTATCTGTCTGTCTGTCGTTCTGTCTATCTATCTGTCTGTCTATTTATCTATCTGTTTGTCTATCGTTCTGTCTGTCTCTCTATCTATCTACATCTCTATCTACCTGTCTGTCTGTCTATCTATTTATCTGTCTATTTATCTATCTATCTGTTTGTCGTTCTGTCTCTCTATCTATATCTATCTCTGTTTATCTGTCTCTCTATCGTTCTATCTGTCTATCTATTTATCTACCTGTCTGTCTATCTATTTATCTGTCTGTCTATCTATCTATCTATCTACCTGCCTGTCTGTCTATCTATGCATTTATTTATTTAAATAAGTTACATTACCTGTTTAGATTGCTGTGAGTCTAACACCCCTCTAATCAGCTGTTTTTCATGTCTCTAGTGGTTCACTACACCCTCCATGCAGCACCAGAGGCGGACGCTGTGCGGGGACGTGATCTGTTTCCTGTTCATCACACCGTTAGCGAGTCTGTCGGGCTGGCTGTGTGTGCAGGGAGCCATGGATCTGTACTACAGCAACGGCATGGAGGCCATCGGACTCATAGTTCTCACACTGACACTGTTCACTATTTACCTCTTCTGGTCTGCTGTAAGTTCACTCTTGTTTTCAGTCTAGCTAAATGAAAGTGCACAAATGCTGCATTCATGATATGATGTAATTACTGTAATTACAAGGTGACAGCCCGCGATTTTCTACTCTGAGCTTTTCCAGTCCTCGGCATTTTGCACTTCTAGGGCAACACTATTAAGAGAAAAACAAATCTGCAGCTGTCAGGTGGTACGAGTCAGAGCTCTCCGAAAATTCTGAGTTTACAAGTTGTAATTACAAGTTACGCTTTTTACACATCGGAATCTCAACATGGCGTGGTAAACGTTAATTTCAACATGGCATGAACACACCTAGACATTTTTAATTTGCAGTGTATGGAGCCCCTAAAGGGACATGGTGGTGGTAAAAAAAAAAAAAAAAAAAGAGATGGGAGGAAAAAATATATTTCTAAACGCTTACATTCACTCGCAACACTTTTGCATTCCCCCGAGAAACTTTGCGTTCCTTTGCAAAACTTTTTCTCATAATAGGTACGATAAAATCTGAACAAATCTGTAAAAGAGTGATTAAAAAGTCAAATAACAATAAAATTGTTGTAACTTTTCTGCATAATTTTCCTTTTTTTTACTGCAGGTATCCCTTCGTTATCACATTCACCTTTTCAGGACTTGGAATGCGACGAATCCCAGTGTCCGGCTACAGATTCCCCGCCCTGTGAAGACACATAAGACACCAAAACATCTAACATTGCACTTCTTTTGCAAATACAATAACAAGGAGACCATGGTGTAATGCCGACAACAGCATCAGGAATACATTTCATGATGTCTTGATTTTGTGAGAAGCCCTGATTTAGAGTCACACTCAGATTTGGGACACTGAATTGAAGCGATGCCCTAATTTGGAGTGACACCCTAATTTTGAGAGCGATTCGGAGTGATGCCCTGATATTGTCCTGATATAGAGCAACACCCTGATTTGGAGCAACATCCTGATCTGAAGTGATGTTTTTACTTTGTTTTGTAAATAATGGGAAACTTTAAAGAAACTTTTCAGTCAAGAAATTTCATCGAAACATGGGAAAAGCATGTCAAACCACAGGAAAAGAATACGCCTTCCTACATAAAGCAGAGAACAATGGTGTTGAGATGATAATAACGGAGTTATTTATACCTGCAGGTTTCACTTTACATGATTGTTTCATAATTATTCAGAAGAATATATATCTAGGTGAACATACAGTAACTAAGACAATCATTTCATTACTGTTTGCTTTATCATGGAAACACTTGAAATATATAGAAAAGTGTTTTTTCTCTCATTAAAACAGGACAAATGTGAACATTTAACCAGCAGACTAAAACAATTATGCTTTCAAATCTCGTGAACATTGTGTGCAGTGAAAATGTCACATCGGAAAATCCTCAAGAGAAAATATTGTTTAAAGGTTTTGGGTCAATACGATTTTTTTAATTAATACTTTTATTTACAGAGGATGCATTAAATTGGTCAAAAAGACATTTAAAATGCTGTAATGTTATAAAATATTTCTGTTTCAAATAAATGCTTTTTATTTTCAGGATTCTTTGATGAATTAAAAGTTCAGTGTATCATGGTTTCCACAAAAATATGAAGCAGCACAACTGTTTTCAACATTGATAATAATCAGAAATGTTTCTTGAGCATCAAATCAGCATATTAGAATGATTTCTGAAGGATCATGTGACACTAAAGACTGGAAATCACAGGAATAAATTACATTTTTACAATATTAAAGCTTAAATTAAAGCCACAAGCTACAATGGTTATGAATTGTCAATTCAGTTCAATGCCATACAAGTCAGTTAAATTTCTCTTTTAATATTAAGAAACATTGTTTTACGTTTCTGTTCTGCCTAAATGCTGTGGACATAATTTAATTGCTATTGTGAAAGTGAGAAACAACCAAATAAAAACAGGTTTTAATTATTATTATTATTATTTTTAACCCTTACATCTTTCTCTCCGCACGTAAAAAATAACCTTTTTCCATTGAGATCTGAATCATTCAGAGAGTTAGTGCAGATCTAATGAACTGGATAGCTTTCCTCATTTATTTCAGTGAGGTGAATGGATCTGCAGTCAGAAAAAGAGTAGTAACTGTTTTTCATGCTATAAGATGATTTATAAACAAGTTCAATGTTAGGCTAATGTGCACAACATAGGAAATTACATAGCCTACAAGCAGACTTACACTAGGTTAAATCACAAGTTTTACCCATTAGCAAAACGGGTAGCAGTAAATCATGCTAACTGTGTTAGAACCGTCCATGCATCACTGCTATTGCAATCATTGTCCTACAATTGCATCATGTGCACAGTAACAGGCCAGAGTCTAGAGAAGTTTACACTTTTCTTTTTTTAGGCATTTTAAGAATAATTCTGAATAGAAACAGCCAATGTCCGGCGCTAGCATGCCAAAAACAAAAGGTGTCTTTGGCGTTAATAATGACAAAAGCATCTGCAGTAAATAAATAATGAATAAACACCTCACTATTGTTTCTTGAAATAGGTGGTGCAGTCGTGAATAAGCTCGAGTCCTTTCATTATGTTCCTGATAAACACCAACTTTGGACACAAAACCGCAATTGCTGAGAAGTGTCAACAGAGGGTGCTGATCAGACGAAAACTAAAAACTGCTACTATTTACATACTAGTGCTTCTAAACAACATTCGTCCTGAAACATAGTGCTTTGAACCTAATGTGTCAAAGATGTCTGGATGGTATATTATTTCTGATGGATTTTTGTGTGTTTTATATTAGGCTAACTGCACAACGGTTCTGCTTTTTCTGGGTGTAGGAAAGTGGCGAGCAATGTGAGGCTGAATGCTTTTTAAATTGTGCCTATGAACCTAGAAGTAAAATTTCATGCTAAACACCAGAGAAGCTATTGTTACATGCACATAACTTTTGAGTTTCTTGTCACCAACAGTCAATACAAATGGCCTTATTATTAAACCACTATCCAGCAATCCTGCTGTTCCTGCACTTTACCACAAAAGCAGGTCAGTATTTTGGACAGTAGCCTATTTTTGTCCAAAATACTGACCTGCTTGTTATAAAGTGCAGGAACACAGCTGGATTAAATAACTAAACAGATTAAACTTGTATCAGTATGCTGTCAAATTGATAATAATAAGAAATAGCCTACTGTATACATTAGTTAAAGTGTAAATATGTTTTATTCATAATTTTATTATGAAAAAGGGAACGTGCGACACAACGCCCCCCGTCTGGAGGATAAAGTTATAGTCTAAAACTAACCATACAATAGCGGTTATGCGCAATCTAACTTCCGTATGCTGTAAAACACATCAGATCGCATCCGGTTTAGGTCTTATGTATGTGCTTCATGAAAAAAATAGCTGTTTTATTCAAGATAACTTAAAAGGAGCGAGCAACGATGAGCATAACTGATGTTCCCCGCATATGCAGATTGATATTTCGCTTTTTTCATTTCTCTTGTTCACACTAACGTTTAGATATTATGTGAACTAGGTATTTTCACTGATTACCTTAAGAGTCCATAGATATGCCGTCAGTTCATACTGCTGTTAACGCTTTCTCTGACAAGCGGATGCAATGAGACAAGTTTTCCGGTTTGGTCATGTGACGTTCGACATATACCCTATTGGATCGAAATGTCCACACTAAAAATCTGGTTACAAAATTTAAAACCCGTAAATTAAACATTTAGGTTTTTAATTAATCTAAAATAAAGAAAAGTTATGTTGTAAAACAAAATAAGTATGATGTTTTAAGATTCATCACTACTTCCGGGCCACTAATCAATTAAATAAATGAGTGACATTGATCATGTGACTCTTCGAGAAATCGAGTCCCCCCAGGAATCACCCTGAGTGATCCCATTGGTTTAACGGATTTTTAATGGGTGGTATTTTTAGCGTCTGATTATAATTCCTGCAAAATCACGTTATGATTCATTTAGTTTAAAATGCGTTATGTTTTTTTTTTTAAATTACATGGTTCATATACTAGTATATAACTGAAGCTATAGGTTGTGAAATCAAGCATTTCTCGTTCTTACTGTTTTTTAGTTAGCTTATGTACTAGCATAGCATACATCTTACACAATTTATATTGAAAGCAAAAAACATACCTAATATATGTTTTTGCTTCCAATATAGTTCCCAATTACATGTTTCAAATCAATGATGTTTGTGTGTACTTAGCATGACAATTAATTTAATAAAAAAGGAATAACAGTATTATATACTATACCACATTGCTGCTATTGTGTAAAATGAATATTAAATTACTTTTACAGAACATAGTATGTTGCAACAATCCTTATCCTTATTAAAAAAATATTTTTTTTTTAGGCATGGTTGTGTTTCCAGTTTGTTTTTTTATGCGATACATAGGCATTCATTTTATATTTCAAGCATGTTGTTTGTGCACTTAATGTAATAAAAATCATAGCCTACAATAGTGAAATAGGTTATAATTAGTCAAGACATCACGATAACAAATTTTCATCAGGCATTACTGCCTGGGTCCTAAAGGAGACCTGATTCCTGGAGGGACTTGATTTCTCATGACACTGGTCAGATGTTATTGCTTCCATTGAAGCACATGTTCTCAGATCATGCTGGAGAACATCATCATCATCATCATCATCATCAGGTTTTGCTCAAATTATTCAGCTTGATGGGATGGATCAAAACTAAGACTTGCTGAAATGCTTTAATTTTGTCTGACTATAATCTGCAAAGAAGACTTTTGTATCCCACTGTACTTAAACATAATGCCAAAAAGGTGTTCATTATGTCCAGATATGTTTGGTTATGTGTGACAGATGTCAAATATAGCCTATGATTTAGCTTGGACATGTGAAATGTCTTCTAGTTTTGGAATAGATTAATTGCTTCATATGAGAAAAGAAGAGACTGAAAACTGTTGCATGATTTTCTTCAACAGCAGGTGGAGATAAAAGTCCATGAATCCACTAAAGTGATCCTGACTCCAATAACGCTGATTTCTTCTGTGCTCAGAAAGCAAACGCACATCAAGAAATTACCATGAATATTTTATGGATGCACATTATTTATTGTACTTAAAATCTAAAATAAAAAAGAGCACACATCCATTGTTTCAGTTTTCCACCTCACATTTTTCAAATTTAAACGTAACACTTGAACACTTCATAATGAATCTGCTGCTAGATCAGAATAATAATGAACCCTACAGATCCAAGAGCTCACTAATAGACTCTTTAAAAGAATGAAAAGCTTTGCCCGTCCGCTGCTCACTTTGACTTCATCCAGGGCAGGTGAAAGCATATCAAAGCCTGTCACTGCCAAACGCTACTCTGTACTTCATAATAAACAGATATGCTGCTCTTTGATCAGGCGCAGGAGCACACAGAACCATACAAGCTGACGTGAAGCGCTGGGCTGCTCTCTGGAATCGATCCAAAAGGGATTTGAACACTTAAAATGTCTGAATGTCATTGAGTCAGATACAAAATATCAAACCAAGATTCCATTTCAAAAATCATTCCATTCTGTTTTGCTCAGTGTCTTTTGATCAATTAGTGTTTTAGTAATTTTGTTTTATTTTTTAGTGAATCTTATGCCTCTCATTTGATATTTTGTTATTTAATGCAAGGACATCCAGATATTTTTTACTGTAGCTCAAGTGTTCAAACAAGACCACTGTATATTATTAATGTTGGCAACTTGTATGGCTGAATAGACAGAAAAGCATATTTAAAATTATATACAGCACCAGTCAAAAGTTTGGAAACATTATTATTTCTAATGTTTTTGAAAGTCTCTTCTGCTCATCAAGGCTGCATTTATTTGATCAAAAATACAAAAAAACAAAACAAAACAACTTTAATACTGTGAAATATTATTACAATTTAAAATAGCTGTTTTCTATGTGAATATATTTTAAAATGTAATTTATTCCTGAGATCAAAGCTGAACTTTCAGCATCATTACTCCAGTCTTCAGTGTCACATGATCCTTCAGAAATCATTCTAATATGATGATTTATTATTAATGTTGGAAACAGTTGTGCTGCTTAATATTTTTACAGGATTCTTTGATGAATAAAAAGTTAAAAAGAACAGTGTTTATTTAAAGTAGAAATCTTTTGTAACAATATACACTACTGTTAAAAAGTTTGGGTGAGTAATTTTTTCTTTCTTTTTTTTTTTTTTAAAGAAATTAATACTTTTATTCAGCAAGGATGTGTTAAATTGATTAAAAAAAAATGATAGTAAAGACTTAAATTGTTAGAAAATATTTCTATTTTTTTTTTTTATTCATCAATGAATCCTGAAAAAACATCACAGGTTCCAAAAAATATTAAGAAGCACAACTGTTTCCAACACTGATAATAAATCATCATATTAGAATGATTTCTGAAGGATCATGTGACACTGAAGACTGGAGTAATGATGCTGAAAATCCAGCTTTGATCACAGGAATAAATTATATTTTAAAGTATATTAAAATAGAAAACCTTTATTTTAATTTGTAATAATATTTCACAATATTTCAGTTTTTTTCTGTATTTTTGATCAAATAAATGCAGCCTTGGTGAGCAGAAGAGACTTATGTTAACCTTACTGTTTCCAAACCTTTGATCTGAACTATATAATTTAAGTCAACTGTACTGTATATAATGAAAGTTTAACTTAATAGTTGCTGTATTCTTAAAACAAGGGTATTTCTCATAAATCTTTGATTGATTTAAATGTATATAATCACACTCTAAAAAAATGCTGGGTTAAAAACAACCCAAGTTGGGTTGAAAATGGACAAACCCAGTGATTGGGCTGTTTTAACCCAGCGGTTGGGTTAAATGTTTGACTAACCTACTGGGTAGTTTAATTTAACTCAACTATTGTTTAAAAATGACTATATGGCTGGCTTAAAATAAACCCAAAATAGGTTGAAAGTTAATAATCAGACACATAATTACTAGAGGCAACAATAATAATCAAAAGATGAACATTTATTAATAAGCAGTTTGATACATGTTTATTGTTTAATTATTATTCTTCATTAAACTTATTAATAAATGTTCATTTCCAACATTCTTTGGGTTCATTTTAAGCAAGCAATACAGTAATAGTTGAGTTAATAAAACTACCCAGTAGGTTGGACAAACATTTAACCCAACCGCTGGGTTTTTCCATTTTCAACCCAACTTGGGTTGTTTTTAACCCAGCATTTTTTAGAGTGCAGATACGTATTTATGGACTAAAACAGGTTTTGTGTTTAGTATTTATTTGACTGTTTATTCATTCAGCCCCCATCCATCCATCGATCGAGACAGCTTACCCCATCAAGTGTGACAACATGCCCCGCTCTGGGGGGAGCGATCTAGTCGCGTCGCGTCCGGTATGGGACGCCTAGTGGGCTATAAGCTCAGCACACTAACTTCTGTCAACTCAGTGTTCAGTACGCAGCCGTGCGCTGAGGAGAGAGCAGAAACTCAGTCATTCGAGCTGCATTCAGCCTTTATAACGTCCGGACACACGCCATTCAAGTGAATATAATCGGAGCTCGTGCGGTGATTATTGATTATTGGTGCGGCGCGCGCGTTTAATGGATTAAAATGTGAATCCGTGAGTTACTTTGCAGCAAAGGTAAGAGCTGATCATATAAACGCACGTCTTTTCTTGGCTCTGCATGACGAGTTTTTCTAGGATGATATCAGCTGGTGTTCATGTTTTAATATGGTCATTTATAAAGCAACTTTGATTTGTCTGACAAAAGCTGTGCGTTTGGTCAGATTGTCTGTTTGCAGCATCTCACACATGCACTAATCTGATCAAATAAAAGCTGTGTCATGTGAATATGGGCACATAAGACATTCACTGCTGCACAGAAACCTATCGCACTGCATTCCTACTGCTGTTGCATTATGCATGGGGAATACCTGAGAAAGAGGCTGTTTTTCACTGTCAGAGCAGCCTAGACAGGGTAATTAAGTCAATCAGGAGTACCCCTGCCTGGCACTTTCAATCTAGAATCAACAGAGGTAAATAATCAAGCATCATTCTTCCAGCAGCAGCTCTGATCTGATCTTGATCTCTCTCTGTCTCTCCTCAGGCTGATATCTGACTGACATCATTCATCAGGCAGCTCTGGAACAGGATTTTAAAGATGGAGTTCTGGGTTTTGCCCATTTGTCAGATCAGCTTCATGTTGACACTGATGTCATCCACTGGTCAGGTATGATAAAGGTCAAACATTGTTTTTGTGAAGTTATCGCTCACCTCAGATTTTCTCTAAGCTCTATTATACTTGGCTACTTGCTGCTGTACTTTTAGTCATTTGTACAGCACTGACTCTACAGTTAGATTTCATATAGTTTGTTTTATAATCAAACACTGTACTGTGACATTACATTTGGGTTTAGCTGTTTTGAAACTCATTTGTCCTCTCTAATGCTATGTTGCTGCATATAGTGTGGATTGCAAGTTGTATTCAGATGTAAAGTTGATCATTACACTTTTTTACATTGGCTAATCATCATAATAGTCCATAATATATCCAAGCGCAAGGGTTTATGGGCATTTTGTAAACCTACAATATAGCCTTATCGGATCATTTCGACAGTAATTTGTTGTTCTTATGTTGATATTTCAGTAAAAGTTTAAATTTTGTGTTTTATGGTAGGGTCATTGACAAATAAGGTGTAAATTTTGAAGTTTTATTAAATGTTAACAATGAGATTATGCGGTTTTTATAATCAATTAACACTGCTTTTGTCATTTTTTTACAAGATGGACATAAAGTATTTTCGGTTTAACCAAAATTTCGGTTTTACCGAATGACACTTTTGGTTATACCAAATGACGATATTTCAATGCTAACAGGCTGATATCTAGCTAGCTAGCAAAAGGACAATCAAACATTTTATATTTAGTACAAGTTTTTAAAATATTACAACATTTTCCGTGTTTTATAGCGGTTGTACCGAATGACCTGATGTTTCGGGACATGCGTATGAGCAAGTGAAAACATGCATTTTTCAAATAGTTAAAAGAGAGTTAGTTACTTTGCTTCATGACCATGTGGTCCTTTGCAGGTGTCTGAATGATGTCACATCCTGTCACATGATATTGACCGCATGACTTGATCCAAAATGGTCCCATTATATTGGTTACTCCGAATGACATCAATGAAATTCATTTATTCCGGACATTCTTTCTCATAAAGCAACGACTTCTACACATAATTTTAATACAGTTTTGCACTATGTTGATATATGATGTTTTAAAATCATGCTAGAATAAAAAAATATACATTTATTACATTTTAAGATATTTTAATCACAAATGTAATGGCTGTATTGGCCTTTGGACGGTTAAACCGAATGACCTTTTGACACTTCAAAAGCTTTAAAATACCTTTATATGTAGCAAAAAATAATTAAAACCTTTTGGATTCAATAAAAGAGATCTAGTTGTACTACCTTACATACTTTGGATGTCATATCTTTGTTTTTTATTATTATTAAGGCCTTTGGACAAAAAAAAAATTACCCGTCACGTCATTGACCCTGTAAAAAATTTCTGTGAACAAAATGGCGATAGAAAAGAGTGCATGAGGTTTATGCTTTTGATGTTTGTTTTGTATAATGAGTGCATAATTATAATTGTGGACCTGTGCATTAGAAATCACCATTTTTTATTTATATACTTCTTTTTATAATCCATATTGTTTCAATGCAAAACAATCCCTCCAAATATTTGATAAACATAATAAAACAACAATATTTAGTCTATATCTAACGTATTGTATTTTATTAACAGTTTTAGTGATTTAGAGTTAGTTTAGTGAGTTTTAGTGACCAATCGATTTCATATTTGACCATTTTCAAATAGTTTATGAATATTTATACATTTTTATGTGTACTAAAGTATGAGGTTGGTGAGATTTTTAAAGTGTTTCTCGTATTCCTGTGATCAAAGCTGAATTTTCAGCATCATTACTCCAGTCTTCAGTGTCACATGATCCTTCAGAAATCATTCTGATATGCTGATTTGCTCCTCCAGACACATCTCGGATAATTATGATCAATGTTGAAAACAGTTTTGCTGCTTAATATTTTTTTGTGGAAACCATGTTAGTTTTTTTCAGGATTCTCTGATGAATAGATAAGGGAACACTGAATACTTGTAACCCAGTTCAACTTGTGATATATTTACATATCAACTCAAATATTCCAGTCAAATGTCGCAGCTCTCTCTTCCAGCCTCTCAAGTCAAATTATAGTCACAGACTCCATCACATGTCTAGAGGGAATCGTTGAACGTTTCCGTCTTTTTAGTAAGAAACAGGTTATATATAGAGAGCTGGTGTGGATGTTAATGGAAGAGCTGGCATGAACATGGACGCCAGCCTAATCCATCGCAACAGGGCCACTCGATAACAGCCATTTACACCGCAGAGCTGCCACCTCAAGTGGCCAAATCTCTTTGTCCTACGCGCCGGTACATGAATAACGACAGCTGAAACCCAAGTCCTTCCTTTGTGGGATTCTGCCATGGCTGAAAGAAATGCAAGTGGAAAGACGGAGGAGAGAGCAGGTAGCAGGTAGCATTAGTGAAGCAGTGCACTCTGGGATAGAGTTACAGCCGGCCACATCGAGCACCTTTTCCATGCACACACACCATTTGGCTAGTGTCATTCATTCCCTATTTCATACGAGAGCTGATGGACAGCACCAGCGCTCTCTTTTACGCCACCATGTCAGAATTTATAATTTCCATCTTGCTGACTGAAGCAGGTGATTGGAGTCATCCATCTTGGAGGAAACAGGTTTCTGCTGGAGACTAAATTGAAATTTGATGTGCATTTATCCAGAGTCTCCATTAAAGCTCTTTGCGGTAATCTTTCAGAATAATATTTGTTCTATGGGCTAAACACTTCAGCGTGATTTATGCACGCGTGGGAGCCGCCGCTGGGACTCTTTAAGAAGCTGTGAGTTTCAGCACTGAGAGTGAAGCAGGTGTTTTCACTACTCTTTTCCCACATCTCCTATTTTCCTGCTTTTCCTATTAGAGAGCGGCTCTGCTCTTTCACCTCCCTCTGGCAGTGCGCTCCGCCTGCTAGACGCACACATCTCGACGCTGTCACTTTCTCATGGAAGGGGTTTACAGGGTCAGTTGTGTTAGATGTGGGATTTGGTGGGCAGATGTATTTAATTTTACCTTTTGTTCAGCCTGATAAAGTGATTAAACTCACAAGGCCTCGGCTGAATCGGTGTATAGAGTGTTGATCAGTCTAGTATTAAGCCAGAAACATATTTCATCAAATACACAAATGCAGATGTGAATGATTGGCCAGCATATTGTAAGTATGCACACTTGTGTTATGGTGGCAGTGACAAACCTCAAAGGGGACGATGTGTAATGATTCGGGTAACTAGGATGTCAAGAATTTAAAGGAACAGTTCACACAAAAATTAAATTTCTGTCATTATTTACTCACCCTCTTTCATATTTTGTCCACCAAACACAAAAGGATTTGTATAGCTTTGTTTGATGAAAATTAAGTTGTAAGTTCTTTCAAATCCATCCATCCATCAGAAACCTTCAAGCTTCTACTGTCTATCTGTCTATCTATCTGACCATTTCTATCTATCATTCTATCTATCTATCTGACCATTTCTATCTATCATTCTATCTATCTGACCATTTCTATCTATCTATCTAGCTATCTTTCTCACCATTTCTATCTATCTATCTATCTGACCATTTCTATCTATCTATCTGACCATTTCTATCTATCTATCTGACCATTTCTATCTATCTATCTTTCTGACCATTTCTATCTATCTATCTGACCATTTCTATCTATCTATCTATCTATCTATCTATCTATCTATCTTTCTGACCATTTCTATCTATCTATCTATCTATCTATCTATCTATCTATCTGTCTGTCTGTCTGCCTATCGCTCTATCTATCATTCTAGCTATCTATCTGACCATTTCTATCTATCTGACCATTTCTATCTATCTATCTATCTATCTATCTATCTATCTATCTATCTGACCATTTCTATCATTCTATCTATCTGACCATTTCTATCTATCTGACCATTTCTATCTATCTATCTATCTGACCATTTCTGTCTATCTATCTATCTATCTATCTATCTGTCTGACCATTTCTATCTATCTATCTAGCTATCTTCCTGTCTATCTGTCTGCTGTCTGTCTGTCTGCCTATCGTTCTATCTATCTATCTATCTGACCATTTCTATCTATCTTATCTATCT
The DNA here is from genome assembly GCA_037950665.1 of Hypophthalmichthys nobilis. Classification (NCBI taxonomy): domain Eukaryota; kingdom Metazoa; phylum Chordata; class Actinopteri; order Cypriniformes; family Xenocyprididae; genus Hypophthalmichthys; species Hypophthalmichthys nobilis. The sequence continues at coordinate 46,459,791 of CM075470.1, forward strand.
GACCATTTCTATCTATCTATCTATCTGACCATTTCTATCTATCTGACCATTTCTATCTATCTATTTATCTATCTGTCTGTCTGTCTATCGTTCTATCTATCTGACCATTTATATCCATCCATCGTTCTATCTATCTATCTATCTATCTATCTACCTATCGTTCTATTGTTCTATCTATCGTTCTGTCTGTCTGTCTATCATTCTATCTATATATCTGACCATTTCTATCTATCTATCTGACCATTTCTATCCATCCATCATTCTATCTATCTATCTATCGGACGTTCTATCTATCGGTCGTTCTATCTATTGTTCTATCTATCGTTCTGTCTATCTATCTGACCATTTCTATCCCTCCATCGTTCTATCTATAGTTCTATCTATCTATCGTTCTATCTATCTATCTATCTATAGATAGATCTACCTATCTATCTATCTGACCATTTCTATCCATCCATCGTTCTATCTATCTATCTATCCATCATCCATTCATCCATTCATCCATTCATCCATCCATCCATCTGTCTATCTATCTATCTATCTATCTATCTATCTATCTATCTATCTATCTATCTATCATTCTATCGTTCTATCTATCGTTCTGTCTATCCAATCATCCATCTATCCATCCATCCATCGATCCTTCTATCGTTCTATCATTGATAGATCTATCTATCTATCTATTTATCTATCGTTCTATCATTATATCTATCGTTCTGTCCATCCATCCATCCATCCATTCAAACTGAATTACAATTCTACATCAGTTTGCTATCATACATCAGGTATTGAATTTGAAAGGCATTTTCAGTTCATTTCTGTACGGCCCACAACCTGTTGCGTACAGAATGCTTTGGCTCTTAGTTAAACTGCAGTGCTTTCAACCCTTGCATTCTTAAATAGTTTGGTGCACTTTGGCAGCAGGTTCTTATTAAGCTCTTAAATTCACTTGTTTGAATGAATCAGCACCTAACACTTTATCTCAGCTGAACAACCTTTATTCTGCTGGGACCCAAAGCATGCACTTCTTCTTCCTGAGAAATACAACATTTATGGAGAAGCTCTGAGGTTAAATGAGTACATAGTCAACAATTACGAGCCAGAATAGATTTTGAAATAGCAATTCTTGCTTGGCTTATACCATAGATTATGACAAGCAGATGTTGCTCTAACCCTGTGCCTGATTGCTTTTTATTGCATTCTGTTTTCAATAGTATTGATATTCTCAAGTTTTCAATTGAAGCCACTTGTGCTCTCTTTTTCTATGTCACCATCTCTATTTTAGGGAGTGTTCTCTTCGCTTTCCATTTTACACTTTTTTCTATTCCCAATTTACAGATTCATAAACATTACTGAAGGGTTGCATTGTAGGTGGACTAACAAATGAGCCTTTTGTTGTCTCTGCCTCTCAGAGACAGGAAATGCATAACAATATGCTCTTTCTATTGCATTGTGAAGTTTAAAATTTTTTGGGATAGTTTTCAGCACTTCTTATTGACAGAGACCATAGAGAAATGGCCGGAAATTATGTGGCATTGAGAAGAGGAATGAGAATGTGTTGAATTCAAACCTTTCGTTGCAAACAAATGAAGTACAGTATGTTATGCCGCCTACCTTTTGGATCAGCCACTGTGTTGGGAGCGTGTTTACGATGCCTTAAAATATGCACTAGCTTGGACCAGAGCCAGTATGGTAAACAGTTATTTGTCAGTAGAGATGTGTTCATCAACACAAAAGTGAACAGTCAGAAAAACAACAGCTCTATCTCCCATGTCATTTCTGGCTAGCACTCAACAGGCTCTAGTTTGTGTTTGCGTGTGTGTATATTTAAATAAGTGAGCGTGCTGTGTTGGGCACGGTGTGAAGTTTTCCGTGGATGTGTCAGGCAGCAGTGTGAGAGAGCTTTGGTTTCTCAGTGCTGTTGTATTGTGGGTCCAGAGACACTGCGGCTGCAGCTCCAGCTCCAGCCTGTTTGAACAGCTGACACCTAAAGCAGAGACAAAAAACTGGCTCCAGACAGCCTCATTGCTGTGAGCCGGGAATAGGTTGTGGATGTTTGAATGTGTGTTTCAAGTAGGGCTGGGCAATATGGCCAAAAAAAATGATCACGATAAAAATGTTCATATCAGTCTATAATGATAATTATCACGATAAATGTCAAATCTTTATTTCTTTCAAGTTTAAAGGCAGATTTTTGCTCCTAAGTGAAAGTTGTAGAAATCAGACTGTTAATTGTGGTTCATTAACAAAAATAGCTAATATTTGTAAAAATTGTAACAACCAAAATTTAAATATTCTGACTGATTGACTGATTTATTAAAATGAACCATTGATCATCCATAGTAGCATACATTTAGATCATAATAACCACGGTTAAAACCACACATAAACATGGTAAAATGTAACTATGTGGTGTCAGTGGCATTTGTATGAAAAACTTTATCCTAAATACATTTAGTATAATTGCACAAATGCTATATATCTTATTCACAAAAAGAAATCATTCTAATATGATGATTTGATGCTCAAGAAACATTTATTGTGTACAATTGTACAAAGTATTTGTGTACAATATTTCTTTTTTAGGATTCTTTGATGAATAGAAAGTTCAAAAGAACAGCATTTATTTGAAATAGAATCGTTTGTAACATTATAAATGTCTTTACTGTTACTTTTGATCGATTTAATGCATCCTTGCTGAAAAAAATAATTAATTTCTTTAATTTCTTTTCAAACAAAATACAAATATAAATTCTTACTGACCCCAAACTTTTGAACGGTAGTGTATTATGCTACAAAAGCTTTGTATTTCAGATAAATGCTGTTCTTTTGAACTTTCTATTCATCAAAGAATCCTGAAAAAGAAATATTGTACACAAATATTTTGTGCAATTGTACACAATAAATGTTTCTTGAGCATCAAATCATCATATTAGAATGATTTCTGAAGGATCATGTGACACTGAAGACTGGAGTAATGATCCTGAAAATTCAGCTTTGATCACAGGAATAAATTACATTTTAAAATATATTCAAACAGAAAACAGCTATTTTAAATTTAAATTTCACAATATTACTGTTTTTACTGTATTTTTAATTAAATAAATGCAGCCTTGGTGAGCAGATGAAACTTCTTTTTAAAACATTAAAAATCTTACCGTGTCCAAACTTTTGACTGGTAGTGTATATCCCACATTTCTGCCACAATGCCATGGTGCAGTTAGTGTTACTACAGTAAATACATGGTAAATGATGGTGATTTGTAGATTGAAAAGCCTTCTGACTGTAATCGTTGTGCATTGTTTCTCCTGTTTGTCAGTGCTGTTTCATCTGGCTTAAAACTAGTTTCAGTCACCAAGACATTGGTGTTCTTCGCTGAATTCAAGTGCTTCTCACTGGATCTCACAGCGCTGTTCAGTGCTCGTGTGACAGAGACCGATCAGAGAGTAAACGCATCTGCTCTAGTAAGCTCATGCCGCCAGTCTGTGGTTTTCCCGCGGAATTAGGCTACTTTTACACTGTTTGCCGCGAGTTGTTTTTCATGTCCGTGGGTTGAAGCGACCCCAAATAACATGATATTTAGCCCCTGGAATGCAAATTTTACCAGTGAAACCCTGACAAAAATGCTGATTTTACCCCCCGGAACACGATTTTTACCGTGAGACCCCCCCGAAACTCGATTGGACAAGTTTTGGGCTAGTTTTGAGTAGCAACTGGGCGGGTTTTGTTGTGAAAACCTGGCAACCCTGTTGCCGTTTGAACTTTGAGCCAAGCGGATAAATGGTCCGTGTTCAAATGAGTAGCACTGTTTCGTTCCACTTTTGGTGCATAAACATTATATCGAACATTTATCGAACTCTTGATATCGTTTTATCGAGGAAAATCGTATTGTGATAATTATTGTTTTTTTTTTTTCCGCCCAGCTGTAGTTTCAAGTTTGCACTTGTATGTCTGTATAGTTGTTTTTTATGGATAAACAAGAAGGCTTCACGGTCCCACACAAAATATTTACACCAAAAAAGTCAAGATTTTAATATTTATTGAAAATGGCAGGTTTTGTATTTGACATCCATATGAAAAGTGTTACACATATTGTAGTGTCATGGAAGGGCGACTTTACAAGGTGTCTAGGTAGCAAAAAATAATGGAATTTTGAGGTAGATCTCAAGATCTCTTCATAAAGTTTGACAGATTTTAAACTCTTTTTTGCTGCTTTGTACTCAGAAGACATCATTGATGAGGTAAAATCCTGTGGCTTTATTCAGCTTTCATGTGTTTTACAGCTTCACAGTATCTACTGATGGTTCAAAGGGTGTTAATGTTTTGATTTATTGGTCCATGCAGGGCCATAAATTCACAGCTGCTTTTAATTACAGTTTTATAGATAAATCCTTAAATCAGTGCAGCACATAAATATGTTACTCTGAGACAGTCAAACTCAGAGTGCAGGATAATCGTTCTGCAATAAATGATTGAATCCCAAATATTGATTTACATCTTTAAACTCATGCATGATGTAAACCTAGACGTAATTCCTGTGAGTGCAGATTGGTCTGTGTAAAAAAGCACTTTGTGGATAGTCACGTCTTGCTGTTGTATAGCAAAATATGTGAAAGCTGTCGGGTTTAAAGACCCCCTGTGGTGAAAATCAAGTTTTTAATGTTGTTTATGTGTTTGTGTGGAGACTCAAACCATGTGCAAATTCATCAGTCAACACCATTGCTGAATATTTTCTCCTTAAAACTGCATTGTAGCGCCTCTTGTAACCAATCTCATGTGGGGCTGTTCCTTTTGTGTGATTAATCGCATATTTATCTAGAATTTAAGCATACATCATTTATCTTGTTTAAACTATCAGATTGAAGGATGATTCTCACAAAACTGTATTTTCTGCAAGCTTTTTTCAAGAGAAATTTAAGTGTTTTTAAAAAAAAGGATACAACACAGCAGCACACACATGACAAATCCAAAGATTATCCTGAATTTGTGTGGAAACAATTTACTGAATGTACTGAAATGTGTCTGTGCATAAATACAATGTGTGATCAAGTCATGGAGAGCGCACACACAGTTTGTTTGCGCATCAATATAACGGACTCACCCGTGCTCACTGTACGATTCTTATACATAACCACAATCGTATTTACCTTGATTGAAATCCTCATCCATCAAAACTTTACTAGCGAGACGCTGGTTTGCTTTATTCAGCCACGAAACATAGCTTGCGCATTATCTGGCCATACAGCGGTGTTCTGTTTAGTCTGTATTTCACACAGCATGATTCTTCAGAAACAATCACAGAATATGACAGAGCTCGTGTTTTAAAGCAAAACACACACTGGAATAAATAATTCACTGAAAACTGTTAGAAGCAGGAAAAATGGGCAAGCGTAAGGATTTGAGCGAGTTTGACAAGGGCCAAATTGTGATGGCTAGACGACTGGGTCAGAGCATCTCCAAAACTGCAGCTCTTGTGGGGTGTTCCCGGTCTGCAGTGGTCAGTATCTATCAAAAGTAGTCCAAGGAAGGAACAGTGGTGAACCGGTGACAGGGTCATGGGAGGCCGAGGCTCATTGATGCACGTGGGGAGCGAAGGCTGGCCCGTGTGGTCCGATCCAACAGACGAGCTACTGTAGCTCAAATTGCTCAAGAAGTTAATGCTGGTTCTGATAGAAAGGTGTCAGAATACATAGTGCGTCACAGTTTGTTGCGTATGGGGCTGCATAGCCGCAGACCAGTCAGGGTGCCACCGTCCACCACTGAAAGTGCCAACAGTGGGCACGTGAGCATCGGAACTGGACCACGGAGCAATGGAAGAAGGTGGCTTGGTCTGATGAATCATGTTTTCTTTTACATAACGTGGATGGCTGGGTTTGTGTGTTCAGGAATGGTTTAAGGAGCACAACAACGAGTTTAAGGTGTTGAATTGGCCTCCAAATTCCCCAGATCTCAATCCAATTGAGCATCTGTGGGATGTGCTGAACAAACAAGTCCGATCCATGGAAGCTCCACCTCGCAACTTACAGGACTTAAAGGATCTGCTGCTAACATCTTGGTCCAGATACCACAGCACACCTTCAGGGGTCTAGTGGAGTCCATGCCTCGACGGGTCAGGGCTGTTTTGGCAGTAAAAGGGGGACCAACACAATATTAGGAAGGTAGTCATAATGTTATGCCTGATCGGTGTGTGTGTGTATATATATATATACACACACCCTCTCTCACTCTGAAATAATTGTGATTAATAAACATAATTGTGATTTAAACATAACCAAACATTTACTTTTAGACAACTTCATCAAACTTTTTTTTTTTTTTTTTTTTTTATTACTGAAGATGTCATTTAAGTGCTGGAATTCTTTTTCCAGATTTTCCCCCAGAATCAGCTCTGAAAATGCAAAAGAAAGTCTGCAGATTCTGTTTGAGCCTTCACATCAGTTATGCAAAAGGGCAAAAGAGCTCTTATCTGTATGTTTTGACATATACCGCTCGTCGAGAATTCTCTCTCTCTCAATCTTCAGTGGGTCAAGTTAGAACTGAAAGGCTCATTCATACACAGTTACTGTGTGGCCATTTACTCTTACCAGCTGTAAACAGACTCACTGCCTTTTTGCACGCGCTGCACTGCTAATCTTTTGGATGGGACCCTCTCTCACTCTCTGACATGGCAAATTGGCTCTTGACACTAAGCCCTGGGACATATTTCATGAGCCATTAATGGGCCCAGTCAGCTTTTGATAGAGAGCATGGCATCATGTTTAGTACAGGACCTTAAAGGAATAGCTCACCCAAAAATTACAATTGTATCATCATTGACTCAGGTCCATGCCGTTTCAAGCCCTGTATTATTTTCTTTCTTCCATTAAATGCAAAAAGAGATGTTTAGCAGAAATGAATGAACTGTCAAACTCCAAAAAGGACAAGTATCATGAAAGTAGTCCTTAAGATTCATGCGCCAGACTCCAAGTCTTCTGAAATCGTACAAGAGCTTTCAGTTGTTGTCCACTGATAACTGTCATCTCTAGTCTGATTTCCTGTCACACATTTTTATTTTAAAAATTTGCTGTGCATTCTTAAAACTAAAGGTTCCAAAAGGGGGTTTTCCAACAAAGAACTTTTACTTTTAGGAGTGTGTCATGATTGGTCACATGACCAGAAATAATGATGTGTGTGCATCTAAAGAGGCACTATTTTGGAATTGAACATAAACATGAATGAGATTTGGAATATAGCTTTTATGATTTGATTTAATGTTGTTTTTTTATCGTTGAAATAGTATAAATCACCATCCACTTTTGCTGTCTCAAAAAGAGCAGCTTGGATATTCTGTCTAGCATCTAATTTAGAGGTTTATAGAAGAAAGAAAGTAATATGAGATTGGAATATGAGGGTGAGTAAGTGAGTTTTATTTAGGGTGGAGGGATTTCAAAAGAAATGTCTAAGACAATTCATTTGAAATATAATCATATTTGATTTAAGCCTATGTGAACACTGATTGTGAGCTCTTGGGTTCTGCCTCATTTCACAAATCTTATTGTTGAAAGGACTTTGATCTCTGACTGACACTAGATCCTTTACTGTTTAAAGGTAACCAAGTTTAGGACCAAGTTTACCAAATCCCAGTGTTACTTTAGTATTATTTATATACTATTATCATATTTTTTCATATTTTGAGTTTTTTCATATTTTGAGCTTTTATTTGTATATTTTTTATTTGAATTTTAGTTTGTTTTAGTAATGTTTTGTGCTTTTGTCATTTTCATTGGTTTTAGGTCTGTTTTAAAGGGGTCATAAACTGCATTATTTTATCATTTTATGTTTCCTGTGGTACACTTATAATGGTAGTGTGATTTTTCACATCAAAAATTATCATAATTTAGAAATAAAAGGCATTTTTCTACCCTGATTCAAAGGGCGTGTCTGCTGTGAGACTTCAGTGTACACCAGCGAATGCTTTCATCATAACTAACAGTGCAAACACAATAATGTAAATAAGAGATTTGTTGAATAAAATGGGAGTTTTGGTGAGAGTCCAGAACTCAGTCACTGATAACCTTGTGCTGTTTGATTGACAGCTCCAGCGATTGTAAAGGGAGCGTTCTTTGATCGCTTTCTATATGTAATTTAATCACAGTTTAAATAACAGATTATTTTCATACTACTAAGAGAAACAATGTGAAATTGACCGTTTTGTTAGTTCATGTTAGCTCTGGTCCAATAAATAATATTAAAATAAAATAATTAATGTAGTTTTAATTTATATTGATTTTGGTTTTAGTCAATTTAGTCAACTTCAACTTATTTTATTTCACTATCCACTAACCCCCTAACCTGTCATACGCTTTTAGAAATTCTCTAGAAGTTCTTCACCCCACTTTCTGGGAAATTATATTTTGGATGTTAAAATACTGTTTTCTGTCGTGTTTAATGTGCAAACTTCACTATTAGTAAGTCATTTTATTGGTTAATTCTCTGAAAAGTGTAAATATATGTGGTGTTATCAGAATGTTGTTTGTTTAAGCCTGATATAGCAGTGTAACATTGACTTTGAGGCAAGATTACATATTTGGACCAATGATAAATGGGAGGGGTGTTTGAGAAACCTGTTTGAATACTGTTATTATTTTTGTAATAGCGCCCACTAGCACTGTTTTTTTAACTTGCACCCACTTACCTGGCTGATAAGATTTGTCTTGCGCCAATTTTTAGATCATTCTTAGATCTCTGACACCATATAATTTTATATTTCTTGCTCTTACAGTCTAAGTTTCAGTTTGCTCTGCATATGAAGTTGGTCTTTAGCATGTTGTTCATATGTGTCGCTACACTTGCAATGTTTAATTCAGACATGTGGAATGCTTACCCAGCACTGAGGCGCTTCCTGAAGGAGGCTTGCTTTGTAAATACAGTAAACTGTGTGTTCTCTCACCTTTACTATTTATTATTCTAAGTAAGTATTTCAATCTCTGCACTGAAGCGCCTCAGGTGGCTTTTGGATTTGCATATGGTAGATATCCAGCAGCAGTTCACCTCAGTGTTTTTCAACCTCATGGCATCTGTTAGCTTGTGCATTTTCATTTTATTTCGACATTAGAATAACACAATCAAAATGCAAGTTGATTGTGGAAGAGGTGGAGATCATGACTGTTCAGACTGACTGGGAATCATTTAAATTATGTTTCATAACAAGTTCTGCTCCTCAGAGGCTTAAATTCGTGACAATAGAAAACAAGATGATTCTTCACATCCAGTCTTCATACTGGATTTTTTCTCTCCAAATAATCCTGTTTAGAGTGGATGATTTACATTTTATGTTTTTACCAGATGGTTTCTTATAAAATAGATTGCGTATGTTGAGTTATGAGGACAGATAGCTGAAAGTAGCTACAGTATATGCCGCATGCTAAGCTAAGCTTCTGAAACCAAGTACAGACTCAAAGTAATTGTAAATTTGCAGCTCAGATCATTGCTGTGTGCAATAATGAGACATTTTCATTAAGATTTACAATTTGTAAAAGTCATTGAGTGCTGCAGGGATGATGTATTTTGTAGGCCAAAACCTGGCCAAAGTTGTCAGATTGGGTTGATGATTTCCATCCCTAAAACCTGCCCAAAACATTCACTGCCAAAAGAATGTGATAGAATCATATTGTCACGACAACCAAGATTTATAAAGACCAGTTACCTCCTTAAAACTAAATAATTATAGCAAAATAAAATTATAAAAATGAATCAACATCCAAATCAGGAACGGAACAAAACATGGCAAGTACATTAAAAGAAAATGAGCAAATATGACAAAAATGTTTCTACCCAAACAGGTAGAAACTATTAAAGTATGTCAAATATTTGCATGTAACTCTCGCACATTGTTACACACACAGGGACGCGCAGCAGCACACTAGCTTGCCAAATATTAAAAATGACACTCTGATTGGTTTATGGCATGTTATGCCCAAAACACACCCATGACTAATTAAGAGACAAGGTACAACCCTTTTGGACCATTTTTTCCGTCGTTAAACACGTCCTAAGTGTACCTGCCTCATGCACTTCAGACCATGTGCTTAGATCGTTAAAATAGGGCCCAAAGTCTTGGCATGAACATAAATACACACACCAAACAATGTTACATGAACAGCTAGACAAAGGAACAATGAAACATGAGGGCTATTTATACAAAAAAATAATGAGCAAACAAGGGACACCTGTGCACAATCAAACAATGATCCAATGTGAACAGAGCAGAGTATCACATGACAAGACAAACCAATGAGATATAATGACACATAAGACAAGGGCTGAATCCCAAATGGCACCCTAAACCCTCACAGTCTTCCACTGAGTCCGCACTTTTGTGACGTAATGATGCTTTGACTGCCGGGTAAAGTCCTCTGCGTAGCTCGCAAACTTGCGGGCTCAGCTGAAGTGCGCATCGAGGGTGCATAGCGGCTGCAAAGGGGGCACTCGCAAGCACCTTTCTGAAACCTAAAATGATGAATGGGACACCCTACGGTCTCGTGGACTTAACGGACACGCGCACGTGGCAGCCATTGTAAGTCCGCAAGACCAAAAGTGCATAGAAGTGTGCCATTTGGGATTCAGCCAAGATCACATGAGGGCAAGGAAGTCACATGACAGGAACATGAAACATGGCTAAGGCAAACTACAAAATAAAAGAAAACAAACAAAACCCAAACTTAACATTATAATAATGCACATACCTTTGTGTTGCGCTTTAACTTCAAACAGAACTACAGTACTTCTTTCTTGAAGTGCACATTGTAGAACATTAATCAGTTTTGACTGTGAAAATTCTGCGTTATTGTTGATTCAAACCTCTTTTAGCAGCTGTCGGTGACAGGTGTACCAGAGTATATCTCACGTTTTGAGAGTATGGTCACTCTCCCACTCTTTACTGTTGCTACAACTTATATTTATGCCACTTTAACATAGCGATCACTTGAATAGACAGCTACAAGTTCAAAATTTGATTCCAATATTGTACTAAAAACCCATCACTCACAAATCATCACGTCTGCCTGCTGATCTCTGATTGGCTAAAAGTGTGGGCTCGTCAACACCAGCCGACTCTGCAGTGGGCGTGTGTTTAGTGATGTTATGATGACTGATTGGATGGAGCACATGCACACTTGAAATGTTTAAAATTTAAATGTTTGAAAACCGCCAAACTGACCCCAAACCAGCCCAAATTTTGCCTACTTGCCCAAACCAATATTTACCTGCACAATCAAATTAAAAACTGCCCAACTGACCCAGGAGTTTGATTGACAGGCGATCTAACCAATCATAATGCTGAATCTGACGTTATGTCCGACAAAGCAGTCAGGGAAGTTAGTAGATTAACATTGGTGGAATTGAACTTGAAAATTTGTCTGTACTGACGTCTTTCCGCGGTTGAAACAACATTCCTTCTGATGTTCATTCATGTTTATTTGATGCTATAAATTGACTAGTAGGAAGAGATGATCGGTTCACGAGCCGCTTGAACTGAGGCGTGAGAGCACCATGGCTTGTTGGACATAGCAACAGTAACTAAAGGGGGCGAATGGTCAGTTGGGTGGAAATCCACCCAATTTGGCAACAATGAACCTGGAAAAGATTTTTAGCTCTTTTTAGCACTTCCAGTTTTATAAACCAAAAGTCAATTTTGAATAAGGTCTGTGGTTAAAACAAGATCAAACTCATTTTATTCTATAACACAATACTTTTTTTTTATTTGTCTTGGCGGTTGCTAACAAGTGGCTAAATGGGACTACAGAGGTTGTCACGTCATGGTTTTTGTAGAGGAAACTAGAATGATGCTAACTTCCGGGTTGGCCTTCAAAAATGCGTCATAACTACAATCCTCTATTAACATGATATTCACTAACTACCTGTTTTTTTTCATTATTTGATGTCTGCAATTTCTGCACCACTACCATCATTAAAAGGCAGAAAACAGCAGGAAAATGACTGTTTTCAAATAGGTTTTTAGAAGGCTCTCCCTGTCTGCTAATGAATGCATTTACATGCACATTCTTACAGTAATAATTAATGACGCAAAAAAATTTAAGGTCATGCAAAAGCCTTAAACTGTGTTATTGTATCAAATCAAGTCCCACCCACATTTTTTTTTTCTTGTTGAATATTCTGTTTCACTTATAAGGGAGTAAAAAAAGGCTAATAAAAGGAAGGAAGTTAATAAAATAGGTTGCAAATGCAGTTTCATGTTGACTTTGAGCATAATAAAGTTGAAAAGGGGAATATATTTTCTGCCTCTCAACCCCCCACTTTATTTTGGGTGGTATGGACAAGTGTGAGTTATGGATTGTAGGACCATTAAATGCTTAGCGGTAAATCCTGGGCTTCCTGCTGAGCCAAGGCTGGACTTTTCCCACAGGCAGATGCTGTGGAGTCAGGATGGGGACTTTTTTTGTTGGTATTAGAGGTGGAGGAGGCAGGGTTAAGAGTTAGCCGAGGTGGAGTGGCGTTAAGCTGACGTGTTAAGGGGTGTGATTAGAAACAGAAGAGGTTTGGTCAGTGCCGAGCCGGGCTGGAGTCAAATGTGGCAGTGTTGGTGCTTGTAGGGGAGGGTGATAAGAACAGTTAACTGTTAAGGAGGTTAAGAGCAGACGAGGTGGGGTCATGGAATAGAGTAAATATAACAGTGGAAGGATAAATTATCTTGAGCTACTCCCAGACTCAGACATATTTCAGAAATGGAAATATTTTATTCCATTTCAAGGGTTGTAAAAGTGATTAGCTGTGAAATATTGCAACAATGTGTACAGTTTGTACCCTCATAAATATTCATCTCAATTGTAGAGATGTTGCCTCAACAGGCCAATGTGAGCTAATTTTTATTTTTTTGGTGAAAAGATTAATGCTCTGTTCCAAAACCTAGACTTCTTTGATAGCATCCTTTCTGAAATGGAACCTTATTAGTGACCAATTTTAAACATAACATCCTTGTGTCATACACTGAAAATAAATTGGTGTAGCATTTAATTTTAAACGATTTTCACTCTGAAATTGCTATTTTTTTGTTTTTCTTTCTTTCTTTCTTAAAAAAAAAAAATAATTGCAAAGAAATAGTGTTCAGGAGACTCTGCTCACTGGTGATTTTAAGAGTTTAATTTGAGCATTTTGCTAATCAAACTATGTGATGCATACATCTAATAAGCATAAACACATAGCACAGACAAATGTATTGTGTCCTGCGCCATCATTTTGAATGAACATTTGTTTTTTCCTGTTGTATTTTGGAAAAAAAGGCTTCTAAAGATTCCAAAAAAGACATATTTAACAGATTTAGGACATTTATTTAAACCTACATTAAGTAAAAAATATAAAGAAGTTTGAGGTCAGAATTGTTTTTAAATTTATTTTTGAAAGAAATTAATACTTTTCTTCAACAAATCAGCATTTTAGAATGATTTCTGAAGGATCATTAGTAATAATGCTGAAAATTCAGCTGGGCCATTCTGTGTCAATTCAACCAGAGGTCACCGGCTCAAATTTTTGATTTTGTTAATATTGTTTCTGTAGAAAGACAGACATAAATAGTGATGAAAGCCAAAATATTAAATGTCACAGATGTATATTTACTGAGTAGTCCACTGTTTTGTAGAGGGGGGTCATTTGGGAGATTTGGAGCCAAATTAGAGGGTTGTAAAATTGACTTTATAAAGATGGCAGCATCATTATTTTATTATAACACAGAGATTGGTAGGTCTATTAGTAAAATCTGTTGACTTTAGCAATCTTTGGTTCATTACATGCCAACGGTGACAGTTCAAAAATGGCAAAAAGCACTTTTTGTGTTTTTTTGCCTCAAGTTTGCATGCCTGTAACTCAAGAAGTATTAAAGATATCTCAATATCCTTTTATTTTCTGGTTCTCAAACTTTCCCTTTCATTTTAAAGTCCCTCAATGGTTCAATCTCAGAGATATGGACATGTTAATGTGGCTCCATGAGTAAATTGGTAAATTGTACACATTTTCAGTGTTAAAAAACTAAATGTGGGTCACTTTGCATATAGCTGATACTTTTTTTTCTTTTAAAGAGGAATATCTGAAGAACAAATAATGTTAAAACTAGAAATGTATCTCTTGATTTTGAGATGGGGAAGTTTCCGAAATTTGGTTGATTTGACACGGAATGACCCAGCTTTGTTATCAGGGGAATAAATTACATATTTATTTTTTATGTTATTTTAATTTGTAATAATATTCCACAATATTACAGTGTTTACTGTATTTTGATCAAATAAGAGACTTCAAAAACATTAATATGTTCACTTTAAAGCTAACTGATTTAACATTTGTAATGACATTTTGATATAATTGATATTTTCTGAAAACTGAGACTTTGTTTTATTGAAAATTTAATTAATAATTACGAATAATTTATTAATATTTATGAATAAATATCCTGACGCATCCGAGCTTTATAATGGCAGTGGTAGGTTGAAGAAAGCTGAAGCTCCATCCATCATAAACATACTCCACACGGCTCCGGGGGGTTAATAAAGGCCTTCTGAAGCAAAGCGATGCGTTTGTGTAAAAAAAAAAAAATCAATATTTAACACGTTCAAAAAGCTTACGCCGCATCCTCCGTCTTCCCTATTCAACTTACGGAAAAAGCTTAACTGATGCGACTGTTTTTTCGTAACTTGAATACGGAAGGTGGTCTGGCGGGAGCTAGATATTTTACTTCATAACTTGTTAAATATGGATATTTTTTCACACAAACGCATTGCTTCGCTTCAGAAGGCCTTTATTAACCCCCCAGAGCCGTGTGGAGAAAGTTTACGATGGATGGATGCACTTTCTTCAGCTCATACTCGTTGGTATCACTCAATGCCATCATAAAGCGCGGATGTGTCAGGATATTTATTATTATAACTCAGATTGTGTTCATCAGAAAGAAGAAAGCCATATACACCTAGGATGGCTTGAGGTAATTTTTATTTGAATGTGAACTAATCCTTTAACCCATGTAGTTACCTTATATTACCCAGTATTTTCTTAGTTAAGTACACGTACTGTAAAATAAAGTGCAACTATAACTTTTTATTGATACCTTCTGGTACTAAATTATATATTATAGTCAACATTTATCATGTTTCCTTCACTATTTTTTTGCCATCTCTGCTGCCAATAAAGAGGTTTCTTAAAAAAAGTTTACATTTTGTTACAGCCTATGCACCAATGATGCCTTAAAATGCTTCTCATTTAGGCAGCTTGCTTTGTTTTGGAACAGAGCCCATGTCCCTTCAAAAGAAATATCCTATTCAACAGAATTCTGTACAATGTCAAGGTACCCAAATAGATCAGGAACAGCTGTTAGCAGATCCTCACATTTACCCAACTCCCATTCTCAAGGTCAGCCAGACCCCTCTCAGAATTCCTCAACAGGATTTTCCCTGAACACGTCACCCGACCTCTGTGTACACGGCTCTCGGGGTGATCATCAATGCTGGAGGTAACTGTTGACTCAAGGGTTATTGTCCTATAACCTCTTTTTATTGGTTTTTCATAACCTCAGCAGAGCACATAAGCCATCAATCACCATCTCACTCTGGATTATCGGCTGGTTGTGGAGTCAATGGCTGACTCTGGTGTGTTTTTAGAGACCTACTAATGTTCAGCTTAGTCCAGAAATGGATTGATGTGTCTGAAATGATTGGATGTATTTGACTGGTGCTCAAGAGGCTTCGTCCCTCCTCCGGTGCTTTTGTTTACACATCTCCGTGAGCAGCTCAAGTGCCTTCTAATTGCTTTAGGAAGCAAGTTGTGTGTAATTGCCTCGTATTTATGTACGTTTATGAATGTTTAGATATGTGAATGAGTGTTTGGCAACTGCCATGCTTTACCTTAGTTACCCAGAAACACTTGCTGGCATGCTGCGAGTACATTTGTCACAGGTGTCAGGTTGATAAAAGTGTTGCCATGACATGCACCTCCATCCTCTTGAGCTCTTGCTTATTAAAGTGCCTTCAGAAGATAACCGAGATCAACAGACAGCTGGAACAAGCCAAAAAAGGACAATCTTAACGTAAGACTAATGACAGAGTACAACTAAGGATGGCTGGTACTAGAGGTGTGCAATATGTATCGTCTACGATAATATCCTAATTGTTGTTTTAACGGTGTAGAAGCTGACTTTATTGAGTATGTCACTCACTTTGGGGGTAAAAATCAAAAACACGCCCTTATGTAGCCTATTAGAAGGCCCCAAAATTCGATATATGACTGCAAAAATGCCCCTGTTTGAGTTTTTGTTTTATATTTCTATATGATATATTTAAGCAGTAACACATGAGCAAGAGTGCTGTTTCTCCCGCATACCAGCATGATTTTAAACAACAGTTCAATAAACAAAAACTCAATATTGAGTTACATTTTAGACACAATATTGTCAATATTGTCTGTTTTTTCTCTATTTTGCTCGTAAAAATAGTTCCAAACAACGCCGTAAATTGTCTTTCTCTTTAAATAAATTTAATTGTTATTAACATTTTCTTAAGGATAAAAAAATCTATTATCTGTTCTAATGCTGTAAACAACATTTAAGGAGCTCTTTCTTGCACATGACTAAATGTAATGTTGCTGTTTGAGACATCTGCAAAGCTATGATGCTCAATGTTCAATGACTCCGGTTTGAACAATGTAAGGCGGAACACCGTTACTGACAATCCTCATTTTGGCTGCGTGAGATTCTCCAGCTTTGTTGTTGTTGAGCAACCGAAGCACGAGCTGTTAAAGCTCCGCCCTCTTCTGGAAAGGGGGCGGGGAGCAGCAGCTCATTTGCATTTAAAGGGACACACACAATAACAGTGTGTTTTTGATCACACTCAAATAGGGGCAAATTTGACAAGCTATAATAAATGATCTGTGGGGTATTTTGAGCTGAAACTTCACAGACACATTCTGGGGACACCAGAGACTTATATTACATCTTGTGAAAGGGGCATAATAGGTCTCCTTTAAGACATTAGTAACAAGTAAAGTAAATATAATGAACATATGAGCTAATATAGTGCATATATTTAGTGAAATGCTTAATTTCTCTAGTGAACTAACATGCTGTGGACACTAAATGACTTGCCTGAGGTAAATGTAATGCTACGTGAGATATTATTCTCAAGCTGTTTTATTAATGTCTTTCCACAGTTGAAACACTGGTTGAGAGATTACACATAAACATATCTATGCATAGATTGTCTGTTCTTCTTCTGCTCTTTTTGCTGTTGTTGCGGTTAGCATTACCACGCGTGCCCCCTTCTGGACTGGAGTGTGGATCGCCTGTGACTGACTGTATTCGTCATCTGACTGTATGCACTGAACTGTGACGTCTGTATCGTGGCAGTTTGGGACAAATACATGTACCGTTATACTCCTATAGTAGGTGAAAAACAGTATGCGAGCTGAGTAGTATGTTTAAATTCATAGTATTCATAAAACTGTAGGCGAAAAGTATCCGGATGACCTACTACAGTACTTCTGGCGAGATTCTGAAATGTACAATCAATGGACACTTTCTTATCCCATGATGCCACGGCAGAGGATTTGTGAATAGAAGTGAAGCGACACATGACAATGACAACATGGCGGATGTAGTACATCTGAATTTGAATATAATATTGATATATTCAATATAATATAAGTTTCAGACCAAATGTAGTACCTATATAGTATGTAATTTCAGACGCAGTATGTGAAAGTGATGTGACGTGAAGGCCAAGAATGGTAACCCATACTCAGTGTTTGTCCTCTGCCTTTAACCCATCCAAGTTAGTGCACACACAGGAGCAGTGAGTAGTAAAGATGCACTCAATGACTCACTCATTATGCACCTACTGGTGGATTAAATTCATATTTAAAGTGTCATTTTGTTTAATTTTTCATGGACTTTTCAAAATATTATTTTTAAAACATTAAATTCATAACATTATTTGTGTAATTGTAATCGCACTGTAAATACATCTAAATATCTGTGCCACTTCTGCAGTGCAAAAATAGATTTTATTGATACTGATTTTATTTGACAAATGCGACAAATCCCCTAAAAAATATTAAGTATAATTTTATTTTTCAATATCGCACACCCCTAGCTGATACTCTAGTATTTCATAAACGACTCACTTTTCTTTTTGAAATTAATATTGAGTTTTGCTCAGCAGAATTGACAGTGACGGACACTTTGGGTAGGAGGTAAGAACTTGAGGACGACACAGTTCCTCACATAAAGAACTTGAGGACAGCATGAACAAAGGGGTTTTTTATGCTGCTTGACCTCTTAGTGAGGGTAGGCCTGCTTTCATAATGAGATCAAAGATCTGGCACCATCTTCTAACACCTGCATTTGCTAAAACATTCAGCCTGAGGGTACAGTACTAGCAGAACGGTCCAGCAGCAGTGGCTAATGAAAGCACACAACGAACTTGATTACTTTGTACTCTAGGTATTTTAGCCCTGGAAGCTGTCAGTAGTCTGTATTGTGTTTACAACTTCAGTTGCTTCACATTGTATTCCAGTTGAGTTCACTCTTGAAAATAAAGGTTTTCGCAGTGATGCCATGGAACAGGGGTGCTCAATCCTGTTCCTGAAGATTCCTGAAGAACCCTGATCCAGTGCACTTGTAATTAACAACTACTCTTGAAGATCTTAATTAGCTAGTTCAGTTGCATTTGATCAGAGTTGAAGCTGAACTTTACAGGAAGGTAGATCTTCAGGAACCGGATTGGGCATCCCTGCCATAGAAGAACCAGTTTTGGGTTCCTCAAAGAACCTTTCAGTGAACAGTTCTTAAAAGAACCATTTTTGTCTGAGAATATTTAAAAAATCTTAAGAACATTTTCCCACTATAAAGAACCTTTTTTTTTGCAGTGGAAAGTTTCCATGGATGTTAAAAGTTCGAGCCATCAATGCCAATAAAGAACTTTTATTTTGAAGAGGATGTTGTGGACTAAATTCGATGAATAATGTTACTGAATCATGGTCTTTGGGTTGGTCACAGCCTTTAGGTTGTGACTCGGCTTTTGTTCCAAACAATAAGCCACATATCTGCTCGATTAATCCCTGCATACCAACCGCTTCTGGTACAACAAAAAACAGTCACCAAGAACATCAAAGTATGGCCATAGGGAGCAAGCTGAACCCTGCAGGGCAGTTTTGCTCACGCTGATTGGAATATGTTCAAAGAGTCTGCAACATGCTGAGATTACACTGATGAATATGCATTATCCATCATGGGGTACAATCAGCAGGTGGGTGGAAGATGTTGTCACCAGAACCATCACCACACATCCCTACTGAAGGCTCTGGCTATATAGACACTCCAGAGTTTGCTGCACTGCTTTTCAGTGGCAGAGCACTGTTGCTGTCTTGCTGAATATCCAGCACCAGGCAAATGAAATTACATTTATCATGAGTTTGCAGTGTGAATCAAATGTCCCATGTGCCAATTCACAAGTATAAACAATCACTCAAAAAGGATTCATCATTTAATGTATTCTCTGAATCAGTTCGAGCGGCTACTGAATTTGACTCATTTACTAAACTACAAGTTTTAATGACTTTCAGTGGTTTCAGTCTCAACATGAAGCAAGTTTTGTGTATTTGAGATTCGAGAATCTTAAATGCAGATTTGTTTTGAAATGTAAGTATATACACCTGTTCAAAAGTTTAAAGTCAGTAAGATTTTATGTTTTTGACAGAAATGTTATGCTCACCAGTGCTGCAATTATTCACAAAAATACAGTAAAAAAAAGTAATATTGTTAAATATTATTGCCATGTTATAACTGTTATATCAGTCTTCAATGGCATGATTCTTCAGAAATCATTCTGATATGCTTGATTCATGTCAAAGAAACACTTCTTATCATTATCAATGTTGAAAACAGTGCTGCTTAATATTTTTGTGGAAACTGTGGCGTTTTATATAAGCAATATCACATGAGCAGCTGTGCAATATGGCTGTATATCAGCACGGCTGTGATTCAGCCATTGGTATTTGAGATCTAAATCACTACATCCTCGCCTTAAAAAAACTCTTAAAACTACATTTCATGGCATAAAAACAGTAGCAGTACTGGGGGAATATCGCACGGCTCTCAGCCAATCAGATTCGAGAAATGTTGTATAAACACACACACTCACTCGTAGGTATTTAGTGGTCTTTTAATATCCTTAACTATTTTAATCACAAATCACTGTTCCAGAAATTAGCAAGAATTGCACAAATATTGTAGCTAAAGTAACTTATCATGGAATAACCTTCCCCAACCTGCCGACAGCTTTTCATAGGAAGAAGAGTCAGTATTGTTCCACTCAATGTCGATGGCTTCAAACTGTTCATGAGTAGCTGAAAAATGTCTCCCAGTTCATTTGAGTTTAATGTGAGACCAAATATTCACTATAGGGTTCAAATCTGGACTAAAAAATATGAGCCTGATTGACTTGTTCTCAAGCCACTTCTTGTTGTCTTTACAGTGTGGGCAGAGCAGGAGCATTGTCTTGTTGAAAAATAATATCTGATCATTCCTCTTTAGATAACTACTTTTTATTTTGGGAAGCAAGCCATTCAGCAATATATTCTCCTGAAAGCTCCAAAGCATTAAATGACTTTTCACAGTGAAGTAGCTCACCAATACCAGCAGGTAAAATGACAGCTCTTCCTCCATGCTTCTCTGTGATGCATTTACTATTATATTTCTCAGCAGATTTCCGTTGATGCCGCTCTGGAGCATCACCATGCAACTCGTGTTTCATTGTGATTCACTCCACACACGACTTCCCATATTCTGCCAAAACCTTCATTCTGTCTTTGATGTTTTTCTGAGATAGCAGTTGCTTTTTAAGTAGTGCATTTGCTTAAATGTTGCTAATTTCCTGACCAGTAAGACAATTAAAAGCTTAGTGCTTAGTTGGCCCATTTTTTGCCCAGGAGTATATGTATATATTTGAAGTGCGCTATGAAAAAGAAGTTGTTTTATAAGATAAGTCACAAGAATTTTGCAGCTGGCAGGATTCATTTATGACACTATGCGACTACATTTCTAAGGTTTCTGCCAACGGTAACTGATTGTCATAAAAAAAGACTCTGAAAGCATTTATCTGACGTCAGGGACATTTTATGATTGTCTTACAAGGGGTAAGTGAATCAAATTGTCGTTGGCGCTTTTTCAGAATGATTTAGAGTCAGGATGCTTTTACCAACTCATGCTCCCATTGCTCAGGGTAAATGTTGAATCTTCATTGTCCCACTGACTTCAGAGCTGAGGAATGCTAGAGTGACCAGATGTTAACCTGGCCCTGTTTTAAAGAAGTTATGATCCAGGATTAGGTCCTCCTCTGACTGTACTGATCCTTGGCACTGAGTACTAAAAGTCAAAAGCTTATCTAGGGTTAGTCCAGTCTGAGTAAAGGTACTGGCCTGCTGCCATTAACCCAGAGACCAGCTTGGAGAAACCAGCTGGAGTTTTCTCCACATTATTGAGTATACTCACTCTGACGGCGTCGTCACATTCCTTCGGTCAGAGCGGAGCCTTTCACTTCCAATCTTTGATGTTAGAACTCAACTTAGTGCGTTACTTATTTGGCACTTATGCCCTGCTGAGACAATGTATCTACAGTTCCCTAATAGAGTGGCTGATGAAACATCTTCTGGCACATGAAAACACGCACACCTGTGCCTGCTCTTGTAAATGCCAGTGGAAGTGCGCTGAGCCTTTAGTAATGAGCTTGTATGTGGCGCTAAGCTGAACGAAACTCAGTACGGTTCCTCCAGTGCTGCCTGAAATTCAAGTTAAATAAAAACCAGGTTAAATTACGGTAAGAGTTAAGGGGTGTATAAACTAAGGTTGATACTTTAATAAAAAATATATAGTTCAATTCACATATAGCGCTTTTCACAATACATATCATTTCAAGGCACAAAGTGCAAGGTTATGAGATGCTTTATGTGAATGATTGGCTAAAGAGATCTGTCTTTAATCTAGATTTAAACTAGGAGAGAGTCTCTGAGCCCCAAACATTATCAGGAAGGCTATTCCAGAGTTTAGGAGCCAAAGGCTTAGATATCCTAGGTACAACCAAAAGTCCAGAGTTTTGTGACCTTAAAGAGCGTGATGGATTGTGGGGCAGTAAAAGACTGGTTAAATACACAGGAGCTAAACCATTTAGGGCCTTAAAGGTCAGTAGCAATACTTTGTAATTGATACGGAACCTAACAGGTAGCCGGTGTAAAGATGATAAAATTGGGTTATATGATATCTTGACCTGGTAAGAACTCTAGCAGCTGCATTTTGGACTAATATAACTATAACGTTTTAATAATCATTATAATTCTATGAGAGTGTGAAAGTCCACACCACAACTGTAACGCTAATGACAAACAATTGTTGGAATCACTTTTAGAATTAATTTTTTCCAGCTGATGAACAATAAAAACATTGACAGCCAACCAAAATCCACCCAATATTAAAGGGATAGTTCACTCAAAAATAAAAATGATCCCATAATTTACTCACCCTCAAGCCATCCTAGGTGTATATGACTTTCTTCTTTCAGTCAAACACAATTAGATTTATATTAAAATATATCCTGGCTCTTCCAAGCTTTATAATGAAAGTGAATAGCAACCGAGATTTTGAAGCCCAAAAAAGCGCATCCATCATAAAAGTAATCCATACGACTCCAGGGGGTTAATTAAGGCCTTCTGAAGCAAAGCGATGCATTTTTGTGAGAAAAATATCCATATTTATAAGTTTATAAACTAGAATCACTGGCTTCTGTACACGAGTCAATCCTGGAGGAGTAGTGAACTTTGAACTGACACGTAATGTATTGACGAACACGGAAGCGCAGAGGATAGAGCAAAACATAACACCGGTCATGAATTCAAAGTCTAAAACGAGAATTTTGAGAAATGTTGGTGGAGCTTGAGTTTGTTGCCCAGCCCTTTTTGTTTGAACCACGAGAGGCATCTGCTCTCACATAAACTGACGCTACGCCTACATCCTATGTTATACGCCCGAACTTGACTCTTTTGTGAACGTGCGGATGGTCGTTACCGGAAGCTAGTAATTATAGTCTAGTCAAGTCATGTCATGTCACGTCTCATCTCGTCAAGTCAAGTCAAGACTCGTCAAGTCAAGTCAAGTGAAGTCTCATCAAGTCAAGACTCAAGTCTTGTCAAGTCTCGTCAAGTCTCGTCAAGTCAAGTCAAGTCAAGTCAAGTCAAGTCAAGTCAAGACTCGTCAAGTCAAGTCAAGTCTTGTCAAGTCAAGTCAAGACTCGTCAAGTCAAGACTCGTCAAGTCAAGTCTCGTCAAGTCTTGTCAAGTCAAGTCAAAACTCGTCAAGTCAAGTCAAGACTCGTCAAGTCTTGTCAAGTCTCATCAAGTCAAGTCTCATCAAGTCTCATCAAGTCTTGTTAATTCAAGTCAAGTCAAGACTCGTCAAGTCACGTCAAGTCAAGACTCATCAAGTCAAGTCAAGACTCATCAAGTCAAGTCAAGTCTCGTCAAGTCAAGACTCATCAAGTCATGTCAAGTCAAGTCTCATCAAGTCAAGACTCGTCAAGTCAAGACTCGTCAAGTCAAGACTCGTCAAGTCAAGACTCGTCAAGTCTTGTCTCATCAAGTCAAGTCTCGTCAAGTCTTGTCAAGTCAAGTCAAGACTCATCAAGTCAAGTCAAGACTCATCAAGTCAAGTCTCATCAAGTCAAGTCAAGTCAAGTCAAGACTCGTCAAGACTCGTCAAGTCACGTCAAGTCTTGTCAAGTCAAGTCAAGTCTCATCAATCACATCAAGTCTCGTCAATCACATCAAGTCCAGTCTCGCCAAGTCTCGTCAAGTCTCATCAAGTTAAGACTCGTCAAGTCTCGTTAAGTCTTGTCAAGTCATGTCAAGTCTCATCAAGTCAAGACTCGTCAAGTCTCGTCAAGTCACTTCAAGTCTTGTCAAGTCAATTCTCATCAAGTCTCGTCAAGTCTTGTCAAGTCTTGTCAAGTCACGTCAAGTCTCATCAAGTCAAGACTCGTCAAGTCTCGTCAAGTCACTTCAAGTCTTGTCAATTCAAGTCTCATCAAGTCAAGACTCGTCAAGACTCGTCAAGTCTCGTCAAGTCAAGTCTTGTCAAGTCACGTCAAGTCAAGTCTTGTCAAGTCAAGTCTTGTCAATCTCATCAAGTCAAGACTCGTCAAGTCAAGTCTTGTCACGTCAAGTCTTGTCAAGTCCAGTCTCACCAAGTCCCGTCAAGTCAAGTCTCATCAAGTCAAGACTCGTCAAGTCAAGTCTCAAGTCATGTCTCTTAAACTCTCGTCAAGTCAAGTCAAGTCACGTTACAATGTCTCGTCAAGTCACCAAGTCTCAGGTCAAGTCTCAAGTCATGTCTCTTCAACTCTCTTGTCAAGTCTCGTCAAGTCTCTTCAAGTCTCGTCAAGTCTTGTCAAGTCTTGTCTCATCAAGTCAAGTCTCGTCAAGTCTTGTCAAGTCAAGTCAAGACTCATCAAATCAAGTCAAGTCAAGACTCATCAAGTCAAGTCTCATCAAGTCAAGTCTCATCAAGTCAAGACTCGTCAAGTCACGGCAAGTCTTGTCAAGTCAAGTCTCATCAATCACATCAAGTCTCGTCAATCACATCAAGTCCAGTCTCGCCAAGTCTCGTCAAGTCTCATCAAGTTAAGACTCGTCAAGTCTCGTTAAGTCTTGTCAAGTCATGTCAAGTCTCATCAAGTCAAGACTCGTCAAGTCTCGTCAAGTCACTTCAAGTCTTGTCAAGTCAATTCTCATCAAGTCTCGTCAAGTCTTGTCAAGTCTTGTCAAGTCACGTCAAGTCTCATCAAGTCAAGACTCGTCAAGTCTCGTCAAGTCACTTCAAGTCTTGTCAAGTCAAGACTCGTCAAGTCTCGTCAAGTCACTTCAAGTCTTGTCAAGTCAAGTCTCATCAAGTCAAGTCTCATCAAGTTTCATCAAGTCAAGTCTTGTCAAGTCTTGTCAAGTCAAGACACGTCAAGTCAAGTCTTGTCAAGTCTTGTCAATCTCATCAAGTCAAGACTCGTCAAGTCAAGTCTCGTCACGTCACGTCAAGTCTTGTCAAGTCCAGTCTCATTAAGTCCCGTCAAGTCCCGTCAAGTCAAGTCTCATCAAGTCAAGACTTGTCAAGTCCAGTCTCACCAAGTCCCGTCAAGTCAAGTCTCATCAAGTCAAGACTCGTCAAGACTTGTCAAGTCCAGTCTCACCAAGTCCCGTCAAGTCAAGTCTCATCAAGTCAAGACTCATCAAGTCTTGTCAAGTCAAGTCAAGTCAAGATTCGTCAAGTCAAGACTCATCAAGTCACGTCAAGTCTTGTCAAGTCAAGTCTCATCGATCACATCAAGTCTCGTCAATCACATCAAGTCCAGTCTCGCCAAGTCTTGTCAAGTCAAGTCTCATCAAGTTAAGACTCCTCAAGTCTCATTAAGTCTTGTCAAGTCAATTCAAGTCTCGTCAAGTCAAGACTCGTCAAGTCTCGTCAAGTCAAGTCTTGTCAAGTCACGTCAAGTCAAGTCTTGTCAATCTCATCAAGTCAAGACTCGTCAAGTCAAGTCTTGTCACGTCAAGTCTTGTCAAGTCCAGTCTCACCAAGTCCCGTTAAGTCAAGTCAAGTCTCATCAAGTCAAGACTCGTCAAGTCAAGTCTCAAGTCATGTCTCTTAAACTCTCGTCAAGTCAAGTCACGTCACAATGTCTCGTCAAGTCACCAAGTCTCAGGTCAAGTCTCAAGTCATGTCTCTTCAACTCTCTCGTCAAGTCTCTTCAAGTCTCGTCAAGTCTTGTCAAGTCATGTCAAGTCAAAAGTCAAGTCTATATTCAGTAAAACTGCACATGGGTTCAAATCAACTTGCCTTCAGTGGACCTTTGTGACATAACTTTAGTGCTTTAAAGGGTTAGTTCACCCAAAAATGAAAATAATGTCATTTATTACTCACCCTCATGCCGTTCCACACCCGTAAGACCTTCGTTAATCTTCGGAGCACAAATTAAGATATTTTTGTAGAAAATCCGATGGCTCAGTGAGGCCTTCAGAGCCAGCAATGACATTTCCTCTCTCAAGATCCATTAATGTACTAAAAACATATTTAAATCAGTTCATGTGAGTTCAGTGGTTCAATATTAATATTATAAAGCGACGAGAATATTTTTGGTGTGCCAAAAAAACAAAATAACGACATATTTAGTGATGGCCGATTTCAAAACACTGCGTCAGGAAGCTTCGGAGCATAATGAATCAGCGTGTCAAATCATGATTCGGATCGCGTGTCAAACCGCCAAACTGCTGAAATCACGTGACTTTGGTGCTCCGAACCGCTGATTCGACACGCTGATTCATAACGCTCCGAAGCTTCCTGAAGCAGTGTTTTGAAATCGGCCATCACTATATAAGTCGTTATTTTGTTTTTTTTGGCGCACCAAAAATATTCTCGTCGCTTTATAATATTAATATTGAACCACTGTACTCACATGAACTGATTTAAATATGTTTTAGTACCTTTATGGATCTTGAGAGAGGAAATGTCATTGCTCCCTATGCAGGCCTCACAGAGCCATCGGATTTCAACAAAAATATCTCAGTTTGCGTTCCGAAGAGGAACGAAGGTCTTACGGGTGTGGAACGGCATGAGGGTGAGTAATAAATGACAGAATTTTCATTTTTGGGTGAACTAACCCTTTAACTTTATTGCAAAGGCTAATTTAATTTTCTAATTTTCATTTAGTTTAAGTTTTCCAATAAATATTTTATTTGATTTCAGCTTTATTTCAATTAACAGAAGTGTTTTTAATAGTTGTGTGTTTAAAGACACTAATATAGTTGTAGTTATTTTTCTTGGTGTGAACGGGCCTTTGTACTCATTCAGAGGCGGCCGTCCAAGTAGTTTCTCGTAAAATAAGAAAAGCCCAGCATTAACACTATTAAGATCTGATTTGTATATAAAAGCTGGGGTGGTGATTATAAAGGGGAGTTTGAAGCCTTCATCCATCCAAAGACGTATTTTTTTTTGTTTAGGGCACTTAAAGGATCATATGTCAGACTGTGAACATCCTCACAGAGTTTTGTGCAGCTCTCAGAACCTCCCTTCAGTTTCTATTCTTGGTCATGAAATGAAAGTCATTCCTGTTAGCCGTATTATTTTTGCTCTGTCAGGGCTGTTTCCTGTAAGAGATGATGAGAGATGGCTGAGCTGCTCGACTCTTTCCTTTGCTCGCACGTACAGGAGGGAGTTTGTTGTCGTAAGTCTGTGTGGGCCTCCGTGAGGTACCTTGGGGCCTCATAGGGAATTTACTGGAGAAGATGTCCCCTGCTAACACAGTCAGCACCTGAAGGACTTCTGTGTGTGTGTGTGTGTGTGTGTGTGTGTTTGGGAAACACAGATGGTAGGGTGTTTACAGGGGTGACGGATGAGACTTGTTTAGGCTGTAAACTGTCTGGATTGATGTTTGTGTTTGGGGGACAGATTGTGAAAACGTACATGTCAAACATACACACAAACACATTTCTTATGCATACACAAACATTGATTGCGATCTTGCCATCATTAAAGGGTTCGTTCACCCAAAAATTAAAAATTCTGTCATTAATTACTCACCCTCATGTCGTTCCACACCCATAAGACCTTCGTTCATCTTCAGAACACAAATTAAGATATTTTTGATAAAATCCGATGACTCATTGAATCTTCCATTGCCAGCAATAACACTCCCTTTTTCAATGCTCAGAAAGCTACTAAAAAACATATTTAAATCAGTTCATGTGACTACAGTGGTTCAACCTTAATATTATAAAGCAACAAGAATACTTTTTGTGCGCCAAAAAAACAAAATAACTTTTCAACAATATCTAGTGATGGCCGATTTCAAAACACTGCTTCATGAAACTTCGAAGCTTTGTTTCGAATCAGTGGTTCGGATCGCAAACTGCGAAAGGTCATGTGAAATATTGAAATTTCGAAACACTTAAGTTGTAACGAAGCCTCGTTAACTGAAATCACGTGACTTTTGCGCTCCGAACCACTGATTTGAAAAAAAAGATTCGTAAAGCTTCATGAAGTAGTGTTTTGAAATCGCCAAACACTAGATATTGTTGAAAAGTCGTTATTTTTTTCGGATTTTTATTTCGTTATTTTTTTTGGCGCACAAAAAGTATTCTCGTCGCTTCATAACATTAAGGTTGAACCAGTGTACTCACTTTAACTGTTTTAAATATGTCTTTAGTAGCTTTCTGAGCATCTGAAAGTGTTAATTATCTTGCTGTCAATGCAGGCCTCACTGAGCCATCGGATTTCATCAAAAATATCTTAATTTGTGTTGTGAAGATGAACGAAGGTCTTACGGGTGTGGAATAACATGACGGTGAGTAATTAATGAAAGAATTTTCATTTTTGGGTGAACTAACCCTTTAACAACAATAACAGGGTCTTTATTTTGACTTGATAAGGGTTTTTAATCTCAAATATTTATGCATCAGGGTTGCATCGCACTCGCATCACCATTGATATTAATATTTTCAGACACATTAAATGATATTGATAAGCAGTGCTGGGTAGATTACTTACAAACTGTAATCCATACTGATTACAAATTACATGAAGAAAAGTGTAGTTAGTAACGTAATCCATTACATTACACATTTTATGTAATGTAATCTGATTACTTTTTTGTACGGTTTTTGTAGGAACTGCAGGGGGTTCGTAAATAGATGAAAAGCTAATGATTAAATTTTAAAAATGTTAAATTAAATTAAAATAAAATAAAACACTAAAACTATGTTATTGTTTATGCTGTGTGGTCTCTCAACTAGTGGCCATTCTTATGTGTGCTTTTTCTCAAAACTGGAAGATTTTCTGAACATATATAAACAATAGGATTTTTTTATAAAAAATGTAAAAAATTAATTAGGCATTTTCATCAGTCATTACTCCAGCAATTTTGTGAAAAGTAAGTAATCAACTGTAGTCTAATTACGAGTATTTTAAAATATAATATAATATAATTACAAGTATTTAACCATAATTATACATTTTTAATTATGTAATTTTATATTAAATATTTATAATGATTTTTAATAAATCAGTACTTCCCTATTTTTCTCAGTGGTTAAAATTTTTACTGTCGATAAAGTTATCTGAGGAAAAATTTAGTGGTGCTGTACATATTGTTAAATTAAAAATCTGTTTTGATGGCTGTTTTGAATTCAATTTAGAAATAGATATCTAATCAGTTATTGTGTGTGTTCTACATATAAGGAAAGAAATAGACATAATTATTCAAAATGGTGTAATTTTTTATGTTTAGTTGCAAAACGTATGTTAAACTAATGAAGTTCCCCTGTGTTGTGACTGTGAATTTGGAGCCAGCTCTTGAAATTCTTCTGAATTCTTCTCAACCCTCACACACACACACACACACACACACACACACGCAGCAGGGCTGTTAATTCAGGCTTGTCAGTGAAAGTCGGTGTGGCTGATGAAAGCATGCCGGGCGGCTTCTCTGACCATGTGCCAAACTCCTCTGCTCTTTAGGGCGTAAGTGCTTGGAGAAGTAGCCAGCGGTAGCATGTATCCATACACACTTGCACCAGCAGACGCTCCCAGTGCTCGGGTATAAAATTAGATTAATTTTGATACCAGGTACATTTTGTTTTTAAGCTTCAAACACTTGTAAATAGTTCCCCATTTAATGAGAAGGGAAGGAAAAAAGCTTTTCAGGAGCTTGCTGTGATTTTATAACCTCTTTAACTTGCATAAAATGTTTATAAGTGTGTCACCACCAGGCACTTCTGAAACCCACCAGAAACCCTTCAGCCTGGCATCAGCACGGTAAACCCATGGTCGCCAACTTCAAATTGGTCTGAACGATTCAGGATTTGGTGCATGTGCTGCAGATAATCTTCCTCAATAAACCTCTAAGACAAAAGGGAGTTTCACCGCTGAAAGACCCCGAGCTGCTTTCTTTTCTGTGGGCTTCTTACTATCTCACAATGAACTTTTAACAGTTGCATTTCCCCTTAATTTGTCCATGCTGTAGTCCTTTATTTTCTTTTAGTTTGGGGGATGTCAGAGATGGATAGCAGCTGGCAGGTTTGAGGTTCATTTCATGAGTCAGGAATAGGATGATTATTTTATGTACTATGCAAGTTTTTTTTATATCTAGAGAGTGGCTGATATATACACCGATCAGGCATAACATTATGACCACCTTCCTAATATTGTGTTGGTCCCCCTTTATCTGCCAAAACAGCCCTGACCTGTCGAGGCATGGACTCCACTAGACCCCTGAAGGTGTGCTGTGGTATCTGGCACCAAGATGTTAGCAGCAGATCCTTTAAGTCCTGTAAGTTGCGAGGTGGAGCCTTCATGGATCAGACTTGTTTGTTCAGCACATCCCACAGATGCTCCACTGGATTGAGATCTGGGGAATTTGGAGGCCAAGTCAACACCTCAAACTCATTGTTGTGCTCCTCAAACCATTCCTGAACCATTTTTTTTGCTTTGTGGCAGGGTGCATTAACCTGCTGAAAGAGGCCACAGCCACCAGGAAATAACTATGCAGCCCCATTTGCAACAAACTGTGATGCACTGTGTATTCTAACACCTTTCTATCAGAACCAGCATTAACTTCTTGAGCAATTTGAGCTACAGTAGCTCGTCTGTTGGATCGGACCACACGGGCCAGCCTTCGCTGAGCCTCAGCTGCCCATGACCCTGTCGCCGGTTCACCACTGTTCCTTCCTTGGACCACTTTTGACAGATACTGACTGCTGCAGACCGGGAACACCCCACAAGAGCTGCAGTTTTGGAGATGCTCTGACCCAGTCGTCTAGCCATTACAATTTGGCCCTTGTCAAACTCGCACAAATTCTTACGCCTGTCCATTTTTCCTGCTTCTAACACATCAACTTTGAGGACAAAATGTTCACTTGCTGCCTAATATATCCCACCCACTAACAGGTGCCGTGATGAAGAGATAATCAGTGTTATTCCCTTCACCTGTCAGTGCTCATAATGTTATGCCTGATCGGTGTGTGTGTATATATATATATATATATATATACACATACAGTGCTGGGTAGATCGGTAACTCGTTATAGACTTTTAAATCTAAATCTTACAATTACAGTTGCAAAATTATCAAATAGAATGTTCAGCTTGATCTGTATGTACTGTAGTTGAACACTGTTAACATTTGATAACATCTTTTTTATACTTACCTAATGCTGTGGTAAATGTTACATGCACACCCCTAAATGACAGTACTTTTAGATTAGGTTTAATGTGGATGTTGTGGTCTTGTTTTACAGGGGTTAGCGAGCCAGGCGCAGAGTGCTTACTTCCTACCTGAATTTGCACTTTCTCCACAAGGAAGCTTTCTGGAAGACACAACAGGAGAGCAGTATCTCACCTATCGCTATGATGACCAGGTCAGAATCACAGAATCACACATGCTGTCCCTCAGAATATTCATCTGGATTGTGTCTATTCAACTGAAATGATTTCTAATTAAAGTCATACTTGCCACTTTATATTGTGGTGGTTAAATTGCGCGCTGTAAAACCGCTGCTCTGCGAAATGCTCGTGGTTCATTAGCTTCTTGAATTTAATACTAGCTAATAGGCTCACCTAGTGAGCTGCCTTGATAAAAATGTTAAATCAAATTTATTATTTTACCTAATATACGTTGTATAATTTATATATATTTTATATATACATGTTTTATGAAAATGTAAATATATTTAAAATGAACTTTTTGGTTTTCTCAGAACTTGGTGTGATGCGTTCAGGGATTGCCTTTGACCCAAAGAATTGTTATAATACATAATTATGCCTCCTACCATTTTGAAACATTCCTTATTTTAAAACTGCACTTATGATGCTTTAAAATGCTGTCTAGGTAGGCAGTTCACTAGGTTTTGGTACAGATCAATATCTTTAGAGCTGCATGAGCTTTCTGTAGATAAGTAAACTCGGTAAGAAAGTCTGATTGAATGAGTCAGTGATTAATTTCACAGGATGGCAATCATGAGTAATTTCTATCTGTGCGTTTCCGTGCTGCACTGAGGGGAAAAACAGCTAGAAGAATAGTGAGAAATGATGTCAGTTAGTTCTACATTTTAGTTTTAATTGTGTCATAATTGTGCTATGGGTAATTCAAAGACCCCCTGTGGTGAAAATCAAGTTTTTAATGTTGTTTATATGTCTATGTGGTGTTTTTAATATGCTGTAAGATAAACCATGTGCAAATTCATCAGTCAACACCATTGATGGGTATTTTCTCTTTAAAACTACAGTGAAAAAAAGATGGTTTGAAATTGCTGGTGTCTGTGATGTCACAAACTACCTTGTAACCAATCATGTCAATGTGTGGGCGGGCTTTAGCATATCATTAACAGCGAACTAGAAGGGGAGTCTCGAGAGAAGCCTGGTATATTTTTCTGTTGATATGAAAAATCGTGTAGATTTAGCAATATGGCTGGTGTATGATGTATATTATAAAGTTATGATAAACTATATGTCTTTCTCCACTGACGTTCTGAGTTGTTAAAGCGTTTGTAAGGATGCTAATTGTTAGAAGTCAGCTGTCTGACTCTGAGATGAAGAACGGGACCATGGTTTGTGTAACATTAACAACACATTATTAGCTGTTTGATAATGTAGTCAAGCAAAAAGCTAATCATATTAATTACCGTTATGTGTCAGACGTTGTAAAGAGCGATACCATTGTGCAGCGTTTACCTCAGTAAGTTGACCGAGTGGATCTCTGAGCTGGAGTGAGTGAGTGGAGGCGGGGCTAATTTGCATATTCAGTAGATCCACGTATACTAAATGAGGCAAGGGTGTAGAGTTACATTCAAGGCATGAAGAAATTTTTTTCACTGGAAAAAAAAAACGTTTTGGTGCTCAAAGATGAGTTTTAAGGGATAAAATTATTGACTACAGGGTGTCAAGTTTAGCCAATTCTAATAATGAAGTTTTCAATTTAATTTTTTTGGATTTTTATTTATTGGTTAGGTTAGAATTGACCATTTTGTTTGTTAAGCTTTTTTTCATGCAGAAACTTTATGAAAGTCTATTTTGTATTTATATAAAATATAATTTATGTTTTTTTAATGAACTTTTAGTCCTCAGCGAGGACTCATTCAGTTGATCAAAGGTGACAATAAAGACATTTACAATTGTTAACAAGTGTTTCAATAAAACTATCAAGCAGAACTGTCTTCAACATTAATAATAAGAAATATCCTGAGCTGCAAATCAGCATATTAGAAAGATCTCCCTGGCCTCAAACTTTTGAATGATAGTGTATTTAATATATTTTTATATTAAGTAGGGATGCACCGAAATGAAAAACTCTGGATGCTCTTGGCCAAAAAACGAAACCGAAAATGCTTTTTAAAAGATATTTATTTCATATTTTAAATTAAATAAATTAAAAGGCTTTTTTTGTATATTTGTATTAATATTAGACTTTTTAATGAAATTCAATCATTTTAATAATACTGAATTTAAAAAATACAAGCCAATAAAATACAAAAAAACACACTTTTATTGAAAGTAACACTAAAATTGGACAGAAAATATATTAATATTAAATATCAATATATTATTCTTTATTCAGATCCATGCAACAGGTGACATTTCGGTGTTTCTCTAATATTAAGCAATAGGTTATGAGAAGCTGTATTATATTGTGAATATAGTGACTGCTGAAAGGCATGTTTCGCATCAAAGCTCTTACTGTTGTGCTGTACTGACCAATCAGAAGCCAGGAACTATCTGTTTTAGGACTATGAAATTGTGAAAGTTTTAAGGTTTGTTCTATTCGACGGTAAGTGAACTATTGGAGCACATGACCTGTCAATGATGTAGATACTGATTTTTGAATGATCATAAGTCACTGAAATAACATAACTCTGTGTTAGCAGCAGTTGGACCGTTTCCACTCGGTACAATCAGTTAAGACTTTCAGATCAGCCCCTCGGCTTAAGGGGAATTTAGGCCAGGCCGTCTCGGTAAACCCTCGGTAACAGGAAAGTCCAGGTAAACCCAAAGTTTATAGGCATTACAAAGCTCTGCCTGACTGTTTTCTTTTGAACGCCTGCCCTGGGAGCCATTAACCCAGACACACTCTGTGCCACTGAACTGTTTTGGGGCCTGTTATGGAAACCTCGGTTCACTTTAGTTTAGCACTGATGTCTGTTTCCAGGCCAGTTGTTATGTTTGTGACGTGTTGGCATGCATGTCCAGGATGGCTTTTATTATGGTGATTTAATACTGGAATGTGGCGGTGGCACAGCAACCACGCAAACACATGCTGCTTCCTGTTGTTATGACAGACTTCCAAGTATTTCTGCTCATATGGGCTCATACTAATGCACTGCTGTTGTATATCAATGCTGATAGGTGTGTGTGTGTGTGTGTGCACAAAAACCTACTCATTGGCTCTGTTTGCAATAGCATTCTACCTTACTACTCTTACTTTTGCTGCAGTGTATATATATATATATATATATGATTTTTTCCCCAATTTTTTATTGATCAATTTAGCATTGTTTTCACTCCGTTATTGTTAGTATTATATTTTTTTCAGATTTTTAATTCAGATTAATTTTATTTCAATAGGATCATTTAAAAATCTTTAATGTCATTACATTGCAGGTGGGTTGTTTCGCGTTTTAGAATTAATTTTTAAAATTAATTTATAGGCATTTTTTTACTTAGTTTTGGAGTCATGAAAAAGTATTTTAGTTATGTTTCAGATTTCCCTGTTTTTATTTTTATTGCAGTTTTTTTTTTTATTAGTTTTTTGTTAGTAGTAATGTTTTAATTTAATTTACATCTTACCATCTTTTTTTGTGATTCATTATTCGATCAGGCATGAATTTTCACACAAAATTGGATTAAAAAAACAACCGTTTTGACTCAGATAATGACTGGATTTCTTTCGCTCAATTAAACAACTTGATGTGGACTTCTGACATGCATGTAGCATTTATTATAGTAATTGTTTTGAAAGGTGTATCATTGCACATTTCAGTTTCACACTGTTATTTTCTGTTATTTTAGTATTGTTTATATTCTATAATAGTATTTATTTATATTTTTGGATCGATTTTATATTTATTATATTATTATTATATATATTATATTTATATTATTTTTTAAATTTTATAATAATTTTTTATTGATTTTTCATATTTATTTATATTTTAATTTTTTATTTTATATGTTTTTCATTTTAAAAATATTTCTATTTAGCTTTAATTTGTTTTTATTTTAGTTTTAATTTTAGTAAATCAACTTATTTATTTCAGTTAGTTTCCAAGGAAACATTTTTAATTTCCATTTTTTTAATTTTTTTTATTTAATTAATGTTTTTATTTAATTAAATTACATTTTTTTGGTTCAGTATTCATTTTAATTTTAAAAATATATTTTTGAAAATATTTATGTTCAGCTTTAATTCATTTTTTTAATTTTAGTTTTAATTTTAGTAATTCAACTTCAACTTATTTCAGTTAGCTTCCAAGGAAACATTTTTAATTTTCATTTTATTCATATTGTATTTTATTTTTCAAAAATGATTTTTAACAGTTTTTGTTTTAATTAATAATACCAACACAGTAGGCAATATTTGAAATATTTAATATATGTATTTTGTCCACATCTCTGTACAGTCTATATATGCAGTCCCAATGATTTCAACAGTTTCCATTCTTATGCAGACACACAAAATGCATCCCATTTCTGTCCATTACGGAAAGAAAAAAAAACTTTTCATCTTCCTAATCTTTTATACCGACTGACATTTCATATTCAGAATATGTCAAAAGATTGTGAAACCGTCCCAGCTGTCCCGTCTGCAAGGTAAAGGCATCAAAAGTAAATGCCACCAGCCCCAGTGCCGCTGCTTGCGTGCTGTTTCTCTCCATAATCCGTCTCCCTTGCCAGAAAGAAGGTGGATACCATCCAGGCCTGTGCCTGCTGAGGTTAGCCACAGATGGAGGGCTTTCCCCTACAGACACGGGGCTTAAACTAATAGATAATGCACATGTTCCCTTTGGGCATCTCCCTGGCCAGCCGGGCCTGACAGACAGGCCCATAGTATAAAGCAGCTTTCCTCAGAGAGCCCCGTAAAGCATATCTAATGTTTTTTTGTGTTGCACTACCTGCTTGAGACTTTGAGTTTAGCCAGCTGGAGTTTTTTGGCTCAGGGCAGAACGCTAGTGCCAGTGTTTCCACTTACAGCCAGTCCAGTCCTCTCTAAAATAAGTTCTCGTTTGAAAAGACGTGACACTGTGCAGGCAGAAGGCGGATTTTTAATGGATGGGTTTGGAGTGTGTTGATTAATTTGGGTCAAGGGGTATGCAGCGGTCGGGGAGATTTGAACGTCTGGATTTGAGAAGGTGTTCACCTTGAGAAAGCCAGTGCCAGGTTTCATCTTTGTGGTCTTTGACAGGGTTTTTTGTAAGACTGGCCCCCGTCTGTGGTGCGCCGATGTACTGGAATGGAGATTTTAATTGAGAGAGTCGGGCTCAGCATGGCTTAAAAGAACTCAGAACGTAAATACTAACTATCACTGAAGTGAACAATAATGAACAAAGCAGGAGGGTGTTGTAGAGTATTTGAGCTATGAAGTGTGAGAGGCCTTGGTCTATACTCTGTGTCTATCTGTGTAGTGATGTACAAAGTAGCTGGTGAACAGATATTTTACTCTATAACTTGTTAAATATGGACATTTAACAAGTAAAATATCGCTTCTTTATTAACCCTCCGGAGCCGTGTGGAGTATGTTTATGATGGATGGATGCACTTTCTTGAGCTTCATACTTGTTGTCTAAGCACAGTTTTGTATATGTAGTGACTTATTGTTCAATTTCATATATACAGTATAGAGCTTTTATGTATTTAAATTGCAAAATGACTGGTAAAATATGTCATCGGCTGGTGAAATTGAGCTTTTGCGTGGCTGAAACACAAAAAAGTTAATTTCCTTCCTTGCTTATAATGCCATATAATCCCATGTGATGGACAGAAGCATTGTGGTCCTATATTAACGTCATGCTCTCATGGTTCTCGGATCATTTCCAGACGGCCCTCAATTCTCAGAATGCACCAAGTAATAATCTGGAGTCTCATTACATGCACTGGGTTACTGCAAAGAAGTGATGCACACCTCATACTGTATACAGCCATCATTAGAGAGTCATTTCATACTGTGCAGAAATGAGCCACGTTCAGCGGCTGCTTCTGTTGAGGGTAGAAGTGTAGTGGATGAAGCGGGCAGCATGTGCGCTCAGGACACACAGCAGGGATCGTGGTTTTCCTCGCTGGAGTGTTTGGTGCAGTATAGCGGTTACAGATCTAAGCTAGTAGCTGAAAGATGTTCGTTTTTGTACTGCACAAGTCTTGTTCATCTGTACATCTATCTTTCATCGTCTGTCTGTCTCTCTATCTATCTTTCTGCCTGTCTGTCTGTCCATCCATCCATCCATCCCGTTCATCTATCTATCTATTTATCTAACTCTCTCGTTCATCTGTATATCTATCTTTCATCGTCTGTCTGTCTCTCTATCTATCTTTCTGCCTGTCTGTCTGTCCGTCCATCCATCCATCCATCCCGTTCATCTATCTATCTATCTAACTCTCTCGTTCATCTGTATATCTATCTTTCATCGTCTGTCTCTCTATCTTTCTGTCTGTCTGTCTGTCCATCCACCCATCCATCCATCCATCCATCCCATTCATCTATCTATCTATCTATCATCTCGTTCATCTGTATACCTATCTTTCATCATCTGTCTGTCTCTCTATCTTCCTTCCTGTCCGTCCATCCATCCATCCATCCATCCATCCATCCATCCCTCCCGTATATCTGTATATCTATCTTTTATTGTCTATCTATCTATCTATCTATCTATCTATCATCTCGTTCATCTGTATATCTGTCTTCCATCGTCTGTCTGTCTCTCTATCTATCTTTCTGCCTGTCCATCCATCCATCCATCCCGTTCATCTGTCTATCTATCTGTCTCGTTCATCTGTATACCTATCTTTCATCGTCTGTCTGTCTCTCTATCTATCTTTCTGCCTGTCTGTCCGTCCGTCCATCCATCCATCCATCCATCCCGTATATCTGTATATTTATCTTTTATCGTCTATCTGTCTATCTATCTATCATCTATCATCTCGTTCATCTGTATATCTGTCTTCCATCGTCTGTCTGTCTCTCTATCTATCTTTCTGCCTGTCCATCCATCCATCCATCCATCCTGTTCATCTATCTATCTGTCTAACTCTCTCGTTCATCTGTATACCTATCTTTCATCGTCTGTCTGTCTCTCTATCTATCTTCCTGCCTGTCCGTCCGTCCATCCATCCATCCATCCCGTATATATGTATATCTATCTTTTATCGTTTATCTATCATCTCGTTCATCTGTATATCTATCTTCCATCGTCTGTCTGTCTCTCTATCTTTCTGCCTGTCCATCCATCCATCCATCCACCCGTTCATCTGTCTATCTATCTATCTGTCTCGTTCATCTGTATACCTATCTTTCATCGTCTGTCTGTCTCTCTATCTATCTTCCTGCCTGTCTGTCCGTCCGTCCATCCATCCATCCATCCATCCCGTATATCTGTATATCTATCTTTTATCGATCTATCTATCTATCTAGCTATCATCTATCATCTCGTTCATCTGTATATGTCTTCCATCGTCTATCTGTCTCTCTATCTATCTTTCTGCCATCCATCCATCCATCCATCCATCCATCTATCCCGTTCATCTATCTATCTATCTATCTATCTATCTAACTCTCGTTCATCTGTATACCTATCTTTCATTGTCTGTCTGTCTCTCTAGCTATCTTCCTGCCTGTCTGTCCGTCCGTCCATCCGTCCATCCATCCATCCCATATATTTGTATATCTTTTATCGTCTATCTATCTATCATCTCGTTCATCTGTATATCTATCTTCCATTGTCTGTCCGTCCGTCCATCCGTCATCTGTCTGTCTGTCTGTCCATCCGTCTGTCATCTATCTATCTATCTATCATTCTGCCTGTCTGTCTGTCTGTCCGTCCGTCCGTCCGTCCATCCATCCATCCATCCCGTATATCTGTATATCTTTTATCGTCTATCTATCTATCTATCATCTCGTTCATCTGTATATCTATCTTCCATTGTCTGTCTGTCTGTCTATCTGTCTGTCTGTCTGTCCGTCCGTCTGTCATCTATCTATCTATCTATCTATCTATCTATCTATCATTCTGCCTGTCTGTCTGTCCGTCCGTCCATCCATCCATCCTGTTCATCTGTATGTATGTCTGTCTATCTATCTATTTATCTAGTGTGTGTGTGTGTGTGTGTGTGTGTTCATAGCTGCTCCTAATTGTCTCTAATTAAAGCCTGAGTTCTTTCCAACTGCTAAAAACACATTTCATCACCCCACTGCCTGCTAATGCTCATAATGTCTTTTTATGCAATGACACCCTTGATCTATTTTTAATGTGGTATTTCCATAAATTCTCATCTCTGAATGCCTCTTTTGACTTTCAGGTCCGTGTGCCAAAGAGGATGTTGGTAATGCCAAGGCTGGGAGATGTTAAACAAGACTCTCTTAGTTATATGGGACATCTAGT
The DNA here is from genome assembly GCA_037950665.1 of Hypophthalmichthys nobilis. NCBI lineage: Eukaryota > Metazoa > Chordata > Actinopteri > Cypriniformes > Xenocyprididae > Hypophthalmichthys > Hypophthalmichthys nobilis. The sequence continues at coordinate 46,499,487 of CM075470.1, forward strand.
GTTTTACCCTGAGCACTTTCAGTCGAGGGTTGTGTAAAGTCCCATTTGCCTAATCCTCAAGAACGCCTGAAAGATGTGGCTCAGTTATAGGCTAATGCTTGACATTTGAAATTAGATAGCGATGCGCGCTTTCAAGTTCACTGTTGGTAGGCAGATATTAGCTGCAGATGTTTTGTTATCAAAGGATTTAGTGCTGTGGAAAACCAGCGCATTGATGCCAGAAACATTGACAAGTTTGGGGTCAGTAAGGTTTTGTTTTTATTTTTTTTTTACTTTACTTTTATTCAGCAGAGATGCATTAAATTGATAAAAAGAGACAAACAACATGTCACAAGTCTTTTGAATATGAAACTGTGGTTACTGTGAGGAACAGACTAAAATAGATGTCTTATTCACTGTCAATCTTTCCCTTTGGCTAAGCTGTAAAATCTAAATTTCAGATTCAAAAATCAGGTTTGACGTAATCGTCTTTTTTGACTGAGGTTTTGATAAATCCAAGGGAAAAATGTGTCCTCATCTACACTCACAAAGTTCAACATGAACTTCAACATGACACCAAAACCTCCTGTGTGAAATGAAATAGTTTTTATTGAAAGACGTTTTATTCATTGTTGCCAGGTCACTTTCACAGTCACACCACAGATAAAATTATCCTCAGACCTTGATGTGTCAAGTTGTTGATAAGACTAGAATCAAGATGGAGGGGAAATTAAACATGTTGGTATTGGTAGAGGAAACACGCCAGGCATGTCTCGTTCTGGGAGCGCTGAAATATTTTTATCCTTTTTTTTGAAGTCAAGAGTTTTCTTTGCAATATTTAATTGAAATATTTCAACCTCAACTGCCCCCAGCACAACAATAATAGCAGCTAATGTTACTAGAACCCAAATGTATCATTTCATTGTTCCATTCACCGTATCTAAACTACTTTATTATTAGTTGTTCACAGCCATTTCATCCAAATGAGTCATATCATGAGTCATTTAAATTTTTATTTACTTTTTGGTGTTTTTCTTCATTTTGGAGCTTGATATTCATGGTAACTACAAACTATGGAAAAATATATATGTGAAAGAAATTGGAAATATAAAAGCATATGGGTTTGAAACAACATCAGGGGGCGTAAATTATGACATTCTTTTTGGGGTGAACTATTCCTGTTGTGTGACTTAATGCTGCTATTTCCCTGAGAAAAACACAGGGTTACAATATGCAGACCACATGACGTTAATATTACCTTAGGAGACATAATTGTGTAACTTCATGTAGATTGGTCAAACGTGAAGGCCCTGCATTACAACTGCTATCAATGATATTCAGGAAAAGTGTGTGTATGTTATCAGCTTTTCTCTCCACCGCTATTAATCAAATCTGGAAAACTTCTGTAATTTAACCTGGGCCGAAATGACTGGATGTTTTTGTAGAGCGCATGTTTTTGCTCGAGGAACAGGGCTTTTTGAGGTTCTGACTTCTGCAGGTTGGATTGTGTATACTTTGCTTTGAAAAGCACACACATATACACACAGAAGATATAAGCTCCGTTCCAAAACATAGTGTAGTTTACGACACAAGTCAATATTGGTATCAGTAACAAAAACTGTTAAAAATAGGGTAAAACTACGGAGCCCCGGACATGACATGCAGGAAAAAAATAGTAGGCTAAATCGTGCGCACGATTTACTAATTCGTTCCTTCGATTTACTAAAACGTGCGCACAATTTACTATTTAGTTCCCTCGATTTATAAATCATGCATGATTTATAAATCGAGGGAACGAATAGTAAATTGTGCGCACGCTTTAGTAAATCATGCGCACGATTTAGTAAATCGAGGGAACGAATTAGTAAATCGTGCGCACGATTAATTTTTTTTTCTTGCATGTCATGTGCGGGGCTCCGTATAAAACTTTACAACAAGTGTAAGGTTTTATTTGTTAACATTACTAAACTACATTAATTAACATGAATTAACAAAAAACAATACTTCTGCAGCATTTATTAATCTTATTTAATGTTAAACTCAACATTTACTAATACATTTTAAAGCTCAAAAGTTGTATTTGTTAACATTAGTTAATGCACTGTGAACTAATATGAATATGAACATTTTTATTAATTAACATTAACAAAGGTTAATAAATGCTGTAAAAAATATATATTTTTCATTGTTCATGTTTGTTAATGCAAAAAATGAGACAAAATAATTTAAATAAAGCTGAAATCAAATAAAATATACATGTTAGATAGAAAACTTAAATAAAAATTAGAAATGTTGCTTTGGCAACTAGTTTTAGCTGAAGTAGAAAAATCAATAAAACTGAAATAAATTTAAAGCTACATAAAAATATTAAAAAACAAAAACTAATACAATTTCAAAATCACTTAACAGAATTAATAAAATTAAAATAAAGAACTGAAAATATAAAAATAAAAGCTGTATTAATAAATACTATAATAGTAGATAAATAATGCTAAAATAATACTGACATGGCTGCTTAAGAATGTATGCTAACATAAATCCAGGCCATGTCCACACTAAAACTTTTTCTCGTATCTTTTTCTGGCGTTTTTTTTTTTACCAAAAAACAAAGCTTTTTGAAAACGCTCTTCAAAAGCGGATACATTTGAAAATGCCATTGTAGTGTGGACTGTGAAGACGGATATTCGAAAACGATGACGCATGTTTAGTCATGTGACGCATCTTGAACCAATAGATATGTGTGTTTATACCGCTATTGTGCCAGTTATTTGCTATTCACTTTCACACAGTTGCTAAGATATGTTACCAAAGTCCCTTTAAGACAAGTCATTTCACTCGGCGGCCATCTTTGAAACGCCTCTCAGGCATGCAAGTGCAGCTCCTATCTCTTTGAATGGGGAAACATCAAATTCTCCAAAGCTGTTTGCTAAGTTTTCGATTAAATTTTGTTTCTAAATGCTCGAATCATGACAAAAAAAAATTATTTTTCAGGCTGGATCAAGCTAATGCGCATGCATGGCCCTAAATGCGCGTCTCTTGTGTCTCATTTCGGAGGCGCGCGTCTGACTGTTTCTATAGAAACCGGAGCTTCTAACGACCGCTGCAGTGACGCAATGACTTTGCCAATCGCCGATTGGCTCTTATTTAGAAGGCGGGACTTATTCCGCCATATTGCGCGTTGCACTTTCGCCCATTCAAAACAATACGAGTGACGCGTCTTGTGTTGTTCTATAGTCTTTGATGTTACTTTGCACACTTCATATCACAGTCCTGCAAGGATGACAGAACATTTACTCGCATTTGCTGTCCTGCGGCAAAACATGAGAGCAGTTGCGTTTAAGACCACTCATAATGGTGACGGAGTGTGACGTAGACTCATCAGTGAATGGTGAGGTATTCTGCTAATAAAATGATCCTGCCAGAAGAATTGTTTGATAACTTTATGATGTCTGTTCCATCTATATCATCTCACGAGCTTTTGTGAGGTTTTACGCTGATGAGAAACTTTTGGAAAACGCTTGAAAACGCTAGTGTGGATGAGCAGTGTTTTTAAATGAAAACTCCGTTTTCAAATGTCTCCGGATTAATGTAAACGTAGTCTCAGTGACTGATTCGGGCCCTGTCCCAAATGGCACACTAAACACTCTGTCCTACATTTTCGCAACGTAACACCACTTTGACTGTCAGGAAGAAGTCTGCTGCGGAGATCACTTAAGTGCGGCTCGGCAAAAGTGTGCAACGTGAGCACTCTTCTAAAACCTAAAATGACAAATGGGACACCGTATATGCTCTCGTGGACTTCACGATCACACGCACACTGCAGCCATTGTAATTCCACAAGTCCATAAGTGCATATGAAGTGTGCCATTTGGGACAGGGCCTTAGAATGCACTGCATAGGCGTCACACAAATAACGATCTTCATGTGAATGGCACAGGAGACTCGGCTCAACTGATTTTGGTGTAGTTTTACATTTGCATGTACAAGAATCCATTTTAGCTTAGATTTTTTTGGGGGGGATATTTTTTAACTTTTTTTTTTATATTTTATAGCATTGAATGAACTAAAAGTAGTTTATAATCAGTAGTTTTTCAGTATTATCCACCATGTTGAGTGGATTTTTCACTGAGCATATGGCTTTGAATTAAAGTTGACATGAATTGGAAGATCTTCCCTATTGTGACCTATAGTGAAACGGCTTCTGAAACAAGAAAAAATGTAGGTGGGACTTGATTTTGTCCATGGGGAATTGATTGGATGTTTGGATCATTGTGGTTTGCTATTGGTGGATCTCATGTGAGTGACAGGTTGCCCCGCCCTCGTGCCAGTAAACACATCATCAGAGAAGAGAAGAGATGTTACTGCAAGAGGGAAGGGATGTTATTTTAGTTAAAGATTACTAAGACACATAAATAAAAAAAATAATGATGTGCATGGATAAATCATTTTTAATAAATACTGCAATATTTCATAAACAAACAAGAACTGTCAAATTTGATTTCATTGTGAATTTAAGGATAAAAAGTTATTTTACTTAGCCAACTTGGGTATTAGCACATATATGATGCCTTAAAATGCTGTCTAAGTAGGGAGCTCACTAGTTTTGGAACATAACTATTTACAGTTAATTTTTTACAGTCACATTGATTTAGCTCATGTGGGGGATTTCATCTAAAATATTTAGCTGTTTTTGTCATTAAACCTTCAACATGTGTGTGTGTTTTGCTGTTCCTGCTATGTGGGGGGCTGTAGCTGTTCTCAGATCAGCTTGTTTTAACTGCTTAAGGGACCTGCACAGGCTGCACACCTGTTGTGTCAATTCCCTGCATTCAAGTTCACTCAAGGTCGTATTTTTAACACGGTGGCCACGTTTGAACACATATGCGAACTGCGTTATGTTTGTGTGTGCGCGCACGTCTCCTGTCTCACCCCCCGGACAACAGGTGTGGCCCTGGAACAGAACAACCATCTGGATCTCGTTTGCCTGTCTTCTGAGAACACGCCGATTTAGCAATTGCCTTATTTTGCGGCCTTATTTCACGTTCTCTAACATGCCGTTCTTTGGTCGCGGCTTAGCGTTAACACATTACGGCAGCGTCCCCTCACGGTCACTACGGCGGCAGAATTACGTTGAATTTGGGCAGCGGTTGAGTTTACTTTGCAGGATGCCAGCGCTGACCGTAGGGAGAAGATTGCGCTGCTAAGAATTTATTGCTCTGTGAGGAATTCCACTGGAACAAGAGAGTTTGAGAAGCAGGAACAGATAACAAAAGGATAGATGATGCCAGGGTCGTCTCTTGGGTTGTGAAGCAGAGGTTCAACAAGGTTTAACTCAAACAGAGGCTTCTTTAATACATTCTTAACATGCTGGAGAGATCAGATATTGTCCTCCCTTTGTACTTTATGTGTCTCAGTAAGGACTTTGCATGAAACGCTGGTCTAAATTAAGTTGTTGCAAACAAATGGAACAAAGGGACCTCAGAATGCAGGAAGAAATATTCAACTCGGCAAAAGCAATTACCTGCTAAATCGAATGAGGTCAGAGAACGTCTCGCTCCTGCTCCACTGCATCATTCACTTATATTTTATGTGTGAGGACAATCAGAAGGACAAATTTTCTGTGGAGAAGTGGAGGGAATTACATCTTTCTAAATATGTAATGAGAAAATGGTTTTCAGTGTAAGTTGGTGCAAATTCATTTTAGTTTTAGGTGTTTATTTTAGTTTGAGTAGTGCGTTGCAACTCACTTTCCCTGACTTTGAAGAGAGTCAAATGCATATACGACATTTACTTGTGAATTTACAGTTACATTAAAGACTTACCAGGTGAAGTTTTGGAAGACTCTGGCCTCCTGGTGGTCAGAGCCAAAATTAATTGAGTGCTTAACTATAACTAGCACATCCATGTGGAGCACCAGTGCTGATTGTGCGGCTGTTGGATGTGAATTTTCCCAGCCTCACTAGCTGCTGCCTATCTGTCAGGGAAGTTGTTCCACTGACAGATGGAGGTGGACACAGAGATCTTGGTTAAGGCTGGCCACACACTTGAAGATTTTAAAGGGGACATCGGATGCAAAATTCACTTTTACATGGTGTTTGGACATAAATGTGTGTTGGCAAGTGTGTCTACACAACCACCCTATAATGATAAAAATCCACCCAGTGCTTTTTTAAATCCCCACAAATCATAAGCACTTTGTCAGATCAAGCCGTTCACAGATCCTTGGCAAAGTGACATAAATTTGCTCCCACGAAAGTGTTGCTAAAAAGTTCCTGAAGGATGGATCAGTACCTCCAGAAGATGTGAGTAACGTTATATGTTTTTTTTTATGAATCTTTGCAAATCGCCTTTCCTAATAATGTGCTAGTTAGCAAGTTCCACGACGTATGCGGCTAAAGTTAAAGGCCAGTTCACACCGCACAGATAAACGCCAACAAACACGTCTGTTGCAGTTTGTTGGATCAGGACGCAGCCTCCGAAATGAAACGCAGCAAGTGTGATACCCCTGTCGGCGTCTGTTGCCATTGGTCGGAGTTTCTTTTTCACCCGACTGAACATGTTTAATCGGCATTTGTTGGGTTGGGGAATGTCTGAGCAGTGTGGTATGATTTTCCAACAAACTCTGACGTAATCTGACCTGGCCACGAACCATGACGATCAGGCAAGTCCCTCGCAAAGACTGCTGTTTGATCGCGCCGGCGCCTCACACACACAACAAAGCACTGCAAACGTGGCAGCTTGTTCATTATCAAAATAATACAGTCGAACCAACATATATGTCGTCATTTCTATTTAGAACCTTCTCACTGTAATTCATAACTGCACGTTTATAATGAACAGTGCATTAAGGTGATTGTCTTATTACAAACTGTGTACATTTTATGTAAAGATAACATGGTAACACTACAATAAGGTTTATAAAGGTGTTAGTTAATGACTAACAAGTCATTTTCAAATGTATTTTAATCGTTTTTGAGCATTTATAACTGCATAAATAAGAATGGTGAGTTCAATGCAACACCTGCCAAATAGTGTTTACAGCCCGCCCGCGGAAGATAGGGGTGGGGTGAACAGTGGCTCATTATCATTTAAAGAGACGTGCACCGAAAAGGCTCGCTGTGAACAGAGCTGTTTTTGATAAGGTAAAAAGTGTGTTTTTTTATACAACCATTAAGAAATTTTAATCAAAGTATGTTATAGACTTTTCATGAAGACCCTAAAGAATCATACTAACTTGTGGAAAATTGGCATCCGATGTCCCCTTTAAGCCTGATTTTGGGCCCAATTTGCAACTCCCAATGATCTGGGGGGTGTGGCACGATTCGAGTGACTGACTTTTTGTCCAAAAATCCTCAATTGTGGGGTATCATTACCATTATTTTACTGCTTATGGTAGCGTTGGAGCCCACACAATCCCAAAACGATCGATATTTACTCTTGATCAGGCTGCCTCTGACATGATACCCGCGATAGCCAATGAGAGCGATCAAGATGTTGCGTGCTCCTATAGCTGAAACTTGGCAGCCACAAACATGCCACAAAAGTGGAGTATTGAGAAAGAAGATATACCCATATTCTTTTTTCTCTTTTGGTTTTCTTTCCGTAAAACAAAACTCATGCCAGGAGAACCGGCTGACAACGTCGATTGTCCTCCATTTGTTTTTCTTCTCAAGTCACGTTTGATCTCGCGAGTCTCTGTGAGATTTCGTCTCACTGTGGAAATGTTACTAAAATCGACAGGTGTGTGGTCTCGAGGTCTGTACGAATCTTCTAGTGTGTGCTTTCGGAGGATTATAATGCAAAATATCGGTTGAAACTGCCCTTATGTCTGTGGTCTCCCACAGTTTTAAAATCGGTTATGATTTGAAACTCATCTCGTGTTTCCCAGGCCTTAGTTAGTTTGGACAGGAGGATCAGAATGATGGAGTTGAAACAGGATCCTAGCATGAGTCCCTGGTTTGTCCAGATGTTGCAGGATGATATGCAATCCCATGTTGACTGCGTCATCCATGGACATGTTTGCTCGATAAGCAAACTGAAGGGGGCCTAGCAAGGGTCCAGTGATGTCCTTCAGGTGGGCCGGCATCAGTCTCTCAGATGACTTCATGACCAGAGACGTTAAAGGTACAAGTCTGTAGTCATTCAGTCCTGTGATCTTGGGTTTCTTTGGGATGGGGATGATGGTGGAGCGTTTGAAGCAGGAAGGGACTTCACACAGCTCCAGAGATTTGTTCAAGATCTGTGTCTGCACAGACTTTCAGACAGGTGAGTGAGATGTTGTCTGGGTCTCGTGCTTTCCTGATCTTTCCGACACACATCTTCTACATGATTCTAAAGCCCTGTTTCCACCTGATATTAAGATGCGTTTTGGTCAATCGGATCACCAGTAGACGAGGGAGACACATTTTCGTTTACACCTGGTGTTACACCTCTTTTGTCCTGATTTCTTCGAGGGGAGGGTCTATGGGTGGGTAAATGAATGGGCTTTTTCAGATCTTTCGATCTAAGTGACAAAATAGGTTCGTGCAATTTACATATGAATGTGCCCATGATGACAGAAAAACATGGAGAGCGGCAGCGTTCTTTTCTGCTCTGACAGACACAAGACCGGCTGAACGCTGTCAATGTGTGTTAGAAATCAGGAATGGTGACACAAGAACATTGTGCTTGGTACGTTGGTGGTGTCTTCAAACCAAACTTGGGTCTTCAGCCGACAAAGTTTAAATCCTGTCTGGCTAGCATGCTTCCAATAATGTTTTACATTATGTCAGTAGGTGGAGAGTATTTAGTGGCTGTTTGAACACATTCGACCACATGAGCGTCAACACTACGAAAGCAATCCGGTCGAATGTGTTTTCAACTACCTCTGGAAGTGGTCGAAAGTGGACAAGCTCAAAATGTTTTAAACCCTGTTTAAGGCCCCAATATGCTTCAAGCGAAGTTCTTTTTCGTTCTTCATTTAAGGGGAAAATGAAGTTCGAAATACGTGAGCAGCGATACACTGTAATCGAACATCTGATGCCGCATATGTAAATTTACTTTCCTCTCAGTAAATAAACACAACACAATTGAGAAGCTGGCAAGGATTTTTTTAATAAAGCATAAGAAAAGCATCTGATCATGGCAATGTGGATATGTTTGTTTGCACAAGCTCTGTAATTCAGCACTCCAGTAAAGTCACGTCACGTTTATATTATAACACTTAAAATAGTTTGCTTAAAATCAAGCAGCTTTACCGTATTAAACACGAAAAACAGTGTCAGTCTCTCATTTCATCAGAAGTACAACTTCGTTTTCTTCTATAAAGCAGCTCTCCAGTGTTCATGTTTTCACTCGCGGACGTCTGACTTCTACGGACTCAAGAGGAGAAATGAACTGGAAAAGATTTTCCGAGTGAAAGAAGGCGGAGCCTCAGCACACACCTACCTTACATAATGGCCACGGACCAATGGTAGTATGAAAGTGTTTACCAGCCCTTGCAATCTTTTCCAGAAAGTTTGCTTTGGCAAGCTGTTTTGAACTTCCAAACGAACTTCGTTTCGGCCTGATTTTGTTTGAAACGACGTCACATCAGTTTGTTCTTCGATTTCGTTTGAAGCATATTGGGGCCTTTACACCAGTATTTAGTGTCTTCCTCTTGTGACTGATCGACCAAAATGCATCTTAACACCAGGTGAAAACAGGGCCTAAGTATAGGTTGAGTAGTAGGCGTGAGGAGAGGGGGTAAGCAGGAGGTGTTGATAGTTGTGTGAAAGACAGAGTGGGTACTATGGGGTGCAAGACAGCCTTTGTCAAATGGACAATAGAACTCATTCAGATCATCAGCCGGTTGTTGATTCCCAGCAGATAGAGGTGACGATGTCTTGTAATTGATGATGTCTTTGAGGCCTTTCCACCTTCTCTTAGGCCGTGTAGTGTGAGCTTGCCTTAAGACATATTTTTGGAAGATTTAGATACTCATGCTTAGGGCTCGATTACGTTAATTAGTCGATTTACGTAAATTGCATTGATTCGTTGCACTGTTTATGTTCCCCCATGATGGTGGCTCCTGGGCAAACATACTCTCAAATGTACTTTCTGCAGCTGGTTACAAAGCATTTATTGCTGTTGTTGGTTATTTAAAATATCTAATGGATGAACTCACTCCTCAGTTGGACTGATTTATTTAATTATGCGCTGTCAATCGTGGGAAAACTTCACGGTTTTATGGACATCTCCATGTTTGATACCTCCGCTATGGTTAGTTAGTTAAAATGCGGTTGTGATTTCAACTGTTGGATCATACAGCTGAATGAACATATTCAAGCAGCTACTTTAATCTCCTGAATGGACAAAACATTTCAGGATTCACACTTGTAAGCAGTTGCTGCAGTAGATCCCAAAAAGTGACTGAACGCAGCCATAGTAAACACCTTTCCTATAGGCCTACACTGCACAAACCTTATCTTTTGTGATAAATAATATCATTAGGTAAATGTTCATACATAGATTAGCTATGGTTATTATTTATTGGTATATTAATGGTTAGTATTTATTGGTAAATCAACCAAAGGATTAATCAACTATTCAGAAATAAATTCGAGTAATCAGGGAAAAAAACAATCATTATTTTAGTCATACTCATGCATTTTATAGTAGTTTGTTATACTGGTATAAAAATCTCATTGACATTTTGGCCATATAAATAACAACATCTGCACTAAATTTTATTATCATTTTATAAAACATTGTTTTTGCTCTGGTTTTGGCCTCTATATAAACCTGAGGTAATTTTTTCCCCCTACCTTGAGTACTTACTGTATTATACTGTATGGGCTATAAAAGCCTGATGTATCAAATTTGATACAAAACATAAAACATATGCAAACTTTTTTTATTCTAGGTTTTATTTTATATTTTGTCTAAATAAACTGTTCCATATCACTATCCTTTCATATGTCAGGCTTTACAGGGTTAAAAACACATTTTCACTTGGTTATTTCTTCAGTTTAGCTAGATATGACTTCAGGTCATACAGACAGAACAAGCAAGCGTGCAAGTTATTGTTGATGCTTCAGCAGCTTTATACCCAAATTCAATTAGATTATTTCAAGACCTGAATTTGATAAATATTCATTTTTTTTGTCCTTACCATCCCGTCATTCTCGCAGATCCACACCCCCAAAAGGCTTCAAAAATGAACGAGATCTAATCGAGGTGGGCAGCATTGGGTAACCATAGCTACAGGAGCCGTGTTATCCCAGCCGAACTACGGCCCGCTTGCTCATTCCTGGACGCAACAACCAGTCTCTAACTTTTATTACAGGGGAGCTCAGATGGATTAGGCCTGAATTGCAACAAAGAAAGGCTGTGCATAGATTTTACGCCACGTTACCCCTTCCTGGGAACTGCCCGTCACCGGCTTTGTTTGAGAGTGGACGTTTTTGGAGAGCTGTGTATACACCTGCTTTGTGTCTTGCTACACACACACACACACACACACATAACAAAATGAAACAAGACAATGCACACTGCTAAACTGTACAAAAAGTGGCCTGTAAACCATTTTACTTGTATAAAATTTAAGCATTTTGGTGAAGGATTACAAAGACAAACATGTTGTTTCTTTGGAATAGCATGCACGGATGAGTCATGCACAATAAATAACATGTACCGAGAAAATAAATAGGGTCAATTATGATTTCATGTTGACTGTTAAAGCCAGAGGTCATCTGTTGATTTGATTTTGGCTGATGTTTTCTGTTTTTACTGAGGTCATTTTGTTTGTTCTGGATGGGATGAGCCAGTGTGTCGCGCTGATCAAAGGCTCTAAATAGCCCAGGATGCGTGTATATGTGTATATGGTCATTCTGAACCTAGTGTTTGATATTCAGTCCAAATACAAATTAAAGTAAACATTTAAGTGCTTACACAGCATCCCTTTTTTTTAGAACGTTATTTTCTCTTTCCTTTCAACTTTGCATAATTACACTTCTGAGAATATAGCAGAGATAACTGCAGGATACAGCAGGAGACCAACTTTGGCAAGTTGTATATTTGTTTCTTGGCCATGTTCAGGATCGCATGCTACAATACTATACTTATACACTATATATTATGTGCACATGTGATTTACTTTACTTTACACCAGCTGTGATCTATTTCATGACTCATAGTTTGATCAGTCTGCCAAAAGTTTAGGCAGTTTTATATCGAAATATAAATAATTACATTTATTAAGTGGACGCCACTCGTTAAATTTAGGTTAAATTGATTTCAGGTTACTAAGATGTGTGTAAAATATTCCTGAAATACACATGCCGGGCAAACCACTTAGCTGACATCATATTTTTCATTTTATTAATATTATGGTCAACAGTAATATTAATATTTTGAGTTTTGTGTCTAAAATTGGGATTTTTTTATTAATACTTGTATATAATATATGTAATATATTTATATTTAATGTTTATATTTATTTTATGATTTTATTTTAATAATTATTTGGGTATACGATATTCCTAAAATACGTGTGCTGTTCCTGCCAGGCAAACCACTTATCAGACATCATATTTTGCATTTTATTAATATTATGGCCAATAATAATATTAATATTTTGAGTTTTGTGTCTAAAATTGGGATATTTTTATTAATATGTGTATACAATATATGTAATATATTTGTATTTATTTTTATTTTATGATTTTATTTTACTAATTATTTGGATATACGATTTTCCCAAAATACGTACACTGTTCCTGCTGGGCAAACCACTTATCTGACATCACATTTTGTCTTAATTAATGAATTAATAGTAATATTTTTGAGAGTTTTGCATTTTAATTTTTTAAAACAATTTTTATTATCATTTTTATAAAATGCATGTAATATTATATATATATATATATATATATATATAATATTCCCAAAATATAAATATAAAATAAAAATAAATATTAAACCACTTACTGTTACGTTGGGGTGGTGTAAACAACACACACAGGAAGAGTACGTTTAGTAAGTCTTTACTTGATTATCCACAAGGAGAAACACAGAATCCAGGGCAGAATACACACCAACACATTATGAGACCCGACAAAGACACACACTGACCAAACAGAACTAATATACATACACACTGATGAACTCAAATGATGAACAGCTGAGGTGATGATTAATGTCCATGGAAACAGATAGTGGCGGGAACTAGGAACAAAGGAACATGTGACAAAGGAAAACAAGCAAACTGACAGTTCATAAAGTGTGTGGTTGTGACACTTACATTGTCATATCTTGTTACTATTTTTAATATTAATATTAATGCTAGTATAATAATAATAATTAATATTTTCTGTTTTTATTTGAAAATATTTTATTATTCTTAATAAATAAATGTATTATTTTTGTATTTGATAGTTTTATTTCATTTAAATTATAATATAATATATATATGATATTCCCAAAAATAAATAATTTTTTTTATTTATTATTTATTTATAAATAATAAATAAAAATAAATTAAAAATAAAAATAAATTAAACTACTTACATTGTCATATCTTTTTGCTATTTTTATTTTGTTGCTATTTTTATTATAATATTAATATTAATGCAAGTATAATAAGAATTAATATGTTCTGTTATCTTTTTAATTTAAAAATATTTTATTATTCTTAATAAATATATTTATTATTTTTGTATTTGATAGTTTCATTTTTTAAAAATTAAATATATATATATATATATATATATATATATGTTCCCCTGCTGGTTTACACTGCTGTATTAAATCTAAGAGTTAAGCAGCAGCTCACAGACGCTGATTAGAAAGTTCAATTGGGCTTGTGTTTTCCTGTGTTGAGATTTGGGCTGTGAGCCCAGATGCTCCGTGGGGTTCTCCTCCGTTCCTCCTCCGTTTCTCATGCTCTCTCATCCTGTGTGTGTACTTGTGTTTTTGGACTGGTTTGCAATATCGTAAATCTGATAACCATGTAGTAGTGTTGTTACCTGGGAAACCCACCCTTGGGATGTTTGCTGTCGGGTGGCTGGAAGAGTGTGTTATTTGGCACATCAGAGCGCATTCCATGAGATCTACAAACACTGCTACTAATGCATACAGACGCGCACATCAGCATCACACCGTTAGATAAACCTTCAGCACTCAGACAAATACTCAAACTGTCACCACGCCGCTGGTGTGTTGTAAGTCTGATCGCTTAGAAAAGTAATAGCACATTGCTCAGTTTGAGGTGTAACTCATGTCCGTTACACACTGAAGTTTAATGTGTGGGTTTAAGGGTCTGATCACTAAGCATTAGTCTCTGTTCCCTTTCTACACTTAAAAATAGTGTAGAATTAATGTTCATGACTCAGAAATTTCACAAACAAATGGCAAGTAACACAGGAAACTGAAGTAGAAAAACAGTCTATTTTTAGTAAACACTCTCCAATAATCAACATTGAAAAATTACCTTTTAAAGTGTACAGGAAGTTGCTAAAAGTTTAAACCACATAATAAAGAAAAAGGAAAATTATGCTCATTTTTGCTTTATCATACTATGGTAAACACACCAGAATAAAGTGTAAGTAGAGTTGTGTTTCATGTAAGTGTCAATTCTTGTAAAGTCTCAAATATTTCTCCTTATGAGAAATAGCATTTTTTTCCCTACATACGCTACTAATAACATTTTAACATGTTGTATAAATTAACATTAGTTAATGAATTGGGAGTAAACATGAATTAACAATAAACAGTAGTATATTAATAAATTAACAACATAATATTCTGTTAAAATGGTTAGTTTTGTGATATTTAATGTAAAAACAGTGTAGAATCAATGTTCATGACTCAGAAATTTCACAAACAATTACAAAGAAACAGCAAGTAACACAGGGAATTAAATGTGAAGTAATTTTGAAGTAGTGTTTTTACTAAAACACTCTCCAATAATCTTATTTATAACTTCGAAAAATAACTTTTTTTTTTTGCTTTATTACATCTGCTTTATCATACTACTCCTTATGGGAAATAACATTTTTAAGCATTATTTTCTACATGTGCTACTATTAACTTTTTAACATGTTGTATAAATTAACATTAGTTAATGAATTGGGAGTAAACATGAATTAATAATAAACAATAGTATAATAACAACATAAAATGCTATTAAAATGGTTAGTTTTGTGATATTTAATACATTAACTAATGTTAATTAATTGAACCTCATTGTAAAGAAGAACTTTCTCATTAGGAAATCACTGAGAAACATGCGAGACAAAATTGATACATGAAACAAAGCAGAAGAGAACTGTAATGTAAAAAATGCAATAAAATAGACAATTTAGACAATTGTTGGGGTTGGTAAGATTTTGTAATTTTTTTGTAATTTTTTGTCTCTTATGCTTACCAAGGCTGCATTTATTCAATCAAAAACACAGTAAAATTGTGAAATATTATTACAATTTAAAAGAACTCTTTTCTATGTGAATATATGTTAAAATGTAATTTATTCCTGTGATCAAAGCTGAATTTTCAGCATCATTATTCCAGTCTTCAGTGTCACATGATCCTTCAGAAATCATTTTAATATGATGATCTGCTGCTCAAGAAACATTTATGATTATTATCAATGTTGAAAATGTTTTTGTGGAAAACTTGATATACCTTTTTTTCCCCCTCAGGATTCTCTGATGAATATAAAGCTCAAAAAAACAGCATTTATTTAAAATAAAAATCTTTTGCAATATTATAAATGTCTTTACTGTCACTTTTGATCAATTTAAATCAATTTAATTTGTCCTTGCTGAATAAAAGTATTAATTTCTTTAAAAAATAATCATACTGACCTCAAACTTTTGAAAGGTAGTGCACAGTAAATGTATAGTGCTATAAAATTAATGTGAATAGCATCGCTCACATTTGGTCTTGGAAGAATTAGATGAAAATTTTTACTTTTTTACTGGTGTCTTGGCAAATGACATTGTTGAGATCTCTTTTGAAACTCTACATGGAAGGTTACAGAGGTCTTTTTCTCAGGAGTCAAATCTGATTCACGTGGTCGTTCTCTTGTTTGAGATACTGAAGAGATTTCACACTGATAACGAGATTTGTCCATTGTGTCCTTCTTGTTTCTGAAATGCTGCTTGGATTCGTGTTGACTCAATGTGACAGTGGAAATTCCCCCAGCATTACCCGACAAGGTCTCGGCATCTGGCCAGCGCAGACCCACAGCGGTCCACTTGTTGAATAGGTCAGTCGGCCCTCAGGGAGCGAGGTGGATAAGAATAACTGAATGTCATGGAGGGCTTCGGCGGACTTAACTTAATTAGGGGACATTTTTAGATGAAAAGCCTGCTTCACAGCTGCCGCAGCCCTGCAGGTACATGCAACAGGGGGGCTCTGAGCTTCCATGTGCCTTTCCTTATTTAACTACTTCTTCCTGATATAATGCTGCTAAAAAGGCCACCTGGCATTCCCGCTAAATGATAGAAGCTCTCTGAAGGATTTGTGGGGTGACCTCCACGACCTGATGATATTAAAGGAAAGATGGGCTCAGATGGAGAGCTCTTTCAAGCTGGAGAAAGGTGAGCCAGAGGTGAATATCCACAGAGTCTTTTTTTCATGTATATCTTTCAAGACAGTAGCTCTAGTATGCATTAGTCGTGGAATTCGTTGTTAAGCTCACCCGTATTAAGTTGCATAATCTTCTATGGTTAGTTTGCGCTGTCATCTCTTTATATTCTTGTATTCATAGAGACTGTAGAGCAAAGAATATCTCATAAAGCATATTGACAGCTGTAATAAGACCAACTGACCATCAATAGGATCATGCATTATAAAGCTATTTATAATTAATCATATTGTATTACGATATCATATCATATCATTGATGACGTATGCAGCCTTCAAATGCGAACTCCGGAGAACACAACCTCAGAAGTGAGACGCAGCGCTTTTGTATTTAAAGGGTTAGTTCACTCAAAAATGAAAATTTCTGTCAATAATTACTCACCCTCATGTCGTTCCACACCTGTAAGACCTTCATTCATCTTAAGAACACAAATTAAGATATTTTTGATGAAATCCGAGAGGTATATGACTCCTCCATAGACAGCAATATAATCAACACTTTCAAGGTCCAGAAAGGTACTAAAGACATCATTAAAACAGTCATGTGACTGCAGTGGTTCAACCTTAATGTTATGAAGTGATGAGAATACTTTTTGTGCGCAGAAACAAAACAAAAATAACGATGTTATTCAACAATATTTTCTTTTCTTTGTTATTCTTATATGTTGTTTACATCCAGCACTTCCAGGATCTACGTCAGAACGCTGACTCATTATTGGCCGGCTCCTGCGTCAGCGTCACACGCATGCATCGTGCTGGTCACGTGATCAGCTTTGGGCAATACTGAGCCGGCATTCGGACATAAACACTGAAGCCTTCACTGTGCTTACTGTGTCACCTGTGTAAGGATAATGACAGGGAAGAGAAGAGAAAATGAGTCCTTATTTTTGTTTTGTTTTTGCGCAAAAAAAGTATTCTCGTCACTTCATAACATTAAGGTTGAACCACTGTTGTCACGTCGACTCTGCGAACTGCAGGAAACATTGAACCAGAATGTTGAGCAAGCAATCTCATTGGCTGCAGGATCAGCAGAGGCCAATCAGCTTGTGGTATGCGGTAATGCTTGCAGATTGCATGTAAAGGACCGGTCAGCCTGCGCCCTCTAGAGTTTCATGACTGAACTAGATATTTAACCCTTTTTAACCACTTATACATGAAAAGTTGTGTCTGTGTAGTTGATTCTCATACAGACCTGACAGAAAACAACACATAAGCTCATTGTCATGATACAGAATTCTTTATACAGAAGCCTAATATACCAAATCCGATCTATTATTTATGCTGTTATTTAGTTCAGGAAATGCATAATTACTTTTTAATTGTAGCTAAGATGATGTGACCTGAGATGATTTTGGCATTTTTTCTGCCAAGCTAATGATATTACTGACGTCTCTGCTCCTCGTAGCAGGCTGATCTTCAGCAGGGACTGATGGTTTACTCATGACTTCATCTGCAGTCGTATGAGATCCGCCTGCCTTTAGGCAGCTGATTAACTGATTGATGACATTAGGCGGTCAAGCTCGGGATAGACGCACACATCAATGAGAAAGCCGAAAAGTTTGGTTAGCTGACTCTTTTCTCCACACACTACTGGGAATTCTTTCATGATGGGAGGATTTTCATAGCTCTGCATCTGTTTCTCACTGATGTGTTGCTTGATGTTGTGCAGACTGTCTTCACTGTGTCTGTGGTTTTCCTTTGCTGGTGAACATTGGGATATATCAATCTAGCTTGAGAAAAAAAACATGATGCTTTGCACTATCACACATCCCACTTAGTTTTGCCCTACATCTTTAAAAAAAAAAAAAATCAGCTGATTTGCAAAAAGGCCTAATATTACCTAATTTGATGATGCTGAGTTCAAAAATACCAATAAAAACCTTTCATCATGTGCAGTTTTTTCAAAATATATATATATACACTACCGGTCAAAAGTTTGGACACGGTAAGATTTTTAATGTTTTTAAAAGAAGTTTCATCTGCTCACCAAGGCTGCATTTATTTAATTAAAAATACAGTAAAAACAGAAATATTGTGAAATATTATTACAATTTAAAATAACTGTTTTCTGTTTGAATATATTTTATAAAGTAATTTATTCCTGTGATCAAAGCTGAATTTTCAGCATCATTACTCCAGTCTTCAGTGTCACATGATCCTTCAGAAATCATTCTAATATGATGATCTGCTGCTCAGAAACATTTATTGTGTACAATATTTTTTTTCAGGATTCTTTGATGAATAGAAAGTTCAAAAGAACAGCATTTATATGAAATATAATGTTTTGTAACATTATAAATGTCTTTACTGTCACTTTTGATCGATTTAATGCATCCTTGCTGAATAAAAGTATTAATTTCTTTAATTTCTTTTCAAAAATAAAAATAAAAATTCTTACTGACCCCAAACTTTTGAACGGTAGTGTATAATGTTACAAAAGCTTTGTATTTCAGATAAATGCTGTTCTTTTGAACTTTCTATTCATCAAGGAATCCTGAAAAAAAAGTACACAGCTGTTTTCAACATTGATAATAATCATAAATGTTTCTTGAGCAGCAAATCATCATATTAGAATGATTTCTGAAGGATCATGTGACACTGAAGACTGGAGTAATGATGCTGAAAATTCAGCTTTGATCACAGGAATAAATTACTTTATAAAATATATTCAAACAGAAAACAGTTGTTTTAAATTGTAATAATATTTCACAATATTACTGTTTTTACTGTATTTTTAATTAAATAAATGCAGCCTTGGTGAGCAGACGAAACTTCTTTTAAAAACATTAAAAATCTTACAGATTCCAAATTTTTGACTGGTAGTGTGTGTGTGTGTATATATATATATATATATATATATATATATATATGTTATCAGTTTTAATGCACTTATCAGAATAACAAAAGCAGTCAAATACCAAGTTTAGGTTTTAATGACTGTAATTTTCTGTTTGGATGTAGTAAAACACCTACAGATGTAGCAGAAAATATCTGGGTCATGTTTCTATTTCCACTGCCATAATTATGGAAGTTTGTTTCCTGCACAGAAAATAACAACAACTTTACTTCACAATTCTAACTTTTTTTCTCACAATTGTGAGTTAAAAAAGCTTTCCTGTAGCTCAGTGGTTAGAGCATGGCACTAGCAATGCCAAGGTTGTGGGTTCGATCCCAGGGATTGCACATACTCAGATACAAATGTATAGTATAATGCAATGTAAGTCGCTTTGGATAAAAGTGTCTGCCAAATGCATAAATGTAAATGTAAATGTTAAAAAGTCTGAATTGTGAGATATAAAGTCGCAATTGCAAGGAAAAAAAGTCAGAATTGTGAGATAAAAAGTTGCAACTACATTTTTTCTTGTGAGTTTATATCTCACAATTAGGGGTGTGATGATACACTCATGTCACAATTCGATACAAACCATCTTTTAAGCCAAAAATAAAGAGATTTTTTTAAATTATCATTACTTTTAAGACATATGGTAAAAAGTTAACAAAAAACATACTGTAGATAAAAAATTTGGGCTGGTAGACTTAAATAGACTTGAACTTGGTCCTGGTCCCCAATGACAGTTAATCACAGTTCTAATCGCAAAGCATGTCAAAATGATTATTCCCAAACTTTAAAGGGTTAATTCATCCAAAAATGTGAATTTTGTCTCCATTTACTTGCATGTTGGTTTCGCACACCAATCAAGCATTTGAACATCCGTGTTTACTAGAGTAAGCGCGTCGTTGTAAATCTGTTCATCATATAAAGCCACCGTGTCTCTTCAGAAGACTTGGATTTGGATTAGACCACTCGATTGATTATTTTTACGATGCCTTTATGACATTTTTTGGATCTTTTAAAGGGGATGTCTAATGCTATTTCATGCATTCTGACTTATTTACACTGTTAAAGAGTTGGATTCTCATGCTAAACATGGCCAAAGTTTCAAAAAACGAGTTGGATGTGACGGAGTATTTCTGTGCCAAATACACTCCTTCAGGGTTTGTATAAGTTTCGGATAGTTTTTTTTTGAGTATGGCCCTGTATGACGGAAGAGCATGCACAAACATCAACCAGAGTGAGAGCAAAAGCACGCCTATCAATGTGCTTCAGGGATAATGCGATGATGTATTGTGTGTGTCGTGACTCTTTAGCTCCGCCCATCACCGCACGCCTCCAGGAGGTCAACTGTTTTTGGAAAGTATTGGTACAGCTGTATCTGTCTTTTATAAATCTGATAAAACTAAAGACTCTTCTGAGATATGAAGGATGTAATGCTACTCTATAGGTACTCAAGATTAACATGAGATTGGCCAAAACTATGACAGAACCTACATTTTTGGGTGAATTATACCTTATAAATACAGTAAGCTGAGCCTTGGATAAAAATATATCACGAATCATATCGTTTACATCACCAATACATATTTATATCGATATAACGATGCATCGTCACACCCCTACTCACAATTCTAGCTTTTTTTCTCAAAATTGCATGTTATAAAGTACGAATCGCAAGCTATAAACTTTCAATTGCGAGAAAAAAAAGACAGAATTGTGATAAATAAGTCGCAATTACCTTTTTACCAAGTTTATATCTCACAATCCTGACTTTTCTTCTCGCAATTCTGACTTTTTTCTAAAGAATTGTGAGATATAAACATGCAATTGTGAGTTATAAAGTCTAATTCTGAGGAGAAACAAAAGACTGACTCACAATTCTGACTTTATAACCCGCAATTGAGAGTTTATATCACGCAATTCTGAGAAAAAAAGTCTGAATTGTGAGATAAAAAGTCGCAATTACCTTTTTATTTTTTATTTGGTGGTGGAAACAGGCTTCCATATCTTCCTAACAAATAGTTGTTGAAATCAAAAATGCTACAAAAAGCAGGTCATAATTTGCACGAACATGTAACATGCTAGAGCAAAACAGGCACTGTTTTTGGAAGCAGCACCCCAAAATGAGTAAAAAGGAAACAAGTATTGGATTTCATATAGTAAAAAAGATGCAGGGCGGTGTTATTAATTCAAAATGATTCATGCTCAACAAGGGTGTGTACGTGTCTAGCACACATTATCCATCCCCTGCAACTGCCGTTCGTCAGCTGTGACGGGCTCGTCGGATGTTGAAGTCTTCTCCTCCACACACTGCAGACTGTGGTCTGCACAAATGAAAGAGTGAGAGTGTATGTCCTCCAGCCAGGCAGTGGTTTCACCGAGCTCTCCACATAAAAGCTGTGGAACGTGTCCAGAGCACTTCATTACTGACAGGGACCTGGGTTCATTAACCTTACGGGACTTACACCTTGATTAGTTTCCCATCAGGTCTAGCTCACGGTAATGCAGCCTGATACATCTGCGGCACCGCTTGAATATGAGGTTTCCATGGTAACGCTGTGTGGATACAGGCTGGTGTAATTTGTGAACATTTTAACAGAAGTCTCCTAGTAGGCTCAGTGGTTTTAAAACTGGTTTTACTTCAGGATTCAGATCAAGTGGACATTATCTTATGTGTTTTGGTTGCATTAATGCTTTGTGCCTACTTTGAAGTCTAATTTATGTTAAATATGATAGAGAAATTGAACTCTGTAACAGTTGCACACACTCAGTTTTGGGTAAAAAACAGCAATAGATATTTTTGTTATGCATGGATTTTATGTTCAGAGAATTAGGACAAAGAGTGTGCTGCTTTTGGCAGATTGTTTTCTCCTGCAGGTCCAATAAAAAAGATGGATAACAAATATACTGTATATAAAACTTGGCATGACAAAGTGCAGCTATTTCCATTCCATTTCATTTGTCTCCTTAGCATTAACGGTTTTCCATTTGCTGGGTTTGAACCCTTGCTTTATCAAAATACAATTCAATTCAATTCACATTTATTTGTATAGTGCTTTTCACAATACCGTTTCAAAGCAGCTTTACAGAAAATACATGTGTCTACATTCAAATTTAGAGTAGTCTGTTAACAGAGGTGACTGTGTCCAAATTGTGTAATTTCAGAAATGTACATACACAAATCACGCAGTTAGCTAACAATGTATTAATTTAAGCAATGTAATTCATTTAAGGTAGAAAAGCTCATGGATGTAATGAATACATGTAATTGGCTGATAAGATATTTGCATTAACGAACATTTGAACAGGTTTACTTTTTACTTGCTAAGTTTACTTGCTACTCGCGAAATCCTGTCATTGCCACTGTAACGATGGACAAAACATGATAAAAACTTGCAGCTCGGCAATTTAAAGACGGCTCATACGCACACCGTCATTCATCTTGAAATCATATGATTCGATTTGTGTCTTCCGATTGGTTCTTCTGTGGACTTAGAGGCTTTTGCTGACGAATTAAACACTAGCTGTGTCTCATTTCGAAGGCTGCGTCCTCCGGAGGTCGCATTCGAAGGTTGCATACGTCATTGAGGCTGTATCGTTTCAGAAAAGTAAGTAGGACACTCCGAACGCGACCTTTGAATGCGCCCTTCTTTCACAGGAATTCGGAGGATGCATGAGGTGTATCCTTCGCTGCTGCAGATAGCCCACAATTCTTTGCGTCCCCGTGAGGGAACGGCGCGAGGCCGCTGCGCGTTGCACCGGTCTCGAATCTCTCACGGAGGAGCTCCGGAAGCATAAATGGAGGAGCGACGACAGTGAAGGACGAGAGAGGACCAGGCCTGGAATTATTTTATGGTTTTATTATGTTTGTGTGGCCGGCAGATGTCCGTGAGGGTCTGTCGGCATTACTTTCGTTTTGTTCTTTGATTATTTTATATATTAAAGTTGTCTTAAGGGGGTCGCACACCGGACGCGAAGCTCAGCGCCGTGCCACGTCTTTAAAATTCAAACGTATTGTTTTCAATGAGTGTACGCACACCGGCGGCGACATTCGGCGCCTGTCCGCGGCTCACAGCTACGACTCAGGAAGTTGTTCTAAATCCTGCCGTGCCACAGAGCGCCATGTACATTGTTTTACATTAAATTTATATTATATTTATCTCAAATCGTCGTTAATGTACATACTGACTTCACCCTGTGCTGAAAGATACATCAGTTTTACATTCTTAGTTTAACAGCTTGAATAAAGTCTAAAAATGTATAATAAACGTAGCCTTTTCTTTCATTTTGCTCTGTTGTGTCATTTTTCCATGTACACTAACCTCAGTGCGAAATATTAAAGCATAGGCATATGTAACGTTTCCCCGTCGACTTAAAACTCACCCATCGTGCAGCTCTTCTATCAGGAGTCAATTCAAAATTGAGCTCGCGCGTATATAATGTGCGCGGCCGGTGTGCGACCCCCTTTAAACGTTCGCCGGTTCCCGCCTCCTTCTTCCCGTATCAACAAACATTACTACAATATGGTAGCTTTATATATGGTAAGACACTTGCATTTGTCATTATATTATTAACATTTTACCAAACTCAAGCTCAAATGGAGTTGCAATGTTTTTTTTTTTTTTTACCAGTGAATCTCAAACATAGGGTGAATTCAGGTTGATTAGGTCACTTTTTCCTAGGCATCTCAATGGCAAAAAAAGTGTCCCAATCAACCTGAACTCACCCTGCATGCTTTGTCTGTCATTAGAACGGCTTCATCTGAGCCAATAAGTACATCACATTACATTTTCATCAACTTAGAGGTTATAAAGATCATTGTAGGTGCTCAGTTTGGCCAAAATCTTATGTTATAAAACATGAAGTGCTTTACACAGACCATTTAAGACAGTATTGGCTATAACTCAACAACAAATGCTAGACACTCTTCTTCACCCCTCAAATACTTCATTAGTCTTAATATACTGTGTGTGTATATATATATATATATATATATAGAGAGAGAGAGAGAGAGAGAGAGAAGAGAGATCAGATGGACAGATTGCATGTTTAGGACTAGTAAACTACCTAAACCAACTTGTACATGCTTGTACATCAAGAAAACTATTTACAGTATAATATGTAAGTAATAATAATTGACGACAGGCTGTTGAATTCTTTGAAAATAAGGTGGTAATGCGGCCACGACGCGGAGCGGAGTCAATTATTCCGCTTATACTACGGTTACCACACCTCAAGACACTGTTCCGATGTTGTATTTCAAGACATTTGTCAGGTTTTTGTCCTTAAAACACTCTTGTGTGTAGGACTAATTTCTTACGCATCTCATCACAAGCCTCCGTTGCTAATTCCAAAAAGTTTATCTACCTCAAGAACCGCAGTTATTACCTCACTGGTGAGAAATGTCATGTAGCTTTTAAGTTGCTAAACAATTTTACTGATTAATTCGTCAGAGCAGCGCTGACCAAACGTTTCTGTGCGAGCGTGTGTCCGTATTATACAGTACGTGTGTACGTTTGAAAGAGAAAGAGAGCGGGAGAGAGTAAAGGACACAATAAAACATATTTTGTGGCAAAAAGCATGACAATAATTTGTCATTTTCATCTTATTGTTTACTATATTTATTTGCTTGGTCGGTGTCATTGTGGATTTTGTTTCTTATGCGGTTGTAGGCTGCAAGGGCCTTTTGAAATAACTGAAATCATTTGGCGAAGTGATATGAAACTGTAATGCGGTCAAGACCTGCCTGGAACTACTTTAGCTGCGCGTTTCCCTGAAAATAATCGCACACCTTAATGGTTGGTCAACCAATCAGATTTGATCATTCAACAGCCCTGTAGTATAAAAAAATATAAAGCCCATTAGCAGGGTTGCATTTCTGTCAACATTTTTCCAGTTTTTTGATGTATGGTGCTGTTTTTCCATGCCGGCCTATTATTGTCGTGTCGTGGATTTCTTATTCATCTGCCCTTGTGGTTGGCTGCTTCTAGGTTAATGAGATTAATTATAAAAAATATTTTAAATATTATATATTTTGTATTATCTTGTCCAGGTTTAGCACTGGTTCAGTGCTGGATTATCAAGTTTTGTGGTGGTCTGGTGCATGTGGTCTTTATCCCATGTGTTTCAGTTTAGTCTTTATATTAGCCTTAAATCATATTATGCAACTTTTGTTGGTCTTCTGAGACCCTTTTCAAATATGAAATAACAACCTCTCAAACCTCAATTACTGCTGTTGCCTCTAAGGGAGAGGTGTAAGTATTGCAGTCTCACTATCAGTGGTTTCCAATTGATGAAACTTGACTCGCTTCATTTCTTGTTTGTTATTGGGATGCTGTGGCTTCTGGTAACTAGAATAGAAACTCTTAGTAAAATCTTAAATAAAACTGATTTAGACATGAATCCGATTGGTGTACTTCACATTAATTCATGATGCATCCCAGTCACTTTAAGAGCATGATGAGTATCTGTTGGGTTTGTATATGTTGTAAAAGTGAGTTATTTCAGCCAGAAATCCAAGACAGGTGATTTTTGATTCGTTTTCATTTTGTTTTTCATTTTAAGTAAAGTATATTTTGGGTCTAACCCTTTTTTTTGCAGAACGAGGTTTGCCATCTAGACATGATTGTAGATCAGAGGGTTTCTGAGATTGATCTGTAACTGGTACAGATGCTGACTTCACTTGAGTCTAATCTGAACCGAAATCTTCAAGACATTTATCATCGGAGACTCTTAAGACAAATATAGCTTGAATGTTTTTTAGTCCATTTGTTTATGTCTATTTTCTCTCTTAATTGATCTTCTGCTTTCTTTTTGGCATACACAGTTCTTCTCGCTCCTTCCTCTACCACTGCTTTTTCCCAACTCTGTGAAAAGCTTTTTAATCAGAACAAATTAATCTCTCATCCACTCATTTATTTTTACTTGAGCTCTCTTTTACCTTCTTTCCAGCTAAAAACTAGCTTCATGATCAAAGCTAACGTCAAGGAACATAATTATTTCCCCTGTTCCAGACAGAAAAACCAGGTCATACCAGCTTAAGGTGGTCAGACCCCTTCAAACTGTTTGGAAATATGGTTAATCGACTCAATTGAGTCTCCACTCCCTTAGCCAGACTTTACCAGCCTTAATCATGCAATCAATCCATCTGATCAATCATCTAAACCAACTTGGACCAGCTAATTACCATCTTAGACCATGATATTGTATATACACAAACAAACTATTATTAATATGTGTAATGTTGTGTCTTTTATATATTATACATGGTTTCTTGGTAGTCTAAGTTGTTTATTAGCTGGTACAAGTGGGTTTAGGTGATTTGTCAGATCACCGAAGTGGTTTACCAGTCCCAAATCAACTAACTTGGACTAGCCAATGACCATTTAAGACAAGCTATACACCATATAAAACCAGCTATTGTATCTTCAGATGCTGGTTTTACTTGAATTTGACTGGACACTATTTGTAAGTATCTAGCAAGCGTTACACATGTTGTTCCAGACAGATGTTCACCTTTGTCCCGTCTGAGAGCGAGAGAGCCCATCTTTTCCTGCCTGTTTTATCTTATCTTGATCTGCTGTGTATCAGCCAGGTTTCTGACGTGCCTCTTGGCTTGCTCTCCGATTAGTTATTAAGACCCTTTTTCAAACTGAAAAGTCCACCCTGCTAAATAGCATGAGTGTACAAATAATCTCGCCTGGGACGTGTCCCATCTGTGCTCATAGCCCTCCATGTATTTGGCAAAGAGAGACGGCAATAAATCAGAACAACCTGTTGTGAAGTTGTGAGAAACTGTGGCATCTTTAAGTGGATGTACAACTGATGGTCTGTTATACAAAAGAACTGGGGAATATATGGGCTCTGCTCCAAAACCTAGTGAGTTATCTACAGTCTACATAGACAACTGCCTTCTAAGGCAGCATCCTAACTGAAATGGCATCTTGTAAGTGACAAATTTGCATGATGGCAGCCTATGGTCTTCATTGGCTGCCCATGAACAATGACTACTTTTAACCACCTTCAAATACTGTAGTTGTAGCTGAGGCCTGGAAGTAGGGCTGGGAAATTTTTCAGATTTTTTTCGATCAATTCGAATTAAATTTTTCGCCTCGATTTTATTATTTTTTAAATCGAGAAATCGCGATTTTGAATAAAAATGTTAGCAAGCGTTACAATTAGACATGTTGACAATATAGCAATGATAACTGTTAGGAGAAGAAAATGATCCGACCACATGATGGCGCCAGCGCGCCTGATTAACCTCTCTCATGTGACGCTCTATGAGCGTAGAACACATCACTATTCTTATGGGGCGTTCACACCAGACGCGACTTGCGCGAATAAATCGCGCTATTCACGCGTAGTTGGACGTAGTTTGAGTTTACTCGCTTCATTCACGTGTGAAATTCACTTCACAACAGACGCAAATTCACGTCATGAGAAGGGCTCTCCCTCTTCTTTAAATATGTGTCCCTCAGACTCTTCCACTTCTTTCTGCACACTTCCTTTGAATAAACACAACTCGTCAGCGGGAAAGTAGTTGTAAAATACGACGAATAAGCTCAATTTGCCGGCTTTAGCTAGCTTGTAGTCTCAATATGTATATATATAGCTCAAATTGAGTAAAGACCGTTTTTACAATTTACCAGATTGTCCAACCTCCTCACTCACTTTCTTCCAAGCAAGATCCGTTTTATTCCTGTTTCTATAAAAGTACGAAGATGTATCGTACGGCGACGATGATTTTGTCCTCAATTGTTGTTTCGGATTTCTGCCTCCTCACGCTATATCGTAATCACGTCACTACTAGAGCAAGCTCCTGATTGGTTAACGCGGCGAATATTTGCCAAAGTTTTTAAATTTTTCAACTTGCACGATTCGCGTTACGTGCGTCAAATGCCCGAAACGCTCAATTTGCGCCACGTCATTCGCACGAATCGCGTCATTCGCTCCGCCTCATTCGCACAAATCGCGCCGCAGGATGTCTATTCGCGTCTTTGCATTGACTTAACATGTAAATCACTCGCGCTTAACGCTTCATTCGCGTCTGGTGTGAACGCACCATTGAGCGGCTGTTCATTCAGTAATGCGTTATTGCGTTATAAAAATAAGACGCAGGCAGTGGAATGAAAAAAAAGGCAAAGTTATTAAACGCGAGTTGAACTTTTTTTTTAACTTGACCATCGTGTTTTTAGAAATGCCGTTTCATGGGTGAGACGCTGCAAAAGATGCGAGACACCAGTGCAACAGCCAAACATGTCCACCAAACATAAAAACAATAGGACAAATAGTGCAATGGAATGCAAAAACCTGTAAAGAACTACTACTGTATGTTTGATATTTCATGTTTACATGATGGTGATAGGCTGAAAGCTGCTGTTGTTTTCTGTTTTTACAAAGCATTTGCTGTTAATGATATCCTATTACTGGTGTTATTTATAGCTATTACTTTTTGGCTAAGAAATAATAATTTATATATAAATAAATATATAAAAAAATAAATAATAATTTTCTTATTTTTTATTATTTCTGAGCATATAGGATGTGTTTAAGATAAGTTTTACAACATTTGCCTTCATATTTCAGGCATATTTTCTGCAAAGATATTTAACAAATTGTTTTACATTTACACTATGTTGATCACTTCATGTGTGGTGCACTTGGAATGGAACTTTTTTTAACCAGATTGTTAATAAAGAAAATGTTACTTGAAGTAACATAAGTTGACTAAAAAAAAAAAAAATCGAAATCGAAATCGTGAATCGGTCTATTGTTCTGAAAAAATCGAGATTTTATTTTTTTTGCCATATCGCCCAGCCCTACCTGGAAGATTTTGGTTTGTGTTGTCAACATGTTGAGAAGATGTTTTCTGCGCCGTGAAAGCAAATTCACTTTGAGCGCACTTCCAAAGGATGAGGACTCACACTGGAATTGATACGGTTAAACCAACGCCAACGTTACTGTTCGTAGAGAAAGATCTGGAGCTGAAATTCAGATATTGTAATGGGCGTTTAGTTTCCAAAACGTGCTGTAAGAAGTAGACCAATCACACAGACTGGGCTATCTGGGTTTTAGTAATTTTAGTACTTCGACAAAAACGTATTTCAACTGAAAACAATTTTTAGTTTTAGTTAACCATAACAACACTGATCTAGAGCGTGCTTTAATCCCTTTAAATTTCTGCCTACATTGGCAGCTCGTTCGGCTTTCAAAAAAACAGAGCCAGTCTAGCGCTGCACATTCAGATCAGGCAATGTGTGTTTAGTTTAATTGGCACTGGTCGCGGCAGTGACCGGACAGGAATCTAGGCCAAACATGGCATGTGTCTGTATCTTTCATTAGACTTTGAACCATCAAATGGTTTTTGAAATCCAAGTTATAATAGTCACTTGAAGCATTTACATATATATTGCATAGTTTGAACGCGACCGAACCAAGGTTTTGCTGGGTCCTCTACTTGAATGAAAGAAAAAATAAAAAATAAAAATAAAATACCTGCTATGGGATTTTTATCCTCACTAACTTTAATGATATTTAAGAGGTGGTATTTCAGGTATACAAGCACATTCTTACTGGTTTTCCTGGTTAGTTCTGGTTTTATGCTGATCTATCTGGTATAGTCATTTCTCCATGAAGAAAAGTGTAACAGTCTAGTATTTGAACAGGTTTTATAGACTGAGAATCGTGCTGATTCTTAAATCTGAAACATTTTACATTGCAAACCAAATTTGAGCGTTAGCAGCGATCCGTTCCGCCCATAGGGAGGTGTACAGCAGGACATATTGGGATAGAGCACTGTGGTCCTCTTATTTCTCAGTTCCCAGACCTGACAGTCGTCAGGGTTCAGCGGTTGCTGCGCAAGCTGATACGGCTGTAATACGTTCTGCTGAAATTTCCAGTTGTGTTGTATTTCCTGATTCGGGGAGATTTACAAGCAGAGCCCTGCACATCTGTATTAGTGTGCTGTTAAGCTGTGGGGCTGGAAGAGAAGGACTGCGGCTCTTCTCCAACACACACACTGTTGGCTCTGCCTCTGTTCTCCTGACTTCTTGTTCACTTATGGTTCACTTACGAACTTGTCATTCTTCCTGTTTCGGTGAAGCGTGTATATCTGAAACGAATGTAAGTTAAGAGGTTTTATATCTTGCTAGAATTAAAATGCCATGGATCACGTGGAAAGGTTATGGCACACGGTGAATTCACAGAATGAGAGGACATGATTTTGCTGCTTAATGACACTCAATCGCAGTCCATTTACATTTGCAAAACAGAAGTTTACTCAATTCATTTGTCTTGGGACTTCTTGAATAATTTCCATTAGTGTTAACGTAGCATTACTGAAACTGGGCAGAGGATTTGTAGTTCCCAGCATGCTTTGCATGAGACTGGATGGGGAGAGTAAATGTTGAAATTAGGTGCTATTTTATGTGTTTTTGAGCAAGCTGAGAATTGAAGGAGAGCTGTTGGAGTTTAATGCTTTGTTATGTTGGGATTTAGAGGAGTTTGTCATGTTGGAATTTTGGCGGTTAACGTTGTGAAGAGTAGAGCTTGATTGTGCAAAATGCCTGTAGGTGGCGATATGCAGTAAGAATGTACTGTAAATCGACATTAGTCAAAAGAACAGGCAGGCTTGTTTTTGTTGTTTTACTCAAAAAGCAATTCATGATCAAACAAAGCGGAGTCTTTTCACCTAGTCTTTTTACCCCGCCAACTCCATGAAGGTTAAACATGTTTAGCATGCTTATGCTATTGCTTTCTAGTAATTTACTGTTGTGTTTTCTTTGGCATGTGCAATGCCAAAACTCAATCCATTTAGCTTTCTGCAACAGGGTTGAGTATCGTTTGAGTTTTAACAATTCCAATTGGGATTCTGCTTATCGATTCCGATTCTTATTGATTCCTAATTTCGATTTCAATTAGGTAAAAAAAAACCCAAAAAAAACTTAGATATCAGTCACATTTAGTCTTATTGCAAAACATTTCATTGTGGCTGAATATCATGAACAAAAATCAACAGGCTAAACAACACTTACGCAAGGAACTTTTGCCTATGGTTTAAAAATACCAAAGCAAAAACAACTAACCTCACTAATATACATTTCAAGCATTATTAAAGGCAAGTAAAAGAACAAATAAACAAATTAGCATTTGCACAAATAAATACAACTGAACAAAAAAACGTAATCAAATGTAAAATAAAGCTACACTTTATGAATAAAATATATACTACAAATATAGTTACAAAAGTTATTCAGTCAAGGTCAGCGAGTGGATTTTCTCTTTGTCTTTAGTTGTTTGATTAACGTTATTATAGAGATGGCAGCAGTAATATTAGGCTTCTGTCACTTTAAGAGCTGCACGGATCCAAAATACTGTTACACATGCGTTTTCTTTGTTAACTGTTACGTTCACTTGAGACAACTTTGTTGACGAGGATATTTTGACATATTTTTGTGTGTATTTGTCCTTTCAAGTGCAAAAAGACACGGAAGAGAACTGAGTTCAGTACAGCGCGCTATTCAGTATGAGAGGCGGCTTTCTGTGTGCACGTCGTTTTGGATGTGTGCGCAGTACAGAAAACAGCGCACAGCTGTTCTTGCAGGTGAATGGTTTAAAATCGTAGTAGAATCATTCTTTGAGCGCTCTTTGGATGTGTGCGCACCACAGAAAACAACGCGTGGGTCTAGTAATGGTGTTCAGCCTTACATTGTTCAAACCGGAGTCGACACTGATGGAGAGACTCAGGAAGAAGTTACAACTTTTAGAATGAAACTGGACGTTTCTGAATGGTTAGTGGATAAATTTATGTAGTTGCTGTGGAGTTGATTCAACTCATCGACTAGCATGTGCCGTCATGTTAATCTTTTGTGCAAATCCAGCGTAAAATGACGGCATGACAACAACACTCTACTACAACAACTCTTCCTCTTCTCTAAAGCAGCCCAACATGGCCTCACCCCCTTTGTTGTGTGTTCTCAGGGGCGGGGTTAATGTAAATTTTAGGGTTAGTGATGTCACTAACCTGGGATGAAGCTCGTTGTAGTCCCTACCAGCCATTTGTTGTAGTCCTTAAAAAGTGATTTCTGTAAAAGAAAATATCTCCCTTTGCATTGAACTTTGAGTGTCGTAACTTTGCAGATGTTGTTTATGCTCAAACAGCAACATTACACACTAACTAAACTGAAATCATAATCAACCACCCCTTTAAGACAATCAATCTACAATGTGTCTAAGTTGAACTAAGTCTGTTGTTGCTTTGCTTGCTTTACTAAATACTGATAATAACTGCAGGGCTGATATATTTTCTCTGCGATATTTAATATTTAATCATATTTGATTAATGGTATTTGCTCTGTGTTCTTTCCACATGCCAGTATCTAAGTAGATGACTGTGTATGTTTGACACTTGGTTGTTCAAGGACTATTTGAGGTATTTTAGCAGTTGAAGAGTGTTTGTTATTTCTCATGTCTGTTGAAGAAGTCATTGGACTCGTTGGAAGTATCTGTTTGTGTATAGAGCCTCAAAATGATTAGCACCAGCGATACTGTCAAGTACTGTATGTTTTCACGAAGACTAAGTTGTTGGTATATATTCAAAACGCAGATGTCCTTGTCTGAAGTGTGTGTAAACCTTAGGTTTTGGATAAATAGGAAATGATGGTTTAATGTTTAAGACACGAAAAGAAAACAATTGAATCGCACATCAAACACAATGTCCACTCACTCTGACAGCATGTTAACATACTTTATTTATGATATCAGTTCCGCTTCATGCTAGGTGCTGGAATGTCTCTAATGCAGGAAAGATGTTCTGGTCTAGTTCAACCGTGGTAACGATGAGCCGGCTTTCATCAGATTCTGTGTATTCTCAAAACCACCTCTTCTTTAGACAGACTCCTTCTAAATTCTTGACACATGTATTTGGTTGCTAGCAACCCTTAATTTCCCCCTCAAAACCCACATGCAAGCCTGGGCAGCACTGAGCATCATCGTGTGTCAGTGTTATCTTCCATTCAGTGATTGCTTGGTTATTCCCTGTGGTATTTCTTGTATATCTGTGGTGAAGCCTTTGTGGAGAGTGGAATGAATCATGACTTCTCTTACACATAAAGGGGTTTGAAGCCTGAGGCCATAGATAAGTAGTTATTATGATGCCATAGGAGAACATGTTTTTAGTTTATATGATGGCATTACCAACAGATTCTCATAAAGAAATGCAACTTAAGCAACTTCTGTCCTGAACCACTTAAATTTCAAGTATTAGATTAATTTTCAAATAAATAAATATATATGTATGTAATTATAATTTAGACATTGTTTTTAGAACATTAAGCATTTTATTTTAAATGTACATATTTTATTTAATATCATATTACTACTTTAAAGTTGTAATGTTTCAACTTTATTCCTAAAATTTTGACTTTATTCTCAAAACTTGTTGAAGTCCTGTTATGAGATTATTTTCAAAACATTACTTAAAGCTGCAGTCCGTAAGTTTTGCCTCTTTGTCGCCATCTCTGTTTGAAACCTGCAATTGCAGTTGTTTGCGGAATTATCATCTTTACGTGGGTTGTGCATTGGCACGGCTCCTCAGTGCGGATGAATCTAATGTTTGCTGTCAGTCCGCATCGGTGTGGATACTGTACTTTGGAATCACAGACTCTTGGAAGTATGACCAAAACAAGAATTTTCACCGGAAAATGTCATCTGAACAAGTAAGCTCGGATCACGTCAAACCATGCAAATTACTATTATTGTTATACTTTGTTCTCAAATTGTAAATGTTAACAACATCAGCATTGTGTGACTATGTGTATTTAGTGTGTATTAGCGTTACCTGTAGATTTCAATTTCTGTATCCACTCCGCAGTCCGACGTCTTTTGCTTTTGACTACGAGTGAATCTCCAGTTCACTGATGATTGTCATTTGGACCTTTCTGGATTACAATCCGCCATCAAAATGATAATTTTAATTATTCCAGCTGCTGTGAGAAAAGGCTAAATAATGATCCAAATAAATGATCCGTCACCTGCAGCATCCTCCACATGCCATATAGCCTACTAGCTGGGACTCCTTCTTCATGTAAACAGACGTGACGTAATGACGCAAAGACGAACGGCTGCATGTTCAAATTTCCTGTGGAAACCCACCAGTACCGATTTTTTTATAAAACATTATTACAAGCTTACCGTTGTGAATCGGGCTAAGGTAAGGAGATACAGTGCTCAGCGTAAATGAGCACACCCCCTTTGAAAAGTAACATTTTAAACAATATCTTAATGAACACAAAAACAATTTCCAAAATGTTGACAAGACTAAGTTTAATATAACATCTGTTTAACTTAACAAAAACCCCACAACAAAAACTACTACATCTAGTACTTTGTATGGCCTCCATGATTTTTAATGACAGCACCAAGTCTTCTAGGCATGGGATGAACAAGTTGGCGACATTTTGCAACATCTATCTTTTCCCATTCTTCAAGAATCACCTCTTTTAGAGACTGGATGCTGGATGGAGAGTGATGCTCAACTTGTCTCCTCAGAATTCCCCATAGGTGTTCGACTGGGTTCAGATCAGGAGCCACTGAATCACTTTCACCCTGTTCTTCTTCAGAAATCCAGCAGTGGTCTTAGATGTGTGTTTATGATCATTGTCATGTTGGAAAAGTGCACGACGACCAAGGGCACGGAGTGATGGAAGCATCTTCTCTTTCAGTATAGAGCAGTACATCTGTGAATTCATGATGCCATCAATGAAATGCAGCTCCCCGACACCAGCAGCACTCATGCAGCCCCACATAAGGACACTGCCACCACCATGTTTCACTGTAGGCACCATGCATTTTTCTTTGTATTCCTCACCTTTGTGACGCCATACAGTTTTGAAGCCATCAGTTCCAAAAACATTTATCTTGGTCTCATCACTCCAGACTATAGAGTCCCATCTTTGTCAGCATGGGCCCTGGCAAACTCTAGGCGGGCTTTTTTGTGCCTGGGCTTTAGGAGAGGCTTCTTTCATGGATGGCACCCATGCATGCCATTCCTCTGCAGTGTACACCGTATTGTGTCACGGGAAATAGTCACCCCAGTTTGGCTTTCTACTTCTTTAGATAACTGCAGTGAACTTGCATTTTCTTCAACCCTTCTCATCAGAAGACGCTCCTGTCGAGGTGTTAACTTCCGTGGATGACCTGGACGTCTCTGTGAGATGGTTGCAGTTCCATCTTTTTTAAATTTTTGTACCACTTTTGCTACAGTATTCTGACTGATGAGTAAAGCTTTGCTGATCTTCTTGTAGTCTTCACCTTTCTGCTGTAAAGAAATTATTTTCTTTCTCAGGTCTTGTGACATTTTTCTTCCATGTGGTGCCATTGCTGACAGCATGAAATGGAAAGGGGTTTTAACACCCTTTTATAGTCAACTGTCTGCTGGACACCTGTGTAATGAATAGACTCACCTGTGGTTGAATTCTTGTTAAATTAGACATTTATAGTCTAAAATTTAGCTTTGTTCCAGAGACTTTCAGTGGGGTGTACTCAATTTTCATTGAAAATTTTGTTCTATTAAAGTTATATTATTAACCTTACTTTCATATTATAAGATAAACAGATGTTATATAAAACTTAGTCTTGTCAACATTTTGGAAATTGTTTTTGTGTTCATTGAGATATTGTTTAAAATGTTACTTTTTAAAGGGGGTGTACTCATTTACGCTGAGCACTGTAGTTTTGAACACTGGCTGGTTATGTACTTGCTCAAATTGATTTTGAATAATGTTTAACCAAAAAAAAAAAAGAAGTTATGGACTGCAGCTTTAACATGACTTTATTCTTATTATGCTACAACTCTTTCTTTATTTTAGATTATTTTATAAACATGGCACTTAAATGCCATTATATAGTAGCATTTTTGTCATATTAATACAATAAAATATTTTAGTTGCATCTACTTTTATGTTTTGAATAATTCATACTCATGATTATATCAGAATATTACCAGTCCAAGCAGAGTAATGTCATAAGAGCATTTTTTGGTGATAAGTCACTATATAACTCAATATTTCTCTTATGAGATGGCAATGTCATATGCCAGTGTCTTAAAGTGATAGTGCACCCATAAATGTAAATTCTGTCATGATTTACTCATGTCATTTTAAAAAATGTAGGGACATAAAAGGAGATGTTAGAAAATAAGGAAAAATAAGAAATGTGTGTTCTTTATTGTCCATACAATGGAAGTCATTGGGCTCTAATGTTGTTATACAGGTTTGGAACCACATGATTAATGATGACAGAATGTTCCATATGATGCCATAGGAGAACTAATTTGAGTTCTAGTGATGCCAAAGAACAGCGATTTCTAAACTGTTTGTCAGGGACCCCTATTTTCCAAGTCAAATGTTTCATGCTTCATAGTTGTTGCTTTTTAAGCTGATAGGTCCCATTCACTTAGTGTTCTTGCATTTTAAAAGCTAGATGAAGCGCAACAGATTAGAACAGAATGCAGGAGTCTTGAGATGTTAAGATTAACTGTCTTTATTTTTCTCTTTTCGAGTAATGAATTATTTTTTCACTCTGCTAGGATTGACGTTTCTGTGTGTTCTGTGCTTTTGAAGTTCCTATGATGCCATAGGAAGTTCCAGAGTTCCAGTTAACTTAAGCCAATCAACAACTTTCTTTTAATATCCACAAAACCATATAGCCAACTCAAGAACCTAATAATGGTTCTTAATACCAATAGTGTTCCTTGCTAAACTTAATGTGTTGCAAAGAACCATTGAAGAACCATTATTATAGAGCTTTTTTACTTGTTGGGAAGACAGTCGTGAGAATGAAAGTCAGTGTACTGAGAGTGTCTTTGAGACCAAGCAGATGTTGTCAGGCAGTAACTTCCCCTTGACCAGATGCAGTTTTAGTTCCAAAGCCAACAGCATTACTAACAAAAAAGGGCTTATTGTCCCTTAGATCAGCCCCTGAGACACAGCCAAAGACCATCCACCAGTGACTGTCTACTCCTTATTATCCTCATCAAAACTCAACTGCGATTGCCAACGAGCGTTGCTAGGGTGCAGCAACAAGCGCAGAGTGAAGCCTGAAGTCTCTTTAACAGTCTGTGTCCATAAAAACAACTGTAGACTTGCTCCATTGTTTTTCTTGGGGGGTGACCCAAGTTTGTCGAAGAAACCGTGAACTCTGTGATGGCAGTCTACTATTAAAGGATTGGTTCACTTCAGAATTAAAAATTCCTGATAATTTACTCACCCCCATGCCATCCAAGATGTTTATGTCTTTCTTTCTTCAGTCAAAAAGAAATCGTTTGAAAGAATGATTCAATGACATTCATTATGACAGTCAAATGCTTTGTTCCTGAATGAATCAGCCATTTGAATGAATCAGTTGAAACTCAATGACTCACTCATTAACAGTGACTTGCTGCCACCTACTGGTGTTTTTAATTTCACATTTAAAGTATCTTTTATTTTTTTAAATAATTTCAAATATTATAATTAGTGCTGTCAACATTAACGCCTTAACGCATGTGATTATTTTTTCCCAGTTTAACACGTTAAAAATTAACACAGCATCCGTTTTTTCTGTTATCCTTTATCTAGCGCTACATTATAAGATCACGCTCTTATTCTCGTAAATGCTTTTAAACCATTCAAGCGTGACAAGGCAAACGAGAAAGCGCTGTGACACACATGACTCGTGCATAGAAAGACATGCGAAAGTATCGAGTTCTCTTTCACGCTTGAACAAATGATAATACACAGAATTATGCCAAAATGCCCGTTTTGTCGAGTATCCCCATAAGAGCAGTCTTAAATGAGTTAAATAACGTCTTAAATGAACTTAAAGAGTTGTGAGAAAATGAGATGTGCGTCAGATCTGCGTCATGTTCGGCAGCAGAAGCTCTTAAAGTGACAGCAGCCTAATAAACCAGTTGCTGTGATGATGTCTGTCATTAATGTTAATCAAAGAACAAAGGGAACAGAGAAAAATACTCACTGCTCTTGACTTAAGAACTTTTGTAACTTTAATAAGGATTAATCTATATTTAATTCATAATTTATGCAGTGCAGACTGTTTGATAACTTTATTAAATTTCTCTATATTTCCTACAGGCCACAGGTAAATATGACATTTATTATGGGTTTATGTGAGGATTGTTCCAAGTTCACTTAAATTAAAAGTTGTTATATTTTTGAAGCGTAATAAATGTAAAAAAAAAAAAAAAATGATAGCTTTAAATTACATTGTAATGTTGAATGGCTATAATTCATGTTTAAAATGGGGGAAAAAAATCATTTTCGTAGAGACATCAGTAGCAGTATTAGTATCAGTAATACTGGCCTTCATGCATAAAAAGATGCCATTAAACAAATATTTAAAATATACTGTCTTTATGTTGTTTCTACTTGAATTTGGAGATTAATTGTGATATTATTACATTATAAAATATATAAAAAATGTATTAATCACGATTAATCACAGAAAAAATTGTGATTCATCTAGTTAATTTTTTTATCGATTGACAGCCCTAATCATAATATGTTTAAAACATCTAAATATTATTTCTGCATTTGTAACTGCAGGTTATATGCATTCATGTCCCCTCTGAGCTGCATTAAACAGTCTGTGTAAATGCATCTAAATGCCACTTCAGATTCAGCTTCTGTGTTTCCTCTGCATTGCAAAGATGAATTTTGTCTATACTGATTTCATTTGATTGGTAACAGCCCTATTGTGTCTGATTATTCTAATTGAACTTACTGATTAAATGTAAGAATTTGACATGATGATGCATGCATTTAATTATGTTAAAAAAGGCCTATATCCCCTATATTCACTGTTAAACCAAGCTTCTAAGCCTTAAAATGACACCTATATTGTGTTGGTTAAGCAAGTGATAACTTAGTGGCACCCCCCGCTTTGGATTTAAGAGGCTGGTTAATGATTAACCGATTAATTTAAACAACGATCGATTATGGGGATTTATGCAAATTGACATCCCTGGTGTGAACAATAGTAATATAATAATGCTTGTCAGTTCGGATGTAAACCCGTAGCACCTGATATGTCGCCTCTAATTGTGCAATACCCCTTAAAGATGGTAGTCACAGATCCAGGGTTTAATTCAAGAGGAACTACATGATTTACAGTTATTTTATATACTGTATGTCACTTTAGATACAAACCATCTTTCGTGAAACCCCTCACCATTACTCAGAAATCTCTCTCTCCCCTTGACGTCCCCCTCCCTTTAGCACCTAAGAGGAAAAATAACAGGCCTCATGTCCTTGCGAAGTGACTTCAGGATATCACATCACTAGGGAAATGTAGCCTAATTTTCTGCTTATATTTAATAAATGGCAAAAAAGGCTGAGGACATGTGCCAATTGAGGTCATATCATCGTTTGCTGCTGCTGCTATTGAGCTGTTTTTGGCTCGGATTTGCATAAGACCGGACTTTTGGCATTGAGAAACATGAAATGGAATGGGTGAGAAGCTAATGTATTTGGGCCATGGGGTAAAGGCAGCAGGGGACTGAAGGCGACCCTCCCAACACTGTGTTTTACTTTGCGGTACCGAGTCTGATTCTGGGTGACACATGATAATTTTTGGTTTTCAATATGGCAAGCATCACTACTATTGCATTAATACTTGGGGTTAAAGACATGAATACATTTTGGCCCGTAACTTCAGATGAATTGTACCTCAAATCATGCATTTTTTCAAGAGAGGTGTACTATTACTTTTTAGACTTGCGAATCCCATAGACTTACATTGAAGTAGGGACTTGAGCTGTATCTAGTTTGTATTGTTTTAGTTATGTGAATACAGTGACTTGTGGCAGTAATTATCTTTATATCCCCTCCAATAGGATGTATTATTATATATGTTGCTGCATGTTCGAATAAATCTACTAGTTTGCATTACTTTTTTGATTTAGTGCTTTTGGCACAGTTAAATGCATTATTCACCTTAGTTATTAATAATCCAACAACAACTATTAACAATAATTAAGAATTGTTTAAGTCAAGTTATCTTAAAAAAGATTAATTGGCAGTTAATTGGCTTGATTGTAATAGTCATGAATCTTGTTCATTGTTTTCAAACTTCTATGCAGGCATCGTTAGGTGTCAGGAAAAACAGTCTCATTAAGATTGCCTTGCACTAATTATGGCTGATTATCCTCCGACCTCTGTCATTAGCTCAGTGTTGAGAGCCTGACACGATGAAGGAGAGCGTGTGTTGGCCATTCATTGTTTTAATTCAGATGCTTTTCAGCACTGTGTGGTTTGGAGATCAGCCAAATGCTGCGATTTGCACTCTCTCCGAACCGATCCACCTTATTCAGGAACTGAGAAGCACATAAAAGTGAACATTTATACACAAAGTAAAGATCCATTGCCATTTCCATACATTTAGGTTCAGTAATTATTCAAGAATGCAGTGTGTAATAAATTTGTGTCATTAGACTTTACTGAATGTCCAAAACAAGGAAATAAATGGCCACCACATGAAGCCATGTTTCAGATGATTAGTAACCATGCACATAGCAATATATATATATCAGGCATAACATTATGAGCACTGATAAGTGAAGTGAATAACACTGATTATCTCTTCATCACGGCACCTGTTAATGGGTGGGATATATTAGGCAGCAAGTGAACATTTTGTCCTCAGAGTTGATGTGTTAGAAGCAGGAAAAATGGTCAAGCGTAAGGATTTGAGCGAGTTTGACAAGGACCGAATTGTGATGCTAGACGACTGGGTCAGAGCATCTCCAAAACTGCAGCTCTTGTGGGGTGTTCCCGGTCTGCAGTGGTCAGTATCTATCAAAAGTGCTCCAGGGAAGGAACAGTGGTGAACCGGCGACAGGGTCATGGGCGGCCAAGGCTCAGTGATGCACGTGAGGAGCGAAGGCTGGCCCGTGTGGTCCGATCCAACAGACGAGCTACTGTAGCTCAAATTGCTCAAGAAGTTAATGCTGGTTCTGATAGAAAGGTGTCAGAATACACAGTGCATCACAGTTTGTTGCGTATGGGGCTACATAGCTGCAGACCAGTCAGGGTGCCCATGCTGACCCCTGTCCACCGCTGAAAGCGCCAACATTGGACACGTGAGCATCAGAACCGGACCACGGAGCAATGGAAGAAGGTGGCCTGGTCTGAAGAATCACGTTTTCTTTTACATCACGTGGATGGCCGGGTGCGTGTGCGTCGCTTACCTGGCGAACACATGGCACCAGGATGCACTATGGGAAGAAGGCAAGCCAGCGGAGGCAGTGTGATGCTTTGGGCAATGTTCTGCTGGGAAACCTTGGGTCCTGCCATCCATGTGGATGTTACTTTGACACGTACCACCTACCTAAGCATTGTTGCAGACCATGTACACCCGTTCATGGAAACGGTATTCCCTGGTGGCTGTGGCCTCTTTCAGCAGGATAATGTGTCCTGCCACAGAGCAAAAATGCTTCAGGAATGGTTTGAGGAGCACAACAATGAGTTTAAGGTGTTGTCTTGGCTTCCAAATTCCCCAGATCTC
The DNA here is from genome assembly GCA_037950665.1 of Hypophthalmichthys nobilis. Taxonomy (NCBI): domain Eukaryota; kingdom Metazoa; phylum Chordata; class Actinopteri; order Cypriniformes; family Xenocyprididae; genus Hypophthalmichthys; species Hypophthalmichthys nobilis. Next base: position 46,541,470 of record CM075470.1, read on the forward strand.
AATCCAATCGAGCATCTGTGGGATGTGCTGAACAATGGAGTCCGATCCATGGAGGCTCCACCTCGCAACTTGCAGGACTTAAAGGATCTGCTGCTTGGTGTCAAATACCACAGCACACCTTCAGGGGTTTAGTGGAGTCCATGCCTCGATGGGTCAGGGCTGTTTTGGCAGCAAAAGGGGGGCCAATACAATATTAGGAAGGTGGTCATAATGTTATGCCTGATTATATATATATATAATTGTGACAAGCAGGGCGGGCGAGAGCCGTGAGGGAACGGCGCGAGGCCGGTGACGCGAGTGATAACGAGCGTTGCACCGGCCTCAAATCTCTCACGGAGGAGCTCTGGAAGCATAAAAGGGGAGCGACGACAGTGAAAGACGAGAGAGGACCAGGCCTGGACTTTACTTTATGTTTTATTATGTTTGTGTGGCCAGCAGATGTCCATGAGGGTCTGCTGGCATTACTTTCGTTTTGTATTTGTTTATTTTATATATTAAAGTTTGTGTTTAACGTTCGCCGGTTCCCGCTTCCTTCTTCCCGTACATATGAACAGTGTTACAATAATATTTTTTGTTAATGTTGTTTTATTTGAGTATAATTTAGTTTGTTTTTATACATGTGATTATATATTTAAAAGTTTAAAAGAAAATGCTTTTATGTATTTGCATTTTTTATGATATTCATTCATTCATTCATTCATTTTGCACTGGAAAGTGTATTTTTTTTTCTAGGCTTTGAAAAATATTGTTCATAATGAATTTTCCAAGCGGCGAGTTTGGGGTAGATGGAGGCTTAGTTCATTTTTCTCGCCAAATAATTCACGGCAGACTCATATTCATCTCATCTCGTTTACGTTTTTGCTCTCACTTCCAAAATTACACGAGGATTAATTAGCAGCTTGGGAATTAGTATCACTAAACTCTTTCACAGCAGGCAGAGGAAGGGCCAAACGCTGAGCAAATGTTTGGATCCGCGGGATTAATGATCGCTGGTGTGTTTAGCTTGATGTAGTACAATTGGTGTCTCTGGATTTGAAAGTGCAACTTTTGATAAATGGATTTGTTTTAAAAGTTGCTTGTATTTATGTATTCAGCTGCATATGATGTTTTTGCTTTCTCGCTGATGTTTAATGGCATGTTTTTCCTCATATATGACTCTTCCAGCAGGAAAACGTCTTTAAACAACAAGTTCATGAGATTGCTTGGGGTGAAATTGATATTGACACAGTGCGCAGGTCACTTGGTCTATTCAGGACATTAAAACATCTGGTTCTGTGCTGTCCCTCTTACTTAACCCGTGTCACCACTTTCAAGTATAAATGGATCATTGACTAATGTAATACTCATATTTTAGGAATTTCTATAAACAGACAGTGAAGCACCAGCTGTTTGTGCAATTTAGTAGTCTCACTCAGTTTATTATTACTGTGACTACCCTTCTGAAGAGACTAGCATTAGGGACAGTAGAGAGAGGACAGGACCTGATGGAAAGCACTAGCCCATTTACGTAGAAGAAAGGTGCGAGATGTGAGCACAGTTGTATTTAGTGTGGTCTGTGATTGCTAACAATATGCAGGCAATGATTTCATTATTTCTATGCACAATTACAGTTGCAAAAATGCAACATTATTCATCTCGCATTTCTCGTTCCACTTGCTCTGCTGTCAATCCCACAATTCCCATTGCGAGCCTGCTGCTCAGCAAGCCTCCTACAGCATATAGCAGTGGTTCCCATCTGGTTTTTCTTCAGGAAACATATGGTACCAAATGTTTTTTCTTACAAAACTGACCTTAAAATCAAACACTGGTAATCCATACATGAGGCACTTTGCCAAAACAGATGCAAAATGTGAACGGAAGCATTTTAGCCTCCCTTATACATTTTTTTTTCTCTGTAGTTTCCTATAAAGTTAATTAAATGTTGTTGTTTGCATTTAGCACTGTTTCTTTCTGCGGTCAGCAGCCAACCAGAAACAGATCTGACCCATTTTCAAGTCATAACTGACCATTTCAGAACCACTACCATAGGGAATGAATTATAAACGGGCGTTCAGCTCAGCTCACTCCACATCAGTGCACACCGAGGGTAAGAACTTTACTTTTAATGTGTCAAACATTTGAACATGCTGATATATTCCATCTTTTGGATCCAGGTCCAAGCCGTGACTTTTTGTATTCCTCCTTTGAAACTCTGAACTTGAAATCTGAATGTACGTGAATGAGCTCTATATTAGAGAGCAGATGAAGCTAGCACACATTTGCCAATGTAAATATTGAACCTGCAAGATGTTTTCCATTGGGTGCTTTTGAGCCAAGCAAGGAATCTCAAAGATGAGTTTAATAAGGTGCTTTCACTGAAGGGTAATGGTGATGGAAAGCATGCAGTTTTATTCACCGGAACTAATCAGCTAGCGGTTTCCTTTGTTTCACAATTTCCTACTATTTCTGTACATTATATAAGTATAATTGCTGGTCAGAGTTTGCTGACATATAATCAGCCGTTGAATTGATGCTACTTTAAACCCGTATATATATACTGTATATACACCGATCAGGCATAACATTATGACCACCTTCCTAATATTGTGTTGGTCCCCTTTTGCTGCCAAAACAGCCCTGACCCATTGAGGCATGGACTCCACTAGACCCCTGAAGGTGTGCTGTGGTATCTGACACCAAGATGTTAGCAGCAGATCCTTTAAGTCCTGTAAGTTGCGAGGTGGAGCCTCCATGGATCGGACTTGTTTGTTCAGCACATCCCACAGATACTCGATTGGATTGAGATCTGGGGAATTTGGAGGCCAAGTCAACACCTCAAACTCATTGTTGTGCTCCTTAAACCATTCCTGAAGCATTTTTGCTTTGTGGCAGGACGCATTATCCTGCTGAAAGAGGCCAGGGAACAAGGTTTCCATGAACGGGTGTACATGGTCTGCAACAATGCTTAGGTAGGTGGTACGTGTCAAAGTAACATCCACATGGATGGCAGGACTCAAGGTTTCCCAGCAGAACATTGCCCAAAGCATCACGCTGCCTCCACCGGCTTGCCTTCTTCCCATAGTGCATCCTGGTGCCATGTGTTCCCCGACGCACACGCAAAAGAAGAAAACGTGATTCATCAGACCAGGCCACCTTCTTCCATTGCTCCGTGGTCCAGTTCTGATGCTCATGTGTCCACTGTTGGCGCTTTCGGCGGTGGACAGGGGTCAGCATGGTCACCCTGACTGGTCTGTGGCTATGCAGCCCCATACGCAACAAACTATGATGCACTGTGTATTCTGACACCTTTCTATCAGAACCAGCATTAACTTCTTGAGCAATTTGAGCTACAGTAGCTCTTCTGTTGGATCGGACCACACGGGCCAGCCTTCGCTCCCCACGTCCATCAATTTAATACTCACGCTGATGCCGTCTGACTGTCATCTTTCTGTGTGCGTGCTTCGGGTGTGCTCAGAAAACCATATATCAGAAGTTAAAACTGATATAGCTTTAAAACAAATGCAAATAATAACTTTCATGATAATGAAGAACTGCAACGTCACGTGAGTGTGCCCACGATAGAGATGATAATTAGAACTAAACAGATGTTTTGTTAGTATCCGAGGCACGAGCTGTAGGCTCCACCCTCTTCTGGAAAGGGGGCGGGGAGCAGCAGCTCATTTGCATTTAAAGACACATGCACGAAAACAGCATGTTTTTCCTTCCACTCAAAAATGGGCATTGACAACATGGTTTAATAAATGATCTGTGGGGTATTTTGAGCTGAAACTTCACAGACACATTCAGGGGACACCAGAGACTTATATTACATCTTGTAAAAAGGGGCATAATAGGTCCCCTTTAATAATATATTATTTTAGCTTTTCCCTGGAAAAAAAGTGGTAAAATGTCTAGCATTTTTTTGTAGCTTGTTCATTATAGTGCTTTTTTGTCGTTTTTCAAGGTTGTCATTGTATAGCAAGAGCAGTGAAAGGATTCTTCAGAAATTTCTCCGCACGAAAGCAACACAAGGGTGAATAAAAAGCCTTTTTTATGTCAAAATAGACTGTGTGTGGTGTTCGTTTACACTTCTGGTATGAATTAATAAGCTCTTAAGTGACAGAAAAGTGTTTTTTATTACCTAGTATTACCTTGTTCTACTACCTTGCTAGAGATGAGTGAAGTTGCATTCGGGTGAAACGTAATAACTCAAATGTGGTCTTGCAGATGTGCTTTTCAGCGATGGTAAGAACATTTAAGGTCTATGAACTGTGAATTTTTGCTTTGCCACAGCTTTATTTATATCTGCCATCTTGTGTTGGCACCAGCACAATGGTGCAAGATGTCTCGGTGCAATCTTCTATATGAGAGAGGGGTTGTGTTGGATCTGATGGAGCTCGTCTTGTGTTTTCTCATATGTGAGTGTGTGGTTGTAAGCGATATCCTAGAGGGAATGTCGGGAGGGAGAGAAGAATGAGGTTTTTCTTGTTTAGCTTTTTCATCACACTGATCTTGTCTATGATAAAGAGTTATTAGTTTGGAAGCCCTTCCAGCTTTATTTAACCTTGCGTTGGATAGGAAGAAATCGCTTAATCAAAACAGACCTCCCAGTCTGAATGGTTTGATGAGCATATTTGGAGCATTATCCAGATTCTTGTCGACTAAGAAGCAGAGAAGTTTTCGCATTTTTAGCATTTTGTTACAGCAGGGGTCGACTTTTTTGGCGTCCAGTTTCATTTCAGGCTTGATTTGGCACTATGATTGGTTTATATATTTTTCACATTATGATGAATGCAGATTTCTGTGGTTTTTATGCCTCAGTGATATCCACAAGACAGTTAGCACCTGCTAATGCTAGCCGTTAACTCTGCAGGAATTTCACGTTGCATTTGAATTCTTTCCTTTAGCGAATGCGTCATGGCTGTCTTGGATCGCAAAAGTTTGAGGCCAAATAGGTCAGAAGAATTCATCTAATCTGTAAATCTTGATTTCTCTGACCTCAATTCCCCTAGCTGTCATAGATCATGCTAATTAGCTTCATGGTGAGACTCAGTCGGTCAGTCCTTTTAGAGAAGATATAAATTGCACCATTAGGACGTCTTATTATGATCCTAATGAGAATTCCGGATTTTGCCTGAAGTGAGAGTTGTGAAATCAAGAGGGGAAAAAGAAAGCATTTAGATTCGCATTAGGCCAGTCTTTCAATCATTTTTTTTATTTTATGTGGTTATTTCAACCTACAATCAACACTTAGATTTTAGTTTACTTAAAATTGTTTTGTAAGACAGGGATATATAACTTTTTTTGCATAAATTGTCCTGCACTGTTTTTGCTATAGACATGATCATTCAAATCATATGGCTTGTTGAGGTGTGCTATTACTTTTCTCCGTGAACGCATTTGCAGTTTTTGCCTAGCTGACAGTGAAACTGGTGGAAAGATCGCACATATTTACCCAGGAATATCAGGCTCTTTTGATTTAACCACCTAGAAACCACCCTGGCAGCCACATACCATCATGCTAACAACGTCTCAGTCCCTTCATAACTACATAGAAATGATCTGGAAATCACCCAGAACACACTAACGTTGTGGTGGTGAGTTTTACACAGGCATGCACCACCAGAAAATGTGAAAATCTTGTATAATTTACATGTATGCATTAGGTAGATGTTTTTATCCAAAGCAACTTATGTTGCATTTAGTGCATTGCATTCCTAGAAATCAAACCCATGATTAGCACTATATTCTGCTGTTTGAGCTACAGTGAATTGTTCTTTTGTGGTTGACACAACTGATTTGACAGTGCGTTTACCATTAAAGGTGCAGTAAGCAATTTCTGAAAAACGCTGCTGAAAGTGGATTGGACTGAGCACCACAACAAACTTGCTGTGACTCATGATGGGGGAGGAGAGAGAGTGAGCCAGTCAGCAGTAAGGGGGTGTGTCCACTCATGATGGGGAAGGAGAGAGAGCGAGCCAGTCAGCAGTAGGGGGTGTGTCCACTCATGATGGGGGAGGAGAGTGAGCCATTCAGCAGTAGGGGGTGTGTCCACTCATGATGTGGAAGGAGAGAGAGTGAGCCAGTCAGCAGTAGGGGGCGTGTCCACTCATGATGTGGAAGGAGAGAGAATGAGCCAATCAGCAGTAAGGGTGTGTCCACTCATGATGGGGAGGAGAGTGAGCCATTCAGCAGTAGGGGCGTGTCCACTCATGATGGGGAAGGAGAGAGCGAGCCATTCAGCAGTAGGGGCGTGTCCACTCATGATGGGGAAGGAGAGAGAGAGCGAGCCAGTCAGCAGTAGGGGGTGTGTCCACTCATGATGGGGAAGGAGAGAGAATGAGCCAATCAGCAGTAAGGGGGTGTGTCCACTCATGATGGGGAGGAGAGAGAGTGAGCCATTCAGCAGTAGGGGGCGTGTCCACTCATGATGGGGAAGGAGAGAGAGTGAGCCAGTCAGCAGTAGGGGGCGTGTCCACTCATGATGGGGAAGGAGAGAGAGTGAGCCAGTCAGCAGTAGGGGCGTGTCCACTCATGATGTGGAAGGAGAGAGAATGAGCCAATCAGCAGTAAGGGGGTGTGTCCACTCATGATCGGGGGAGGAGAGTGAGCCATTCAGCAGTAGGGGCGTGTCCACTCATGATGGGGAAGGAGAGAGTGAGCCAGTCAGCAGTAGGGGGCGTGTCCACTCATGATGGGGAAGGAGAGAGAATGAGCCAATCAGCAGTAAGGGGGTGTGTCCACTCATGATGGGGGAGGAAGAGAGTGAGCCATTGAGCAGTAGGGGGCGTGTCCACTCATGATGGGGGAGGAGAGAGAGTGAGCCATTCAGCAGTAGGGGGTGTGTCCACTCATGATGGGGGAGGAGAGAGAGTGAAGAAAGACTGTAGAAAGAGACATGGCTAAGAGACATTACAAAAGAGAAAAGCTCAGAGAAATATCAGTGGAAAAAGAATGGCTATGATCAAGCAAAGAGCTTTAGGACCCGTGTTAATATTAGAAAAGCTTTCCAGTGCAGGAGAGAACTAATCGGGAAGGCCTGAAATGGACACAGAGGTTGCGTTGTTTCTTCTCCATACGTGAGTAATATTGGTTTTGAGTGTGTGCTGCTGGCGACTGACTACAAACTCTTGCTTGTATATACTCGTGTATTGTTTGTTTGTTTATTTTTTTTTCTTCCTTGTCGTTCGTTCATCATCTTCACTTTATTTTTCGTGAAGCAGTATTTTGCTTTGCTTAAGCTTTGATGAGACATCCACTTGCGTTGCGTGCTTGTACATTTTGGGGGCGGAGAAATTAAGGGAGGGGTGTGTTTGTTTGGGTTGATTTCAGATATCAACAGTGTTTCTCAGAAATCGCTTACTGCATCTTTAAATGTATTTTGTAGGTCTAGAGAGTGCTTGACTCTTCAGTAATGTTACATATGAAGTATGTTATGGTTTGCTGCACTATGGAGCGCAGCTGTCTAGGTGTAGGCCCAATTCCATATTAATCAGTCAATTAATATTAAGAGCTGAGGTGAGCTAATTTTAGGTCCTGTATAGCATGTGCTCTCCTAGGCACTGACATAGCATTGCATAAATGTGCCAGGTCTTCGAAGAAGAGTCCTATTTTGTGGTTTTGCTCTCACCTTAATGAAAACATGAGACGCTCTTCGCCAAACCAAAACTATGTCTCGTATGTGCTGTTTGGTCCAAAGCCCTCAACTAAAGAACAGACTACTGTAGCAGATAATGTTCTTCTTGCATGTGTGAAGTGCTAAAAATTTTTTTTTGTTTCTTCTAATGTGTATAAAGATCATTATTAATTTACGCATTAACAGATGCAAAAAAAAAAAAGAGAGAAAAAAACCTAAAACAAAACAAAAAGTATGTTGAGATTTCATTTCTAGTCCAAAATGGAGAACATGAAGCTTGTTTGTGTTTCACTGCTCAGAGAAACATTGTAAAATTGTAAGGCAGCATCTTTCACTGGGAAGATGATACCATAATGCATTGCATTGATGAAATAAAATGAAGTTAAAGAATACTGTCAGGGTTCTTCCATAAAATGTTCATAGAAGCTTACATTTTTTTCCATTTTATTAACTGCCACACTCATGTACTGGTCACACAAGTGCAAAAAGAAAAAGAAAAACAGAGCAAAAAACTAGATAATAAATTACAAATCAACAGACTGAGTTCTGGGCCTCAGATGTTTCTCAAGGGATCCCTCACCAGAACTAACCCAGCCACAGAAAATTCAACCGTTTTTACAAGACAGACTAAACCATTTTATAATTACAGGGGGTCTCCATTCAATAAATCAAACCTCGAAAAACATAATATATACAAATAAACTCCATAAACATGAAATTACATTCACCATAAAGCAATGATGAAAATAAACACAAAAATAAACTTTACAAAAAGCCATTTAAATGAACAAACAATCCAAACCCATATGGTAACCAAAAAAAGTACATTTCCCATAATTCCCAGCAAAGGATATATAAAGGACATAAGGAAATGCCACACTCTTTTTAATAACAGGCCTTTGTTCCATGCGGCAGTCACGGATCCAGGCGGAACCATGGGTAAGACACAATTATCCAAAACAATTAAATAAAGAAACAATATTAAACCTATATCTTTGTCTTGGTTTTATCCAATCACTAGCGTGCACTCTAGCAACAAATTATCACTCTTTGATATTATATGCGCGCATGCACCTTTAACAAAATGGTTTGGGTAAATAATATTAAAGAAACAAAATAAATGCATAGAAATGTATAAACAAGCAGAAAAACAATTAATCCATCAAAGCAGGGGAGTCTAAAGAGAACCCAGGTTATCCCGGTATATTTTTCTGTTGATATGAACAAGCGTGTAGCAATACAGCGGGTGTATGATGTGTATTACGTTTTTATGATGCATTTCTCCACTGAGTTGTTCAAAGCGTTTGTAAGGATGTTGATTGTTAGAAGTCAGCTGTGTGACTCTGACATGGTGAACGGGAACATGGTTTGTGTAACATTAGCAACACATTATTAGCTGTTTGATAACATAGTCGAGCAAAAATCTAATCATATTAATTACCGTTATGTGTCCGACGTTGTAAAGAGCGATACCATTGTGCAGCGTTTACCTCAGTAAGTTGACCGAGTGGATCTCTGAGCTGGAGTGAGTGGAGGCGGGGCTAATTAGCATATTCATAGATCCGCATATACTAAATGAAGCAAGGGAGTTACATGCAAGCTATTTTAAGGCATGAAGAATTTTTTTCACAGGAAAAAACTTGTCATTTTGGTGATCAAAGATGATTTTTAAGGGATAAAATTATTGACTACAGGAGGACTTCAATCATTTAATAAAAGGTTTAAAATAACAGGGCCCTATGAAACATGTAACAAAGTTTCGTAGTTCAGGAAGAAAAGGCGGGAACCAGCAAAACTCTTTCCCCACCGTTGACGGAATTTTCCAGCTTTCCATGTTTTCACTGTTATATTGTAGGGGGCGCTATTACACATCTTCTGAAAGAGCACAGATCAAAACACAGGTGAAGAAGGAGCAGAAACAAGCGATAAAAGCATTGCTTATGCATGTTGTAGTCTCTGAAAAAAAACAATGTGATTTTCACAGCTTTGTTCAAAATGTTGCTTTTTTTATGAAACTTACCCAGATTCAAGTGTTGATAAAGAATGCATGAAGCTAGAATAAAACATTTGTTTGTTTAAAAGCAGAGGCTCTGTTATTTCTTTTGATATATTGCATGTTCAGACATTCATACAACAAAATATTCTGGGGGCTGTGAAGTTTTTGTGAAAATTATCAAAAAACACTGGCGGTGGCTGGGAACTTAAAAAAAAAAATAAATAAATAAAAATGCTGGCAGAGAAAGAGTTATAGTTGTTCCCACAGCTCTCGGCCGTTCTTTCTGTTTTTTGGATTTATGATTTATACAAATTTATATTAAAAAATAGTGGTAGTGAATTGGAGACATACAATATTTACAACTGGATAAATCTTTTGAGAATTTAACAATTCCTTTTATTTTTTGGCAAACAAAGTGCTGCACAACAGAAGTTTGCTGTTAAAATTAAAACATTGAATATATATTACTATTATTATACTTAATACATACATTATATACTTATATTACTTAAAGTATTTATGTGCAGCATGTATGTTTTTTCGCTTTTTAAAGTGTTGTATTGTTTGCAAAGCAACACGTTAATGCCAAACTCTATTCAAATGAATTGCGAGTCGAGTCTCCAGTGTGTTTCATATGTTGATTTGTAGTTTCATGAGTTGTTGCTTATGTAGAGTGTTCCAGATCAGTCACTTCATTTCAGTTAAATCCCTATGTAGGCAGTAGGTGGCTTGGCAGCCCACTAGGTATTAGAACAGACACATGAAGTCTTGGGAGTTTAGTTTTATTTATTTATTTATTTTACCTCTAGCATTGTTTTTCTCTCCATAACTCTGCTTGTCTGTCTTTCATCCTGTGTGTCTCTGTGTCTATCGCTATGAGATTGTGTAGCACCTCTACAGTCTCACAGCAATGCTGAGAACAGGCCGACAGAGACATGCGGCGCGCAGGAGAACAGGATCAGTGTGTCTGGTATTTCTCATTTCAAGCATCTTGTAATTGCGAGAAGAGAAAGCTGCAGACACCTTATCATTTTACCTTTTCCTGTCAATAATACATCTGTAGCCAATGCTGTTGTTTTCTCTTTTCTGCTTTTTCTGATTTTCCGCATCTTATCTAAGTGCCTAGTGATGATTTCAGATCAGTCTTACAATATTACAGATTAATTATTTTGGTTGAGAAAAGATTTGATATATAAATAGCATTCAAAAGTGCTATGTTTTTTGTTTTGTTTCCGAAAGAAGTGTCTTTTTGATCACGAAGGCTGCTTTTAATTGGTCAAAAATACAGTAAAAATAGTAATATTTTTAAGTATTATCACAATTTGAAGGAACTGTTTTTTATTTGAACATATTTAAAAATTTTATTTATTCCTGTGATGCAAAGTTGAATTTTCAATGTTGGAAACAATTAATATTTTTTTATAACCTGTGATACTTTTTTCAGGATTCATTGATGAATAAAAGTAAAAAAAAAAACTTTTATTTAAAATATAAATCTTTTGTAACAATATACACTACCGTTCAAAAGTTTGGGGTCAGTACATTTTTTTCTTTCTGTTTTATTGAAAGAAATTAATACTTTTATTCAGCAAGGATGTGTTAAATTGATAAAAAGTGATAGTTAAGACTTGTATTGTTCGAAAAGATTTCCATTTTGAATAAATGCTGTTCATTTTAACTTTGCATTCATCAATGAACCCTGAAAAAAGTATCACAGGTTGTAAAAATATTAAGCAGCACAACTGTTTCCAACATTGATAATAAATCATAATATTAGAATGATTTCTGAAGGATCATGTGACACTGAAGTAATGATGATGAAAATTCAGCTTTGATCACAGGAATAAATTATATTTTAAAATATATTAAAATAGAAAATATTTCACAATATTACTGTTTTTTTCTGTATTTTTGATCAAATAAATGCAGCCTTGATGAGCAGAAGAGACTTAAAAAATTAATAATAAAAAAATGAATGTTTCCAAACTTTTGACCGGTACTGTATTTCGGCTGTGCTTTGTCTGGGATTGTCTTGTGCATAAAAGATACATCAAAAACTGCATTTGAATATGGTTAAATATAATATGACCTGACAAGGTTCTGGAAGAGAGTTGAAGTGTCAAAAGCAGGAAAATGTGTAATCAATTCAACTAGTTGATATTATAAACTTAACATAAAAACCTGCACAGCTCTGGAAGACAAATTAAGTTGTAAATATCAAACACTGTGTGTTGCATTAGGAAAATTTCACGCTTTTGTTCAACACCTCTAAACATTTGGCTTTAATTTCTGTCCCGTGCCGAAGATCAGACAGTGGCTGATTATGTTGAGAGTTCTGGGGCCGTACATGCGTTGGCCATATGGCTCACTTCCCTGACAACTTTGATCTTCACATCACTAGCAGAACGCAATTGTGTTTGTCACAGCTTGTTAGAGTAACCAGCCTCTTGGATGAAATTGCGAGCAAACTTCTGAAAAAAGAAAAAAGAAAAAAAAAGCGGAAAGACATTTTAGCAGGGTGACTTGGAAGAGTGTGTGTTTTGCGTCTATTTGAGTGATATCATTCCCACAGATAAAGATTGTGATTCGACCCACATTGAGCATTTGGTTTTCTTGAAAACTTTCCATATTTTGTTAGCACTTTTGTTCCTTAAATGGAAAGTTTATCCAAAATTGAACATCTGTGATTTACTGACTTGTTTGGTCCTCACATGAAGTTTCCGCATGGCTTCAGAAAACTCTATAGTGCATGTGTAAAATGGACCACTTTTATAGTACTTTCTTTTATTACTTTTTTTTTTTTTTATCTTGACAGCCCCTTGTCACATCTGCTTTGTTAGCAAAAAAAAAAAAAAAAAAAAGCTGTTTTGACCTCCTTTTAGAGCTTGTCACACTGAGCTTAACCCAGGGTTATCTTTATAAACCTATGGGCATGTTGTCACATTTCACTTCCATTCTTTCGGGGTAAATCAAGAAAAAAGTATACACAGTATAAATGAAACAAAACCACATAATTGTACCGGACGTGTGAAATTAATGTGGGAAAAAATAAATACTCTGAACCCCAAGTCAATTTACACAAAATGAGAAAGTCAAAAAGTGTTACTTTGTGCCCCGCTCTCCCCTAAAACATGTAAATATCTTGAGCTTGTGTTAACCACAGACCTTATTTCAGGCATTTAACCAAAAACTTAATCGTTCTGATTTCAGTAAAAACTTAATTGTTCTGACTTTAAGTACAGTGTGAAATCATGACACATGAAAAACTAAGATTATTACTTTCCAAGTGTGAAGTATGAAAAGTATGATAAATTGAACAAGATGTATTAAAAAAGAGCTTAAACCATAGTGGTTTGCTGGTCTTAACTGGTCTCCCAACCTGCAGCAGTTTGTGGCTTTCGTCTGTTTGTTTGGAGAAATTATTGTTAAATCAGCTAAAATCAGGGTGGGAGACCAGCTAGACCAGTGTTTCTCAACTGGTGGGTCACAAGACCGTTTTGAGTGGGTTGTGGAGTGTGCAGTCAAAGAAATGGCAACAAATCGTCTCCTTGGAATTATAAGGTTCTTTTGCGTTCTGAGCAGTTCTGAGATATTGAGCTTCAAAGTTTTTGCATTCCATATAGCAAAAATTATATGGGGAACAAGTTTCTTTCAAACATGAAAATGACAGAGACCCTAAATGTATTCTAAATGTACAATATCAAAATCCTCTCAAATTTGTAAATGGGGATTTTTGGAACGGGTCAAACGCAGATAGAACCTTCTAATTCTAAAAAACACTTTTCGCTTGGAATTATAAGGTTCTATCTGACAAAAAAAAAAAAAGCAATAATTTTCAAGAAACACAAACAGTTTACTTATAATTTGTTTTAAAACACAAAATTACTGTTGTAACAATGTGTTGACATGCATGAGAAAGTTATTTTTTTTATGACACATATTTTAAATGAATATATTTTTCTTATTCAAGTTAAGCATAAAAGGCAGTGCTAAATATTTTGTCCAGTGCAGATGTTAAATTTAGGTAGGAATATGATGGGTAATTTAACACATTATTGCAGGAACCATTTAAGTTTAAGTTGCCTTTTGTTTAGACAGAAAGCAGCTACTGTAATACACTTTATTCCACAGAAAGTGGGGCAGGAAAATGGTTTTCTCTAGACATCAGTATTTCTGAAATAGCATGCTAACCTTTAAGCCTTAATATTGTAAAATTTAAGACATTTCAAGACCAAAAAGTTGCAAGAAAACAGACAGTGCTCCAGGAAAGGTGTTTAACAAAGTTTAATAAACATTGAAAAATGTTTCACTATATATAATTAAAAAATATTTCACATTTAAAATTACATCAACTATGCAACAACTCGGTTTTTACCAACAATGTAAAATTTAACATTTCATCTCACTTAATGTAGTATACACTTTAATCCAGTGTGCCATAGCGTATAGCTTTATAGCTACATAGTACATACAGCTCAGCACAAGTACACAGGATGGATCAAGGTTAAAACATAACCTAATATATACATAAATTTCCCTCGTATGACATGACTGGAGTAAAGCAAATAGACTACAAAACCCGAATCTATCCTCTTAATAGCGCTGCTGGCTAGCGTGGTGTCTAACTGAAAATAACTCCTCAGCAATCAGATACAGCACAACACACACAAAGACTGTAATTCTCTGGAATTTGGGCTGCTGTCATTGACAAGATCATAAATAAAATAGTCCATCATGAGGTTTCTAATAAACATCGCGTTGTGTAAAATTTAGTCTTCTCTTCACTGATTTAGCGTTTTTATTTGGTCGCTTCCGCTATCGCGGTGACATGACAAAGAACACCGATCCTGATTGGTCCTCGTGTGTGCATTCGAAGTGCTGATTGGCTCATGCAGATAGAACCTTATAGAGCCAAGTTAGAGTTTGACTTTGTAGATAGAACCTTTTTGTTTCCTAAAAAAAAAAGTACCAAAATGTACACAACTTAAAAAAGAAACCTCACATAATGTGTCACAAAATGAATATGTGAATAACTCAATTTTGACAAAAATGTCAGATAGAACCTTATAATTCCAATGGGACGAAATGTAGTCCTATGTTTTTCTGATGCAAGACTTTTATTTTGAAAGACATGCTGTTGACTCGTAACTTGTTACAAAATAAAAAGTCTCTCACCTCAAAAAAACAAAATTTCCCGTCCTGTCAGCCGTTATCTGTGTATGTAACACATATTCAGTGTGCGCGCTATATCACTTTATTATAAATAAAGCGCAAAAGAAATTACGAGCATGCAACCTTTAACGGTTTAATTATTAACATGCGTGTAGGTTTCGTGCATCTCAGAGCGGCTCCATTCACAGTAAACGCTGCTCCACATGAACTGTTATCATTTACATGTGTCTCAAACTCCATCTCTACATATGCTATGAGTTTGGGTTGCTTATAATATTCATCTAGGAACGAAATTTCACCATTTCATCAGATTTGTAACGTAAATCATTAATAAATCTATGCTAACACAGGAGAATACATCAGTATGTTTCTAAATATATGAACGGTTGTTCATCGCAATTTCAAAATAAAAGTTTAAACCCTCGCTCTGAGTCGTGTTTTGATGTCCACCTATTCTTGTTCAAGAAATTGTTTATATTAAGTATATTATATTATGTATTTTAATAGTGTTGTTCTATAAAACCATATGATTACTTGCTTTTGATACTTTATGTTGTCAATTAGTAAGTCATGAAAGTTCCAAAAAGTACCTTTGTGTGTTAGCTGGGAAGGATTTGCATGCAGGTATGATGTTCATGCTATTCATCAGAAGCAGTATTTATATAACTTTTTTATATTTTTTTAGGAATTAGGTTAAATTCCTGGCCAAACCAGTTCAGAACCACTGAGCTAGACCAATCTACATCAGCTTAAAACAGCACAATAGCTCAGGCTGGTTTAAGCTGTCCTTTTTTCAGCTTGGCGAGTGTGAAAAGCCCTTTTGTGTTCCACGTGTTTTGAGCGACATGTGGGTGATTAGATAATGACAGAATTTTGATTTTTAGGTCAACTATTCCTTTAAAGTCTACTCAAACCCTTTTTTCCCGCTCAACACACACAGTTTGTGTTCGGCAGCCAGCTCACCCAGATGTTAAAGTGTTGTTTAGCCGCGTCCCTGAACGCTGCTGCTTTCCATCCAACGTTTGACGAGAATCTCATGGACCTGTTGATCCATCCGTCGCCCCCCACACACACACATCTGGAGTTAGGAGAGATATGGTTGATGAGCGAATTCCACTGGTGGTCTGTGGGAGACTCGGAGGAGGTCATGTCCCACTGGAGAGGCTCTAGCCGAAGGGATGCTTATCACCTTCTCACACCCACTCACTGTCCGACCAGGCCAGCCACTGTCTGCTTGAGTGTTTGTGTGTGTGTAAATAGGACATTTATGCTTATATGCATTTGTGAGATGCTTCTATCCAAAGCAACATAGGTCAGAAACATGCTTTGCGCAAATACTTGATCCATTTGAACATAGTGTGCACATTTGTTTTGATCTGGTGATACATTTGATATTTCTGGTCACACTTTAGTTTAGGGTCCAATTCTCACTATTAAATAACGGTAACACTTTAGTATAGGGAACATGTATTCGCTATTAGCTATGACTTTTCCGTCATTAAACTCCTAATTTACTGTTTATTAATAGTTGTTAAGTTTACGTATTGGGTAGGATTAAAAATATAGAAATAAGGTCATGCAGAATAAGGCATTAATATGTGCTTAATAGTCACTAATAAACAGCCAATATTCTAGTAATATGCATGCTAATAAGCAACTAGTTAAAAGACCTTAAAATAAAGTGTTACCTAAATAACTATTAACTACAACATTTACCTCAATAAACCCCTAATTACTGCTTATTAATAGTTAGTAAAGTTGTTAAGTTTAGGTAATGGGTAGGATTAAGGGATGTAGAATAAGTCATTAAAGAAATAGTTCACATAAAAATGAAAATTATCCCATGATTTACTCACCCTCATCTTCTTTTATCCAAACACAATCGGAGTTATATTAAAATATATCCTGGCTCTTCCAAGCTTTATAATGGGAGTGAATGGGGTTGAGATTTTGAAGCCCAAAAACTTGTATCCATCCATCATAAAAGTAATCAAAGTTAATAAAGGCCTCCTGAAGTGAAGCAATGTGTTTTTGTAAGAAAAATATCCATATTTAAAACTATAATAACTAGTTTCCTGGCAGACGGCCGTACGCATCGATTTACGTTGAAAGAGTGACCTCTGAAGCGACGTAGGAGTATCATAAGTTTAGACGCCTCTCGTGGTTTAAACAAATAGGGCTGGGCAACAATTTCAAGCTCCTCCAACATTTCTCTTTAAAATTTCTCGTTTTAGACTTCTAATTCATGATCAGTGTTTTGTTTTGATCTATTCTCTGTGCTTCCGTGTTCTTCAATGCGTCATGCGTTGGGTCAAAGGTCGCTTTTTTTGATTCTTACGGCCGTCTACCGGAAGCTAGTTATTATAGTTTATAAAGTTTTAAATAGGGATATTTTTCTTACAAAAACGCATCACTTCTCTTCAGAAGGCCTTTATGAACCCCCTGGAGTCATATGGATTACTTTTATTATGGATGGGTGCACTTTTTTGGGCTTCAAAATACATTTTAACATTCAAGCACAAGAAAGCACAACATTTCTGAAAATTTACTTTCCTTTGCATTATTTCTCATTTACTTCAAATTTCATTACTAAAATATTTTTGCCATACTTAAAGGGTCATGAAACCCCAGAACACATTTTTTGAGCTGTGAACAGATACGTACAGGCTGCACATCATTGAAAACACTAAAGGTACTCATTAATTTTATTTAAAAGTTGAAATTAGTTATTTTTTTAGAGCGATTTCTGTCTTCCGGTTTGAAAAGCAAAGTCGGAGCAACATCACAAAATCGGACATCATCGTGTACTACCGGCAAGATCCGGAGTGCTGATTAGCTCCAATATGGGCTGGTCGAACATGCTGACGTCAACAGTTTCGAGCGGTTCCCTGCTTTTATTCATGACATAAAGCTCATTCAATCCAATCACTGCACTGCAGTATGCATAAGATTACAATTGTGGTATTATGCATGAGGAAGTATCACTTCTCTTGCCTCTGTCTATGTTGTCATTCAGAGGGTCGTAGGTGCTTGTTTCCTCAGTGCTACAACACAAAAATGCGTTTTCCTGCGACGCGACCAGAGCAGAAGTTTGGGTGCATGTGGATTGTTTTGCTGTAATATACCAGCACAAATGGAAAATATGTTCGCATGAGATCGCATTACAGCGGAGAATTCAAATGTCACAAAAGTGCTGTTCATTCACCTGTTCATTCATTCGCCGTGTGTATGTTTCCCCCAGCACAGCAAGCACATGAGTGTTGTTTGTATTTTGCCCGCAATACGGTCAGAACTGGAGTTTGAATACAAACACATCAGAAATACAATTGTTATGATATACACGCGGAGCGCACATATGATCGGTTAAAGCGCGGAGCTCCGCGATGAGTTTAACAACACTATCCACGTGGATCATAGCTCATATACAGAATAAAGTATCCGTGTTTAAAGTTTTTCTAGACATATTTCACATATTCTCCTGCACCAAACATGAACCAGCACGGTGTATGCACACATATTTCATCAAGTCTTCTTCAAATGAAATATATGTGCAAACTGGGCACTGATACAGTGGTCTTGCCTATCTGAACACGATGACACGATTATTCTAATAGACAAAAGACTGATTTAGATCGAAAATTCAAAGAAAAATGTCTTTATTCTTTCTGTGTTAAACTACATGTTGTTTATCATGAGACTGCAGTGCTCGTAAACGTAATCAAAGTATTATTAGCCCTTTTAAATATTCTTTTGCATTTCTCCCTTGTGCTTGGGAGTTTATTGTCATTTTCTCCGTGCTCATATATTAATATTCATTATTCTGTATAATGAGTGTGTTGTATGTCTGTGTTTCATTGGTTGTTCTCTCCCCTCTTCCACCACCCTCTACACTCCCACTTTTCCAGAGCTTTACACGCCCATTTTCAGAGAGTTTTTAAGCTTTGAGGTGTAAATGACCAGGGTAAAACAGGGGGGGTTTCATGACCCTTTAACAAAAAATGTAAACAGCAGTGTCTCTATCATTGTTACATACAGTGTTAGTTTTTAACAGTTAGTGCAAATATTTTTCCTTGCTTTATTTTAGCTTAAATAACATCAAAATCTTGCACTGAACAAAACTGTACTGAACAAATGCAATCCCTGAATGCATTTGTACACTCTTCTATTTCTTGCCAGACACCTGGCAGCGCTTCTGCTCACACAGCTGAGCCACATTTGTCCTAGATGCCGGTAACGTTTATTGGTAGCATCGGACGCGTTTCGATGGTTTAAATCGACGCTGGCAACTTGCGCGAGAGCTTTTACTGTAATTTAAGCAAGCGCGCTCATAATAGAAGCGACGCGGTCTCAACTTTTCAGAATTCTGCAAACGCACCGCAGGTCATGTGACAAGAACCAACCGATGAGCCTTAACAACATCGAAAGCTCAGCCGAACAGCTGACCATAGCTGTACAGGAATCCAGAAATCAATTTTCACTTCCTCGGCATCGTGGAGAGCGCAGTTCATGATTGTATAGCAACAACAGATGCCACGGGAGCGAAAGCGCATTGGAAAGAAGGAGAAAGCGGTTGGACCGCTTATGTGACACGATATGTGAATGGCCCGTTAGAATGGCGACTTTTCTTTGCATATCAGACAGGTAGCGTTTCCATTAAACTCCATGAAAAAATACTACAATGTCTATCTTTCTTGAAACTGTCTGTGTTCCTCATCCACTTTCCTTTTCAGTTTGGAAAAAAACATAGTTCATTCGCACAGCCAAACAACAAATAAACTACAAAAGCCCCAAACCAGCTCTCATCAAATCTAAAATTTTATAGAATCATGTCATTCTTTTGAATATGGAATATGGTATGAGACAACTAGAGAATAATAATAATAAAAAATAATTTAGTGGGCCGGATTATGTTTCATTTTTGAGATCAGTTGCGGGGGGAGGGGAGGCCGTAAATGTCCCGTGGGCCGGCAGTTTGAGACCACTGAGTTAGGGGCTTTCCAAAAAATGTAAAATCTATATTGAAACTTTTGCAATCTATATGCTGCTTGCAAAAAAAAAAAAAAAAAAAAAAAAAAAAATTTGAATGCGTAGCTACTTTTTTGAATGGGCGTCAGTGGATTGTTGATGCTAATTTCCGCTTTATGCTGAGAACACACAATACTTTCATTACATTATGAATTATAGTCTGATGCATCTTTTGTAATGCAGGAACTTATAAAATCGAGTTTGTAGTGTCAGAAGCATTGGTATACTTCAGTATATTTCAGGACTTGCAGTGCAAACCCACGACCATGCTAATGCTAGCAATGCTGTTCTAACAGTTGTGCTACAGCCCAGATAGCAACAGAGTCTGGGCCAAATCTGGCTTACATTGGGTACTTCTAATTTACAACTAATTAATCTTAAGGAGTTGTGGGTGACCTCTGGGGTAAAGATGGTTGAAGTTTGGCTCTTTTCCGACTGACATCTGTGGATTCTGGCACTGTTTGAGCAAGTTATGGTTGATTTCTGGGGAGATGGAAGAAGTTGTGGGTGAGTTTTGGTCTGCTCCTGGCACTCATCTGGTTTTCTTTTGGTAAGTAGCTTTTGGGCCAATCTTGGACTGTAATTCGGAGTGGTATGTAGGCCAAACTCACAGCTGAAATTTAAGCAGATTCAGCCAAGAATCAATTTGCTGTTTGGAACGAAACATCTTGCCCAAACAAATCGGCCTCTCCGTTTTGAGCAGTATGTTTGTATATTTTAAGGTAAACGTGTGGTAATGATAGACATCAGGATAAGCTACTGTTAGCAAGTGTTTGCATTTAGCTGTATTTACCCTGTACATTTGTGTGATTTGTTTTGGCAGAACAAATTGAGATAAGCTGAAACTGATTTTTCCCCTCTCATTCAACAGTATGCTTTAGATAAAAACATTGTTCTATTTTTCAAATTTGTTGTATGTTTGCACTAAAAATGTTTACTGTGGGAAGAAGACTGATCAAGTCATGTGGGAATGATTGTATTTACAAGATAAGCACACGTGGGAAATGTTTTTGAGCCCCTTTCCAAGTTGGGGGCTTAGTCAATTTAAGAATGGCGGAAACTAACTGCTATTGATCATAAGTTGTAAATGTTGTATAATTTTATTACAGTTTAGTTTGCACTCATAATGCTCGAATAGCTACTGTATGCATACAAACTTAAAACAGAATAGCGATAAAGCTTACCACAAAATACCTAGGCATCCAAAATTTATCACCATAATAAGAGTTAAAACAACAACATCCTTCTGCAGTGATGTTCTGATAACAATATATTTTATCATGCCATTGCTAACAGAGTGATCACACAATACATATTATTATAGGCCAAACTTCAAGTATTCATTCAGGGACAGTGCTCTAGTGCTTAAATTAGTTTTTAGGCACATTTCAAAGTCCTGGATGTAGAGTCTTATACAAGGTCTGATTGTCTTTTGGCAAAATTCACTGCTTTCAATCCAAAATATGTGGGTTGAGGGAGTTTTTGATTTGATTTTAAAGGGGCAATATGTAAGAATTTTCATGTATTAATCGCTTTTTATCGCCAATGTGTGTGAACAGCTTGTAATGGAACTTAAAAATGAGACCTTCTCTGACTTCCTAGGTTGAAATCCTGAAGACTGATTTTTTATGTGAAGGACTTGAAACGTTTTTGCCGGGAAAATCAAAAGGATGTGACATCTATGCTCGCTTCCGTGAGCCTCTCTTCTGTTCAATGGGGCTCATTCATGAAACTTTCGTAAATATACGAGCAAATTCAGAGTAATTTGCGCGTAAAATAGACCTTTACGAAAACTCTCCTCCGGATTCCCAAACACTTAATATACCACGGATTCGGTAGTTAAACGTGTGTATATTAATGAATTCCAAACATTCATAACATTCCAAACATTCACAAATACAGTAACCAGCAATGTTAACTTCTCCATTGTTGTCCAGTCATTGTACAAGTAGGATGATTGTTGGGTATAGTATTTGTCCTGCCCCTCCTCCACTGTGATTGGACGGCTGGGTAAAAAGTGACAGTGACAAGCGTTAAAAAAAAGACAGGGCAAATCATCTCGTGAAATATTATTATGATACGTAAGTGTATCAAAATGCAGTGTCATCAGTTTGCCTCAATTAGAACACAGAACTTTCTAATGTTTTACGCACCATTTACATGTGGTAGGGAGCAGGTGTAAATTTCTTACTAACTGACATTTTGAAAATCCGAACATTTTTGTGAATCCAAAAATTTGTGTCAGAACGGCTTTATGAACGATTTACACAAAAATTCGTTTTGCTCGTGTTTCATGAATAAGGTCCATTGATGCATAAAACGAATGCTTATACAATGTTCAGGATAATGCCAGAGTTATTCTGTAATGAAAAGGGATTAATTCAAACTCTAGTCTCACATAGTCAGATCTATATAGACTATAGACTCAGATATACTTTATAATCAAAGTATCATAACAGTGTAAATGCAAACAATGCAAACATTGTAAATGCAAACATATCACTATGATCAGATGCTTTCTTAACTGCTGTTTTCTCACCTCTTTCATTTTTGTTGTGTGTTTATTTTGTTATTGAGAGGAAAGAGCACAGCACATATTTACATATTCATCTAAACTTCACTCTCAGCAGTGTCGGTATAGATATATCAAATATATTTTTACATCTTAGCAAAGAATGAAAAAGAACTTCGCTGTGAGTATATCGGGGCATTGAATCACGTTCAGTTTCTTGCTAGCTGCAATTCACATAATGGCCACTGGTGTCTCTAATAACAAGAGTTTCTGAATTCTATGTATAGCCCCTTTAAATTTGATTTAACCATTCAAAGTTTGATTTATTATATATGTAATGAAATGCATGCACTCATGATGTTTTGCCATCTTAACTAGAGCAGCACTAGCACAGGCTCTCAGGACTGACAGAAAACAGGCTCTGATTCATTAATACCACATAATCATAATTCAAAAGTACATATTGAGCATGCAAGACATGTCGCTCCGCTGTTATATTTACTACAGTTTTCTCATTTTCAGTGTTAGAGATCTGACCAAATCATTCAAGCATCTTTGCAATGCAAAGTCACGTGACTAATTGAATATTATTTTATTAATAATTTGTTAATTGTATATTACATTTATACAAATATGATCAAACAATAGATTGTATTGTTTAGGTTTTAGGTCATGACAGCTTGTCCACTTCTCATGAGTTTGCAAGTATGTTTTTTTTTTCCTTCACTAAATTCGGGCCTTACTTGTACTTATTTAATTGGGTGAAAGCTTTGCACCATAAACCTCAGACTAACTTTTCAAACTAATGTTGCAATATTGGCTGAAAAACGTCTACTGCAGAGTATTTTTTGTCCTTGCCATAAACTGATCCATTAAACTGATTATAGTAATTCATCTAGTGACTATTCGGCTACACAAACCGTGATTTGTGGCATCTTTGTTTGAAAGTACTCTTGGAGGAGAGAACATAAGTGACAAACAAACATGATCTATCTAACAAGCATATTATTTGTTACAACGAAGATCTTTCCCAAGGAGCAGTCTTGGCAATCAAAGGCTTTACCTAAACTGACAAGTATAGAGGAGTTATATGAGGTCACACAATATTCTGGAGCGCTCTTGTCCAAAATATACTTTCAGCTCACTCAGTTCTGAGTGTTGACAAATCAAGAGAGACATGGGAATATGAAGTGAACACCGCTATGGACCAAATGCTTTTTTTCCCCCCAGAACAATGCAGTGACATTGGCTCTGACTGGCTTGGTGATTTACCTTGCTGTCTAGCTGCTGCGTTCTCACTAGGATTTGGATCAAACCCATTATTTGAATCAAGTCTAGATTCAAACTCACTAACTGGATTATATACTAACCATATTACACAGCATAAAAAGCTGAATAGTTATAATCCAGAAGTGAAATATTTCAGATGTGGCTTAGAAAGTACATTCTTGCATTCTCCAATTGGGTGCAGTAAAGTCAAAAATGTTGGCAAGAGGTTAGAAGTGCAGTGGCCAAAATATTGGACACTCCATTTCCAGTGGACTCAGAGCGTTGTCTCTTAGGAAATTGCACTGATTTTAATCTCAGACACAACCACCAAATAAAATATGCAAACACTGTTGCTAGGAACTGCATGAACTCCCAAAATGCATCCCTCTTGTAAAAATGCATTGGGTTAGGAAACCAGAATGATGAATTTAGGATGATTTTATTGACTACCTGCTCATAATTTGTTTTCTTGCATTCTACCATTTTAATAAAATGTATAGGTCATCGTTGAGATACCTGTATTTGGAATATATCAAAATAGACTTGATTTTCTAAAAAAAAAAAAAAAAAGTGAGATGTGGTGGATCAGTGGAAAATATGTTGGGATGTTATGAGTGGTTGCCAGGGTGTTGCTTAACAGGGTTACACTTTATTTTGATGGTCCACTTTAGACACTTTACTAACTAAAAGTAACTTTGCAACTACAGGTCAACTAACTCTCAGAGTGTTAGTAGACTGTTAGGTTAGGGTTAAGTGTTAGGGTTCGGATTAGCAGAATAAGTTGCCATGCAGCTCTCCAGCCACAGTGTCTAGTGGTTTACCAAAGTTACTAGCTGCTCATCATTTACACTGGTTACAATTTACACATTATACCATGGGGGAAAACTACCATATAGATATTTTTAATATTATCTCATAATTTGTCAGCAGGTTTATTAGGCTGCTGTCACTTTAAGACCTGATGCACGGATCCATTATACTGTTACACATGCGTTTTCTTTCTCAACTGTTTATGTTCACTTAAAACATAACTGACTGTGTTTACGTGAATATTCGCCAAGACCGGCATTTTGACATTATTTTGTGTGTATTTGACTGTTTAAGTGCAATAATCAGCGAAAAATAACTCAATTTAGTACTGAGAAGCGGCTTTATGTGTGTTTGAGCACAAAATCTGCAGGAATGAGTAAAATTATGCACAATACGCGCAATCCCACGCTGAAATTCAAGCCCTTTAACACCAACAATATTCATCTGGAGCAAATGAAACGGGTGAGAGAGGGGAGGAGGGTTTGTGTGTCACTCGCTGTCGGAGAGATGAGAGAGAAAGAGCAGCTGGTATCGTGTATCTTTTCTGAGGAAAATGAGTATTGGAAGCGTTCCAGATATTTCAGTCAATCGAAAAATCAATCAAATCGATCAATCATTGCACTTAATTTATTATTTCAGATGCCTATTTAAAAGACTACAACTAAAACATGTATATATATTATATACAGGGCTTGACATTAACTTTTTCGTTCTCCAGCCACTGTGGCTAGTGGTTTTTAAAGTTACTAGCCATTCAGCACTTTCACTGGCCACAATTTTGCTGATTGGGAAATTACATTTTATATGATTAAAGTTGACTTTGGCATGCTAAAATTTCTTGATTTTGAGTCATTTTACTTGATTTAGCTAGATTTAAATGCTTTCATTTTTTCAGATGCAGATTGACCACCCTTATCAAAACTACATGGTATATCAGCTGGTATGTATGGGTGGGCAATATGACCATGATATGAGAAATTTTATAATTTTCTTTTTTATAAAGTTATTTTTGTTAGGCTATACAAAATGAAAAAAAAAAAAAAAGAAGCAAATTACCAATACAATAGTAAACTAAATAAAATATTTTTTAGATACAGTAGGCTTATTTAACATGTATACATTTATTTAACTGTTTGATTAACATTAATGACAGACAGGTATTTAATTGGGCTGCTGAATGCATGGATGTAATATACTGACACATATCCAGTTTTTACCCGCTTGTTTACGTCCACTTAAGCCATAACCGACTATATTCACGCGAGATACTCCACACGATGGACATTTTGACATCTGTGTGTGCGTGTATTTGACTATTCAGGCGCAAAGAGAACTGATCGGGCGCGCGACAGAGAAAGAGAGAGCGCAAGCGAGAGAGCGCTTCTGTTGTGTGTCATTCAACGCTATTCCGCCTGTCTCACCTTCACTAACTGCAAGTTAATCGATAACGAATTGTGATTGAATTGTAATTTTGTGCTACGACGAGCTTGGCTACCTTTGATTAGGCTGTAGGCTGAAATTATATTCAACCCGCCAAAGTGGCTAGTGGGAGTGGCTGTCTTACCCGCCACAGCTGAAATCTACCCGCATTTGGCGGGTTGGCGGGTGTTAATGTTAATGTTAGTGAAACATCATAATAAAGAGTTAGCAGATATTAAGCAGACAGTCTACTAACACTCTAATGAGAGTTAGTTGGCATGTAGTTGCAAAGTTACTTATAGTTAGTAGATAGTAGAAAGTTGAGCATCGAAATAGTGTAACCAAGCTATTCTGAAGGGCTTTTAGTGCACTGCTATGCAAGTTTTGCACCAAAGTTTAGTATTTCTAGTTGGGGAATTTAACAAATTCCTCTCTATTCCAAGTTTTAAACTTGGTGTAACACTTAGTATGAGAAATAAATACCTTATCAATCACCATCATTTTTTTTAAAAATGTGGTTTAGTGTATATTGAGGTCCATTTAGACATATGTACTTGCACTCAAAATGCTAAATTGTCATAATGATCGGGAAACATTTAGATTGTGTTTATTTAGTAATTTTCACTTCATTAAAACAATACAGAACAATACATAAACATCTGAATGATTGCAGGCAGGTGTTGGACACAGGGAATAATATGGAGAAGAAGGAAAATTCCCACACATTGCTGTAGCTGTCAGTAAATCTAACATATTTTTAGAGATTATTTGGCCTGTTAGACAGATTTTTTTCACTTCATTTAACAAACACCAAAAACATAAACGGGGTTCATTTTCAGGTGTTTAATGTCAAGTATTTAGCTGAATTAAATAATGACATACATTTGGCATTAATGAGGTTATAGGTTGTCGTGCATCTGAATTCTACTAATGTTCAAGTCAATATGAAATCATAATGTAAACAAAGACTGTGTGACTGTGTGCTAGATCAGAAATCTGTGAGTAACCTGAGAGAGGTGTTTGGTTTTCCTCTTTTGCCAGACGCACTGGTCTGGTGCGCTGCATTAGCCAGTATTGTGAAACGACACCTCTGTAGCCGCTCGAGAGCTCAGTCATGAGATGCAGTAGAGACGTCTGTGTGCGGCTGCCAGTGGAGTCTGCCATCTTTTGCTCTTATTTTCTCAGATTTTCACTGAGTTCTCTGGTGTGTTGTTTCATGTGCCCAGTAAATGAGAACCCAGTGAATATTGTGGGTTTTCTGAGTCACACATTTGTTGCGTGGTCCTGCTGTCATTGAGTTTCTCTCGTTCCTTCTGGCTTCAAGCATCTTGCCATACAATTGGACTGACCTTCATGCTGTAAAAATGAATGGTAACACTTTATTTCAGTGGTCCCCTTTAGACATTCTGTTGAATATAAGTAGCTTTGCAAGTACATGTCAACTTATTCTACTAACCCTAACCCTACCTCTAAAAGTCTACTAATACTAATACTGTAATGAGTTAACTGACATGATATGTGTTATTTTAGTATTATTCATATGCTATTGTAGTATCAATGAAATGTCAATTTGTTTCAATTTTATTTTAAGTTTTTGTTCTGAGTACAGTAGCTTTAAGTTAAATGTAAGTTTTTCATGCAATTTATATGTTATTTTATTTCAGCTTTATTTCAATTATTTGTAATGAGTTTAGTTTTATTTAACAATATCAACACTGATTAGGCTGATTACATTTTTAAAACTGTTAAAATGAAGGATCATGTGACACTGAAGACTGGAGTAATGATGCTGAAAATTCAGCTTTGATCACAGGAATAGTGCTGTCAATCGATAAAAAAAATTAACTAATTAATCACACATTTTTCTGTAATTCATCGCGATTAATCACAACTAACATTAAAGTTTTTCTTATATTTTTATATTGTAACAATTTCACATTTAATCTCCAAATTAATGTAGAAACAACATTAAGACAGTATATTTTAAATACTTGTTTAATGGCATCATTTTATGAATGAAGGCCAGTATTACTGATACCAGTACTGATACTGATAAATTTTATCCATTAACTGTAGCCATTCAACATAATTGAAAGCTTTCAATCTTAACATTTATTAGGCTTTTAAAAAATCTAAGAACTTTTAATTTAAGATAACTTAAAACAATCTTATAAATGTCACATTTACCTGTGCCCTTCAATAGATCAGGGCTCAATTTTTTCTATTGGCCCAGTCAGACCAGTTCAGATTTTTACTTGCCCTGCCAAAATGCACAACAAAAAAGTTATTGTTTTCATTGTTTTTGACCCATGTAACCTTGTAAACTGTGCTTTAAGATTTTCAGGTAGGTCTAACAGGTAGGAAATATACAGAAATTGAATAAAGTTATCAAACACTTCACAATCTTCACTGTGGAAATTCTAAATTAAATATAGATTAATCCTTATTAAAGCTACAAAGAGAGCAGTGAGTGATTTTCTTTTTCTTTTGTTCTTTGATTAACATTAGTCATTTCAGATTTAACTTGTTTTACAATTGAGCTTACAAGGATAGTTGACAAAACTGGCATTTTGGCATAATTTTGTGTGTTTTTGTCCATTCAAGCACTCTGTGAAGTGGCTTTCTGTATATATATATATATATATATATATATATATATTTATATATGCACCGATATATCGACCAATAATCGGTATCGGCTGATAGTTTAAAAACAGCTGATAGTCAAGGCCGATATATTCTGTCAGTCAAAAGAGAGCTGGAAAATGCACTGAAATTGTGCTTTGAGGAAAGAAAATGCTAAAAAAACATGTTTGATGTTCAATATTAACAGTAATTAAATGAATTAATTACATTCAGAAAGTTCAGAAATATAAATTTTATCTTCAGAATTCAGTTAATGTGTGTTAATATTAATTTGAGTAATGTGTTTATGTTTATAACTGATACCAGTTACTCTGAAACAAGTTGATGAAATGGACAGAATGAAGTTTTTACATTTCTTTCAAAATATAATTATATATAATTATCATTAATATAAAAGGCAGAACCCCCAAACTATCGGTATTGTTATCGGTAGATATCTCTCTGAATAATCAGCGGTGGAGATAATCGATAATCGGTATCGGTGGAGAGGTTTAGCATCGATGCATCTCAAATATATATATATATATATATATATATATATATATATATATATATATATATGTGTGTGTGTGTGTGTGTGTATTATAAATGTACATTATACCTGTATATTATAATTTTACTATAAAGTATTCTTTAGCTATAAGCCTAACAAAAGGTCATCAGGCCTTAATTTAGCCTATGAACTGACATAAACTGTAGCAGAAAATTAATATCTCTAGCTCTATGTAATGTCTGTGCGAGTACCATTATTTATAAACAGTTCATGTTTCATTAGCCATGGTTGTCAAGCCCTAAGCTAACCTTTAAATAGCATTAGCCAACAGACTTCTCAGCTCCAGCGCAGATGCTAAATGAGTGTTGATTTCTCCTCTAAAGCATTGATGTGATCTCTTCCAGTCCCATTTTCATGTGAGAGGTTTGTGATGAGATGAGACAGGAGTAAACTGGGTGCTGTTCTACCTAGGGAGCCTGGAAAAAAACCCATAAAGATTGGCTGCCCATCAGGAAGTCTTATAGAGGAAGAACCTGCGATACTAACTTCTAAAACAATAGGGATTTGAAATTTAATCTGAGACCAATTTACAGAATCGCTCTTGACTGGAAAGTTTAGTCTTCAGGGAAATGGATCGCCGTTAGATCATTGTAAAAGCTGACATCCCATCACCGCTGCGAGGTTAGCTAGTCAAAGCCCTCCGCTGCTAGTCTGTTTTCATTGGCAATCACTGACGGACTGTTTAACTAGGACTGCGGTCCAACATGTGAAATTAAGAAAGCCTCTATACACACATTCATGGTAATAGAACTGAACAAGCAGAGATGTTACATTTTCCAAACGAAAATGAGCAAGAATTTGCAGAATGCAGGAAGAAATCTGCCTTTCCCACAGAACAACTGCACATTATCCTTTTTCAAATGGAGGTACACTACCGCTCAAAAGTTTGGGGTCAGTAGGATTTTGGAAGAAATTAATACTTTTATTCAGAAAGGATTCATCGATTTGATGCACAAACTGTTTGAAATATTTGAAGAAAATTGGTTGTTATTCACTGAAAATCTTGTCCTCCACTGCTGCACGTGAATCTCATTCATTGCATATTTAAAATGGCACCGTGTGATGTCAAACTCACATAAATCTGTGTGTAAATGAGATTTCAGAACAGAGTTGTTCTTAGACACGACACGAGTCAGAGTCTCTCGTGTCTTATTGCTTCATTACAGTCTTGGCTGCTTTTAGATCAGACATATGGGAGGTTGAGGTCAGTATATGTGAGCTTCAATTGATTTGACACCAAATAAAATGGCAGTCAGAGCTAGACGTTAGTATATTTTGCTCTATGAATTGTATCAACACACATGAGTTTGAGTGGGTAAAGAAATCAAGCAAAAGTATTCTGGAACGCAAGGAGCTCAGCTAATGTTCAAGGTCAGTGTGTAGCTGGTGTCCAAGTGGGATTTAAGGGTGGGAAAAGTGAAGGAACTCGATGGATAGGTGGGTGACCGAACATAAATAAAACTGGAGAATGAATTAGTGTTTTTCTTCTAAAGGTGTTTGTCCAGTAATAACATTTACAACTGAGAACGATGCAATTTTCAGGTCAAAAGTGGAGAAACCTGAAATCTACAAGTAGAGGGCATCATTGAACAGCTTACTATGAAATTTCTTGCCTTTGTCCTTTTTTTCATTAACCACAGAGATTCATCCACCAGTCAAAAGTCTCTTCTGCTCATCAAGGCTGTATTTATTTGATCAAAAATGCAGTAAAAACAGCAATATTGTGAAATATTAGTACAATTTAAAATAACTTTTTTTTTATTTTAATATCTTTTAAAATGTTAATTATTTTCAGCTGAATTTTTTTCTTTACTCCAGTCTTCAGTGTCACATGATCCTTCCAAAATCATTCTAATATGCTGATTTGATCCTCAAGAAACATTTACTATTATTATCAATGTTGAAAACGGTTGTGCTGCTTAATACTGTAAGTAGTACATGTTTTTGTTTTTGTGTCTTGTAGTCCTCAAGAACAACCCGCTCAGATGAGGAGAGGGACACTGGTTGGGATGCCTGGGGCATGTGGAGTGACTGTTCTCGTACCTGTGGAGGCGGAGCCTCGTATTCTCTACGCAGGTGTCTCAACGGAGTGTAAGTGAGCATGTGCACACATGCACACACGCACACACAGATGCATTCATATCTTTCTGACTTGTTGAACACCAAGCCTTACTTTAAACCTATGTAAAAATGCTACATTAAAAACCTGTTAAAAATATTTACTGTACAGTGAAAAACATCTTTACTGTCAAATGTATGGTTTTTGCTAGTAAAAAATATGAATTACCATATAAATTACAGTGATAAAGAGTAAAATGACATTCCCAGAAGTCCTTATGTGCCACATCATATATTTAAATTAGTTTTGTTTCTTCTTATTTTTGCTATCAGTAATGCATTAAAGGTTAGTTCAACCCCCCCAAAAATGAAAATAATCCCATAATTTACTCACCCTCAAGTAGGGATGCACCGATGTATCGGCCTCCGATATTTATCGGCCGTTTTTTGCTCACTTTACAACCATCGGCATATTGGCTATACCAGGAAAAATGCCGATATAACAAACCGATGGATTATTAATTAACTGTGTGAAGGCGCTGAGCTGTATAATGAGTGTTGCGTAATCCTAACGCTGCTGTCTGCGCTTTAATGCTAATCAAATGACAAAAGACAAAAAATAGCACACTGTTCTTGACTAAATAACTTTTGTAAGTTTCATTAGTGTAGCGGACCCCATCCGAATGATGACCAAAATGTTTTATTAAGTTTATTGCGTCCATTTTCACTCCAAAAAAATCACAATTAAGAGCTAAACACAAGCACAAGAAGTGCATATTAAACTCTCTCTCTCCGTTGCATTATCATCAACATACAGCAAATTACTCAACTGACAGTAAACAAATACATACAGATCTAATACCTTTTCGGAGGGTGCTTAATAAATTGACAAACTTTAAATCTGCAAAATATCTCTGAAGAACTGCGTGCTCTCCCGTCAAAATAAGAGTCCCGCCTTAGTATAGCAGATCTTATACATATTTAAACTTACAAAAAATATATTAAAATGTATACAAAAACAAATTAGAAGATTAATCATAATAAAGTCTGTTACAATAAAAAAAGGATTAATATGAATTTAATTTATACAGTGAAGAATATGTAGTGTTATTTTACATTTGTTTACTTCTGTACCTGAAAACTATTAAACCTACCTAAAAGCACTGTTTATTTAATATGTATCTTTGTTCTGTTGTCTTTATGTAGGCCTGCTGAATGTTAAATGGATCCAATCTATGTTCATTATTTGATGATGAAGCAATAAACCTTGCTAGTTTATTTTAATGCAGGTGTTTTTGAACTTTGCTGATTTAAAAAAAAAAAAGATCAAAATTCAAACTTTCTATTTTGATGACAAAATTTCAAATAAGAGAGGAAGTGACAAATATCAAATTGGAATCAGCCAATAATTGTTTGTTAAAATCGGTATCGGCCCCAAAAAATCCTATCGGTGCATCCCTAACCTCAAGCCATCCAAGGTGTATATGACTTGTATATGTCTTCTTTCAGTCAAACACAATCAGAGTTATATTAAAAATATCCTAGCTCTTCCAAGCTTTATAATGGTAGTGAATAGTAACCGATATTTTGAAGCCCAAAAAAACACATCCATCCATCATAAAAGTAATCCATACGACTCCAGGGGGTTAATAAAGATCTTCTGAAGTTAAGCAATGGGTTTTTGTAAGAAAAGTATCCATATTTAAAACTTTAAACTATAATAACTGGCTTCCTAAATTGTAGTCTTGAGTTTTCTTCCAGGAACAAACACGCCACAATTATTTCTCATTTAAAATATTCCCGGCCAAGATATACGCAAAAAAGTGTTTAAACTCGTGGTTATGGTAAAGGGCTTGACATTTCCCAAACACACTGGAAGCAGTTGACCAATCACAACACACTGGTCCATCCAACCAATCAGAGCACATTATACTTTCCAGAAGGAGGGTCTTCATAGAGACAGGAACAAAACAGAGTGTTACTGACAGACTGGGAACAGAGGTGCTGCAACAATGGAGAATATGAGTAAAATGTGTTTTTTGAACATTCAAATATGGAAACCTATTCTAATAGACCCCAAAAACAAAATCAAGACTTTGTAAAAGGGCATAATAAGCCTATTTGATGTTTATTGCCTGATAAGGTTTTGTGTGTTTGACCCTGTGCACCGCCTGTATACGAGTATTGGTCTTGTTTTATGGGCAGGCTAACTATAATGTACTTTGATTCATCATGCGGTTTTCTATTTTACCATGGTGGTTATCAGTACATTTTAAGATAAAACACTAAATTTGATAGTTTAAGTCAAACTTGAACATATCATTTGATGCAATATACGGTTATAAGTTGTGAAATATGCTGTCATGCCATCCCATAATACCTGAAACAGTCACTGTATTTTTTTACTGTGAATTTCTGGCAACCACAACTGCCTTTTTTGTCTTAAATCTAACATGATTTTTTATTTATTTATTTATTTATTTTTAAATAAAGTATTTAGACATTTCAGTTTTAAAATGAAAACAAAATATCAAATCAAGTGGCATCTGCAAACAAATCATGCTTTCCTGAGAACTAAATTCACTTTTCTTGTTTAGAGACTAATGTCTTTTGGCCAAGTTTTTCCAAATACTGCAGCTCTTTCCACAGACAAGAGCACAGTAAAATTATCTGTGTTTGTTATATTGAACTGTATGACAGCGCAACAGTTGATTTCAGTCATCAACAGGCAGATATGTCATTGTGATGTCAGGCTGCTCGTTGTTATCGCTGACCTCAGTGAGAGGACAGAGAAGTGCGTTGTTTCCAGAAAGAATGGAAAACATGACAGACACTTTGGATTTAAGTGTCTTTCTCTCTCTCTCCTTGTAATTCAACTTCTATTTCTGTCTTGTTTTTCTCCTTCTGAAGCAAAGAAGAGGTTTTGTTCCTCAAGTAATAATGTTAGTGCACATAGCATTAATTATGCATGTGCATAATTTACATGATTTAGAATATATTAAATAAGCCATTGTCATTAAAATGAAGCTGAGAGAACTGAATGATTCATGGATACAGCAAAGTGTGTTTTTTAGGTATAATATTCATCTTGAAATGCTAATTGGGTTGTTTTGTTTTTAGCTAATTTTCGTTTCTTGAACATTATGTTTAACTTTGTTGACTTGTAAAAAGTAAGTTAACTTTGTAATTGTAAACTTGTCCTTTTTTTGTGTTAAAATACTTTGCTGTTTGCTTGACCAGCACAACATGAATCTGGCTCAACCAATGGCATTAGTTTGGGGCGGAACTGTCTGTTTTTCTCATTATCAAGTCTAAAGGCCTGTTCACACCAAGGATAATGATTACAATAAAGATATAGTTCTAAAAAACTTTATAAATATAAAAGAATAGCAAATTCCACACCACAACTATAACGATAACGGCAGAGTGGAACAATATCATTGGAATTCTTTCAGAACGATTTTTTTCCAGATGATGAACAGTAAAAACATTGACAGCCAATCAGAATCCATTCTGATTTAAGAGCTCGAGCATTTAAAGTTGTCATGAAATCAAAATTGACCCTATTTTCTTTGTTAGCGCACATTACTAGTCTTGTGGTGAACAATTAATCAGTGCAAGTTAATACACACACAAAAAAATATTGTTTGTTTGATGACGTCAATTTGACAGCTTGGGTTGAATATCCTTAACCACTCCCCTCCAATCATCAGTCTGTTATGAGTGAGGGATGGAGAGGAGGTGCACTAGAATAAAATACTGCCCTCTAGGGGTGTAATGGTACATGTATTCGCCCTGAACCATCACGGTACGGACGTCACAGTTTGGTGCATACAGTCAGACGATGAATACAGTCAGTCACAGGTGATCCACACTCCAATCCAAAAGGGGGCGCGGACGGTAATGCAACGCTGTTTGCTAACCGCCACAACAGGAAAAAGAGCAGAAGAAGAAGAAGAGACGATCTATGCATAGATATGTTTACATGTAATCTCTAAACCAGTGTTTCAACTGTGGAAAGACATCAATAAAACAGCTTGAGAATAATATCTCACGTAGCATTACATTTACCTCAGGCAAGTCATTTAGTGTCCACAGCATGTTAGTTCACTAGAGAAATGAAGCATTTCACTAAATATATGCACTATATTAGCTCATATATTCATTATATTTACTTTACCTGTTAGTAATGTACGGTGTCCATTTTAGGACATTCTCAAACCTGCATGCAACGAAAAGGCGTCATACCTCAGACTGAAAGGCTTCAGTCATCGGACAAAACGGCATAGCGCCTCAGACTGAAAGGCTTCTGGTCTCAGGAAATGTTTCTTGAGCAGCAGATCATCATATTAGAATGATTTCTGAAGGATCATGTGACACTGAAGACTGGAGTAATGATGCTGAAAATTCAGCTTTGATCACAGGAATAAATTTCTTTATAAAATATATTCAAACAGAAAACAGTTATTTTAAATTGTAATAATATTTCACAATATTACTGTTTTTACTGTATTTTTAATTAAATAAATGCAACCTTGGTGAGCAGACGAAACTTCTTTTAAAAACATTAAAAATCTTACAGTGTCCAAACTTTTGACTGGTAGTGTAGTTTATGATATTTGTAGTATAACTATTATTATACAAATAGCATCAGTCTGACAAAAAGTCATAGTTACCACACTTTTAATATAATAAAACCATGGTTAATTTTCATAAGTGTTCACGATAGTTTGCAATGCAAGCTAGTTGCAATGTGTAACTTTTTATACATACAAATAAAACTAGCGAATAATACAGATTTACAAGATAATTCGATATGTTTTATACAACTTATTGTAACATTTAACAGTTAGAAAACTGCATGCATGTGACGTCGCTTCCTTAAGTCCATTCGTCTGATGCTTTTATGTCTGATGCCTTTTTGTCTGAGGCCGTTTTGTCCGAGTTCGTTTCGTCTGATGCCTTTTTATCTGAATCCGTTTCATCTGATGCATTTTAGTCTGAGGCTGTTTTGTCCGATGCCTAATTGTACGAGACCTGACACCTGACGTCATTTTTCCTGAGACCTGAAGCCTTTCAGTCTGAAGCGCGTTGCCGTTTTGTCCGATGACTGAAGCCTTTCTGTCTGAGGCATGACACCTTTTCGTTGTATGACTGAGGTTTGAGAATGTCCTAAAATGGACACTGGTCTTATTTAATATATGTTTAAATAAATTTGTCATGAAAATAAGTTATGACAGTAACTGTGTAAATGATTATATTTCAAAAATGAATTGGAGTAGAAAAATAATTGAAAAAAATAATTTTATAATTACATTTGGAATTTAGAATTTACATGTTTTTTTGTTTTTTTTTTTGTGTGTGTGTGTGTGTTTTATTCTTAGGAAAAATGTTAATTATAATTGAATCTATTTAAAGAGAGAGACACAATTTGTTTAAATAAAAAAGAAAAAGAAAAAAAGAAGCAGTTTTATGTTTAGTTTTCTCACCTCTGCTGTACCGAACCTGTACCGAACTGTGACTTCAATACAGAGGTACTTACCGAACCGTCATGTTTTTGTACCGTTACTCCCCTACTGCCATCTATTCAACTTGGAAATCCGTCACAATACTGAAGTCGGTTGCAACTTCCGGTTCACGGGGACTTTAAAGTGACAGCATGTGCTTATAATAAACAGAACGATATCATCCTCTGGTGTGGACACTAATATAGTAATCCTTATATATAGTTATTGTTCTTGGTGTGAATTGTGAACTCTTTTTTACTCAGTCAAAATATGCTTAAATTGTTTTTGTGGGTCAATCCAGAAAATTCCAGTTATTTTGGTAGAAGCTAATCATTGGTTATTCTGTCGTCTTGTCATGACGTTTAATCGTAGCATTCAAGCAGTATCGCTCGCACATAGGTAAAGGCTCCTGCTAAAGAGCTTCAAGATTTAGACTTGCAACTACACGATTTTGTTTTCCATTGACACTTCCACTGATATTCTGATGAAATACATTTTTTTTTGCAAGCAGCATATACTGTAAATTGCTAATATTTCATTATAGATGTTTTACCGGTAACATCTACTATATTTGGAGGATTCTTTGAAGTGTGAATTATTTCTGCTGCATTTGACGTCATAGTTCAGTATAGTTACTAGTATTTTGGACTATATGTGTGTTCTTATGGTGTCTTTAGCCAGTCGATGCTGCCATTATGTCATTTACTGCTCAGAGTGATTAGTCACATGCTATTTACGGCTCAGGTGATTGGCTCCAGACCCGAGAGCGAAATTGTGTACTTTCTGCCATTGAAATGAATGGGAACGCTAACGGATAGCTCTCTCCAGGTGTGTCAGACCTCACTAAGACAAACAGAGCAATGTTTTGATAGCGCTACAGTGTTTACACTTTTTGTGGAAATCACTCAATGAAAGGGTTGTCTTTGCATATTTAAATTGGGATAGATATCTGTTTTTTTTTATCATTTTGGACACAATTATATTTTTTTTAGCTCATTGCCCATTACTTCATTGCTGGAGGGTAGATGCCAAAAGCTAAAGCAATACTCATAGAAAATGGAAGTCACGCGCCATTTAAGCCGCAATACTCATTTAGAGCTAATTGACCGGTTAGATCCAACTGAAAACAAGAGAAAGGGCCAATTACACTTCGGGTCTCATTGGAAATGCTTCTGCTGACCCTCAACGTAAAATTGCCTTCAATGATTTGCATTTAACTGCTTCCTGTGTGAGGATTATTTTTTCCCGAGAACATTCAAACAAAATGCAGATGGGTTTTTAAGTCACTTTGAATAATGGTGCCTGCTAAATGGATCAATGTACGATACCCTTCAACAGTTTGGGGTCTGTAAGATTTTTTTCAACGTTTTTCTGCTCACCAAGGCTGCATTTATTTGATCAAAAATACTGTAATATTATGAAAATTTATTATAATTTAAAATAACTGTTTTCTATTTGAATATATTGTAAAATGTAATTTATTCCTGTGATCAAAGCTGAATTTTCAGCATCATTACTCCAGTCTTCAGTGTCACATGATCCTTCAGAAATCATTCTAATATGATGATCTGCTGCTCAAGAAACATTTCTGATTATTATCAATGTTAAAAACAGTTGTGCTGCTTAATATTTTAATATTTTCTACATTTTCCAGGATTCTTTGATTAATAGAAAGTTTAAATAAACATTATAAATATCTTTACTGTCACTTTTAATGTGTCCTTGACAAATAAAAGTATTATTTCTTTCAACAAAACAAACAAAAATAATCTTACGGACCCCAAACTTTTGAACAGTTTTGACATGCCTTTAGTCAAGCTTTTCTGCATGTCTGTAGTAGCTCTTAGTTTTATAGGGTTCTTGAGTTTGTTTGACACGTGGTTTGGGGATTTATACAAAAGTTTTTTTTTTTTTTCATATATCAAATTCAATAACAAATTTGATTTGATGCTAGTTCATCCACAGAAAAATGTCTTGCACAGATAAAGTCTTTGCGATATTAAACAGACCATCATGAGTTTGCTGTGTGCTACTGGAATATCCCCCGCTCTCTTCCTCCTTTTGTTTATTGTCAGTAGAACTTTAGAAGCGCTCGAGTAGCGGGCCAGCTTATGTTGTGATTGGGTTCTGCTGATTACAAGAAGATCTGGAAGTGATTCCACAGTTGATTATGTGGTCAGCGAACAAAGGCTCTCTTTCTGAATCGTAGCATCCGAGCAATATCGCTTGCACACAGGCCAGAGCACCTGTTAAAGAGCACTGGAGTAGAAATAACAGACATCTATGGTTTGGAGTGGAGACAGCTCAGGCCGTAGTTGACCTGAAAGAGAAGACTGAACGGGGATTAAAAGTTTAAGCTAATAAAAACACATACTTGTGGTGCATTATGAAGTACATTGCAGTAATCCTTTTATTTATATACTATAATATAATTAATACTTGTATTCAAAGTATGAAAGTAAAGCTCTCAAGTTTTAAGAAATGTTCCTTGAGCAACAAATCATCATATTAGAATGATTTCTGAAGGATCATGTGACTTTGAAGACTGGAGTAATGATGCTGTAAATGATGCTCCCTTCTCATGATTGGTTCCAGTTGTATTGGTATAAAGCTCACGAAAACAAATGAATCAGAAGAGCAGTCTTTAATCCAAACTCACTCAGGAAAACAGACTTCACAACACTTCAATTTAGATGTAGACAGGACAAATGAACTGGTCAAATGACAGGAACACTGAAAACACAATGAAACAGAAAACAATATAACTCTGACACCAGTATATTGCATAAATGCACAACTAAAAGACTAAAAGGCCATATGCCCAGTAATAAATATTCAATTAACTAAGGTCCACCAAAGCGTTTTTAGCAAGCTGAAAAAATGGCCCGTTGGTGGCGTTTGAGAGTGCTTTGGAGGTGCAGCGTTTTTCCAGCTGAGACGCTTTGTTTGCTATGATGATTTGAAATATCTACAGCAGGAAAGTGTCACCAGTATCTCATTTTGAAGAATATTACTGAATATAAAACAACAGCAATATTAACTTCTCCATTGTTGTTCAGTAGTTGTACAATAAGGATGATTGGTCGGTGTAGTATTTGCCTCACCCCTCCTCCACTGTCATTGGACAGCTGGGTAAAAGTAGTCTTAGCCTCAGACGTCATGCCCACAGACCGTTGGCTGAATGTCTGATGAATACGGCACACAAAATTGGAAACACTTCAGGAGTTTCAAAGTCATCAGATTTCCGGGAGACGTGTGTGTCAGGTTCTTTAACAGTCCACCTGGAAATAAAGATGTTGTGATGCCAAACCCACTCATGGAAAAGGAAAGACGCCATGTTTACAACTGTGACAATGAGCGCTTACCAGGAACAACTAAACACTAGATTTTCAAAAGTATGTGAAGTATGTAAAGGTGGCATAGGCTCTTTAAAATACATCTAAAGCCGCGTTTCCACCAAAATTACCTGGAACAGTTTGTCCCGGGAACTTTTTTCCCCCCAGACCTATTGCTAGCTGTGTTTCCATAGCGGTCTTAAGTTCCGTGAAGATAGTCCGGTGACATAGGACTGCGTGCGACTTTCCAGTTCTCGCTGGATTTCTTCCTCCGCATATAAGCTTAATAAAGCCTGAACCTCGTCGTCGGTCCATCTGTTGTATTTTTTAAACTCCATTGTTGATTTGAATAGCAAACAACTCTTACTGCATGCACCGCAACAGACTTTAAAAAACGAAATGTTGCATTGAGTCAACCAATCAAAATGCTGCGTGAACGCTACCAATCAGCATGTTCAGCACCCAAGTCCCACCCACGAAAGTTCCGGAACTTTGAAAAAGTACTACCTAGCGAGCAGGGACTTTCTGAGGGGGAATTTTTTTACCCGGAACTTCATTTAGACCCTGGTTCCTGCAGTCAAAACACACCGAGTACCACCACAAAATTCCTTATTCCTGGGGAAAGTTCCTGTGGTGGAAATGTGGCTTAAGAGTTTCACATACCAGTCTGTTATTGTATGGACATCGACTTTACATTTTCACGCCCCTAAATATGATGTGGAACAAAACAAACTGATTGGTTGCTTTATATGTCAGTCAGAGGACCTCTGGGCAGTGCCTAGCCAATGAAAGCTGCTATGGAGTCTGCTGTCAATCTGAAGGTCTGGCTACGTGGGACTAAGTAAAAAGTGACAGTGACGAGAGCTCTGCGTTTTACCGAAAGTTGAACGGTTTTCAACTCTTGTTTTCATCAGAACACCTTTACAAACGATTTACACAAAAAATCATTTTGCTAGTGGATGATAACTGGACTAGGAATGCACCGATATGACAGAAATTTTGGCCAGTACTGATAACCGATAATTCTTTATATTTGAAAGCCGATAACTGATATATTGGCCGATAAATCTAAATCCAAATTGTTATATAATTTTTGAGAAAAAAAAAAACAAAACAAAAGTCTCACCATTAAAGGCCATGTCCCAAGCACACAATTATAATGATGTTATATTATATCATTATAATTTTTTGTAGTCTATATTTGCACTGCACATGTTGCACTTAACGGTATTTTCCTTTTTGGGTGACTCCAATCATATTTCAAGCAATGGATGCAGTGCATATTCTGCAGTATTCTCTAAATATAAGCTAGTATTCCATTCTAAATGGTTTCGCTCAAGGGCAGGATGATTGCAGAGAAAGATTCTGATCTTAATAACAGTCTGGTTGCATCTTCCTTCCACCCCTCAGAAGTCTTGTGATGTGAACCTTTTCTGTTTAGGGAGATTGCTGCTCTTCTGAACGGAATTAATAAGCTAAAATATGATAGGCTAATGTTTTTAGACTGAGGTAATAAGACATTTAAAAAGCCAATATCCTGTTGTCCTTGTGTCTGGTTTTCTTTGCATTTCTGTCTCTAAACATCTTTTTCTCAAAACACATTGCTGCATATTTCATACAGCTGTAGCTGCATTCACATTTTCTTGGTGCCATCAGAGATAATCACAAGTTGCAAATCATTTCCTCTTTATTATTATTATTATTATTTTTTTTTTTTTTTTTCATGCATGTCTACTGGCTTGACAGTGTTGTTGTTATTACCTGTCTGGCAATCTAAGTACAAAATATTTGACAATAGAAAATAATGTTTTGTTGAAGGAATTTATTTTTCAATATGCTGTAGCATGCATTCATTTTATGTTCTCTAAAAGCTGACAAAGAACCTCACAAACGAGTGGGGAAAAATGATCAGGAGCAGGTCTAAAAAGTGATTTCTGTAGGGACAAATAGTAGGGTGTTTCTTTTCCCCTTGATACAAAAGATGGAGCAGCTGTACCACAAAGAAGAACAATGACTATGTAACATATCTGATTTTGTTTTTTTGTGTTTGTTTGACAGGAACTGTGAAGGCAGAAACATCCGATACAGAACGTGCAGCAACACAGTAAGTCAGTATAATATGTTATGAGGCCCACCAAGAATCTCTATATGTAGAAGTGCCACAGATTTATATAGAATTTGAATGCCATTCATAAAATTATACAGATACCCAATCCCTTGCTTGTTCGTTTATTAGATATTTGGACTAATTTTGGTTTGCGAGTGTAGCACTCGCAGCTCCATTTGACACAGTTTAACACCATTCATTTAGTGGAATTCCACAGATTTTCCCTGAAAGTTAGCACAGAAAACACTACAAAAGTCTGCAGATTAATCCCAGTTTACTCAAGGGGGATTTAAACAATTTTGCAGTGTATTTTAAACGTGTTTCAAGTAAGCAATAAAGGGGATTTAACCAATTTTGCAGTGTATTTTAAATGTTTTTCAAGTAAGCAATAAGGTAGTGGCTAGAGGCTAGTGCTGTATCGTGAATAAGTGATGGGTGAAGGGCATTGTTAGGCACAACGCGAAGCGGAGTGAAATCACTAAAAGCCTTCCTTCCGCCGGAAAAAATAGTCCCTGATCGTGAACAGCAACAGAAGTTACAATATTATGCCATTAGATGGTGGCAAAGACTGTCTTTATGAGTGTGTCAGTCAGTAGCGAAGACTTTTATATTGAAATGACTGAATTGTTGTGAACACGGAACAAGACGCAACTGACAAATGCTTTGACTAGCGCTGTCAGTCATGGGAAAACCCCTTAACTGTTAAAAGGACAAGATATGCTAAATCTGAATGCAGGTAATAAACTCGCTCTTTTTCTCACAATACTCTTCTACATAATACAGTAAGCTTCAATGAACAATATAAATTGAGAACAAACAGTTTACGTTGCTAAGAGTGGTTGCTAAGGGTGTTGTGTAGTGATACACAGAACCGTTGGGTGAAGAATCAAGGACAGGAACTAACTGTTTTATAAAGTATAATACAGAATACAGTTTACGCTCTTTTAGAAAACATTCGATACAGTATATATTTCCCTCCAACCTATTTCCATCACAGAAGTTTTGCAAGTGAACAGAATGCATCTTGAGGGAATGCATAAGCACTGAAATATAATTTTGTCCCTTTAAATGTCCCTTTAGGGCAGGGGTGTCCAATCTTGGTCCTGGAGGGCCGCTGTCCTGCAGAGTTAAGCTCCAACTTGCCTCAACACACCTGCCTGGAAGTTTCTAGTATGCCTAATTAGACCTTGATTAGCTGGTTCAAGTGTGTTTAATTGGGGTTAGAGCTAAACTTTGCTGGACAGTCGCCCTCCAGGAGCAGGAATGGACACCCCTGCTTTTGGGGCTCCGTAAAAGGGAAGTGAACCAGATTTTATGCACATCTTCTCAGAGCGAAGCGTGTCATGTAAATTTTAAGGTGGGAATCAAGATCTGGTTCTTAAGCCCTATTTGGACGGGGCTAGTTTTACAAACGTAGTTTGAGTTTCAATTATTTTCACCCAATGTCTGTGATTTTATGTACTGATTCGGACGGGACTAACATAGAGAGGTGGGAGTGTGTGTGTTCTGGATGTGTTACGAAGCTTGTGTGCTGTGTTTGCATGCATCATTTATGATGTATATCTCTTTTAATTTAATTATTGATATAATTTTAATTCATTATTAAAACCCTAAGTGGCTGTTTATAATAAACCCACATATGTGAGCAGTGAAATCTAGTAACTATCTTAATCTTACCTGACACTGAATTAATGGGCAGTTTTCACAATTTCTCAATTTCTGGCTCTATTTGTTAATTTTATAGTTTATTGTTTTATCAGATACTATCCATATTGAAATTAAATAAAATTATACGGAAGATTGATGCGCATACAGTAGCTCATGTAGGTCAAAAAGCACATGAGCTGAAGCGTTACGATAATACAACATCAGCAATCACAGACATTCACATTCGGACGGGATTCGATTTCTTAGAGGAATCGATTTCTTGGAATTTTTACAGAGAAAAACACAGACATGGCAGATTCGAATGGGATTAAAATCTCAAAGTAGGTCTATGAAATGCAAATTTCTCTAACATCCCCCTGTAAATAGGGCTTTAGTTTAAAAAAAAAAAATGATGTGGAATGAAATGATTTTCGTGATATTTGACTCCATTAAAGGATTAGTAAGATCTTCGTTCATCTTCGGAACACAAATGAAGATATTTTTGAGTCCGAGAGGTTTTTGACCTCCCTATACACAGCAATGTCATAACCAATTTCAAGGCTCAGAAAGGAAGTAAAGACATTTTTAAAATAGACCATGTGACTGCAGTGGTTCAACCTTATTGTTATGAATGCATCGTGAGGCTCACGTGTACAGCGTCGGCCAATACTGAGCCGGCGTTCTGAAGTAGAACACGGAAGCGCTGCACTGCATTTACTGCATTTACTGCGTCAACTGCTTAGGAGACTGACATGGAAAAGAAGAAATTGTTGAATAAAGTCGTTATTTTTGTTTTGTTTTTGTACACAAAAAGTATTCTTGTCGCTTCATAACATAAAGGTTGAACCACTGTAGTCACATGAACTATTCTAACAATGTCTTTACTACCTTTCTGGGCCTTGAAAGGTGCAATGATGTTGCTGCCTATGTGTAGTTCAGAAAGCTCTCGGAATTCATCAAAAATATCTTAATTTGTGTTCTGAAGATGAACAAAGGTCTTAGGGGTTTGGGACAACATGAGGGTGAGTAATTAATGAGAGAAATTTCATTTTTGGGTGAACTAACCCTTTAACAGATCTTAAACGTTTACATTCTTTTTCTTATGCAAGTGAAGTACATTTTCTATTCGCAAATTATTTATTTGACTCAGAGATCAATCTTAAACTCCTTAGTCAAACGCCTCAAAAAAAGTGAAAATAAACAGTAATGGAATTGTTACGTAACCAGAAATGTTAAGTGGGATCAGAACCAGAACTTTGCTTTA
Organism: Hypophthalmichthys nobilis; assembly: GCA_037950665.1. Lineage (NCBI taxonomy): Eukaryota > Metazoa > Chordata > Actinopteri > Cypriniformes > Xenocyprididae > Hypophthalmichthys > Hypophthalmichthys nobilis. The sequence continues at coordinate 46,586,405 of CM075470.1, forward strand.
TGATTCAGTCAATAGTCCCCAACTGCTCTGAGAGCTGTTAGATGCCCATGCGTCTCAAGGACCATTTTAATCAAAAGCCAGTGTTTTTCTACCATTGAAGTGGTTTCATCTGCAATCACATTCCTCCTTCACCCACAATTCCAATCAGAGCCATCTGGGAAAGATTCCCAGCATAACATTTATCCCATTTCCGTCAAAACAGTGAGAACTGATGCTTGGTGTTCCCTGTCAGGCTTTATAATTGCCGTTGATGAGGGTCATTGTTGAATTGTTCTTTTTATTTCCATTACTGATCCTGACGTTGAAGACTTGTCATTTGTAATCGTTCTATCCGATGGAGACGCTTCAGTTACGGGCATCACTGATGATCTATGCACATGGGGGTTTCTGAGCTGATCGAATGATTAAATGAGTCCCAAGCTCTAGAGGAAGAGCTGTGGTTTTTGGTGCACAGGAGATGACATAGGAAATATTGTTTTTCAAAACATAGAGGTTTGCCACAGTTCAATTACACTGTCACCATTTGTTAATGCACCCGGTCATCTGCATATGCTTTATGATGTTTTGCATGCGGTCACGATTTAATCTTGCCACATAGAAAATAATATTTCCAGTGTCATTGTCAGGTCATCTGATACTTTTGCGTCTTTTAAATGTCAGTGTTATTATATTATAGTCAAACATGTGAAAAATACCTGATAGCTGCCAAATTTGCTTTCTTTCAATCAGGACTGTCCTCCGGAGTCAGGTGACTTTAGGGCTCAACAGTGCTCCGCCCACAATGACATCAAGTACCAGGGACAAACTTACGAGTGGATACCTGTGACGTACGACCCTATTTCACCCTGTGCCCTCCGATGTCAGGCCCGGGGAAAAAGCCTGGTGGTGGAACTGGCACCCAAAGTGTTGGACGGCACTCGGTGTAAAGCGGACTCTCTGGATATGTGTATCAGTGGGATCTGTCAGGTAACCATTACTGAATGAACTTAAGCCACGTAAGCTGCCAGTGATGCACCCTTCGAGTTTGAAATATCAGTGCATTACATTATAAGAGTTGCCACAGTGGGCACTATAGTGAACATTAGTTTTTTTCTATGCGCAGTTGTTTATTTAAAGTGATAGTTCATGCAAAAATAAAAATTCTGTCATCATTTACTCACCCTCATGTCGTTCCAGACACATCAGACTTTGGTTGGTCTTCGAAACACAAATGAAGATATGTTTAATGAAACTTGAGAGGTTTCTGTCTCTCTATTGAAAGTCCAGGTAACCAAAACTTAGAAGATCCAAAAAGGTCATACAGGCTTTGTAAAATGAATCCATATGGATTCATTCATTTTATATGGATATCATTTAAAGCGATCATATCTCTTCACAAGACTTGAATTACATGACTCGATTCATATGGATATATTTTACATCACCTTTATGACCTTTTTGATGTTCTAAGTTTTGGTTACATGGACTCTAAATGGTTGCACAGAAACCTCTCAGGTTTTGTTAAAAAATCTTAATTTGTGTTTCAAAGATTAACCAAATTTTTTAAATCGACATGAAGGTGATTAAATTATGACAGAATTTTCATTTTTGTGTGTACTATACCTTTAAGGTCTTTATGACGAAGCAAAATGACTTACCCTTCATGATTTGTTTTATGCAAATTCATGATATTTGTTAAATATCATGTATTTATAAATCATAGGTTGTATTGCATGTATATTTAGTAATACTTATCCACTGGTACAAGAGAAAGAAGAACTTTTGTCAGATCATCCGTTGTTTATTTGCTCAGTTTTGGCTGTTTTTGGCTTAGGTTTGTGAGATGTCATAAAAACAACTGTCCAGCGGAAGTAGGAGCTTACCAGGTGCACTTGAACGCAGTATAAGATGGCAAAACTCCCAGAAAACCAAAAGTTCTGTTAGAAATTTAAATCTGAAAATGTTATTTATATATAAGCCTACTTAAGTGAGCATTTACAGCGCTTAAGTTAAGACCTCTGTCCTTTAAAGTACAGTCTAGGCTTGATGATGAGGTGAAAAACGTTCTTCTGAAGCCAGAGTCACTTAGTATTTACGAGGGAGAATTCTTGACCTTTTCAGCCCTGTTCTGACATGCATTACAGTAATATTAGGACAATGAGAATAAGCTTTACAGTTTTATCCATTTCTTTTCCTGAATGTATTTGGATCCGATCTCCATCCACTGGAGTTACCAAACCATCTGCTTCTGCCATAGTATCAGTCTTTTTTTATTGCGTGTCCAAAAGCTTAATGTTATTGTTTGATGGTACTGACGCCAACAGGTTTTCCATTCTGGATATTTCTAACTGCGCAGCTCACATTTCCTAAAAAAAAAAAAATATATAAAAAACTTGCAGCTGAAATGAAAAGATAATGAAATAATGACCATAAACATAGGAAAACCATCTCTCTTTTTCAGTGTTACATATGTGGGGATTTGAGGTATATTTAGGTCACGATTCTGCCAGATTAATCTCAGTTCTGTGTCCTTGTGTGAGCAAAAGACAGAAAGAGGCCGAATCAACAGAAAGACAGGGGTTGAGTTTCCATTTGACCATGGCTCCAGTTTAGAAAGTTAAGAACGCAGTATTTCCAAGAAAATGTTTCTTGGAAACTAACAAACAGTAATTACTTCTGTTGAAAGCTTGCATGCATATTGATTTTGCACTAATTTAGTATTCATTTCACAAATAATGCACCTAGAGCTTGAATAACTTTGTTTTATAGCGAACAAACAAGTGTATTCTATGACAAAGATTGGTTCAGTCACTCCGTATGTACTTTAAACAATGTTTAAATTGTGTAATATTTATTAATTTTACTATGTACTTGTCCATTTCACTGTGTCTGCTGTGCTCTTGCCGAGAGAGCCCGCCCACACTCTCTTCTGATTGGCTGTGGTTTTTGATTGATTTTATCGCTTCTCATTGTCACGTCGCGTCTAGTGTGGACAGTCAAATTGCTCGTCACTGGAATCTTATCGCATCGCGTCTGGTTAGGACACGGTGTTAGGGGAAGCATGTACAATGAAAATAACAAGGGTCCTAAAATTGACCCTTGAGGTACACCACATACACCACATGTAGCTGAGCCGATGTAAAAGAGAAGTTGCCTAAATTTACAGAGAATGTCCTTTCTTTTAGATAGGAGGAAAACCACTGGAGGGTTGTCGCGCAATTGTCCGTGACTTCTCTCATAAAACAGTGTGTAAACTCCAAATGGAATGTTTAAGAGCAAACATGTTGAAGATTACCGATGGACTGTCGACTCATTAAATGATAAGCTATTTCCTCAAAAAAGTGGTTTATTCAGCGTAGTGAAGCCTGTCCTATGTTGACATCCATTAAAAAAACGGCCTCTTGTCACCTCTGCAGGCTTGCCTTCAAGATGCTTTGACAGCGATCCCATTCTCCATCTTTATTAGTTTATGATAGTGTTGTCACGATACTGGAATTTTCCTTGGAATTTACCATTTTCGATACCACGAGGGAAAACTGCCAAATATACTGATGTACAGTTAATTTGTTATTATCTAATAATTTTTTGATAATTTTGTTGAAATAGCTTACACACATCACAGGGAGGCTTTATTTGAATCATTGAACTATATTTAAAAAAAAAAGACAAGTGAACAGTCAGTAATAAAGTAAGAACAAATTGCAAATGATAGCACAAATAAATAGAATAGAATAAAGAGACAAATTAAATAAACATTGCTTTAAGTTTTTCAGGTGGGTCTAACAGTAGTGTTCAGGTAAGAAATAATACAGAAATTAAACTAATCAAATGTAAAACAACACTTAATTGTAAACTTAAATCGAGATTAATGCTTACAATTAAAGTTACAAAAGTTATTCAGTCTAGAGCAGCAAGTGATTTTCTCTGCCTTTTGTTCTCTGATTAACATGACAAACAGCAGCAGGTTTATTAGGCTGCTGTCACTTTAAGAGCTAATGCACGAATCCAATGTAAGCTGTGACACAACATACGCTTTCTTTCTCAACTATTTACATTCCTCAATTTGGTACTCGCGATCTGTTTGAGAGGCGGCTTTATGAGAGCTCCCTTAAATAGATCAGTGGTGTGGCGTTTGGTGTGAACGCAAAACCTGCAGGAATGACTAAAATTATGCGCAATACAAGCACTATTCAACCGGAGCGAATGAGACAAGTGAGTGACAGGAGGCGGGTGTGTGTCAATTCACTGTCGGAGAGTGAGAACACGCAGCTGATATCAGTGTATCAATACTGCAGAAAAGGAGTACTGGAACCGTTTCAGATATTTCAGTATCAATACATATAGAAATATCAATATTTTTGACAACACTGGTTTACGATTTGTTTAAAGGTGCAATATGTAAGATTTTTTTGCAGTAAAAAAAACACTTGGCCAGTGTTATATATTTTGTTCACTTGAGTACTTACAATATCCCAAATGTTTCCAACTATTTGTAAATCGTGAGAAAATTCCAATTTTAACCAAGGCTCCGGGACGTGTGAGGAGTCGCCTGTCAATGGCGTCATACTCGCGTTACCCTCAGTTTCTGGTTTTATTTTGTAGAAACCATGGAAACACCAAAGATGCTTTAATATATTACATGTTTTAATAGACAAGGGAACAACTGTTTTGATATATTTATAGACAGAAAACTAATTATTGTTATATAGCTCAACATGTTTAGTCTTATTGTTTAAATCTAATTTTCTTGTTTTTTTGTGAGTACCATGCTTTACCATGCCTCAGAGAAAAACACTATTTTGTCAAGTAGCTAACATAGCATAATCAGATGCAGCTTTATTTTTAGTAACAGTAATACAGCATTTTCTCCATCATACAATACGTTTTAAAATTAATTGCATGCCATTTATCAACACAAACCATCCAGCATTTAATATGATATTCTAAAATCGATCTCTCTTACTGCAGTGTGCAACAAGTGTCTCACAGCAGCCGCCGAGCGAACTATGAAACTGTTCCTCCAGTGTAAAAGTCACTATTTACTGTCATGAATTTACCCCAATATGACTTACTTTCTTTTTTCCCCATGAAAGTAGTCCATACGACTTTGTGCACAATATTCCAAGTCCTCATTAGCTTTGTGTGATGAACAGGCTGGAACAAGTCATAATTCACTGAAAATCTTAAAAAAAATCTCTTTTGTGGTCTTGAGTATATTTAAAAATGGCACATAAAAGGCATGTTCTGCCAGGTTTGACATTGCTCTTGCATGTTTCAGAACTGAATGTGATGTGCCAGTTTGAATAGGTAGAGTATGAATTTAGTGTTAGGAGATTTGAGAGCTACACCAGAGAAAACAACATTTTAACCAAATTACGGATTAAATTTAAAAGTGTTTATCTATTCCTCACACAAAGCTTATCGTATGGCTTTGGGAAGACTTGTTTTAATGTCATACAAGTTTGGAACAGCATGACGTTATGTAAATGATGACAAAATTTTGGGGTGAACTTTCTCAGAGAATGTTTTCAGTAGACTTACGGCTTTCCATTTGGCCCACAGCAAAGAAACACAATTAACTCTAACCAAACCATATAGAATTATCAGAATTCAAAGCAGTACTGCACGGTAACTGAATTCTGCAGTGTTGATGAAACTTCTCTTGAGTTGCTCCTATTTTGACCTCAGCCCGTGTGAGTATTAGGTAAATTGGCATAAATGAAGCTTGTCTGTTTACTTGTGCTTGTTTACCAGAGCTACTGCTGTTTGCTTTCTCTGGCAACTTTCTCTATTGCCCTGCTAGTTTAAAGAGAATTTTGCATTAAAACTGGGCAGCTTTTCTTGTACAGATGGCTGATTCTTTGCACAGCATCACTGTCAGTAGCACAGATTTCTGGGTAAATATTGAGGATACTCGGAGCGAACTTGAGCGCAAGAGATGAAAACCTGTGAAAAATGATTCAGTATTCTCTTAAGTTTTATATGTTGGCTGTCCATGAATTTTTATGATGCTAGTTAGAGTTTAAACATTGTAGTTTGGAGCCGTGCTGTGCCAGTGGCCAGTGCATTCATTTTACAGTCAATTTCTGTTCTGTTATGGAGGAAGCATGTTTTTTTGGTTGAGGTCCTGCAGACATGTCAGAAATCAGGTGCCTTCTCTTGAAATAGTGTTTCAGCTCTGGGGATGAATCAGGAAAATGTTCACTACAAAATGCTGTAGTGGATAATGAACCTAATTTGGAGTTTTTTTGTCATTTTTTGTGACTTGAGTGCAACGTGACTGCCATTCTATGTCCTTTCTGTCTCATTTTGCCTTTTTCTGAGCGATTCCTCTGTTATTTATTACAGGAAGTTGGCTGTGACAGACAACTGGGAAGCAACGCTAAAGAGGACAACTGTGGCGTATGCGCTGGAGACGGTTCCACTTGCCGACTGGTCCGAGGTCAGGCGCTGCCCCACGTGTCACCTGAAGAACGTAGGTACACCCATGCATAAGCACATTCTTGCTCTGTTTGTTGATCTCAGTGACATTTGGACTGGGATTGGTTATAATGTTAGTGTTTGAGTTTTGATTTTTGATCATATATTGTACATGATTAATATTAATATTTATTTGTCTTCATTTCTTCATGTTCAACCGTTAAATCGTCAAGCTTTTAGGGAGCCCTTAAAGGGATAGTTCACTTCAGAATTAAAATTTCCTGATAATTTACTCACCCCCATGTCATCCAAGATGTTCATGTCTTTCTTTCTTCAGTCGAAAAGAAATGAAGGTTTTTGAGGAAAACATTCCAGGATTTTTCTCCATATAGTGGACTTCACTGGGGTTCAACGGGTTGAAAGTCCAAATGTCAGTTTCAGTGCAGCTTCAAAGAGCTCTACACGATCCCAGACGAGGAATAAGGGTCTTAACTAGAGAAACAATCTGTAAAACAATCAGTATATAAGCAAAATTATATACTTTTTAACCACAAATGCTCGTCTTGCACTGCTCTGTGATGCTCCACGTATTACGTAATCACATTGGAAAGGTCACGTGTGACGTAGGCGGAAGTACCAAGCAAGTGTTTACAAAGCAAACATGCAAATATTAAGTCAAACAGCCTTTACAAAAAAAAAGGTAAAAAAACAATGTCGGAAGATTTTAAAGTTGGAGGAGAAAATTAGATTACGTAATGTGTGGCGCATCGCAGAGCAGTGCAAGATGAGCATTTGTGGTTAAAAAGTATATAATTTTTAATTTTTTTTTTTTTAAGGAAATGACCGATCATTTCACTAGTTAAGACCCTTATTCCTCGTCTGGGATCATGTAGAGCTCTTTGAAGCTGCACTGAAACTGACATTTGGACCTTCAACCTGTTGAACCCCAGTGAAGTCCACTATATGGAGAAAAATCCTGAAATGTTTTCCTCAAAAACCTTAATTTCTTTTCGACTGAAGAAAGAAAGACAAACATCTTGGATGACATGGGGGTGAGTAAATTATCAGGAAATTTTAATTCTGGAGTGAACTAATCCTTTAATGCTTCTCTACAATAGTTGGTTTATAAACACTCCTCATTACAAATTTGGCAAAATGGTTGGTGCATGTTGCATTTCCAAATGCACGTCATCCACCTTATTCCTGACGATCCTACTGTGTTTTGAATTATGGGTTGCACTTCCGGTTTGGGGAACTTCCATTCAAAAAGACTGAGACGAATCATTTCAAATCATAAGGTTGTGCTACAAATAAAGCTTATCCGTCAGTTTGACTGAATGAGCTGTCAATTTTCCTTCATGTTTTATCTTCAGACATCATAAGAATAACGTAACGCTTGGTATTTTAACGTGAATATCTATGGCAAGAGCTCTTTTCAGTCGCTGCAATCTTTTCCTCATGATTATTTTCTTTTTTTCCTTTGCATTCCGCTGTAGTAGTATGAAAAAGGACAACATATACTGCACGTGTGGTCTGTTCTCCCGATTTAATTTACGAAATATCCCATTAATTATTCACTGGAATGTACGAAGAATCTCTCGTTTTTCTCCTCAAATCCTCACGTCTCTTTCCAGGTTTGTTTTCAAAGGTAAATACAATTTATTATGTCAAAATGATGGAAATCACTTTGAAATAGTATCACGCAATGCATTTTTTATTTAGGCAACGTAAGTTACATAATACAGATACAGTGATATTTAACCCGTCCATTATTGCTGTGGAAGGAATCGTGCTTTTGGGGTTATTCAGGGTCGCTTCTACACTTTTAATTGTCTTTTTAATGTTCAGTGGTTGAAGGGTGAGTCGAAGAATGTCATCTCATTGTACCCAGTTTAAAAAATAAATAAAAATATTGCGTTCATAGAGTGAGCCTTTCACTGATTGTTTACAGCTTAACGGAAGTTACACCCATAATTTCGCAAAACGCCATGGGGCATAGGAATAAGGTGGATAAGTGACCCAAACTCAGAGCAGATGAAGAGATGAAGCAGCATTTACTGTGAACTGATCCGATATGAGGCACTGAAAGCACTGGATCATGAGCTTTTCATGTGTTAAAGATGTGCTTCACTCTGAAACACACAGTGCCATTTGATAATCACAGTAAGCCATATAACAATTTTGGTTTTATTCCAATTAACCAAGCTGCTCTATATGATTCTCGTTTATTGCTGTATCAAATCAAATAATCCTCAAGGTTCAGAAACACTAAAGCCATAAACGGTTGTGTTTTAGGCAGTCTTACATTCCCTGTGGTCTTCGGTTAGTACAGGCATTGGCAACTTTATTAGCCTGCTTAATTTATATGATTGCCAGCAGCAGTCGGATTGTTTGCATTCTGGGACTGAAGATAGTTATTGATTCCCTTTAAAGCATGTGAGGGAATCTCAGTCCATTTGTGAGAAATAACACACTTCATTCTGTGGCTCTTGCTTGTAAATAGCTAGTTGTCATTTATTTAAGATTATTACCCAAATACTCAGTTTGTGTTTCTGTCTGCTGGGCAAGCATTTGGTTTTTAGGCAGGACGCCATTGCTGAAATCATGTCTGTTTAAAAATATCAAATAACCAAACTGTTTTATATAACAACCACACCCCAAATTAATTAAGACAGCTAATTTTTATTTCTGCACGCAGAAAGTTGCCTTTAAACATGCCAGCCTGAGAAGCGCAAGGCTATTTCTGTGGCACTTTACAGCATTCGTGCCTTGAGTTTTATATTGGTTTTGGTAGATTCTGCAGAGTCTTGTGTTTGATGGCTGCTGAGGATTTTTCCTTATCCAAAAATTCCTTTGTCTTACAGCAGTGTGCTCAAACAGCTCTGATTACGGCTCTGTTCCAAATCCTAGCGAGCTGCGCAGGCAGCTTTTTAAGGCATCATAAGGGCACTCCCCACGCAAAGCCTGTTCCAAAGTGTAGGTAGCATGACTGTGCTGCCTTCTAAGATAACTTTGGCAACATCACATGTGTCCTTTGAGGAAAAATGCATTGCGAGATGGATGATACAAGACAAGTTAATTAAAATATACAGTACCATTCCAACGTCTATAAAATTTGTACCAAAAATACAGTAAAAACAGTAAAATTGTGAAATAATATTACAGTTTAAAATATCTGTTTTCTATTTGAATATATTTTAAAATGTAATTTATTCTTGTGATCAAAGCTGAATTTTCAGCAGCCATGACAAGCAGGGTTATTCCTGCATTGAAAATATTGCACTGAATAACACTTTAGTATAGGAAACATGTATTTACTGTTAACTATGATTTTTCCTTCAATAAACTCCTAATTATCTGCTTATTAATAGTTAGTAAGGAAGCTGTTAAGTTTAGGTATTGGGTAGGATTAAGAATGTAGAATAAGGTCATGCAGAATAAGGCATTAATATAAGTACTAATAAACAGCCAATATTCTAGTAATATGCATGCTAATCAGCAACTAGTTAAAAGACCCTAAAATAAAGTGTTACCTAAATATTTTGGTGCCCACCAAAATTAATCTTTGTCCCACAAAATCTTTGATACCCGCTGATATCCGGCTGCTTCAAAACTCTCCTGTGGGTGTTTGTGTAAGCACTCTGTGAAGAGCATCAAATGTTTCTATTTACAACATGTTTTTACAGCATTGAGCCTTGCAGCCAATCACAGACATATCTGTTGAACATGTGAACGCAATGGCAGATCAGATGTGTTTAAGTTAGTCAGAATCCGCTCAATACCACTCAAAATGGCGGGGTTTTTGTTCAGCATGAGTTCTACATGCCTGTGAATGCTTTCATTATAACCAACAAACTACACTCTAAAAAATGCTGGGTTAAAAACAACCCAAGTTTGGTTGAAAATGGACAAACCCAGCGATTGTGTTGTTTTAGCCCAGCGGTTGGGTTAAATGTTTGCTCAACCTGCTGGGCAGTTTTAACCCAACTCTTGTTTAAAAATGACTATATGGCTGGCTTAAAATAAACCCAGAATAGGCTGGAAGTTAAAAATCAGACACATAATTATTAGAGACAACAATGATAATCAAAAGGTGAACATTTATTAATAAGCAATTTAATAAATGCTGTTGTTTAATTATTATTCATTAAACTTATTAATAAATGTTCATTTCATATGTTCAACATACATTGGGTTCATTTTAAGCGAGCAATACAGTCATTTTTAAACAATAGTTGAGTTAAGTAAAACTACCCAGAAGGTTGGGCAAACATTTAACTCAACCGCTGGGTTTGCCCATTTTCAACCCAACTTGGGTTGTTTTTAACCCAGCATTTTTTTAGAGTGTATAAACATGATATCAATAAGAGATTCATTGCACAGTGTAGATGGCTTCACAGCTATCTACACATTGCAATGTTTTTTGGATTGACAACCATATTTAAATGCACGATTGAATCCTATTGACAGTAATAATCATAGCAATGGAAGAAACAAAACAAACTTGATACTGTATGTCAAATGATCTGTGCATTAAATCTCGGAGTGTAAATGCAAAATTACAGACCTGCCACTTTTTCTATTTAATGTGTTACTTTGTTGTTCATTTTATTACTAACTCTTCAAATCCATAACTTTTTACATACAAATTTACATATTTTTAAATATAAAATAGTTCTAATTTACTGATACTGATAAACATGTGCGTTTTATTTCTCAACTGTTCACGTTCACTTAAGCCATAACCATCTATGTTTACTAGGATACTCGCCAAGATGGGCATTTTGATGTAATGTTGTGTGAATTTGTCCGTTCAAGCGCAAGAAGAATCGAAAGAGAACTCAATTTAGTATTCACACTGTCTGAGAGGTGTGGCTTTCTGGACATGCGCTTTGGATGTGCGCACAAAACTTCTCACATATCGAGTAGCAAATTGAGTTCTTTTATTGCACAATATTTAAATTGGTAAGGCTTAAAAACACATGCAAAGTATAAATGTTTGTGATGATGAAGCACTGGCCCTGTAACGCTTAGTTCCATAGAAGATTCAATAACATTCATTTATTATGAACGAGATTAACAAGCCAACATGCAAGACTGTGCACTGGACACAAACAACAACCGACAATGAACAAAATGATTACTTGAATATGAACAGCTGTGATGATTAGTGTAGTGTCCATGGTGAGTGATCAGTGGCGGGAACACAACGACAAAGGACACACATGATGAATGTTAACAAGCAAGAGTCAATGAACTGAACTAAACCTGAACGTAATGGTGACAGGCTAGATCTGGGCTGCGTTTCCCAAACGCATCGTTTGCCAACTAACATCGCAAATTCCGTCGTTACTAACATAGTTCAATGATTTGGTGTTTCCTGAAACCATCTTTCAAACGAACATTCGCAAACTGCATCGCAAACTTGTGTGGCTGGAACGACAGCTCTGGAGCTGTGGTTAGAAGCATAGTTTCTTGTTTTTATGATGTAGACTTAATAAATCATTGTCTTGAGCAAAATAAGCAAACTGACATTAAGTACAATGTATATATACAAATGTCATTTACATATTTTAGTTTGTCAAGAGATTTTAAGCACCGTTTTTGAAGAGTGCGCATGTGCGAATGAGATCTAGTACATAAGAACAGTGCCTTCATGCAGTTAATTAAAACCATCAGTATCTGCCTTTTTCATGCTGCAGCCGATATGCTGATGGTTTTAAATTGAAAAAGAATTTGGCTTATAAATATCATCGGCTGATACATTGGTGCATCTCCAAATGTGAGTTTCGTCATAGATCATTCCATATAAGATTTATTTAGGTTGATGCTGCCTTGGTGATGGTGCCTGACTTTGTAGGCAATAGAAAGCAAGGCAGCTTACTAGGTTTTGGAACAGAGCCTGAGTGACTGGAACATTTCTCCTAACCAAGACGCTTTCACACAATCATGCTATTCATTTTCAAAGCCTGTTAAACCAAGAACGAGGTAACTCGATCCAAACAAGTTATGCATTCTTTAATAAAAGCCGTCTCTCTAATAATTCACATGCGTGGCACTGACACGTAGGCTTCTCGTAAGTCGTATAGAGCCATCATGAGGTCTCCAGATGGAAGTCCGGTGATCGGATAGGTCATTCCCCAAAGGACTTCAATCTGGGCTGGATGACGGTCAGGATTCCAGAGCATCACATGGATCTGTTAATATTAAAATGCAATAAAGCTGCTAATGAGCCTCTGGCTCTTATAATTCATTCCTTTTACTCGGCAGTGGCTCATTTCTGCATTCTTGAAAGGAGAGCGAGAGAAACACAGATGCATTGTGGGAATGTTTGTGTGATTTTAATTTTACTTGCGTGTCCGTTGCATCTTTGTGGAGCAGTTCGCTACATTAGATTACTTTTTTCTCCATCGTTATAAACAAATTTGAAGTCACACTTGCATGGTTGGGTTATTTTTAAAGCGAGAGTAATTACGTCTTGGGGTTTTTTATTGGTAATTTTGAAACGCAGCATTGTTTGGTCATTTTTTGCCCTGTTTACAGCTGACTGGTGTCTAAATTTTTTTTTTTTCATTATAGCAATAAATTCCAGTACTTTCTATATATGTTTCCAAAAGTAAATATTTTGGGGCTCCCATGACGTTGGCGCATTTCCAAGCCCTATAATTGCTGGATGCGGTAAGCATTGCAGAGCGAAGGGAAAAACACCTCTTTTTCTACATTAATTCCTGCTAATGTAATAAACTGCATTAGCACTACACAAGCCACTCACTTTATATTTGACCCCAAAGTGTCTCAGTTAAAACTGTTAAAGAAGTTATTAAGGAAGCTACTTTGAAAGGGTGTTTGCTGTTGAAACCAGGGCACTTTTGGCCCTGGGCACTTTTTCTCACTAGTTTATTTATTTGTCTGCTAAAAATTTCCTAGGGCTATAAGACATGCACATCAGAAGAATTGTCATTTTTGTAATTTTTCTTGGGAAAATCATGAACATTCACTCCACATCTCAAATGAGGTGTATTTTTTTAAAAGCTTTCTGTGGTGCAAATGACAGTGATGGAAATGACATTTTTAACATGTTTAGAATAAAATGGCTGATTCCTTTACCTTGTTTTGGCTAATTTCATAGCTAGCATGTTAAGAATTTGTATTTATAGGTAATGATTCATATTTTTTATCATGTAAGTTCATATTTTAAGATTTCCTCACAATCATTATTTTGAAACAAAATAAATAAATAAATAAATATCCCGGTTTCCACAAATATATTGAGCAGCAATAAATAAAGAAATAAAATAAAATAAAATAAAAACTCTTAGGCATCAAATCAAAATGATTTCTGAAGGATCATGTGACACTGAAGACTGGAGTAATGATGCTGAAAATTCAGCTCTGATCACAGGAATAAATTACAGTTTAACATATATTCAAATAGAAAACATTTATTTTAAATTGTAAAAATATTTCACAATATTACCTTTTTACATTTTTTGGGAATAAAATGGCTGATTCCTTTGCCTTGTTGTGGATAATTTTATAGCATGTCATGAATTTAGCCATACAGTAGCATGTATTAATTGAAAATTCCTTACTGAAATTAAGATATTATTGTGTCCATTGTGGAACTGGATTTTGTGTATTGTAAATACTATATAATATTTTCAAACTATTTGCATATTTTTAAAATGTCTCATATTTTATATCAAACATGCTCTTTGGTAACCAAGCGAACTAAGTATTGATAAAACAAAAAACATTTTTGATCTTGGTGGAAACAACGCCACAACTGAGTGACAGTCATAATTTATAAGTTTAATGTTAAAGTTTATATGATTTATAAGTCAATATTATAATAATATTTAATTATAATATCACAATTTTTGCTTATTTCAGTCTTTGGATTTAGATCATTTTATATATACATATATATATATATATACAGACAAACCAAAAATTATTCATACAGTGGACTACTAGTAAAACTGTATTAATGAATGAATTGTTCAAGTTGTCTGAATAAATTTTGGTTTGACTGTATATATATATATATATATATATATATATATATATAATGTTTTATCATGCATGTTCATATTTTATGATTTCCTGACAAGGAACGATCATGATTCACCATTTTCCCCTTAAGCAAAACGCTTGCAGGGAAAATTCAGAAAAAAAGAGAAAATTCTTTAATAAACTTTCATTATTTACTCGTTTTTATGTTGTTCCAAACCAGTTTCAAAAATATATATCCCTGAAGGTCCTTCAAAAATTCTTCCTTTTTGTTCTACCACAGGTTTGGAAAACTGTGGGGTAAATAATGACAGAATTTTCACTTTGCTCCAGGGGATTATCCCTGTAATAAGTTTCTTTGTATAAGAAATCTAAATAAAGAATAAAAAAGTAGTAGAGATGAGTAACTGGACAGATTTCCTGTATTCCGCCCCATTCTCTCCATTACCCCCGTTACGCTTGCTTTACAGAACGCTCTCTATCCAACCATAACTGAAAGCACTCAGGCTGCTCTCTATTGTGGTTTTCTGTTTACTGAGCTGGAAATTGGTGGGTTTTCTTTTTTCAGCAGTACACTGGGAAGCCACAATTTTTTTTTATGGAGAGAGGTCGAACACATTAAGTGTGTCAGAGTTGCAGTGTCTGTGTGTTTGCAATTAATTTACTCTCAAATGTAATGACTGTATTTATGTGCACAATGGATACTGACGTGAGCTGTGAGGGATGCTGTATTTCGGATCTGTGTTTGGTGTGAAGCTCTGCATACTGCACCTACTGCATACTGCATGTCATTCAACACTAGAATTTTGTGTTATCACATAAAAAAATGTTGGATGGAAATGCCAAGATGCGCATAAATTCTAAAAATGCACTCAGCTGATA
Organism: Hypophthalmichthys nobilis; assembly: GCA_037950665.1. Taxonomy (NCBI): domain Eukaryota; kingdom Metazoa; phylum Chordata; class Actinopteri; order Cypriniformes; family Xenocyprididae; genus Hypophthalmichthys; species Hypophthalmichthys nobilis. Next base: position 46,601,699 of record CM075470.1, read on the forward strand.
ATTTTTTATCTGATACTCGCATGACTTTGCCTCAACAGAGGATAACCAGTCACACACCATCTTAATTGCCACCATCTCAATTCAATTCTGAAATTGCCTGAGCCAAAGTCTGTAATAAAAATGGTTTGGTATAATTGCCTCGCAGAACAGACTGCATTCCTAAACACCAGGCATCCGCCTCCGAACGCAAGATAACATGACAGCATTTATTGAGCCGCAAGTTTGCAGCAACTTCCAATTTTATTACAGATATTTTGCACCAATTTCCCAGGAAGTGACTATTATATACATTGGATGGAAATTGTGCTTTATTCGCAAACATGCAATATTCCCATTTCGAGCATAAGTTAAATTCACAACTTTGGATGGCTTTGCATGTTGAAATTAGTGAGTGTCGTCTAGGAAATAATGCAGTTGTTTTGCATTTTTAATCTAATTTTTGTTTTTAAAAAGTGTGAGTGCAAATGAGATGTTCTGTTTTATTTTTTTTAAACTGCAGCTAAAATCATCTTATCAGAATGATACACATCTCATGCTAGGATGCAGTCACTAAATTATGTGTTTTAAAGGCTCTATGGTTTGTGATTCTTCTTCTGCAGCCATGAAGACGGTGATGGAAGTGCCGATGGGTAGCAGAGGCCTCCGAATCACAGCCAAGGGACCAGACATGATTGGTGAGATTGTGCTTTATACAAAGATCTGTGGTGTTTCACAGCTTCTGGATCTAATCCTTGACTTGACATAAAACTATCATGCATGAAGTCTCGACTTATTCTGGCAGTTAGAAGCCATTTAATACTAGTCAAAGGCCAAAGAGGATTTTCGTTGGAGAATCAACATTCTTTAATGAATTAATCCAGCTTTCTGCCACAGGACCGAGGCCTAAGAGTGCAATTATAGTGTCTCACAGTGTTTCGAGAGTTAGCAAGATGACATTTAGCTGTCAAGGAGTTGCTAGTTTTTCCATACTCCAGTTTTTGTTCCAGAGAGAATTTCTGAAATCTGAAAGTTAACACTATTAGGAATCTCTCAAATGACAAATTGTATTTCATCCTAAAATCAACTGAAATATGAGAAATTATACTTATCCTAAAGAAATTACTTATTTGTCATTTTTATACCTTAATTTTATGTATTTCATGGACTTTATATTCTGTTTTGTTTCCCTTAGTTCCTGTTTCTCTGCGTCGTTTAGTTTTGGTTTCATTGGTTATTGATTATCTCCTCTTTTGTTTCTGTGGTTACATATAATTATCACCTGTCAGTCATTATGTTCGTCTTGTATTTAAATTCCCTGTTATGTTCAGTCCCTTGTCGGTTCTCGTATGTGTTTAGTTGGTTTGCGATTTCCCTTACATTTCCCTGTGTGTTCCTGAGCATTATGAAGATTAAATAAATACTATTCTGAGTTTCTATTCTGTCTCATCATGTGTGCTGCAGGCCAGATTGTTACATAAAGGAGTAGGATTAATTTTTATGCTAATGCAATAATTTTTTTTCATGCAATTTTTATGTGTTTATTTTTGTTTATTTTGGGGTGAAATATCACCCAAATGTGTATTTGAAAGGCTTTGTGAGATTTATCCACATTTGAGCAGTTCTTTATATAGCAATTTATGGTAACACTTTAATATAGGGAACATGTATTCACTATTAACTATGATTTTTCCCTCAATAAACTCCTAATTTACTGCTTATTAATAGATAAGTTAGTTGTTAAGTTTAGGTATTGGGTAGGATTAAGAATGTAGAATAAGGTCATGCAGAATAAAGCATTAATATGTGCTTAATAAGTACTAATAAATAGTCAACATCATAGTAATATGCATGCTAATAAACAACTAGTTAAAAGACCCTAAAATAAAGTGTTACCGAGATAACTTTCAGTGCATACTTACACAAAATCAAACCTTAGATTAAAGTCTGACCTCTCATGCTGTCATTTGTTATAGTTCATATTTCTTTTCTTTTCTTTTTTTACATTTGGGCATTTTAATCCATTTGTAACATCTTTGCCTCTCTCAGAAAGTCGTCACAGGTCATCAGAGGTATTTCCAAAGAGCTCTTCCAACATGCAATATAGTCTGAACTTCACAATGCCTCCACAGTGACACGGCCAAACTGTATTTGACACAGTCGCCTGGTGTAGTAGCACAGTGTGGGAATGCATATGGCTTTTATATTTCTATCTAGCCTGAAAGATGCAAAAAAAAATGAGATTTCCTATTACCTGAGTGGGACTGGCAAATGCTAAGAGGTTTGAGGGAACTTTAGGATAGAGCAGAAGAATGAAGTGTTCATGCAGGCTAATTTGTGGTGGCTGAGAGCCCAGTACGATGGAGACAGAGCCAGTAATCTAGCAGACTTCCATAACGGACACGCGGGGTATGCTGAAGTCCAATCCCAAAGTACCGTTCCACATCCGATGGACTCACACTCACACAAATACACACTTCCGTTCTGTTGAAAACCACGTTTCAAACTACACACACTGATATCTAAACCCTATAACCTGCCCATTACTCCTTTTTGGTTGCAAACTAGATCTCCACCCAGAACTACAGAGCATTTAGTGGGTGTTTGACTTGTCAGATGTTTCAAAAATGGGGTTTGAGTGACCTGAAGATTACTCTCCAGACCTCACATAATGAATGCGAAAATACAGACCTTAAAAGGCTAGAAATATAACGAAGAAAAAGATGTATACAGTACCTGTCAAAAGCTTGGAACATTACAATTTTTTAATTTAATTCATTTTTTGAAAGAAGTCTTCAAGACTGCATTTATTTAATCAAAGATACAGTAAAAACACTAATATTGTGAAATCTTATTACAATTTAATTATTTTCTATTTTAATACATTTAAAGATGTAATTTATTCCTGTGATCAAAGCTGAATTTTCAGCATCATTACTCCAGTCTTCAGTGTCACATGATCCTTCAGAAATCATTCTAATGATTTGCTGCTTAAGAAACATTTATTATTGCTGTAATCCAATATCTAACAGCCAGGTTAATGAACTTGGCCTTCTAGATTTTGTGCATTGATATGTTGTAGATATGATCACTCCTTTATGATGTGCCACTAATTGCCATTGTTAAAAGTACTTAACACAACTTGTCTAACATCACAGAAAAATCATAATTCAATCAAATAGATGAGTTTGATTGAGCAAATAAATGTTAATTGCCAATTTTTAGCTGTCCACAAGAACAGAACATTGACAATATGGGAATTGAATCTCTTTGTAAGCTGTTTCGAGAAGAAAGCGTAATTATATTCAGCTGCTGCCAGATGCTCTCTAGCCGCTTTGACCAGTTGTTTGATTTTCCCTCACCGCTAACACATGTTGTTCTGTTGCTCTATTTACATGAAAGATCTGCAATTATTCCCAAAGCAGTGTATCAATGTGCAAACTACGGAAAGACATTTATTTATGTTTGAAATTGTCAAGATCACATTGAATATTTTTTACAATGAACAGCGATATTTTATGACTTGAAACATTTAATGTGGGAGTGAGAGATCAAAACAAAGTTTTTATTTCACATTATTCAAAATTAAGACAGTTCATGTGAAATTAAGTTTCCAAACCATTTTACCTCCATAAAGTGACATGTTTCAGCAGGAAAAAATTTAGGGTGGCCATTTATTTAGATCAAAGTGGGCATTACAAACCAGAATGAAGTTGGAAAGAGGATTTTATCCATCCATCCATCCATCCATCCATCCATCCGTTTTAAAAATTAGTTTAATGTTAGTTAATGCATTTACATTAACATATTAACAATGAGCAATCCATTTCCCCCCTGTATTTATTAATCTATGTTAACTGTTCATGTTATCTCAGGTCCATTGAATAATATTAACAGAGACAACTTTTGATTTGAATAATGTATTAGTAAATGTTGGCATTAACATTAACTAAGATTAATAAATGTAATTTCACCATTAGTTTATGTTACCTAATGTAGTTAACAAATTGTTAACAAACGGAACCTTATTATTCCACCATATCGCCTGTCTTTATTAAAGGGTTAGTTCACCCAAAAATGAAAATAATGTCATTAATTACTCACCCTCATGCCGTTCCACACCCGTAAGACCTTCGTTAATCTTCGGAACACAAATTAAGATATTTTTGTTGAAATCCGATGGCTCAGTGAGGCCTTCATAGCCAGCAATGACATTTCCTCTCTCAAGATCCATTAATGTACTAAAAACATATTTAAATCAGTTCATGTGAGTACAGTGGTTCAATATTAATATTATAAAGCGACGAGAATATTTTTGGTGCGCCAAAAAAACAAAATAATGATTTATTTAGTGATGGCCGATTTCAAAACACTGCTTCAGGAAGCTTCGGAGCGTATGAATCAGCGTGTCGAATCATGATTCGGATCGTGTGTCAAACCGCCAAACTGCTGAAATCACGTGACTTTGGTGCTCCGAACCGCTGATTTGACACGCTGATTCATAACGCTCGAAGCTTCCTGAAGCAGCACCAAAAATATTCTCATCACTTTATAATATTAATATTGAACCACTGTACTCACATGAACTGATTTAAAGATGTTTTTAGTACATTAATGGATCTTGAGAAAGGAAATGTCATTGCTGGCGATGCAGGCCTCACGGAGCCATCGGATTTCAACAAAACTATCTTAATTTGTGTTCCGAAGATGAACGAAGGTCTTACGGGTGTGGAACGACATGAGGGTGAGTAATAAATGATGGAATTTTCATTTTTGGGTGAACTAACACTTTAATAAAAATTGCTAAAAAGACCCAAATTCTTATCATAATTGTACTATTAAGATCATTTGTGTAACTTAGTTAATAATAATAAAAAAAGATGTTCATAGATGAACTTTATGTTCATGTGAAATTTTAGTGTTTAAAAGAGCAGCAAGTGATTTCAACCACACGTCAATCTAAGTCCCCAGCCTTCAAAAGCGATTCAGCTAACCCCAACATGAGTGATTGACAGGTAGACGGAGTTGATGTTTAGAAAAAGTGTGAAGCGCTCCATTGACCGGTTTTGCTGTTTACAGACTCTAGCTCTGTCACGGAGACAGGTGTGGTGTCTCGATATCTGTCAGGTAGTAGCACTATTTTTTCTGTGGTAATCCCCCAAAATCACTCAAAGAACCTGAAATGTCCCTTTTCAGTGATTGAAGCCCATGCACCAAACAGCCGGAGAGAAGAGGTCGTGTTCAGCTCTTCAGGTTCTCACGCTCTGGGTAACAACACGGTGGAGTACCAGAGAGGAGCAGAAAGACAAACCCTCCGCTGCTATGGGCCGCTGTCTGCAGACTTCACAATTAAGGTGGGTATTATCTGCAAGTGGTACTAAAAAGCAGCAGAAAGTCTTAGCCAGAGATATGGCCTTTTTGATGGATAGATATTTTCTCTTGTGTTGGAGTTTCCAACCTTATTTATATGAGAAATCTACTTGAAGTACCCCTTAAGATTTTATAGGTCAAGTTTCACCAAAAATGAAACTTCTATCTTCATTTACTTGTTCCAACCTGCATTCTTTTCTTTTTTCCATAACATACAAAAGGAGATGCAATACGAAACATTCAGTAAAAGTGGAAGGTCTGTTGTATTTACAACACTGCCTTTCAGGACAGATTTGAGAACAATTTTCATGTGTATTATGTTTCTATACAGTTGCAAGAAAAAGTAAGTGAACCACTTGCAGAATCTGTGAAAATGTGAATAATTTTAACAAAATAAGAGAGATCATACAAAATGCATGTTATTTTTTGTTTAGTACTGTCCTGAATAAGATATTTTACATAAAAGGTGTTTACATATAGTCCACAAGACAAAAAAAAAAAAATTGCTGAATTTATTAAAATGAGTCAGTTCAAAAGTGTCACCAATATGTCCCGTATTGTCTGCACCTGTTCTCATTTGTTCCTGATTAGTTTACCTTTCTCCACCTTTAGCTCCCTCATCGCTCTGTGTATTTGTACTCCCCGTTCTGTTCATCCTGTGTCGGTTATTGAATGTGGTCACGCTGGTTGTTACTCTCCAAGTAAACTTTAATGTTATTGGTATCCTGCATCCCTCGTCTTCTTTACACGGTGTAACCGTGACAGAATAACCGACCCTCTAAACGAGTATATATTTCTAAGATGATGGACTCACCCGTACTGCACCTCCTTCTTCGCCCGGAGAACCGACGGTGGCTGGGGTATCTAGCCATGATGCTCCAGTGTGGTGAACTCTCTCTCATCACTCGAGAGCCCGAGGCACACACCAAGGCTGTTCCAGTACCGGAGCCGGAAAAGATCGAAGCGCCAGAGCTTTGGCAGGCGGATCAGTCCATCGCAGAGACAGAAGTGGACATTGACCTAATAGATCTGTGGTCGGCGGATCCTATTCCCACCCAAGTCCCCACCCTTGTATCATCAGTCTCTTCACCGGTTCTGTCCGGAGACCTTCTTCTGCCCTCTTCCCACCCTAACATCCTGATCCCGCCTCCGTCACTGGTTTCAGCCAGTCCCCCGGATCCGTCGGCACCCCTGGTGTCATCAAGCTCCTTGGCTCTGCCACCGCCGCTAGCTCCGTGCGGCTCACCTGCCTCGCCTCGGGCCTCTCCAACACCAGCACGGAGTGAAAGAGAGTCTCCGGCTACGCATCGGGCCTCCGGGCCCACGCCTCCACCTCAGCCCGTCAACCCGTCACCTGCACCTTGCCTCACCACTCCTTCGTTGTTGCCACGGCCCGTCTGCCCAGAGACTCCGCTGGGTTCCATCGGGACTCCAGGTCGGCCTTCGGCGGTCGACGCCCAGCTGCTGACACGGACTTCCGGTGTTCCGGCGACGCCTACAACCTGCACCCCTACGTCATCATCAGACTCCTCCCTTCCTCTGGCTTTCCCGTCGCCCTCTCTCACCGCATCATCGCCCCTGTCAGCCAGATCCCTGTCAACGCCTTAGTCCCGTGAGTCAGCGGCTGGGCTCCAGGCTTCCAGCGCTTCGGGTTCGCCCTGGTCCGTCAACCTCTCTACTAAGCCTGTTCCTACCTTCACCACGGTTCCTCCTCCATTGTCCGGACCCTGGATTCCGCCCAACCCGTCACTCAGGTCTCCACCCTGGCTCCTCCCACCTTAAGCTCCACCATGGTCCACCATTCCGCCGACTCTTCCACGTCATCACCATCCGTCACCAGCTCCATGCCCTCCACCTAAGCCTCCGCCTCATCTCCACACCCTCTTTTCTGTTGTCATCACGGCGCGAGGACGCGCCTATCCGAGGGGGGCGTAATGTCACCAATATGTCCCGTATTGTCTGCACCTGTAGTTCCTGATTAGTTTACCTTTCTCCAGCTGTGCCTGTTTAGCTCCCTCATCACTCTGTGTATTTGTACTCCCCGTTCTGTTTATCCTGTGTTGGTTATTGAATGTGGTCACGCTGGTTGCTACGTGTTAGTCTCCAAGTAAACTTTAATGTTATTGGTATCCTGCATCCCTCGTCTTCTTTACACGGTGTAACCGTGACAAAAAGTATGTGAACCATTGATTTTTAATACTGTGTGTGGTTACCTGGATGAAATAATGAAACTTGTCCAATTTACCAACAATTTATCAAAAGTTTAACAAAAAATTACAATTTTTTTAGGGCCCTATGATATACGTTTTATTCTTTCCCCTCACATTCTGTTTTCTGTTTTAACTTTTCTGGATTCCATTTTAATGGTTTAATTACATTTTAATAATCAAAAAGCATGTCTAATTAATTGAATTCTTAAAAACAACAACATTTATTGATTAAAAAATGTATTTTTATGAAATGTTTTGTTTTTTCAGAAATTCTGTTGTGTATTTTTTTCCGGCAATCAAATGAACGCATACCGTTTAATTTATCTTTTAATCATGAAATTAAACTTTTTTGTCAAACAATGTGCTGCACAACAGAGCTTTACTGTTAAAATTAAAACATGGAAGAAAAACTGAGATTACTCCTTAAAAATATAGTTTTAATAATTTATTATTAAATTAATTTATCTAAATTCTACTGTACAACACTAATATGTTTCTGCCAAGATAAATCAAACTTTTATTTTGATGGGTTGCCTAGAGCTTTGAGTTTCTCTGTTTATGACGATAGTTTTCTCAAATGAAGCGGTTAAATGCTGATGAAGTGACTTTCAGAGCAGCTCTGGAGATGAACTTTGTGCGTTCATTTCCTCATATAGTGAGGCGACAGGACGAAAACACCGCGAGCGTCGCACGTGCTTCAGCGTGCGTGTGTGCGTGAGGCAGTGTGAGGTAAATGAAACCGTGCTTCCGCATCCTTCATTTCAGAGGCACACAGGCATGCAGGATTCATATTTAAATAGTCTTTTTGCGGTTTAATGTTAACGGACACTAGTCTATATCGCGATTTGATTTAAGTGTACTGACCTGCTTTTAATTCATTCATCAAAAATTTGACAAATTCCGTGACATTCCGGGTTATATACTAAATTCCGTTTTTATGACTGGAGTCCGCGATTCCGTCCACGTTTTCTGCATCATGGAAATCATAGGGCCCTCTGTTCTCTGTGGGTACATGAGCACTGAACGCTCTCTGACGGCCTGGAGCTCACATCTCCGAAAGCGTCTTAACAAATTTTCTAATAGGCGCTATATGTTTACATATTAATTGTATATCTGAGGTCTAAACATCCATATTCTCGCCTAAAAACCTCTTAAAACTACATTCCATTACAAAATAACAGTAGTATCTATAAAAATATGATGTGTTTGCTCGTCCGCTGTGAGAATGCTGACAGCGGAGTGATTCAAACGGTGAAGTGGTTCTCGTGGCGATATTGGTAGAATATCGCATGGCTGGAAAGAATAGCAATGTAAGTTTCATGCAAACTCAGTTTGAAGCTTCGTGATGATGTTTACTCTCCATGTGAAACTGTAAACACAGCACAATATGATTGCAATCATGCTAGGCTTTCTCATCTCACGACCTGAAGAGTCATGATTAGTCTTGACACCACGGCTTTACAGTAATTGAACATGACTCATTACTCTAGTTAATTGCAGCAGCATGCAAACAGTATTTAACTAATCATCACAGCTCTGGAAATCAAGACTAGAGGATATTCAGTGGCGGATGATGCATGCTGCATTTCATATGGAAATCATGAGTTGGACTGTGGCCCCTTGAGGAAATTTCCTGCTCATTATACATGTCAAAATCATTTGGTTTTTTTAAAATGAATGGCTTTTATCTCTTTTGGTGATGTGATTACGAATGTGACTATTAAAAGTGAATAATCAGGCACATTGTAAGTGAATTTCGGTTCTCCTCAGGTGAAGTATGCTGGCCCTAAAGACACAGTGATGCAGTTTATGTTCTACCAGCCCATTCGCTACCAGTGGAGGGAAACTGACTTTTTCCCTTGCTCCGTCACCTGTGGAGGGGGTGAGTACTATAGATTGTTCCTCTTGATTAGAAATGGCCATTTTCAATAATTCACAGTAATTTGAATGGTTTGAATACACTAAAAATACTCGTTCAGCACACGTACTCTATGATGTTTTAAACTTTGAGATAATTTCAGTTCTGTTTGATACTGATAGGAGAATAATCTGAAAATAATTATAGTTCTACCCTTTTCTGTCTAAATAAATTAAAAACAAAACACTAAAAAACTAAAATCAACAAAAGCAACATGTAAATGTAGGCATCACAAACTTATAATGTACCATATGAACATGGATATTTATTTGTTTAAAGTTTTTAAAACTTTAAGTGAGCATTAGATGAAGGCAGATGTATAATCTAAATGTAAAAATAGGGCAATTATCTGCACAATTAAACATCTAATATCTGTTGAAATATGTCCAATTTTGACCAATATTGAAAACGATCAATTAAAAATCTCTAATACTGGCAGATAATTGATTTGGCATCATGCATTAAAGTTCCCCTATTATGCTATTTTAAAAGTTCCTAATTTTGTTTTGGAGGTCTTCTTCAACAGGATTAAAAACACAGGATTCAAAGCCAAAAACACTTTTATTTTATCATAATATACATTGCACATCTATGGAGGACCAAATTACTCAAAATGAAATAATTAAATAAATAATGAATTCAATAAAACAACAATTAAATGTACCAGTTTATTCTGAAATAATTCAATAATTATTAAATTATTAATTTAATTATTTATTAATTCAACAATTAAATAAATCAATAAATAAATGTATTTATTTATTTTGTAAAATTCCATGAAAACAACATTTATTGTTAAATATATTTCACAATATCCTCTTTCACACACTATTATTGTTTAAATATCTATTTTTTTCCTAATTAAATGTGCTTTTTCAAAAAGCCATTTTTCATAATAATATGCTGCACTTTACGAATTTGACACCTGTGTATTTCCAAAGCATGATTTTCCCAAAGATTCTGTTCATAATAATAGAGGACATTTCACAAATGCTGATCAACAGACAGTGGGCGGTGCTTGGCGCTAATTGGCTAATCCTTTCGGATGAATTACTTTGGTCTGCCAAGGTGAACTGAAAGATAGGAAACGAATAAGGCTGTAGGACTTGATCAAGTTAAAATGCACTGCTTTCATTTGCAGATGAAGTAGAAGGCAATGTTTTGTTTGATGATGCTCTGTTAGCTGGATTAGACGACATAAAGGATCTGCTAGTGGCAATAAATGCGTCAGAGGATCTAGAAATTGACGACTACATATGGAGCACTTTACAAGTTCTTGTAGATGAGTAGTTATGTGACAGGCGCAATTGGCGGGTGGGACATGTGATGTCACCACCACATTTTGCCAGGGCCAATATTGCCCTTACCACTTGAAAAGGGATGTGTTATTTTTTAAATCATGCTGAATGCTCTTTGCCGCTGTTATCAGTGGCAGAACTATTTTGGCTTGTGCACAGTCTTCACACAGACGAGCGCACGCGTCAATCTATCGCTTAATGCCGTTGCGGAGGGTCTATTCTTTCCGGTGAAATCACTAAAACAAAATGCACACAAACGTCTCCCTGCTCTTGATATACAATCATTGATGAACATCTTTGATCTTAATGTGGATAAAAAAAACTATATGAGGGTGGAGCTGTGACTAATGTCACCAACCACAGGAAAATCGATTTGTCATCCACTCTTCAACTTTTAACCAATTAGCGCCAAGCACCGCCCACTGTCTGTTGATTGGCATTTTTGAAATTAAATGTCCTCTATTATTATGAAAAGAATCTTGCTTTGGAAATACATGATTCGTCAAATAGGCGTCATTCGTAAATGCAGCATATTATTATGAAAAACAGCTTTTTGAAAAAGAACATTTAATCAGGAAAAAAAATTGATATTTAAACGATAATAGTGTGTGAAAGAGGATATTGTGAAATATATTAAACAATAAATGTTGTTTTCATGGAATTTTACTAAATAAATATATACATTAATTTATTGATTTATTTAATTATTTAATAATAAAATTGAATTATTATTACATTATTTCAGAATAAACTGGTACATTTAATTGTTGTTTTTTTGAATTCATTATTTATTTAATTATTTCATTTTGAGTAATTTGGTCCTCCATACACACCACCTCATTTCTCAAAATGTCTAAAAACAGTTAGTTCAAAGATTCAGTCTCTCTAAACCCCGCCTTTCTTCGAGTCTACTCTGCTCTGATTGGTCAGATGGCCCAGTCTGTTGTGATTAGTCTACTGCTTACAGAAACACCTATTACCATGTCTGAATTTCATCTCCGGAGGCTTCTTCAGCGCTTGATACACAGTAATACGAACAGTAACGGTTTTTCAATATAAGTTCCACAGCGAGTCCTCATCTCTGTGAAGTGCATTCAAAATGGATTCACAGTGCTGAAAACAGCATCTTCTCAGCATGTCAACAACATGAACCAAACCCTTCCAGTCTCAGCTACAGCTACAGTGTTCGAGGGTGGGTCAGAGTAGACGTCATTCGCGGGCAGCCAATGAAGATCATAGGCTGGCATTATGCAAATTTGCACTTTAATATATGTAATATAATACTGATTATATTAGAATGATTTCTGAAGGGTCATGTGACACTGAAGACTGGAGTAATGATGCTGAAAATTCAGCTTTGATCACTGGAATAAATTGCATTTTCAAATATATTCAAATAGAAAACAGTTATTTTAAATTGTAATAATATTTCGCAATATTACTGTTTTTACTGTATTTTTTAACACATTAATTTAATCTTGGTACGCATAAGAGAAATTGTCATAAACATAGCTAATGTTGCTTTGTCTTTGTAAAGGTTATCAGCTCAATTCGGCTGATTGCATGGACATTCGTTACAACAAATCTGTTGCGGAGAACCTGTGCCACAGCTTCCCAGAGAACACCAAACCTACACCCAAACTCAAGGAGTGCAACATGGATCCCTGCCTTGAAAGGCTGGTTCTGTCTTATCGATCTCTGCAACACACCCTCCATGACAAAACACAACGAGTGAAGAATGAATCTCTATAAACCAGAGAATAGCTGTGCATTAGACTTCCTGTGCTTGAACTCAATATAATGTGGATAATGACTTGAAGGGCTAATGGTGTGTGTTTCTCTGCAGTGATGGCTTCAAGGAAGTGATGCCCTATGACCATTTCCAGCCTCTACCACGGTATGAAGTTATTTACTGTGTACAGCACATGTATCACAGCACTCTTACTGCTCACATTAAAGTCGGCATGAAATCAAAATTGACAATTCTTATTTTTTTATGGAATATTGTAGTATTTATTATCAATAATTTATCCGTGCACTTCATTATTTTTTTAAAATTCATGTGCCCTCATAATCTTTAATCAAAAACATAAACCTACCCTCCCCCTTCAAAACGACTCATCGTCTCTTCCTGTCACATGCTATGGCACGAGGGTGAAGCTATCTGGAATTGTGAGCAGATCCAGTGAAGTAAGGGGTAATGCTGTCACTGGTGTAAGCTTCACTTTATAGAGATTAATGCATTAACCACCGCTGATGCCAGTCATTGGGGTGTACAGTACCCTCAAACATGGAAAGGAACCTGAGGACATGCTCAGTCAGGCAGGCTGCGTGTCCACTGGAGCAGAGCAAGCGACCGGAGCGTTTTTAGATTCATTCCTATGGAAGTTGAATGTCACACTTAACTTACGCAAGCGTAAGGCTCAACTTCCATAGGAATGAACCGAAAACACTTGCTCTTACCAGCTCGCTCTGCGCCAACGGAACATGACGTGAGGGTGCTCGGAGTGAGTCCGGTGGAGAGAAATCCCCCACAACTGACTGCAAATGGGCATTCATATCTGCCTCCATTTTATTAGCAACGCCCAACTTCCAACAATCCAATCAATTCCCGAAGGACGAAATCAAGTCCCGCCCTCTCATTTCAGATGCCGTTTCATTCGGATAGACATCACAGTAGAGAAGAAAAGACAATCGCAACTTCCGTTTCATGCCGACTTTAAGATCTTGATCTCGCTTCACTCAGTGATGTCAGAGACAACCTTCGAATGTTGATTTGACATGTCTGAAAAGTTAAAACAGGCTCTAAGGCCTGAAATGGTTTAAAGAAAGATTCAAAGTTATATATTTAAAAGTAATATATGCTTTGTGTTGTTTGAATACTATAGATACACTACTGTTTTTTTGGTTTTTGTTTTTTTTTTGTTTTTTGGTAACACTTTAGTATAGGGAACATATATAAACAATTAACTACGACTTTTCCCTCAATAAACGCCTAATTTACTGCTTATTAATAGTTAGTAAAGTAGTTGTTAAGGTTAGGTATTGGGTAGGATTATGGGATGCAGAATATGATCATGCAGAATAAGCCATTAATATGTGCCTAATAAGTACTAATAAATAGCCAATATTCTAGTAATATGCATGCTAATAAGCAACTAGTTAAAAGACCTTAAAATAAAGTGTTACTGAATTTTTTGAGAAATGTATATTTTAAACCCATTAAATTGTTCAAAAGTGACAGTAAAGACATTTATAATGTCACAAAAGATTTCTGTTGTTCTATTGTTATATAAATGGTGTTCTTTTACATTTCAAAGAATCCTAAAAATCATCATGTTTTGCAGAAAATATTAAGCAACTGTTTTCAATATTGGTAATAATCAGAAATGCTTCTTAAGCAGCAAATCATCATATTAGAATTATTTCTGAAGGATCATGTGACACTGAAGACTGGAGTAATGATGCTGAAAAATCAGCTTTGATCACAGGAATAAATTGCATTTTAAAATAAATTCAAATGGAAAACAGTTATTTTAAACTGTAATAATATTTCACAAAATTACTGTTTTTACTGTATTTTTGATCACATTGTTCACTTTGTCTCCAACAGTTATCACATTACAATATTTCATAACATAAAGTTACTGCTCATCTACTAAGTTAGTACTTAGCTACTAATACTAGGGGTGTGACGAGAAATCCTCAGTGACAAAACACATGAGTAGAAAAATAGTCTGCAGGTACATTTGAAATGTTTTAACTAATCATCTTGTAATGAATGTCATTTCAGTTCTACTTTCTGAGTATGAATTATCATATGCAGTAAAAGACAACAACACTCAAGCACTGTAAAAGGTTTTGCCACAGACTCAACCGACTGGCTTCTCTCCTGTATGATTTCATATGAGTCTCTTCAGACCTTACTGTACATGATTTATGAGCTTCTACAACTTCTGACCTCCTAACTGAACTCCTTTCCAATAATTGATCATAGAAATAAAAATAATATAAATAAAAATAAATAATAAAAGTGCAAACAATAAGTGCAACTATAATCAAAGTACTCTCACAATATTCAAAGTGCAAATAGAGACCAAATTTTTCTTCAATCATGATACAGAGCTGAGAGATGGTTACAACTACACAGCCCAGCCTAAGATAGCTTTCATATTGAAAGATATTTGCATGCATCAGGGAGCCGCTTTCAAAATGCGGGGTATTGAAATCGCGTTTTAATGTGCGCTCGCGTTTTACTTTCGCTTTCGATTTCACGATCACGCATACTCTGTGAATAGGGAGCGGTGGTGCTGAGTGTGCATTCTACAAGATAAGACATTTGTTAGGATCTGTTGTGCAATGAATCCTCCACCATGGTCTTGTCAGTCATCTCGTCATTTACTCTCATCTTGTGATCAGTGAACTCTGATTCCTCCTGCACTACGTACGACTGCAGTTCGTGTTGGATGAGCTGGATGGAATTGAAGCGACCGTTATCCAACTGAATTAAATGTTGTTGTTTTTTCTTTAAAAAGCAAAACAACAGTGGAGGCAGTGCTGCGGTGGACACTGTAATGTAATGTAAACATAGCAGTGGCATATTCTATCCTAATTTCTATCCTAATTTCACCCTCACACTCCCATCATGGCAGTATCGCAAGACAGCTTTTCACCTCGTCACATTTTAATCTTGCGAGATCTCATGGCGTGAGGTCTCATCACACCCCTAACTAATACCAATAGATATTATTGTGATGCAGGTGGGAGCAGAACCCATGGACGTCGTGTTCAGTGTCGTGTGGAGGGGGCTTTCAGGAGAGAAGTGTGGTGTGTGTAGAGGAGGACGTTCACGGTCAGATCGTGCTGGTAGAGGAGTGGAAGTGCACACACTCCCCAAGGCCATTCGGCAAACAGAGCTGCAACACGTTTGAGTGTCCACAGTGGATGGCCATGGAGTGGTCTCAGGTGAGTGACCTTTTATTGACCTCTTCTTCCATTTCTGATCACCATCTATAGCTCTGTTCTACAGCCCAGTGTGCTGTTTCTGTGTCCTAACCCAAATGAAACCAAATAAGAGACTCATTTAAAGAGGACCTATTATGCTTTTTAGATTTCCAACTTTCTTTACCAAATTATTTTAGTTGCTGTTTGAGCATGAAAAATGGTCTGCAGTTACAAAGCACAGAGTTCCTCCAGCAGGAGTTATTCTCTGTATCAGTGTCACTCTTTCTGAACTCTCTGAAACGCCTCCATTGCAGTCTTGAGTTTTCTTCCGGGAACGAACACTTCACAATATTCCTCATTTAAATAATTCCTGCCCAAGGTATATGCAAAATAAAGGGTTGAGGCATGGTTGAGTTAGTTAGTAGTGTGGTGAAACTTGCAGTTATGGTAAGGGGCGGGACATTTCTCAAACAGGCTGGAAGTGGTTGACCAATCACAACACACTGATCCAGCCAACCAATCAGAGCCCATTATGCTTTCAGAAGGAGGGGCTTTATAGAGACAGGAACTAAACAGAGCGTTACTGACAGACTGAGAAGAGAGGTGCTGCAACAATGGAGAATGAGGAAAATAATGTGTTTTTTGAACATTCAAACATGAAAACATATTCTAGTAGACCCTAAAAACAACATCAAGACTGCAAAAGGGCATAATTGGTCCTCTTTAAAACACTGTTCATAGGCATTTTCTTTCTTTTAAATAGTTTGAAAGATTTTTTTCTTTTGGAACAAATATATTATACCTCTATATAAACATTTGGGGTCAGTAAATATTTTTTAAAAGGAATTAATAATTTTATTCAGCGAGGATGCATTAAATTAATCAAAAGTGACAGTAAAGACATTTATAAATTTACAAACAATTCCTATTTCTGTAAATGCTTTTAAAATATATTACGATAGAAAACAGTAGTTACACTGTAATAATATTTCATAATATCACTGTTTTTAATGTGATTTTCATTAAATAAATGCAGCTGGTAAGCAGAAGAGACTTATTTTGACATTAAAAAATCTTACCAACCCCAATCTTTCATTGTCACATACAGGGGTTGGACAATAAAACTGAAACACCTGGTTTTAGACCACACTAATTTATTAGTCTGGAGTAGGTCCTCCTTTTGCAGCCAATACAGCATCACTTTGTCTTGGGAATGACATACAAGTCCATCACAGTGGCCAGAGGGATTCTGAGCTGTTCCTCTTCCAGAACAGTGTTCAGGTCACTACGTGATGCTGGTGGAGGAAGATGTTTTCTGACTCGTTCCTCCAAAATACCCCAAAGTTGCTCAGAAAAATTCAGATCTGGTGACTTTGGAGGTTATGGGAGATGTTCAACTTCACTTTCAGTTCATCAAACCATTCTGTCACAAGTCTTGCTGTGTGTATTGGTGCATTATCATGCTGATACACGGCCCCACCTTCAGGGTACAATGTTTGAACCATCAGGTGCTCATGGTCCTCCAGACTGGTTCAGTAGTCTTTAATAGTGACGCGTCCATCAAGCACAGTAAGGAACGCAATGATATTGCAGCCCGAACCATCGCTGTGCTTCACAGTCCGAGTGTTGAGCCTCTTTGGTTCTTCTCCACACCAGATGTGGGAAAGACAGTGAAGGTGGACTCATCAGAGAATAATACATGTTTACACTGATGGCAGCATTGAAACTGACATTTGGCATTGGCATGAGTGACCAAAGGTTTGGCTATAGCAGCCTGACCATCATTATTGACTCTGTGGAGCTCCAGACGAAACAGGAGAACATTTACTCCGGTCGGATGTGGTTCATTCTGCGTGTTGGTATTCCATAATTACCCCGGATACCATCGTTCTCGATACACCACAAAGACCGTCCTAGTCACAGATGAGCCAGTGAGATGCGCACCAACAATTTCTCTTCATTTGAACTCAATTACATTGTGTGGATTGCTATATTTTATGTGCAGCTGTGCTATTGCTCTGCTAATTCAACCTTCACACTTTGCTCTTACTGATGGAATGTAAAATCAGTAAAATCAGTGATCAAGATTGGCCACTAGGCCACACATATATAGACCTGAAACCTCCAACACTATATTGGCATATATTTCATTGCCCAACCCCTGTATTTTGTATGTGCTTTTCACTTCACTCCTGGTGTAAATGGACAGATTCAGTTCAATTTAATTTGTATAGTGCTTTTACAATACATGTTATATGTAATATGATCACATATCAGCACGTCTGGACTGCCCCATGTATGTGTTTGTGTTTTTGTATTTGTACTATCCAGTGCACGGTTACCTGCGGCCCAGGTCTGAGGTACAGGGTTGTGCTGTGTGTGGATCACAGTGGGCAACATGCTGGCGGCTGCAGTCCCCACCTCAAACCCCATATCAAAGAGGACTGCCTGGTCCCCGTCGCCTGCCACAAACCACGAGGTAGAAACAACAAAAATTACATCTTTTAAAGAGATCCACAATTAAGTGAGGTACTGCTGTCTATTGCCTACTTAAGGGGCTTTCGCACCGGGTAGTTATAGGAACTCAGTTTTAGGAACTAGACACCAGGCCGGTTCCCTGTGAAATAAATTTTCCCCTAGGGCCATTTTCCTGGTTGCATTCATACCGCCAGTAGGAACTCTGAAGTAACGTAAACCATCACTTACATCCGCAGCTCTGGGGCCTCATTTATAACCGTTGCGTTTGCACAAAACAGGCCCTGAAAAGAGGCGCACGCCAGTTTCTACGCATAAGATGTGATTTATAAAAACAAACTTGATGGGAAAATTTGCTGACCCATGCGTACGAGCATTTTGGAGAGCAGTTTGGCAACACCGATGGTGAGCTGAGGGACTGACGGCAGATGAAGGAAAACCACTTTAAATCCTTTTATGAGTCCTAATCATAAATACAGTGCATGTTTACAATAACAGTTTAAATAAATAAAAGAATGATGTAAACTCGCATGGAAACTCACGTTTTCATTTTGATATACACATTTACA
Source organism: Hypophthalmichthys nobilis (assembly GCA_037950665.1). Classification (NCBI taxonomy): domain Eukaryota; kingdom Metazoa; phylum Chordata; class Actinopteri; order Cypriniformes; family Xenocyprididae; genus Hypophthalmichthys; species Hypophthalmichthys nobilis. The sequence continues at coordinate 46,620,459 of CM075470.1, forward strand.
TTAATATTACACTTTCACTAATGGCGATAAACACTGAAATTACATTACGCAGTCATTACGGAGAAGTTAAACAAAAATGATATAAATTTAGAAAGTAGATGTGCTATTTTCAATCATTTTTTTTTACACGCTGTTTTAATGACAGAGCGGAGCGCTAGGAGCACAATAATTCCTCTTTAAACTAAACTGCAGATGTTATGACAAAATATTTTAGCGAGAACGATGATCAGTGATGCACACTTAACTTCTGTATCATGGAAGACACTGCTGGATTCGGTGGTCCAATGATAATAGCTTACTGTACAACCGCAGCTGCACGGAGGTGTTCATGTCGTGTGAAGGATCTTCAAACAATTACCACTGTATTTGAAGGATACAATTTGAGGAAAACGGTAAGATTTGCACGTTTCCTTTTTAAAATACTTTATCAGTGACGCACGAGACAGACAATTGTATTTACACTGCAATAAATAAGTAGGCCTATCTGTTTCCACTAAAAATAGCCTATAAACATCCTAAAAGATATGTTCAACTTAGCAGTAAAACTGCATAAATTTGATTCAAATTGTTTAAAACAATTAAAATACTATTTGGCCAGTGGAAATGAATGAATCAACTCTATTCTAAAACCTTTATCTGAAGTATTTTATACAATTTTGTTTTTATGGATATTTTGATATATATATATATATATATTCTAAAACATAAAGAGGATATTGGATGATTTTTATCAATGTAGTGTATTGCACAAATGGCATTTATAGTCCATATCTAATATTTTCCAATGTCTTGTACCTTTGACGGTGTTAACCATGGTGTCACGTGGATGGGAACATGCATGGAAATGATATGCAGATGAGGTTATGCATAGTAAAACTAGGCGTCATAAGCTCCATATATGGTGATTTTGGGGAGGAGACAGGGTGGAGATGCACGTACTCCCAATCTTCCGCTGACTGGGATTTATAAAGGGATTTGTGCACAGGTTCTGGCGTACGCATTTATAAATCTGAATTTTTTTGTGCATACGTAGAATCTAGCTTTTGCGCGTACATACACTTTTATAAATGAGGCCCCTGGTTATTGTGCAGAACTTTTATTTTGACATGTGGTTGATGCCCAATGTCACTAGATGAGCAGAAATACAAAATCATGTTTCGCTTGGTCCCTTCAAAGTTGCATCAGATTTTCTCCTCAGCGTAAAAGTTGAGAAGTGCATGGAGCTCGGTGTCGGTCCATCTATCACTGTTTTAATGTTCGTGGAGATATATAATATAATAGGTTATAAACTGTGTTTACTCAGCTTTTTAAAAATGGCAGGTGGCGGTGTTTTGCATGCATTCGGCCAATAAACATACACTTGTAGTTCCTATTGTGCTGGGTTAGACCCTACTCTGAAGTAGGAGCCCTAAAAGACATTCCTATAACAAAAATCATTCCCAGTTCCTGTGGTGCGACACTCCAAAAAACGGGTATTTTCGCCAGTAGTTGAAACCGTTCCTCCGATGCGAAAGCCCCTATAGGCAGCTGCTTTCTAAGTCTGCATCCTAATAGAAATAGAACCTTATACAGTATGTGGATTTGAAACATAGGCAGGAAATGCACATGAAGCACATGCAAGATTAAATCATTCCAACTACATTTGATGTTAGCATGTTGCTAAGCTAACAACATAATGCTTTAATACAGCAGTTCTAAACTGCTCTGCAATATACAACTTCTTGATTTTTAGCAGTTTTAGCTTATATTAAATCTTATTTTGAAATCATTTTAAAGGCACAATATGTAGTTTTCACCGCTAGAGGTCGCTTATTCAAAACAAAGGCGTAGCTTGATGATGCCTTGATTTTGCGGAATCATGGGAGGTGTTGTCTTCACGTCTACAGCCGGTGGAAAGAATCCGACGGGACTCGAGCAGAAATCATACTCATGGATGAGCTAATGTATTAAAGATTTATTAACATTACTGTAGTATGAAGCAGGGTGTGGCTGAAAGCCGTTGGAGCGGAACGAGGGCGCTGGAGCGATTGCTAATGAGAGACGAGCACGACACACATCTCAAGAGCAGTGGAGCTTTTATTATGCCACAGACGACCGCTTCCACTTCTTCCGGTCAAGCGTATATGTGGGGTAAAGCAGCGCTGTTTATCATATTAGATACATTTGTGTGTTCAAAGTTATAACTGTGCGTTCGCTCGGCGGCTGCTATGAGACACTTGTTGCACACTGCAGTAAGCTAGATTAGTATTAGTCATGGTAAAACATGGTACTCGCGGTAAATCAAGAAAACGAGATATAAACAATAAGACGTATTGTGTTGAGCTATATAACATGATTAGTTTTCTGTTGATGAATGTATCCAAACAGTTGCTCACCTGTCTAATAAAACACATTATATATTAAAGGGGATCTATGTAAGTTTTTGACTGTACTAAAGCATAAAAATCTGAAATCTGTGTTCCGTGTCGGAATTTCTGTTTTTGTTTCCGTCTGTGCAAGACCGAACGTTGCCAATTTACCCAACAGTATTTCGCCACCTCGGGTTGCCAGTTGGTGGAAAACACATGCAGCAAATTGCAGCCATGGAAGCCAGTGAAAAACTGGGTCAGAGATTGCAGATTTTACCCGACCTAAAAAGCCTCAGCATCCATCTAAAATCTCTATGAACGGGAGCATATTAAAACGCGATATCAACTCATCATAAATCAATAAATCAACTAATTATCTTACAGTGTGTAAGTCACCTCGCCTTCCAATGTCGTGTCTTCAAACTGGCAACCCGCGAGAGCGTCGATCCTGAGGAGGAGGGGGCAGGGCGAACAATATTTTGAATTTGAACTGCAGTACCCATTTCAACCACTAGCTGCCATTCTTACATAGAGCACCTTTAAAGCATCTACAAAATAAAACCAAGTAAATCACCGGAAATCAAGGGTAACGCGGGTATGATGTCATTGATAGGCGACACACGGACACGGTCTGTGTCCTGATTAAAATTGCTTATTTCTCTGGATTTAAACATTCTTGGAAACATTTGGGATAATGTAAGTACACAAGTCAACAAAATACATAACACTGTTCTAGTGGTTTTTGGATATTTTAATCCAAAAATCTTACATATTGTGTTTTTAAGTCATTTTTTGACCCCAGTGGAACAGTGCTGAGGCATCCAGTTGCGAATTTTCAATTGGATTGATCAATTTTTAATACTTTTCAGTATTATTAGTATTTCTTCTGCCTTTTTCACTGATCATGTCACAATGCATTTTTGTGAAGTATACATCCAATGTTGCCTTCTTTCTCTCGCAAGTACTCCCCCGATTTAAACAGTTTAATATTGTGATTCATTGTAGCTGGTTAGTTTCGTTCAAGGCTTTGAACTATTTCCTGAAGAATGTTCTGCCTTCAGAAAAAAATAAATGGGTAATAAATCTGGAGCCAAGGCCGCTGATAAAGTGAACAGTCACTGTTGAGCGCCATTCATCTACTAATGAAAACTAACATTAAAACACTGATACGATTAAAATACTTTTAGAACTTATTTGTTTCTGAGAAGCATTTAAATTTGAAGTCTCTGTTCCAAGACCTAGTGGTAAAATTATGCTGCTCTCTAAAAAAAAAATAGTTTTCAGCATTGCATGTATCTTTCACAAAGTATGTGCACTGAAAAGATGAAACGTTTATCATAAATATAATTTGTATTTGAATGAGGTACAGAATTGCTGTCTGTCTAGAGTCTTCCAAAATGCTCAATAATGAGGTTCTGTCTCAGTTTAGGATGCAGTTGGCAGTGAGGAAGCTCACCAGACTTTGGAACACAGCCAAAGTGGTCTCCATTAGGGAGCAGTCAGTGCCTGCAGCTGTCAGAGAGGAGAGTGGAGTGTGCCACAGACTGACGCTCATGAAATAACGTGTGATCTGAATATGAAATTCTCCATAAGTGCAGACAGACACTCTGAGCTCATCGAGAGTCAGTCACAGTGTGCTTTAGAGCTGTTTCTTGCTGTGGAGTTAATTAATAACTGAGACTTCTCCCTGTCTGTCACATTATTTTCCTGTTAGATCTCTATTGCTTTCAGTATCTTTCTCTGTCTTTCACGTAGGAAAGAAGCATGAAAAGTGAAATCGCTTTTGATACATAATTTTATATTTCCTGTTTTTACATTTCTCATTCTTTCTTAAAGGGTTAGTTCACCCAAAAATGAAAATAATGTCATTTATTACTCACCCTCATGTCGTTCAACGCTCGTAAGACCTTCATTCATCTTTCGAACACAAATTAAGATATTATTGATGAAATCCGATGGCTCAGTGAGGCCTCTATTGAGAGCATTCAAACTCTCAAGATCCATAAAGGCACTAAAAACATATTTGAAACAGTTCATGTGAGTTCAGCGGTTCTACCTTAATATTATAAAGCAACAAGAATACTTTTTGTCCACCAAAAAAAACAAAATAATGACTTTTCAACAATATCTAGTGATGGCAGATTTCAAAACACTGCTTCATGAAGCTTCTGAACTTTATGAATCTTTTGTGTCGAATCAGTGATTCGGATCTCCTATCACAGTGGTTCCCAACCTTTTGTCCCTGAAGGTCCCCTTTATACATATAAGAAACCCTGAGGACCCCCTCCAAAAAAACAAAACAAAAAACATGCAAATTCACCCTCTACCAGAAGGTGGTGCTTATGGAACAGCAGCAATACACTGCAAAAAATGTTTTTCTTACTTTGTATTTAATTATCTAAAAAATCTTAAATCAAGATGCTTTTACTAGATAAGTAAAATGACATAAGATATTTTTTCTTGTTTTCTGGGGGAAAAAAAATCAAAATGATGTGAGTTTTTGCTTAAAACAAGCTAAATTATCTGCCAGAAAATAATGTAAAGTAAATGTAAGAAAATAATCTTGTTTCTGTTTGAAATCTTGTTTATTGTTACTGTCCCAAACAGAAACTAGATTATTTTCTTACCTCATTATTTTCTGGCAGATAATTTAGCTTGTTTTAAGCAAAAACTCACATCATTTTGATTTTTTTTCCCCAGAAAACAAGAAAAAATATCTTATGTCATTTTAGTTATCTAGTAAAAATATCTTGATTTAAGAATTCTTAGATATTTAGACTAAACAAGACAAAATACTAAATAAGAAAATCATTTTTGCAGTGTAGAGTTTCCTTGGATTTTTTTTTTCTAAAAAAGTAGTTTGAACCATACACACATTTTCACTGCATTATTGTATACACACCAGCCGCTGCTGACTTTTCATTTTTGCCGTAGCTCTCACAGCTGGTGTGAACAAGCTCGCGTCTTTTGCGTCATAAAAATGTGATCGGTTTATGTGATCGGCAAGCTGAGAGACCACGTATAGAATCAAAGGAAGTAATTGACAACATTTTCGGATAAGTGGCCGATCATTTGAAGCATTCCTAGAAACTATACAAAAAGGTTTTTAGTATCCATGTTTGACCTCAAAGCATATCAACTGTCAGGAACCACTGTCCTATCAAACGGCTAAACTGCTGAAATCATGTGACTTTGGCGTTCCGATCCACTGATTCGATTCGTAAAGCTCCGAAGCAGTGTTTTGAAATCTGCCCATGTAGATATTGTAGAAAAGTCTTTATTTTGTTTTTTTGGCGCACAAAAAGTATTCTTGTCGCTTTATAATATTAAGATAGAACCGCTGAACTCACATGAACTGTTTCAAATATGTTTTTAGTACCTTAATGGATCTTGAGAGTTTGAATGGCTTTGCTCTCAATGGAGGCCTCACTGAGCCATCGGATTTCATCAAAAATATCTTAATTTGTGTTCCGAAGATGAACGAAGGTCTTACGGGTGTAGAACGACATGAGGATGAGTAATAAATGACAGAATTTTCATTTTTGAAGGAACTAACCCTTTAAACATTCACACAAATAATACAAACACATTCCTATTCATAATGTATTCAGTAGACATGGTAAAAACCTTCACAATTTGTCACTTTTCACAATTCATTATTCAGAACAAAACTATCATTTTTTTATTTTATTTTATTTCATTTTATTATTTTATTCTATTTTATTTTATTTTCCTAAACAACTGAGAACTCTGTGAAAAGGCTACTTCTTTTCAATAACATTTTCATCTTTGTCTCTCCGTGTGACCACGTCTTTTCTCACTTAAACGAGATGTTACGTCTTTTTGGCAAGACACGCTTTTCATGAAGTCTTGTGTAATTAGTTCAAGTGATTTGTCTGAGTACATGAATAAAATGTACTTTTTTCATTCCAAGTCATGCCAAACATAGTCCCGTCTGCTCATGAATCAAACTCCCTTATTCGAGACAGAAGACATGTGAGTTCAGGCACGATTTTGCCACATAACAGGAGGTGTTTGTCATCTAGACGTCTAACACTTTCCTCCTCACACGTGTTTTACATTTACAAGCTTTGCTTAAATCCTCCAAATTTTCATTGAAGGAATAATTCACCCAAAAATAGTTCACCATCATGTCGTTTCAAATCTAGAGAGCAGCTTGAAGATTATTCAGAATTCTCCTTTTTGTGTATCACTGAACTAATGATCGGAGTCAGTACGTTTTTATTTTTTATTAATGCTTCTATTCAGCAGGGACACATTAAATTGGTCAAAAGTGACAGTAAAGACATTGATAATGTTACAAAAGATTTCTATTTGAAATAAATGTTGTTCTTTTGAACTGTGTTCATTAATATGCATGTGTAAATCAGCATGTTAAAATGATTTCTGAAGGATTATATGACACTGAAGACTGCTGGAAATTCAGCTTTGCTACGACAGGAATACATTACATTTTAAAATATATTGAAAAAGAAAACTGTTATTTTAAAATGTAATAAAATTTCACACTATTACTGTTCTACTGTATTTTTGATTAAATAAATGTGGCCTTGGTGCGCAAGAGACTTCTTTAAAAAACATTGCAAAAAAATCATACCTTTTGAACGGTAGCATATTCCTTTAAATGTAATATCAGCTATGCAACAATGCCAAAATTCAAGAAACCTTAATCACAAACATCTGCACGCTTTTTTCCACCAATAATTCTCTTCATATCAATTAATTCCACGCTTAAGTCGAGCCTGACATGCTTGTAAAAACTGAAATGACAGAGGCTCTATTGCCTGCTATTTCATCTAGAATTATGAGGATGTCTGCCATCAGAGAAACCCAGAAACCCCGACCGAAGAGCCAAACCCTGAGCCCTCGGCATGTTCTTTACTGCTATCCCACAGTCACCAACAGCTGTGATAATCCAGTTCCAGATCAATAAATGGCTGCTTGCATAAATATTTGGTTGTCACATGGAGATTTATGTTGAGCTTTATTAGCTGTGTTTGGGTTGGGGGCTGGAGGAGAAGCACCCGGGTTCAAACTGGCTCTGTAACCTTCAGTAAGACACATGACCCAGTGATGGTCCTACAGATGTTCGTAGCAGGAAGAGTTTTTGGTGAAATTTGAGTGTCCCTCGGCACTGATCTTACACTGACTTGGCTTACTTTATCTTTTCTTCGTCTTTTATCTGACACTTTCATACAAAACAGTTTGCAGAACACTTAATACAGGGACAATCCTCCTCGGAGTAACCTGAGGTTGTGTGTCTTGCTCAAGAGTACAATGGGTGATAGTTTGTGTATCACCAATTACAGGGTTTGAACCTGTAACCTTTTGGTCACCATCCCAGATCTTTGATATTTATTCCACACCACCCTCAACTAATCACCTCTGATTAGTATCCAAGCACCACTTTTTAGAGTTATGAACCTCAAAAACTTAAAATTTGAGCCTACATTCAGTGTTTGGCTAGTGTCACATTCCCTGTGAAAAAGAACAGCTTATGTTGTGTAATGGATGTTGGTGTGCTAGTGTTCCCATCTGACTTTTTAACTAGCTTAACCAGCATGTTTTGCTGGTAAAAAACATAAACCAGCTCAGACCGGTATGGAAATTCATACTATAATGAGCTGTGCCTGGTTTGCTTTAAGCACCTTAAGTGTAATTTTCCCTTAAGATCGCCCTTATGTTTCCCTTAAACTTAAGGGTGTTGCAGAAAATAACCGTTAAATGTTACTTAGGGGTTTCTTTAGGTGAAATGTCATAAACCCTAAGAATTTCCCTTAAGTATATATTTTTCACTTAAGTAAAAACGATAAGTGTTGCATAAAGCCCCTTAACTGTCATTTCCCTAAGTATAACATAAGGTTCGGAAAACTTCACCTTAAGTGTTACACGGAGTGAGCAGGTTCAATCCACATCTTCTAACGAGATACGATCGACCGCTTTATATGATAAACAAATTGTACTTTAGGCATTTATTCACATGAACATTGATAAAATTACATATGTAGCACATATCTTATATGGTCAACGGAAGCGCAAACTTGTGTGCATCACGCGCTAGAACAAACCTCATTGGTTCTTGCGCTTGTGCGCACGTTCGAGCTTCCGAAACAGCCTTATTTATATGGATGTCTTTCAATGAATGGACATAAATGATGAGAGAATATTAAAAATATCTTTATTTGTTATCCAAAGATGAATGAAAATCTTATGGGTTTGGAACGGCATGAGGGTGAGTGAATGACGGCAGAAATCTATCAATTTAAGTTTCTCGTCTGGTCTTTCTCTATCATATTTGGTCTTCTTTTTTGTTTTCTATATCCATTGTATGTTGTTTTCTGTGAAAACGTACCGTGATCTGTACTAACAAATAACGTGTCAATGGCAACAGTAGACTTTTATAACGGCAAAACCTGGGTTGCTGTCGTGAAACACTTAACGGTTTCTTTTACCTAAGAGAACAGTTTAAAGGATTATATGCAACACCCTTAAGTCATTTCCTTAGTTAAGGGGAAATCACACCTTAAGTGTCATACTTAAGGGAAAAACTTAAGATGCTTTATGCAACCGGGCACTGGCCTTCTTTTGTGTTTTTACTAAGACCGACATGGTAATTTCCATGTTTGTCGACAGATTATGGTTGTGTATAAGTCTAAATGCTCTGTTTGATACATGCTTACTAGTTTAAACAGAAATGTTGACTAATATTTATGTGTTTGTGTGTTTTTGTTTGTTGCTTTCCCAGAGAGCCAACCTGTTGAAGCCAAGCTGCCCTGGTTAAAACAGGCACAAGAGCTGGAAGAAACCAAAGTAGCCTTGGAATACCCAACGTGAGTTATTTTTATGATGTTATACTGTACATCAAATGGTCACTAACACTATTGCTGCCTTTCTCTAGGTTTGGGGGATTCACAGTGTATTTGCACTGGTTTGACAATACTCAGTAAGTTCAGAATACTCAAAACATTTGAGGAAACTTATTACCTCAAAACAATTAAAGGATTAGTTCACTTTAAAATGAAAATTACCTCAAGCTTTACTCACCCTCAAGCCATCCAAGGTCTATATGACTTTCTTCTTTCTGATGAACACGATCTGAGTTATATTAATAAATATCCTGATGCATCCGAGCTTTATAATGGCAGTGAACGGGATCAATGAGTATGAAGCTCAAGAAAGTGCATACATCCATCATAAACGTACTCCACACGGCTCCGGAGGGTTAATAAAGTCCTTCTGAAGCAAAGTGGTGCATTTGTGTATGAAAAATATCCATATTTAATATCTTATAAAGTAAAATATCTAGCTTCCGCCAGACCACCTTCCGTATTCAACTTACAAAAAAAGTGTAACTGACTAAACATCACATTCAGATCTTGGTTAAATGTTAGATAGCAAATAACACATGCTATTATAATAATCAAAGAGACTGTCATTATATATTTGCATGTATATAATCAAACAACATACAGTATGTATGATCTTAAAAATTTTGCAGCTCATCCTCAACCTAACCACAGGCTCTGCTCTTCACCACAGTGGTAACCCTACAAAACTAACATAACTGAACCCCCTGTAAATCCCAACATAACACAACATTTAACACTAACTTATGTCTCCCTATGTTAATCTTGTGCAAAAAACACACAAAATAACACTTAATTTCAACGTTTATTTATAGAGTCTGATGCAGAGCATGCTGGGAATTAGAAATCTGCTGCAACTCAACTCAATCCTATTAAGTTCAGCTTACTACAATGAAATTTTGAGTTCACACAACTTACTAAAGTACAATGAACTTTCATTATTATTTGAGTGAAACAAACTCATTTCATTTATTAATTTCACTGTTCTGTTTAAAAATAAGCAACTTACACATGTATTTGTAAGAATGATCACCAAGATTGCATTTATTTGATCAAAAACAGTAAAAAAAAAAAAAAAAAAAAAAGGATATTGTGAAATACATTGCTGAATAAAGGTATTAATTTAAAAAACTTGACCCCAAACTTTTGAACAGTGCTGTATTTCCTAAAGGTCTTTAAGTTCCTCTATAGGTCTTTAAAGGGTTAGTTCACCCAAAAATGAAATTTCTGTCATTAATTACTCACCCTCAGGTCGTTCCACACCCGTAAGACCTTCGTTCATCTTCGGAACACAAATTAAGATATTTTTGATGAAATCCGATGGCTCAGTGAGGCCTCCATTGACAGAGACAATTAACACTTTCAATGCCCAGAAAGCTACTAAAGACATATTTAAAACAGTTAAAGTGAGTACAGTGGTTCAACCGTAATGTTATGAAGCGACGAGAATACTTTTTGTGTGCCAAAAAAACCCAAAATAACGACTTTTAAACAATATCTAGTGATGGGTGATTTCAAAACACTGCTTCGAATCTTTAGTTTCGAATCAGTGATTTGTGATTCCAGTAAATGAGGCTTCGTTATGTCATAAGTGTTTCGAAATTTCAATAGTTCACGTGACTTTGGCAGTTTGATACGTGCTCCGAACCACTGATTCGAAACAAAAGATTCGTGAAGCTTCATGAAGCAGTGTTTTGAAGTCGTTATTTTGTTTTTTTGGCGCACAAAAGTATTCTCGTCGCTTCATAACATTAAGATTGAACCACTGTAGTCACATGGACTATTTTAAATATGTCTTTAGTAGCTTTCTGTGCATTGAAAGTGTTAATTGTCTCTGTCAATGGAGGCCTCACTGAGCCATCGGATTTCATCAAAAATATCTTAATTTGTGTTCTGAAGATGAACGAAGGTCTTACAGGTGTGGAACGACATGAGGGTGAGTAATTAATGACAGAATTTTCATTTTTGGGTGAACTAACCCTTTAAGCAAAAAAAGTGTTGGAGTTGGTTTGTTTATTCATCTAATGATTATTCTGCTTATTGATTAAAAAAATCATTGATTTCAGATCAAGTACATAAATATCAAAATATATTTTGAACCTCATCAAAAGGCTGAAAGATTTAGCTATATTGCCCAGCCCTACCACTGAGTATTTTTAGCTCAAGTGACTCGATGTGGTCTTAAGATGTCATGATGTCAGGGAAATAAACATGACCTCTTTTCTGATTTGTAGTAAACTAAACCTGTATAATATCTTTGGGTGAATTTATTCAGTACTGGCTTCATCCTCAGCATTCAGTCAGTTAAAAGCAAGCTCACATGGAATAGTTCTGTCAATTCCACACAATTTGAATGTTCATCATTCATAAAGATGTTTGTTTTGCTGTTTTGGTTAAGTTGATTTTGCTTTCAGTTATTGAAAACTATATATAGCATACTAGTAAACTTTAAGTTCAGTTTAACACATTTTACCTTGTTTAAACCCATTGTGCATAATTCTGCAGAATTTTCCAGAGAATCAGTACAGAAAATGCGGAAAAAGTCTGCAGATTCCGTCTGGGCCTAGCTACAAGTGTCTGAATAAACATATAAATCAGTCTTTTCTCTTTTATAACCAATAATCCACTGAACCGTGAATCCTCAGGTATCCCAAGACAGTCTCGCCACATTCTGTGCATTGCAACTCAGTACAGTCATGTATATTTTTTTTTATTCTGAAGTATTCTCGACCTGTAGCGTTGAATCCTTTCACCTGTTACTCAGGATTTCTGTGATTCCTCACGCTGGGATTGTTCTTTTTACACAGCGTCAGTAAAAATTTATTTTACCCAGCTCCATTCAACCAGAACTGGACAAGAAGCAGGCTTCATTAGCTGGTTCTTCATCCGAATAAAACGGCCACTGAAACCAGAGTTAGGGTGTCTGCGTTCTGACCTCTGTGTCCAGTTTCCTTTCATTACTTCAACAAGGCCCCACGGGCCATTCCCGCCCCCTGTTGTGGTATTATTAGAGTTTTCCCCCCTCCCCATCTCTGAAATGATACCCCTGTTAATAGTTGGCAGGGGAGCTTGATGGACCCCCGTTACCCCTACTGAAAGCCGCAAACTGTGGGCTGCCAGCATCTACACAGCCACCGCTCTCTGCGGTCTACCAAAGGCATCTATCACAGAGACTCATAAAACAAGAAGAATGAGGGGTGAAAGTGTTTAAGAGTTTACAGAAGAGCCATTGACAACCGCTTCAGTTCATATGCATGCATTTGGGGGTGGTTAAGATATACCGTTTGTCTGCAAACCCTTCTTGAATTACACCCTTGAGCGGAGTATATCACTGAGTGATAGCAGCACTTCTTTTACGTTCTGCTCCGTCACTCGAGTAACTAAATTTAGGGTGATCTAAGGTGGCGTGCACCAGGGTTCAGTACTCGTCCCTATCTCAAAGTGACCCCAGTCCACTTTGCTGTGGAATTCACGGCTGGACGCTTGCCTCTGTGATTTGGGCGGGTGGATTTTGTGGGTTGGATGTAGTTAAGGAGTCTCACGCCACATCTTATCCGTGCTTTGATAAAAGTGGAGGAGACCCACTGAGGAAGGACTGTTGTCTTCCTGAACTCTAATCCTGAGATTAGAACCCTCCTGAGTGCTGTTCACTGATATACACGCTCTCATAGACGCACCCACATATGATCACATACTTCTTCCTAGGGAAACAGGCACAAAACATACTCTAATCACATGAACGGCAACACTTGTAACTACAAAAGCTCAATTTCATTGCGTTCCAAAATGTCAGAATGAACATAAGTTGCATTTCTTAGTGTTGCCAAGGGGCGCTATAGCGAGCATTTTTCTCTTTCAGTTCATCTACTATCATGGTGGAGCAACATTGTAAGGCTGAGCATCTTAGTAAAAATAGACATTTCAATCTTAAACATGTCCCCTTTGCTTCTACTGCATGCACTGGGACATGAATAATCAATATGGCTTTGTTGATTTTGTTGTGTCGTAACCTGTTGTCTTGTGATATCAGGATATGGTTGTTCTTCTAGTTAAAATGATCAGTTAGTTAATTGTTACCCTTGTTGTGTTTCATTTATCAAGCGTTGAGATTTAAACAAAACTTACCTCCAGTCATCTCAACTTTTTGTATAACTTTTCTCATTTTGAATGATAGGGCTGCAACAAACGATTATTTTGATAATCGATTAATCTACCGATTATTGGAACGATTAATTGACTAATCATCGATTATTTCATGATTAATCAGTATGCTTTGTTTGATTATTCCACTTTAGCAATTAGTTAAAATATTGAGTTATACTTTAATAAATAAAAATTACTTCAGCTTTTGAAAGTGTATTTTTAATTAATTTCGAGCCAACTGAACAGACCAATCTACTTCAGGTTTTCTTTTCTCCTCAGAAGTCATCAATAGTCCAATTGTTACAATGACTGGTACTATGTTTTTATTTAGTCTGGGAACTGTAATAATAACTTTCTAATATGAGTAAAAATATGAATGTGTAATATTGTGCATATTTTTTGAAAAATACCCTCTCTAGATTTCTTTTTTTCTTCTTTTTACTAAATATCGAGTTTATGGTCAGTGAATGGCTTTCCTGAGGTAAATGTAACATTTTGTGACATATTAGTTTGCAAGCTGTTTTACTGATGTCTTTCTGTGGTTAAAACTCTGATTAAGTGACTACATTAGAGATGGATTCATTTCAGTAAGTTGTACTGTAAATCGTTCAACATACTTTTTGAAGTTCATTCATGTTTCTTTTGTGCTGTCATAGCAGAAAAGAGGAAGAGATAATAGGTTCACGTGCCGCTTGACCTGAGGTGTTACAGCAATCTGTCACGCCACATTAAAGAGTGCCAAAACCACATGTATTGTTTGAATCCTGTAGTAAAATTGACAGAATTTAAAAGGCGAGACTGTTTTATATGAAAAGTAACCTGATCTGTCTCATCTGTTGGCGTGTTGTCTGTGTCCTCTTTGCTCTGCTATGTATCTTTCACTGTGTGAGAAAATGGACGTGGCGTGAGAACAGTGAGATTTAAGGAGAGTTGGTGGCCCTACATGACAGCATTTTTTGTAGTTATGCTAAACGTTATGTTTATGTTTTATGCTATGTTAAACTCCCACATTTTATGGGTTCGACTTCGTTTGCACTATGCACTCCAAAGCGCCGTGTCTTCTTCTATTGAATTGGATCCAGGAGGGCTGTATTACAGTATTGCGCTACAGCACCCCACTGGTCAAACCGCATTATTGCAGGCCCTTCAAATAGGTCATATGAGAACAAGAGACTATTCGACAATAAAAATATTTGTCAACAATTTTTTATTGTCGACGTTGTCGAAAATCGTTTCAGCCCTATTGAATGATTCACCGTGACTCATTCTAATTTCTAAACATAGTTGTATTTAATTACAGTGACATTTTTTACTACCTACGTAAGTTTGATTTAATGTGCTGTTTCATTCAAAGTGTGTCAAACCACTATTCATAAAGCAACATGAGTACGTGTTGCATTTTGAGCATTGCCGCAAGGGACGTTATAGCAGACATTTTTTAAAAGCACTACCAAAAATGTACCAAATGTGCTGTATACACTTGTGCATGTGCACTCACTAACTCTCATCACCCTGAAAAAACACAAGCCTGTTTTCTCAATCACATGAGGTGTTCTGACATCATAAAATTCCCTGAATGACACCCCTACATTAGTCCAAACATGACATGTTTGGGGCTTATGTGGAATTACAGATCTCATAAACTTTAATTCCTTAAGCCTGGAAAGTGTTTAGACAGTGGGCGGCGTGAGGTGTGCATTGACGCCCACTCCGGGCGAACGCATTTCCACAATACTTAAATACTTTTACAGATATGTGCTGCACCAGTGTTTCATTTGTCTTTTAGCTGCATTTAATGACAGCAGGAAGAAGTGTACACAAAGGTATGAGTCTGCGCAGCATGTTCATCTCAGTCCTCGGGTTTAATGCATTGGTGGTAAAAAACATGTTGTACTTGTATTCCTGAATCCAATTACACACAGATCACGCGAGCTATGAATTTCAAACAATATTTTCCAAAAGGGTCATTTTCTACTTGCCAGAAATATGGAAAAATCATTCTGTGGTTCATTAGGAGACTCTGCCACATCTATTTTTTATGATCACATTTATTTTAAGTGTGGTTTACTTTTGGTTCTTTTGGTTCATGTTAATGCTATATTTATTAATATAAATTGCTATTATTTTGAAATCACTTTTGTTTTCAGTGTTATTATAGCTATTATAGTACTTGGGTTTATTGTTAGAAAGGATTAGAGTGTTTCAAGTTTGATGTGAATTAGTGAAACATAGCTATCTTAAAGGAGACCTATTATGCAAAATTCACTTTTATAAGGTGTTTGAACACAGTGTGTGTAAACAACCAGCCTATAATGGTAAAAATCCACCCACTCCTTTTATATAAGCCCCATAAATCATAAACAGTCTCTCCAAACAGTTTCAGATTTCCCCCTACTCTTACGTAAGCCCATGGCTGGTGACGATCTGCCCTATTAGCACAGACCCCACCCTAAATGAGCCGGAAGGAAATGACGCCGGACTGCTTCACAAACGAGGGTCAATTCAACGCTGGATTTGCACAAAAGATTAACATGACGGCACATGCTGGTCGATGAGTTGAATCAACTCCACAGCAACTACATAAATTTATCCACAAACCATTCAGAAACGTCCAGTTTCATTCTAAAAGTTGTAACTTCTTCCTGAGTCTCTCCATCAGTGTCGACTCCGGTTTGAACAATGTAAGGCTGAACACCGTTACTGACAATCCTCATTTTGGCTGCGTGAGATTCTCCAGCTTTGTTGTTGTTGAGTATGCAAAGCACGAGCTGTTAAAGCTCCACCCTCTTCTGGAAAGGGGGCTGGGAGCAGCAGCTCATTTGCATTTAATGGCGTGTTTTTGCTCACACCCAAATAGGGGCAAATTTGATAAGCTGTGATCTGTGGGGTATTTTGAGCTGAAACTTCACAGACACATTCTGGAGACACCAGAGACTTGTATTACATCTTGTAAAAAGGGGCATAATAGGTCCAATTTTATATATATATATATATATATATATATTTTTTTTTTTTTTTTTTTTTTTTTGCCATAATTTAAGATAAAGTAGCACTATATATTTTATTATACTGTTGTCAGAAACATGTTACTGCATTTAAACATAACATTGAGCAAACATTTTGGAGATTTCAGTCTTTCACTGACTTGCCATAAAAGGGTTTGATTTGATTCAGCCTGATTCACAAAATTGTTTTGACTGATTTATTGAAAAAGGACTTCACCAATCAAGTTTTCCGTGAGGACAACGCAATAGCACAATAACAACTGGTAAACCGGTTGTGAATGTGCATATCTTTAAATCATGCTCAGAATCTCAGTGTGTTTGTGTGTGTGTGTGTGCAGGTTCATCCCGGGTCCGTGGTCAGCCTGCAGTGTGTCTTGTGGTCTGGGAGTTCAAAGGCGTCAGGTGAAATGTAAAGTGCTGCTGTCTTTCACTCAAGCTGAAGTCGAACTTCCTGATGAAGAGTGTGACCAGGACAAGCCTCCCTTACAAAGGACCTGTGATTCAGGCCACTGTTTAGCATCTCCAGACTCATCGTGGCGGCCCCTGAGGCCCCAGCAGATCCCCGATCAGCATGATTATGCTTGGGAATACATGGGCTTCACTCCCTGCTCTGAATCATGTGCTGTTGGTAAGTCTCCATGAATCCCATTAGAGAAAAGTAGCTCTCTAATGTGTTTACTGCCGAAATAGCTTTAATGCACATAACAATTTCTTACAGCTAAAGAACTGATTTAGATTTTTACATGTCCAGCTTTCCAGATGAAGTGAAATCAGCATGAAATCTAAAATTGCTAAGAGAGCAGATAGTGATCAGCCTGGGCTACAAAAAAAATATAGCTCTAAAATACTCCCCTGCCAAAACACTTGTTCCTGTGTTGTGTTGCAGGCAAACAGATGGCTGTTGTCAGGTGTGTGAGCACCTTGAAACAGGAAATTGTTGATGACACACTCTGCAACGGCTCCAAAGTTGTGCCTTCCTTGCTTCGCATCTGTAACCCTCAGCCATGTCCTCCGAGGTACGGTCTAAAAGAAATCACTATGGAAAAATGTATTTGTTGCAAATTGCACTATTTTAGTGTAACGATAAACTAATTTCTCCCCATATGAAAGTACTATGGTACTTTTTTGCTAGGATTTTTACCCATGCAAAAATTCAATTATGGGTTCAAAGCATGAAATTCAATAGTTGGAGTCTGTAAGATTATTTAAATGCTTTTGAAAGAAGTCTCTTCTGCTCACCAAGGCGGTAATATTGTGAAATATTATTACATTTAAAATAACTATTTTCTGTTTGAATATATAGTAAAATGTAATTTATTCCTGTGATCAAAACTGAATTTTCAGCATCATTACTCCAGTCTTCAGTCACATCATCCTTCAGAAATCATTCTAATATGATGATTTGCTGCTCAAGAAACATTTATTATATTTATTATTATTATTATTATTATTATTATTATTATTATTATTATCAATGTTGAAAAGCTGATTAATACTTTTGTGGAAACCATACATTCAAAAGAAGTGCATTTATTTATTTGTGTAACAATGCAAGTTTTTTTTTTTGATCAATTTAATGGATCCTTGCTGAGTAAGAATACTAACTTTTTAAAAAAATAATAATAATAATAAAATAAATAAATAAATAAATAACCCCAAACTTTTGAATGGTAGTGTATTTTACACATGGCTGTGAACTAAATGATGAACAAATAAACAGTGCTTTATGAATAATTATTATTATAATAAGAAGGAAAAAAAAATGTTCCTTCATCTACTTTGTTGAGTCACTACCTCCATTTAAATTAATAGTTTATCAAAAAATGAGCATTATTCATTACTGTCATTATTTGCTCTCAGTTGCAAACCTGTATGCTGTTATATTTTGTCTATGGAAACATTATTTATTTTAATTTTTTTTTGTATACAAGGACAATTCATAGTGACAACCAGTGTTGGGGAAAGTTACTTTTATAAGTATTGAGTTTCTCCCTAAAAAAGTAACTAATTGCATTACTTGGTTACTTTTTACGGA
Source organism: Hypophthalmichthys nobilis (assembly GCA_037950665.1). NCBI lineage: Eukaryota > Metazoa > Chordata > Actinopteri > Cypriniformes > Xenocyprididae > Hypophthalmichthys > Hypophthalmichthys nobilis. Next base: position 46,638,877 of record CM075470.1, read on the forward strand.
AAGTAACGTGTAACTTTTGCGTTACTTTTTCTCACCTGGGCTGGGCTTGCTTGTTTCTTTTTTTAACAACAAAAAAATTCTATTTTTGTACAGTAGAGGGCGCAGCTCAAATAAAACACTCTTACTTCAGCAATAAATAAAAAAAGAAACACAAATGTTATGCTTATCTGAAGTCTTTTTTGATTATTCGTATGGTTGAATTGGCTCTTCAAAGGTCAGCAGCAAAGACATTGTTTAATAAAGTGAGATTAAATACATAAAGTATATTTGTGTTATTTAACATTTAATTACTGCAGGTTTGCATAATATTCAGAGTTTGAATTTCACTGTTTTTAATCATTTTGAGGAATACTGAATCTGTTTTTGTGAAAATGAGATGAGTAAATGTATGTTCACATTTAGTTTAGAACTACAATAACCATCATGTTCACACACATGCCTCTGCACTTACAGTACACATGATTTTTTGAGCTGTCAGTCAATACACGGGAAAACAAAGTAACTTGCGTTACTTACTTGAAAAAGTAACTCAGATATTTGGTTTTAAATTTAGAAGCAATGTGTTACATTACTAGTTACTTGAAAAAAGTAATCTGATTATGTAACTTTAATGTGTCACCCCCAACACTGATGACAACAGCTGTCAAGGTCTAAAAAACACACTAAAAAGTAGTCCATATGACTCATGCGTGATATTCCAAGTTTTCTAATATCATACAATAGCTTTGTGTGAGGAACAGACTGTAATTAAAGATGTTATTTTAGTTCTGTTATTGATTGGTAAGGTGCTAAAAGTGTCTGTCCACAAATCTCTATGATATTCTGATCTCTAGATGTGGCGCAGGCCTTTACTTCAGTTAAGCCTATGGCTTTTTTTTATTTATTTTTTTTAGCCTTTTTATCATCTGTCAGGCTGAAATCTGTTCACAAAACTGCCAGACGTAAGTCTGATCATTTAAAAAGAAGTAATAGCACAGCCCTCTTTAACCGTAAGTATGCACAATAATAACAGTGACGCTTGCCTTAGCAAACGCCACTAATTAATTCTTTCAACTCCAAATGTGTTTGTCAAGGAAAGATGTTGCGTGCAAAAGCAAGTGTGGAATAAAAAACCTTATGATTCATCCAGCTCCTTAACAAGGAGCTAAAATTGAACCCGCTGGCCTAGATTATGTTCAAAGACCAAATTCAGATTTAATCTTAGTAGGTTGTCAGACTGCTCTGAAAATAAGGACATGTGATGAAAATAATGTGATTTCCTGTTAACTGACCATTTGCCAACAAAAGCAGGACAGCTGGCTTTTTAGAGCAGTGCATTATGGAATAAATGACTTTACTGGAGCTGATATGTCTTTCATGTGGCTTTTTATGTACCTCGGCTCAGAATATTACAATAGTTCATACGTTTATGGACAAAAGCTTGATTGTTATCTCAGATTATATGGGCTGTATTGTTTAAATTTGAAATGCCTAGCGTTTAAGCCATATGATCGGCTTCGTATGGATCTGTCCGATCTTGATTGTCATGGAATGCAAATGCCAAGTTCAAAGACAATGGCAGTGTAACTTCATGTTTTGCATTACCGTACAAAATCCATACAATAATATTCTGCTAAATCATAAACGTTTAGCTTATTGTGGTAGGGAATATTTTTGGCTTTCTGTATTGAATGAAGGATGGAATGAAAATGCACCCTGTTTACTTTTGTAATGCATGTTCTTGGTCTTCTTGTGCATGATTCATCTGTGCATGTTTATCTGAAAATGTATAATCTTTCATCAAACATGGTTTGTGAATGCACATAATGTGTAAGCTGTGTGTTTTCTTCAGATGGGAGGTGAGCGTGTGGAACCAGTGTTCGGTGTCATGTGGTGTGGGGCTACAGACGCGCGGCGTGTCCTGCGTGAGGTCTGTGGCAGGAAATCGCACTGAACTGGTGTCCAGCAAAGAGTGTGTGGAGACAAGACCTCCAGAACTGCAAGCCTGCAACCAGGTGGCGTGTCCACCGTCCTGGGAGGCGGAGACGTGGCAACAGGTTAGTGACCCCAGTGAATTTAGATAAAAATTACTAAAGACCGATTTTTCTGCATATCTGCTTGGAATCTGATGGCAAGCACTCACACATAATCCGATATTTACAAATCCATTTCAAGCTACATTCATATGTAGCTTAAAATCATATTCAATTCTAGTTTCTGGAAATCCATTTCAGTCTGACAGCTCTGCATTTCTCCCACTGCTTCTTTAGACATAGTAGTCAGTTTTGCGGCTACACATTATTGTCATATTGTCAGACAACATTTTCAAACCCCTCCGCAGATAATCTGGAAAACAAGAGTGCCACAGGACACACAAATCTGAGCAGTTCTGATACACAGTGTGGACAGCCAGTCATTTAGATCGGTTTCCAATCAGATACACAAATAATCAGATTTGGACTGACAGTGTGAATGTAGTCTAAGAAATCTCTGTAATATCTCAATGGTTTCTCCTAGACAGCAATGACATTTAAAGGAGAGACTTTGTCTAAATTTGCTTATTTGATTAAAATATCAGAAGGTGCCAGAGAGTCACATAAACACTTTGAAGGACATGTTATTCTCATTGAGCATGTGTTTTTGAGAATATTTGGTTATGGAACATGATGTGAAATCATTTTTATTGCTGACTTTGCAACTTTATTTGGCTTTTCTACTGTAAACACATCTGTACATCAAGTGCTAGGTTTGATTTTGACTTGGTGGGGACAATTTTTTTTGTATTTATGATAGATTTTTAATTGCATTTTCATTTCATCAAAAGACTTTATTTATAGATATAGGTAGGAACTCACTCATAACTCATAACATAATGTTGATTGTGAAACCAAATCCAACTAGATAAAAAAAGTTCATCGAGACAAACTTTAAGTTGGCTTGAAAAAGGCGGACCAGAAAGTTTTAAGGAGTTTTAAAAGGAAGATAGATAGACAGATAGATAGAGTTAACATGTTGCTAGCATGATTTAGCAGTGCTAACATGATTTAGATCATTGCTAACATGTTGTTAACATGATTAAGTATTTTGCTAGCATGATTTAACACATTGCTAGCATGATTTAGCATGTTGCTAACATGATTTAGCTTGTTAGCATTATTTAACACATTGCTAGCATGATTTAGCATGTTGCTAACATGATTTAGCACATTGCTAACATGATTTAGCATGTTGGTAACATGATTTAACATGTTGCTAGCATGATTTAACACATTGCTAGCATGATTTAGCACATTGCTAGCATGATTCAACACATTGCTAGCATGTTGCTAGCATGATTTAACTTGTTGCTAGCATGATTTAGCATGTTACCAGCATGATTTATGATGTTCCTAACACATTGCTAGCATGATTTAGCATTTTGCTAGCATGATTTAACATGTTGCTAGCATCATTTAACATGTTGTTAACATGATTTAGCATGGTGCTAGCATGATTTAACACATTGCTAGCATGATTTAACATGTTGCTAACATGATTTAACACATTGCTAGCATGTTGATAGCATGATTTAGCATGTTGCTAGCATGATTTAGTATGTTCCTAGCATGTTGCTAGCATGATTTAGCAAGTTGTTAGCATGATTTAACACATTGCTAACATGTTGCTAGCATGATTTAGTACATTGTTAGCATGATTTAGCACAGTGCTAACATGTTGCTAGCATGATTTAGCATGTTGCTAACATGAGATAACATGTTGCTAGTATGATTTATATAGATAGATAGATAGATATGGTCAGATGATAGATAGATAGATAGATAGATAGATAGATAGATATGGTCAGATAGATAGATATGGTCAGATGATAGATAGATAGATAGATAGATAGATATGGTCAGATAGATAGATATGGTCAGATGATGGATAGATAGATAGATATATAGATAGATATGGTCAGATGATAGATAGATAGATAGATAGATAGATAGATAGATAGATAGATATGGTCAGATGATAGATAGATAGATAGATAGATAGATAGATAGATAGATAGATATGGTCAGATAGATAGATAGATAGATATATAGATAGATATGGTCAGATAGATATATAGATAGATATGGTCAGATGATAGATAGATATATAGATAGATATGGTCAGATGATAGATAGATAGATATATAGATAGATACGGTCAGATGATAGATAGATAGATAGATATATAGATAGATATGGTCAGATGATAGATAGATAGATAGATAGATATGGTCAGATGATAGATAGATAGATAGATAGATAGATAGATATGGTCAGATAGATAGATAGATAGATAGATAGATAGATATATAGATAGATATGGTCAGATAGATAGATAGATAGATATGGTCAGATGATAGATAGATAGATAGATAGATATGGTCAGATAGATAGATAGATAGATATGGTCAGATAGATAGATAGATAGATAGATAGATAGATATGGTCAGATGATAGATAGATAGATAGATAGATAGATAGATATGGTCAGATAGATATATAGATAGATATGGTCAGATAGATAGATAGATAGATATGGTCAGATGATAGATATATAGATAGATAGATAGATAGATATGGTCAGATAGATAGATAGATATGGTCAGATAGATAGATAGATATGGTCAGATGATAGATAGATAGATAGATAGATATGGTCAGATAGATATATAGATAGATATGGTCAGATAGATAGATAGATAGATATGGTCAGATGATAGATATATAGATAGATAGATAGATAGATATGGTCAGATAGATAGATAGATATGGTCAGATAGATAGATAGATATGGTCAGATGATAGATAGATAGATAGATAGATATGGTCAGATAGATAGATAGATATGGTCAGATGATAGATAGATAGATAGATATGGTCAGATAGATAGATAGATATGGTCAGATAGATAGATAGATATGGTCAGATAGATAGATAGATAGATAGATATGGTCAGATAGATAGATAGATAGATGACTTTCAATGGATTAGAAATAGAATGGCAGTTTAATTGAGTCTAATGGGCTTCCGTAGTTTAAAAGTCTTGTGTCAATGAAAGTCAGTGGGATTTTTCCGAGTTTTAATAGTCATTTTTAGGAAAACCGTAAGTCGGACCAGTTTTTCAAGCCAACTTAATTACAATTTAGCTTTCTGTACTTTATTATAAAATATCTAAACAAACATAGTCATAACTAAAAAAAAAAGTGTCATTCAGGGATTGACATTAGCTTTTATTGACTTCAAGTATAATTCTGTAATGTTATAAGTTAAAGGTAAGTAATGATGACAAGGAGAATTAACTTACATCAGTACATCAGAGTATCAGAGTACATACATGACTGTATGTAAAGCATTTACATTCTGGGTGCGAATTATACAGTTTTTCGAGGGTCAGAGTTCTCTTAATGACGCTGTAGTACATCACTTTAATTTTTATTTTATTTTGTGGATATATTTTTGCCGTTTTTTGCCTTTATTGAGGACAGTATAGGTATTCGACAGGAAGCAAAGTGGGAGAGAGAGGAGGACGAGATTGGGAAAGATCCTCAAACTGGAACTCAAACTCAGGCCACCTGAAACTTATCCGCACTATATATGGGAGCGCTGCCCATGAGGCTGTCAGCTCCGACTCATCCCTTTATTTAAAAATTAAAATTTAATTGAACTAATGATGATTCTGAGAGAAAGCGAGAACAAAAGTCTACTGTTGCAAAAGTAAAGAACACAAATTTCATGCAAATCTTTTTGACAGATAAACCGCACACCCTTATTTCAGTGTTGTATAATTTAAAGGGATTGTTCACCCAAAAATGAAAATGTGATGTTTATCTGCTTACCCCCAGGGCATCCAAGATGTAGGTGACTTTGTTTCTTCAGTAGAACACAAATGATGATTTTTAACTCCAACCGTTGCAGTCTGTCAGTCGTATAATGCATGTCAATGGTAACAAAATCTATGAGAGTAAAAAAAACATGCACAGACAAATCCAAATTAAACCCTGCGGCTCGTCACGACACATTGATGTCCTAAGACACGAAACGATCGGTTTGTGTGAGAAACCGAACAGTATTTATATCATTTTTTACCTCTAATACACCACTATGTCCAACTGCCTTGAGCGCGCGCACGGCATCCGGTGCGTGAGGTTCAGTTTAACAACATGAAGTTAAAGTTAAAGAGGGTAAACTTCAACAACAGCTCAAATGATAAACTCTTACCTTTTATTTCCATTCATGCATTAAATGCATGTCCTTGAAAGAGCGCATGCAGTATTTACTTTGACTTCTCAGGTAATGTCAATGGTATGACCCATTTCAGATGCGCCCATCTGTGGTTGCATATAAATATATTTTTGTTGTTTTATTAAAATTACTGCTAGGGACAATTCAGTAGTCACTGGATATTGGTAGGGACATGTCCCTAGCATCCCTACCAAATTCTACGCCCTTGGTTGTGTGATTGTATTCGCTCACATGCTGTGCTCTCTGTGATTGTATATGTGGGAAGGACTGATGTTGATTTGTTTGTGTTTCTGTTGGTGTTTGTTTCGTCTCCGGGTCAGTGCTCTCATTCGTGCGGCAGAGGTACACAGTGGCGTAAGGTTTACTGTAGACAGAGACTAGCTACTGGAAGCTACCGCAGGTTGAGAGACGAGGAGTGCGCTGGAACCAAACCCGACGTCCACAGGACCTGCACCAACCCTGACTGTCTGCTGCCTCGTCTGGAAGGTGGAGAGTGGTCCAAGGTGTGTTTCTAACCAAGATTCTTTCCTTTTTTTGGCGATTTTTGCCTTTATTATGATAGGATAGTACAGAGTGAACAGGAAGCGAGGTGGGAGAGAGAAAAGGGGATGCGATTGGGAAAAGTCCGCGAGCCAGGACTCGAACTTGTCGCCCGAAGCGCAAGAGCGCTATATGTTGGCGCGCTGCCCATGAGGCTATCGGCCTCCAAGATTCTGTAAAAAAAAAAAAAAAAAAACTTCTATTTAGCGAGCATGCATTAAATTTACAAAAACTGACGTTTATATTGTGACAAAAGATTTCAATTTCAAATAAATGCTGTTCTTCTGAACTTTCTATTGATCAAAGAATCCTGAAAAAAAAAGTATCACGGTTTCAACAAAAATATGAAACAGCACAACTGTTTTCAACATTGATAATAATCAGAAATGTTTCTTGAGCAGCAAATCATCATATTAGAATGATTTCTGAAGGATCATGTGACACTGGAGAATGGAGTAGTGATGCTTTGCCATCACAAGAATAAATTACATTCATAAATATAATAAAATAAAAAACTGTTTTTTACTGTATTTTAATCAAATATTTGGTGAGCATAAGAAAACTTTTAAAAAATGTTACCAAACGCAGACTTTATATTTAGATTAATTTAAAAGCAGTAGAAGAGTAAATGCTGCTCCAACCCGTGAAATGCAGAAGTAGGTAAAAAAAAAAAAAAAAATTAGTTATTCAAAAATGACAATTCTGAAGATGATAAGGCCCTTTCACCCCAGTAAAAAACAAAAACAAAACAACAACAACAACAAAAACTATACCAAAATCTATTTAGAATACATTTATTTCATACTAAGTATACTTCAAATCCTTTAACATATTTATTGACATAACACTTAAGACTTACTGATATAAAATTACAATTAAACTTTTTTGGAGTATTTCTTTATTGCACAATGCACATTTCTTAATATTATGCCCAAAAAGTGTTTTATTATCACTATTAATAAGGATTGTATGATCTCTGTATAATATCAGTCTTTAAATGCAAGATATTTAAAGTGTAGTTAAAGTATACTTGCAATAGTTCCACTTTAGCACAATCAAATAAACTTCAGTATATGTTTAGTTGGACCTCAGCACTACTTCTGCACAATTAAGTGCATTAAGTAGAAAATTAGTTGTTCCAATTAAGCAGATTTAATATACCAATTCCAATTATACCAGTTTAATATACCAAAAGTACAATTGCAGGGCATTTTTTTATTAAACACATAAATATGTAAATGAGTCATTGACAAATATGGTTTTTAAAAGTGTAAAAAAAACATAATGGAGATACAATTAATTTTGAAGTTTTATTAAGTGTTAACAATGAGATTATGTGGTTTTTATAATCAATTAACACTGCTTTTGTCATTTTTTACAAGATGGACAAAATTTGTCACCAAAAAGTCATTTGGTTTAACCAAAATTTCAGCTTTACAGAATGACACTTTTACCGAATGATGATATTTTCAAACAATGCTAACAGGCTGATATCTAGCTAGCTATCAAAAGGACAATCAAACATTTTATATGTAGTACACGTTTTTAAAATATTACAACATTTTCCATGTTTTATAGCGGTTGTACCAAATGACCTGATGTTTCGGGACATGCGTATGAGCAAGTGAAAACATGAATTTTTCAGATAGTTAAGAGAGAGTTAGTTACTTTGCTTCATGACCATGTGGTCCTTTGCAGGTGTGTGAATGATGTCACATCCTGTCACATGGTATTGACCGCATGACTTGATCCAAAATGGTCCCTTTATATTGGTTACTCCGAATGACATCAATGAAATTCATTTTTCCAGACATTCTTTCTCATAACAAAGCAACAACTTCTAACATAATTTTAATACCATTTTGCACTATGTTGTTATATGATGTTATAAAATCATGCCAGAATAAAAAATATTTACATATATTACATTTTAATATATTTTAATCACAAATGAAATGGCTGTATTGGTCTTTGGATGGTTAAACCGAATGACCTTTTGACACTTCAAAATCTTTAAAATACCTTTATATGTAGCAAAATATAATTAAAACCTTTTGGATTCAATAAAAGAGATCTAGTTGTACTAGCTTACATACTTTGGATGTCATATCTTTGTTTTTTATTATTATTATTAAGGCCCAATGACCCAAATATATTTGTAGTATACTTAGCACAAAATAGTATTTTTTTTTACACATAACATAACAGACAACATAACTATGCATGCTTATAATAAACAGAAAGTTATTGTGTATTGGTGTGGATGCTAATATAGTTACTGTTATAATTTTACACCAGGATTCATTTTCTATTCTTCTGTGGACTATTCCTTTAAGAGAGTTTTTATATATATATATATATATATATATATATGTTTGTCCATGTGTGTTTGCAGTGCTCTGTGACATGTGGTAAAGGTGTCCAGCGGAGGGAACCTGTCTGTAGGAGACAGACGGCCTCCGGTCAGCTGGTCACTCTGGACAGGTCATCCTGCAGTGACCTCCCTCTTCCTCCTCTGATCAGGAGCTGCCGTATGAGCCCCTGCAGCAGTAAGATACTCTATACTTTAACCATCCTTCACCTGCAGTTTACCCAGTGTGTAACCCCATTACGCCTGAATGTATTCTTGTAAATTTAGTGTAAATTGTGCCTGTAATTTAACTTAGAGCTGACCTCTGTTTGATCTTGCTCTCACTATGGTCTCCATACATTCGGATACCAACACAAGGGAAATTTCATAAAAAGATTTTGGGACCCCCTGATGTTTTGAGCTGTAGTAACAACACAATCCTACTTGAGTTCCATCTCAAATTTCTCAAATAAATAGCAGGGATCAGTATGTATCACTTAGCATGTTATCATTGTTCTCATGATACCCATGAACCAATGAACTCTCCATGGTCATATATAATAACTCTAAGTGAACATACTGTATATTATGATCATATGAAACTTCTTTGAAAGGCTTTCTGATTAATGCTATGGTTCAGAAAAATCGATTTTGATTAGGTTTCTTTTTTTTTAGCTTTAGGTTCAAATTGAATTTGGTTTATCGGTTTGTATATCTTGATAAGGTCCCTTGGTAAGGGACGGTCCAAGAGCACGTTTTCATTCTCTTGAGAAATCCGCCTGCAAGCAGAGAACGTATATTCACATTGTGCCCTCGTGTTTTTTTACCTAAACTTTCCAAAGTCCTTCTGTCCCATGTGATTTGACTTCATTGGGCTTGAAATCAACAGTCTGAACTGCAGAGATTATTTAGGGGTTTCAAAAGCGTTCATAACCTCACGCAAAACTAACGTAATTAGCCCTAACATTTGTTTGAACTGCCTAAACTTCTTCCGTTTCTCTTTCCACAGAGCATGTTCACTCCAGAAAACGTTGCCCTCAAGTCATTGGCCTGAAACGCATCTACATCCAGACCCGACAAGAAAAACGGCTCAGTTTTACCATTGGAGGACGAGCCTACCTTCTTCCCAAGACTGCCATCATTATCAAGTGTCCCGTGCGGCATTTCCCTAAAGCTCAGATCCGCTGGGAGAAGGATGGGAGTGAACTGACTAGTTCCAAACGTCTGAGCATCACCAAGTCTGGGGCTTTGAGGATCTACAACCTGGAAGCTGGAGATATTGGACTGTATCGTTGCTGGGCCAATCAAGATTCAGACACCTTCACCCTGAAGCTGATCGGATACAATAACAGACTCCTGGAACAGCCTGAAGGAAAGGGTTTGGGGAGTAGGAACTTTCATCCGTACCTCAACAAAGAAGGAGGTTACACTGGTTCGAAGTGCCATGAGGGGTTTCCACCGGGAAAGAAGGCTCCAAAATCTCGCCCAAGCTGGGTGCAAAAAAATGAGTTCTACCGAGACGATCACGGCCAGCCTAAGGAGCTCTGGGATACTCTTGCTTTGGGGAACTATGCTTTGGCTTCAGGGGCCAGGAGCCACACAGGAGCCTTTGTCCTTGAACCTGCACAGTTCGAGGAGCTTGTGAAGAACATCAGTCTGCTGGCAGAGAGCGGGGATGTATCGGATGAAATGGCGTCGCACCTGATTGACAAACTAATAGAGGATTTGGCTGTCGCAGGGCAAGGGGCGCCTACTGAGGAAGGCACTACGATGGACAATCATTTAGATAAGACGCCAAACACTTCAGAACTTACTGGGGAAATGGGGTCAAAAAGAGGCAGTCGAGCGGTAATCGTTCGTCAAAGGCATCACGGATCTGCAATGAACTTCCAGAGGGATCTCAGGATCCATGTGGGCAGGAACGCTTACCTAACCAATGCTACCCACAGCCTCACGCTGGTGTGTCCCGCTCAGGGATTACCACCTCCAAACCTCTCCTGGAGCAAAGATGGAGCTCCACTACAGAACAGCGACAGGTAAAGACGCTGGGTACCATTCAGTGTTGCCATTTCTCTTTCTTTATTTCTTTCTGCATTTTCTTTCTTTTTAGGCTACAGTTTGTGGAGAGCTAAGAGTTTTTGGTTGTTGTCTTTTTTAAATCCATATATCATTCCAAACCTGTTATTTTCACATGCAACACAAAATGATTGTTTATGAAAAGGGATGCACAACATACTGTACTGGTACTATATTGGTTTATATTTACATGTACGCATTTTGCAGATGCTTTTAAGTGACTTAAACTGGGAATCAAACCCATGACCCATGACGTTGTTGCGCAGTGCTCTACAGTTTGAGTTACCAGACTCAGACATTATCGTTAATATTTTTAAATCACCTGCCAATGTTAGATATTTATTGACCAATATTCAAGACTCAAGATATCTGCCATTTTGTCATCATATAGCTCTAACTTAAAAGGATAGTGAAAGATTATGTTGAATATTTAACCCTCTCTTGACGTGTGCTTTATGATTGTTGAGTTAAAGCTGGTATATAACTCTGAGATTTAACCGTTTTTATTATTGGCTTATTAGTGTTATTTTACTATAATTTATATGCTATTATAGTGATTATTAATAATTTGATGTAAGTTTTTTTTTCTTTTCAGTTTTCATTTTATTTTTTAGTTGTAGTAATTTTGTGCATTTTTTTTAATATTTAGCTTTAATTTATTTTTATTTCAGTTTTAGTAATTATAGTACTTCAACTTAAAATAAACATAAACAAATGTTGCTTTGGCAACTAATTGAAATAAAAAAGTTTTTAATTTTTTAATTATTTTAATTATTTTATTTTTTATTTACTAGTTTTAGTTTTAATTAACAGTAACAAGATTGATCGTATTATTCAGAATTTCTATATTGGTCCATCCTTTTTTCCTTGAAGAACCTTAATATGTGTTGACAACTGTTTATTCTTCAAAATATCTCCTTTTGTGTTGCACTGAAGTGCAGTTATCAGTTTTAGATCAACTAATCCTGTAAATTTGGCATTTTGTGCCTGCATTTGAATAGCATTGCCATTTTTATTATAACACACCAGCATAGTGTCTGATTACAAAACTTCTGGAATTCACATGACTTTACTTTTTCTTTCAGTTATTATCACCGACAGTTGTTTTAGTCCAGCGAACATGATGCTGAAAATGAGCAGAGTTCAGCTTTAACACCGAAAAGCAATTTTTTCTCTCTTTATAGAAAACAAGCCTCCCTGTGTACCTCTGAGTTCAGCCGTGACTGATCTTGATTGAGCAACCGCATATTCCAAAAGCTTGTTAATCACAAACCCACTCAAATATTCACCTCAAAAGCACCCCAGATCTCACGTTATGCGGTCTGTTGGGGTCAGAAATACTGGCTGTGCTTCTTTCAGTTTCTCTCCAGGGTCGCATTCTGGTCTAATCGTCTACTCTATACTGTTGACTGTTAAATACCGTCATTGAAAACATTGACTTAGTAACTCAGCTTTGTCCAGCTCACGGCCTTAACATAGCCTCCGCCCAGACAGTCGCCAAACATTGTCTGCCCTTCTTCCTGGCGTGTGCTATGGGACCTGAAAAAGACATGGCTGTGCAAACATTGTTCAGGCCTCTTCTCCCAACCTTTGCTTTAAAACTCAGCAACTCTGAGGTGAATCGTGAAAGACTGAAGTGCTGTAACTTTCAGGGGTCACTTTTGACTTGAACTGTAGGGTTATTTTATGAAACAGGTGCCTTTTCCAGTTTATTAAAGTGGGCTTAAAGTAAATGTTTGAGATTTTAGATATTTTAGGAGACAAATAATTGTTTAAATGTTGTGCCATCAGGTTAAAATGTTAAGGTAGCAGGGCCTTGTACTGTTTAGAAAGAGAAGTTGTTGTTGAAATTTATACGAATATCCAGAAAAATTTCCATTTTTTTCATAAAAAAATCTGCATGCTTGCTAAAATAGCAAGGAAAAGTTGGAAACATGTCTGTGGGGACAAAATAAGTTTTTGTTGATGTGTTTAGCAAATATGTATGTCAAAAGATGACATCAGTAAATCAATGTTACAAATATATTTTTACACATGTACTGTGTATGGCGACACAAATGGGACCTGTTTTGTAGAATGACCCTGCAGATGTTGACTTTCACAGCTTGATTTTATGCTAAATTTCCATTGCGTGTCATATCCATGAACAAATTGTATTTGTAATTTTATTTGTCTTGGAATTAAATTAATTGATTGATGATTGATGATTTTTTATGCCACATCATCTCTAGATCCTTGACAGAACTGATCTCAACTCAAACTGGCAAGCAAGAATAACTTTTTTTCTAAGAAATATGAAGTTCAACTCAGGGGAAAAATCTTGTTTTCAGCTATAACCATTTTTGTCTTATTATTATTTTGGATCATGCACAATCCTTCTATAATACTTTATTTATTTATTATGCTCAAGTTATTTTGACCACAGTATTACTCAGAGCTGCCAAATCATTTGCCTCCCACTCTTTTGTTGACAGCCGTGTTTCTGTGCGGTCTCTACTGCGTTACTGCCATCAAAGCAGTGCTGTTGTATGCCACTTGACTCCAAAACCTCAGTGCCAACTCATGCCAGCCAGTGCCAACCCAGAATGAATGCATTCCACTCCTACAGAGTAATATTTACAATTTGATCATGTTATTCTTTTCTCACTGCAGGTATTGGGGATATTTTAAAAACTGTCTCGTTATTCGTTCCAAATTATAGAGTGCCAGTTTTTTTCCATTGATGGTAAGAAACAAAAACTGTTTGTGTATCTGTCTGTCAAGATGTTCAGCCAATTTGTGAAGGTCACAGTTTGGTAGCATTTTATTATTTATATTAGGGGTGTAACAGTCACGGACTTTCAGTTTGAAGACTGGACCTATGGAGCCACAACTTTTTGGACATCTTGCTGTCACCTGCCTTTACGATGACAAGACTCTGAAGTCACTGTTCTGGATCAGGACGAATTACCAACACCCCATGGACCTCCCAGACACCACTGGACTGAACTGGAGAAGAGCTATCATCCGGTGTCGGGAGAGGGGGTGTACTGTCACGGTCACAGACTTTCAGTTTGTTTTCATTTGACACGCGTCATCTTTGTTCAATTTCCCGCCACTCATCAGTCACCATGGACACTAACTCTATCACAGCAGTACTATACGTCTTTTAGAAGAGCTGTCATCCGGTGTTTGGAGAGCGTCGCATCCCGGTCCAGAACACAGCCAGACCCAGAGCCTGAATTACCTCCATCGACCACGGAGTACTCATGTGAGCCCCCCGCAGATGGAGAGCTACCACCCACCGCGACGCGTCAGCCAGTGCCCGAGAAAAAAGAGGACAGAGCTGACCCTCACCCCACAACATCAGCCGATGAGGGACTATGGACGATGAGGACTGGCTGATAAACTTCAACGAGGAAGTATCAACTCCCACCCTATCCCACCCGGTACCTTCACCATCGCTGTTTTCAGACAGCATCAATGACTGTATGGACCATGATCTCCTCTTTTCATTAACCTGCATAAACTGTGTTATTTTTACCGTTACTCTGTCAACTCTGGTGACATCGTGAAGCTGAGCCAGTCCTCCAGCCCTGCCATTGCTGGATGTTGACAGCCCTGCGCCATCTTCGTGGAAGCCCTGTTATGACGTCGAGCCGCAGGTCGTGTTACCACCAGCAGCGTCAGTGCAAGAGGTTCCTGTGGCTACACCTCCGCCTTGGACCTCTTAGCTCCATCTCAGCCTGTTGACCTGTCAGCTTCGTCTTGGCTCCTCCCACCTTCGGCTCCACCGGAGACCCTTGGACTTGCAGCTCCACCAGGTTCCCTTGTCCTGCCGGCTCCCCCTTGATCAGTCGTCACACCACTTCCGCCACGGACTTTCGGCCCATCCACTGCGCTCTGTCCCTCCACCCCTATGGCTGCAGTGGGCTCCTCCTTCCCCTCGGCATCGCCTCTGTCCTCCATTACACTGGCTCCACCTCAGCCATCGGGTACTCTGGTTTCGCCTCCGAAGTTTGTTGCCGCGGCATCTGCGCTTCAGGGAGTTCCTCATCATCCCTTCACCATCCCGTCACTTCAGCCTCTCACCATCACTTTGCCATCTCCTCATCCACCTCCAAAATCCCTTCCAAACCTCCCTTTGTTGTTCCATTATGGTGCTAGGGCGCGCCTTGCCGGAGGGGGGTGTACTGTCATGGTCACAGGCTTTCAGTTTGTTTTCATTTGTCACGTGTCATCTTTGTTTAATTTCCCGCCACTCATCAGTCACCATGGACACTAACTCTATCACAGCAGTACTGTACATCTTTTAGTTAATCGTCACTGTGTATATTAGTTCCTGCCTGTGTTCTGTTCACTGTCCGGTCTCATCTATGTTAAGTGTGTGTGTTGCTATAAACATTTCTCCTGGATTATTATCATTAAACCTTTGTGTTGGAACACTATTGATCTTCTTCATCTGTTTCCCAGCAACCATACGTGACAATGGTACACAGAAGTCAAGGTTTGGTTCGTACCTCGGTTTTGGGGTCACTATTCTATATGAGTACGGTACAACAAGAAAAAGCAATAAATCCACAATGCTAGGTTTATTTTATTTTAAGTTGAACAGACAGTAGTGTAAATCACATTTAGTCCCCTGAGGTAGTTGGTACAGTACAGCCTTCTATAGTGTATTAAGCACTAAGCAGTAAACAGAATGCACTCTTGCATAGGTTAAATTGTTTTTGGCTGATAAAAAGCAAAAGGTATTTGGTCACAAACAGCTACAAAACTGAAAAGCATCTCTTATATTATAAAGGTACAAAATGAATAGAATAATGAAAAACTAAACTTTAGTTTAACTTTAGATTAGTTTTTGCACTCCTGTAGTCTTTTTTCTGCCTAGCTCCAGTGATTGGCACATCTGTATGATGTTGTCTGATATGTGTTAGCATGTTGGTCGTATTTCCACTCACATTCCGCAAGGGGGGCGCACAATGTCCATGACACAAATCAACACAGTATCAAATAATTTTGTCTCATTATAACAGTGGAAACAACTTAAAATACTCCATCGTATTTGGTCATACAGATAAGAGTAAGACATCATTCGAAACTGGGTCTGTTTTTATTTGTGTGCACTCTAACAAAACATTGTGCGTTTGTAAAATAAACAAACAGGATGCCACTTTCTGCCATCCCAGTTTCCTTTCTGTGAATTTTGTGGAGCGTGTCACAAAAATTAATCGAAACTCAGCGTATAGGCTACAAGCAAGCTCTTGCGTGCCATCTGAACTCTTGTTTTGGGTTGGTGCATAGATTGTCTCTTCTTCTTCTACTCTTTTTCCTGTTGTGGCGGTTAGCAAACAGTGTTGCATTACTGCATGTGCCCCCTTCTGGATTGGAGTGTGGATCGCCTGTGACTGACTGTATTCATCGTCTGACTGTATGCACCGAACCATGACGGTTCGGGATGAATACATGTACTGTTACACCCCTAATATGTATTATTTCAGTTATATAAAACAAAAGTTTGGGGTCAGTAATTTTGTTTTGTTTTGTTTTTGAAAGAAGTCTCTTCTGCTCACCACAGCTGCATTTATTGGATCAAAAATACAGTAAAACAGTAATATTGTGAAATATTATTACAGTTTAAATTAAATGTTTTCTACTTGAATATATTTTAAAATGTAATATATTCCTGTGATCAAAGCTGAATTTTCAGCATCATTACTCCAGTCTTCAGTGTCACATGATCCTTCAGAAATCATTCTAATATGCTGATTTGATCGATTCAATGAAGAATGCTGAAAAATTTTTCCATAGAAATATTAAGCAGCACAACAGTTTTCAAAATTGATAATAATCAGAAATGTTTCTTGAGTAGCAAATGAGTATATTAATATGAATATGAATCATATGACACTGAAGACTGAAGTAATGATGAATCGTGTCCTGTGCGATGACAACCTCACTGGAGAAACAGCGGTTCTGTGTGATGCCGTATGTCTCCATTCTCCTCCCATTCACAGCTCCTGTGGCGTTCATGGCCCCAGGGCCGTCTCTGCTGTGGCGCTTACATAGCGTTTCTTATTTTTGGCCAAATGTGAAGCAAAACACAGCCGAGGTGATTGACGTTCACAGACTCTAAAGCTGTGTGAAGTCTCACCCTTTCGTGCTCTTTCATTCAGATGTGTCTTGGCACCACTGCGTTTCTCTAAATCAGATCCTAACAAGGTTGCTTTACTCCTAGAGCTGTGAACGGGAAATCACACTCGAACCAGTGCGGTTTCTGCTCCAGTTGGTAATGGTATAATTAATTGTAGTGATTTGAAAAAAAATATCAAACTTGTGAGATTAAACCCCACGGTTGTGGACTAGAATTGAATGATATCTTGAATCATGCAGATTGTTGAGAAGAGATGTGCTATTATGTTTTTAAGCAGCCATCTATATGGTTTTCACCTTAAAACAAGTGAAAAAGCACCCAAATCATATCTAGATTATATAGAGTGGATTCTTTTGACTAGTAAACCACACATAACATCCAGCAACCATATAGTAACACCCTAGCAACCACCCAAAACATAAACCTAAAGGGTGTTGGTATCGATATGCTCTATGCAGTGTCATTTTAGAATTATTTACATACTATTACTATATTTATTAAAATATTGAGTTAAATTAGATTTTTTTTAACTCCTTAACTGTCACTCCCATTTTTTCGCATAGACATGAAAATGCACTATCCAAACTTAAATGGTTGTAATTCAAGAATGCTTTGGAATATAGACCTAATGTTGGTCTTGTTTTGTCTCCATTACTGACCATATAAAGCTGCCTCCATTTCCATATATGGTTTGAGTGATCTGAACCATATATTTCCATAATTTTCACACAATTTATGAAGTAGACATCGTATTCAGAAGTAGTATGGGCAGTTTGGCAGAATTTGATTTGAATACAACCTCTAATAAACACATAAAAATAACACATATGTGCGTTATAACTCACCACCACATCATAAATGGTGAATCTATCATTTTTTCTTTAAATTTAAAACATTTTTAGACCTCAAAAAACGGTTATCTTTTGAACTTTTGGCATGAGGTTTCTACCAATTTTTCATGATTTTTTTTTATGTTCATCACTATTTCAAAATAATGAGTATGAAAATATTCTTGTCTATACATTACTACAAATAGATACATTACTTCTCCTCTTTAATTTATTTAAAAAAACTAGAGATTGTAAGCTTTCAAATGATATATAGTTTGTCAAAATTACTTTAGGTTAAGGGGTTAATTTACTTTTTAGTGATTTTGTTATGTGCACTTGCCATTTATTTAAAGTATTTCTACTTGACTTTAATTTCTGTTTGTTTTAGTATGCTAATCTTAGTACTTCAACTTATTGCCATGATAACATTCTGCTCCAACTTCCTGTTTCTACCAGAAAAATGGGTAACACTTTATAATAAGTATACAGTAATAAAGTACTTACAAATCATTTGCAAAGTATTAGTTCATAGTTAATATATAGTAGTCTCTTCATTGTTTATATATTACTAGGCTGAGTTCTTCATTCATTGTCACTGTAATTAACACAATTATTATTGTTTAATTGGCCCACATGTAAAGAGTTAGATAATGCTTTTATGTTTTGTTAACAATTTATTAACTGTAAATAGTCTAACTTTGGATTAGGGCATGGAAAATGGGAAAATTTCATTAATTGGGTGCTTTAAACCAACATTTATTAGACATTAATTGCATTAGTATTAAGTGAACACAATGTAGAGACTACAATATTATAAACTAATAGTTTGTTAATGCTTTGTAAGTACTTTATAGCTGTATGCTTATTATAAAGTATTACCATGTCAACACAGGAACACTGCAAAATATCTTTAAAATCAGTATTTTTGCCTTGTTTTCCAGTAATAAAGATATATTTAGATATAAATATATATATTTACTCTAGCCACAAAGTTGTGTAAGACTTGTTTTCAGACAATATGCCTTAAATTACATTCAAATTAAGTTTGTGTAAAACAAGAAAAAAAATAAAAAATCTCCATGCAAGTTCTTATTATTTTCTCCCCAAAGACGTCTTGTAATCATTATTTTTTCATTAAATGTGGCATGTAAGTGAAGTGTAGGATAATGTTTGTGATTGTGAAACAATGCTGCCATTGTCCCGAGGTTGATTTTCCGCACACATTTGTGCCTGTGAATCGGTCCAGACGTGCCATCACACTTTAGATGATATCTTTTCTATGAGTTCGATACTTCAGACATGACTCAGCTGGTGTGTTTGTATTAGTGGGTCTGAATGAGTGAGCTTTCATGAAATGTGTGCTGGATAGGATACAATGCACATTTTGTGCCGGCGTCCCTTTGTGGGTTTGGGTGGGAGCGAACGGAGAGCTCACTACACCCTGGAGGCTTCTAACAGATCCTGACTTTCTTAATCACTCTGTCTCTGTTCCAAAACATAGAGAGCTTCCATGCTGTGTTCTGTATTCATAGGCAACTGGCTTATAAGGCAGCATCCTTACTGAAGCGTGTGTGTGTGTGTTTTTTGAAAGAAATTAATACTTTTATTCAGCATGGAAGCATTAAATTGATCAGAAGTGACATTAAAGACCTTAAAGATGCCCTTTTCATAAAGAATTCTGAAAATATGAAGCAGCACAACTGTTTTCAACATTGATTATAAACATAAATGTTTCTTGAGCAGCAAATCAGCATATTAGAGAATGTTTTCTGAAGGATCATGTGACACTGAAGACTGAAGTAATGATGCTGAAAATTCAGCTTTGCTTTTTTTTCTAGTTTTGAAAACATAGCCAGATATTACACTGATACCTTCTTTGGTGATATTCTGTTATAGGATCAGTCTAAGAATTTTAAAACGTTTTGCTCGGGAGGCCCGCTAGACCTCACAAGTGTCAGATGAACTCCCTGAGCAGCGCAACGGCATCTGCACAATAAACACTTTAATCAGGTATATAAACACCTCCGAGGGTTCATCACGCTCACTCTGATTGACTCTTCTGGGATTCCTGATTGCTGTAGGAGATCACGTGAAGAGCGAACCAGAAACAGAAGAGTGGCAGAGCCAGAGGGAAACTTGTGATTGATATACAGGAAATAAGAGATTGAACCAGATCTCGACCTGATCCGATGGTGTGACTGTTGATTAAGACACAATCGTGGTGTGTGTTTTCATTGAAAGGGCACAGAGTGCTGCATTGAGCTCCTATGGTTTCACTTCTGTAATATATGGAAACCAGTCATTGTTTTAACCCAGAAACAACCCGGTTTAAGTGTGTCACTAATTGTGTTATGCTGCATACGTGGGTTGGGGAAATGCGATAAAACAGTATCAGAGATGGTCTTGTTACTGAGGGATACCAGGGTCTGCGGCTCTACCATTGAGGAAGGTGTAACGGTCAAGTTGGAGCATGTGTGACTTCATAATGAATCACATTACAGCCGTGACATCATTGAATTTCTGTCAGAGTTACGAATCACCCTTTTATGGATACCATAGAAATGAACTGCCAAATGTGAATCCTTAAACTGAATCCTACCTTTGGTATTTTCCATGACTTCTCTTATAAAACAGCATTTTTTTCATTGTAAATAAGTCTCAGGTGTCCCCAGAATGTGTGTCTGAAGATTCATCTCAAAATACCACACAGATCATTTATTATAGCTTGTCAAATTTGTCCCTATTTGGGTGTGAGCAAAAACACACCGTTTTTGTGTGTGTCCCTTTAAATGCAAATGAGCTGCTGCTCCCAGCCCCCTTTCCAGAAGAGGGCGGAGCTTTAACAGCTCATGCTCATGCAACAACAAAGCTGGAGAATCTCACACAGCCAAAATGACAGAAATTGATAAATTTATGTAGTTGCTGTGGAGTTGATTCAACTCATCGACTAGCATGTACCGTCATGTTAATCTTTTTTGCAAATCCAGCATTGAATTGACCCTCGTTTGTGAAGCAGTCCGGTGTAAAATTATTTGCACAAATATATAACACTTTACCGACTTTATATGATGCCATCTTTAACTGTTTGTATCACTGTGCATCAAATACTGAGGAAGATTCGGAGCTAAAATTCATGGACGTTTCGTTTCTGACACGTGCTGTAAGCAGTAGACCAATCACAACACACTGGGCCATCTGACCAATCAAAGAAGAGTAGACTCTCGGAAAGGAGGGGTTTAGAGAGAACAAATCCTTAACTAAGCTGTTTCAGACACTGTGAGAAAAGAGCTGATGCTGCAATGTATATTACGAGAAAATGAAAGTGTTTTCTGATCTTGGATGCATGTAAACCTATTGTAGGAGACCTTCAAAACTAAAAACTGAATCCTACCTTTGGTATTTTCTGTGACTTCTCTTATAAAACAGCAGTGTAAATTCTAAGTGTAAATAAGTCTCAAAATGTGTCTGTGAAGTTTCATCTCAAAATACCCCACAGATAATTTATTATAGCTTGTCAAATTTGCCCCTATTTGGGTGTGAGCAAAAAAAACAGTTTTTGTGTGTGTCCCTTTAAATGCAAATGAGCTGCTGCTCCCAGCACCCTTTCCAGAAGAAGGCGGAGCTTTAACAGCTCGTGCTTCAGATACTCAACAACAACAAAACTGGAGAATCTCATGCAGCCAAAATGACAGAAATTGATAAGTTTATGTAGTTGCTGTGGACTTAATTCAACTCATCGACTAGAATGTGCCGTCATGTTAATCTTTTGTGCAAATGCAGCGTTGAATTGACCCTCGTTTGTGAAGCAGTCCGGCATAAAATGATTTGCGCAAATATATAACACTTTATACAAGGCCATCGGTACTGTTAGTATCACTGTGCATCAAATGCAGAGGAAGATTCGGAGCTAAAATTCATGGACGTTTAGTTTCTGACACATGTTGTAAGCAGTAGACCAATCACAACAGACTGGGCCATCTGACCAATCAGAGAAGAGTATACTTACGGAAAGGAGGGGTTTAGAGAGAACAAATCTGAGCTGTTTCAGACACTGTGAGAAAAGAGCTGATGCTGCAATGTATATTATAAGAAAATGAAAGTGTTTTTTGATCTTGTATGCATCTAAACCTATTGTAGGAAACCTTCAAAACTAAATTAGGAACCTTTATTCTAATACTGCATAATAGGGGCACTTTAAATGATTAAGCTATTTTCCCACAAAAGCAGTTTATTCAGTGTAGTGAAGCCTCTCCTCCACTGACATCCATTAAAAAAAGGCCTCTGGTCTCTTTCACTGCGTACCGCAGTGTTACACTTTTTTTTAGTTACCTTGAAATCTTCCCTTCAGGTGTCTTTGACTCTATTCCCTGAACTCTGCAGCTGATTGAACGCATCTCTCTTGCCCTCCCCAGGGTATCATGGGACAGCGGTGGAGAGGTACACATCTCCAGCCCCGGCGCCAGTGATGTGGGCACCTACAAGTGCACCGCCACCAACGAGTTGGGCTCCGATTCAGAGACAACACAGGTTCTGTTGGCTGGTGAGACATTGCACACTGTTGCTCTCTGTAATGACTGTTTCTATAATGACTGATTTATATGCAATGTGAGCTGTTGTCTTTTTTCAAACAGAAACTCCCATGATCGCTGCCTCACAGAGAAACACGTCAGATCTGAAGAGTGCCAGTCTGAAGGTGGTGGTTGGAGGTGTTATCAGTGCCCGTTTAGGTGCCAACCTCACCCTGGAGTGCCCTGTCAAAGGTGAGGGACGATTTCACAATCAGAAGAAAAATAGGAAATTATATTTTGCATCTTTTAAGAAAGATGATAAATTATACAGAAATATTTTATAATTATATATTCTAATAAACTTAATATATTCTCAAGTGCAGCCTCAATATAGATGCTTTAAATTAACAAAATACTTCACTCGTGAAAAATGTTTGATGTGTGCATATCCTATGCTTAATAGCTCTTGTCCATGTGGTTTTGGTGAAAGATTCGACTAATTGGACAGAAATGATGTGTAAAGTCAACAGGCTTTCAGGATGCTGGGCCCCTTCTATGGGATTTATGCTGTGCTGCATCATTTACTACAGGCAATCTACTGAAAAACAGGCCTCCTGTTGGTCTATTGCACTAAAATATTCTTTATAGAGCTGTCTATAGATTTCTACCTATGCAATGAGTGGTCTAGCGAATTTCAGTGGATATCATTCAGATATAATTAAAGTCTTGGTGAATGATACTTTAAAATAAGACCAGTTTTTGGTATTTTTCGGTCCTAAAATGACTGCCTGTTTCTTTGGACCTTCACCTCACCTCACGAGATCAACAGCCTCCTTTAGGGTTTCAAATTTCATAAGCCTAAAATGGACACTGTCTCCCTTTTACCTCCTTTTTATTTGCTTGCTTATATTAGGGCTGGGTATTGACACAAATTTCACGATTTGATTAACAAGCTTTTGATATCAATTACTTAGGATATATATATATATATATATATATATATATATATATATATATATATATATATATATATATATATATATATATATATATCAGGTACAGTTCTTGACGAATTTTCTCAAGGAAAAAAAATCTCTCAACTATTGCTGTAAACTATACAGGGAGTCAGTTGGTACTACAATACTATAATATTGAAGGTAAAATTAACTGATTTGTATACAAACACTTAAATTATACAAAAGAAAGTTTTTATAATAATAAAGTTGAAACACTGATTGATCGATTGCATGAGGCATGATATGGATTTCAGTAAGATGTACTGTATTTTTCAACATACCTTCTGATGTTCATGTTTATTTTGTTCTGTAAGTAGTAGTAAAGCAGAAGAGATGATCAGTTAACGAGTGCTTCGCTCGATCTGAGGTGACAACAGCGATGTTCACACCACATTAAAGAGTGCCAAAATGCTATTAAGGGGTGCATAGTGCTGAAACCCTATTGTAATTGTTAAAATTTCCAAGGATCAGCATTCTTGCCTAAAAGTGATCGGGCAGTCGTAGAAACTTGAAATTTTGAGGGCTGGTAGTACTCACACCCTCTACAACGTCACCAAAGCTCGACCCGATCGGCCTGACGGGGGCGCTACAGCGGTGAAAAGTACGAAATCGCTTATAACTCCTAAACCGTGAGGCGTATGCTAAAGTGTCTTATATCGTTGGAATCCTTGGCTCAAGCCAACCTATCAGACAAAGGCCTCGGATTTGACCCTCACCCTGGCAAAATTTTGGGGTATTTTGGATGTTTTGAAAAACCCACTTTTGCAAACTAGTCCTAGGTTTTTGGCCCGATCGGAACCAAACCAGTGTAGCAAGATTCTCTGGAGTCTGATTGTCAATGAAAAAAAAAAAAAATTGAAATTTCAATTCACAGTCCCTAAAGGCCGCCAAAACGTTCGAAGTGACCGGAGCCACTTTTACAAAAATGGCTTAACTCGTGAACAGAACAAGATATTTTCACCAAACTCAGCGCACCTATGTAAGAGCTCAATCTGTGGTCGTGTGAAAAAGGGCACAGCAACTGGCCACTTGGTGGTGCTATAACATGGAAAAAACTTAAAATGGCTATACATTTGTCCAAGGTATTAAGATTACTTTGAGGACATTCGTTCATCTTTAAAAAGCGACCGCCGGCAGCCAATGAATTTTGAACACCTATTAGACAAGGTTAACGGAGGCCAGTCAGAACGAAACTCGCTGGGCCTGTTTGACTCACGGTCCTGGAGGCCTGTGAGAAATTTGAAATAAATTGGCCACCGGAGGACACCTCATTTTACGCATCACATGCGCAAAGGATTGTGTATCATGCAATTTTTTGCACACGCCCACGAAATTCATACCACATAGTAGAACTCTTTCTGAGCAACTTTGCCTCTAGGACTGCCACTGTCCATCGAATCGTTCATTAAATATTGGAGATTATGTCAGTTTTTTTGTTTTTGGCTCAACCTCTGTGGCACAATTCTCGGGACTCTCTAGGTCAATAATTATCAAAAAAAATATATATATATTGAACTTTGGCTTTTGGATAGCTATAGCTGAGTCATTTAGAAAATAGACGTGGCCCAGTCTACCCAAAAGCCTAAACAAAAACTCGTAACTTCACATCGTTACGTGCGCATATGCGGCACATGATTCTAAAGAAGCATGCAAACTTTTATGGAGATCGGCCCATAGGTGGCACTATAACTGGTGTAGAAACCACATATTTCCTATGATAAATTGCCTGAATTGGCTATAAATGGTATTTTCAATATATGGTCTAGGTGGTTATATGCTTAAATAAAACATAATATCTATTTATGCCTTAAAGTGCTTGAACCCCAATAATTGCTGCTTGCAGCTATAGTTGTTTGAATTACGTAACAAACGTAAAAAAGTAAAAATAACTGACAGAATTTGAATTTGAAATGTAACAAAGCACAAAGCTTATAGTGATTAATTGGATGGGAGGCGCAGTACAAAGTATGTTCAACTGAAAACAGCATAGACCAAAAGATTGATTTAATAATCAATATCGGTTCATAAAAATGAGAATCTAATATTGAGAAATCTCTCTATTTTTTTTTTTTTTACCCAGCCCTAGTTTATATAAATAAAGGCCTCTCTCAGGCCACTCTGTCTGTCTTCACTCCCCGCTGCAATTATATAGAGCTGTTTATCTGGTGATTTGGTTGATGCAAAGAACACCTGCTGTTAACAATGGCCTCGCTGCAGCAGAAAGCCATAAGTGTCAGCTGTTCTCTCGTGCTTTCATCACCATCTGATTCCATGAGATGAATAAACGGGATTTGAAGAACGCGTCCAGTTGGCTTTGACAGAAAGGACGGCATAGGCAGCCACAGAGCAGTGCATTATGGGTAACAATGTAAGAAGATACTGTAATTGAGCGGTTAAACTGATGGTGTGGAGAGATGTGTTGTTAGAGGAGCACATATCCGGATACACACCCCTGTACCACAACCGTCTGATCCAGGTTGCATGATTGGAGAGCGTAATTCAGTCTTATCACGCAGGTCATTAATAAAAGCTCCGTTCTAAAACCTAGTGAGCTGACTAGATAGACAGCTTCCATATAACTTCACAAGTGACTGGTTTTGGAACTTTCTACATAGGTGGCAATCTTGTGCATCATACAAGGAGAACATTTATTCAGTATTCAATTCAAGTTTATTTGTTTAGCGCTATTCACAAAACATATTATTTCAAAGCAGCTTTACAGAAAATGATTGTTTCACTGTTAAAATTTAGGGAGTATTCTGTTATCAGTCAGAGATGAGTGTGTCAAAGTAATGTCCATATGGCAGTAATGTACAGCTTTATGTATTCATTTAAGCTGACACAAGCAGTTACATTATTAGTGTTCCTAATAATTACAATATATGGATAATATTACAATATTTGGATAATATTATATTCCAGTAGTTCGACATTAGCATGTTGCTAAGCTCTGTTTTTTTTTTTTGTAAATAACTCTACACTACATTTTTAATACTTTTCAGTATTAAATGGAATATAATGTTGTGTATAATCATTGGAACACATGAAAAAAAAAAATGGAACAAAAAGATCTGTTATTGTCTGGCAATAAATATTAAATAAACACATTTTATTTTATTTTCAACAAATGGTGAGAAAATATTAATTGTGAACCTCGGAAAGCCAAACTGAATATTATATGAGCTGTTTTATGTTTTGATCATTTTATATTTAAAATATTTTATATTGTTTATAGTTAAAATACTAACAGCATAGAAGAAAAAATATACATAAAATAATACATTAAAAAAATATTTTTTTTCCTGATATTTTTAATTGCCTAGCAATAAACATTAAACAATCACGTTTTATTATTTTATTTCATTTATTTATATCTAGTATTTATTTATTTTTTGTTCATTTTTTATTTATAAATTGTTATTTATATAGTTAAACACAACACGATATTGGAATAAATCTATTTTTTTTTCCTGATTATGTTATTGTCTAGAAATAAGCATTAAATAATCACATTATTGTATTTTTTTATTTCATTTTTTTTTCTATTAATTTAAAAATAAATTATTATATTTATATAGTTAAACACAGCCAGGTATTAGAACAGAAAAAAGGAACAGAAAAGTCTTTTTTTTTTTCTGATTACGTTATTGTTATTGTGCCTGAATAAATTTTGGTTTGACTGTATATATATATATATATATATATATATATATATATATATATATATATATATATATATCACATTCTGAGGTTCACAATCATTATTATGTAGGTATGTTAGAACTGAATATTATGAGTGATTTTATTTTTTATTTTGTTTATAGTTAAAATGCTAACAGAAAAAAATGGAACATTGACTAGCAATAAACATTAAACAAACAAGTTTTATAATTATTTTTTATTTATTTATATATATTATTTATTCATTTTTTTGTTTTGTTTTTTACTTATACATTTTTATATTTATAAACAGCAAGATATTGGGGACAAAAATCATTGTTTTCTGATAATCACATTATTAAGAAAAAAATAACAGAAAGAAATTTTTTTTTTTTTCTGATTAGATTATTGTCTAGCAATAAACACATTATTTTATCTTATTTTATTTTATAATAAATTGTTTATATAGTGAACACAAGTTCACTGATGTGCTTTACAACAATAAATACAAAACCTAAGATAATAATAACAATATGATACTAATTAAAATAATGATACAATTGATAAATAATTATAGGAATAGTGAAAATAACAACAATAATGATGAACAAACAAAGATCACCGGCATCAAAGAACCTCCTTTAAACTCTCTACAACAGGTCAAAAGCCAAAGAAATGTTTGTCATTTGGATTTGAAAATAGTGCGGGATCTCTTCTAATGTGTGTTGGAACAGAGCGTGTGTTTGTACGAGTATGCAGTCAGTAGGCGGTCAGCACTTAGAGATAAACATTTTGTATGTGATATATCTTTTTTTATGTTCCATTTTTTCTTCATAATCATCTAGTTATTGTTCCTGTGTATGTTTCTCCTCCCCGTGGAAATTCCCTCTCCAAGAAAACACAGAGGTCACTACAGCGGCCACTATTAATCCTACCTACATTAACAACATCAGTTCCTGCCATCTTTGCAAGCATGCCTGACTGTTTACTGGTGCCAAAGTATGTCAATGCCCACGTGTACGCTTGATGCACAAACACACACACACACACACACCTCAAGGCCTCCGATGTTATTTTCCATGTGTCTATTCATTGGCTCTCAGACTAACGGCCGTATGTCAGTACTAATGTCTCCACTCGGCAGAAAGGGGGACCATAAAACTCAGACTCCAATCCATGTGCTGCTCATTATTTTCACCCGGGGCGTCCCATGGGAACTGGTTGGAGGGAGGCAATTTGCATTCATTGTGCCCATTTGTACAAGTAATTTGTGGCAATCTGCTGGCCTCTTGTTGATCTGCTCTTTGAATCAACTTTTTCTGCGGTTTGAATAATTCTTGAACTTTGATGTTGACATAGGAGTCTTTTGAGGGCAAGATAGCAGTTGCCCCTAAATACTGGATCTTGTTGAGTGATTTGTCATGAGTTTAGGTTTGTTTTTGGGAAAGCTGCTCCCAGACCAGTGTGTTTGGCACTTTTCATGAATGGGGTACAGGCTCTGAAACGTTAACCGCTATATATAGTGAACCTTAAAGAGGCCAAACTTAATATTATATGAACTGTTTAGTTTCTATTCACTTTATTTAAATATTGTCATTTTTGCAACAAATTTTGGCACGTCTTAGTTTATATTATTCTGTTATTATTATAAATAATAAACATTTTATAAATTTTTAAAAAGTTTTTGTAATACAAGGATGGGTCCGAATAATACAAAGGAAAATGTTTGTTTAAACATAATTTATTGATTTTGTTATTATTATTATTGTTGTTGTTGCTTTTATTGTTTATAATAATACGGTTAGGACCAAATATTGGGTTATAGATGGTTATATTTCCCATATATATATATATATATATATATATGTATATATATAGGAACTACCCACTACGATAGTTCCCCGAGAACTAATTTCTCCCTCAGCCATGTTCCTGGTTGCATTCACACCGGAAATAGGAACTCTGAAGGGGCCGACAGTGGCATCTTTAATTGCGGCATTTACAAACGCTAAAAACCGGTGGATGGAGGATGCCGTGATCGGAGCTGTGTTTGTTGTGTGTCGTGGGTTTCGTGATAACGGAGATGGAATGTAAATGCATAATCTACGACACTGAAAGAGCAAAAGAGCTAAGAGACTAAATCTCCTATGACAACTTTCAGTATTGCCGAGGCGGAAAAAAGACTACAACCCTACAGAAAACAGGTAAATGCCGTTATCGCTGTTTTCCATGTTCATGAAGTAAATATGTTTACACAGCTTTTTAAAAATGCTGGGTGCCTGTGTTTGGCACCTGCCATTTTTAAAAAGCTGTGTAAACATATTCACTTCACAAACATAGAAAACAGCGATAACTGCATTTACCTGCTGTCTGCAGGGTTGTGTTCTTTCCTCAGCCTTGATGAAATGTAATACTGAAAGTTGTCATAGGAGATTTCATCTCTTAGCCCCACTTTTTGCTCTTTCAGTTGCGTAAATTATGCTTTTACATTTCATCTCTGTTATCACAAAACCCACGACAGCTCCGATCACGGTGTCTTCCATCCACTTGTAAATGGCGCACTTAAAGACGCCGCTGTTGGCTGCTTCAGAGTTCCTATTCCTGCTGCGAATGCAACCAGGAACATGGCCTGGGGGAGAAATTAGTTCTCTGGGAACTATTCGGTGTGAAATAGTTGGTATTATTGGTAAAAGTTATTTTATTAATTATTAGGCTTAAATGAAAATATTCTCATAGTGAGACTTGGTAACCACAGGTAAAACCATACATGGCTACTCACTACCACTGTCAAATGATGTTATATTATGATATGTTATATAGGCCTATAAAAAACGCCTATACACAGGTACAAACTACACCTTAACAAAGACATGAATTATATATTCCCCTACCCACCTAAATGGCTATAACATAATTTTCAATATAAATATTCCACATTTCCACAATCCATGGTAATTTACTACAGTTAATTCATGGTTAATGTTTGTAAGGGTGGTGATTTGGAGATTTAAAAGTCTTCTATCTTCATTCATGGCACAATGTTTCTCCTGTTTTCCTCATCAGTCTTGTCGGGAATGTTGTTTCATCCAATTTAAAACTAGTTTAATCATCGAGTGATTTGTAGTTTGTAAACGAGAGGTGTGTGTTGAATTGAAATGCTTCTCTTTAGATGTCGCAACGTTGTTTAATAATGGTGACCGGGAATAAAGGCGGCTCCTTTAAGCTTTCGTTCCGTTATCCACTGGGCCGTGCTGCATAGTTCAAAGGAAACTAGTGAAACACATGAAAACTGCGCTATTTGTTCTGTATTTGTTGTTACTGGCCGAGAAACAACTACAGATGATTCAGTGACAGAGCGATCCGAACTAATTCAAATTGGTTCAGATCATTAGGCAAGCGCATTTGGCCAATTCACGGAAAAGAAAGAATCGAGACAAAAGAATGATTAATTCACGAATGATTGGTATCGCTGGTTCAGTCGACAGAAATACGGAACACACATAATAACTGTTGAAATATTCGCACGGAAAACGTTTCTCAGGTCAGTCGGAGGAGCGTGCATGGTACGAACAGTGCGTATATAGCTGTACAGCTGCAGGCGCCACTGCGGACACGTATCTAACCAAATTTAGCCGCACCGCCAGGAAAAAAGCAAGGAGGGAGATTGGGGTGCCGCAGGCCGGATGAAGTTGATTGGCCCGCGGGCCGCCAGTTGATGAGCCCTGGTTTAGACCCTACTCTGAAGTAGGAGCTAATTTAGTTCCTCCAAAAGGAGTTCCTAGAACTAAAATCGCTCCTAGTTCCTGCGGTGCGAACACGGCAAAATCCGGGTACTTCAGCCAATAGTAAGGGTGCGAAAGCCCCTAAAGATTTAGATTTTTTTGGCTTTCAGAATTTAAAAAAAAAGGTTTTGTAATAATGTTTGCAATTTTATTTGGTAATGGGGGAAAGTAATGCAGACAAAGATCATGTGCAAAATGTAGGACACAGCTCAATTAAAATTGAGGCAGTCGAGGCCTTGTTTGGACTCAGATGACAACTTCCCTCAGTATTTCATTAATTGAGGTCATTTCTGTCTCCATTACAGTCAGCTGTAATCTCTCTGCTGATTGGAAAAATGCTCTAAGAATAATAATTCAACTACTTGAGGTCGTTCAACCATCAAAAAATTATTAGTAACACTTTAGTTTAGGGTCCAATTCTTACTATTAACTAGTTGCTTATTAGCATGCATATTACTAGGATATTGGCTGTTTATTACTACTTATAAAGCATATATTAATGCCTTATTCTGCATGACCTTATTCTACATCCCTTAATCCTACCCAATACCTAAACTTAACAACCTTACTAACTATAATAAGCAGTAACTAGGAGTTTATTGAGGGAAAAGTCGTAGTTAATAGTTAGTTAATAGTGAGAATTGGACCTTAAACTAAAGTGTGACCATATTAATTAATAAAAAATATAATTTTTAAACAAAATATAAGTTAAATTAATATTAAAAAGTATGAGCTGTTTTAATTGTTAGATGCAGTAAAAAAGTCCAAGAGTCAGGACCGGCCAAAATCACCATTTTAATATTTGATGTGTTTAAAAATACTTTCTTTTCATGCTGTGATAATTTTATGTTAAATAATCATTTATGTAATGTATCTAACATTTCTGACAACATAGAATTTGTCCTTCCAACACCTTTAAAAAGTAATGGGACACCAAATTGCACCCTACTCATAGAAAGTGGTGATTAGTGTCAGCTCCAGACTTGAGCGTGAATTGATTGATTGAGAGTGACTTGATGTTTGTCTCTGAACAGGTGTGCCTCGGCCAACAGTGAGCTGGCACCATAAGGAGGGTCCGCTAGGCGCCAGCGCTAGTCCCCTTCTGAACGGATCTCTGCTCTTGAGAAACCTCACACTGCGAGACTACGGCACCTACTCCTGCATGGCTGCCAACAGCATTGGAAAATCGGTGGCCTCCAGCCTGCTGCGTGTGGCGGGTGAGTAGCGATTCCCATAGTAGCCATATGTCAGTCGACACTTCGCCGGGTGACAGGGAAATCCTTGCACGACAGCACTTCGGTGCTAAGTGAACCACACTTTGTGGGTTGGCTCCGTTTCCGACAAAGTCAGCTAACTCAGCGGGAGATTTGCGAGTCGCATATTGATATTGGCATCGTTTGGCGCGTCTTGTTGAGAAATAACCTGAGACCTACAGCCTACAGGGGTGGTAAAATCCATCTACACAGCGAAATGAAGACAAATGCCCTTCTTTATAGAGGCCGTTCATCTCTAGAGATCTTATAGGCCACAAACAGAAGGCAGTCGAGGCCTTGTTTGGAGTCAGATGACAACTTCCCTCAGTATTTCATTAATTGAGGTCATTTCTGTCTCCGTTACAGTCAGCTGTAATCTCTCTGCTGATTGGAAAAATGCTCTAAGAATAATAATTCAACTACTTGAGGTCGTTCAACCATCAAAAAAAAAAAAAAATCTACCTATAGGAATGCTTTGGTTGATTGCGTTTGATTGTGAAGTATTTGATGACACAATGATCTTTTAATAACAGAAGGAACTTTGGATGAAACTGAGCACCAGCCTTCAAAGGAGATGAACAGGAAGAGGGTTCTGATGGCCTCTGTGATCGGCACCAGTGTCACGGTCAAACCTGGAGATATCTTAAGGATAGGTATGGCACTTTTCATGCTGTTTAAATGATATGAGCTTGTTTTAGAATTTAAACACCGTACAATTAGTCTTACCTACTACTGTTGTCAAAAATAGTAATATTTAGATATGTATCAATACTAAAATATCTGAAACAGTTCCAATTCTACTTTTCTGCAGTATCGATACACCGATACCAGCGGATCTTTTTTCTCCAACAGCAAATTGACACACACCCGCCTTCTGTCACTCATTCGTTTTGCTCATAATTTTAGTAATTCCCGCAGGTTTTGCGCTCGCATCAAAAGCGCGTGCACCACTGATCTATATAAGGGCGCTCTCATAAAGCCGCCTCTCAAACAGATCGCAAGAACCAAATTGATTACTCTTTCATGACTTATTGCGCTTAAATGGTCAAATACATGCAAAAATGTCAAAGTGCCTGTCTTGCCGAGGATTCAGGTAAATACGTTTTGGAACGTAAGTTTTGGAACGTAAGTTTTGGAACGTAAATAGCTGAGAAAGACAGCGCATGCTGTGTAACAGTATATTGGATCTGTGCATTAGCTCTTAAAGTGACAGCAGCCTAATAAACCTGTTGCTGTCTGTCATGTTAATCAAAGAACAAAAGACAAAGAGAAAATCACTCACTGCTCTTGACTGAATAAGTTTTGTAACTTTAATTGTAAGCATTAATCTGTATTTAATTTTACAATGAAGTAAAGTGTTGTTTTACATTTGATTACTTTAATTTCTGTGGTATTTCTTATCTGAGTACTACCATTAGACCCAGCTGAAAAACTTAAAGCTATGTTTATTTCATTTGTCTCTTTATTCTATTGTATTTATTTGTGCTGTCCTTTGCAATTTGTTTATTTGCTCATATTTTATTACTGACTGTTTACTTGTCTTTTTTTTTTTTTTTTTTGTAAAAGGGTCAAGTTTGGAGTTATATTAAGTGTTAACAATGAGATAATGTGGTTTTTATAATCAATTAACACCTCGTTTGTCATTTTTTACAAGATGAACAACATTTGTCACCAAAAAATCATTCGGTTTTACCGAATGACACTTTTGGTTATACCAAATGACGATATTTCAATGCTAACAGGCTGATATCTAGCTACCTAGCTAGCAAAAGGACAATCAAACATTTTATATTAAGTACAATTTTTTGAAATATTACAACATTTTCCATGTTTTATAGCGGTTGTACCGAATGACCTGATGTTTCAGGACACGTGTATGAACAAGTGAAAACATGAATTTTTCAGATAGTTAAGAGAGAGTTAGTTACTTTGCTTCATGACCATGTGGTCCTTTGCAGGTGTCTGAATAATGTCACATCCTGTCACATGGTTACTCCGAATGACATCAATGAAATTCATTTTTCCGGACACTCTTTCTCATAACAAAGCAACGACTTCTACTCATAATTTTAATACCATTTTGCACTATGTTGATATATGATATAAAATCATGCCAAAATAAAAAATATACACATTAATTACATTTTAAGATATTTTAATCACAAAGGAAATGGCTGTATTGGCCTTTTGACGGTTAAACCGAATGAATATGTATATGTAGGAAAATATAATTAAAACCTTTTGAATTCAATAAAAGAGATCTAGTTGTACTACCTTACATACTTTGGATGTCATATCTTAAAATTACCCAAATTTCCCCCCAAAAATAATGAGAAAATACCAAATGATCCATATGGCGGTATATATGGCAGTTTTCCCCGTATCAAAAATGGTATGGAATTTTAATATTTTTCAAGGTATCGTATCGAAGTTGGAAATTCCAGTATCGTGACAACACTATTACCTACATATTTTGACATTTTTTATTGTTTATGATGGTGTAAGACTTGTTTTCAGAGAATATGTCTTTAATATGTATTTTTCTTACTACACTGGCAGATTCTCTCATGTATTTTTAATTTGTTTCACAAAGTGAATGTATTTTATTTCAAGAATTTTAAGATATTTATCCTGAATGACAGCTAAAAAATGCTAATTAAAAACTTAAGAAGTCATAATTTTCCAGCGAAGACATTTTTTCTTCTACAACATAAACAAATTATAGTTGCTAAATTAATACAGCAGATACCACAGGGACGTAAGTTTTCTGTATGTGTTTGACAAATTGCACAGCCTTTGTAGCTCTTGTTCTTGTTTCTTTGTGTTTGTGAGTTCAGATTTCCAGTAAGACTGTTTTATTGAGTCTTAAATGCTTTTTAGTTTTGCAGACTTTAGTGAATAAACGGCTTGCTTTTTAAGACTAATTACAAATGACAGGAGACGTCAAGTTCATTTCCTCTTAAAATTCACCCATAACCCCTTTAGGTTGTCCGGTGGTCCCCAGTCACAGGAAGCCCATCAAGTGGTCCCATCAGAACCAGACCCTGAAGCAGAGTCCAGGCGTGAGCTACCGCATGCTGGTGGGAGGACGAGTTCTAGAGATGAACACGCACGGAGGGAAATTTGACGGACGTTACGAGTGCCAAACACAGATCAACAACCAGCAGCATCTCACAGCTTGGATTCAAGTGCTTTCACAAGGTTAGTGTGAACAGAAACAATATGTTTGAGGAGAAACAGAGCTCTCTTTAGTTTTGGAATAGCATACAGTAGGGTTGTCACAATACCATAAACATACAGTAACTTATGATACTATACCAGCTGAAGTATCACAATACTGTGCAGTATTGTGTTAATTCATAATTCAAATCACAAAATAAACCAAATTTTCAAAAATACATAGATGTAAATGAAAACAGAACAGCTTTTCCTCTAAATACTTCATTAATGAGAATGAATAACTGGCTATTGTTACCAGTCAAATGAAATCAGTGTTAACAAAATCCATCTTAGCGCTGCAGAAGTGGCACAGAAGCTGATATTTACAGTAGATGTATTTACAATGACACTTTAATGATGCTCAGCAGGGGCGTCAGTTGGGTATGGCAGGGTGTTGCGGCTGCCTGGTCAGGTCATAGGAGTTATATTGCTACGTGTAACATAAAATTAATTTTTTCTCATTTTATATATATATATATATGAAGAAGTGGAAATGGCTAATGAGCCAATAAGTGCTCCTCTGCCGCCATCTACTGGTTATAGTGGTAACTTTATGTCTTTTTTAAATTTTAAAATAAGTGTTTGTTTTTCACCAAATGCTGGTTTTCCTACGTCGTGAAACTTTAGTTTTACAAATAGGGACAATCTTTGAAAGATGAACAAAAAAACGTTTTTTGTCATCACATTAAAAATAACATTTAAATTGTATAATATTCAATCCTTTGAGCTTTGAAGTGCTGGAAAAGGTTGTGTGAAGTACTTGGAAGTCCTTGAAAAGTCCTTCATTCTTAACAGTGGTTTATATAATCAAAACTATAGGCCTATGTGATTCATCTTTGGATGCACCACACAAATACACACACTGGTCATTGGGTCGAGTAAGATTTGATCAAACGTCATCGGAGTTTGCCATACCTTGGCTTTTGGTGAATTGACACCACTGGGTGTGGTATAAATGCTTTACACTGCAATTACAATTACATAAACTGCCTAATGTTATAAGATTAATGTTTTAAATATACAATTCTGAATATAGAAATATGAAATGTTAGAAAAAATGAAATAATAGGCCTACTTTTAAATGGGAAACTAAAACCCATGAGTCACTGAATCATTCATTCAACTGATTCATTCAAAACTGCTGATTTATTCAGGAATGACACAAATGGAGAGGCTGTTCATTGTAGAGCCAATGAGTGGAGCTTGAAGGTCCAGCAACACCCTACACTATCGTTAAATTTAATTAGGTCAAGCTCCACCCATTTGATCCACAGAGGTGGGGCTGGACTTGTTTGATCTCCACCCATGATGTCCCCTAGAGTTAAACAGTTGAGTTTTACCGTTTTCGAATCCATTCAGCCGATCTCCGGGTCTGGCTGTACCACTTTTAGCATAGCTTAGCATAGTTCATTCCGGCGTAATAATCTGCGTAATATCATTGCGCCTGCTGCAGCCATGGTACGGCAGCAAAGTTCCTTGATTATTACGCCGGAATGAAAGTATAGTTCCTAGCCATATCAGCGTAGAAAATCACAACTTTTCATTTTCTGTTGGTCTTAGTACACAATGTAACTACAGAAGAGTCCAATTTTAAATAGGAAAAATATCGAAACTCTTTGGTCATTTTTGAGCGAGATGCTAACGGTCTAATCAGATTCAATGAACTATGCTAAGCTATGCTAAAAGTGGTACCGCCAGACCCGGAGATCGGCTGAATGGATTCGAAAACGGTAAAACTCAACTGTTTAACTCTAGGTTAGTTGGAAAATGAGTTGGAAAATTAGCCTATTTTCAAAAAAAGTGGAGTGTTCTTTTAAGCTAGCTTCTTTAACCAAGTGTCATTGCATATATCCTTCACAGAAGAGGCAATTCCACAATTCATTGTGACAAGCTCATTTCATCTAAGCATTCTTAGCTTTTTTTTTCTAAACACACACACACACACACACACATATATATATATACTAGTTTTAAGAGCTTTATGTTAGGGATTTAAGAACTATGCAATTGTGATATATGATTTTGTTCTTTCTAAAAAAGAAGCAAAGAGTACCCATATAAAAGTGTGTGAATGATGAATAGCCGCAGTCCTCCGATGAAACTCAGCACCCAGAATAGACAGAAGTAAAATTGTTATGCGTTGTGTTGAAGGCTTAGACGTGAATTGTTCTTCAGTTCTGTCTTGTAGAAAACCAACCACTCGGAGAGCTCATTTGTGTCTTGTTAAAGCTCCATGTCTTCCTTTCAGCTCCCGCACAATGCCAGGAATTTTAAAAGGCAGAGATGATTGTGTGGATATTCAAGCCCAGATTCCTAGAAACCTTTAAGGGCTTGTAAATGGTCTCTATAACCTCTCACTTTGAGTCAGGCGATTTGGCAGCTACTTGAGTAATAGTGCCTCTTCTCTGATAGTACTTGCCTGATGCTGTGATATTGATTCATGCTGTACTTGTTTTGTCCTTTGTAATTGAACTTCACTGAACATGTAAACATATTACTACATGTTTGGAGTGTACATAAATATGTTGTTTTTAGGGATGTATGATAAATTGGTACCATATCGGTTATTGGTCAAAATTAGGCTTTTTTTTTTATTATTATTATTTTTATTTATTTATCAGTATCTGTTTATGTTGGATATATATTGGACAGTATTTATTTGTGCATGCTCATTTTTCCTATTTTTATATTTGGGGGCTTTTACACAACACCGTTTTCAACTAAAAATGGAAAACTTTTCATGCATTTTGGCCATTCATTTACATGACAACAGTGTTTTGGGGGCCCGAAAAATGCAAAAAAACAATACTGTTATCATCTCTGTGTAAACTACAAAAACATGAATTTGTGAAAATGGTGACATCATGCACATGCATATTATGTGTTCAGTCTATAGGCACGTAGTGTTTCTTTATAAAGTGACATCGCCAACTACTGGCCTGGCAGCATAATACAGCATTTTCAGTCGTTTTCGCGTATCCGTGTGTACTGGGATCATTTTGACAACGTTGCTGTTTGTACGCAAAACTTTTCAAAAATGCAAAAGAAAAAGTTCTCAGTTTTTAATACATCATTGTCATGTAAACATTCACTCAGATTACTTTTGCATTTCATACACTGCCATTTAAAAGTTTGTGGTTGGGAAGATATTTTAATGTTTTTAAAATCTTTTGCTCATCAAGACCTTTATTTGATCAAAAATACAGTAAAATTAGTAATATTGTGAAATATTATTTCAATTTAAAATAACTGTTTTCTTTTTAAGTTTGTTTTAACATGTAATTTATTTTAAAATGAATTTTCAGCATCATTACTCTTCAGTGTCACATGATCCTAATATGCTGATTTGCTACTCAGGAAACATTTCTGATTATTATCAGTGTTGAAAACCGTTGTGCTGCTTCATATTTTTGATGAATATATTCTTTAATGATTAGTTCGGAAGAACTGCATTTGTTTGTATTAACTATCATTTTTGATTAGTTTTATGCATCCTTGCTGAATAAAAGTATTAATTTCTTTCAAAAAAAAAAAAAAAAAAAAATCTTACTGAGGCCAAAAATTAGACCTATAATGCTATGTGATGTAGCATTTAAAATACACTGAGTCTAATGCGTATTAATTAATCCATTGTGAATAAATTCGCAAAACAATACAAAATGGAGTCTTCAAGCAGTGAGGATGATTTTGTTGTTCTCTCTCTTCTTAAAAAAGAGAAAAAGAAAGAGGAAGTATTGGGTCCATCCAATCCTGAGATTGCGTAGAGAGGAAGGAGAGTTCCACCTCTTTATCAAGGAGCTTCAGAATTATCCAGAGCGATTCAAAGTTTACTTCAGGATGTCAGTAGCTCAGTTTGATGCTCCGCTAGCGATACTGGAGCCAAATATTAAAAAGAAGACCACCAATATATATGCATTCTGCACTTTGTTTGTCATACAGTGCTTTGTGCTGCGAGACGAAGTGGATCAACTTATCCAAGGTATTCTGGATTTTGATGTTCACTTATATGGTGGCTCTGAATTGTCAAAACACCTCTAAAAATGCTTGCTACGGATGCAAAAACAGAGAAAATTGAACCTGATCTGAATTTTTTAATGACGGACAAAAGTTTCGGAGGTGTGATTAACACAACATGAGGTCGTATTTATTTTTTGACGTGCGAAAATTTCTGACTCAGTGTGCAAAGACCTTTAGTGTTTTATTTTTAATTTATTTAGGCCAGATAATCTAGAATTTTATTATTTGATAATTAACAGATGGTCAATATTAAAATTCTATAGTATTTTATACTATTTACTATGCTATTATACTATACATTATTTTGCCTAAATAAATGAATAACAAAAAGAAAAAAATCTATTTTAAAAAAGTCATTTTTAAATAATTATCTGCTCATTGGAATGAGCCAGAATTTGAATATCATCACTAATTGTGCGTATACTTCTCTTTGTGTCTTTTTCGGGTGTTAGAGTTTGAGTGGCGTTTGGGCGAGTGGAGCTCATGCAGCGCTTCCTGTGGCAACAGAGGGACTCAGATAAGGAAGGTACGATGTCTGACATCAGAGGGCAGGGAGACGCCTCATTCGGTCTGTCATCATCTTCCCAAACCGATCAGTCAACCACAGCCGTGCAACATCCTGGACTGCCCTCCCAGGTATGCTTCCATAAGTAAATAAATAAATGTATTCAATAATCTGAAGAATTTGGCATGACACACTCTGCATGTTAGTAGAGTTGAATGGATTCATAAATGGCTCATTTCTGATGAAGTCATTATGGCAACTGAGGTGATTGTGGGATTGTATGGTATCACTTTAGGGGGGTGTTTAAGGATGAAAAAGGTCTGCAAAGCACAAAGTCATTCCAAAGGGAGTTATTGTCTATATCAGTAAGAACTGCTTCTGAACTCCCTGAAATGCCTTGATTGTACTGTATAATTACCCCAAATCTCTGAACGTTAGCGATTTAGAAGTCTGACACAGTGACAGTCGCTCTGTCTTTGATAAATGAGCGTCTGCTGATGGATTTCTCCAAAGACTTCGATATAAAGAGAGCAGAACCCTTCACAATCCTGTGAGCTGTGATACATTTGACTGCAAGCAGCACCCCGGTCCTCTGATTCCCAGCCAAAGTGCCTCTCTCCATCAAACAGCCCATCTATCATCCCCTTCCCAGCATCAGTCTTTTCAGGGGCTGTGCAGACGCTCAACGAAGCACATGAATCAAACTGTATGAGTCCAATGGGGCTGGAGAAGAGCAGATATCAGCTGTCAGTGTTAAAGAGCTTCTTTTTGTCGGTGCACTGGTCTGGCTAGAGAAGTCCTTGTGAATTTTTTAACATTTCAACACAGTGCAGAGAAATCAGAACATTTAGAATAAAAAGTTAAAAAATATATATTTATTTTATTTTTAAATCAAGAAACTTTATGTAAAAAAATGTGTCCCGCATGTTCACGTCACTACCGAAACAGTGTATGTTTCAGTCCATTGTCTGAGACTGATTTTAACACACTTCTACATTTTTGATCAGGAAATATTCCTGTGTCCCTCCCTCTCATAGCCTCTCTTTCATAGTAGATAGGTCCATCATTTTAAGTTAAATGTGTTCAAAAGTCTGAAAAACGTCACTAACAAACACCTTTTTCTGCAATTAAGCACTTTTTTTTTTGGTGTTATTCCATAAAATGTAGTTTTTATGCGTGTACAACTGTTCAGATCTGTGTTAGCTAACCATGTGCTGATTATCATCACAACCAAAACTTTACCACATGTTTTGGTCGTGACATCATTGTTTTGGTAGTGACAAAAGGGAACACATTCGTTTATTTGGGGGAAATAAACAAAATTTTAGTGCAGTTATGCAAATCATTAGTATTTTAATATGTTTTAGTATGTGAGTTAAAATTCTGTAATGTGACCAACACATTACTGTCACTACTGAAAATGTGCAGTCACGACCGAAACATGGGATATTTTGTCAAAAATAAAGTATATTGAATTATCAACTAAGATGTTATTATAGTGTTTGGTTCAATGTATAATCAAACTAATGAATCCTCAACTTTGAAATCAATATGATGAACTTTATGCCTTTTACAAAGAAAGATTGGATTCAAAATACAACAAATCTCATAAATTACACTTGAAATATTGTTAAAATTGTAATTGTTATTGATTTACCTGTGAAAACATTCTTTAAAAATAGCAAAAAAATATATTTCCAAGGTAGATGTAAACAAAATCTTAATAGGTCAATGTAACCCTTCTTCTGAAAATTATTTATCATTGTGTTTCGGTAGTGACACATTTGGGGAGAGGAAAAGTATTCCAAAACTTTCTGAAAATACAATATGAGAATTAACTGCACAATTACTAGAAATGTGTATCTTGGATATTATACAATTGGCATACATACAAAATTTGGCCCATATACAGTATAAATAACTGATATTCTTGCCAAAGAGAGAGAGATTACGTATGTACGCAACTTCCAGCAAAAACCACCCCGACAGGTCTAAAATATAAACACTTATAACAGTCTTATCTCATAGTAAATCATGGTGAGACAAAAACATGTTTTGGAAGAAGGATTGATGAAGTATTGACTCATTATTTAAAATTTGATCTTTTTAAGCCAAAAAAAAAAGTTACATAGTGTACCTTAAATTTAACCATTTACGTCAGTCAGAATACTATAGACTGATACAAAGTTTTGATCAACATCAACAAAAGACAACTTTACCCTGCAAAGATGGAACAGAAGCTGACATGGCATTTATGTTTATTTACATGTTTAGCACTGCTCAGATGTGGCATTCATCTCTTTACATAACATTTGCCTCATGTAAATAGCCTACATGAAGTATACAAATAAATAATAATAATGAAAAAAAAAGCTCATTACAGGGTAGGGCTGTAATGTTATTTGATGATATTATATAATCATTATTGTTGATTATTGCGGTAACACTTTTCAATTCAATTCCCACTTTTAACTAGTTGCTTATTAGCTTGCATA
The DNA here is from genome assembly GCA_037950665.1 of Hypophthalmichthys nobilis. NCBI lineage: Eukaryota > Metazoa > Chordata > Actinopteri > Cypriniformes > Xenocyprididae > Hypophthalmichthys > Hypophthalmichthys nobilis. Next base: position 46,681,518 of record CM075470.1, read on the forward strand.
TTGGCTGTTTATTAGTACTTATTAAGCACATATTATGACCTTATTCTACATCCTCAATCCTACCAACTGAACAACTACCTTACTAACTATTAATAAGCAGTAAATTAGGAGTTTATTGGGGCAAAAGTCATAGTTAATAGTGAAAATGTGTTCCCCACAAGAAAAAAAATATTTTCTATTTTCTTTTTTTTTTTTTGCAGGTACAAAACGTCTTTTTGTAGCTGCATCAGCAAATTATTCACAGAAATTTGGTGAATCGAGAAGTATTTCATGTTAAACAAGTTGTTTTTAATTGAGGAATAAGCTATCTAATATTTTATTGTCCTTGCAGCGCGTCGGTTATGTGGTGATGCGCTATGATATCGAGGGGCAAATGAATTGCAATATTAATTTAATAATAAAAGTAGCATGATAATAATAAGAGTAATTTAATAGCCCTGCATGCCCGTCCGCTATACACCACTGTGAAGGGATAAACGGCGTTCATGCACGGTATCAAAGCGATTACCTGTATTATCCAAATCCACATGCATGGACCGTTTAGTGTTCAGTACTGCAATCTCCGAGTCTCTCCTGTCTCACGGTGTTTTTCGTGTGTTTTCAGTCGGCACGAGCAAGAAACGTTTACTAGACTGCGGACTAGCTTTTTTTTTTTTTTTTTTTTAATATAGCGCTTTTAACAATGCAGATTGTGTCAAAGCAGCTTTACAGTGATAACTGGTATATAATTTTGGAAAATGGTGTCATTATCCATCTTTAGTAAATTCAGAATTCAGAAAAAAATTCAGAAAAATTTCCGATGTAAGAATCAATAGGTATTAATTTAGTTAATTTATCTATATCAGCACTGGAGTAAACAGTGACATCATCATTAAGCTCAGTTCAGTTCGCATTCAATGGTGTCAATGCAGGCAGATCATAACACTGTTGAATATCAAGTGTCAAGTGTCCCCAACTAAGCAAGCCAAAGGCGACAGCGGCAAGGAACCCAAACTCCAACAGGTGACATCAGGTGGCAAACAGGTGTTTAAATGGAGTTTAAACAGTGCTTTATTATGATTCAGGCAGCCATCATAAGTCCAATGGGATCGCAACAGGCAAAGTATTTATTTAAGTTCCATCCAGTTGAGGATCGTATTCATCACGCCGGTATGGACGGTTTGTTGAGGAACTGGCTGTCGTGTCGATGAGGCCTTCACAGTGGATTATCTAGTTGACTCAATCTCTGCTGATTCTTCAGGGCTGCGTTGTGGTCATGTCAAGGTGCAGGTCCTCGATCTCACCTGGATACGGCCCGGATCCGGCTGACTACGGTAAACCTCGGGGTAAACAGAGAGACTAATATTAGCGTAGATGCCATTCTTCTTCTGATCTAACGAGTACATCTGGTGTTATAGGAAGTGCTTTGACTCTCTGAACAGTGGCCTCGTGCAGCCAAATTTTTATGACCACAGACGGTGCGCGTGTATGCGCCGAACGCGTCTTTCCGCACTCACGGGCAAAGGAGTTTCTTTGAAAGGCTTGCACGCTCAAATGTGCGTGAGACGGAGCCGAACGGGGAAAATGAAGTTTACCCCGGCCTTAACCGCTCCAAATTGTAGTGGACTGGAGCTGACGGCTCACTTAGGGAAAAATACCCCCCCCTCCCAATGTCGCCCATGATGGTGGTTATAATACAAAAAAGAAAAATAAATTTCATACAATCTGAGCAGATCTAAATGTCACAACACTTTTCATTCATTTTCACATTAAATTTTATTCGCAACTGCCTTAATAGATTTAGTTTAATTGTGCAGGGGCATTTTTTGCCCCCTTATTTGAAATTTGGGGGGAATTTTTCTTAATTATTCAACATACTTTTCATAAAGACAGCGTGAAATGGCATTTGAAACACATTTAACTTCTATAATGTGATCTAGTTGCTTATTATTTTTAATTTTTTTTCTTATTTTCATTTGGCCATGGTTACAATAGCAAATTGCAATTTAATATTGATAATTTAATTGATATTTTTCACGAAAAAAAGCATTTTTGAACAGTAAGCCCAGGGACAGTGTTAACTAAAACTATTTAAAACATTTCTGTTAATTTAAGTAAAGCGGAAATAAGATAAAATACAAATATTAGTTGACGAACTTTAAACTTTAACTAAATTTGTCTTTTAACATGAAAACTAAAAATATAAAAATAAAAGCTAATTCAAAATATTAAGAAAACTACCTAAATAAATAACACTAATTTAAGAAAGTAAAAAGCTCAATTTTCGATTAATTTTCTCAACTAAATATTATTAGCATATACCCTCACTCTTTGGAATAAAAGCAAGCAGGAGTTTTTTTGCAGAGAAAGCATTCCGAGTCTGACTCATTAGCATAGTCCACGTTTCATATTGTGAGCTGATTGATTGAGGGTTTCAGGGTTTCACGGAGAACACAGGATAGATAGTGCACACAAACGCTCTCCGACTTCTATACGTCCATGCCAAAAACATCATCTGATTATTGCCATGCGTCTGGGCTCAGCACATGAATCATATGGCTCTGTAAAAGCGCTTAGCGTCAGTTCAGAGCCATCAGCGGGAGATCCTCTCACAAAGCGTGTCTTTGTTACTGCTTCTCTCGCTCTAACACAACCCCAAATGCCCCGCAGAGGCTCCGAGCTCCCCAGTGACTTGGGTACAACCTGTGCTTTTTCAAGAACCAGAAATATCCAGCCATACGTATCGCCAGTTAGGAACGCTGTTGAAATGTATGGCGATATATATTCTTGTCGGTTTGGAATGGCACAAATCCAGAGTTAGCTAGAAGTCTGAGGATTGTTAGTGTGTGTTTAACTGTGTGAGTGCAAAGAAAATTGGTAATATGCAGCTAGCTAAATGTCAAGTAAAACATCTCATGGAGCTTCAGTGTGAAGATAAATCATATCCTGTAATAATTATATATAATGTTGTTTACAGCTGAAGTGTGTGATTTCTGCTGCACTAGCAGCACCAAATGGAATTATAATGACAAAATAGCACATTATAATTAAAATGTAACCAATTTTGAAGCTCTTCTGGCTTTGAACTACTGTATGTTCTTTCTGTATATGTCAGTTGGGCGTCAACAGTGTGGTCCAAATGCTCCAGTTCCTGTGGGCGGGGCTTCAGAGAGAGGCGGGTCTCCTGTCAGCAGGTGGAGGCATCAGGGAACATGAGGGTTCTGTCCAGCGCCGCGTGTGAAGGATCTCCTCGGCCTGGAGACAGGGAAGAGTGCATCTCTCACGCTTGTGTGGAGTGGCTCACTGGCCCGTGGGGGAAGGTACGTTTACTGACACTTTTATATTCATTCTAACCTCTGTAAAGTGGAACGATGATCTAAAATAGTTTAATATCTGGTCATTTTGATATCATTGGCATTAGCCGGTAACCAGTACAACAGCTTTTCTAATATATTGATATTGACCCATTTTGGTCAACCAATATACGCAATTATTTAATTATGAAATATTCAGGGTTCAGGGTTGTGGCAGGAGGAACATAACATCTCCTATCCTCCTTCAGGGAACAAGGGTTAAAGGGGACCTATTATGCCCCTTTTCACAAGATGTAATATAAGTCTCTGGTGTCCCCAGAATGTGTGTGTGAAGTTTCAGCTCAAAATACCCCACAGATCATTTATTATATCATGTTAACATTGCCTGTTTTTGGGGGTAAGCAAAAACACGCTGTTTTTGTGTGTGTCCCTTTAAATGCAAATGAGCTGCTGCTCCCTGCCTAGAAGGGCGGAGCTTCAAGAGCTCATTCTCTGGTGTCAGGAGTCAGGGCGCACTAATAATGTCAGAAACAGTGTTCAGTCCAAACCGTATTCGGACAATAATGCCTGCAGAGCCAGAAAATATATGCTGCATGGAGATAAAACAGGTATAGTTTAGTTTAATTATGGTTATAACTTATGTTGTCACTATTCTCCACTATTAGTACAAGCCTGTTGTAGCGGACCCCGTCCGAATGATGGCCAAAACTTTACTGAGTTTTATGATGTTTATTGTACTTCACACAAAAGATGAAATGTCCGTTTTCACTCCAGAAAACCACAGTAAGAGCCTAATAAAACACAGTGCAAGAAGTGCACATTAAAGTCTTATCCATAAACTTTCTCTCTCCCTTGCATTATCATCAACATACACAGCGAATTACACAGAAATATATATATATATATATAATAAAAAATATACACTCTTAAGGCCCATTCACACCAAGAATGATAACTATAATGATAACTATATTTGCGTCCACACCAACGAATGATAATGGTCTGTTTATTCTAAGCTCACGCGCTGCGGTTTTAAAGTGTGTACAACATGTTTTTGCAGTTCTTGTTGCATTTACACAGCTTTAACCAGCAGATGTCCTCAGCATGCTATGTTTCGAGTGAATAGCTAGTGTAATCGATCTAATCTAACAGTGAATTTAGCTGACAAAGTATTTTTCACTGCAACTTCAAAGGAAGCAAGACAATGTTGTCGAAACTAGCGCTGGATACCCGAGGTAATTTTATGTTACACTGTTTGCTAGCCTGGCATAAGGATCTCATCGTTAATACTTCTCACCATTTATTCTGAGGGTATGACCGATTGTTTTTCATATATCCATTTTCTTTAAAGTATCCTTGAAAAGGGGGTTTGACTTGTCAAACAGCGGTGGCGTTTTCTGGACCTCTGCGATTAACGTCTGACATTTTAAATACGCCAATGCTTGAATTAGAGTGGATTCTGATTGGGTGTCAGTGTTTTATCATTCAAAAGCTGGTTCTTAAAGTGATTCCAATGATCGTTTCTCTATATTGTTATCTTTATGGCAGTGCTATTCTTTTATATTTAGAACGATTTTTAGAACTATATCTTTATCATTATCTTTATAGTTATCGTTCTTGGGGTGAACGGGCCTTTATGCAATCATATAAAAATTCATGTCATTTGTCAAATACCCATAATCAGGTTTATGTTAGGTTATACCTATTTTGTGTCAGAGCAGCTGCATTTGTTAAAACTCTATCCACTTTGCATATACTGTGGTTTTAATGCATGTCACGTGATGTGTTCAACAGTGCACGGGTCGTTGTCTGGGTCCTGTGGTGGCCACACAGAGCAGAACGGTGTCATGCCGACACTTCAGCAACTCCACATCCAAAACATGTGACCCAAAAGAAAGGTGCCAGACTTGTTGTGGAATATTTAGCATCATTTATTCTCACATTCAGAGCTCTTTTAATGTGTTGTGAATATAATGTGTGATTCCCAAACACCTCTCAGGCCGTCATCCGTGAGGAACTGCTCATCCGAGATGTGTGACGTGCACTGGAAGGTGTTACCGTGGAGGACGTGTACCGTGGCGTGCGGCAGCGGCTTCCAGTCCCGCCGAGTGGAATGCGTCCATCGGCAGAACAAAAAAACTCTCCCCGACCAGCACTGCGCCTGGCAACGGCGGCCTGTTACCTGGCAACACTGCAACGTCACTTCCTGTGGCAGTGGGTCTTTTAATTTTAGCTCTGAAAGCCCTTGTTATAAACCAGCCTGAGTGTCAGTACAGTTCGAAAGATGCTTGCCCTTGTTTGACACCATTACAGCGTTCATGTTTTATTATGGAAAATATTACCGACCTGAGGGCGAAATATATTGGCTTGTTCCATCACTCTTGAAGACCTGCTATTTGTCCATTTTTTTTTACAAGTTAACACAACATCCCGAGAGAACTCGCTCTTGTTCATGGGGTTTTCTTTTCTTCTAAGCTCGGTCATTTCAGGAATCCTGTCTGTCCAAACATCTGCTTTTTGTTCTTCACTCCTCTGTGCTGAAACTTGATGAAAAATATTTTTTTGTGTCACCTAACTTGCAGAAATATTTAATAAAATAACACCAATAAATGAACTTATATTGTATTTAGAGTAGCTCAAGGTCTGCAGTCACACTAGACTTTGAGCATGTAATGTTGCTTCACACACCGCAGTGAACAGGATCACGCTCTTTTTAATAAACAATAAATCAATAAAATCAACTGATAATACTAGTGAAAATATAGCATCTACTCTGCAAACCAGTTAATGCGCCCCTGACTGTGTTAAAGACCCCCTGTGGTGAAAATCAAGTTTTTAATGTTGTTTAGATGTCTATGTGGTGTTTTTAATATGCTTTAAGACAAACCATGTGCAAATTAATCAGTCAACACCATTGCTGAGGATTTTCTATTTAAAACTGCAGTGAAAAAAGACAGTTGTTTGAAATCGCTGGTGTCTGTGACCTCACAAACTACCTTGTAACCAATCACGTCAGCGTGCCTGCGGGCTTTAGCATATCATTAAGTATGACAGCTCTGGAGCAAGGGAGTCTCAAAAGAAGCCAGGTTATATTTTTTTCTGTTGATATGAAAAATCGTGTAGATTTAACAATATGGCTGATGTATGATGCATATTACGATGTAATGATGAACTATATGCCTTTCTCCACTGACGTTCTGAGTTGTTAAAGCGTTTGTAAGGATGCTGATTGTTAGAAGTCAGCTGTCTGACTCTGAGATGGCGAATGGGAACATGGTTTGTGTAACATTAGCAACACATTATTAGCTGTTTGATAATGTAGTCAAGCAAAAAGCTAATCATATTAATTACCATTATGTGTCCGACGTTGTAAAGAGCGATACGATTGTGCAGCGTTTACCTCAGTAAGTTGACCGAGTGGATCTCTGAGCTGGAGTGAGTGAGTGGAGGCGGGGCTAATTTGCATATTCATTGATCCGCGTATACTTAATGAGGCAAGGGTGTAGAGTTACATTCAAGCTATTTTAAAGCATGAAGATTTTTTTTTTTCACATGAAAAAAACTTTTAAATATGTAATTTCGGTGATCAAAGATGAGTTCTAAGGGATAAAATTATTGACTACAGGAAGACTGGGTCTTAAAAACTAGTTTGACCAACTAGCAGTTAAAGGGATAGTAGATAATTTAGGTCATCCAAGATGTAGGTGTCTTGATCTTCAGTAGAACAGTAAGAAGATTTTTAGCCGAAACCGTGGTCCTCTGTGATTCATATAATGGAAGTCAATGGGTGCCGTCACATTGAGATTCAAAAAAACATATACAGACAAAACAAAATTAATACCTGCGGCTCCTGATGATAAATTGAGGTCTTAAAGGATTAGTTCACTTTCAAATGAAAATTAGCCCAAGCTTTTCTCACCCTCAAGCCATCCTAGGTGTATATGACTTTCTTCTTTCTGATGAACACAATCAGAGTTAAATTAATAAATATCCTGACGCCTCCGAGCTTTATAATGGCAGTGAATGGGATCAATGAGTTTGAAGCTCAAGAAAGTGCATACATCCATCATAAATTTTACTTCAAAACTTGTTAAATATGGATAATTTTCTTACACAAATGCATCGCTTCACTTCAGAAGGCCTTTATTAACCTCCTAGAGCCGTGTGGAGTACGTTTATGATGAATGGATGCACTTTCTTGAGCTTCATACTCATTGGTCCCGTTGGATGCGTCAAGATATTTATTAATATAACTCCAATTGTGTTCATCAGAAAGAAGAAAGTCGTATACACCTAGGATGGCTTGAGGGTGAATAAAGCTTGGGGTAATTTTCATTTGAAAGTGAACTAATCCTTTAATTTTGTTTTGTCTGTATATGTTTTTTTGAATCTCAATGTGACGGCACCCATTGACTTCCATTATATGAATCACAGAGGACCACGGTTTTGGCTAAAAATCTTCTTTACTGTTCTACTGAAGATCAAAAGACACCTATATATTGGATGGCGTGAGTAAATTAACAGCACATTTTTATTTTTGGGTGAACTATACCTTTAGGGGTAATTAGTCTTGCCTTAATCTTAGTCTGATCTTATTTTAGTAAACAGGTTATTAATAATTTTTATTAATAGTAATTAATAAAAATAATATATTATTAAAGACATACAAAAGACTCATTAACAACAAAAATGACTGCATGTTCAGAACTGTCATTATTTATCTTTTCATGTTTAAATTTGTTTTTGTTAACTAGTTTATTTCAGTTTATTGTGGAAAATGTATTAAAATGTTATCAATATGATTAGTTTAACTTCTGTTTTCTGTTTATTTGTCTGGGTTAGTCTATGTTTTAATGTTTACATTTGCATTATTTGCCGATTCATGTGTGAATTGTGCTTTTGAAAAGTATAAATAACCTTGTTGTTTAAATAACCTTTGTTTTGTGTGTGTTTCTCTAGGCGAGTGTACAGACAGAACCCACTACTGTCCTGTGGTGAAACGTCTCAAGCTTTGCCCCGTGGATCTGTACCGGCAACGCTGCTGCCAGACCTGCTCACAGGACGCTAGCGCCACCTAGTGCGCACCAGAGGCCAAACTAACAGATGCCCTTTTCAGTCACCGCACTGATTGTCTCTCGTAATACAGAATATTGTTTAAATCGTGCAAACCCTTGGACACCTGGAGTGTGTGGACTAAAAGATGTCTACTGGTGGCAGACGTGTGTTTTCTGGACTACATTTCACTGGATGCTTTTTCACAATCATCAGAAGTCCAAAGAGAAAATCACTTCATGAGATTCGAGACTTGTCTCTTTGCAGATTTCATTTTATCTCGCCCTGAAAGTGATGTTGTATGTGTATTAATTTAAGAGACATGCATTTTTTCTTGTGGATATGAGAGGACAATCTTATTGGACCATTCACCTACGTGAAGGAAATTAAAATGAAAGCATCTTGAGTGTACATAATGCACTGATACTAATAATATCAGTAGTACACAACTTGGGAGTATTAAGAGAGACATTTTCAGAGTCCTACCCTAAAGTCAACATGAAATACTGTCACAACCCATTTTACTTCTTTACCTGAGTTTCATACTTCAGAGTGAAAATATAGGTCTGGGCTTCATTTCAGCTAAATCCATTAGGACTTGATTGGATGGTGAATGGAGTCAGGTGGTCAGAGGGGTGGAGTTAAAGAAGGAAAAGGGATTTGTGGGGTGTTTCTCAAACAGAAGGCTGTATATCTCATGCACCGTTTTCGGAGATGAAGGCATATATATTATCTTTTGTTTTGAGGTAAATTAATCACTAAGGCTCAGTTGTTCAAAAAGTTGAATCTAGATCAGAATGATCTGGATTTGGAAATCCCATGTTTTGCTATCCAGGATCAGGTTATCCATCTTACTTTTGTGCTGGTTTTTCAAAGCAAAATTGGATTGGATCACCCTGATCAAGATACACACTTTTTCAGATGACCAAATCTGGATTACTTGTGTTCTACGGAGCCCCTAAAGGGACATGGTGATAGAAAGAATATGAGATGGGGGAAAATTTTTTTTTTTCAATGCTTTTGTGTTCTGTCAGAAAAGTTTTTTGTAGTGTTCACCCAAAAAACTTTGCATTCACTCGCAAAGAACTTTTGACTGGTTCATGTCTTATGATTTTGCCAATTTAGTTTACAAACAGTGATTAAACAAAAAACCCACTTTGAAGCAAATATAGTATTTTTGTTTGATATTTACAGTTGTCAATTGCACCAAAATCTCTTTTTTACTTTACAGTAGGTTACCGAAAGGTGGAGCCTAATGTCTACTTTTAATTTATTACTTTAACAGTTAAACTAGTCAAGAACAAAATAAAAAAATATGTGTGTATGTATATTACATGATAAAAAAAATTTTTGACCAGTTTTAAAGTTATTACATTTTTGTTTGTGAAATCCACCCTTTTCATGGGATCAGTATAATCCAGATTTTTTGGATCAAAGGTCTTACTAAAAAGTTTTGAACAACACAAACTGATGATTTTATCCAGATCAAAACCAAGACTGGATTTTTGTGATCTAATCGGATTTCAGAATCCTTTTTTCCCTGTGAACAACCCATTTTCAAGATTTGATCCAATCCGATTAGATTACTTTTGAACAACTGGCCCTAAACTGCCAATAATTTGTATTTTACTTATGTCTACCGTGCTGCATTCAAATTGCTTGCAAGGGATCTTAATAAAGTTGAACTTGAAAAATTTAAGCCACTGGGAGACCACAGACAGTGGTCCCATTGAAAATAATACACATTTTTTCTAATATATTTTTTAATCATTTTTTAATTAAAGCAGTATTCCATGTTAAAACTCACTGTATTGCATTAATAGATAGATTAATACAAAGTATTTTTTCCAAAATCAAGTTTTAATTGTATTTTTGTGCCGTGACCCTAGGGTCACATGTGCGCACTTACTAGACATTCTCATTGTAGCGTTCAGTGCTTGAAATAACATGCAAATGCTGATAAATTGTGCACAATAAGAGCAGTAGCATGTTTTAATAAAGTAAAAGGGTTCATTTTGTTTTCATGTTGACTTTATTACAAAATGTGTTAATATGGGTGTAGAATGTATGACAGAAAACCCGTTGACTGATTGAAATGGCATGTGCCATAAACGTCACATTTCTCCAGCCGTCTTTTAGATGTACGTTTTGTGTTCAAACAAAGTGCTGCATTGTAAAATATGTCTTGTATATAATGTGTTTTTAAGTGCAATATTGTACATTGAGTGTAGAAAGTTTGGATTTTATTTTCTTACATCTTGGTTTAGTTTGTCTTTATTATCCATATTTAAGATTAAACACAACACAGACCTACGTACTTATAGCACCTGAAGTGGATTTTCCATATCTCTAATATAACGGTTTCCTACTGGCCTTTATGCATGTATTTTAATTACATCAACAAATGTTGTACATAAGACACTCACAGAGGTTATCCATGAATTTACTCTTATTGCAATGTGGAGAAAGCATCGCTACATGAATCTGTTGAGGAAGCGCTAGTTTTGGTACTATTCACGTCAATATAGCAAACAGTCTATGTGATACAAATACAATAAAATACAGTTTTACCAATCACTTTATATATCTTTATAATTATTGATCCCTTTTTATCCTATACAATCAAATGTGTAACGTTTAAATCGTGCTTTATGTGGTTCATTCAAAAGGCTGCATTTATTTGATCAAAAATACAGTGAAACAGTAATATTATGAAATATTAATACCATTTAAATAACTGTTTTGTATTTTCAGAGTCACATGATCCTTCAGAAATCCTTTTAATATGCAGATTTGCTGCTTAAGAATTATTTCTTAATATTTTCAATGTTGAAAACAGTTGTGCTGCTTCATATTTTAGATTTTTTCCATTCTTTGATAAATAGAAAGTTCAAAAGAACCATGTTTATTTTAAATATAAATATTTTTTAACATTATAAATTTCTGCTGTCACTTTTGATCAATTTAATGTATCCTTACATTAAGTATTATTTTTTTAAAAACAGTATAGTAAAACGGTGGTGTATATATGAATATTGATCATTTTATGTGAAAAACTGATTTATATAGATAAATATATTATAGTATTGCACTGCATGTTTATGTCATATAAGTTTCATCCTATTGAAAATCAAAAACTAGCTACTATTGTAAAATATGCATAATCAGTAAATCGTAATTCATGACAATTCCCCATAGGACTACAGTAATTTAGAGAGATCATATTCTAGTTTGTGTCATCTTTTATAGAAATAACATGATGACTTTCTTAAGCTGTCAAGACCATTTCCTTCGGAGTCTCGATCCTGTCGGCGGATGACGTCTTGCGGAAGAAACGGTGGCCTTGATCATCGCAGTTTTCGAAAACAAACCCCGGTGGAGACTCGAAACTGGCCGGACACATGCTGATCCTCTTGGGTGTGAACTCTGAGCGGTACATGGTCTCGTTCTGTAGGGGGGCATCAGTCCGCAGTGGAGCATTTTGGGGCTTGAAGCTGACACTAGGCTGAGCTTCATGCTGGATGAAATGGGCCCTGAAGGTGGTCATCTCTTCCATTTTCCCACTGGCTCGCTGCATTTCCTCTTGCTTCCGAATCACGCTTTGACGTTGCGCCACCCACGGCTGGAAGTCGTCCCTCATGGTGGTGTTGCCCTGGAAGGGCCTGGAAGACTTTGTGGGAAGTGAGAACGGTTTGGCGGAAACGAAGGGTTGGATTTGGTGCTTGATGTAGTCGGTTTGCGAGGTGGTTGTCAGGTCCATGTGTGCCGTGGGACTCTGGTACTCCACTGATTTCTGCACCTGCCGGAGGGAGACGGGCCACTGCTGGAAATGGTCACGGAATTCCGTGCTGCTCTGGAAGGGCTTGCTGGAGGTCACTTTGACCGCCTCGGGCTTGCAGCTTTTGGCCAGCTGACTCGGCAGGCCTTGGTAGTCCTGTCGGTGGGTAGTGAGGTCCTGGAAAGGGACATTGCTGGGTTTGTACTCTTCAGGCGGTTTAAAGTAACGGGCTTCCAGAGCGTGTGGCACATACGAGAGCTTGTTACTGGTCAGGTTTTCAAAAGGAGCATCGGATAGCTTGGCTATGTTAGGGGGCTTGAAGCTCTCGCGTGGCACAAGGCCTCGGTGGACGAAATCATCCTGGAATGTCGTGGAATTCCCAAACTTTGCAGCAGGAGGTTGATAGGTTGTATCAGGCTTTGTTAATTCCCGTCTGCTGATCTCCCACTGACGAAAATCCTCTTTAAAAAAAATCATGCAAAACTTTTAACAAAGGCACTTACTATAATAACTCAATTTTTTCTGCATTTCACTTGAGTACTAGTCTAACTGTGTACTGCAAATGTTTTTGGCTTTTATGAAACAGTACCATTCAAAAGTTTGGGGCCAGTAAGATTTTTTTGGTAACACTTTACAATAAGGTTTCATTAGACCTATTATTTACAAAAAAAATAATACATAAAAAATTACATAAAATACCCTCAAAATTGTATTATTTACAATTTTTATTAGCTATTTTTTCCCCATTGAAAATAATACACATTTTTTTTCTAATATATTTTTTAATCATTTTTCAATTAAAGCAGTATTCCATGTTAAAATAAAGACAATGCATTTAAAATCCAATTTTTTAAGGTAGATTAGTGCCATCTGGTGGGAGAAAAAAAAAAAGAAAAACTTGAAATGCCATTGTGTAACCACTAGATTCCTATATAGTTCTATATAAAGTGGCTTATAAATTCTTATAAATTTTTAGACATAAATACTTATTTTTATTAAGTTGTGAATATGGATTTATACTTAGACGTTTTTGTCAAAGTTTAGATTTTTTTTTTTGAAATGTTGATTTGAAGTGTCAGTTTTTGCATTAATTTTACTGCAGTCAAACCTGAACACAGAGAGAGATATTTTTGTTACACATAACATCAATTTCCGGTGTCTGTCATTTTTTCCTTTAACATATCCGAATCATGTCCATGATTTTTTGTGTGTGTTTACATAGCTAATGTGACTTAAAGTCACCAAGTCTGATTAAAAATTTTAAATTTCAAAACGTAAACTTTTTCTGTCACTTTTGACCAAAGAGGACCAGACGGTTAACATGAACTATTAACAATGATTTTACAGCATTTATTAATCTTGGTTAATATTAATTTCAGCATTTACTAAATACTGTAACAAATGTATTGCTCATTGTTAATTCATGTTAGTTAATACACTAACTAATGTTAACAACTAAGACCTTATTGTAAAGTGTTACCAATTTTTTAAATGTTTTTTAAAAGAAGTCACATGATCCTCCAGAAATCATTCTTCTAATATGCTGTTTTGGCGCTTTTTCAATGTTGAAAACAGTTGTGCAGGACACTGATTTTTCAGGATTCTTTGATGAATAGAAAGTTCAAAAGAACAGCATTTATTTCAAATATTTTGTAACATAAATGTCACTTATGATTAATTTAATGCATCACTGCTGAATAAAAGTATTATTTTTTCAAAATAAATTAAATCTTTTGAACAGAAGTGTAAATTGTTTTTGATGTTCCTAATAAGTTGCTCTCTAAAAAAGTGTCTGCTAAATCAATACATTTACATTTAAATACAGCAGATAGATGAGGTTGCTTCAGAAATGCTCCAGTAACTGTATGCTCAGAAAGCATCACATGACCTAATTAACCTAAAGTGTCATTACCTTTATAGGTGGGTACGGTGTCCAGTTTTGCATTCTTGGTGTGTACTCTCTCTTTAGGGCGTGAAGGAACAAATGGTTGCACGTCATATGGGTTGAAGTCTTGTTTATAGGTCGTTCCTAAGTCGATCTCTCCAGGCTTAGGCTTGTACGCGACCTGCTGCCTCTCAGGGCGACGGGTGACCGGATATGGGATATAGTCCATCCTGACAAAACAGAAAAACAGGAAGGTGTTTTAGAAGGAGATCGAGGAGCTAGTGAGCTGCTACTTTACACTTTGCATGTTTGATCCAGTAAATAGGTGAATTGTTAATGTATAAAACTGTAAAGACTAGCCATGAATTATTAAATTCTAAGCATAGTACAGAAACCGCCTTAGTGAGAGACACTAATGATCTGTAAATGGCTGCTGATGGCGGGTCCTTATCTGTTCTTGTTTTGCTTGATTTGAGTGCAACTTTTGACACCATTTCACACAATATTCTGTTGAACTGTTTATCCGCTATTAGTATCACTGGTATTCCTTATGCCTGGTCCGCTTCATACCTTTCAAACCGTACACAGTTTGTACAACTAAAACTTCTGTTAGCTGTGGTGTCCCCCAAGGTTCTGTCCTAGGTCCCCTATTGTTCCTAATTTACCTAATTTCTTCTCCCACTTGGTAATATTTTCGCCAAATACGGTATTAAATTCCACTGTTGATACACAGCTTTATGTATCTACAAACCCTGATTCCATTCTTCCACCTGCCTGTCTTACCAACTGCCTCTCCACAATATTAACATCTTACTGTAAGTTCATTTTTAATGCAAATTGTTTAAGTACTCCGTAGTGACCGTAGTGTAAGTAATATCTCAGTGCCAGAATGTACCTGAAGGTCGTCGTTCCGTCCATCATGTCCTGATGAGCTTTATACTGCAGCTGGGGCTTGAGGCTCTTGGGACGGGTGTGACCTTTATACGCAGGATACTTCTCTGAGTACTCCGACAACACATTAGTTTGACTCATTTTCTTGTAAAGTGCTGTCGGCTTGTGTGTGCAGCGATGACGGCTGAAGACAATGGAGAAGCATATTAGGCTGAGGGACCATTGTTTAAAAACAATTGATGCTAAACTCATTAATATGTCTTTCACCATGAGATTCTTCTTCTCAGTACCTGCTGTACTTTTACTAAACATGTTTGTGTAGTCCAGGGCAACAACTAGGCTATACAACAAACTCTGTTGCTAATTCTGTAGCTAAAGCCTCAATCCCACACACACACACACACACACACACACACACACACTTGTGTTCTCCATATTCTCTTTGCTCTACTAACGTATTCAAGACTTGCATTTTACAATGCTTCAAAAATACAACAAATTAAACACTTGATATTTTCTTCACTATTTCCCTAATAGCAATTATTTAAAATGGAAAACACACACACAAAAAATAAAAAATGTCTGTCATTGAAGATCAGTTTGTTCCATTACTTGATATTCCTTCTACCATTAACCTATCAATTATTCAAAACACCTTCTCGGGCTTCAAAAAATGACTAACAAACATAGAAACACAAACAAGCATACTCTTACCCACAACTGCACATCTTACAGATACAGAGCCGTGTCATTTTCGTCGGTTTATTGAGGAAAAGTTTGATTTTTTCCTCACTCACCCACTCGCTGCTTTCCTGACGCTGAAGTGTAAGCGTCTCGTTTCCCCTGGCAACTACTGTTTGCAGCGTCCTGGTGACGACGCAGCGTAACGTGTTACGTATGACGCCTGCGACGGTCAGCACGCACATTTACGCTTCCTGGAGTGGAGGAAACATGTGAGTATCTGTTGTCATTTCTTATGCTGATGATGATAAAGTTTATACAGCAAAGGGGCCATAGCATTTTTACTGGTATTCGCTTTTAAGTGTTGCGCTGTTATATATGTTTATATATCAGTCTTTAGTCTTAGCTGAATAGACGTTGTTTTGAAAAGTTGCATCTGCTTGTGTCAAATAAGTCTCTGAATGAGTGAATATGAGAAATAATGTGCTGGAATCTTCCAGTTGGTTTTAAAGAACGACATTTGCCAATTGATCGACTTTAAACCCATGTCCATAGAGAGAATTATTTTGTACACACTTGAAAATTGCTGTAGGTAACAAAATGTCAAACCAAGAAGCATTTAAATGTCAGTACACACAGAACATTTAACAAAAATAAGTTTGAAATGATACAATTGATTGACATGCTATTCTAAAGGAATTATCTGATGCTGCTGTCAGGTCTTTAAGATCATTTTTAACTCTTCAGGATGTGATATTGTGTCTAAACCATCACATGTGCCCTTTTACCATAGTTGTATATGTATTTATAATAACATAAATTCAACACAGTTGATGAAAGTGAAGTATTATTATCTCTAGAACATCTTACTTTTTTCCAGGAATAAAAATCTATTTTGTTTTATGCTGCAATGACAGATTTTCAAGTGACTTAAGTGTCCAAATGCTTTCTTATCTTATTGTTTATGTATTTGTACTAATGATGAAGTGATCTTCATCTTCATAGAAAGTCAAAAATGGGTCTCACAAGTTTGGAGAAAATAATTGCACTGCAGAAGAAAACGGCACAGATCAGAAATCTGTGTATTCTTGCTCATGTAGATCATGGTGAGTGTAAAGTGTGCTGATGTGTGTCAGATCTATGTTTTTGTTAATTGTCAAGCCTCTAACATAAAATATTTGTTGTAATTTAAAACTTTGTGTTTGTAAATGTGTGTTGCCCACAGGGAAGACGACATTAGCCGACTGTCTGGTGGCGAGTAATGGTATTATATCCAGTCGTTTAGCAGGAAAGGTAAGTGGACCTAAAGCAAAATTATCAGTGATTACACAATAACTACATGCTAAACAATAACTAATTTTTTTTTAACATATTTTTCAAAATACAATTCAAATTTAAATATGATTACAATAAAACTATGACAATGACAGTGCATTTTTAGCTGCATATTGTCATCAGTGTTGTTGTTGTTAACTAAAACCATTAAAAATTCCTAACTGAAATAAAGTATAAATAAAATAAAGTGTAAATATTAGATGAAAAAACTCAAATTTGAACGAAAATTAGAAATAAGAAATAAATAAGTTGAATTTGAAGTACTTAAATTACTAAATCCTAAACTAAACTGAAAACGAAAACTATAAATATAAAAATATACATAAATTCATATTAATAGATACCATAATAGTGTGTGTGTGTGTATATATATATATATATCACAAATCATCACAAATTTGCAGTTTTAACTCATTTTAAGTCAAAGATCAGTGACTGAATTTGACAGTGTGTTGCAATACATGTTGATTTTTTTTTTTTTTTCATGTAGTCAACATTTGTCACTTTTTAGTCTAACAAACAAACAGTATGCCTAACTCCAACAATAACTGTTAGCTACCCATAAAATCAGTAGGAAATAATTGGTTTGCTTGAAATGATGTGATCTGAAATGCCGTTTTCTGTCTGTTTCTGTAGCTGAGATATCTGGACAGCAGGGAGGATGAGCAGATCAGAGGAATCACTATGAAGTCCAGCGCTATTTCATTACATTATGCAATAGGTAATGCCATCACGGCGTGAACGCTGAATTGAGGTCTCTTTCATGTATTCTTATGCTTGAAAATGACTGAATAACTTTTGTAACTTTAATAAGGATTAATCTATGTTTAATGTATATAGTGAAGACTATGCAGTGTTACTTTACCTTTGATTGCTTTATTAAATATCTGTAGGCTACCTGAAAATTGTGTTTCAAAAATGGCTGATAAAAAATATTTATGACCAGTAAATTTTCTTAGGTCACCGGCCATTGGCAGGTGTGGCATAAAGTTAGATTTAGGCCCTGCCTGTAACTCATGGTTAAGAACTGTGTCTTTGTCATTGCAGGAGGAACTGACTACCTCATTAATCTGATCGACTCTCCCGGTCATGTGGACTTCTCCTCAGAGGTGTCCACTGCCGTCAGACTGTGTGATGGGGCCATTGTTGTGGTTGATGCTGTGGAGGGAGTGTGTCCGCAGGTATCATCCATGACTTGAGTGTGTTTTCACAGGCAGGTTTCACTGTATAAGTGCGTAGAAATGACACACTGTTATGCACTTTTTATTTGGTCATTAATTTTAATGTAAAAATAGAGATGTTTTAAAGGATTAGTTCACCTCTGAATGAAAATTTCCTGATAATTTACTCACCCCCATGTCATCTAAGATGTTCATGTCTTTCTTTATTCAGTCGAAAAGAAATGAAGGTTTTTGAGGAAAACATTCCCTCCATATAGTGGACTTCACTGGGGTTCAACGGGTTGAAGATCCAAATGTCAGTTTCAGTGCAGCTTCAAAGAGCTCTACATGATCCCAGACGAGGAATAAGGGTCTGATCTAGAGAAACCATCGGTGATTTTCTAAAAAATATAAAAAATTATATACTTTTTAACCACAAATGCTCATCTTGCACTGCTCTGCGTATTACGTAATCACGCTGGAACGGTCACGCGTGACGTAGGCGTAAGTACTGATCCAGTGTCTACAAAGCGAACGTGCAAAGATTAAGCCAAACGCCCTTTTCAAAAAAAAGGTAAAACAGTGATGTCTGATGATTTTGAAGTAGGAGTACCCTACCGCGGTACTTCCGCCTACGTCACACGTGACCTTTCCAACATGATTACGTCATGCGTGGCACATCGCAGAGCAGTGCAAAACGAGCATTTGTGGTTTAAAAGGTATATAAATTTTATTTTTTTTAGGAAATGACCAATCATTTCACTAGATCAGACCCTTATTCCTCGTCTGAGATCATGTAGAGCTCTTTGAAGCTGCGCTGAAACTGATATTTAGACCTTCAACCTGTTGAACCCCAGTGAAGTCCACTGTATGGAGAAAAATCCTGGAATGTCTTCATCAAAAAACTTAATTTCTTTTCGACTGAAGAAAGACAGACACAAACATCTTGGATGACCTGGGGGTGAGTAAATTATCAGGAAATTTTCTTTCAGAAGTGAACTAATCCTTTAAAGGCATCTCTGATTACAAATTCAGAACCAAAAACAGCATTGGTGAGAATGATTCATGTCCTTTGTTTACCTTTCAGTAAAGTGATTCTTTGTTCAAAACACTGATTCCTGATTTGTTTGTATCATCACAGCAGATGTTCACGAAAGGCATCAAAAATGATCACGTTTTAGATAAAGTAAAACTCTATATTATAGATATAGATTTTTACACTTTTTTATTTCTTAAATTTTGAATCTGATTGTCAGCAATAGTTGTGTTGTGAAGTTGATGTCTCAGATCTTTAAGCTCTACCCCACATCATCCTGTAACAGCATCTCGTTCCTTTCTGCTTTAGACACAAGTTGTTTTACGACAAGCTTGGCTGGAGAATATCCGTCCTGTTCTTGTCATCAACAAAATTGACCGGCTGATTGTGGAGCTGAAACTCACTTCACAGGAGGCGTACGCTCACCTGCAGAAAATACTAGAGCAGGTGAGGCAGAGCTCCAAAACATGGCCACACAATCGAAAATATTTATTACATACTTTTATGACATATTATTTTGTATATAAGGTCAACTGATACTGCATAAAATGTAAACTGTACTTATACTGTAGAAAACTGTCTATATTGTCTTGTTTTTTGTTTTGTTTTTTTTGTATATGTTTTTTTATAATTTATAAAACATCCAATATTATGGTCAGTAAATTTTTTTTTTAAACATATGTTGCTGATACGTTTATTCAGCAAGGACACATTAAAGGGTTAGTTCACCCAAAAATGAAAATAATGTCATTAATTACTCACCCTCATGCCGTTCCACACCCGTAAGACCTTCATTCATCTTCAGAACATGAATTAAGATATTTTTGATGAAATCCGATGGCTCAGTGAGGCCTCTATTGAGAGCAAAGCCATTCAAACTCTCAAGATCCATTAAGGTACTAAAAACATATTTGAAACAGTTCATGTGAGTTCAGCGGTTCTATCTTAATATTATAAAGCGACAAGAATACTTTTTGTGCGCCAAAAAAACAAAATAAAGACTTTTCTACAATATTTAGTGATGGGCGATTTCAAAACATAAAGGCTTCTGAATCTTTTGTTACGAATTAGTGATTCGGATCTCCTGTCAAACGTCTAAACTGCTGAAATCAGTTCGATTCGATTCGTAAAGCTCCGAAGCAGTGTTTTGAAATCTGCCCATGTAGATATTGTAGAAAAGTCTTTATTTTGTTTTTTTGGCGCACAAATAGTATTCTTGTCGCTTTATAATATTAAGGTAGAACCACTGAACTGACATGAACTGTTTCAAATATGTTTTTAGTGCCTTTATGGATCTTGAGAGTTTGAATGGCTTTGCTGTCAATGGAGGCCTCACTGAGCCATCGGATTTCATCAACAATATCTTAATTTGTGTTCCGAAGATGAATGAAGGTCTTACGGGTGTAGAACGACATAAGGGTGAGTAATTAATGACATTATTTTCATTTTTTGGGTGAACTAACCCTTTAAATTGATCAAAAGTGGCAGTAAAGATATTTCTATTTACAATCAATGCTGTATTTCTGTTTATCAAATAAATCTGGAAAAGAATGTATCACGTTTTCCACAAAAATATTGTTTTTAACATTGATAATAATAAAAATTCCTTGAGCAGCAAATCAGCATATTAGAATGATTTCTGAAGGATCATGTGACAGTTTTGCATTCACATATTTTAAATATAATAAATTTAAATAATTAATAAACAGTATTTAATAAATAATAATTCATAAATAATAAATTGCAATTTGTAATAACATTTCATATGATTATTTTTTTTTACTGTATTTTTATGTTATGTTTCTTTCAAAAAGGTGTGTTTGGACTGATTGGGATATTTTGAGTTTGAAAACATGGTGTAACTTTCAGTAGTCCACAGATCAAGAAAATTTTGATCCTTTATGGTATGACGTGTCTCTGAGTGATGTTTCTGTACAAAGATGAAACTCTAAGGCTATGAATGTTTGGTTCTGCCTGTTCTATAGGTGAACGCAGTTACTGGCACGTTATTCACCTCTAAAGTTCTGGAGGAGCGAGCGGAGAAAGAAGCAGAAACTCCGAGCAGCTATGCAGAGAACGACAGCGGAGATCAGGTGTACGACTGGAGCGCAGGTTTAGAAGAAACTGATGACTCTGACCTCTACTTCAGTCCTGACCAGGGAAATGTGGTATTTGCCAGCGCTATAGACGGCTGGGGCTTCAGGTACGTGTTACGCTTTCTGAAACTGAGGGTGTTTTCACAATTTTTTTTTAAATTATTTTGTCTGATGCTTTTATTAAAAGCAGCTTACATGGTGGGTTTTCACCCTTTACATCCCAGCAGTGGTTGTAGTACTTGCGATGGCTCACAAGATGGCAATACAATACTAGATTTCAACATCAGGACTCCACACCCTTCTAATGGAGTGCACATTTTTGAGGTGTTACATAACTGTGGTTTTAGATACTTGAAATAAGTGCTAAAGTACTAATACGACTGGTGTAGGTGGACATTTCTAAAAGCTGAGAAAACAGAACAGAACACTCTGGTGAGCATGAAGACATTTTCACACCAAAACTCACCACATTCAGCACGTTTTATACTGTAAAAACATTCGAGTAAAGTACCAATTTGCATTTTTGAGATTAGATGAATAGGTCACCCAGAAAGTTGGTCATCAATCATTTAATCACCCTTATGTCGTTCCAAACCCTGTATAATTTTCTTTAGTGAAAGAAAAAATATGTTGTTAGACACAGTGTCTGAGCTGCTCTTTTCCATACAATGAAAGTGGAATCTGACTTGCTAAATACCAAAGTGATCCTTACATCTTTCATTTTTCTTTAAGATTAATTTTCACAGAGGCTATATTATCATATGGCTTAGAAGTACT
The DNA here is from genome assembly GCA_037950665.1 of Hypophthalmichthys nobilis. Taxonomy (NCBI): domain Eukaryota; kingdom Metazoa; phylum Chordata; class Actinopteri; order Cypriniformes; family Xenocyprididae; genus Hypophthalmichthys; species Hypophthalmichthys nobilis. The sequence continues at coordinate 46,703,502 of CM075470.1, forward strand.
TGTTTCAGTCCATTGTTACTTGTTTTGAAATTTCCAGATATCGTTAAGTTGTGCTGAACTGATGCAAATGAGCCTCTCAATCAGAAACACAAAAGTCTGCGTGTGCTTATTTGTAGAACAAAAAAAGGTGACCTAGTTAGTCACACATGGACATGTAAACCAATTCAAAGCAATTAAAAATGTTTTAGTGGAAGTATAAACTTAAGCTTTAGGTTCTTTATGTAAAAACATAATTATTTATGAATATGCAATTACATCTCGGATAGACGATTTAAGATGCTGTTCATGCACTGCATGCACTTAGACTAATATAAATTTCATACAGATTTTTTTTTCCTTTCCATTTATTGATGTCAAATCAACAAACATTGTGTTTATTAATTAGGGGTCAAACCTATTGTTTCTGTAAGTGTTCTTCTTATGAAGTCTAAGGCTGTCTATAAAATTGCTTGTGGGAAAATGATGAAATATGGCACACAGATAGAGGACAGTGTGAACATTAACCACAGCAATTTTGGAGACTCTTTCCTTCTAGCGCCACCAACTGTCCGAAGTTGCACTTAAGTTTATGCTAATAAATTCTGAACTTCAAGGACTAGAAACAGACGATTCAATTGCACTCTATGACAACATTTTCCATCATGAAAATTTTTCCGCCATTTTGAATTTTCTGAAAAACTCATCCTAGATGGTTTGTCGATTTTCACTAGAAAAAGTTCAGACCATGATTGCAACAATGTATGGTTACATTTTATTTTAAGGTGACGTAGTTACAAGTTACTACATGTACTTACTATAGTAATAACAGTAAATTATGTTTAATTACAAGTAACCCTAAACCTAACCATAATCGTAACTCTATAGTAAGTATGAGTAGTTAATTAATATTACTCAGTACTTAACCTTAAAATAAAGTGTAACCAAATGTATTAAAGTCTTTTTGATTAAGCCAAATCGTTCTTGAATAACGGCCAAACAAATTTAACGAAGAGCATGTCAAAATGGATGCGAGGCTATATCTTCGCAATACTTTAGCGTATTGAGACGAATCTTGGTAAATGTCATCACAAGCATGACTTGAGGCCACTTGCACTGTTTCAGCACAGCGCCACCTACTGGTCAGGAGTTAAGAAAAATGTCTATTTTTGCTCATAACTTCTGAAGAGTTTGCCCAAAATATTTATTTTGGACATTGGCCATTTAGAATTTTGTTGTAAAATGCTGTATTTTTAGCATATCATTACAAAGCTGGGAAATGGCACCATGCCCTAAATGTAGGGTGAATTCAGGTTGATTAGGACACTTTTTCCTAGACATCTCAATGGCAAAAAGTGCCCCAATCAACCTGAACTCACCCTACTCAAAAAGTTTCGAAACAGTGACACCTTGTGGTCAAAATTTATAATGACATTAAAAAAAAAAAGATGCTAATAGCTTTTGATTAATTTGGACTATTCTAGTGAAACTGGTCTTGATAGATTCCTTGTGTCATACTGAGAGCTGTGATACCAATTATGACACATTTGGTCAAAATTGCTGTCCGCTATTGTGAATTTCTTTTAAATCCTACTTTGTCTTAGACCGTAGGTCCGATTTTTAACAATATTGGCTCAGATTACCTTCATCATCTTAAGTCTCATGGGGTACTTTAAGTAAATATTTTATGTCAAAGGGGTACAGCTGAAGTTTGGTAATCCCAGATATATACTGTAGTATATTATTAGTATTAGTATATCTATTAGATCATGTAATGTTTTATTTTACTATAATTTTTTATATTCTATTCAGCATACGCCACAGACCAGAACTTGAGCAACGTGTCTGCGTGCACGTGTGCTAACCACTGCTCAAAGACAGAAATATGATTTTGAAGTTGAATGCTAATGATATCTTACTAAATATGACTCAAAAACAGTGTGATGTTTAACATTGCAGCTGTCTGTGAATATTCTGTTAAATTTAGTTACTTGTTAATTATGCAGTGATATTACAGCTGTCATAGATTGGAGATATTGTTAAAATCACAGACTTCTTTGAACTACATTCATACAAATGAATGTGATGAAATAAAATAACAAATGACAAGTGCAAATAATGATGCTGAACTGTATTTTCTGTAACAGGATCCATCAGTTTGCTGAGATGTACAGTCAGAAGATGGGTATCCGCTTCTGGGTTCTGCTCAAGACCCTGTGGGGCGATTTCTACCTCAACGCCAAAGCTAAAAAAATCATGAAGGGAGCTCAGGTATAATCATTTCTGTGAGATAATACACCTTAACTTGGTTTATAAACATGGTAATACATTGGTATTTGTTGAAACATTAAATAATAACATGGTGTTACCAATTTATCCCATCGTTATGCCGTGGTACTACCAAATAAACCCGGGAACATATATTCTTTTTATGTACATTTTTTTTTTTTCATAAAAGTTCTATAATGTGGTGCATTATAGGTTAGTTCACCCAAAAAAAGAAAACTGTCATTTATTACTCACCCTCATGTCGTTCCACACCCGTAAGACCTTCGTTCATGTTCAGAACACAAATTAAGATATTTTTGATGAAATCCGAGAGCTTTCTGTCCCTTCATTGACAGCTACTCAACTGAAATTTTCAAGCTCCAGAAAGGTAGTAAAGACATCATTAAAGTAATCCATGTGACTCCAGTGGTTTAACCTCAATTTTATGAAGTGACACAATTACATTGTTTGCGCAAAAACATAATTTACCACTTTATTTACAAATAGTAATCTTCAACAAGTGTTTATGAGAGCACCACGACACGTGTTTTGTTGATGTGAGAGCAGACGTTGTTGCGAGATTAATATTATGTTTTTTTTTTTGTTTTTTTTTGCACAAACAAAAGATGCTTTTACTACCTTTCTGGGCCTTGAAAGTGTCAGTTGTGTAGCTCTCTATGGAGGGACAGAAAGCTCTCTGGTTTGATTAAAAAGATCTCCATTTGTGTTCCGATGATGAGCGAATGACAGAATTTTCATTTTTGGGTGAACTAACCCTTTAAATGCTTTTAAGCTGAACATTTCGATATAGAGTGTTTGTTACATTACATACTTGGTTTGACCATCTCTGGAAGTGGGCTGACAGAGCTACAGGAGTGATGTGATAGCACAGACTCTCCATTAGTTGCTCTGGGTTTGTAGTGCTATTTAGGACATTTAAATATGCTGCAGTTATGCTAATGGACGTCACTTCTCTCACCAAAACCTCACCTTAATAACTAGAACACACACACACACCGTGGAACATCCCCTCACTTCCCATGAACAAATGATCATAATATAACAGAACATATCAGTCCTGGATACAGTGTTATAACTAAGGGTCAATAATGTGACACTGACTCTTTTTATTTGGATGTATTATTTAAAAATAAATAAATGAAAAAATTATAATTATATGGAGAGTGATTTGACTTCTATGTTGAACTTATTTTACATTTCGGAATTAAAATGCAATAAAATACTATTTATTATTATTATTATTTTTTTTTCTGTTAATGTTGAGTTTATTTTTTTTTTTTTAAATGTTTTTGATAGAAGTGTCTTATGCTCATCAATTTGATCTAAAATACAGTAAAACAGTAATATTGCAAAATATTATTAGAATTTAAAATAACTTTTATAATAACTAAAATAACATTATATATATATATATATATATATATATATATATATATATATATATATATATATATATATATATAAACTGTATTCCTGTGATCAAAGCTGAATTTTCAGCATCATTACTCCAGTCTTCAGTGTCACATGATCCTTCAGAAATCATTCTAATATGCCGATTTACTTATTAAAAAAAAAAAAACATTTGTTGTTTTTAATGTTGAAAACTTTTGCTGCTTAATATTTTTTGGAAACTGGGATCCATATTTTTTTCAGCATTCTTTGATGAATAGAATGTTTAAAAGAACAGCATTTATTTGAAACAAACCCAAATGTATTTACTGCCACTTTTGATCATTTTAATGTTTCCTTTCTGAATAACAGTATTAATTTCTTATTTTCTTAATTTATTTCTAAAGTATTGATTTCATATTAATTTCTTTTTATCCTCAAAATTTGTTCTGTGAATATATATATATATATATATATATATATATATATTTTTTTTTTTTTTTTTTTTTAAAGGAAATTAAGATTAAAGTTAGAAAATCTACTACTGACCACTGATATAATGATTACCATTTAACATGTGATTGGCCCTTTCTTGCACCTGTTTAACCATCGATAACAACGTTTGTACTTTAGATACACTGTTGTGTGTTGATTCTCAGGCATAACAGCTCTGACACAGCATAATGAAGAACAAAAGCATAAAACACAGGTTAATAAGACTATTTGGGATAAAAATGAGTCTGTTTGACATATAAAAGTTGGTTTAACTTATTGTTCCTCTTTCCTGTACTATCAATTTTTCTGAGCAGTGATCACATTTATAGAGTGTGTGTTTTAAACTTGATTTGAAACGATTTTGCAAAAATATACTTTTTAAAGCTCATTTGTCATTGGCCCTTAAAAAAAATGAGGACACTGTAGTTTGTTCATTGGTTAATAAGAACACTCTTGTTGAAGATGTTTACAGTAATGCAGGACGAAGATTTGAATAATGAACCCTGAAGATCTATCTGCAGCTACCAGATGATTTAGACAATGCTCAGAAGAAACACAGTCTTCAGCCCAGACTTATCAGTCTCTGCCATTATTCCAGTCTGTCAGACACATCTCATTCAGAGAGAGCTGGTTATGGAGGGCGACGTGACCTCCAGACGGTAACATTGATTTGCAGGACTGACAGAGTCAAGCCTAACTGAAACCTTTAAACTCAATTGAGCTCAGATGTTAGTTGAGTTTGACCTCATTCAGTCACATTAGAAACTTTTTATTATGGGTCCTAATCTTTAAAAAAAAAAGGCAACTAATGAATCAGTGCAGTCCCTGGGTTGCTTACACAATGTCTTAGTTAGTGTATGCATTCTCTTTTCAATATAAATTGATATTTCTTAACTTTGTATATACTGTCCTAATGGACGTCACGCTCATCAACTCTTTTTGTCTTCACAGTCCAAAGGAAAGAAGCCTCTGTTTGTGCAGCTTGTCCTGGATAACATCTGGAGTATGTATGACGCTGTGGTCACTAGAAGGTAACTTTCTGTATGAACTGATTTATCTATACGTATGAGAAATTCACACCAATAATGTCTAACCTGTCCACACTGAAAATGAGTCTGCAGCGAGATGCAATGTAATTAAAAAATTAGTTGAGATTAGTAAAAATAGTTTTCATTAATTGCAACAAAGCTGAAATAAACTAAAATATAAATATTTGATGAAAAAAAAACTAAATATAAAATAAAGAAATATTAAAAAACTTATCTTGGTAACTAGCTTAAAAACGTTTAAATTGAGGTATTATTATTAGTAAAACTAAGCTAAAAACCTAAAAAAAAAAAGTGTGTGTGTGTGTATATATATATATATATATATAAAAAGACAAACACTTTTCTAAAACTTAACTAAAATTCAAATGAAAACTAAAATATTTAAGCAATAAGGTATGAGAGGCTGTGCTGTAGCAGTAGCTGTGCGAAGCAGGGTAACCCCTTCAGCCGTGACTTATTCACGATAAAGCACCAGCCTCGAGTACCTTATTGCTTTTATAAAATGGTTACCACACAATACAAATATTAAAGCCAGAAATATGTATCAATGCAACTTTCATGAAGTAAACTTTCTCTAAAAGCCTTCCTTCCGCCGGAAAAAATAGTCCCTGATCGTGAACAGCAACAAAAGTTGCATTATTACGCCATTAGATGGCGGCAAAGACTGTCTTTATGAGTGTGTCAGTCAGTAGCGAAGACTTTTATATTGAAAAGACTGAATTGTTGTGAACACGGAACAAGACGCAACTGACAAATGCTTTGACTAGCCCTGTCAGTCACGGGAAAACCCCTTAACTGTTAAAAGGACAAGATAATACATCAGACATTTAAACTGATTTTTTATTATGAACATAGGACTGACCTGAAGGAAAATGTTAAATCTGAATACAGGTAATAAACTCGCTCACTCGATCTCTTTCTCACAATACTCTTCTACATAATACAGTAAGCTTCAATGAACAATATCAATTGAGAACAAACGGTTTACGTTGCTTAAGAGTTGTTGCTAAGGGTGTTGTGTAGTGATACACAGAACGGTTGGGTGAATAAAACACAGCTGTTAACCAGTCAGAATCAATGACAGGAACTAACAGTTTTATAAATAAAAATAAAAGCGGATTTAAAATATTAATAAATACTATGATAGTAAAAAATACTAAAATAACACGGATGGTATTAAATTAAACTTAGCAGTGCTAACATTTGTTAGTGCACAATGTTATGAAATTGAGGCAAGATGAAATAAAAGTTTGTTTATTTTATGAATGCATGTTCCTGGTGTAATTGTGCATAATTCATCAGTGCACATTAAAAAAAAAAAAGAAGAAGAGTGGCAGAAAATCCCCAAATGCAGATGTGTAAAGCTTGTCACATCATACACAAAAATAAATAAATAAATAAAATAGAAAATTAAGGTGCTTCAACTAAGCACTGAGTTAAGGGAACAAATACTTTTGCAATGTAATTATTTCATTTTTTTTTTTTTTTTTTTAAATTAATAAATTATTATCTTGCTTGACTATTTTCACATTTCCAGGGACAAAGAAAAGGTGGAGAAGATGGTGACCTCTCTGGGGGTAAAAGTCCTGCCTCGTGACCTAAAACACTCTGACCCCAAAGTGCTTCTCAGTGCCATCTGTAGCCAGTGGCTTCCTGTGTCTCAAGCCGTGCTCTGTATCCTTTACAAACACTGGCACTCGTGAAAACCACTACCATTCAAAAAGTGTGAGGTCAGTACATCTTTTTGTTAATGTTTTTGAAAGAAGTCTCACATGATCCTTCAATCATCATTCTAATATGATGATTTGATGCTCAAAAAAACATCTCGAAAATGCAGCGAAAAACACAAAACACATCCAAAAATGAGAAAAAGCTTTGAGAATGACTAAAAACAGAAATCTGAGATTGAAATCTGCTGTAAGCTACTGAAAAGAGAAGCAAATGGATTGCTAATTCAATATGTTGAATTTCGAGGTAAAATCATACCCTATATATTGTATTGACAACTTATCAATTAAATATTTAACATCTCATATTCTGCATAATTGGATGTTTTTAAATAAACACTGACAAAAAAGTTTTAGGGCTGCACGATATGATGATATACTGCACATTGATATAAGTGATCACCTGGACCTACCTATATATTGTATTTATATAAAGCATCCACAGGCAAATTTGCTTTATGTATTTCCCCGGCGTTGAAATCAGGCACATATAAATGTCAGGAAATATGATTCCTGGCTGCATGTAATGTTTGACTAAAACAAATGAGGGAATGCAATGACATAACATAGGTTTAACCTCTTGATCTTATATCTTTGACTGTCCAAATGTCTGAATTTCAGAGTATAGTTTCTAGAAATGTACAACACACAGTCTTCTAATTATACACAACCTCTAGTGACGTTAGCCACATCAGCACTAGGCAGTTGACTGGCGTTGTCCACCTCCTCAGCCGTCACCCGTCCTGCCGTGATCTCACCAGCTGTATGGGGAGAAAACACAGAGCCGACCGTTATTAGACGGCTCCTTCTGCGCAATATGATTGACACGGGCACACCTCGCAATTACTGTGGTGACAGGTGCTCGGAGTGAACCGGTACTGCCATTAGCGCTTTTGGTAAAATGTCAGTTGTTTCCCTAAACATGTAATTGAGTGATTCTCAAAATACTTCGCAATAATGTGCAATTTTGGCCTGCTTGGCAGGTGTTTTATGTTTGTGTTCTTTTTTTTTTTTTTTTTTTTTGTGAATGGAAAGGAGTTGGAACTTATCAAAGCAGTATAAATCTTTGCTTTTTAGTAGTGAGAACTACTAGATATGTTAGATATACTTGTTGAACATAAATATAACATACAGTAGCATGAATAGTAGCCCGTTTAACTCCTCAGATGTGTGCACCCTCCCAAGAAAATGCTGATTTTTTTTTATTTTTGTTTTGTCTCACCTCGCAAACATCAACAGATCTTCTCGACTGTATCCAGTAGTTGAAATCATAGAAACCTCACAATTCAGACATAATTTTGTTCTCAACGTTCAACCCTGTTACCAAAGTTATTATAAGAAAGAAATCTTCAATCCCATACTTGTCTTACATTTATTTGAAGCACACTACTGTTCAAAGTTTTGGGATCTGTCGTCGTTTTTTAAATATTAAAGATATTTATAATTTTACAAGAGAGTTTTATTCCAAATATATGCTGTTCATCAAAGAATCCTAACAAATTATCACGTTTCCACAAAAATATTAAGCAGCACAACTGAACTTCTGCTTTGCCATCACAGGATTAAATTACATTTTTAAAACAGTTATTTTAAGTTGACCATAAGGTAATTCTGTCAATAACATTAAAAAAAACCTTTTGAACAGCAGTGTAAATTTATCAATAACTGCAAACCAATATTTGCAAACCTAACTAGCTCTAAGCCTCATATAAACAAATTGGTAACACTTTAGCACGGGGAACAATTCTCACTTTTAACTAGTTGCTTATTAGCTTGCATATTATCTGTTTATTAGTACTTACGTATAAGCACATATTAATGCCTTATACTGCGTGGCCATATTCTACATCCCTTAATTAGAGATCGACTGATATATCGATTTACTGATATTTTCCCCAATATTTAAGCATTTTACCATAATCGGATATCGGTTTTGTAATATCGGATTTTACCGATAAACGCCGCCATCTTGTGGGTGTTTTGAGAATTGCACGCAGGATCGCCATTACAGCGCATCTGAGGGGAGACGAGACAACGGCGTGCACATGTAAAGTATATTTACCTTCTATTAGTAAACTTTATTTAACATGTGGCCATATTCTACATCCCTTAATCATAACCAATACCTAAACTTAACAACTACCTCACTAACTATTAATATGCAGTAATTAGGACTTTATTGAGGTAAATGTCGTAGTTAATAGTTAGTTAGTAGTGAGAACCGGACCCTAAACTAAAGTGTGACCATTAAGATTAATAAATGCTGTAGAAGTATTGCTTGATAGTTCATGCTGTCTAATGTAGTTAACTAATGTTAACGAAACCTTATTGTAAAGTGTTATCAGTAAATGAAATATAAAAGCATGTGATATTTACATCTATATCCTGCGGTTGACGCCACATTTCACTGACCATTTGTTAATAAAAAAACTAAAACACATTACAGGCCCTGTTTTGTACCCTATTTGTGGAAAGTGCCAGTCGAGTGTGTTCTCTTTAACTGTGTTACTCAGCAATGGTGTGTGAAAAGCTGCCCAGCCCAGCTGAGATCTCAGCTGAGAGAGTGGAAAAGCTGATGAGCGTGGGAGCGCGCAGGTTCGACTCTCTGCCCGAGAAAACACAGGAGCTAAAAAAAGGTGAGTGCGTGTTAACGGCTACGGCAGAGGATGTGATTCACGTAGCATTTCCTACCGCCAGACTCCATCTGTGAATACACCGTTTTGAAAACTCACTCTCGTATTGCACATGTGCTCTTCACTCAGGGAAAAAGGCGCCCTCAGATCTTTTCTAGCGCTTTCTGCTCACTGGAGGCTTCCTAGGTGTACAGCACCTGCTCTGTGAACTGTATTTGGATCGAACACCTCCACTTTTGCCTTGGGGCTTTTTTAAGCTGTATGATGGTGGCTTTTTGCTGCGTTCCTCTTCTTTGAAAGGGAATATTTCACCTAGAAATTAAAAAGATGTCATCATTTACATTTACTCACCCTCATATCATTTCACAACCATATAATCTTCCTTCTTCCGTGAAACACTAAAGATGCTAAACAAAATGCTTTAGAAAAGTTTTTTTCCATGATTTCTTTTTGGAAAGACAAGTCCCCCCTAATAATTAAAATGGCCAAATTGTGTCCCCAATATTTGAAACTCTTGCACTGCTCTGCTGCACTTCATTAAGCAGCTCTCTGTATATTGTTAGGATGACACAAAGATTTAAAATGTACATTTTGAGTCTGCTGACTCTGTCTACCTCAGCGGTCTAACAGCGCTCGTCAATGTCAAAATGATAGAGATGGCCAATCAAATCAAAGATGGTGGGGTTTACTGTTCACAGAAGCAGAGCGTGAATTTTGCAGTGCTCTTACTTGTACCACCTGGTGGTTGCAGATTCATTTCGGCGTTGATAGTGTTGACATAGAAACGCATAATTCCGAGTCTGAGGACGTGAACAGCTCCGGGTAGAACGGGTTGCCATCTTGTAATTACGGTTATGACATGGCGTAAAACAGCATAAGCTCGTTGTTTTGGTTCAGGAGGAACTGTAAAAGGTGCTTCTGTTTGTTTGTGGCACTCGGTGACTGAAGTCTGTCTAACTCTGCATAGCATGAAATGCGCTGATGATGTGTGATGTCTGCGCGAGCAGGTGCGCAGAGATATGGAAATACATTGTATCAAGATTGTATCATTGGATGAACATTTTTTGGTCCTAAGACTTCCACAGAAGATATATGTACAATTTTTTTTTTTTTTTTTAATTTTTTTATATATATATTTAGACCACTTCTATTATTGATTGCTATCAGGATGTGAAGAGAGTTTCAACCAGTATAACAAAAAAGTGTTTATAAAACAAATTACCTACCCTACCTTTAAGGTGTGGACTAGTGTTATTTTGGTATCGAGATCCTATTATAGTTTTTATTCATATTTCGAATTGTATGTTTATATTCTCTATTTTTGTTTTAATTTCAGATAAAGTTTTAGTATTTTTTTTTTTTTTTTTGTGTGTGTGTTTTTGTCCTTTTTTTTAACAACAAAATTGTGTGTTGTTGTTGTTTTTTTTAAATTACTCTGGTTTTAGATTTTGGTAACACTTTAGTTTAGGCTCCAATTCTTTAATCCTTCTTAGCAATTATTCTTTATTGCATATTACTAGGATATTGGGTGTTTATTAGTACTTATAAAGCAAATATTAATGCCTTATTCTGCATGATCATATTCTACATCTCTTAATCCTACTCAGTGGTAAACTTAACAATTAAACTTAATTACCTCACTACCTATTAATAAGCAGTAAATTAGGAGTTTGAGGCAAAAGTTGTAGTTAATAGTTAGTTTATAGTGAGAATTGGACCCTAAACTAAAGTGTGACATATATATTACTTTTTTACTTTTTTTTTTATTTTACATTTTGTAGTTCCAGTTCATTTATTTCGCAGACGAAATCCAGTCATTTCAGTAGAAATCTGCATGATGATCAGGAGTTACCCATGAGGAAAAAGTTCAATTTCGCTCTTATGTATTCCAGTGACGATATACGTGAAATGCATGCAATGACATCCAATGCTAATATGCGATATATGACTGTATGTGATGACAGAATTTTTTATTTTTGGGTGAACTATTCTTTTTTAAAAAAACCATGTGTCACAATGAGTTTGTTATTCTCTAGTTCTTTAGGAAACCATCTACAGTAGTGGCCAAACATGATGTCCAGTCTAGGAAAATTGACATCTTTACCCTTTATTCAAATATTATTTAAAATTTGTTAAAGATTTTGTAATCATATTGCGTAGTTGTGTTTAGAGTCAATTGTTTTATTTGTGATGATAACGCAATGAAATATGCCAAATTGTGCCGACATAATTTTTGTCCAGGCTGTCATACAAAGAAATTATGAACACGTGCAAAGCAAGAGATAATATTATGTTGTAACTAATTATGTTGTAGTGCATGCTTTATTCCTGTGAGCTTTTTGATTCTCTATGCCCTTTTTTTGTTTTGTCAGATAAATACCCTAACCAAGTTTAGTGTTTTGTTCTTCCCTCATAATTAAAATAGTTAAAATTAACTTTTTTTAATCTACAAAGAACCATGCTGAAGAACCCCATACAGCTGAAAGTGGGTTCTTGATAACAAGTTTCTTTGTGAAATCTATAGTGCTGCATTGAAGAACCTGCAGTTTATTAACTGACTTTTGTAGCCGTCTGTGTTAAAAGTTGCCAGAGGACATTTGTTTTTCCAGCCTTCACACAATTTCGACAAGAGTTTGTGTAATAGCAGGATGCTTTTAATATCGTGTGGCCTCAGGCTGAGGTTTCTTTAAGCTCATGCGTTAAAAATCCTCAATTCTGGCTTACGAATTGTAATATCACGCTTTAAAGTAATTTCTGATGCCGCTTAGGTGTGAAATTTAGTTTGATTTCGTATTCATATAAAAAGACCACACCGTGTCCCATCCATATTGTGTTCAAAGTCCGAATTGTACAGTTACACTAGTGTTGCTGACATTAAATAAGACTCTTTTTAATCTTTTTGCTCTGTGTGTTTGTCCCCTGTAGCATTTCTAGATTGTTCAGCTGATGAGACGACGCCTGTAATTGTCTTTGTGTCAAAGATGTTTGCCGTGGACTCCAAAGCTCTGCCACAGAACAAACAGAGGTATTGAACTTACAGATGTGTGTTATTTTAAGCCAATGTCTGTTTCCTATGTTGTGTGTGGTTCATTATCAGATAGATGTTAGTTATAGAGAGATTGTATTGTTGTGGTTATGTTCTGTAGATGGCATGTGATCATAGTTTTGGAGACTTAATAATCCTAAGACTGCAGTTATCTAACTTTCTGGTGCTGTTCGGTTGGTTTTGATCGAATTATTTTACATTTTGGTTTTTTAAAATTTTTTACTTCATCGAAATGGTACGAAACTTGGTAAAGGTTTTGGCACTTGGTATGTGAACACAAACAAAAAATCACAGACATGATCGAAAAGGTCACACTTGTACTGTTTGCGGTCAAAAATGATGCATTGGAAACGAATGGGAAGCGAATTTCATCTAGTGGAAATGTTTGGTACTGCACCCAAACAAAATCTTACTGAAAGCTCGTTTTTTGAGATATATAATATATATAATATAATAATATTCCTAATGGTAATTTTCTTTTCCAGCATAACACATGTGAATACCTATATATGTTAAAACACTATTCACAAAACTATTATAATAACCAATTGGACAAAAAGGTATTTTTGCTACACTGGCTGTTAACAGGCGAATTGAGAATTTACCGACCATAAATATTCCTTACTGGACATACAAATTATTTTAAGTATATTGTTGCTCCTATGACAATATGATTATTTAGCTTTTTCCCTGGATATGTGTAGCAAACAAACGGTTGTTTGTTTTGTCACACGCAGCATCATATACAAAATGAGCCTGTTTCTGTCTCCTGTCACGTAAACGTGAAGACCCATTGTGATTTTGTTTTTCATATTTTTGTTTTGGTGGCTTAATATGAGGAACATTCCACATATGTGTCTCCACATGGTGTTCTGGAGAAAAACAGCCTTTAGGCATCATAGATAAACGTCTGCTGGTAAATCTTCCTCTGAGGATAGAGTCAGGACAGATGTTTTCTTTTGTAGATGGTTTATAGAACTTTGATTTGAGTCGTTCACATAATTTACATCAGCGAGGATTAGATTTGAACCGTGTGCAGCAACCGTGTTACTTGCGTTCATTTTGGACCCTGGCTTTACTGTGCAACAAAGACAAAATGCTAAGAAAATCAAATGTCTAGACTATGAAGAAAGAATTTGTCTCAACCGTGCTCTGATGCTCAGAGTGTGAAATTAATTTCAAATAAATCAAAATGAATAAAAAAAGACTTTTTCTTAGCTCCAGTGTTGCTGTAGTTACTGCATACAGACAAACCCAAACGTTGGGTTAAAAATTTAATTTAAAAATTTAAAGGGGACCTATAATGCCCCTTTCACAAGATGTAATATAAGTCTCTGGTGTCCCCAGAATGTGTCTGTGAAGTTTCAGCTCAAAATACCCCACAGATCATTTATTATAGCTTGTCAAATTTGACCCTATTTGGGTGTGAGCAAAAACATGCCATTTTTGTGTGTGTCCCTTTAAATGCAAATGAGCTGCTTTCCAGGAGAGGGTGGAGCTTTAACAGCTCGCGCTTCGGTTGCTCAACAACAACAAAGCTGGAGAATCTCACGCAGCCAAAATGAGGATTGTCAGTAACGGTGTTCAGCCTTACATTGTTCAAACCGGAGTCGACACTGATGGAGAGACTCAGGAAGAAGTTACAACTTTTAGAATGAAACTGGACGTTTCTGAATGGTTAGTGGATAAATTCATGTAGTTGCTGTGGAGTTGATTCAACTCATCCACTAGCATGTGCCTTCATGTTAATCTTTTGTGCAAATCCAGTGTTGAATTGACCCTCGTTTGTGAAGCAGTCCGGCGTAAAATGACGGCATGACAACAACACTCTACTACAACAACTCTTCCTCTTCGCTAAAGCAGCTCAACATGGCCTCACCCCCTTTGTTGTGTGTTCTCGGGGGCGGGGTTTATGTAAATTTTGGGGTTTGTGATGGCACTAACCCAGAAAGAATCTCGTTGTAGTCCCTACCAACCACTTAAAAAGTGATTTCTGTAAAAGAAAATCTCTCCCTTTGCATTGAACTTTGAGTGTCGTAACTTTGCAGATGTTGTTTATGCTCAAACAGCAACAATACACACTAACTAAAGTTAAAAAGTGAAATCCTAATCAAGGACCCCTTTAAAGGTGGGGTATCCATTTTTTTCAAATACACTGTTTGGAAGTTAGTCGGGCCGATACCAACAACAAACTAATAACCAATCAGCATTAGGGGACGAATGATGGTCGTGGAGACAAAACGAGCAAGAGGGAGATTTGAAGAAAAAAAAAAACGCAGAAAGAGAAATGATGAGACACAATACAAAACAGCTCAAAAGAATATCACTGGAATTAATTTTTATGACTGGGCAAGTGCTGTAGGACCCGTGTTAATATTAGAAAAGCTTTCCAGCGCTGGAAAGAGCTAAGCGGGAAGGCCTGAAAACAGAAGCGGAGGCTGCTTTGAACCCGCTTTTCATGTGAAGTAAAACTGGGTTTGAGTGTCATGATTGTCTGGAGCTGCTGTGCTGTTGGCGATTAACAACAAACTGTTGTTTGTATTTACTCTTGTGTACTGTGCGTTCATTTTTTGTGATTCCTTGTCCTTAGTTCATCGACTGCGCTTTATTTTTCGTGAAGCATTTTGTTGCACGTCAGTTGTGATACACAGACACCCACTCTCGTATTGTGTGTGTAACAGTGGCCAGATAGTGAGAGTTGTGCAGGTAAACCACTGCACACTGACGACTGCTAGAGAATTCGGTGTTTAGATTCATTGATGGTGCACTCGCCTCGCATGCCAGAATCGGACGGGCCGGGGTTCGTAACCGACTCGGAGCAGGGTGGTTAGGATTGGAGAGTGAGTTTTGGAGGCGGAGAAATGAAAAGAGGGGTGTGTTTGTTTGGGTTGATTTCAAATATCAACAATGTCCAACAGCGTTGTTGAAAAAATGGATACCTTTAACCTAACGGTTGGGTTGTCCATATTTGACCCAAATTTAAGTTGAAACAACCCAGTATTTTTTAGAGTGTGAGTGGTGCTTTTGCAGAGCAGGGGGGTATCACACACAGTTTCTGCCAATCTCAAGTTAATGAGTAACAATGCATCCTTCATATCTCCGAAAAGTCTTTAGTTTTGTTTATAAATATATTTATAAAAGATAGATACGCTAAACCGAGTCTTTCCGGAAAAAGCTGAGATCCTGGAGGCGGGGGCGGAGCTAAAGAGTCACGCCCATGATCTGCAAATCCAGTGCCGAACTGGGACTTGTTTACAAAGTATGCATCACCGAAATCCCGGGAACAAACAAACATACGTGTACAACTCCGTTGCTGCCCTGGAAAAACAAACTTCATCCTCTGTTCCCTTAATGCTGGGTTCTTTGGGAAGCTGAAAAAGGTAATCTTTCCCTCACAACCAAAAACACACTCCTTCGGTGACAGGAGCTGTGTCTCATTTCGGAGGCTTCGTCCTTAGGAGGTCGCATTTGAAGGCTGAATACTTCATCAAGGATGTCATATTTAAGAAAAGTAATCGTAATAAAATTGACTGATATTCATTGTGAGGTGTAAAATACTGTCATTTCTTTCTTACGTTGCAATCTAACGGTTATTTTTCTTAAATGAGACCGATGACGTATGCAGCCTTTGAAGGGTGCAGCCCCTGAATTGGGACACAGCCATTGTTGAAAAATCTCTCGGCATGCGTTGATGGGCGTGCTCTTGCTCTGAGTGATTTTTGTGCACGCTTATCAGGGAGAAGTGCCTATACAAGGAATTCCGCCCTTTATTACGTGATAAAAGGCCATACTAGAAAAAACTCTCCGAATCCTGTACCGAAACCGGAAGTAGTCGTTCAGCACAGAAATACTCCGTCATACGTCCAACTCGTGTTTTGAAACTTTGGCCATGTTTAGCATGAGAATTCAACTCTTCAACAGTGTAAATAAGTCAGAATGCATGAAATGGCATTATGCCCCCTTTAAAAGAAGTCTTTTGGGATTTAAAAACGGCAATTGATGTTATAATCAGATTATTCCAATATCATATGAGTATATTTCTGATAAAAAATACTCTGTATTTATTCAATAGGTACAAAAATTCCAATTCATCCTGGGGAATCTGATTTAATTCACTTTGAATTCCCAATAGGATCCTTTTAAGATTGGTTCCTAATGATGACAGAAATTCCAAAAAGAATCCTGTATACATTCCTCCAGGCTTTTTGACTAGGACGAGAGCTCCAGGATACTGAATAATAGATCTGTGTGTGTGTTTGAGTAAGTTTGCTAGAGCCCTTGGGTTCTACAAACTTAATGGACCTTGGCCAAACAGCGATGTAGCGGTTGATCGATACGGCACCTTGCTTGCTCTGTGTGTGTACTGTATGTGTGTGAGCACAAGTTTGTGCTGCTGCTTTTTTTTTTGTTTTTGTTGTTGTTGAACTATGAGAATTGATATCCTACAGTAATGTTGCTTGTTTAGATCCTGTCCCTGTTGATGTCCTTTGTGTCTGGACTCAACTGAAATAAATGATTTTCAATTTTCATCCTCCCAAGTAAGGTGACATGGTGTCAGCGCTGAGAAACAATGCCTGTCGCAGATCCAAGAGCAGACGCTAGATGGCGCTCTCGGCTGCGTAAGCCTCCTCATATGACCTCAGATCTGAGGGCATGAGCTGCTCAGACTCTTTGTTCTGGAGTCAGTGTGTCAGTCAGCCTGTAGACGGGAACAAAAGCAGACGGCCCCTTTTGGACTGACCTCGGATCAGACATTTTCCATTATTCATCGGGTCGGGTGGAAGTGTACAATGATATTTGGTGCTGTTACGGATAATTCAGTCAAGTGGGTCTTTGTTTCCATCTGTGTCTTTTCAAACATTCCACCCACTCACAAACTCTTACACTTCCATACGTGATTCGTCTGTCCGGTGTTTGCGGCCCTTTTGTTCTCACATTTTGTCTTCCTTCTCACCTTCTGCAGTAGGTGACAGCCTGGAGTAGAGGTGGGCGGTATGACCAAAATCTTATATCATGGTATGATTATTTTTTACCTCAGTATAGTGATAAAAATGCAATGAAAAACAGTTGATGAACAAACAAACAATCAAAAAACAAGTATTAATGGCTAATCCAGTGAATGAAAGGTGCTTCATCTCATTTGATTTCTTTTCTTTTTTTTAGTTGCAAATATTTTCTAACAATATAAGTCTTTACTATCACTTTTTTAAATCAATTTAACGCATCCTTGCTGAATAAAAGTATCAATTTCTTTTAAGAAAAAGAAAAAATACTGACCCCAAACTTTCTATTTTAAATAAATGCTTTTTATTCATCAATGAATCCTGAAAAAGTATCACAGGTTATAAAAATATATGTTTCCAACATTGATAATAAATCAGCATATTAGAATGATTTCTGAAGGATCATGTGACACTGAAGACTGGAGTAATGATGCTGACAATTCAGCTTTGATCACAGGAATAAATTACATTTTAAAATATATTAAAATAGAAAACCATTATTTTAAATTGTAATAATATTTCACAATATTACTGTTTTTTCTGTATTTTTGATTAAATAAATGCAGCATTGATGAGCAGAAGAGACTAAAAAACATTAAAAATAGTAATGTTTCCAAACTTTTGACCAGTACTAATATATATATATATATATATATATATATATATATATATATATATATATATATATATATATATATATAAGTCATTATTATTAATTTAATATAACAGACAGCTCTTGAAAATAATATTTTTCATTGTCTCGACTTGTTTAGGACACGTCAAATAACAAATCATTCCTGCCCACTATAGATATATCTACTGGTTGACACATTTTTACCGTTACATATATATACTGGTCTACCGCCCAACCTGGAATGATTTTGAGGGCTTTGTTCTCACCCTTTGACCTCACCCTCACTCTTTCATGTCGACTGGGTACGCATGACACTGGACAGCCGGCGATATGGCACGCTGATGTCAGAGCGAATTATCTGGACTTTAATGGGTGGAGAGACAGTTGCACTTTTAATCATTAGAAGCAGATGGGCTGGGCGAACCCGGACGACGCTCGGCGGCGCTTCTGTCTCTGAGTGTTGTTTTGATAGAGGGGGCTGTGGAACATGTGTAGACCCTTGCAGGCCGTATGTAGCATCTCATTGGCTGCAGGAGCTCCTGTGTAGCTTTAGCTGACGGATCCGCTGTGCAGCTAATAAAATCCATGCAGTGTTTGCATAGAGCGGGAAGAGTGATTAGAGACATGCATGTGACTGTCAGAACTTACACTCAAGAAACACTGTATTGAGATGGGTAACTGTAAGCAGGTTAAACGCTGTAAGTCAACATGAAATGCTTCTGCAATGTGTTGTAGCATAGCAGGAGATTCAGTGGAAAACTTTTATCTTTCAGGAATTGGTTGGATCATGAAAAATGGGATTTATGTGCCAGAATGAGGCCAGGTGGTTAGAGATTTATGGATATAATGCTTACCGAGGGCATATATATTTTTACAATTTAAAATAATTGTTTTCTATTTGAATATACTTTAAAATGTAATTTATTCCTGTGATCAAAGCTGAATTTTCAGCATCATTACTCCAGTCTTCAGTGTCACATGATCCTTCAGAAATCATTCTAATATGATTTGATACTCAAGAAACATTTCTGATTATATTATCAATGTTGAAAACAGTTGTGCTGATTCATATTTTTTGTCGAAACCGATACATTTTTTTCATGATTTTGATGAATAGAAAGATCAAAAGAACAGCATTTGTTTGAAATAAAACTCTTTTGTAAAACTATAAATGTATGTTCTGTAACTTTTGATCAATTTAATTTGGCCTTTGTTGAATAGAAGTTTAATTTCTTTAAAAAACAGTCTGACTGATGATAAACTACTGTTCAAAAGTTAAATAACTGTTCTCTTTTTGCCTTCATTTGACAGGTTAATAGAGATGTGACAGGAAATTAATTAAAGTAATATCGAATAACTATCATTTAATTAATCACTTGCAATGCTAAAAATGTGCATAAATAGAGTAAACAGTCAGTCAAATCATGGAAACAGGATTTTCTTGCTTTTTTAAGTTAGAAAGTCGAGCTAGTGTTAACCCTAACTAGGTGTTATGTGCAGGTCAAGCGTGGTAATGTGATGCTCAGAGTTCAGATTATTTCAACTTTGACCCTGTTTCACACTGACCTTTCAAAGTGCAGACGAAGGCAATTTGTATTATTACATAGGTGGTGCCGTGTAAAAATCAGTGCAGGATTGAAGGAAAACACTACATTAAATCTGTATCATGATATTAAGATAATAATCATAATCATATTATACACATTAGATATTCTATGCAAATTAAATGCAAAGTTGATTTTTTTTGTCAATTATACAACGAATTTTGACTTATGTCATAACATCAACTTTGATCATAATTGAAGCTCTGTGCCATTTAATTCTAAAAAAAAATTTTTCACAATTGTCGTAATTTCTCATTTTATGTTTTAATTATGACATTTTATCTCATATGTTCTTATGTCATAATTTCAACTATATTCTATGCAATTTAAATGTAAAGTTAATTTTTTTTGTCTTAATTATACAAGGAATTTTGACTTATGTCATAATATCAACTTTTATCAAAATTGAACCTCTATACCATTTTATTCTAAAATGTTTTTGTCGCAATTGTCGTAATTTCTCATTTTTATGTCTTCATTATGACACTTTATCTCATAATATGTACATATGTCATAATTTCAACTTTTGTCATGGCTTTATGACATTTTATTGTAAGATGTTTAGTTTTTGTGTCATAATTATGACTTTTTTTGTATCTCATAATTATCACTTTTTTGTCATAATTATGACTTAATATCTCTGTCAGCAAATCATAACAGAGGTATTTTATATACAGAAGTCTTAAAGGTACAGTTGCTAAAACAGGCAGTTTGATTATAAAAGGGTGAATAATGGTCATGAAAAACTAAATGACATTAAGAAAACTTGGTTAAAAGTTAATTGTTTAAGAGTTTAGAATAGGTTTCCTTTAACTTTTGAACATGTTTATGTATACATTTGAACTGGAACCGTGTAATTTCTCTTCTCGGCACCATCAAAACAAAAAATATTATACACATTAGATATTCTATGCAAATGAAATGCAAAGTAGAATTTTTTGTTATAATTACACAACTAATTTTGACTTATGTCATAATATCAACTTTTGTCATAATTTCCAGTTTTTATGTCATAATTATGACTTAATATCTCTATGCTGTCAGTGAATCATAACAGAGGTATTTTATATACAGAAGTCTTAAAGGTACAGTAGTTAAAACAGGCAGTTTGATTATAAAAAGGTGAATAATGGTTATGAAATCTAAATTATTATTATTTTTTATTTGTTTTTTTTATCAGGAAACTTGGTTATAAATTGTTTAAGAGTGTAGAATAAGTTTCCTTTAACTTTTAAACATATTCACTTGTACATTTTAACTGGAACCTTGTAATTTTTTTTCTTGGCACCATCAAAACACCTTTTCCCCTGACTGAAGGAGACAGATAGATTGAACTGTATCGAGCCACGGTAAATTTAGAGTGTTTCAAGCATCAATTTCACTCGTCGTCATCTTGCCAAACATTTTTGATGCTTAAACACCTTCTACTCCGTGTGTTTCAAACGCCGTCTAGCTCGGTGGAGATCAACTCCATTTCCTTCGGGTCTGCTAGAGTCATCGAGGGATGAGCGCGATTTATGAACGGAAAAAGAGTTGGGCCGCGGTAATGTACTCCTGTTTATTCAGTCTAACATCATACTGTTTCCTTCAATCAAGAATGCTGTGGTTAATATGCCACCGTATTTCGGCCTTGACCGCCAACTCCCTGCGTATCCTCCCTGCTGCAGGCCGTTCAGAGAGGAGATGAGCGGCTCCCAGTGGCTCTTCAGGGTGTTTGTGGGTCTTTCTACCTTCAATGTTTGCTTGCATTCACTTTCTGTTGTACTCAGTCGCGTCTCACCCTCCTTTACTGCAGACAGACGCGCTTTCTCTCTTGCTATCTTTGTTTTCTTTTTCTGTTCCCTCTCTCTCATTCTCTCTGTGTCATGTATTTCCCCAAGCTTAAAGCAGTCAGCGTCAGGGTATCCAGGCATAAAGTTTCTTCCTGACCTGAGATGATCTTTTTCTGTCTCATGTCTGTGGAGTCTCTGTCCTACACACACACACACACACACACACTTTTGTTTATGAAGGTCTTATATATATATATATATATATATATATGTATATAACCAGGCCTTTATCATTTATTTTTGATACTTTTCAGTTGCCTTTTATGTATAGATTTAAGACTGTCATTCAGTGTAATGTTATTAAATTAACTGCATTATGATCAATAATTCGTAAATCAGTATTTGCTGTGGCAAATGAGTAAATCATTTATTAGACAAAAAGTGGCTCTAGAAGTCAATATTGTTGGTTGCAATTATATATCACTGGATATCAGTTTGTCGCTGACTTTCAGTCCACATTTTTCAATTATTTTCCCCATTCAAATTATGACTCACTCTCATTTGTGTCAGTGAAGAGCATTCTTGAGATGAAATATGAGAAAATCATGCTAAATATCACTGTGTTTTTATATATATATAATCAATGTTATATATGTATTATCAATGTTGAAAACAGTTGTGTACTTTTTTTTTTTTTTTCAGGATTTCTTGATGAATAGAAAGTTCAAAAGAACAGCATTTATCTGAAATACAAAGCTTTTCTAACATTATACACTACCATTCAAAAGTTTGGGGTCAGTAAGAATTTTTATTTTAATTTTTTTGAAAAGAAATTAAAGAAATTAATACTTTTTTTCAGCAAGGATGCATTAAATCAATCAAAAGTGACAGTAAAGACATTTATAATGTTACAAAAGATTATATTTCAAATAAATGCTGTTCTTTTGAACTTTTTATTCATCAAAGAATCCTGAAAAAAAAATATTGTACACAAATATTTTGTACAATTGTACACAGTAAATGTTTCTTGAGCAGCAAATCATCATATTAGAATGATTTCTGAAGGATCATGTGACACTGAAGACTGGAGTAATGATGCTGAAAATTCAGCTTTGATCACAGGAATAAATTACTTTATAAAATATATTCAAACAGAAAACAGTTATTTTAAATTGTAATAATATTTCACAATATTACTGTTTTTACTGTATTTTTAATTAAATAAATGCAGCCTTGGTGAGCAGACGAAACTTCTTTTAAAAACATTAAAAGTCTTACCGTGTCCAAAATTTTGACTGGTAGTGTGTGTGTGTGTGTGTGTGTGTGTATATATATATATATATATACACACATGACTTTTTTTTTATGGCAGTTTAGGGTTTAAAAAAAACGATAGAATTGTTCTGTTGTGCATGAATTAAATTGCACTGAAATAAGTGTGTGTTTGAAAAGGTTAGCGCAGTTTCATTTCTAGGGACCAAAAATGCCCATAGATAAAGAAACACCCATATATTTATTTTCTTGGCTCCGCAAGCGTTTCTGCTGCAAATGAAGTGTGGGGGAGGTGCGTCTAAGTCTAAAGGATGACATCATCTTTTGTGAGTACAGCTTTTAGCTTGTAAATGCGTTTTCCTCCATATTTTCTTTCAAAACACCATATCTAAATGTGATCGTCCATAAGCACATTAGCGTAGCGATGGAGCCCGATACCATCAAACGAATGTAGACAGTCCCACATCAGATGACCTTTGACCCTTTAGAGTGAACTGATAAAGGGGCATTGGAAACATAAAGAGGCTGAGAAAATGGACGAAAAGCGTTCGTTTAGACCAAGATTTATCTCAGATTTCAGCTTGAAAAGTTGCGATGGAAGCAGCTGCTAGCGTTATACCCCGACCCACATTTCAAAGGCACCGTTCCAGCCTTTACATATCAAAACAGTGTTATTTAAGCAAACCCAGATATCCTGCGCTGGAGGGAGACTTTGGCATAAGCAGCAATGCTACTTGTAGCTCATTTGATCTTTCGTCTTGATTTAATAGAAGCTTCTGTTGAGGTTCGTTTTGTGAGTTTTCGAGCTCTGAGCTCATATGCCAGGAGGAGTATGGGTATACTTTCAAAAGAACTGTTTTTTTGTTTGTTTTTGGGTTTTTTTTTAATTCTTCAGCGTGGTACTGTTGTTGTCTTGAAGTATTTATTGAAAATACCTTGTGGATACATGTTAGACTGACTGAGTACAATTCCTATCCATTTCCAGCAAAAAAAAGAAAAAAATTCATATTCCTTTTAATTCATCGTTGTGGATTTAAATATTTATAAATATTTATAAATAACAGTATGACAGTATAAATCTAAGTAAATTATAAATCTTTAAAACACTAAAGGTCTTTTCTCATCTGAAATTTTCGCACATTAAAAAATAAATACGACCTCACGTTGTGTCAATTACATTTACACACTGCCTCCAAAAACTTTCATCTCTTTTAAAAAAAAAAAATCAGATCGGGTTCAATTTTCTGCAGGTGTTTTGACCATTCAGAGCCACCGTACAAGCAAACTCCAAAATCCAGAATGGCGTCTGACAAGTTGATTCACTTCGTCTCGCAGCACAAAGCACTGTCTGACAAAGTGCACTAGCAAAGCATCAAACTGAGCCACTGACATCCTGAAATAAACTTTGAATCGCTCGGGATAATCCCACAGTCTCTCTCCTTCCTCTCTACACAATCTCAGGATATTTCCTTTTTCTCTTTTTAAGAAGAGAGAGGACAACAAAATCATCCTCACTGCTTGAAGACTCCATTTTGTATTGTTTTGCGATTTTTTTTCACAATGGATTAATACACATCGGACTCAGTGTGCAAGGTTTCTGTGCGTGAGGAATTTTTAGGATGATGAATAAGGAAAAAAAGCATATGAAAACTTCAAAATCAATCTGAGCCACTGACATCCTGAAGTAAACTTTGAATCGCTCTGGATAATCCCGCAGATCCTTGATAAAGAGGTGGAACTCTCCTTCCTCACTACGCAATCTCAGGATTGGATGGACCCAATACTTCCTCTTTCTTTTTCTCTTTTTAAGAAGTGAAAGGACAACAAAATCATCCTCACTGCTTGAAGACTCCATTTTTACATTTTAAAATATATTTAAATGGAAAACAGTTATTTTAAATTGTGATAATATTTCACAATATAACTGTTTTCACTGTATTTTTGATCAATTAAATACCGCCTTCGTGAGCACGAGACTACTTTCAAAAACATAAAAAAAATTACAGACTTCAAACTTTTGAACGATAGTAATTTCAAAAAATATATTTTGCTCTATTTGAACATTTAAAAATTTTGCAATTTTTGCATTTTTTACATTTTTCGGTTTGCATCCTGCCTGTCACCTCAGTTCACTTCGAGGAATTGAATGGCGCACATTCCTGACATATACTCAGGTCAAGTCTGCTATTTTTTCTCTCCTTTTATTCCAATTGAATGAACTGCATCAGGAAACCTGCAAAACACAAATGCATTCCTCCACCTTTGGGGTTGCCATAGCAATGATCAATTTGGGTCAGTGTGTGTGTGTGGTATGAGGTTTGGCGTGTGGGAGTGTTGTCAGCCACTCTTACACATGCCCCGCATGGAACGCTAATATGTTGGCTCGCCTGATTGGCTGCTGGTGCTGGGGGCTTTTATTAATGGCACAAGGCAGTCGGTAGGCAGAAAATTGGTTGGGCTGTAATTTCACATGCACATACATAGATGTTCCAAATACATTGATGATTATGCAATAAACAGTGTTACTCATCGGAATAGCAAGGTTTCTTTAAAAATAGAAGGTTCTATATAGAATCCTGAAGGGTTCTGTCAGGCACTTCATGGGAGCTTATGGATTTAGTTTAATTAATTATTTTTAAATTAATTTGTAATGTTAATGAAATTTTATCAATTAAACACCCCGTAAACATACTATATCACTTGAAAAATTGAAATAACCTGTTAAATATGGAAGTATTATGCAATAATTTAAGAAAATTCTCCTTATAGAACCTTTTTGGCATAAAACCTTCTTTAAAATCATAAAAACATTAGGTTTCTATATAGAAGCCCAATGAACCTTTTTTCTAAGAGTTTATGTAACCTTTCAAATGTTAATGTACAATAGTGTCCAAAAGTAATGTCCAGCCTAGGAAAATCGATATCTTCACACTTTATTTGGTTAAAGATTTTGTCAGAATATTGTGTAGTTGTGCTTGTTTTATTTGTGATAACACAGAAATATGGCATTATTTTTGTCATACAAAGAAATTATGAACACATGCAAAAACAAAAGAGGACCCATGAATATTAATATTAATAACTGATTATATTGTAGTTAATGTGTGCTTTTTCCTGTGAGCTTTTTGATTTTCTGTGCATTTTTCTACATACATTTTGTCAGATTAATACCTTAATGCCTTACCTTAACAGCTTTAGTGTTTTTTTTTTTTCCCCCTTCATATTAAATGTAAAAAATTAAAATATTTCCCTTATATTTTGATCGTTTAATGGAACTTGTAGGTATGTGTACTGTATGTGTACATTATATATAAAAATATTATTTTAATTTTATTTTTTGCCTTTTATGAGACACAACATTGGAGATTGGTCAGATTTGACCCTGGCTTTTCTTGAGTCCATCAGTTATTTATTTGCTGTAGACATAAATCTAATTAGTGTAAAATGTAGATATCTTAACAATTGTTTCCAATGGAAAACATCTGTAGTTTAACATCTTGCGCGCTGAAAACTGATGAAGTGTGTTTTGCGAGTAGATTATGTGTTTTGCGTGTGCAGATTTAGAAACAATTTATATTTCCATTCCTCTATCATCTTTTTTCTCCCTTTGAGAGTATTAAAAAACAATCCCGCTTGTGGTTTTTAAAGACTTTGCCGTAAGGTTCTGTACCCATTACTTCATGACCACAGTGGCCGAGCTTCATGCTGTTTCCATTATTGCCAATAAGTGACACATTTAGACATTTGAAAAGGAAAACGTGATGATTCGGAGAAGGACTGAAATAAAGCACTTGAGACACGCAACGTGATTGAAGCACTAATGGAGCGGAAGTCAAAGGGGGGAAAAGTGTAATTAAGACCCAAATCAGTTTATTTATGGTCAAATTCACAATTTAAAAAAAAAAAAAACAATAGTTTTTGAAGTAGAGGACTTGAGGTTTTCCTGTATCCTGTTTTAATGTAATTTATGCACCCTAAACTTGTAATTAATATTTCATCATAGCAGTGTTCTCTAAAATCTTCATAACTAGATTTGTTTACAGCTCTGAAGTTACAGCCAACACTTTCTATGAATAAGGTACGCATTGTACCATCACTTTTTCCTACAATTAAAGACACAAATCCCGTCTGATATTTAATTTCCTGTAGTAAAAAACAATTTTTAATCATTAACAATCTTGCACCCTTTCTACAGCATAGAAAATGGTAAATCCTACTCCATTTTCTCAATTTTGCACAAATTGTGATGTCAATCTCAACTTTTTTTTTTTTTTTTTTTTTTTTTTTTTATTAACCTTGTTACCCAAATTGTGTCAATGATCAAAAATAATGAATCCCTTAAACCTGAAGTGTTTTGCCGGGGGATATATTCATAATCAAATTACTACACAACCACTGAATCGAATAACACAAATAAGTGTCATTTTAAAGCTTAGAAATGCACCAAGCCATTTTTATCCCTTTAAAACGGAGTGTACCACTCGTGGGCGCCACCTAGCTGCAAAAAAATTAATAATCATATTTTTCAAAACTACTGCCTTGATCAACACAAAATAAGTGTCATTTGAAAGTCTAAACTTTACAATGCCAATTAGCCAATTTAATTAACTCCTAAATAGTGCTGAGTTATTTGCTGATAAATAAAAAAAATTATAATTTATGAAATACTTTTTTTTTTGTACTATGTACTGTAATATATCAAAAACTTCATACATCCCAGATAGTCATGTGTCATATGTCATTTAAAAGGTCTCACGGAGTAGAATGCAACAACCGAAATTATTCTGGGCTTTGACTAAACTTGTGCGAGTTTTTGTACGTGAAGCCCCGCAAGACCCATATGTAAATAACATACGGATGCAGCATTCATGTCACGTTTTTACTCGTAAATTCATGAAACGTGCTCGTGGAAAATGGCACATCGTTATTTACAGCAGATTCTCACGGTTAAAACGAATCCAAAATCAACATGATCCATTGTGTCGATCAAGAGATATTCCTCACGGAGTTATGACACATGAAACTCCACAGGCACATGAGGTAAAATCAAATCAAACATTTTTTGCTCGTAACTTCATGAAACATGCTCCGATCGTGGAAAATGGCACATCATTACTTACAGTGGATGCTCCCGATTGAAATGAGTCCAAAATCAACATAATCTGTTGTGTTGATCACAAGATATTCCTCACGGAGGACAAACAATTTTAAAAATGCCTTCTGGGTGTCAAGGACTAAACAAAAAGGCTAACTTGATTCTAAATGCTGTAACTTTTGATTACTGTCACTACAAAATTTGAACTTCACCAAAAAGAATTTTTGCATGTCAAATAAGAAACACATTTAAAATTATGATATCTTATCATTAGTTTGTCAGCATGAGAATGTCCAAATGTAATTATTATTATTATTATTTTTTTTTCTGAAAGTTTAAAACTTTTTCCATCAAACAATGCCTACCCTTTGACTCTTCTTGCTATGGTTTTGGAGTTATGAGTCTGTACTTTTGTGTATGTCACTCAGAAAAAAACAATGCCTTCAGGGCTTAAAGGGTTAAATATTTTTTTCTTTAATTTATGGGAAATATAAATATTAAAGGGATATTTATGTCATCATTTACTCAGCCTCAAGTTGTTCCAGACCTGTATGAGTTTATTTTATTTTATTTTATTTTTTATTATTTTATTTTATTTTTCTATGCTAGAAAATAACACATTCTCACAAAAGTAAATATATTTATAAAAAAAGAACTTGTATAATATTTATGACCCTGGACCACAAAACCAGGGTCTTTTTTTTGTACTTTTCATTGAATGGTTTGTTTGGGCAATATTTGGCCGAGATGCAACTATTTGAAAATCTGGAATCTGAGGGTGCAAAAAAAAAAAAATCAAAATATTGAGAAAAAAGTTGTCCAAATGAAATCCTTAGTAATGCATATTACTTACAAAAATAAATTTTTGATACAATTATGGTAGGAAATTTACAGAATATCTTCATGGAACATGATCTTTACATCCTAATGATTTTTGGCATAACAGAAAAATCGATAATTTTGACCCATACAATGTAATGTTGGCTATTGCTACAAATATACTCATGTGACTTATGACTGGTTTTGTGGTCCAGGGTCACATTTATTTTGACGATCAGTGTTTACTGTATTTACAGTTTCAGACACCCTCAAATGCTGTTATGGGAATGAGTGAACTGTCCGAATCATTGATTCTAAAGAATCATAACTCTGTTGAGTCATACCACACGCATCGCTTCGGTCAATTCTGAGCTGAAACTTTTGTCACCAGTTACAGCTTGTTTGCCAGGTGTTTTGCAGTGTCATAAAAAGTAAACTTTATGAACTACACATTCAGTCATTTCACTGGTAATGTCTTCCAACCAATTACAGCAAGTATGCCTTGTAACAGCATAGGATCTATATTTAGATATAAAGCGAAATAAGTCACAGTTGTTGGCTGTTAGGTTCCTCTCAGCGATTTGTTTATAGTCTGTAACAATCGTTCATCTGTCATCCCCTCAGATGAAGCCATCACTCTGCATTAGATGGGTCCTTAATATATGTGCAGCAGTTTGGAGGCAAACATGGTTTAAATCTTCTCTTGGATCTGCTGCTTAGGAGCATAAAAGTGCATTATTAGTGCTTGATGTTGGCTAGTTTCAAGCTATTGTAACTCTTTGATACATTTCTGGTGTGTTGAGAACTGAGCCAGTTTGACTTTGAGCAGTTTGAGATTTATATGTCGAACAATTGTAAGAGTTCTGTGTTCTATTTAAGCTCATCTGCAGCTCCCTTTTGTTCTTATAATGGAATGTCGACCTCTTTTTGAATTAGAAATATTGAATCAGTTCACTTATCTTTGCTTTTGAAATTGAATGTCTGCGATGATAGCTGCTGCAAACAAACAAACAAACAAACAAAAAAACAGCTCGTCTTGGCTTTTTTTCACTAATTTAAGATTTAACGTTACATACACTGGTCAACAATAACTTTTAAACTCATTTATGCTGATATTTTGCATGTTAAATGAACACTAAAAAATGCTGGGTTAAAAAACAGCCCAAGTTGGGTTGAAAATGTACAAACCCAGCAGTTGGATTAAATGTTTGCTCAACAGGCTGGGCAGTTTTATTTAACTCAACTATTGATTCAAAATGACTGTATGTCTGTCTTAAAATGAACCCAAAATAGGTTGGAAATTAAAAATCAGACACATAATTACTAGAGGCAACAATAATAATCAAAATATGAACATTTTAATAAGCAATTTAATAAATGTTTATTGTTTAATTATGATTCATTAAATGTATTAATAAATGTTCATTTATTAAACATATTAAGACATGTTCATTTCCAACATACTTTGGGTTCATTTTAAGCTAGCAATACAGTCATTTTTAAACAATAGTTGAGTAAATAAAACTACCCAGCAAGACAGTCAAACATTTAACCCAACCACTGGGTCCATTTTCAACCCAGCTTTGGTTGTTTTTTACCCAACAATTTTTTAGAGTGAATGACACTAAATACAGGCTAAAACATGGACGATATTGTATGTTCTGAATGCTGATAACTGCATAATCAGTATATTTGGCATTGGAATAATAATGTGCTATAAAATGAAATAAAAGTTGTACAGTGATCTGATTTCTGAGTTTAAGAAATGGCTTACTTGTAATTCATGAGAATTAACCATCCACCAATTAGCACACAGTACTCTAGATGAGCATATCACACATTTGCATTTGAGACGTTGACCAGTTTATCAACAAACAGGTGACCTGTGCACAGAAAACACTGTAGCCCACTGTCCAACTGTGATCATGCCAAGTGCTCAGGCTTCTGTGGTTCATAACCGTGCATTATGATTTGTGATGTTTTCGTACCTTCAGGCCGTTGACTCAGGAGGAGATCGCCCAGAGAAGAGAACTGGCCAGGCAGCGGCACGCCGAGAGACAAGCTGCCAATCAGAGTGCAGAAAGCCCCGGGTCAGCTGATGCTGGAGGTACTTCCACCCCAGCAGCCCCGGCCACCGGTAGCGTCACAGGCAAGAACTACATCTGTTTAATGATGTGTGTGTGTGACAGTGAATGAGTAAAAGAGGCATAAAATTATCGTGGTATGTTCATTGATTTGACTGTACCTGGGTGCTTCAGTAAAAGAGGACCTATTATGCCCTTTTACAAAGTTTTTTTGTTTGTTTGCTACTAGAATAGGTTTTCATGTTTGAATGTTCAAAAACATTATTTTTCACATAATTTACATTGTTACTGCTCCTCTCTTCCCAGTCTGTCAGTAATGCTCTGTTTAATTCCTGTCTCTATGAAGCCCCTCCTTCTAAAAAAGAACACTGTGCTCTGATTGATCGGCTGGAGCAGTGTGTTGTGATTGGTCAATCGCTTTGAGCGTGTTTGGGAAATGTCCCGCCCCTTTCCATAACCGCAAGTTTCAACAAACTACTAACTCAACCAGGCCTCAATCCTTTATTTTGCATATGCCTTGAGCGGGAATTATTTAAAGGGGTCCTTGATTATGATTTCACTTTTTTAACTTTAGTTAGTGTGTATTGTTGCTGTTTGAGCATAAGCAACATCTGCAAAGTTACGACGCTCAAAGTTCAATGCAAAGGGAGATATTTTCTATTTAAGGACTACAACAAACGGCTGGTAGGGACTACCACAAGATTCTTCCTGGGTTAGTGACATCACTAACCCCAAAATTTACATAAACCCCGCCCCCGAGAACATGCAACAAAGGGGGTGAGGCCATATTGAGCTGCTTTAGAGAAGAGGAAGAGTTGTTGTAGTAGAGTGTTGTTGTCATGCCGTCATTTTACACCGGACTGCTTCACAAACGAGGGGGAGGGGGCCGGGAGCAGCAGCTCATTTGCATTTAAAGGGACACACACAAAAACAGCATGTTTTTGCTCACACCCAAATAGGGGCACATTTGACAAGATATAATAAATGATCTGTGGGGTATTTTGAGCTGAAACTTCACAGACAAATTCTGGAGACACCAGAGGCTTATTATATCTTGTGAAAGGGGCATTATAGGCCCCCTTTAAATTAGTACAAACGTATCTGTTCCCGGAAGACTACAGTGGAGGCATTTCAGGGAGTTCAGAAACAGTGACGCTGATATCGAGAAGAACTCCCACTGGAGGCTAATTTTGTGCTTTGTAACTTTGCAGACTTTTTTCATGCTCAAACAACAACATTACACACTACAGATGACAATGTAAAAAGGCATAATAGGTCCTCTTTAAAATCTTGTATATTTACTCTGAATTATTCATCATTATTTTGTATGGTTGTGTGTTCTGCAGATGCTCTGTGTGTGCAGACAGAGGCTCTTTCGGTCAGAACTGCAGTGGAGGAGGATAACAAAGAGCATTTTGTGGCCTTTGCACGAGTCTACAGTGGTGTCGTCAGAAAAGGCCAAAAGGTGTTTGTGCTCGGACCCAAATACGATCCGTCACTGGCGCTCAGAGTGGTGAGCAGCTGTTTGTCTGTCTTAATAACTGCAGACGGTTTCCTTATCCAAGAATTAATGCAATTCATAACATAATCATCACACAATTAATAATCCTTAACCCTGGTGAACTTGAACTTGGGTAAATGAACTGCCTCGTTTGGGTTCATTTCCAATTAATTTCCTCATGTTTGAGCTGTCTGGAGCTAATTATGATATTATTACCGAGAAACTATTATAAGACTCATACAACTGAGACATTCATTGAAGAATCAGAGACGAATTTGCATAAAACTCCTCCGTCATCAGCCATTGAGAACGTTTTCAAATTAAGAGCGGAAGCATCCACTTAAACAAAGGTGATTCAGGGCTGCAAGGTTTGATAAAAAAAAAATTGCAATGATTTTGACACTTATTAATATTTGAACTGAAAAAAGATTTTTGTTGATAATTTTCTCCTTCAGCTTCCTGAGGGTTGTTCAGTAGCTGATGTTTTACCCAGCGTCCCCCACATGGCCTGCTGTACCGTGGACAGCCTCTACCTGCTGATGGGCCGCGAGCTGGAAGAACTGGATGAAGTTCCTTCAGGAAATGTTCTCGGTAGGTCATCTGTTTTCATCTGTTTTCCTCTTCACGGGTTCCAGATGGATTTGTTTTTTTGAATTCTGCTTTTGGTTTATACTATAGTTTCAGAGTGACTTTCACCTTTGATCTTACTTCTCGAAGACAAAACTCTATTTCTGGTTATGTGTTGTTTGATATATGGCTTTTCATGGTTGAATTCTGCTGCAGTTAGGCCAAAATGTAGTTACATAGTCATGAGATTAGGTTTCAAACCTAAAATGATGCCATAGTATTTATCTGTTTGGTAACACTTAAGTATAGGGAACACATATAAACTATTAACTACGACTTTTCCCTTAATAAACCCCTAATTTACTGCTTATTAATAGTTAGTAAGGTAGTTGTTAAGTTTAGGTATTGGGTAGGATTAAGAATGTTGAACAAGGTCATGCAGAATAAGGCATTAATATGTGCTTAATAATTACTAATAAATAGCCAATATTGTATTAATATGCATGCTAATAAAAACTAGTTAAAAGACCCTAAAATAAAGTGTTACCATTTGTTTATTTATTTTATGTACTATAATAATGAAATAATAGTAAGATAGGCCCTTTCCCTTATTTGAATGACAAAAAAGCGATTTAAATTTTAACTGCACAATTATTGTGATTATGTAAAATAATTGCGATTAGATTAGACCGTTAATCAATAATCACAGCAGACCTTTGTGCAGTGTACAGTTCTTCTTACAAATGTTGCCAAATCTAGTGATTTTTTTTTTTTTTTGTTCCCTCAAAAACATTCATCAAAGCGACATGGTGCTTTGTAAATACCACGACTCTTGAAGTTGTGTAAAGCCAGACAATAAGATTGGAGCTTGAGATTTTCTCTGTGAGTACATGGGTCTTTAGTGAGCTTTACAGAAGATCGTTTTTTCACAGGGTCATTCTGTTTGGAGTATCCTAGTGTAAAGTGTCTTGTTCAAGGGAAGAGTACTGGTGTGTAATTGTTTGCTTCTTGCACGACTGAACTAGCGACCTTCTTGTCAATAGCCCTGAACTAAAAATATAAATAAATAAAAATTTAAACAAACCAGACAAGAACGTGTTTTTCTCAGTAGTCTTGCAGATGTCACGGCTTGTCACAGTTGTCACTTTCTGTGTACCGACACAAACCTATTTGGGCTCCATTTCAAAACCTTTTAGAAATTCATCTAAAATTACTGACAAAGCCAGAAGAGAAAAGTTTATTAAAATATGCTTATAATTCAATAAATTCTGAAAAAAAAAAAAGTTCTAATATATTCTAAATTAAATAGAGTATGTTGTCTAATGTTTATGTGCGGTATGAATTTTAATCCATGTCAGAGTATTATGGAACTTTATAAATAAAAATAAAGTTACTAAGTAAAGTTATCCGACAATTCTGTATTTGTTTTCACAGTTGCAAGTTGCAATTGCGAACTGTGAGATAAAAAAACACAATGACTTTTTTTTTTATTCTGTGGCAGAAACAAGCTTCCATATTGTGTTGCTGTCTTAGTTTTTGTTTATATATATATATATATATATATTATAATATTTTAATATAATTTATAAAACGGTTAGTTCCTGTCCTTGATTCTGATTCGTCAATAGCTGTGTTTTATTCATGATAAAACACGGCTGTGTCCGCCTCACCCAACGGTTCTGCGTAGCAACCACTCTTAGCAACGTAAACTGTTTGTTCTTAATTGATATTGTTCATTGAAGCTTACTGTATTATGTAGAAGAGTATTGTGAGAAAGAGATCGAGTGAGCGAGTTTATTACCTGCATTCAGATTTAGCATTTTCCTTCAGGTCAGTCCTATGTTCATAATAAAAAATCAGTTTAAATGTCTGATGTATTATCTTGTCCTTTTAACAGTTAAGGGGTTTTCCCGTGACTGACAGCGCTAGTCAAAGCATTTATCAGTTGCGTCTTGTTCCGTGTTCACAACAATTCAGTCTGTTCAATGTAAAAGGCTTCACTACTGACTGACACACTCATAAAGACAGTCTTTGCCGCCATCTAATGGCGTAATAATGTAACTTCTGTTGCTGTTCACGGTCAGGGACTATTTTTTTCCGGCGGAAGGAAGGTTTTTAGTGAAAGTTCACTTCATGAAAGTTGCATTGATACATATTTTTTGCTTTAATATTTGTATTGTGTGGTAACCGTTTTATAAAAGCAATAAGGTACTCGAGGCTGTGCTGTATTGTGCATAAGTCACGGCTGAAGGGCACTGTTAGGCACAACGTGATCGTTATTCACGATACAGCACAGTCTCTTGTACCTTATTGCTTACATATACTATATATATATATATATATATACACACACAAACACACACACACACACACACACACACATATATATATATATATATATATATATATATATATATATATGAGGTAGTTTTGACTTATAGGAGTTTGTTGCCCTGGCAACATGGGTTGAATTGAGACATTTTGGCAGATATTTTTCATCATCTCTGTTTTGTCTGTTTACAGTCACAAATGTTTCAACACCAAATATGCATCAAAGTAGGACTAAAAATATCCCGAAGGCTTTAGCTCAAAATACTGAAGTTCAAAAAGACAACTTGGTTCAGCAATTCCTGATCCCCATCCCCCCCTCATTCTCATAAGTTGCCTTCAGCCTCAACAAACACAAATGATTACACATGGCTACGGCTTTCTTTAGAGTGCTGTTGAACTCTTCACACAGGCAGCTTGTGTAATGCAGTCTTCAGACCACCTCCTAATGATGACTTGTTTTGATAGAGACATCGCCTTGAGGTTAGCCCATGCCACAGTTTTCATATTCTCCTTCTTATTAGCTCACTAATAAACAATAATTATGTGTCATAAAACATAATTACAATGCCTAATAATCTGTCAAGTTACAGATAGCAGTCAGCAAAGTAATAGCAACATTAGTGAACTGGTTTTGTGTAGAAAACATCAACCTAGTGGTCCTGAGCTTCACACACAGACGATAGAGTCCCACCCTCACTCTAGCTGGGGCAACACACCCACTGCCCAAAGTCAGCAGCCCACAAATGTCCCAACGCACAGGAATTCAAGAAGAAAATATGAAAATACAGGCACAGGGCAGTGTCTCTAGACACAAACACCACTAGTGGGCCGATATATCGGTCAATATTTGGCATACATTAAATCTTATTAAAGTTACAAAAGTTATTCAGTCAAGAGCAGCGAGTTATTTTTCTTTCCTTTAGTTGTTTGATTAACATTAATTACACAGACAGCAGCAGGAATATTAGGCTGCTGTCACTTTAAGAGCTAATGCACAGATCCAATATAAAGATACACGTTTTCTTTCTCAACTGTTTACATTCACTTAAGACATGTTTTCAAGGATACTCACGAATACGGCCGTTTTCAAGCATAAGAAGACATGAAAGAGAGCAAAATTCAGTATTTGCTCCGATTTCTAGGCACACGCTTCCCACATAGCAAGTAATGAATTGAGTTTCCTTTTGCATCTCCTTGCGCTTGAATTAGTGCTGTCAAAATTAGCGTGTTAATGCATGCGATTAATTTTTTCAGTTTAACACGTTTAAAATAACTCAACGCAGCATCAATTTTTTCCATCATAATTTGGCTAGCGTTACATTAAATAATCACGCTCTTATTCACGCAAATGCTTTTAAAACATTCAAGCGTCACAAGACAAACGAGAACGTGCTGTTTGTGAATGTTGTCATGTGACACACGACTCTTGTGCACAGAAAGACGAGCGCCAGTATCGAGTTCTCTTTCGCGCTTGAACAAACAATAACACACAGAATTATGCTAAAATGCCTATTTTGTCGAGTATCCTCATAAGAGCAGTCTTAAATGAGTTAAATAACGTCTTAAATGAACTTAGAGGCATAAATGAGATGTGCGTCAGATCCGTGTCATGTTCGGCAGCGGCAGCTCTTAAAGTGACAGCAGCCTAATAAACCAGTTGCTGTGATGATGTCTGTCATTAATGTTAATCACAGAACAAAGGGAACAAAGAAAAATATAGCTTTAACAAGGATTAAATTTCCTACCTGTTAGACAGGCCACAGGTGAATATAACATTTATTATAATGGATTTATGTGAAGATTGTTTTAAGTTCACTTAAATTAAAAGTTGTTATTTTTTAAAGCCTAATAAATGTTGAAATTGATAGATTTCAGTTATACTGTAATGCTGAATGTCTATAATTAATGTTTAAAAAATAATTTTCATAGAGACATCAGTAGCAGTATTAGTATCAGTGATACTGACATTCATTCATAAAAAGATGCCATTAAACAAATAAAAATTTAAATATTTAAAAAATTAAAAAATTAAATTAAAATATACTGTCTTTAAGTTGTTTCTACATTAATTTGGAGAGTAACTGTGACATTATTATTATTATTACATTATTACAATATAAAAATATCAAAACCTCCAATGTTTGTAATTGTGATTTAATTACATAAATAACGTTCAATTAATTAGTTAATTTATTTTAATCGATTGACAGCATTTGCTTGAATATTTCCAACCCGGTACTAGCAAGGTTTAACTAATAAAGTGGCCGGTGAGTGCATATATGAAGGTAGGAAATATTAAAAATGTAAATAATAAATTATATATTTCTATGCAAAAGTGGTTGCATGTATGATTAGTGTAATTTTTATAAAAAGGTCATATGTGAACAAATTGACCACAAAACCAGTCATGAGGGTCAATTTTTTTAAATTGAGATTTATATATAATCTAAAAGGTAAATAAATAAGCTTTCCATTGATGTATGGTTTGTTAGGACAATATTTGGCCGAGATACAACTATTTGAAAATCTAGAATCTGAGGGTGCAAAAAAATCGCCTTTAAAGTTGTCCAGATGAACTCCTTAGCAATGCATATCTACTCACAAAAATAAATTTTTGATATATTTACGGTAGGAAATTTACAAAATATCTTCATAGAACATGATCTTTACTTAATATCCTAATGATTTTTTGGCATAAAAGAAAAATCGATCATTTTGACCCATACAATGTATTGTTGGCTATTGCTACAAACTTATGTGACTTATGACTGGTTTTGTGGTCCAGGGTCACATATGGTGTCTTATGTTATGTTCTGAACACTATAATGATGTGAAAGGAAAAACAAAAAACCCCAAACATGTGTGTGTATGTGTAGGATTCCAGGAGGTTAAAGTCTGTTATTCTCTTATCAACAAACACCAGTGATACTTCACTAACCATCAGTTCTCAAACATTCCTAAACAACAGAGTCAGACTGCAGTGTAAGATCGATTGCATTTATTATCTGCTGTGGTCTTCACTTCAGCGGTACAGAGGCGCTCTGGCTCCTCATCTAACAGTGGAAGGTCTGTGTGATTCTCATCCAGGACTCCCATAGTTCTGAGTCAGCGTCCAGATAGAGGCAGGAGCAATTAAATCTAATTTATGATTCCCAGCGTTCCTAACGTCATAGATGTGTGTGCGAGTATGTGCTGATGATACTACACTTTCGTTTCTTATTCCTCATTCCAAAACCTCTTTAATGCACATTTGCAATATTCCTATATATATATATATATAGCAAAATGATCATTGGCACATTTCTACATTTCTGCTTTTATACCGTATATGTACTTACCAACCAGTTGTGTTATATAATTATATATATCTTACCAACCAGTTGTGTTATATAATTTCTTACAGTTATTAATGAATTTGGGTGCAAAACTGAAGATTGTTTTTTGGTTAATGCGTTATTTATTCTTTGAGTACAAAAATTGTGTTATTTGAGCTGTGAAGTTGTTTAATTTCTCATTTTAATGTTGGAATGTCTTTTCTAGGCTGATGATATTCTGGTTATGCAACAAAGTTGCTGTGGGTGGATTTCTTTCCTAGTATGCTGTAGTATCATACAAAGTTACTGTGTTTACCAGCTTGACTTGGTTTTGACAGAAGTTGAAATATTGGCTATAACTTTACATAGACAAAGAGGTTAATAACTGATTTTATCACACTTAATCACAACAAGGCCTGTCTCACACAGCTCGGCACCCATATTAGCAGGTTGCATCATTCACACTTCACATGTAACACTGCAAATATAGCCTTTTTTCCCAACTAAGTGTGCTGATTTCACTATAAACCTATTTATCAACACACTCTTTTGCAATACTGACTTTTATGAAGCAAAATAAAATAATGGATCAAACGACTAAAGTGTTAAAGGATTAGTTCACTTCAGAATTAAAATTTCCTGATAATTTACTCACCCCCATGTCATCCAAGATGTTTGTCTTTCTTTCTTCAGTCGAAAAGAAATGAAGGTTTTTGAGGAAAACATTCCAGGATTTTTCTCCATATAGTAACTGTCTCCAACAGTTACCAACAGTTTGAAGGTCCAAATGTCAGTTTCAGTGCAGCTTCAAAGAGCTCTACATGATCCCAGACGAGGAATAAGGGTCCTGTCTAGCGAAACGATCAGCCATTTTCTAGAAACATAAAATAATTGTATACTTTTTAACCACAAATGCTCGTCTTGCACTAGCTCTGTGATGTGCCACGCATTGCGTAATCACGTTGGAAAGGTCACGCGTCATCTGGGATGACATAGGGAAGAGTAAATTATTAGGAAATTTTAATTCTGAAGTGAACTAATCCTTTAAGTTTGATTCAATTTCCACATACATTAACAGACAAAAATATTCATCTAATCCTACTGAATCCAGTCGACATATTAAGTTTATAGTTACACTTCAGGTTCGGTGTAAATTAATTACCAATTGGCCCATTCCTTTTTTATATTGTTTTTTATATTATTTATTTTAATTTATTTAATGATAGAGAGAGTGTGTGTGTATGTGTGTGTATGTGTGTGTGTGTATATATATATATATATATATTAGGGATGCACTGATACCATTTTTTAAGGACCGAGTACAAGTACCGATACTTTTTTTTTTTTTTTTTTTGATGTTGCAGTTTTCCAAGCACAACACAGTGAGACTAATGAATGTAGGACAGCTTCTTTATTATTACTCTAATGAAAAAAGTAATAATTTTTATGTGCTTGTCACAAACTTAAAGAACAAAAATTTCACAGTGTCCAATAACCTTCAAAGGGCATAATTACCAATATATATAATTGTTGTTATGTAAAAAGACATTTACAAACAATACAACAAATACTATAGAGATAAAAATTAAATAAACCTGTTTTTCAGATACAGTAGGTTTAGTTACCATGTATACATTTATTTAACATATTATTTTGTTTTATTAACATTAATGACAAATATAGGCTATGGTCCCTTTAAGACCGAATCCATGGATACTGACACACATCCTGTTTTCACCCAAATGTTTACGTCCACTTAAGCCATAACCGACTGTATTTATGTGAGATACTCCACACGATGGACATTTTGACAACTATGTGTGCATTTGACCATTCAGGCGCGAGGTGAACTGATCGCGCACAAGAAAGTGAGAGCGCTTCTGGTCTGTGTCATTCAGCGCGATTCCGCCTATCCCTTCCTTCACTAATCAATAACGAATTGTGATTGAAAGCATGCAGTTCGCAATGTGTGTGTTGTCATCAGTAATCTGAGACTGACATTGTTTCTGCTGCTGCCGCCGGTGTCTCTGTGCACGGAAAATTCTGTCAGTTACGTCACGTGAGGTATCGGTCTTTGGTATCGGGGGTATTTTTAGTACATGAGCTTGGTATTGGTGCATCCCTAATATATATTATATTAAATTATTTGTAAAATGTATAGACGGACTGTTTTGTTGACATGCATTTTTTCCCCTATTTTTGGTTATGTGCAGTTGTTTTTTATATTTGTCAACTAAATGGCTGAACATCTTGTAGATGAGAAGCTTATGTTTTGTCTCTGTTAATTCATGAATTAACTTTACAAGTGCATTGTGCTTGTAAACCAGTGACACTTGTATTGAACTTTATTGGTAGTCATAGAATATTCATGTTTGAAGCATCAATTTTTATTGCCATGAAAGCGTATAATTAATGTATTAAATGCCTAGCTTGTATTCTCAGTTTTGATTTAGCACCTTATTCAGTTCCATTTTAAGTGATTAGTTGCATGACGAAGCCTTCAAATTGCTTGGGTCTCTCTGCAGTTTGTGTGGTGGTACATTGACCGACTGCCCAGTCCTTGTTTATTTTATGAGATTTTAATAAATTATGAAGGAGGGGCACACTAATGTATCGACATGTTCGTCTAATGCTAGCTCAAGAGGGGAGTGCAGGCACACTAAGCTTTTGAGTGGACATTACTGAACACTGTTTCATAATTCATTTTGAACATCAGGCTCACGAACAGCAGTAACCAGATTTGAATTGTCTTAGTGAGTGATGCACGTAATTCGGTGGAGAATCAATGATAACGCATGCTTTTATAATGAAGATGACATGGAGGTCAGGTCAGGGAACATCAGCTCTCTGTGTATGACTGCCCCCTATTAGTCAACTAAACATTAGTCGAAGAGAAGAGGCTTAGTTGACCAAATTTTAATTAGTCGGTTCGGTTGATTGCAGAAAAAAAAAAACTCCACAGGAAGTGCTGCATTCACGCAGTATATGATGGACAAATTGTTAACACGCCTGGTCAGTGTGGTAATCGTGTCGGGCAGTAAATGCAAATGTTTGCGACCTAAAACAATGAATGATAGGCAAACGCTTGCCTAGATAAATGTGCACTATTATTAGGCGCATATCCAAGTGTTTGTCTGGAATGTGGAAGCTAAATTAGTACAGCACTTACTGAATGGCATTTAACTTAACGTGCATTTATCTCCATAGAGTGCAACAGTCGGGTTCCAGAAGTAAAAACTCCATTCATTTTCTCTAAAATCAAATTCATTTTTAATGATAACTTATAAAGACAGCCCTACTGTGAGCTACGAGGTTGTTAATCCATGATATTTGCTTCTGCTGAAGCCATCAGTCTGCATTATTTCAGCTTATATTTAAAATATAGTGTTTAACAGCAGAATTTTTCGTGAAAAACTACATTACCCATAATGCTTTACAGTACATTACACCAATCAGAGCTGGAAAAAAAGCAACACAGGCCAAAATAGCTCTTTATTTCTACCAGCTCCCATGAGGCACTGTGAATGATGTAGTCGATCTCTCTATGGTCTAACTGTTTATATATGTGTGTGTGTGTGTGTGTATATGTATATATATATATATATATATATATATATATATATATATATATATATATATATATATAAAGGGCTGTAACGGTATATGTATTCGTGCCGGACCATCATGGTACGGACGTCACAGTTCGTTGCATATAGTCAGATGACGAATACATACAAATTGTCTATATTATATATTGTTTTTTGCTCTTTTTGCACTTTGTCTATCTTGTATATTTGTATATTATTCTTATTCTTTTATTATCTGTGTCTTGTCGCTGTCACTCTGTTGCACTGTGGAGCTTCTGTCACTAAAACAAATTCCTAGTATGTGTAAACATACCTGGCAATAAAGCTCTTTCTGATTCTGATTCTGATTCTGATTCAGTTAGTCAAAGGCGATTAACACTCCAATCCAGAAGGGGGCGCGCACGGTAATGCAACGCTGTTTGCAAACCGCCACAACAGGAACAAGAGCAGAAGAAGAAGAACAGATGATCTATGCATAGATATGTTTATGTGTAATCTCTCAACCAGTGTTTCAACCACAGAAAGACATTAATAAAACAGCTTGACAATAATATCTCACGTAGCATTACATTTACCTCAGGCAAGTCATTTAGTGTCCACAGCATGTTAGTTCACTAGAGAAATGAAGCATTTCACTAAATATATGCACTATATCAGCTTATATATTCATTATACTTCATAAACATTTGACTAGTCGACTAATGGCTTAAATGAACGACTGAAACTACTAGCACTTCCCGTGTTTATTACCTCCTTAAGATGAATCACTTGTATTCTTCAGTTGTGAGTGTGTACTAAATAAATAAATGTAAATGTAATGCAAATGACTACTAGTCAACTAGGAAAAATCTTTATTCGGCATCTCTGTGACATGTGTTGGCCATCATTTCATTGTTTTCCCTCATTTGTAAGTCACTTTGGATAAAAGCGTCAGATAAATGAATAAATGTAAATGTTTTATTGTGTAAACGCCGCGGTCAGCGGCTGCAACTTTGAGGGGTCGTTGATTGTAAATTATCCTGTATTCCTGCTTGATTGGGCTCACTTTGCAGCGAGGTGTGGAGGAGTTCAAATGCGAGCACGGAAAAGAGAAGGCCCTTAGATGTGGATGAAAGATTTGTCCTTAAACCACATGACAGGTTAAAAGCATCATTTGACCTGGCGCTCGGCTGACTGGACCCCCCTAAAGACAAAACTCAAACCAGACGCACTGTCAAAAACAGGCCCACTCGACTCACCACATCACACGCACACGCTTAACTCTGTCATACTGCCCCGAAACAAAGCCAAGGAGAGGAGCCAATGAAAAACAGAGCAGTAAAGACAGGGACAAACAATCTCTTTTTCTGTTGTACGATGTGCGGATGCTTCCCTCCATCTGCTGAAACTCCACAGAAACAGGAAATGAAGAACTTAAGTGTGATGGATGTTACCGTCTCCCTCTCTTCACCAGGGTTATAGAGAATTTAAGAATTGGCTTCCTTTAATTCATGAGTGTGAATCTGAATTGCATTTCCATGGAACTGTAAATTTGTGAGAGGGCCAAAAATTACATAGTCCTTAATATATCTGTGATTATTGCCTTTATCATTTATTTTTTGTTGAACTATTCCTTACAAACATTTTGTTTTCTCATGTTCAAATAATATTTAAAATCTAAAATTTAATTTGATGATGGTAATATAAAAAGTCAAATGCTTCAGATATTCATCATCCGAATGTAGTACTATTTAGGTGTTTAGTTTAAGGTTTTCATTTTTAATCTTACTTCATGTTGTTTGACTCAGTTTTTAAGATTTTGGGGTAATTCTGTTCCAGAAATTAAAAATATATTTGAATATACTGTATGGTAATTATAGGTATACACAATATATCTGGACCATGTTGATTATTGGCTTTTTTAGTTATTAATAATATTAGATATTTAATTGTGGGCACTTGTTTATGC
This sequence comes from Hypophthalmichthys nobilis, assembly GCA_037950665.1. Lineage (NCBI taxonomy): Eukaryota > Metazoa > Chordata > Actinopteri > Cypriniformes > Xenocyprididae > Hypophthalmichthys > Hypophthalmichthys nobilis. Next base: position 46,747,637 of record CM075470.1, read on the forward strand.
CTTTTTAATTTTAGATTACTTTTGCTGTCATCTAGCTTTAATTTAATTGGATAGAATTATGGACTTTTATATAAATTTATATTTAATTCACTTTTGTATCTCAATGTTTATGTGACTGACATTTTTTTTAATTTTTGTGTTTTGATTTAAAATTTTAGTGTTTTATACATATATTATTTTAATATATATATATTATTTAAAAAAAAATATATATATATATAATGTTAGTATAGATTTTTATAGGAATTCATTCTGAAGATGAAATATTTTATTAAAGCTACACACAGTTATATGAATTCCTTTACATTTTGTTTTATTTTAATTCTACTTCCTTAAATTCAAACTTGATTTACAATAATAATTAGTGGTCGACTGATATGAGCTGCATCTCATTTTGAAGGCTGCATCCTCCGGAGGTCGCATTTGAAGGCTGCATACATCATCGAGGCAGTCTCATTTAAGAAAAATAACCGTTAGATTGCAAAGTAAGAAAGAAATTACAGTATTTTACACCTCACAAGGAATAACAGTAAATTTTATTATATGTACTTTTCCTAAATAAGACATCCTTGCTGATGTATGCAGCCTTCAAATGCGACCTCGGGAGGACGCAGTCTCCGAAATGAGATGCAGCTATGGTTTTTTTTGAAGGCTAGTGCGGAAAAAAATATAACTTGTTTAGATATTCAAAAACTTGTTTAAAATGCATATTTGCTGAATGCCGACGATATATGAAAAAGTATTATAGCATCTGCCGTACAGTTGTTAGGACAGAACTGTTCATCAAAGACTAATGAAGTTGGAGATTGGGAGCTGCAATGTCAAAATAAGTCCCGCTTATCAGCCAAACAGAAAAATTAATGAAACAACACCAAATATCAGCCGATATATTTGCCTGGTTTGGCGATATATCAGTCGCCAATGGTATATGCACATTTTTCTGTGATGATAGTCTACTCCAAAGCTTCTCTTTACCTCTCTCTACTTCGCTTTGGTAACTAAATGCTACATGTTAAATGTGCATTTCATTTCAGCAATTGTGAGTACATCAAATGGTTTCATATTTATATGAAATAGTAATTGTAATATTGGTTGACCAGTAGTGTGTGTTACCTGTGCCTCAGAGAAGATAGCTCTCTGTTTATGTGTGCATATCACAGACAGAGAGAGTCAGAGTCTCTTTTGTAGAAGCATCTTGTCGCCTCTCTCATCAGGAACACCAGCACAATGATTCTCCTTCATATAAAATGACGTCATTCATTCCTGTGGCCTTCCCCTGCTCTAGTTCATAACAGCACACACATGCAGCAGAGCTTGTCTAGTGAACCATCATTTCCCACTTCAAAGCCAACCGCCTGCCTTTGTTCCTTCTTAAACAGGAAATCCAATTATTAAATCCTCATAAGATATGTGAAAGTGTCCCCCCCCCCGACACACACACAAACCTGCCTTAAACGATTTCACTGTTATTAATGATCAAGTGTAGTAACCTAAAGAGCAGAATTGAATTTCTGTAATGGAGATAAAGTCATTAATTATGGAGCGGTCTCACTCTCGCTGACTCTCACATTTATTTTTGCTTTCTTGAGAAGCTCTTTGTGATATTTGATATTTAAATGGGATTTTACAGATGCCTGTGGTTGTTTTATCATTTATCATTGCATGCCATTCCTTTGTGTGAAGAGTTTGATTTGGCACAACATGTTTGGATGAGATATTTTGGTTTGGAAAAATGTCCTAATTTCCTCTCATTTCTATTTTTTATTTTATTATTTTTGTGGTTTAATGTTTCCTGGATTCCATTTGGCAAAAAAAAATATGTTTATTTCATTTTATTTTTTTATTTGGGGAGTTGATATGTCCTGTTGTGCATTTAAAATTATTTTAGAAATAATTTTCAAGCAGTTTTTCAGACATTATTTATTTATTTATTATGAACTAGTAAAGGAGGACAACAGGTGCTCAGTCACAGATCCTAAGATTAATACTTTCCTCTATATATTTAAATAATTTTTAATCTATAATCTAGATGTTGATAAAACAATAATCTTGGACACATTTTGCATGTATGTTGTCTCTCCTGCTTGAAAAAGACTATCTAAAGTTTTATTTATTATTTTAAATGGGAATACAAAGATTCACAAATGTTCATGCTCGGTATCTGAATAATCAGTGTGTCATTGTGTTTAATGTTTCATTATGGCAGTCTGTTATGATTGAGGGCCGCTAGTTTCAATAACCAGCCATGTATTCATAAAATGTCAGTGTTAGGACCTTGAGTGTGGGTTAGATCTTTTTCAGACTGACCTGAATCTCAATGAACTCTAAAACTCAACTAGAACTGTTCAGATATTGTACAAATATTAAAAAAAAAGATAAATCTGTCTCTAAAATCTGACTGGATGAGCCACAATCAAAACCATAAATGTTCTGCAGTTACTCTAAGGGGCTGTTCACACAGAACTTGTTTTTCCATTCCAATGTGCTACTTTTTCATTGTTTTTTTTTTTTTTTATGTAAACATGCACTAGACAGATGTGTTTGACCATTGCACTCATGCCTCGCGTCTTTTGTGACGTCTCACGCATGACGCTGCACTTTTAGAAAGCTGCGCTAAAGTTAAAATCAGTTCAACTTTTAAAAAACGCATCCCCATTCTCAGGTGTTGAGGGTGGTTTTCAAGTTATTGCTATGTGATTGCTAAGGTGTTTCTTAGGGGCAGTTTACATGACACTGTTCATTTACATAACAACAGCGTTTTGGGGGTCTGAAAATGCAAACATTTGAAAACGGGTTTCGAAGTGCAAGTTTTTGAAAACGATACCATTATCGTCTCTGTGTAAACTACAAAAATGCAAACTTGTGAAAACGGTGATGTCATGCGTATGAAATGTTCAGTCTATAGGCACGTAGTGTTTCTTTACAAAGTGACATCGCCGACGCCAACTACTGGCCTGGCATGAATAATACAGTGTGTGAATGGGGAATGTTTTGACAATGTTGTCATCTGTACACGAAAGGAAAACGTTTCCGTTTTTTTGTACATCGTTGTCTTGTTAACCTACCCTAAACCTGTTGTTATGTGGTTGCTAGGGAGATCTAAATTGTTGCTAGGGAGTTACTAGGAGGTTAGTGGTTGCTAGGTCCCAATGCAAGACCTAAGAGTCTCTATGATATTCTGGCCTCTAGATATGGTTCGGGTCCATCCTTCAATGCAGTTCATGTTTTGACTGTTTTAGGGTCGTTGACAAATATGGTTTTTAAAAGTGTAAAAAAAAAACATAATGAGATATAATTAATTTTGAAGTTTTATTAAGTGTTAACAATGAGATTATGTGGTTTTTATAATCAATTAACACTGCTTTTGTCATTTTTTACAAGGATGGACAAAATTTGTCACCAAAAAAGTCATTCGGTTTAACCAAAATTTCGGTTTTACCGAATGACGCTTTTGGTTATACCGAATGACGATATTTTCAAACAATGCTAACAGGTTGATATCTAGCTAGCTAGTAAAAGGACAATCAAACATTTTATATTTAGTACAATTTTTTTTTAAATATTACAACATCTTCCATGGTTTATAGCGGTTGTACCAAATGACCTGATGTTTCAGGACATGCGTATGAGCAAACATAAATTTATCAAATAGTTAAGAGAGAGTTAGTTACTTTGCTTCACGACCATGTGGTCCTTTGCAGGTGTCTGAATGATGTCACATCCTGTCACATGACTTGATCCAAAATGGTCCCTTTATATTGGTTACTCCAAATGACATCAATAAAATTCATTTTTCCGCACAATCTTTCTCATAACAATGCAACGACTTCTACGCATAATTTTAATACCATTTGCTCTATGTTGATATATGATGTTATAAAATCATGTTAGAATAAAAAAATATATATACATTTTAAGATATTTTAATCACAAATGAAATGGCTGTATTGGCCTTTGGACAGTTAAACTGAATGACCTTTTGACACTTCAAAATCTTTAAAATACCTTTATATGTAGCAAAATATAATTAAAACCTTTTGGATTCAATAAAAGAGATTGAGTTGTACTACCTTACATACTTTGGATGTCATATCTTTGTTTTTTATTGTTATTAAATGACCCGTCACGTCATTGACCCTTTATCATCTGCTAGGTGAAAAAATGTCTGGCCACTTAAAAAAAAGTAGTTGCACACACATGATTCGAGGTATCATTTGTTTAATACTTACTTTTTGTGGTTTGTAAGAGTCCCAAACCCTGCGTATGAGAAATAATAACACTGATGATATTCTTTTTTGCTGCTTTTTTATTTTAAATATCCACTTGTGGTTGTGTATTACAGTGATATTACTAGATTAACTGGGTTAATAACACCCCTTTACTATGGTAAAATCACTGTAATGCACCACTTCTGGCTTCTTGCTTTAAAATGTACAGTGGAAGAAGCAAAGGATTGGGAATAAAAGTGAACAACTAATGGTTAAGAGAAAAGTTCTGAGAGTTGAATCTATATTACCTCACACTCCCATGGTCTACTGCCCTTTGAAATTCACCCACCACAGGGATGACTCTTCAGCGAAGAACCGGATCTACACATGTGAGATCAGAAGAATAAGCAGATGTTTATTACAGGCCTGCGGTACGGGAATGATCGTCCGCGCTGCCTTCCAAACTGTTGTGTTGTTTGATGTGTGTACAGCGAGAGCGGCGGCTCAGCTGCCCTGGTTTTAACCACCCGGTTTGCTCTGGTTTGGCTCTGGTCACGTCAGTTTGCTACACTGCAGATGAGATGAATAATGCTGATTCATGGTGGTGAGCTTTGCAAAAACGTTTGTTTTACGGTATGGCGCGTGTGTGTGCATGTTTACTCGTGTCTGGACAACTGAGTTCTGAGCAACAGGGATTGCGGCTTGATTTCCCCCTCGGCAGACTCCCTCGGTTATATACAAACTGCAATCAGGGCGACCGCAGATGTGGCATGTCAACGGCGTTTCGATGACTGGGCAGATGTAGGCCGTTTACTTTGTTGATTGTGAAGCATGCTGGTGGGCATGAGCAGTGGGGTGGGTCCAACAAACTACTAGTCACTTGCTGAGGTTCACTAATTTATGTAGTTTTTTTAGCTTTGATATTTTTACTGGAATTACTTTAAAGGGGATGAACTGAAAGATGCAAATTTAGAGACTCGTTTGGTGAGTCTCAAAGTAAAGCACCTTAACTGAACGGTATTGACAGTTGAAGTAATATACTTAAATTATTGCTTTGGTTTATTATTATTCTTTTAAAATAATAGCTATTCTTTGTCAGGTGAGAAATGTATAGATGGACAGTAGACCAAAACACACGATATATAATATATTTGACCATTTAGATCAAACAACTTTGCACAAAATTATGGCATTAATAATATTTATAATTATAATATCATATTATAATTATAATATTTATAATTATATTAATAATAATAATAATTTAATTATGTTTTTGATTATTTATTATTAATATTGTTTTTGTATTTAATAGTATACTTATTTGAATACTTATAATAACATAAAAAATAAAATGTATATTTTTAATTAAAAATGTAATATATAATAACAATAATCATCAAATATTATGGCGTTAATAATAATAATAATAACACGAAGAAGAAGAAGAATTTTATGAAAAATTGTATGTTTATTATTATTGTTGTATTTAATAGTATAATTATTTTCATACTTATTATATAATAATATAAAACGACATATTTTTTAATAAAAATGTAATATAATATTTTATAATTTAATAATAGTAATAATCATCATTATTAGTATTATTTTTACTAATGTTGTTGTTGCTGTAATTGTATTTAATGGCATAATTTTTAAAAATTATAATAAATATACAATTACATTTATATTTTATTCAAAATTTAATATAAATTGTAGTATCTAATTATTATTATTATTATTTATATAAATGTATATAAATAAATATATAAATATATTTTATTCAAAATTTAATATACATGTAAAGTATCAAATAATATTTATTTATAAAATATATTATAATTCATTCAAAATTGAATATAATATAAATGTATAGTATCTAATAATAATAATAATAATAATCCTCTGAAAAAAACACCACTATTATTCATAATCAGTATTTTTTTGTAAGGATTTTGATTGTTTTGTACAATACTAGGTTATTTTTTTTTTAATATTAATATTATAATATCAATGTAAATATAAATATTTTTTTAAAAATATCTGTTTTTTGAAGGGCTGTTTTTAGTTTATTTATTTTTTTTAACTTTGTCCAAAACATTTTTTTTTTTATTTATTTAGTTTTTTCATGTTTTTTTTGCATGTGTTGCATTTTTAAGATGCGGTGTCAACATAAAAATCGTTCGACTTCACAGGAGTCCTTTACTGTGATCTATTCTGTTGTACTCAGTCCAGTTGTTTAAACACATGAACATGTTCTTTATAAATGTTCTTTTTAAGAAATACGTCTGATTGACATGACCCCAAACCAGCACAATAATACAAGGCAGGACTAGGCGATTAGTTATTCAGATAATCAGTTCTTCTTTTTTTTTTTAAACGTAGTTTTGCACATTCCGTGTGAGCAGTGGCAAGTTGATACATTGTGTTTGTGTGTGTGAGAGAGAAAGATTCACTGACTCATCACTCTGGTGTCCAATCAAGCATAACACACTTTTCCTCTCATTCCCTCATAAACCCTTATGGAATCACGCAGCCGTGAGACATGCTCACCTAAACATTCTCTCTTTGAAATTTATTGACCATTTTTTCACTTTTTTTGTTTTTCATGTCCTCACCCACACACTCCATTTTCCCCCTCCTTCCCTCCAGCGTGACCTAGATTTTTAACTTGGCGAGGTCTCACCAGGTTGTGTTGTTACCATCAACGGTTCTGTATTTGAAAATTTGTTTTTGGTTGGAGAAAAAAAAAAAAGTTGGACATTTTTCCAGTTTTGCAGCTGCCTGTGAATTTGACGGATGGAATGTGTGTTCTCAGGCCACCGTCACCCTTGTTTTTCTGTTCTCAGCTCAAAATGTCTTTTCTCTGGCAGTTTGTCCTCCTCAAAGCCATGGAAAAAACACTTTGTTATCTTCACCCTACAATGCTGATTTACAGTATTGCACATCCAATTGAACATCGTCCCCAGTGCTGCAGTAAAAGCAACCTACACTATTAAAAAATAAAGCTTCTTTCTATGGTTCCACGAAGAACCTTTAAAGACCCCCTGTGAAGAGAATCAAGTTTTTAATATTGTTTATGTCTATGTGGTGTTTTTAATATGCTTTAAGACAAACCATGTCTAAATTAATCAGTCAACACCATTGCTGAGTATTTTCTCCTTAAAACTGCAGTGAAAAAAAAGACAGTCTCAAGCCTGCGGTTTGAAATCACTGGTGTTTCTGACATCACAAACTACCTTGTAACCAATCACGTCAACACGTGGGCGGGCTTTAGCATATCATTAACAGCAAATTAGTAGGGGAGTCTCGAGAGAAGCCAGGTTATCCTGGTATATTTTTCTGTTGATATGAAAAATCGTGTAGATTTAGCAATATAGCGGTTGTATTATGTATATTACGATGTTATGATGAACTATACGTCTTTCTCCACTGACGTTCTGAGTTGTTAAAGCGTTTGTAAGGAGATTGATTGTTAGAAGTCAGCTGTCTGACTCTGAGATGGTGAACGGGACCATGGTTTGTGCAACATTAGCAACACATTATTACTTGTTTGATAATGTAGTCAAGCAAAAAGCTAATCATATTAATTACCGTCATGTGTCCGACATTGTAAAAAGCAATATCATTGTGCAGCTTTTACCTCATTAAGTTGACCGAGTGGATCTCTGAGCTTGCACGAATGAGTGGAGGCGGGGCTAATTAGCATATGCATAGATCCGCGTTTATTAAATGAGGCAAGGGTGTAGAGTTACATTCAAACTATTTTAAGGCATGAAGATTTTTTTTTCACAGGAAAAAACGTTTAAATATGTCATTTTGGTGATCAAAGATGAGTTTTAAGGGAAACAATTATTGACTACAGTGGGACTTTAACATTCATGCAACCTTCCAATTCCACAAAAGCTTATTTATAGTGGAAAAAATGTAATGTTAAAATGTTCTTCACACTAAAAACTAGGGCTGCTTGATTATGGCAAAAAAAATCGTAATCATAATAATGAAATCATGATTATTTAACACGATTATTGGTGGGTGATATGATCAAAGTCTTATGATAGGAGTCATTTTCGATCTCAGTAAAATTTCACAATTATCAATAGGCTGCTTCAGCGAAAACTAATACTAGGTGTAGCTAAAAGGTCCTCAAAACTGTTACAGAAGACAGATTTAATATAGCCTGATACTGATTTAATACTTCATAGAGCCACCTTTTGCTTAAATTACAGAGATTAATCTTTTTGGATATGTGTGTACTAGCTTTGCACACCTGGATTGGGAAATATTTGCCAAATCTTCCTTGCAGAATTGCTCAAGTTCAGTCAAATTCTGTGGTGAGCGTCAATGGACTGCTCTCTTCACGTCCATCCACAGACTTTCTGTGGGATTTAATCAGGACTCTGACTCGGCCACTCAAGGACATTCACCTTCCTATCCTAAAGCCATTGCGTTGTTCTTTTGGTGGGTCATTGTCATGTTGGAAGGTGAATGACCTGCCCATCTTCAGCTGTCTAGCAGAGGGACGCAGGTTTTCCTCAAGAGTTTGAATGTAATTGGCAGCATCCATTTTCCCTTCAGTCCTGACCAATCGCTGAAGAGAAACACCCCCACAAATAATGCTGCCACCACCATGCTTCACAGGAGGTATGGTGTGTTTTGGGTGGTGTGCTGTGTGCCAAATATAGTGCTGACAGGAAGAAGCCTTTCCTGAAAAAGTGCCACATTTGCGCTATGCAAAAACACACCTGGAAGACTCTGATGCCACAAGGTGCTATGGTCTGATGAGACCAAAAATGACCTTTTTGGACTGAACTCCAAACACTATGTTTGTTTTTAAAAATGTTTCTTTTCTGCAATAATAATAAATAAAATGGTCCCGTATTATCTTCCAATATAAAATCTGGGTCCTGAAGCAAAATCCTGCCCTTGTGCAGGTCGTCTGGAGGTCTTTCTTTGTTCTCCTCGGTTCCTCCTGTACCTTCTCTCCTCTCTGCTTGATCCAATAGATGGCGTAAAAGAGACAAACTGCCTGACTAGACCGTCTGACCCCCCACCCCCATATCCTGTCAGATAAAGGGCTCACGGTGGCTGTATGTCTGAAAACAGCTCCTGAGGTTCAGCTTCCCATGCGTCTACAGACACACTGACCCCAAAAAACACTGTCTCTCTCTCTCTCTCTCTCTCTCTCTCTCTCTATATATATATATATATATATATATATATAAAATTGACATATAATTGACATAGCATAATTAACACTTATTGTTCATTGTTGTGAAAATAATGTCACTGTGAACAAATTGTAGTGGTCCCAACAAAGCAAAAATATAAACTAATGCAATTTGGGTGAAATATGACATGGTTTGTGGACCTCACTCTATAATAGATCTTCCTCACATGAGAGAAAATCAACCAAAACATCTTGAGAAACACTGATGCCTCTTATATAAAGGAAAATTGTTGCATCAGTTACACACTGTTCACCTGAGATACATGAGAATGTCTGGAGTCATGTCGGCTTTGCGGTCCAGTATGTTTGGCAGGGTTTTTTATGAGGACGCCATGAGGATCGAGAGCGAGTGACACAGAGAGAAGGTTCTGGAAGCTGCACACGCCTCACAGATGTGAATGCCATTAACTGGGCTGAATTGCTGAGTGTGGTGTTTTCAGTCTTCACTTCACCACGTCTTACAATGCTGGGCCTTGACCAATTCACACACACACACACACACACACACACACACACACACATACAGACATACAAAGAAGCATAAAATGTTCCACTGGCTGCACAAACACACAATATCTGATTGTTCAGAACACACTTTTGGCCCTGAAATCTTATTGAGGAGCCATTTACACTGTAATGACCCTGCCAAACTGAAGATATATATGCTAACATAAATTAAAAAAGATTTAAGATTAATCGTTAAATATGTATTTATCTTTAAACATGTATTTTAAGCTTTAAGCAGGGTTCTCATGGTCATGGGACATCTGAAAATATCAGGGAATGTTAAAATAATAAATGAAGATCATCTGTAGAATGATTTTATTTTTTTTTTAAAATTCCTATCCAGGAATCATAAATGACTTGAAAAATGCATTGGTCAAAAGGTTTATTTTAAGATCCTTTACCCCAGTTGGATCTTTAAAGAGCTCTCTTTCTGCCAATGCGAAGAGACATATGACTTAATATCCGTAAAAATCACTGGGAAAAACAGGAAACACCACATACTCAGACACGCACACGCACTTATTGTGGTTGTGTCATCTTCGCTCCTTGCTATTGTTTGTGTTTGTGTGTGCGCCTGGGTTTGACGAGCACATTGTGTTAATGGTTTATTGGATTAAGTTGTCTTGCTATTCTTTGAATTATTAATCACTGCATGCTTCATGTTACTTATGTAATTGCATTCATATCGTACATTACAAACATTTAATTATTATTACTGGGATTTTATATCATTGAACTTGTGTTTTGATATGGCCTGGCTTTCCCATAACTACACCCAGAGGGAATCTGTTTAAACTTCTTAAAGAGGACCTTATTAAAGGGGTAGTTCACCAAAAAATGAAAATTATCCCATGATTTACTCACCCTAAAGCCATCCTTGCTGTATATGACTATCTTCTTTCAGCCAAACACAGTCAGATTTATATTAAAAATATCCTGGCTTGTCCAAGATCTATAATGGGAGTGAGTGGAGAATGAGTTTTTGAAGTCCGAAAAAGTGCATCCATCCATCATAAATGTACTCCACAGAGGCCTTCTGAAGTGAATTGATGCGTTTTTGTAAGATAAATATCCTTATTTAAAACTTTATAAAGTAAAATAACGAGCTTCCGGCACGACAGCCATACGCATTCGACTAGGGCTGCAACAAACGATTATTTTGATAATCGATTAATCTACCGATTATTGGAACAATTAATCAACTAATCATCGATTATTATTCTGGTTAATCCGTATGCTTTGTTCGATTATTTCACTAGCAATTAGTTAAAATACTGAGTTATACTTTAACTAATAACTAAAACAAGGAAATCACTTCAGCTTTTGAAAGTGTTTTTTTAATGAATTTGTTAAAAATACTGTTAAAATGACATACTGTGTTTTTATTATGTCTGGGAATTGTAAAAACGTTTTAATAAGAGTAAAAATATGAATATGTAATATTGTGCAAAAATTCCTGAAAAACGCTCCTCTCTAGATTTCTTCTTTTTTTTCTTTTTACTAACTATCGAGTTTATGGTCACTAAATGGCTTTCCTGAGGTAAATGTATCATCGCTTGACCTGAGGCGCTACAGCGATCTGTCACTCCACATTAAAGAGCGCCAAAACCACATGTATTGTTTGAATCCTGTAGTAAAATTGACAGAATTTAAAAATTAAGACTTTGTTTTATATCAAAAGTAACCTGATCTGTCTCATCTGTCGGCGTGTCCTCTATGCTCTGCTATGTATCTCTCACTGCGTGAGAAAATGGACGTGTGGCGAACAGTGAGATTTAATGAGAGTTGGTGGCCCTGCATGACTGCATTTTTTGTAGTTAAGCTAAACGTTATGTTTTATGCTATGTTAAACTCCCACATTTTACGGGTTCGACTTCATTTGCACTATGCACTCCGAAGCACCGTGTCTTCTTCTATTGGAAGAAGGGCTGCATTACAGTATTGCGCTACAGCGCCCCACTGGTCAAACCGCGTTATTGCAGGCCCTTCAAATAGATCAAATGAGATCAAAAGACTATTTGACAACAAAAATATTTGTCGACAATTTTTTATTGTCAACGTTGTTGATAATGTCGACTAATCGTTTCAGCCCTGCATTCGACTTGCGTCTAAAAAGCTTTAACTTTCGCAACGTACTGCACAATGCCATGATGTTCTACACATTAGTCATGGCATTGTGTACTTCATTTTTGGACTTTAAAAACTCTAATCACTCCTATTATAAAGCTTGGTCAAGCCAGGATGTTTTTTAATATAACTCTGATTTCGTTTGACTGAAAGAAGAGTCATATAGCTTACAACTAGAATGGCTTGAGGGTGAGTAAATTATGGGGTAATTTTCATTTTTGGGTGAACTAACCCTTTGTCTTTTTGTTTTTGGTCTGCTAGAACAGGTTTTCATGCTTAAATGTTCAAAAAACTCATTATTTGACATTGTTGCAGCTCCTCTCTTCTCAGTCTGTCAGTAACGCTCTGTTTAGTTCCTGTCTCTATGAAGCCCCTCCTTCTGAAAAGCGCATTGTGCTATGATTGGTTGGCTGGATATGTGTGTTGTGATTAGTCAACCACTTTGAGTGTGTTTGTTTCATCACACTACTAACTCACTCAACCAGGCCCCGCCCCTTTATCTGAGTAAACATTGGGCGGGAATTATTTAAATGAGGAATATTGTGACGTGTTCGTTCCCAGAAGAAAACTCAAGACTACAATGGAGGCGTTTCAGGGAATTCAGTGAAACTGATATAGAGAATAACTTTGTGCTTTGGAACTTTGCAGACCTTTTTCGTGCTCAAACAGCAACATTACACACTAAAGAGAGATGAAAATGTGAAAAAGCATAATAGGTCCTCTTTAAAGATTTTATTTTTTGTTACAGGTTTTGAGGGAGTAAAGATGTCGAATGGATTTACACATGATAAATATTAATAGCAAATTGTAAGAGAAAGGTGGAAGATATCATATAGCGTCAGTAGTTACGCATGGTGGTATTTCCCCTCATATTTTTGTAGCTGATTTTATTTAAATAACCTGTTTTTTTGCACAAAATCATAAAACATGGTTTGATTTATCAGCATATTATGTAATTGTTTATGTTTTTAGTTGATTGATGAACTTAATTTGATTTAGCAGATTGACATTTGAGTATACAGTGTAAAATAAAACACAAATTCCTCATCAGTGATGCAGATAATCTCAAAATAAACAAATATTGGCTGATACTAACTATGCGTCAGGATTCAATTGGTGAACGTTTATATTTACATTGTCCTCACCAGACAAAGGGTTTTGATTGGTTACAGATCACTGCATTTCTGTGTTGTAGCTAAAATTTTAACAAACATGATTGGCTTCATATGTTCTACTACTTGCCAGAACAACAGTTTCCAATAAATCAAGGCATTTGGACTGTTTTTCTTCTGTTATGGAGCAAGCAGGAGATCTTAGTGCCAAGAGGCTTCTGGGAAACTCAGACCTTCTATTTATAACCCGAAACCTGAACATTTTGGATTCATAAAATCGTTCATCAAGAAAGATGTCCTTGCGCTGTTTCCCACTAACACTGGGGAAAACAGCTTTCAATTGCTGCTCATGTGGTGTGTGAAATTCAGAGGTCATTTGCTCTTCAGTTCATCCATGTTCAAATGAGTGTGTAGCCGTTAATTAGCCAGCTGAAAGCAGATTTTTATTACCTGTCGTGTTTGTCTCTGTTCCTCTCAGTGGCTCTACAGCTAATTCAGCCTCTTAATGATTTTCCTGGATGATACTGTGAACATTCAGTGCAAAAAATGTCTGAAATTGGTGACCATAGAGATAACTCATTGCATCTTTAGAGGACAAAAATACACTTAAAGACAAATGCAGAGCTATTTAGAGTGTTCCAGTAATTATACCAACACCTACAAACATTTGTCAAGCAGAGTACTTACAAATGTTGAAAAAATCACTTTTAAGCCTGTTATGCCTTTATCTATACAGTAATATGTACATATACCATTTTTTTATTTTAAAGAAGTCATTTTTTCACCAAAGTTGATGTCTTAGAAGCAGGAAAAATGGTCAAGCGTAAGGATTTGAGCGAGTTTCACAAGGTCAAATTGTGATGGCTAGACGACTGGGTCAAAGCATCTCCAAAACTGCAGCTCTTGTGGGGTGTTCCCGGTCTGCAGTGGTCAGTATCTATCAAAAGTGGTCCAAGGAAGGAACAGTGGTGAACCGGCGACAGGGTCATGGGCGGCCAAGTATCATTGATGGCTGGCCTGTGTGGTCCGATCCAACAGACGAGCTACTGTAGCTCAAATTGCTCCAGAAGTTAATGCTGGTTCTGATAGAAAGGTGTCAGAATACACAGTGCATCACAGTTTGTTGCGTATGGGGCTGCATAGCTGCAGACCAGTCAGGGTGCCCATGCTGACCCCTGTCCACCACTGAAAGCGCCAACAGTGGACACGTGAGCATCAGAACTGGACCATGGAGCAATGGAAGAAGGTGGCCTGGTCTGATGAATCATGTTTTCTTTTACATCACGTGGATGGCCGGGTGTGTGTGTGTCGCTTACCTGGGGAACACATGGCACCAGGATGCACTATGGGAAGAAGGCAAGCCAGCGGAGGCAGTGTGATGCTTTGGGCAATGTTCTGCTGGGAAACCTTGAGTCCTGCCATCCATGTGGATGTTACTTTGACACGTACCACCTACCTAAGCATTGTTGCAGACCATGTTCACCCTTTCATGGAAACGGTATTCCCTGGCCTCTTTCAGCAGGATAATGCTCCTGCCACAAAGCAAAAATGTTTCAGGAATGGTTTGAGGAGCACAACAACGAGTACCACCTCACAACTTACAGGACTTAAAGGATCTGCTGCTAACATCTTGGTGTCAGATACCACAGCACACCTTCAGGGGTCAAGTGGAGTCCATGCCTCAATGGGTCAGGGCTGTTTTGGTAGCAAAAGGGGGACCAACACAATATTAGGAAGGTGGTCATAATGTTATGCCTGATCGGTGTATGTTAAAATGTAATTTATTCCTGTAATGCAAAGCTGAATTTTCAGCATCTGGCCTCCAGTCTTCAGTGTCACATGAGTTTTTTTGTGGGAACTGATAGTTTAGTTTGTAACATTGCCTTATAAAAATGATGTGCACAATGAAAATCTGTAATGGCCACTCGACCTCTAAGCTCAGTTTGGCCTTGTGTTCGTTCATGCCCGTGTGCACGTCCACAGTTGCCTGGTGCTCTTCTGAGCTCCCATCGTCTGGCTGACTGAGCAGCGCTAGACTAATTGCAGGTTATCCTTCTTTCTCTGGCTGATGACATCAGTAACGAACACTTTGATAGCGCTTAATTGGCTTATTTGAAGCTCATCATCAATCAGATGCCAATGTCTGAAGAATGCAACGCAAGTCAACATTTTCTTGAGCACGATGTCAAGAACACTTTTGAATGCCATACGCTTTGGATCATGGATGCACACATAAATTATGAAGGAAATAATTTCACACACTGGCAAAATTATAGTCATTTACATCCTTCGAGCTCTCAATTTGTCAGTAATGGCCGCTTTGTTGTGAGAGTCTGAAGGAAGCTAAATTTAGCTCTTTTGTTCCGCGTCCGTGCAGCAGTAGACAGGATCATGGCTCAGAAACGTGGTGTGGTGGCTAATAAGCGTCGCGATCCCTTTGGGTTTCCCATAATAGCCGGAGGTTTTAATAGGCGAGAGTGCAGCTGTAAGCACACGGCTCTGTTTGCTCAAGCCAGAATGGCTCTCTAGGAGCTGTGCCAGCTTGCAGGGGGCAGCGTGGACTCCAGTCAGTCAGATGCCAGTGCCAGCACCAGGAACCTGTCTTACATGGCTTCATTTCTTCACTCTCTCACTGTTTCTCTCTCTTCACATACACAGTTTATAAAGCTGGTTCAAGCTGTGTTTTCTTCTGTCTGAGGGTCAAATGCAGAGAAACAGACACATCCTGCTATGGAGCAGTCATCGCTTTCTTTCTTTTTTCCCCCATCCATCTGTTTACCCCAGCCAGAATGGACGGATGGGGAAAAAAAGAAAGAAAGAGATGATTGCTCCATAGGAGGATGTGTCAGAATCTTTAATCTTTACTTTTCCCCATCCATCATCCATCCACCTTCCTTCCTTCCTTCCTTCCTTTTCTTTCATCATCCATCTATCCATATTTCCATCCATCTGTCTCTCTTTCTTTGTCCCCATCGATCCATCCATCCATCCTTTTTCTTTCTTTCTTTCTTTCTTTCTTTCTTTCTTTCTTCATCCATCCATCCATCTGACTATCTTTTCTTTTTTCCATCCATCCATCCATCCATCCATTCTTCCTTCCTTTTCTTTCATTATCCATCTATCCATATTTCCATCCATGCGTCTTTCTCTTTCTTTTTCCCCATCCATCCATCCATCCATCCATCGTTTCTTTCTTTCTTTCCATTTTCCATCCATGCATCCATTCTTCCTTCCGTTTCTTTCATCATCCATCTATCCATATTTCCATCCATCTGTCTCTTTCTTTTCCCCATCCATCCATCCACCCATCCATCCATCCATCCATCCATCTTTCCTTTTTCCCAGTCTCAAATATGTGCGTTGGCTGTATATTTATAAATCCAGAGAGCTACAGGGATCAGCACGCTGTTTGTTTCAATCATTTTTCATGTCTGGTGTTGATGAAGGTTTCATTAGAGCCTGTCATGTCCTCCGTTTACTGGTGAAATGTTATAACAGCATCAGCTACCTGTTTTCTGATCTTGTTTTCAGATGGTGTCAGAACTTGAGTATTTTGACAATGTGTCTCCAAGGATCAGTTTCAACTACTTTGAAACTGTAACTACAACCTATAAGCTTCTCAGAATTTGCTTCTCAGCAATTTACGATCTACTAATAAGAAGTGTTTATGCTAAAATGGGTTAACTACATCGCAGCTTTTTAAAGGGGCTGTTTGCTATAGAAAAGACCTACATTACAGCACAAAGATTAATTAATAAATCAAATGATCAACAAATCCATGAATCAACTGAACTTTTCACTACAATGACTTTTTAACCTTTATCTTAGGTTTAGTTTGATCCCAAGCTTTTGAATGGTAGTGTAACTATTTTTTTTTAGTTGATCAGAGCAATATTTTGATTGTTTTGTAGTTTTATTTTTATTATTTTTCATCCTGTCCATCTGATCTTAAGATGGCAGAAGCACTTTAAAAGTAAAATTGATCCAGATCCATCTCAAAGGGAGTTAAAATGGTGTACGTGTCGGGCAATTGGATTAGTATTAGTTTAGTATTATTTGCCTGATCTTGACCGTAAATCAACATCAAGAAGTTTTATCATCTTGGTTTCATGTTACAATATACAACTAATAATTTATAGTTAATCCCACAATAACCCCAAAACGCTCTCCTCTTCCATCGCATCATCCTGGGAGCGTCATTCCATCCGTCTTTCTGTATAAAAACTGATGGTTAGAAGAAATCTGAGTCTTTAAAGACAAGCATTGGAGACGACTAGCTCAGCAGAGATTGTCACGGTCGCCCCCCATTGCTTTGTGGATTAGCCCGTCTTTCTGCGATTGTTCACAAATCTTCCTGCTCTTAATCTACTGGTGTCGTTTCAAACCGCCAGCCGCTGTGAAATCAGGACGGTTCTGTGAGTTCATGTTTCTGCGGGTCTTTGATAGACACAGATGGTGTATTTAAAGCTGTACAGAGTGAGATTAAGATATGAAATATGATTTTATGAGCAGCGTGGAGTTTCAGACTTGATTGTTAAATGGTAACCCCTAGACACTTGTAGTGGGATTTGGGTTATAAATAAGCTTAGATGTCAGTGAGACATGGAGAAATAGTTTTTAATAGTTTTTTTTTTTTTTTTTTTTTTCAGGACACAACAGAAATGATTTTTTGTAGGTTGTTTGATGTGGTTATGTTTGAATGGATTACCTCAAGAGAACAATATGATGTTTTAGACACTTGATTATATTGCTAGTTACTGAAACAAAGTAGTTTCAGCCTTAGCATTTTTGAAAGGTGCCCGATTTGTAATGCACTTCTGAGGAAGCTTCAGACATGTGGAAGCAATTGAGAAAAGCAAACAGCACTGGGAGATCTGAATGTGTTTTGAGGTTGGCAGTGCCAGTGTAAGTTCTGTTTGTTTAGTGCCCACCGGTTGCCATCTCTTCAGGCACTTCGCCCTCTGAGCTCAGTATGACTACCATCTTTTTTTTGTTGCCCATTACCAGATGACATCCACTCACCAAAACTACCAAGAAACATACATTTTGTCAATATTTTGTAATATCAAATCAATATGCCACAATGAATCGGACTTCACACTTATAGAAAGAGTGGGTGACATTTGATTACTTTTTAAGTCTCTTAGGCCCTGTTTCCACCTGGTATTAAGATGCATTTTGGTCAATCAGATCACAAGTAGACTAAGGAGACACATTCCCGTTTACACCTGGTGTTTTAATCCGTCTCTTTTGTCCACTTTCGACCACTTCTGTCTGGATTTCTTTGAGGGGAGGGTCTATGAGGGGGTAAATGAATGGGCTTTTTCAGATCTTTCAATCTAATGGATTAAATAAGCTCACACAATTTACATATGAACACAAAAAGAGAGGATGGAAAAACACATTTTCGCACTTTCGTTTCTGCTCTGACAGGTGTGAGACCAGCCAAACACTGTGAGTGTGTGTTAGAAATCAGGAGTGGTGACAGAACTTTGTGCTTGGTGCATTTTTCCTCTTCAAACCAAACATGGGTCTTCAAAGTTCAAATCCCATCTGGCTAGAGCACTTACCATAATGTTTAGAAGCACAATGTTTTGTTTTTATTGTGAGTGTAGAGTGCATACAAATAAAAACAGACCCTTAGTTTCGGGTGATCTGTATGACCATAAATGGAGTATTTTAAGTTGTTTCCACTGTCATAATGAGACTAAATCATTTGGCATTCACTACTACAGTCCAGTGATGAAATATGCATATCCTGTAAATGGGAAGCCTCACTTCACTCACTGTATCCTTGTTGAAAGGTAGAGTAGGCTCTTTTTCTCCTTCTCGCTCATCTTTCTGTGATTTCTTGAAAAAGCGTAATATTGACTTTTGTGCATCTGCCATTGTCAACGCATGTTAATGAACTCTCATGCGCAAAGAAAATGACAATATAGACTATGCACAACATGTTAATCAAACCAATAAGTTTGAAAACAGACATTGCATTTTACCGCGCAGCACTGGTCAATCTATCAATTAGAGTAACAAATCAACAACTCCTTATTTTTTTATTTCAAGCAATCAGTAACCTGGGGGGGCCGGACATGTAAATGTACTTAACTCTTACCGAACCGTGTCCCCAAAACCGAGGTACGTAACCGAACTGTGACTTGTGTGTACCGTTACACCCCTAATATAAATATATATATATATATATATATATATATATATATATATATACACACACACACCACCAGTCAAAAGTTTGGACACGGTAAGATTTTTAATGTTTTTAAAAGAAGTTTCGTCTGCTCACCAAGGCTGCATTTATTTAATTAAAAATACAGTAAAAACAGTAATATTATGAAATATTTAAAATAACTGTTTTCTGTTTGAATATATTTTATAAAGTAATTTATTCTTGTGATCAAAGCTGAATTTTCAGCATCATTACTCCAGTC
This sequence comes from Hypophthalmichthys nobilis, assembly GCA_037950665.1. Classification (NCBI taxonomy): domain Eukaryota; kingdom Metazoa; phylum Chordata; class Actinopteri; order Cypriniformes; family Xenocyprididae; genus Hypophthalmichthys; species Hypophthalmichthys nobilis. Next base: position 46,767,270 of record CM075470.1, read on the forward strand.
TTCAGTGTCACATGATCCTTCAGAAATATACTGTGAAAATAAGAGTTCACCCATTTTACACAGCCTGCTGCTCATAACTGCATAGAGTACACTGGCCACGAGCGATGACGTTGTGGAGGACCCACAGACACATTTAATGAGGAAAGTTAATATGCACGTTTTAGCCAGAAGTTTCGTCTGAATTGCACGTTTCTACTTTCACATGCAGATGACTTGTTGCACTCATGATAAACATGGTCAGCATCAATTCTAGTAGACTACAACGTAATTACTCTTTCAAAACGGTCTGTTTTCCCCTGCCATCATTAGTTGAAGCTGTGTGTCAACAAGGCACGGCTGCAGAGGGAGAGAAATTCTCCAGTAACGTACAGAAACAGAATTGATAACGCCAGAGTTTATCTATACAACGCAGTCTTGTGTAATAATTTAGCCGCTGGGCTCGTTACCAGGTTTTGGTACCCGCTGCTACCCGGTACAGCTGGTTAAAGGCTCGCACACCCCGTCCGCGTGCAGGACGATCCGCGTGTACAACAGGACATGTGTGAGTGACTTGAGAGCTTCAAAACAACAGTCCACTAAATCCGTTTTTCCGCGCTCACGGACAAAGGAGTATACTTTGAAAGGCTCGCATGCTCAACTGTGCGTGAGATGCAGCGGAACGCGGAAAATGAAGTATAACTGGTCCTTTATGCCGGTGGAATGGCAATCGCGCCTGCCTATTAATCGGCCTAATTTGCAGTTCAAATTAAAAAAATGCCAAAAATCGTCCTGATATATCGGCCGGCCGATCAATCGGTCGACCTCTAGTCAAGATGAATGTATGTGTTTCATAAGGGCTCCAGCACTGCTGTGTATGTGTGTATCACACTCATGCTTGCTCAGCAGAACGCTCTACATCCCCCCTAGACAGGAATGGTGTCATCGAGGCCTGTCAGAGCTCAGACGGATGATTTCACTGCTCTGCTGAGCGTCTGTCCCTTTTGTACATTTTCTCATGCTTTTGCCTTTTTTCTCATGCTTTCCGGAACTATTACGTCTATTAAGTCTTTTTGAATTACAGTTTTGTTTTTTAAAGACCCCATAGAATGGTTTAATGACTTGATTTTCTTCCCCGTGTTGTTGACATAAATACTACTTCTTTTTATAATTGGCCAGTAGCTTTTATTTTACACATTTGCTGCTTACTATTGGTAGTCAGTTGCAGGAGGTTTTACAAGGAGGTAACTATAAGTAACTTTGCAACTAACTCTCATTAGAGTATTTGTAGACTGTTAGGTTAGGGTTTGAGATTTTAGAATAAGTTGATATGTTGTTGCAAAGTTACTTGTAGTCAGTAGAATGTCTGTTGGGCAGCATCAAAATAAAGTGTTAGCAGATGTTAAGACAGTCTACTAATATTCTACAAAAATTGGCGAAGGGCAATGGGGCTATGAAGCAAGGAGAACGGAGCGAGGCCGGTGGCGCAAGTGTTAATGAGCATCACCTGCACACCAGACCGGCCTGAGCTGCATTTTATTCCACTTTTAGACATACACTCGCAAACTTCCCTAAGCATTTTTTGCAGTGTAAGGGTCTTTGCACATTGAGTATGAAATTCTCTTCAAAAATGTTTGCATGTTGTAAAATAAATACGACCTCACATTGTGTCAATCACGTTTACTGAAACTTTCGTCTGTCATAAAAACATTCGGATCAGGTTCAGTTTTCTGTGTTTTTAGCATCCATAGCATTTTGAGAGGTGTTTTGACTATTCAGAGCCACCATACAAGCGAACGTCAAAATCCAGAATGGCGTCTGACTTGATCCAATTGATCTTCTTCGTCACGCAGCACAAAGCACTGTATGACAAACAAAGTGTGCTAGCAAAGCATCAAACTGATCCACTGACATCCTGAAGTAAACTTTGAATCGCTCTGGAAAATCCCGCTGCTCCTTGATAAGGAGGTGGAACTCTCCTTCCTCTGTACGTGATCTCAGGATTGGATGGACCCAATATTTCCTCTTTCTTTTTTTTTTTTTTTTTTAAGAAGAGAGAGGACAACAAAATCATCCTCACTGCCTGAAGACTCCATTTTGTATTGTTTTGCTTTTTTTTTTTTTTTTTTTTTGGCATAGTATTAATTATTACGCATCGGACTCAGTGTGCAAGGTTTCTGTGCATGATGACTTTTTAGGATGACGAATACGAAAAAACACACATGAAATGACTCAGTGGGGGGTGTAATGTTATTTCATGCATTCATGCACTTATTTACACTGTTAAAGAGTTGCATTCTCATGTTAAACATGGCCAAAGTTTCAAAACACGAGTTGGACGTATGACGGAGTATTTCTGTGCCAAATATACTACTTCCAGTTGTGGACCGGGGTTCAGGTTTTTTTTTTTTTTCGAGTATGGCCTGTATGACGTCATAAAGGGAGAAGTGCCTATACATGGAATTCCGCATTCCTATGGGCACTTCTCCCTGATAAGCTGCACACACACATCACTCAGAACAAGAGCACGTCCATCAACGCATTTTCGTTCGGTATACGGAAGCCGAGAGATTTTTCAACAATGGCCGTGTCCCAATTCAGGGGCTGCACCCTTCAAAGGCTGTATACATCATCGGTCTCATTTAAGAAAATGAACTGTTAGATTGCAAAGTAAGAAAGAAATGACAGTATTTTACACCTCACAATGAATATCAGTCAATTTTATTACGGTTTCTTAAATATGACATCCTTGATGAAGTATTCAGCCTTCAAATGTGACCTCCGGAGGACGCAGCCTCCGAAATGAGACGCAGCTCCTGTCACCGAAGGAGTGTGTTTTTGGTTGTGAGGGAAAGATTACCTTTTTCAGCTTCCCAAAGAACCCAGCGTTAAGGGAACAGTGGATGAAGTTTGATTTTCCGGGGCAGAAACGGAGTTGCACACGTATGTTTGTTTGTTCCCGGATTTCGGTGATGCTTTGTAAACAAGTCCCAGTTGGGCGCTGGATTTGCAGATTGTGGGTTGTGAATAAAGCTGCATCAGATGTCTCTGTTTTGTTGGCAATCGGCGCGCAAGTGCATAAAATAATAACATGAACGTTTTTGTTCCATTTTTATTTTGATGTCGCAGCTAGCATGCGATCTCTACGCAAAAGCTGCGCGCGCTCGTGACTCTTTAGCTCTGCTCACAGCACTGACGGCAGACACGCCTCCAGGGGCTCGGCTTTTTCGGAAAGACTCGGTACAGCATATCTGTCTTTTTTAAATATGATAAAACTAAAGATTTTTTGGAGATATGAAGGATGCACTACTACTCAAGATTAACATGAGATTGGCAGAAACTGTGTGTAGAACTGTGTGTGTTTAGCCCTAGCATACATGAAAACCAAGATAACAGACATGGACTAAAAGCTACAAAATTTCAATTTTTGACTCTTTTTTATGTTATTAAAATGTTTTAATTAGAATTGAAAGGGGATTTGCAGCCTGAACCTTTTTTAAGTTCTTCAAGGAACTTTATTTGAGGACATCGAAGGAGGCTCGTGTCTTTTTCAGAAGCCAAACCTCTTCACCTTGCCTCTAACTCGCTCTACACAATGTTCATACTGTTGCTCCCTCTACAGAATCACTCACTTCCTCTACATGGCTGTTTCCTCTGGTGACGGTGGTCATATTGCTGCCACATGCTGCCTGTCAGAGCTGTTGCAGACATGTTGAGGATATGTGAGGACATATATGTCCACCGCTTCTAAAATGTTGCTTTTTATCTTTCTTTTTTTTCATGTGCTCTCTTTTTCTTGGTTGCTCATGTGTTGTGGTACAATTAGGGGTGATCTTTAGGGAGAAGAAAGTGTGTGTATGTGTGTGTGCGCAGAAATCTAATGTAATGTAATATTCAGTGTGTGTTTCTTGGCCAAAGGGCAAGTCTGTCTCGGCCTCTCATGATCCTACACATCCACAATCTGTCAAGTTTAGGAGAGGGACTTTCCACTGAGGGGACTTTCCATGCCGCTCCAAACAGAGCCAAAAAGAGCTCTTTTCCACGACTCCATATGATCCCCTGTAGAATAGCGATCACTGCTGAATGCTGCTTTTCAAATGCTGACCAGCCCAGGAACCTGGTCGCACACTTGTGTTTTGACTGACGAAAATTGGCTGTAAATAGTTTTTAGAGAATTTTACTGAATGAAATTTAAAAAAGTAAGACTGCTGACATGAATTTAACAGTTTCTAAATCCGTAAAAGCCAGATGAGTCATTAGTAATGCTTGCTAAGGGCTAGAGTATAAAAGGCTGTTTTGTTTTTCTATTTGCAGCAAAAACAACCACAGCACTTTCCTAACTCGTACTTTGCACTAAAAAAGTGTCCTGATCCATGAGGTCACTGGTGAGAACTGAGAATCTATGAAATTATTTTTATATAAAAGACTGCTTGATGATGTTTGGTTTTGTTTAAGCAACTTTATTAGTACTGTTCAGTAACTATCAAAATAATTTAATAATATTTTGCATAGAAATTAATGCGAATGAATGAAAGACTTGCGTTGTTATTAAATGCATACAGTAATTGGTTAAATTATCATTTTTCCTCCTTATGACCTTTTATATTTTCTTGCATTTTAATCAAAGCAGTCTTTTTTACCATTTCTTTTTGCTCCATTAAAATTGCCATGGCAAGCACCAATAATGAATGTTAAAAAAGATTTATGAAAATGAAATAGACAGACTATTCTCACAGAATAAAATCTAGTTGGAGGTAAAAAATATTTTCAAGCGTTGTGGTGTAAAAACTTCAGAGAATGTGCTTAGTGAAAGTTTACTTCAGATTCATGCTTTAAAAAAATCTGCTAAGGCACTCAAGGAAAAAAATCCTCATCCATCTGGAGCCAACTTCACCAAACTATCCGCTTATGAGTCCAGCGTTGGCATAGTCGCCTACTGGCACCAGTCAAATCTGTGTGGGGAGGCGCAGTGTCTGCAGAAATCACCCACAAGAGTCTGAGTTTCATCTTATGCCTAATCAACTAACTAAAGCACTGAACGTCTCTGAGGAGCGGTGAGGGTCAGGTGAGACTCCCAATACGGGTTTGATGGACGCTGTTTTTGTTAATGCCAGAAAGAGTATTCACCGCTTAAAGCAACAAAGTCTTGTACTTTTTAAAATGGCGGAACTGTAAAGAATAAAGCAACCATTTTTGATGTTATTTATCATATTTGTTTGTTTTCTTTTAATTTACACTTTAAAAAAAAGTCTTTTTGAGAACATGTAAATGTCATGGTATCATTTAGCGTTCAATTCCAAGGTATAGAAGAGATTGGAGCTAGTTGACACTGTGTCAGTAACTTTTAAGATTTTGAATCAAAAGTTCAAATACTCAACTGCTCATTTTCTCTAGCTGTGGTTTTTATGTTGGATCTAATTTTTTGTTGGCAAGAGCTGTCAAAATGTTCAATGGCTTTTTTGTAGTCAAGACTTCAAGGAGTGTTTATTTACTTTTTGAAAATAATAGGCCCACTCCAAATATTCATTGGAATAAAAAAAAAGTTACAACTAACCCTGTTTTTTCCTATACCAAAGCATTATGGGATTACCATCTGAAACCATGGTAAAAACCCAAGCGATGGGTTTTTGTAAGAAAAATATCCATATTTATAACTTTATAAACTAGAATATACACATATATACATACACTATATTGCCAAAAGTTTTGGGACACCTACCTTTACGTGCACATGAACTTTAATGACATCCCATTCTTAATCCGTAGGGTTTAATATGGAGTTGGCCCACCTTTTGCAGCTATAACAGCTTCACCTCTTCTGGGAAGGCTTTCCACAAGGTTTAGGAGTGTGTTTATGGGAATTTTTTGACCATTCTTCTAGAAGTGCATTTGTGAGGTCAGGCAGTGATGTTGGACGAGAAGGCCTGGCTCACAGTCTCCGCTCTAATTCATCCCAAAGGTTTTTTTATCAGGACAGTCAAGTTCCTCCACACCAAACTCGCTCATCCATGTCTTTATGGACATTGCTTTGTGCACTGGTGCGCAGTCATGTTGGAACAGAAAGGGGCCATCCCCAAACTGTTCCCACAAAGTCGGGAGCATGAAATTGTCCAAAATGTCTTGGTATGCTGAAGCATTAAGAGTTCCTTTCACTGGAACTAAGGGGCCAAGACCAACCCCTGAAAAACAACCCCACACCATAATCCCCCTTCACCAAAATTTACACTTGGCACAATGCAGTCAGGCAAGTGCCGTTCTCCTGGCAACCGCCAAACCCAGACTCGTCCATCGGATTGCCAGACAGAGAAGCGTGATTCGTCACTCCAGAGATCACGTCTCCACTGCTCTAGAGTCCAGTGGCGGTGTGCTTTACACCACTGCATCCGACGCTTTGCATTGCACTTGGTGATGTAAGGCTTGGATGCAGCTGCTCGGCCATGGAAACCCATTCCATGAAGCTCTCTACACACTGTTCTTGAGCTAATCTGAAGGACACACGAAGTTTGGAGGTCTGTAGCTATTGACTCTGCAAAGTTGGCGACTTCTGCGCACTGTGCGCCTCGGCATGTGCTGACCCCGCTCTGTGATTTTACGTGGCATACCACTTCATGGCTGAGTTGCTGTTGTTCCCAATTGCTTCCACTTTGTTATGATACCACTAACAGTTGACTGTGAAATATTTAGTGGTGAGGAAATTTCACGAATGGACTTATTACACAGGTGGAAACCTATCACGGTACCACGCTTGAATTCACTGAGCTCCTGAGGGCGACCCATTCTTTCACAAATGTTTGTAGAAGCAGTCTGCGTGCCTAGGTGCTTGATTTTATACACCTGTGGCCATGGAAGTGATTGGAACACCTGAATTCAATGATTTGGAGCGGTGTCCCAATACTTTTGGCAATATAGTGTTTGTACAGACAGAAGACAGAAGCTGATACATGTTTGAAATTCATTTTTTTTGGTAAACTATCCCTTTAAGGAATGTTTCCAGCTGTTTGTTAAATGAAAATGGACAAAACAGAAAGGAAAATGGTTGATGTCTTAATTACCACTTACTGCATAATTCATGACAGTGTCTTTTATAATATCAGGCTAGAAAGGGAAAAGATAATAAATACCTCATTAATATCAAATTAATACCTCAACAGTATGTCAAAGAGACTGAATATGTTTAGTCAACATTTTTCAAGCTGTCCATCAGTGCTCAATACTCCAGTGATTAAATCAGCCCTGTTCTGACAGTCTGGACCAGGATTTAAAAAGAAACTGATTATATAAACAATCCAGTTTTGCAGCCAAAATCTGTCTATTCTTTGTGGAAATCTCTCGTCTCTTACTTCTGAACATGGGCCGCACTTCTTGGCACTGAAAACAAAGCTTTGTGTCTGTGCTGTAAACAACGAACGAAGCGAAACGTTAATCACAAACTCTCGCTGATGACTTCAACCTGCATCCTAATTCGAACAGTGTCCATCTCATACGCAGAAAAAAAAAAACAAAGAGGCACAAAAGGAAGGGAGTGTTTGAGGGGAAGACCTGTTATTCACACAGCTGTCAGAGTCGAGCAGCGCTCAGCTCTAACAAGACAAACTCAAAGATGGGTGGCCAGAAATCAATTACTTAGCAAGAGTTTGAGGAGATTGTGTGCGACAGAGCTTTTGTGTGCTTGTTCTTACATGAAATAAAGCAATATGCCACCTCACACTTTAAATTAGTCATAAAGTTCTGAAACATATTTCAATGAATCAGACTGTTTGACCATTGAACAGTTATAGTTTGACTTGTGATTGTTTACTGCAGCTATCTGTGTCTTCTTACCTTGCACATCTCACATAGATTTCACTCACTACGCTCTAAATGACAAAAATGACAACATGTTTATGTTCAAAAGTGTGGGGTCGGTAAGTTTTGCTTTTGGAATAAGTCTCTTAGGGTGTGTTCACACTTGTCATGTTTGGTTCGATTAAAACGAACCCTGGTGTGATTGCTCTGTTAGTGCGGTTCATTTGAACATGTGTGAACGCTGCCATCTGAACCCTGGTGCGCACCAAACAAGCGGACTGAGACCGCTGAAACGATGGGTCTCGGTCCGCTTCCAAACGAACCCTGATGTGGTTCGAATGATCTATGAAGGCAACGCGGACCAAAGACAAGTAAACGAACCAAAAACAGGAAGATGAGACCCTAAAAAGGACAGAATCCTCACGCATATCGGTTTTTCTCATCATAGTCATGAGTTTACCCATCACAGGCATCAGACGCGTGTCTCCACGCAGCGGATCGTTTGTGTGTGTGACAGAGGGATTCCCGCCGCTGTTTTGACTCCTTTACACATTTTATAAGCTCTTCACAAGTTCCCAGCTGGCCAAAATACCATCATATGCAGGCTACACACACACAACAAGCGCATTTACCTCAACACACAGCATTGTTTTGTTTGTTCTGTAAGTTCTGTCTCAAAATAGGCATATGTCATAAAATCCGACCAGTTAGGTTGTGAACGTGTCCCTGTGCCATTCGGTGCGGTATCTTTTGGTTCTGTGATAAAATTGCCCATCTGAACACTAATCGGACCAGGATTAAATGTTTTTTCTTTTTTTTGGTCCGGACCAAACGAAACAAACAAACCGAACCAGTGTGTGAACGCGTCCTTACACACCAAGATTGTGTTTATTTGATCAAGAACACTGTAAAAACAGAAATATTTTTAAATATTGTTACAAATTAAAGGACCATTTTCTACTTATGTATTTTTGTATGTAATTTACATATTTTAAAATGTAATTTATTCCTGTGATCAAAGCTGAATTTTCAGCATCATTACTCCAGTCTTCAATGTCACCAAACAAAATTCTAATATGATGATTTACTGCTTAAGAAACATTTATTATAATTATCAATGATGAAAACTGTTGTGCTGCTTAATATTTTTTTGTTGAAACTGTGATATTTTTTATTTTTTTTTTCAGGATTTTTCGATGAAATGAAAGCTTAAAAGAACAGTATTTATTTGAAATATAATTTTTTGTTTCATTATAAATGTCTTTACCGTCACACTTAATGCATCATTGCGAAATAAAAAGTATTATTCTCTTAAAAACTCGTACCCAAAATGGTAGTGTTCATGACGTATAAAAACTATTGCTGTCAAACAATTAATCACGTTTAATCGCATACAAAATAAAAGTTTGTTTACGTAATATAAGTGTGTGTACTGTGTATATTTATTATGTATATATAAATACACACAAACATACATGTATTTAAGAAATATTTACATGTATACATGCATATTTATATATAATTTATATTATAAATATAAATATTTTGTTAAATATATACATGCATGTGTATTTACGTTTTATTTATATATATATATATATAATAAACACACACGGTACACACACATATATTATGTAAACATAAACTTTTATTTTGAATGTGATTAATCGTTTGACAGCACTAATAAAAACTCTTTTGGTTAGAAAGCTAGAAGTTGACCATGACCATTTCACTCAGCAGTTTCTTCAGTGATTCTAAGACAATATAACTTTCTTATTAGCATGTCATGAAATTAATTTTACTTGGCTTTACATTGAGTGAAATTGTATGTGTGCTATTAAACATGATGGAACATACAGGACTAAAGTCTGTTGAAATCATTAGCCTTGATTATTATTCAAGCTTTTCTCGGCTTTGAAGAGACTGGGAGAACCACAGCTGAGAGCCGCCACAGCTGCCAAAGGCACCGCGAGCGAAAAAAACAAAAAAACACTCTTTATATAACTTGCGCCTGGGCCAACTGTATTTGTGGTTGGAGGAAATTTCTCCTCGCTTGAGTCATTGAGATCACTTGCTCTCGGTTGTTTGCCCCTTTGTGCTCTTTGATCCGCCTTTTCTTGCCTTCGCTCTATCTGTTCCTCCTCTATTCCCTCCAACCACTCAGACAGATGTAAAGCTCTCTTCCCTGACCCGCACTAACACCGCAATCAGGACGAGATCCAAACACAGCCTCCGTAGGCCCCGTTGCCAGACTGTAGTTCAGAGCTAGCGCTGCTGTGTGAGCGGAAACAGTCGGTCTGGGGCGATTTCAGTTTCACCTTTGACCTTTGGTTGCCCTCAGAGGACTCTCCTTCTACGCTTGCCAAGAGAGACTGCACACACTTTTGTTTGTTTGCTTGGCTTTCGACTCAATAATGATCTCCCACAGTACAGTACAGTACCGCTGGAAGCAATGGAGTTAAAAACACTGAGGAAGTGGATGAACGTCAAGTTGTACAAGTTGTATGTCTTTGGAAAACTGCATCGCACTTAGCTTCGATTAAAATACATTCAAATGGAGTTTCCAACTTTATGGTATAGTATTATGCCATGCTGTCTGGAGTGATTAAAAATAGCCAGTCGATTTGACAAAAGTGTTTGTCATCTGCCTTTAGCAGCTTGTGTATTTTGAGTGATTCATGCTCACAAAACCTTCATTTTTTCAAATACTTGTTGTTGTGTCACGGAATGTAGTTTTAAGAGTTTTTTTAGGTGAGAATATAGTTATTTAGACCTCAAATATGTGACTCATGTATGAACATAGCACCTATTTTACAATTTGTTTAGACTCGTTTGGAGATGAACGCTCATGTACCTGCCGAGAACAGCTTCATCTCGGCTAGTCCTTCGGGAATTTGCCACTGGCTCTTATGTAGATATGATTAAACATGATATAATTCATTTTAGCGTAATCTTTGGTCTTATTAATCTATAACTTGTTCCAGAGCAAATTGATTTAGGTTAAGGGGAAAATTAAGTTTCATTTTTTTTTTTTAAAAGGGTCCATTAGTGATTGTGATTTCGACTTCAGTGAAAGTTATATTATTACACCATTAGATAAGAAATAAGGGGTTTAGTAGCAAATTGAAAGGGACTGGTTGTAAACAAGGAAGTTGTTTTAGCGCAGTCATGCCTTTAACTTTTAAACGGACAAAGATATCGCTTTCGTCAGCGGACATTCAAACTGATTTTTATAATGGATATAGTACTATGGACATCAACCTGAAGAATGAATGCTATATCAAATGCAGGCAATACACTTGCTCAGGTGATCTCTCTCTCTCTCATAATACAGTAAGCTTCAATGGAGGGACTCAACGTTCCTTCATTACTAGTTCTAAAGTGATGTTTTAGAATTAGTAACAGAGACTTGGGCTCAACTATTAAACTGTCAACTTGAGATTTGAATCTGTGGTGGAAGGAAGTAATTCTGCACAAAAGAGGGTTTTTAAAGACACTCCGTTGTTGTTCTTATTTATTTACACACCCGTGCCGTCGAACTGTTGTATAAATGCAATATCACACTCGTAGCTGTGTGATATCGCCCTATATCAGCACGGCTGTGATTACCTATGGCCGAATCACAGCCGTGCTGTTATGCAGATATGAGTAGCCATGCGATATTGCTCATATATATGTATTATTCTGCGTATCTGTCTGTTGTAAGTTTTATTACAATCTTTTTTTTTTTTTTAACTTTTATTTCATCTACCCTGTTGAAAAGGCCAATAAAATACAGTGCATTCCAGAATTCTAAAACATTCAAAGTAGTGTTTTTGTTTTGTTTTGTTTTTTTTGTTTTTTTTTCTCAGTCTGAAGTACTTCGCAACAAACCCCTCTTGATTTCCACCATCGTTTCTGCCAGGATGTAATTGTTCTTAATTTCCAAAACCCTTCAGCTCAAATTTAGCTTCCATTTTTTCAAGAGCATCTATTTCTTCCATGTGTGGCCCAGATTCCTGCAGCGGGTCTGTTCTCCTACTGTATTCAATCGACATGTTCCACTTCCCAGGTTATTTCAGCGGTCCTCTCTGCTTTTCTGTGCTTTTGTTGAGGAATGCCTCTGAGACGCAGTCACCTTTGAGTAATTACCTTCTCATGTTTCATGTTGAAAGAGCGTCTCTGTTTTACAGTTATAAAGAGCAGAGTGAACGGTGTCCTCAGCTCTGGCATCAGCTTTTATCAGAGGACTCATTTTGGATGTTTCCCTGCAAGTTGAAGTTAAACACTTGCAAGATGAGCTCTGTATTGAAATTCATCTATCCTTTTCTTCTCTACAATTTTCTTCAATTAGTTCAGCTCGAACCACTTAACTCACTGACTGTGGTGTGTTCTGCTCTGTATTAACTTTATACTTTAAGACATTTAAGATTAAAGTTTGAAGATGTGTAGATCTAGTTCCAAATATGTATTTTAAGAATGCATAAAAAGTACTTATATATCAAATTATAGATATATCAAAGAATAGTTTCAGCTTTATTAGATTAAATCTGACATTTTGTTGAATATCTATCTATCTATCGTTCTATCGTTCTATCGTTCTATTGTTCTATCCATTGTTCTATCTATCGTTCTATCTAGAACCTGAATTCCAGAAATGTTGGGACATTTTTTAAATTTGAATAAAATGAAAACTAAAAGACTTTCAGATCACATGAGCCAATATTTTATTCACAATAGAACATAGATAACATAAAAAAAAAAAAAACTGAGAAATTTTACACTTTTATGTACAAAATGAGCTCATTTCAAATTTGATGCCTGCTACAGGTCTCAAAATAGTTGGGACGGGGGCATGTTTACCATGGTGTAGCATCTCCTCTTCTTTTCAAAACAGATGAAGATGTCTGGGCATCGAGGTTATGGGTTTCTGGAGTTTTAGTGTTGGAATTTGGTCCCATTCTTGCCTGATATAGGTTTCCAGCTGCTGAAGAGTTCGTGGTCGTCTTTGACATATTTTTCGTGTAATGATTCGCCAAATGTTCTCTATAGGTGAAAGATCTGGACTGCAGGCAGGCCAATTCAGCACCTGGACTCTTCTACGATGGTCATGCTGTTGTAATAGCTGTGGTTTTGCATTGTCCTGCTGAAATACACAAGGCCTTCCCTGAAATAGACTTCATCTGGAGGGGAGCATATGTTGCTCTAAAACCTTTGAATAACTTTCAGCATTCATAGTGCCTTCCAAAACATACAAGCTGCCCATACCGAACGTACTTATGCACCCCCATACCATCAGAGATGCTGGCTTTTGAACTGAACGCTGATAACACGCTGGAAGGTCTCCCTCCTCTTTAGCCCGGAGGACACGGCATCCTTGATTTCCAACAAGAATGTCAATTTTGGACTCGTCTGACCATAGAACCCTTTTCCACTTTAAAACAGTCCATTTTAAATGAGCCTTGGCCCACAGGACACGACGGACCATATTCACATATGGCTTCCTTTTTGCATGATAGAGCTTTAGTTGGCATCTGCAGATGGCACGGCGAATTGTGTTTACCGACAGTGGTTTCTGGAAGTATTCCTGTGCCCATTTAGTAATGTCATTGACACAATCATCCCGATGAGTGATGCAGTGTCATCTGAGGGCCCGAAGACCATGGGTCTTTGGCTTTGTCCCTTACGCACAGAGATTTCTCCAGTTTCTCTGAATCTTTTGATGATGTTATGCACTGTAGATGATGAGATTTGCAAAGCTTTTGCTTTGTTGAGGAACATTGTTTCATTCCACAATCTTTTTACGCACTCTTTCACAGATTGGAAAGCCTCTGCCCATCTGATATCAATTAACTTAATTGATATTCTTGCTTTTTCAGCCATTTGTTGGCCCTGTGTCAACTTTTTTGAGAACTGTAGCAGGCATCAAATTTGAAAATTGATATTTTGTGCATGAAATTGAAACATTTCCCAGTTTAAACATTTATGTTATGTTATCTATGTTCTATTGTGAATAAAATATTGGCTCATGTGATTTGAAAATCTTTTAGTTTTCATTTTATTAAAATTTAAAAAACGTCCCAACATGTCTGGAATTCAGGTTGTGTATATCTATCTATCTATCTATATCTATCTATCTATCTATCTATCTATCTATCTATCTATCTATCTTCTGTTGTTCTATTATTCAATCTTTTGTTCTATTGTTCTATTGTTCGCTTGATAGTTCATTCCATCATTCTAGTGTTTGTTGTTGTTGTTCCATCTCTTCGGTTTCTTTTTCAACTGAAAACAACGGGCCAGGCTTGTTTTGCTATTTTGTTGACCAACTAATTAGTGCAAAAACAATTAAAGGCATATGCACGAACTGAGTGTATAGAGTTTGCACAGTTAAAAATAAATAAATAAATAAATAAATCTTTGCACATACAGTATCCTGATGGCTAAAATTGCACACCACACACTGTATGCATATCCTAATAAAGTGAACATTATGCTGAAAGATTTACATTTGCAATTGGCTTCTGAAAACTACACTGGTATTTGCTTCAGCAAAATGCCAGTTTAGATATATTTATTTTTATGTTGTAATAATTGCCTTGTGCTCATTTTCTTCGTTTTTCACCCTGAAAATCTGCAGCTCTGTGGTGTGGAAATCAGAAGCATGTGTGAGGTGAAAAGTTTAGAGCAGGATGGATTTATGTAGCAATCATTAAAACACCATCTGATGCCGATGAGCGAAGGATTTGCTTGTTTTTAGAGAGCCTGAATTTGTCCCGAGTAGCTGATCTGAGATCCGTCGTGCCATGGGCTGTATGATGGGTTGGACGGGGGCGAGCTGGCCCTGATTCAGTGCTTCGGGAGGAGGGAGTGAGAGGGGTCAACACGAACAGGAAATCATCAGCGCTGTGGATAAATATGGCAGTGTGCCTCGGGCTCGGCTGGACGTATTAAAGAGTCACACACACAAAGGGCTCTTGTGTCTAGACTGACCGCTGCATGTGGCTCGACTTTCAGTGATGAACGAGTGACTCGCAGGTTAAAAGACTGTTGGTCGAGTAGGGGTAGAATAACCTCTTTTCAAATCATTCAGCCTTCTCTCTTCCTGCTGTCATTAAAGAAATCAACTCTATTTTGTAAAGGCCTTAGGAAGGTTTGTTTTACCAACAATTGATTTACCAACAATTCTAGTTGTTTAATTTCTGAATGTTTGATTAAAAGGTTCTTTTTGCAACATTATGCTCCATGAAATTGCAAAAATAATGGCTAAATGTCTTATTTTAGTATTATTTAAATAATATTATAGTATTTATATTATAGTATAAATTTTATTGTATGTCATGTATAATCAGGGCTTGATATTAACACCCGCCAAATGCGGGTGGATTTCAGCAGTTGCGTGTAACACAGTCACTACTACTAGCCACTTTGGCGAGTTGAATTTTATATATAATATATACATTTTTAAACTGTAGTGTTTTAAACAGGCATCTGAAAAAAATAAACTAAGCGCAATGTAGTGTTGTCAAAAATATTGATTTTTTTGATACATTTTGATACTGAAATATCTGAAACGCTTCCAATACTCATTTTCCTCAGAATAGATACACGATACCAGCTGCTCTTTCTCTCTCTCATCTCTCCGACAGCAAGTCGACACACAAACCCTCCTCCCCTCACGCACTCTTTTTATTTGCTCTGGATGAATATTGTTGCTGTTACAGGGCTTGAGTTTTGGCATGGGATTGCGCGTATTGCGCATAATTTTAACACAGATTTTGTGCTCACGCACTCAAGCCACTTCTCAGTATTAAATTGAGTTATTTTTCGCTGCTTATTGCGCTTAAACAGTCAGATACACACAAAATGTCAAAATGCCGGTCTTGGTGAGTATTCACGTAAACACAGTCAGTTATGTTTTAAGTGAACGAAAACAGTTGAAAAAGAAAACGCATGTGTAACAGTATAATGGATCTGTGCATCAGGTCTTAAAGTGACAGCAGCCTAATAAACCTGCTGCCAAATTATGAGATAATATTAAAAATATCTATATGGCAGTTTTTCCCCATGGTATCAATGTCAAAATTGTGGCCAGTGAAAATGCTGAGCAGCTAGTAACTTTGGAAAACCTCTAGACACAGTGACTGGTGAGAAAAAAGTTCATGTCAAGCCCTGTGTATAATGTATTCAGAAAGGTATGAACTAAACCCTGACAGAAATACACAAATATTTGACCGTAGAATGTCACGATTGGCCAATCAGAATCAAGTATTCCTGTTTTTTTTCAAAGATGCTGTGTTCTAAAATAGTTACAAACTAGTCTGTGTTCTAAAACAAAGAGACTGTCTCATTTTCCCACGCCTCGAGGCATCTGTGCAACATCCTGCCCTGGAAAACGTGTGCCCTGCTCCAGACATATGCAAACACTTATAAAAAGAATGTCAAAGCAGGACACATACGATCCTTCCGATGAGCAATTCATCGACTGTGTATCTCGCTTTGCATTAACAACCCTTCCGTTTTAAATTAATTTAGCATCTTTAATGCTTTTGCACATTTGACATCAGACCCATGGTTTATTTTTCTGTATTTGCTATGTCTGCACGATATAATAAACCTTTGAGTCGATCCATGATGTCATGCTCTGAATGCACAGATACTGATCTCGTGGGAGAGATCGACCCAGCGAGTCAACACCGCCTGAACCTTCAGACTTAAGACTTCATACGGCCGCTGCAGGCCTGCGCTGTGATTACTGTTAAGCCATTTTTATTACCGTCTTTACAGCCTCCAGGTGTTTGCTCATGAACACGATTGCGAGTCTGTCTGGAATTGGCCCTTAATAAGCCCAGCCTTTGACAGAAGCTCTTGACTCATCGAAGGTTCATTGACTGAACAAACTAACCTCTCGAGTTGGGGCTCTGCTGTCCTGATGGAAACACTCTTGGACCTGATGTAATTCAACTGAATGGGATTCGAGGGGCAAGTGAAATGGTCTTCTTGCTGAGCCGCTGAAGCACTTCATTTAGTTGTCCCTATCAGACAGTTTTTATATGAATGCATCTCTTCCAGGTTACTGCCTGCCAGTCAGTCCCAAAAAAAGTTTTTGTTTGTTTTTGGAAAGTGTAAGATGTCTGTTAAGTTTAAGATCTTACTGTGGACTTTTGCACGTGCAGTGCAAAAGAAGCAATTGAGGAAATTGCTTCAGGAATGAGATTATTGTAAGAAGTGTATCTATATTCATAATCCATGATCAGGCTCTAGTGTTCTGTATTTTATCAGTGGTTTTAAATTCAGCTAGAATGACCTAGGCACTGTTTCCACCTGGTATTAAGATGCATTTTGGTCGATCGGATCACAAGTAGACGAGGGAGACACATTCCCATTTATACCTGATGTTTTAATCCGTCTCTTTTGTCCACTTTCTGTCCTGATTTCTTGAGGAGGGTCTATGGGGGTAAATGAATGGGTTTTTTCAGATCTTTCTATCTTTGAGTGAAGGTAAAAGTTGGATGGCAGAAAACTTCCTTTGATCAAATGATTCCAAGACTGAAGTGTTAGTTTTTGGACGTCCGGATTCTGCCAATATCCTCTCAAAAACCTTGGGTCCTATAACTAACACTGTAGGTACTTTGGGAGTTATTTTTGACCCGGCACTTAAATTTGACAAACAAATAAACTCAGTTGTCAAATCAGCATTTTTTTCAGCTTAGATGATTGCCAAAATTAAATCTTTTCTTTCATTCAGGGACTTAAAAACCTTTATATACGCATTCAAGACTGGACTACTGCAATTCATTATATTTAGGGGTCACTCAATCTTGTTTGTCTCGCCTCCAGTTGGTCCAAAATGCTGTGGCCAGACTTTTAACAGAGACTAGGAAGAGGGAAAATATTACACCTGTTTTGGCTAGTTTGCACTGGCAAGGTATTATTGTTTGTCTTTAAGTCCCTGACAGGCTTGGCACCAAACTTCTTATCTGATCTTCTCTCCTACCATCAGACCAATAGGCCTTTAAGGTCATCACACACTCTGTTGCTGTCAGTACCTAAGAAATGTTAAAAACTTAAGGGGATCGTGCATTTTTGGTGGCAGCACCCCAGTTGTGGAATAACTTGCCTTTTTGCTTGAGATCGGCCACTTCTGTACAGGTTTTTAAATCTTTACTTAAAACATATCTTTTTAAAAAGGCTTATGGGCTGGAGTAACTGCTGTATACAGTTTTATCTTGTGTGAATTCAGTGTTGTGTATTACTTGTGATTTGTTTTATTTATTTGTTTTATTCCTATTAGCTTAATTGCAGCACTTTGGTCGGTTCTGTCATTATTAAATGTGCTATATAAATAAATTAAACTGAAACTGAACTAATGGATGAAATAAGCTCACGCAATTTACATATGAATGCGACCGGAGACGACGGAAAAATACGGAGAGCATCAGACCAGCCGAACACTGTGAGTGTGTTAGAAATCAGGAACGATGAGAGAACATTGTGTTTGGTACATTTTTCATCTTCAAACCAAACTTGGGTCTTCAGCCGACAAAGTTTTAATCCCGTCTGGCTAGAGCAATTTCTATAATGTTTACACATTAGGTCAGCAGACGGAGAGTAGACGTCTTTTGTGGCTGTTCGAACACATTCCACCACATGAGCGTTTTCACTATGAAAGTGTTTTCAGCTACCTCTGGAAGTGTTTGAAAGTGGACAAGCATTTTACACCCCGTTTACACTTGTATTTAGCGTCGTCCACTTGTGATCCGATCGACCAAAACTAATTTTAATCTAAATACCAGCTGTAAACAGGTTGTGAAAACAACAAGCTGTCTTAATAATCACAGTAAAAACATGTCTGTATATATGAAAATATACAGTTGCCTTTTTATTTTCAGAAGGTAGCAAATTGTTTTTACTGCACTAAGGCCAAAGCAAATTGTTAAAATATTATCTGTAAAATATTTTTTTTTATATTAAACTTTTTATATTGTTAATGTATTTTTATATTCCATGTAAATCACTTTAATAAACATCAGTATCACAAAAAATATCATTGCACAGCAGCATGTTAAATTTGTGTTATATATTTAAGTATTTAATATATTTAAGTATTATAATACTGATATGTTGTTGAAATTTGGTTTGGTTTATTAAAGATGAGTTTGAGGCCAGGCCCACCCATGTGAAAAGTAAAAACCACTGGACTACTTGTTTTATTTTCTAGCTGATAAATGTTTATAGTCCTATCACAACCAAGTTACTAAGTACACCTTTTTAGGGATGTTGCCTTAGGCCAGATGTCATATCACCACCAGATTTTAGGGTTCCTCCATCACAGCACTGCAATCATGTCTGTTATTGCAGAAGTTCTTGAAAGTGTTTTTCTTTTTCCATCACAAACACATGCTTACACTCTTACTCACACACCCTCCCACCTAAACGGACACACACAGGGGCCTTTGTTATGTCAGGCAGCCGTCGTATAAATAAAAATGTTTAAAAATTTAAAAACTCTTTTTATGGAACATTAGTGGAGTCCTGAGGTTTAAAATCCTGTGTAAAGACAGTTTGACTGGTCTTTTGAATGCAGTTTATTTTAATGTCGTTTGTATCTCTGCAGGTATTGGTGGTATGGAGGAATTCATTCTCAAGTCGGCCACCATCTCGACATCTCCTGCCTGCCCACCCTTCACGCCAATCAACTTTGAAGCCACGCCCATCGTCAGAGTAGCAATCGAGCCCAAACATCCAAGTACGTGTTGATGAGCAAAAGCAGGACACATTCACCTTGAGTACTATTTTGCATTGTGGTGCATCTGGTAAAGCATTGCAGAAAACTACTAGATACATAAAGAAATTAAAGCTGCAAGCAGCAATGAAAGGGCCCTTGCATCCGTGCCACCGCCACCCGGTGGCTTTAGGAAAACAGCATGGTGGGCAATATGCGTTTAAGTATATAAATATAGGAGGACTACGTCAGTCATTTGTATTTGCCACATTTCCTGTTGCCCGCAGGTGGCGTTATGACTGTAACTGAATATTGGCATGTAGATGTCTTCAGGCCAGGACTCTAATAAAACGTGAAGTTTGGGGCAGATCCGACATTGTATACCCGAGTTACAACAACTTCATTGCGTCAGGCCGCCACGGACACACCCTTTAGCGAAAACTCAAGATCTTCGCAATTTAACGTCACAAAGGCCTTTAGATTAGACTGACCAAATATGACATTGATCTGATTAAAGCTCTAAGAGGAGTTCGTTAAAGTACAACATCTGGAAAACTGCTAAACATTTTGGAAAGAAAAGTCAAAATATCTGACTTCCTGTTGGGTTTTCAGATTTTGCACCCAGGGACTTTTTTGTAGGTATTACATGTCTACCGAATTTCATACCTGTACGTGAAACGTAGCACTAAGGGCGATTAATTTAAATTTTGTATCAAGCCATTTTGCCACACCTAATTCTGAAACCCATATCAGACGTAAATTTTCACCACTTCTGACACGTGTGCAGAGTTTTCGAGCATGTTTAGGCCCTCAAAAATGCGATTCATTTTGTAGAAGAAGAAGAATTGACTGAGCAATTACAATTGGGTCCTCACACCATCGGTGCTCGGGCCCTAATAATAACTGATGAGCTAAGAAGAGTGCATTGAATCATCATGATGACTCAACCATATAAATGAACAAACAGTTATTTTTTTCTCTGTCCTGGGGCTAGTGTTGCATATAATAGAAACTATTTAGGTATATATTTAGGTGTATTAGGTGTATATTTAGCTGTCTGCGATGATTCTTTTACAAAATGTGGTGTGCTGTGTGTATGTTTGTTGTGTGTGTATATATATATATATATATATATATATATATATATACACACACCAAACATAATATGTGTGTGTGTGTAGGGCACCAAACCCATCTTGAGTGTTTGCTGCCAAAAACCTCTATTTTTTTTTTTTTTCATCTGTGGTCAGATGTATAAAAAAAAAAAAAAAAAAAAAAAAGAGAAATGCTTTTGGCAGCAAACACTCAAGATGGGTTTGGTGCACAAA
The DNA here is from genome assembly GCA_037950665.1 of Hypophthalmichthys nobilis. Classification (NCBI taxonomy): domain Eukaryota; kingdom Metazoa; phylum Chordata; class Actinopteri; order Cypriniformes; family Xenocyprididae; genus Hypophthalmichthys; species Hypophthalmichthys nobilis. Next base: position 46,788,063 of record CM075470.1, read on the forward strand.
AGTACCCCATGTGTACAATGAAATATACTGCTGGATCTTTAATGTTTTGGGCCTATTTTTCTGCCAGAGGTCCTGGACATCTTGTTCAGATATGTGGCATCATGGATTGTAGCAAACAGCAAAAGATAAAAAATCAAAACCTGACTGTCCCTGCTAGAAATCATATAATGGGCCATGGTTGGATCTTCCATCAGGACAATGATCCAAAACAAACATCAAAATCAACGCAAAAATGGGTCACTGAGCACAACTCCAAGCTTCTGCCATGGTCATCCCATTTCCCTTACCTGAACCCTATAGAAAATGAGTGGGGTGAACTGAAAAGAAGAAACACTAATATGGAGCTGGGAATCTGACTGCATATACCCAAAGTCCCTTTAAGACAAGTCATTTCACTCAGCGGATCTTTGAAACGCCTCTCAGGCATGCAAGTGCATCTCTTTGAATAGGGAAACATCAAATTCTCCAAAGCTGTTTGCCAAGCTTTCAATTAAATTTCATATTTGAAATCACCAATGAAATCTGACAACAACTGTTTCATAAATGTTGTCTCTAAACGCTCGAATCATGACAAAAAATGACATTTTTCATGCTGGGTTAAGCTAATGCGCATGCGCAGTCCTAAGTGCACGCCTCTATTAGGAAGCGCACGTCTGACTGTTTCTATAGAAACCGGAGCTTCTAACGGCAGCTGCAGTGATGTGATGACTTTACCAATCGGCGATTGGCTCTTATTTAGAAGGCGGGACTTATTCTGCCATATTGCGCGTTGCACTTTCTCCTATTCATAATAATACAAGTGCACCGTCTTTCTATATAAAAAGTCTTTGATATACCTACTACAGTACACTGATCCATTCAGAATTACTAAACACTAGAGCTGCCTTAGACTAAAGATTTTTCTGGTCGACTAGTAGTAACTAGTTCATTTTAAGCAATTAGTCGACTAATCACACGTTTATTAATAAACCGTATAAATCATAATAAAGAGCCTTTAATGCCTACATATCCTAATCAGCGTTCAAGCGCACACATAAAGCTTGCCACAGCGCACCGGCAGAAGTAATGATTATGAATGCGTTGGGGAAAAACAGCAAGGAGATTGATTTAACATTTTAATAATTAATTGATAAACTAGTGTTTTCTGTATTTTCAGCTGCAGTGATGAAGTCGACGATGTCATCTCCGCAGTAGTGGACACACCTAAATGCACGTTTCAAATGGATTACATAACCTGAGAATATTTGTTATTTTCCATTTGAATTGGTCCATTTAGAAGTAAACATTTCGCTTTCTATAGATATATTTTTCATGTCTGTGAGGCAAGTTTACATGGAGTTTCGGTTCTTTTTTCTTTTTTTTTTCTTTTTTTTTTTTTTTTTTGGCACGCTCAAGTTCACAGAGAGAGACTGCAGAAATCACACCCTGTTTGCTTTCATTATTTTACAAAAGCACAATGTTTTGTTGTTAATGTGAGTGCACACAAATAAATGTAGACTCTTCACAGATTCAAAAGATGTATTACTCTTATCTGTATGACCAAAAATGACGGAGTATTTTAAGTGCAAGTGATCGCACCGGCACCTTCATGTTAGCTCATGCAGTAAGCACGCTGCTATTCAGCTTTCACACTCCACACAAACACTGGAATAGCCTACAATTATCTATGTTAACGTTAAAGCGAGCGGCCATGTAAAGTTGCCATACTTACATGTTTCAGATGATAAGACATATTTGAGGTCGATGAATGATAGGCGAGCATTTGGATGTCCTGTCCGATGTACTTTAATTACCACATACACGTGCTGTTAATGATCTGTCCGTCACAGACATAAACACAGTGTGCGCTCAGGTCATCGAGAACACACACGGTTTGTTTGAGCATCAATATAATGGACTCGCGCATGCTTACTGAACGACTGCTGTACGTCACTGCAATCGTCTTTACCTTGATGTCAATCCTCATAACTTTACTAGCAAGACACTGGTTTGCTTTATCCAGCCGAGAAATGTATTTTTTGTACTTTTTCTACTGTTTGAACTACATATTTAATTTGTGTGTGTATGTCTGTGTGTGAAGCCTTAAAACTGCTTACAATGGCAGCTCACAATGACTAACCATAAAAAAAGATGCGTAAGCATACAGATTAAATTGTCATCTCTGATGGGTCTCTAAGGTGCAAATATCCCTCAAAAAGGTGCTTTAATGGCAACTTCTCCAGGTTCACTCAGAGGTGGTGTTATGATTCTCATTAGCAGTGTCAATGATGGCATGGAAACCCCATCCATATAAAAGCATCACACTCGCTCATGTGGGACGCATTAGTCACGAGCACAGCTGTAATGAGGAAGTTAAATGTTTCCCAGTTTAGCACACCAAGAACTGTCTAATCTCAATTGTGCAATCACACAAACACAAGAGATCATTGTGAGGGTCAATACTGTCCCAGAGTGCTGTTTCAGGGTTTAGTTTCATAACTGTAACTTCAGCTGCCTTCAGGTCAGGCAAGGCCGTGGCTGGTGAAAACACTCACCATCTTTATTAAAAGCTCTCATAGTCAGTACAACATGTACCGAATGAATTTGCTTTGATGTCAAACAGCACTTTTATTTGAAGAGAGAATGAGAGGCTGCTTTAAAGGGGTCATATCATACATGTTTTATCATTTTGTTTTGTTTTTTACCCTTCTAGGCCTGCTTTTATTGTTAGTGAATATTTGCACCCAAAACATTCACAATAATTTAGTTTTTATGCACCTTTATGACTCTTTGACCCCCTTAGAGTTTAACAGGACTTTTTTTGCTGCTTTATATTTTAAAATACTCTCTGTTTGTGAAATAAATACCACTGTTTTGTGCACCAACACGGGCTGAGGGTTTGCTCTCGGGTCAGTGTAGTTAACGTGCATCCTTCAACAGCCTCTTTACAAACTGGCATCATATTAACAGATTCACAAAATAAAATGTTGACTGAAATGTTCACATAGGTAGTGTTGTCACGATACCAAAATATGACCAAAATCTTATTTCATGATATGAGAAATGTAATATTTTTTTTAAATGTAATTTTATAATCAAAATTGAGTTATTTAATTTTATTTTATCTTTGTTCTTAAAAATAAGCAAAGATGCAAATTACAAACAATATGACAAATACTGTATAAGAAAGATACAAATGAAATAAACAGTGCTTTACATTTTTCAGGTAGGCTACAGTAGGTCCATTTAACAGTATCATTCAAGTAAGAAATTAAATAATCAAATAAAAAAAAAAACTTTATTGTGATTCTAAAATATATTTTTTTAAGTTATTCGGACTTTCGTTCATCTTCAGAACACAAATTAAGATATTTTTCATGAAGTCGTTATTTTTGTTTTGTTTTTGCGCACAAAAAGTATTCTTGTTGCTTAATAACATTAAAGGGGACCTATTATGCCCCCTTTTACAAAATGTAAAATAAGTCTCTGATGTCCCCAGAGTGTGTATGTGAAGTTTTAGCTCAAAATACCCCACAAATAATTTTTTTTACAGCATGTTAAAATTGGTTGAGCAAAAATGCGCCTTTTCAGTGTGTGCCCTTTAAATGCAAATGAGCTGCTGCGCTCTGCCTAAGTGGGTGGAGCTTCAAGAGCTGATTCTCCGGTGTCACTATATTAGTACAAGCCAGTTTACCGATGAGTTTTATGACCTTTATTGTACTTCACACAAAATATGAAGTATCTGTTTTCACTCTAGAAAATCACTGTAAGAGCTTAATAAAGCACAGTGCAAGTGTGCATTAAAATATTATCCATAAACTCTTTCTCTCTCCCTTGCAACATACACAGCAAAGAACACAGAAACACTCATTACAACTAACAGTAAACAAATATATAAAGACCTTATGCCTTTTCAGGTGGTGCTTAATAAACTGATAAACTTTATATCCATAAATCAACTCCGATGAACTGTAATAAAGTGCTCTCACCTTCATTACTGCCGTATCCAGTATCACTCTGGAGGCTGTAAGCTGGATCATGAACAGTTTATTGATCTATCCTTGAATGACAACTTTTTAGCACAACCTCTGTTTTGTATTGTCCCTTTGTATTGACATTCTTTCACAAAGCAGTCCGATGTGAAATGATTCGTGCAGACATAAACAAATTTCGGTAGAGTTGAGGAAGCATTTTCTTCGAAAACAAAATTAATTCACCTCGTCTTCAGCGGCTCAGATTTAGGGAGTAAATGGAGAGAGCTATATGGATTAATCCATGCAACTACAGAACACCTAAAACGCTTGGGAGACGTTCTCGTCAGTGCAGCAATGGAGAACTGTGTACAACTCGCTGTGAACTCGCTCAGGGCGGTTCTATGTTAAAATGGCAGTGTCTGTCAACATTCGTGGCCGGGGCCTGTGGCTAATGTGACGTCACACTGCCAGGAACCTGCAAACGGCTTGTTCTGAGACACTGCTTATGATTTATGGGGATTAAAAAAAAGGAGTGGTTGGATTTTTATCATTATAGGGTGGTTGTGTACACACACTGCCAACACACATTTATGTCCAAAAAGTGAATTTTGCATAATAGGTCCCCTTTCAGGTTGAACCACTGTAGTCACATTGACTATTTTTACAATGTTTTTACTACTTTTCTGGACCTTGAATGACGGTAATTACTTTGCTTTCTATGGGAGATAAAAATATCTTAATTTGTGTTCCGAAGATGAACAAAGGTCTTACAGGTGTGGAATGACATGAGGCTGAGTAATTAATGACAGAAATTTCACTTTGGGTGAACTAACCCTGAGTCACGATCAAATGCTTACTGAAAAGCGGCTTTCTGTGCACACACTTCAGGTCTGAGCATGCATGCATGTTTAAACAATAAGTAACAAAATGTCATTAAAAGGACATTATTTGGTCCCCATGAGGAAAACAGCTTATAAATCATACTAAGTGATATTTTTGAAAATATAAAAATGCAGAAAGTTTTCTGTGATGGGTAAGATTAGGAGTAGAATATATAGTTCATATATATATATATATGTACGGTATAAGAATCACCATAGTCCCCATAAAACATGAAAACCCAACGTGTGTGTGTGTGTGTACACAGGTGAGATGCCGAAGCTGGTGCGAGGTATGAGATTGCTGAACCAGGCCGACCCGTGTGCCGAAGTGTTGATTCAGGAGACCGGAGAGCATGTTCTGGTCACTGCAGGGGAAGTGCACCTACAACGCTGCCTGGATGACTTGAGAGAGAGGTGAAGAACCACACACACACATACAAATAATATACACAATAATATATATATATTTACACACTACCATTCAGTTTGGGGTCAGTAAGATTATTATTTTTTTAAAATTAATACTTGAATTCAATAAGGATGCATTAAATTAATTAAATGTCACAGTAAAGACATATATAATGTTACAAAAGATTTCCATTCAGCAGTATAGTATTGGGAAGCCAGAATGTTCCCAGACAGGAGATTTATATGATGCAGGCATCATTGTCTCCTTCGCCTGAGGAACGTGTGGAACTGTGATGTCAGCAACAGATTTACATACTAACAGTTGATTGGACAGCTACTCCCACGTGAAATGCATGGGGAGCGTATCCATCGACAGAAACATAGCTTTTTTTATTTACACATTGTGCATCCCAAACCGTGAACAGTTAGATTTTTTTTACAGAGTACCTTTACACTTCTAGTTTTTACTGTATTTTTGATAAAAATAAATGCAGCTTTGGTGAGCATAAGAGACTTCTATTGAAAAATTAAAAAATCAGTCACTTTAGATTAGGGTCTAATTCTCACTATTAACTACAACTTTTTCCTCAATAAACTCCTAATTACTGCTTATTAATAGTCAGTAAGGTAGTTGGGTTACACTTTATTTTAAGGTGTCTTTGTTACACTGTAATTATACATTTAAGTACTGAGTAATATTACGTAAATACATGTACTTAGTATAGGTTTAGGATTAGGGTTTGGTTTACAGTTAGTTGCATGTAATTATGCATAATTTATAGTTATTACAATAGTAACTACATGTAATGTAACAATGATGCTGTAAAATAAAGTGTTACTGGTAGTTGTGTGTAATGTGTGTGTTGTTTTGGATAAAACAGAATATTTAACAGGAAATAATGCAGCTTAGAGGTTTGGTTAATAATTCGGTTAATAATATTTTATTTTTCTACACCTCCATGGCAGGTCATTTCATAAGAAGAGAATGTCATTGCATTATGATGAAACATAATGAAAACAAGCATTTTCTTTAGAATAACATGCATTGATGAAACATTTACAACACAACCTGAGAAGTTAAATAGTCAATTTTGATTTAATGTTTGATTTGCATATTTTACTATGTGATATATATGATTTTCATCACATTATCAGATCTCTGCATTTTGTTGGGCTCGGATACTTTCTGTTTCTTTCCTCTCCCCATTCTCAATCATCTCATACTACCTCTCTTTCTCTCACAATCTCTGTTTCACTGCGGTGGTTGCAGATCAATATCTCTTGATGTCGGTCTATGAGCATTGAGCCTCCTGTACTATTGCAGAGCTTCAGCTAATTCACACCTCTGTGGCTTCTTCAACACAGACTGACTTGACAAATTATTTATGGCTCAGACAAGGCACAGTTTTTTGCTTGGATTGTTTGGATTGTTTTTTTTTTCCTCTTCTGCTGTGACACTGTGAATAGAGCAGTAGGACATTCAGCTGATTTTGGGATAAAAGAAGTATAGTATAGCATGTCTACAAGTCAAAAACAAAGAATATTATATTGTAGTGTTAAATTTGTTTAAGTTGGATTTGACGCATACTCTCATAATTAAAATGTTGAAGATGTTTTCTCCAACTTTAATAAGACACCTGGGTACATTTGGCATGCCCTTGAGTTTTAACCTTGTATAAACAACATATCTGCATAAATTAGCAGCACCACATGCTAAATATTGGTTGGAGCATTAGCTGCTTCATCCATCACATCTGCCCTCGCATATCAGTAGCTGAACCTTTCCTTCAGCGTTTTCTAAAGATAACTCCTAAATCTAGGTCAGACTGTGGGTCTTCAAAAGTACCTGTCAAAAGTTGCTATGTTCTAACCACATAATGATGCATTTGGTTTGTCAATTGAGTGTTTGCAATTTTGTGGAATTGTATCCGGTTATTTCTATAGGATAATATGTGTAGGTTTAAATCAGGTCAGTCTCATGAAAAATATGAAATGTGCAAGTCACATATAAAAAAGATTATCAAACTGACAGTGTTATAGTCTGCTGGTCAGCAAACACGATGGAGAATTAATAACACAGACGAATACAGGAACATGAATGATAAAGCACTAACCAAACATACAATGTTAACACAAGACAAATCACTATGGGGAAATAAGGTCTCAAATACACAGGCAGTAATGAGGTAACTAAATGAACAACAGGTGAACATAATCAGTAATTAAGGGAACAAACTGGCACACTCTAGGAAACTAGGGCTGTGTCTGAAATCGCCCCCTATACCCTTAAATAGGGCACTATTTGAGGGGACAGGCATTTGTAGGGGTGTCCGAAACCATAGTGGACAATATCGAGTGCACACATTCAATCCCGTAATGCACTGCAATAACGAGTGTACAACTGATGTACGCTCAACGGCTAGAGAATACCCATATTTCACTGTGATAGTCGTGTGCTGAATGAATGCCCGCTTCCCGCCAGAAAATGCCGCCCGCAGCTGAATCATTTTCCAAACCACTCTGGTCCAATGTGACTACAGCGTAATATCATACAGGTGTAAATTAATTTTCAGGTGATTATTAAATTGTTTAATTAAGGTTTATACATAGTTTCCATGACAGAGTTCAAGATAAATATTTTCATCTTACTACTGGACTTGATTATTAAACTGCACGCACAAACTATGCAAAAGCTGCAGCCCTTCCGGCACACTCAGTGTCTGAATTCACTCACTCGTACAGTAATGTAGTAATGAGTAATGTAGGGAATAGTGAATGAGGGTGTAGGGGGCAATTTCGAACACAGCATAGGTCAAATGACAAACAGGACCAAAACAAAGCATACACATTACAGACAGATTTTGATCCTAAATATTTAAAATAAATGAAGAATCTGCTAGTGTAGTTCAGCAAAATACACTTATTTTAAAAATACAGTTAATAGAAAACTAGTCTTAAAGGATTAGTTCACTTTCAAATGAAAACTAACCCCAAGCTTACCCCATCCTAGGTGTATATGACTTTCTTCTTTCTGATGAACACAATCGGAGTTATATTAATAAATATCCTGATGCATCCGAGCTTTGTAATGGCAGTGAACGGGACCAACGAGTATGAAGCTGAAAAAAGTGCCTCCATCCACATCCATCCATCATAAACGTACTCCACACAGCTCCGGGGGTTAATAAAGGCCTTCTGAAGCGAATCGATGCGTTTGTGTCAGAAAAATATCCATATTTAACAAGTTATAAAGTAAAATATCTAGCTTCTGCCACACCGCATTCCATATTCAACTTACGAAAAATCGTAACTGACACTTTTTCGCAAGCTGAATATGGAAGGCATAGGAAGTAGCGTAAGCTTTTTGAACTGCGAGAGTTTTACACTTCTTAAGTTGAATATGGAAGACGGTCTGGCGTAAGCTAGATATTTTACTTCATAACTTGTTAAATATGGATATTTTTACTCACTCGTTTATGATGGATGGATGTACTTTCTTGAGTCAAACTCGTTGGTATCGTTCACTGCCATTATAAAGCTCGGATGCGTCAGGATATTTATTAATATAACTCCAGTTGTGTTCATCCGAAAGAATAAAGTCATATACACCGAGGATGGCTTGAGGGTGAGTAAAGCTTGGGGTAATTTTCACTTTAAAATAAACTAATACTTTAATATCTAAAAATCCTTCAAACAAGTCAAAAAAAAAAAAAAATAATAATAATAATTGTGCTGTGCAAATGCGCATTGAGCCTAATGAAATTACATTCTATATCATAAATGTTGCAAAACTAAATGTTATTCAAACAAACAGGGAGATTACAGATGAGAAAATGCTCTACATGACATCTTCCTGATGAAAATTGAGAAAGCGGACATGCAGCAAAATATTTGAGCTGTCAGGGTAAAATATTCAGTTCAGAAATGAGATGAGGAAAGTTGACTTTATCATACTCCACTGGGTTCATTCCCACTAAAAACTGCAGGCATCCTCACTCATTTGGATATCAACTGGCCAAAAAATCATTTCATGAATATATTACCAGTACTCATTCAAAGAAGGAAAGAAATTCAGTGTGTTTATTTTGATGTGCAATGTAAACTGTCACCTAAAATGCAAATGAAACAAGTTATTCTTTGATAACTACTGGCACTGTTTATACAACTGGTTGGTGCATTTTAAATGTAAATTAGGTGACTAGTAATTGGTAAGCTCTTTTGTTTTGCTTGAGAATAAAAATGGTCCAGGATATTTGGAAAACCACCAGAATGACTTTTGTTGTGATTTCAACATGCTGCTACGGTTGGCCGTGTGTCATGGTTTGTTATATTTTTGTCGTTCCAGAAACTGTCCTTCATCTTGTTGATAGTACTACAAAATCAGTTTGAGTTAAGACCTGCGAGAGATGTAGCGAAGAGATGAGGGACAAATCGAGTGAGAAAGTGTCACATTAACACAAAGGAGCGGGAAGCCAGAGAGAGGGATATGTCATGTTTTGTGGATGTAGATTAAATTTGACGATCCTGACTTGGCTCTGCTAGAACAGTGATTGGCTTGTGAAATCACACCAGCGTTCCTTCGCTAAAAATGTTGTAAGGAGACACAAATGAGCTCTCACACACTCCCCATCTGGTGCTCTGCCTCGAGCTGCGGGCCTGTAAATTAACACACGTCTCTCGCAGTGTTATTTTGTCCTGTTTCAGGCGTTGTGAAGGAAAGACTCATCAGTTTGTTTTTTTTTAATTTTCGCTAAAGCGTTCTCAGCTCAAGCACGTTTAACGGCTGTTGATGGGGCTAGAGATCCCTCAGGTGTAATTTGGCTGGGCTGTAATGGAGTCCATCTTGTCAAGATCTGGAAGAGATCCGGCTGTAGCACAAGATAAAAACATACTTAAACTCCCCATTGATTGAGATATGTTCCTGTTCATATTGGCCTTGTTTTCTGTGCCTGTTTTCTTTACTCTGCTCGTCCCACCTACTCTCCCTCTCTTTTCTTTGTTCTTTTTCATTAGAAGGTCATAAGGAAGCCATGTTTAAATTGGCCAGTTTAGGATTCTAAAAAAACTCTGCAAGGTTTGCGAAATTAAATGTTTGTACTAGGCCTGTCAATTTAACACATTAATTAGATTAATTAATTACGGTAAAAAATGACGTGTTAAAATTTTTAACGCCTTTAACGCACGCACTTGCCCCGCCCCAAACCTACACTATATTGCCAAAAGTATTGGGACACCGCTCCAAATCATTGAATTTAGGTGTTCCAATCACTTCCATGGCCAAAGGTGTATAAAATCAAGCACCTAGGCACGCAGACTGCTTCTACAAACATTTATGAAAGAATGGGTCGCTCTCAGGAGCTCAATGAATTCAAGCGTGGTACCGTGATAGTTTGCCACCGATGCAATAAGTCCATTCGTGAAATTTCCTCACTACTAAATATTCCACTGTCAACTGTTAGTGGTATCATAACAAAGTGGAAGCAATTGGGAACAACAGCAACTAAGCCACGAAGTGATAGACAACATAAAATCACAGAGCGGGGTCAGCACATGCTGAGGCGCACAGTGCGCAGAAATCGCCAACTTTGCAGAGTCAATAGCTACAGACCTCCAAACTTTGTGAACAGTGCGTAGAGAGCTTCATGGAATGGGTTTTCATGGCCGAGCAGCTGCATCCAAGCCTTATATCAGCAAGTGCAATGCAAAGCGTCGGATGCAGTGGTGTAAAGCACTCCGCCACTGGACTCTAGAGCAGTGGAGACGTGATCTCTGGAGTGACGAATCACGCTTCTCTGTCTGGCAATCCGATGGACGAGTCTGGGTTTGGCGGTTACCAGGAGAACGGTCCTTGCCTGACTGCATTGTGCCAAGTGTAACGTTTGGTGGAGGGGGATTATGGGGTGGGGTTGTTTTTCAGGGGTTGGTCTTGGCCCCTTAGTTCCAGTGAAAGGAACTCTTAATGCTTCAGCATTACCAAGACATTTTGGACAATTTCATGCTCCCGAGTTTGGGGATGGCCCCTTCCTGTTCCAACATGACTGCGCACCAGTGCACAAAGCAAGGGCCATAAAGACATGGATGAGCGAGTTTGGTGTGGAGGAACTTGACTGGCCTGCACAGAGTCCTGACCTCAACCTAACAGAACACCTTTGGGATGAATTAGAGCGGAGACTGTGAGCCAGGCATTCTCGTCCAACATCACTGCCTGACCTCACAAATGCTCTTCTAGAAGAATGGTCAAAAATTCCCATAAACACACTCCTAAACCTTGTGGAAAGCCTTCCCAGAAGAGTTGAAGTTATATCTGCAAAGGGTGGGCCAACTCCATATTAAACCCTACGGATTAAGAATGGGATGTCATTAAAGTTCATGTCCATGTAAAGGCAGACTTCCCAAAACTTTTGGCAATATACAGGTGCTGGTCATATAATTAGAATATCATCAAAAAGTTGATTTATTTCACTAATTCCATTCAAAAAGTGAATCTTGTATATTATATTCATTCATTACACACAGACTGATATATTTCAAATGTTTATTTCTTTTAATTTTGATGATTATAACTGACAACTAAGGGAAATCCCAAATTCAGTATCTCAGAAAATTAGAATATTACTTAAGACCAATACAAAGAAAGGATTTTTAGAAATCTTGGCCAACTGAAAAGTATGAACATGAAAAGTATGAGCATGTACAGCACTCAATACTTAGTTGGGGCTCCTTTTGCCTGAATTACTGCAGCAATGCGGCGTGGCATGGAGTCGATCAGTCTGTGGCACTGCTCAGGTGTTATAAGAGCCCAGGTTGCTCTGATAGTGACCTTCAGCTCTTCTGCATTGTTGGGTCTGGCATATTGCATCTTCCTCTTCACAATACCCCATAGATTTTCTATGGGGTTAAGGTCAGGCGAGTTTGCTGGCCAATTAAGAACAGGGATACCATGGTCCTTAAACCAGGTACTGGTAGCTTTGGCACTGTGTGCAGGTGCCAAGTCCTGTTGGAAAATGAAATCTGCATCTCCATAAAGTTGGTCAGCAGCAGGAAGCATGAAGTGCTCTAAAACTTCCTGGTATATGGCTGCGTTGACCTTGGACCTCAGAAAACACAGTGGACCAACACCAGCAGATGACATGGCACCCCAAACCATCACTGACTGTGGAAACTTTACACTGGACCTCAAGCAACGTGGATTGTGTGTCTCTCCTCTCTTCCTCCAGACTCTGGGACCCTGATTTCCAAAGGAAATGCAAAATTTACTTTCATCAGAGAACATAACTTTGGACCACTCAGCAGCAGTCCAGTCCTTTTTGTCTTTAGCCCAGGCGAGACGCTGTCTGTTGTTCAAGAGTGGCTTGACACAAGGAATGCGACAGCTGAAACCCATGTCTTGCATACGTCTGTGCGTAGTGGTTCTTGAAGCACTGACTCCAGCTGCAGTCCACTCTTTGTGAATCTCCCCCACATTTTTGAATGGGTTTTGTTTCACAATCCTCTCCAGGGTGCGGTTATCCCTATTGCTTGTACACTTTTTTTCTACCACATCTTTTCCTTCCCTTCGCCTCTCTATTAATGTGCTTGGACACAGAGCTCTGTGAACAGCCAGCCTCTTTTGCAATGACCGTTTGTGTCTTGCCGTCCTTGTGCAAGGTGTCAATGGTCGTCTTTTGGACAACTGTCAAGTCAGCAGTCTTCCCCATGATTGTGTAGCCTACATAACTAGACTGAGAGACCATTTAAAGGCCTTTGCAGGTGTTTTGAGTTAATTAGCTGGTTAGTGCGTGGCACCAGGTGTCTTCAATATTGAACCTTTTCACAATATTCTAATTTTCTGAGATACTGAATTTGGGATTTTCCTTAGTTGTCAGTTATAATCATCAAAATTAAAAGAAATAAACATTTGAAATATATCAGTCTGTGTGTAATGAATGAATATAATGTACAAGTTTCACTTTTTGAATGGAATTAGTGAAATAAATCAACTTTTTGATGATATTCTAATTATCTGACCAGCACCTGTAGTGTATGTAGGTCATTTGACATTTCATACAGATGATTGATGACGAATATGATGCAGGGCAACAAACTCATGCGATGAAGCCTATAGAATGTAGTCAGAATGTCCCTAAAATTCAAGATATTGGGGCAAAACATGCCCCTGTTTGAGTTTTTGTCTCATATTTAGATCATATGAGTTAAGCAATATCACACAAGTAATGGAGTGCAATATTACACGAGTGCTGTTTTTGTCCAAAATATAACGAGTGCAAATGTGATAGCCTACTGATTTTATACAACAGTTCAGTAAAGAAGAAGTTAATATTGTATTTTAGACATAGTATTGTCTGTTTTGTTCAGTTTTGCCAATGAAACTATAAAGACAAAGCAGACCTGTTCGTCTCCGCGCAATGCAACGCGGCGTTTCATTTCTGAATCCGCGTTTTGAACGAACCGAGTGAAACCAATGATTCAGTGGACCATTCATAAAAGACTTGTTGGTCTTGAAGCAGCGCTACACAGATCGATCGGTGAATGACATCAAAGTGCAGCGAGAGCGATTTAAAAGCAAACAGAGCCGTCTGATCTCTACTTTGATATCATACATCGATCATTCTGTGTAGCGCAGCTTAAAGACCAACAATCCTAAAGAGAACCATTTACGCACTTCTGAATGAATGAATGAATCGAATGAATGAATGAATGACTTAATTTAAGACATAAGTTTTAGTTTCTTATTTAGAGTATATTTTTATTTAAAAATGAATTTCATATTTACAGATTAATTAAAAAGAATTAAAGGTATAGTTCACACAAAAGCTACTGTTTGTAATGTCTATTTGATGCTTTACACAATAATGACTTTAAATTATTTTCTGGAGTTAATTTCTCACCCCAAATTGATGTGTGATTAAATTGCGATTAATTCGATTAATCAATTGCCACATCATTTCATTAATTAATTAAAAATTGTAATCGCTTGACAGCCCTAGTTTATGCAGGTACAGAGATAAAAAGAGATGCTGGTTTCTCCGGTAGTGGGCGGAACTAATACGCAAACGGAAGTCTCATTGGCTGGCGCTCATCTATTACTGTCCCTGTTTTGATTTCAGCAAATCAGTTTGAGCGAACGCTGACAATGTGATTAATATTCATGAACCCAGCAGCTCATCAATCCTTAGTGTGTTATATATTGTTATTATTAGTTGCAAAATTAATAGTAGTAGTATTATCTTTTAATAATAATTACTATTATCGGTTACACTTTATTTTAGTGCCGCAGTTACATTGTAATTACTCAAATAAGTACTGAGTACTATTAATTATCTTACTATAGAGTTACAGTTAGGGTTAGGGTTTGGTTTAGGGTTAGTTACTTGTAATTATGCATAATTTACTGTTATTACTATAGTAAGTACTGGGGTGTGACGAGATCTCATGCCACAATGTCGAGGTGAAAAGCTGTCTCGCGATATTGCCATGATGGAGTGTGGGGGTGAAATTAGGATAGAATATGCCACCGCTGTATACGTTTACATTACGCCTCCACTGTCGTTTTGCTTTTTACAGAGTTAAAAACCATTTAATTCAGCTGGATAACGGTCGCCGCCGCTCCCTATTCACAGAATACACGCGATCGTGAAATCGAAAGTAAACACAAGTGCGCATTCCAGAGCGATTTCAATACCCCGCATTTTGAAAGCGGCTCCCTGATGCATGCAAATATCTTTCAATATGAAAGCTATCTTAGGCTGGGCTGTGTAGTTGTAACCATCTCTCAGCTCTGTATGCATGCTTGAAGAAAAATTTGGTCGTTATTTGCACTTTGAATATTGTGAGAGGACTTTGATTATGGTTGCACTTAATAAGACTAAGAAAAAAACTTTTTTTTTATTGTAACACTTTAAAATAAGGTTTCATTAGTTAACATTAGTTAACTACTTTAGTTATAAACTAAGACTTCTACAGCATTTATTAATCTTAATGTTAATGTCAACATTTAGTAATACATTATTAAAATTGCATTATTGCATTTATTAACATTAGTTTATGCCCTGTGAACTAGCATGAACTAACAATGAATGACTATTTTTATTAACTAACATTAACAAAGATTAATAAATAATGTAGCAAATGTATTGCTCATTGTTAGTTCATGTTACATTAATGTTAACAAATGAACCTTACTGGAAAGTGTTACCATTTTTTTTATTCTATATTCTATATGATCAATTAGTGGAAAGGAGTTCAGTTAGGAGGTCAGAAGTTGTAGAAGCTCATAAATCATGTACAGTAAGGTCTGAAGAGACTCATATGAAATCATACAGGAGAGAAGCCAGTCGGTTGAGTCTGTGGCAAAACCTTTTACAGTGCTTGAGTGTTGTTGTCTTTTACTGCATATGATAATTCATACTCAGAAAGTAGAACTGAAATGACATTCATTACAAGATGATTAGTTAAAACATTTCAAATGTACATGCAGACTATTTCTAGTCATGTATTTCGTCATTGAGGATTTCTTAAAAATACTGTGTAAAAATCTCGTCTCGTCTCGTTCTAATCGATTACGTTGACACGTCATTCCAGCCCTAAAAATGTTGACCACTACAGACAGGTAGTGCACTGCATTTATAGAGGGGACGCGTTTCACTGTTTTGACAGCACCGGTGTGTCGGTTGCAACACTGCCAACAGGTGAAGTCCTGCGATTAGTGCTCCCGACCTGTCAACACATCTGCCTCTTCCTACCTCAACAACTCCTTCATTTCTCCAACTGTTGCATTTTGCTGATGGTTTAGTGTTGTAGTAAATCTGCTGTTATTTGGTCGCTAGCTCTTCCCCTCAGGTCAGAAAGAAACAGTAGTACCCTGTGAGAGGAAAGACAGGGGTGAGGACCCATCAGACCCTGAGCTGTAGGTTCGGGGTCTGTTGGGGTCAACCATGAGGTCGGGAGAGTCTGAGGTCAGGCCGCCTGCAGCGTTTACTCCACAGTCTGAGTGGCGTTTAAAAATATCTCATCAGACCTCTGTGTCAAAGCAGTTCAGCGATAGCTTGTCCAGACCTCTGGCGCAGCGCCTGTCCTCAGGCCATTTAGAACGAGGTCATGCCATGCCCTTAGTCACGGGATGATGACATCACATCCTCCGCAGAAAATGGGTCAACTGCCAGAACGCAGAAGACAATGAGACTTTACGCCCTCTGATGTTGATTATTGATTTAATTCAAGGAAACGTATTGCTTGAGTACGTTTTAAATATTATTGGTGGTTTTATCATTGAAAAGCTTGTTATTATGGCATTTTGTATCAATATGCCACATAAAATGCAATTGAATATGTGCATCTAAATAGAAACTAAAGTATGAGTTAATTGTTGGCTTACTGTCAGCAAATTCATCTAATCAATAATAGGGCCACATACAATTGATTGACTGCCTTGTTTACTACTTGAACCAAAGCATTCAGTACTGTGACAGAACAGACTATTGTTGAATAACATTGAATTTGAACATTATATGATGGTTTATGGTTGGTATGCCCTCAAATTTTTATTTTTCATTTTATAACTCTTATACAGCAAAACTAATATGCTATATGCGGTATATACAGTACACGGTTGTTCAAAAGTTTTATTTAGATTTTTTTTATGCTTTTGAAAGAAGTCTGTTTTGCCTATCAAGACTGCATTTATTTAATCAAAAATACAGTAATATTGTAAAATATTATTGGACTTTGAAAGAACTGTTTTCTATGTGAATATATGTTGAAATGTAATTTATTCCTGTGATCAAAGCTGAATTTTCAGCATCATTACTCCAGTCTTCAGTGTCACATGATCCTTCAGAAATCATTCTAATATGATGATTTGCTGCTCAAAAAACATTTCTGATTATTATCAATGTTGAAATAGTTATGCTGGTTAATATTATTGTTGAAACTGATATATATTTTCCAGGACTCTTAGATTAATAGAAAGTTCAAAAGAACAGCATTTATTTATTTATTTATATTTGTAACATTATCAATGTTTTTACTGTCACTTTTGATCAATTTAATGCATCCTTGCTGAACAAAAGTATCTTCAACATTTTTTCTTATCTAATTCCCATCAGATGTTTCAGAATATTAAACCAATTCTGTAAGCAGTTTGAGGGAAAGCTACTTGGCAAGTGTTTACCCACAATACACTTAAAAGTGTGTTTTAATAATAATGGCCATTTTAATTATGTCAATGATAATGCCAGTGTAATTTGAGTTAACAGGAACACATTTCTGGTTTAGGAGCTTTACTGATGGCACTGAGGGAGTGAATAAGACAGTACATGTTGAGAAACACTGAGTTAGGAAATAACAATAAATAATGAGGTTGATGAAGCAGCCAGCGAGAGGTGATGGTAACTGTGAAACGTATCTCACCTGGAGCTGTCAGCAGTGAGACAGCAGCGCCTGCAGATGCCCAGTCACGGCTCTCGGGAGGTTTCTGGTAAACATTTTCCACTGGATTATCTGCTTCCCAAACCGTTCTGTGGCTGTCTGGATCTAACTGGATTACTGAATGTCTCAGCGAAGACAGCAATCATGTCAACCGTCTGCTCCACTTAACAAAGCCTAGTGACCCATGAGACCCAAGTGTCCAGCTGTCTCCATCAACCAGTGACCCAGAGTGTGTAGGCTCCTCATTAGATTTAGGCCATTATCATATATCAAAACAAGCAGTATGTATAGCTACATATAAGCTATAACTAATTGCGTAACCCTGGATTGTGACTCTCTGGCTGAATATGTGTATTATTTACTTAGGAGTCAGTGTGCTCGCACCTTCCGGCAGAATGTTTATGTCTGTTTCCTCACGCAGACAGAAAGAGATTAATGTGTATTTTAATAATTTCTGCATGAATGGCCCATTGTAAATTAGATTTTACTGTGCCATAACGACATGCTGGAGAATCAGTGTTAGGCTCTTACCGTTGGCTGAACGCCAGTCTTGAGTGTCGGCAATAATTTTCTTTCATGTCCTCCCAGTTAGTTTGAAAAATAAGCCTTTATTTTCCTCTCCAGGTTACTGTATTTCTTGCGCTCTGTAGTTTTGCGCTGCACAATGACAATAAAGTTGAATCTAATCTAATCTATTGCAGTGATATAATGTTTTTAGGGTTGTCACAGTTCCAAAATGTCAGTAGTCAATACCAATACCTGTGATATTGGGATTTTCAATAGCTATTTCAACACAAATACAAATATAGCTGCGGGCAGCATTTATCAGGGTTTCAAGCGCTTTAAGGCCTTTAAGCACTTGCGCAAAATGATATACGTTTTATTTAGCAAGTATGTAACCACTTAAATCATAGAAGGAAAAGACTATTTACAGCCAATACAGGCAATTTACTATTGGAAATATATGGGGTTTAAAGCTGTAAGAGTTATCGAGGTTGAACCTAGGTCTAGTTCGCCAAAGTTGGTTTTTGAAATAATCTCCAATATATTAAGGAACAGGATGGGTAGCAGACTATTTATTCCTACCCAATATCTAAATTTAACAACTACCTTACTAACTATTAATAAGCAGTAAATTAGAAGTTTATTGAGGGGAAAAGTCGTAGTTAATAGTTTATGTGTGTTCCCTATACTAAAGTGTTACAGAATGCTGATACTTGAAAAATGCAACAATTACAATAGGGTTATATATATATATATATATATATATATATATATATATATATATATATATATATATAACTCAAAATACCTCAGTTTAAATAGATTTTTGTGTGTGGTGTGGGTTTCAGGGATGTTTAGATAACTATTAATGAGTTCACATGTTCACTTTTTGATATAATATATCAGTTTAAATAGAGTTAGAACCGATATAATATATCAGTTTAATACTTCAATTATTTTTATATTTTATTATATTGTAAGCCTAATAAAGCCTTGCCATTAAAAAGTTTGAAACCCCCTGATATAGAAAATCTAGGAAATGGTTTGATGCTGTCTATTGCTAATAAATTGACTGTACAAAAACACATTACAGTTCTCCCAAACCATCTTCAGTGTAACTGCTCATTTTATTATTATAAAGAGAACTGTCCTGTGGGAGAATTTTTTAATAGAATTTCTTGGTAAAGACTGGTACAGTTAACACAGCACTATATATATATATATATATATATAAGTAACCTCAAGTAACCTAAAATGTGCTTAATTTAGTGACTGAACTGTTTGTTTTCGATGATTTAATATATCACTAAGTTACATCAGGGGTCAAATAAAATAGAAATGGCACATTAAAGTTACAATTGCATGATGAAACCATTTTGTGTTTGTACAGTTGTACACTGTACAGGTTTGGTACAAAGAATGTTTTTGCTCAGGTGCCAAAAATGTCCGCTCAATAAAGAAAAGTTTTGCTTAGCAAGAAAAAAAAATTGAGGGAACATTGTTCATCACAATGAGAAAAAACAAAGAATATAGTTCTGATGTGGAGCAAAAGATTGCTTCACAAAATAGAAAATGGCTAAAAGAAAAAAGCTAACACCTTGAAAATCCCCATTTCCAGCATCAGGCACAATAATTAAGAAGTTCCAATCAACTAAAAATGTTACAAATCTGCCTGGAAGAGGACGTGTGTCTAAATCGTCCTAATGCACGGTGAGAAGGAAAGTTTGAGTGGCCAAAGACTCTCCAACGATCACAGCTGGAGAATTGCAGAGATTAGTTGAGTCTTGAGTCTCAGAAAGCCTAAAAAAAAATGATCAAACAGCATCTACATCCCCACAAGTTGTTCAGGAGGGTTTCAAGAAAAATCCTCTGCTCTCATCCAGAAACAATCTCCAGCATATTCAGTTGTCATACAAGACTGGAACTTCAAAAGGGACCGGCTTCTGTGGTCAGATGAAACTAAAACAAGAGCTTTTTATCAGCAAACCCACCAGATGGGTTTGGTGCACACATGGATAAAAAGTACCCCATGCCCACTTTTAAATATACTGCTGGATCTTTAATGTTGTGGGCCTATTTTTCTGCTGGAGGTCCTGGATATCTTCAGATACATGGCATCATGGATTCTATCAAATACTAACAGATAAAAATCAAAACCTGACTGCTTCTGCTAGAAATCTTATAATGGGCCATGATTGGATCTTCCATCGGGACAATGATCTAACAAACAAACATCAAAACCAACACAAAAATGATGCCACGGCCGTAGTTGAGCACAAAATGAAGCTTCTGCCATGGCCATCCCAGTCCCCTGACCTGAACCATATAGAAGATGAGTGGAGTGAACTGAAGAGAAGCACCACCAACATGGAGCTGGGAGTCTGAAGGATCTGGAGAGATTCTGAATGGAGAAATGATCTCTTGTCATGTGTTCTCCAAACTCATCAGACATTATAGGAGAAGACTCAGAGCTGTTATCTTGGGAAAAGGAAGTTGCAATAATTGGGTGCCAATAATTGTGGCCAACGTGAACTAGAGAAAAATATTTATTTCATAATGAGCTTTTTCAATTGTTTTACTTCAATGATAGGTTAGAATTTTGTGATTTTTTTTGAATGAAAGATCTGGTCATATTTACTAAGGGTGCCAGTAATTGTGGAGGGCACTGTATATATACTATTCAGGTAATTATTATAAGTAAGCAAACATCAATAAAGAACAAAAGTAAATTAGGCAGTTGTTCTTGTTAATTTTGTAGTTTGAATTATTAATGTCATACTAGATAGTTGCAGGTCTATTTGGATTGCATTCACACAGCAAGGCCTAATGCACACATCTATTTTCTTTTTTTTTCTCATCTGTTTGTTTTTTTACTTACATTACAAAAGTAACTGTATTTTTGACCCTGCATGTTTTATTGTATTTCAATCTGGTTATTATTATTCATAATTATAATATTCTCTTGTTTCTCTAGGTTTGCTAAAATTGAAATCAGTGCTTCCGAACCAATCATTCCCTTCCGCGAGACGGTGATCCGGCCTCCCAAAGTGGACATGGTGAACGAGGAATTGGGAAAGCAGCAGAAGATTGCTGTGATTCACCAGGTAAAGGAGGAACAAACAAAGTATCACGAAGGAGTCCAGGTGGATTCCACCGGTCTGGTCACGCTCACCACCTCCAACAAGATGGCCACGGTCAGGGTGCGGGCTATCCCTCTTCCTGAGGAAGTCACCCACCTTCTGGAGGACAATGTGGGGCTTATCCGCACAATGGAGCAGTTCAGCCTCTTCGCCGGGGAGGGCAAGACTCTGGACATCAACCAGAAAATTCTGGAGGATATCCAGGAGTTCAAGGTGAAGTTGGAGAGCACCCTGCAAGGCCACAAATGGAGGGGTGCCGTGGAGCATATCTGGGCATTTGGTCCACGCCGTTGTGGGCCAAATATTCTCCTCAACAGCATCGAGGGCTACCGGAGACCCTCATTGTGGCAGTGTCTGGAACAAGAGAAGGAAATAGAAAAGGCTGAGACCACCGCGCTTAGAGACTTTGACAACAGCATTGTAAGTGGCTTCCAGTTGGCCACGCTCTCTGGTCCCATGTGTGAAGAACCTTTGATGGGGGTTTGCTTCTCTGTAGAGACCTGGGACATGAAGCTTTCCACACTTCAAACTCAGCAAGACTCAATAGATGAGGAGTCACAACCTGCAGAGCCAAATAATGACAACCAAGGTGAATGCTCTGACGTTCATGGGACGAACATCTCATCCACAAGCTCTAACCGAAACAGGAGCAGAGCGGAGACTGCTGGGAGTTCAGTGGACTGTTACGGGCCATTCTCAGGACAGCTCATTGCTGCTATGAAAGACGCCTGCAGATACGCTTTCCAAGCTAAACCTCAGCGGCTGATGGCTGCGATGTACACCTGTGAAATCATGGCCACTGCTGAGGTCCTGGGTAAGTGTTTGTTCAGTAAAAGTTTATACAGTATCTACAAAAACACTTTTTTGACCCAGTCCAAAAGTCAGTCTTTCTGACTGTTTCCCATAAGCATTGTAAGCCTAAGAGATCATGATCATAGGGGCTATATATACAAATTTTTGGTAACACTTTATTTTAGGGTTCAATTCTAACTTTTAACTAGTTGCCTATTACCATGCATATTACTAGGACTTTTTTATCACCAATGTGTAAACAGCTTGTAACGAAACTTAAAAAATGAGACCACCTCTGACTTCCTAGATTGTCTATGAAAGCCTGACTGAGTTTTATGTGAAGAACTTAAAACATTTTTGCCGAGACAATAAAAAAGATGTGACATTTACGCGCTCTCACGAGGGCTTCTCTTCCGTTCAATGACACATGAAATGAATGCTTATAAAATGTTCAGGATAATGCCGAATGAGACATTCTGTACTGTAATATCAGAATGTGTCATGCAAAGAAAAGGTATTCATTAGACTTATAGTCTCACAAAGCCTGCTCTATATATAATCTATAGTCTCAAATATACTTTATAATCAAACTATCATAAGAGTATCATTTTAATTACCTCATCTGTCGACATGCAAACATATCCACACCACTATGATCAGATGAGCCTCAGCAGTCTGCCATTTCACGCTGTAGCAGCTGGAGATATACAATGTCTGCACCAAAAAACATTACAAAATATTATTTTATTGGATGTACCAATGAACACAAGAGTCCCCATAGACTCTCCATGGTTGAATTTCATTTATGAAGCAAATGTGCCGTAGAAATGTCGATAAAGTTTTATATATTTGCGCAAATCCTTTTACGCCGATGTGACGATTTGTTCTACCCACTCGGATTTTGCTACCACCCATTAAAACAGTAGTTAGCACAATCTAATAGGTAGCATTATTCATCAGAACACTGGACTGCTTCACAAACGAGGGTCAATTCATCACTGGATTTGCACAAAAGATTAACATGACGGCACATGCTGGTCGATGAGTTGAATTAACTCCACAGCAACTACATAAATTTATCCACTAATCATTCAGAAACGTCCAGTTTCATTCTAAAAGTTGTAACTTCTTCCTGAGTCTCTCCATCAGTGTCGACTCCGGTTTGAACAATGTAAGACTGAACACCGTTACTGACCATTTTTGACATTTTGGCTGCGTGAGATTCTCCAGCTTTGTTGTTGTATCTGAAGTGTGAGCTATTAAAGCTCCGCCCTCTTCTGGAAAGGGGGCCGGGAGCAGCAGCTCATTTGCATTTAAAGGGACACACAAAAACGGCGTGTTTTTGCTCACACCCAAATAGGGGCAAATTTGACAAGCTGTAATAAATGATCTGTGGGGTATTTTACATTTACATTTACATTTATTCATTTGGCAGACGCTTTTATCCAAAGCGACTTACAAGTGAGGAATACAGTAAGCGAGTCATCATGACGAGGCAAATAGGGACAAGAAGTGCTCACAATACAAGTTTTAGGCAGTGCTCAGAGTATCATAAGCTACAATAGAGAGAGATTAAAGGAAGTGAAGGAAGCAAAGAAAGGTAGGATAGAAAGGCATAGATTTTTTTTTTTTTTTTTTTTTAAGATGAGGATAAGTGCTCACGAAAGAGATGAGTTTTCAGCTGTCTTTTGAATATTGCCACATATTCATATGAATATTGAATATTTTGAGCTGAAACTTCACAGACACATTCTGGGGACATTAGAGACCCCCACATCTTGTGAAAAGGGGAATAATAGGTCCCCTTCAACTGTTGTTTTCTCACTGCTGTCTTTTTTGTTGTGTGTTTTCGTTATTGAGAGGGAATATTTACATATTCATCTAAGCGTCACTCTCAGCAACTGTTAACAAACTGTTAACAAACATATTTTTACTTCTAAGCAAAGAACAAAAAAAAATTGGTGTGAGTATATCAGGGCATTGAATCACGTTCAGCCTCTTGTATGTTTCGTGTGCACAAGTGCGAGAACGAGCAATAAGTTGCTGGCTGCAGTTCACTTAGTGGCCACCGGTGTCGCTAATAACAAGGTTTCTGAATTCTACATACAGCCCCTTTAACTGATGTTTGTATTTTATTTAATTTCAGCTATTTTCAGTTATTGAAAACAAATTTGAATAAGTTTAGTATTAGTTTTTGTTAGTGTTAGTCAAAAAGAATAACACAGTTTCCAGGTAAAATGTAAAACCAATGTAGATCAATGTAGTTGAGAAGCAACACTGTATACGGAATATTTTTTAGAGTGTATATTTAATTTTATTTTGTCTAACTGCAAACTGCACTGTCTGTCCTTTTTTTTATTATTATTTATTTAATTTTTTTACTTATTTTAAAAACAAGTGGAAAAAATCTCTTAATACAGTAATACAAATACATCTCATTTCAAGATACAATCAGTGAAAATTAGTCTTGCTTAAGTAAATTTCTTGCTTCAAAGATTTTTAAATATTTTAACTGGAAAACAAGACAAAAATACTCATACTCAAAAAATACTCATACTCAAATAAATATTAAGATTATTTGTTTGTGCAGTGCAGCGCAGCTTTGAGATCATCTGTTTGCTTGTATACTCTTTAAAATGTACAGTATTTCTCTTACACAGACTAAAAAGTACTGATGTCTTAACCTGGCACACAAAACATAACTTTGGTATGCAACAGTGTAATGTCCATTCATGGCTATAATATAAACTAAAGATTCACTTATTTAAAGAAGGGTCATCGATATGTCATTATATGTCCTGTCCCGTTTTCCTGTTTGAATAGAAAGTACTCCAACAGAGCAAAGAAAACCAAAATATTTCATGGGGTTTAGAAAAACCAAAACTGAAAAGGGCCACTTAATGGGATAGTTCACCCAAAAAAATGGAAATTAGTCATTATTTACTTACCCTGATGTCGTTTAAGACTGGTGGAAACCCAGATCAGTGAATAACGAAACTATCATATTACTTGGAACATATGAGTCATATGAAACTTTTATGGTGTTTCTGCATCTTTTTTTACAGTTTGACAGTATTTACTTTGATTAAATTTAAGACTTTGGCCAAGATATTTGTCAAAAATCCACTTTTTGTGTTTCCTAGAAGAAAGTAAGTCATACTGGTTTGGAACGACAAGAGGGTGAGTAAATGATGACAGAATTTTCATTTTTGGCTGAAATGTTGCTTTAAACGTTTTTAAACAGTAAAGCACATACCAATCAAGCTGTATCTTAAATATATCCAGAGTCTCTGACATGGAGAAAAAGGGCCATATACCGTGCAAAGAGGAAATAGTTCTCCCAGGTTCTTGATTGAAAGCTGATGTGAAACAGCCATGTACCGGTGTGATGTCATCATAGCACCAGGTTCCAGAACAAAAGCTAAATTGTCTGACCAACATGCCTGTGTGAAATGAACCAGTTGAAAGGGGTAAGAGAATCCTGCCCCATGAGAACCAAAATCTCTGAGAAAATCAGTCAGCCAGGGCCAAAGGGGAGAAAATACGTAAATGTTTTAACAAACGGTGCAAATTACCTTCCCGATCGTTTTTGTTCGCCCAGGAAAAAAGTCCGAAATCTGTAAATGAAGCGCAGACATTTCGTTTCCGTAACTGCGATGAGAGCAGAAGTATTTGGGAACACAGCTGGAGTGTATTAGCGGAGATAATAGTTCTGAATATAAAATACATAAACTTCATTTTTCACTGGCAGGATGTTTCCCATATCCAGATATCTAGGTCACTCTGTTGATATCCAGGTGTATGTATTACAGATGTTTCTATAAGATAAATGTCTTACGCGTACAGTGCGTGCAGAATTATTAGGCAAGTTTATTTTCTGATCATTTTTTTTTTTCAGGCACATCTTACCAATTCCAAACCACATTAATCTTAATAACCACTATTCATTTTGTATTTAATCATTTATAAGTGATGTATAATTGTTCATGAAGGTTGGAAATGAAAAACTCCTTATATTCAGGTGTGCAGAATTATTAGGTATGTTTTCTTTTACAGATAAAATGAGCAAAAAAAGAGATTTAAAGGGTTAGTTCACCCCAAAATGAAAATTCTGTCATTTATTACTCACCCTCCACAGGTGCTCCACACCTGTAAGACTTTCGTTCATCTTCAGAAGAGAAATGAAGATCTTTTTGATGACAGCATAAATGCATAATCTAGCCTGTATGCTCGTCCTGTAAGTTCATTATTAAAAATTAAAATGTGAATGAAAACAAAAGCTATTAAAAGTATTATCATTAAAATATACGATTTACACAAAAAAATGAGTTTTGCTTGTGTTTAATGAATGAGGACCTATATGTATATCTGTATGTCCCGAATATAAAATTATAATTCTAAACATAAGTAAATCATGCATGTATAGATGCAAATCTTAGTATATGTACAGTATATAAATCTGAATATTTATTTATAAATCTTATTATGTAGTTATAATTCTGAATATATATATATTTAAATCAGTATTTAGAATTAAGTCTAAATATATAAAAATTGGAATATGTGAATGTAAATCATGAATACATACACTGAAAGGAATTTGATGTACTCTTTTCATTTAGAAATTGCTAGTAAATTTCACAAATAATTACAAAGAAATGGGAAGTAACACATTGAATTAAACATGAAATTTTGAAGTAAAAAAAGGCTGAAATAGTATTTTCTTGTAAAAAGTTCTCATAATGTTTTATTTACAATAAGGAACTGTTTACAGCTGGTATTAAGATGCGTTTTGTTTGATCCGATCACAAGTGGATGATGCTAAATACAGGTGTAAACGAGGTCTAAAACGTTTTGAGCTTGTCCACTTTCAACCACTTCCAGAGGTAGTTGAAAACACATTCGACCGGATTGCTTTCATAGTGTAATCGCTCATGTGGTCGAATGTGTTCAAACAGCCACAAAACACCATCTACTCTCCGTCTACTGACCTAATGCATGAACATTATGGGAAGAGCTCTAGCCAGACGGGATTTAAACTTTGTCAGCTGAAGACCCAAGTTTGGTTTGAAGATGAAAAACGTACTAAGCACAAAGTTCTCTCACCATTCCTGATTTCTAACACACACTCACAGCGTTCGGCTGGTCTTGTGTCTGTCAGTGCAGAAACGAAAGCTGCTGCTCTCTGTATGTTTTTCCGTCATCTCCGGTCGTGTTCATATGTAAATTGCGTGAGCTTATTTCATCCATTAGATTAAAAGATCTGAAAAGCCCATTCATTTACCCACACATAGACCCTCCCCTCGAAGAAATCAGGACAGAAGTGGTTGAAAGTGGACAAAAGAGACAGATTAAAACACCAGGTGTAAACGAAAATGTGTCTCCCTCTTCTACTTGTGATTCGATCGACCAAAACGCATCTTAATACCAGGTGGAAACAGGGCCTATAACTTTGTTAATTTTTACAGTCAAGTTTCTTTGCCAAGTCTGACAATGCAACCCTACATCCCAAAATATATGGTCATTTGTGCTGTCCACCAATAACATTATGCCATCCAGCAGTAGGAATGGTCACAATAACAGTTAATGCAGCCGATCTGTGACCTCCATCAACAAAATCACTGTCATTGCAATTAAACAGGCTCTGTTTGCTACTATTCCATTAGGACTCCACATACTGGTAAAGTTCACCATCACAGCCAAGTTGAATACTGAGTAGGTGTTGATGGGTCACTGTAGATGGCCATATGTTAATGTGCTCATAGATTTCTGATTGAGTCATTTTTTAGTTTCACTAGATAGTCCCATTGGGCTGCAGAGGGAGCTTTGGGTTGTGAATGTTGCGATTGTCTTCATAGTCCATCAATCTCTTTTAAAAACAAGAAAAATCCTGTTTTCCACTACATGTCCCCTTTAACTGTGGAGTCAATAACAGTTTTATACAATGTAGTAACATAGAGGTGAGCGTTCATGGCCCAGATGTACAGAGGTCGTGACCTTCTATAGATGTCTGTCATCGAGTATTATTGCCAGAGCTTCATGCTCGTCTACAGTGTTAACAGGTCGATGGTCTCTGGGGCTGAACTGTTAGATACACTTCCCCCGTCACTTCCATGTATTCTCCTGCCTGTGTGTGTGTGTGTGTGTGTGTGTGTGTGTGTGCGTGTAGATCAACTGCTGTTTGCGTTAGTTAAAGGAGAAGGATGTCCGCCGCAGATGAATTTTAACAAACATCTGATTGTGTGTGAGTTTCTTCCTTGTGATGATGGATTTTGTGTGCATGTGTGTTCCCAGGTCATGTCTGAATCCTTGTGTAATAATGTCTGTGCTTTCTAAAAGTGTATTTATGAATGATTTTAGATAATATGCATTATATTTGTTTTGTTCTGTACCAGTGTTATCAATAACTAAAACTACTAAATTTAGTTTCAGTAATTGAAATAAAATAAAAGTATTAGATGAAAAAAAAAAATTCTAAAAAACCTAAAAGAATGTGAAAAATTTAATGAAAAGGCTAAATAGGAATATTTCAAAATAAAAATGTATAAAATGACAAAAGCACATAACAAAATGATTAAAACAAACTAAAATTCAAATGAAAACTGAAAATATAACAGATTATTCAAAATGTATTAATAAATACTGTAATATTGTCTTCATTAACTGCTGGAGTAAAAGTTAATATTAGTTCACACTTATGGGGCGTTCAAACCAGACGCGACTTGCACGAATAAATTGCGCTATTCGCGCTTGAATATTTTGAGTTTACTCGCTTCATTCGCGCGTGAAATTCACTTCACAACAGACGCGAATTCGCGTCATGAGAGAGGCTTCTGCCAGGCGGCTCCAGTCTCATTTCTGCACACTTCCTTTGAATAAACACAACTCGTCAGCGGGAAAGTAGTTGTAAATACGGCGAATAAGCTCAATTTGCCGGCTTTAGCTAGCTTGTAGTCTCAATATGTATATATCAAATTGATTGTCCGACCTCCTTACTCACTTTCTTCTAAGCAAGATCCTTTTTATTCCTGTTTCTATAAAAGTATGAAGATGTATCGTACAGCGACGATGATTTTGTCCTCCATTGTTGTTTCGGATTTCTGCCTCCACTCGCTACGTCGTAATCACGTCACTACTAGAGCAAGCTCCTGATTGGTTAACGCGGCGCGAATATCCTCCAAAGTTCAGATTTTTCAACTCGCACGATTCGTGCGAATGAGGCACGTCAAACGCCCGAAATGCTCAATTGGATGTCTATTCACATCTTTGCATTGACTTAACATGTAAATCACTCGCGCTTAACGCTTCATTCACGTCTGGTGTGAACGCACCATTAGTCTTTGTGGTTTTGTTCAGGTGATGTTTGCTAATATTGTCTGTGTTATAGGCCGTGTGTATGCTGTATTGTCCAAGCGGGAAGGACGAGTCCTACAAGAGGAAATGAAGGAAGGGACGGACATGTTCATCATTAAAGCTGTACTTCCTGTTGCCGAGAGCTTCGGATTCGCTGATGAGATCAGGAAGAGGACCAGCGGCCTGGCCAGCCCACAACTAGTCTTCAGCCACTGGGAGGTGAATGAATGAATGACTGTAAATTAATGAATGACTGTGCGTGAATGAATGAATGAATGAATGACTGTGCGTGAATGAATGATTAAATGACTATGAGAATAAATGAATGAATGTGTGTGTGTGTGTGTGTGTGTGTGTGTGTGTGAATGTGAGAATGAATGAATGAATGAATGGATGAACACTTTCTGTATATAGACTTTAAAAACAGGTCAATCATAAATGGTATCTTTTCCCAACAATCCAATATCGGTCGACCTCTTGAATAATTTAATGAAGGAACGAATGAATAAACGAGTGAATGATTCAATGAATGAATGTGAATTTTTAATGGATAAGCAAGTGAACGATTAAAGAATAAGTATGAATGAATCAATGAATCAATCAGTTAATTCTTTATTGAATGATGAACGAACAAATGAATTAGTAAGCAAATAATTGCAGCAATTGAAGAATGAATAAAAGAATGAGAGTGGTTGAAGGGACAAGTGAATGAACTAATAAATGTACGTATGAATATTGACTAAAAACGTAAATGAATCAGTGTAAATGAACAAACAAGTAACAAATAACTTAGAATAAATGAATAACCAAGCGAGTTGTCTTCAGTGTCACATGACCCTTCTGAAGCTTTTCTTTGATGAATAGAAAGTTAAAAAAACAGCATGTATTTGAAATAGAAAGTTTTGTAACATTAAACATAACAAGTATTAATTTCTTTCTAAAAATAAAAAAACTTCCTGACCCCAGACTTTGTAACACTAGTGCATGAATGAGAAACTGCAGAATGAATGAGATGTTTCTCCTTTGCTCTTTGACTGGGTACATGTGTGTGTTCAGTTATCTCACCGTCAGTCAATACTTCCCTCTGAACACAGTGTTAGTTTACTGGACCAGACAGGACATACAGCGCAAAGATACTGAACCCAGTGCCAGAATATACAGACAAGTCTATACAGACGCCTGATAATATGTGATTATGCATGACTGGAAAACTGTACAGGCAGGCCAATCTATTAGATCCAGTCATATTGATCTGCTGTCAGATGCCAGTATTGCTGATCAGGCAAAAGTGTGTTTACCTTGAGAGTGTGGAGCAGTTGCATGTGTGTTCGGTGCGTTACAGACATGAGGTAGAGACACGTACGCCGTTTACTGCTGGAGTAACATCTCATAACCACTTACAGTGATACTCAAGCATTAGGGTTGAGCGGCATTAGGAGTTCAGTTGACGTTGACTCGGTTTTGACGGACGGACAGACAAACAGATAGATGAATGGATGGATGTGTGGTTTTATGTTAAACTGTGAGATTTCACCACGAGTTCGTCCTCATGGCTGTAAAATTGCAAATCCTGTAAAATAAGTTGGATCACTGAATCATGTGTTATTCTTAATACTGTAAGTCTTCACTGATCTTTTAAGTCAATGGAGTGGAGGCGTTCGGTTGTGTGATGGTGTTATTGTGTATTTTTAGCAGCTTGTTCATTGTGAGTTAGTAGAGCTTTTCTGATGTAGTGTGTGTGTTTGGTGGGGGATAGGCGTGAAAGAGGATCAAAGGCTGTAGACGCCACGTGTGCTGTCTTTAACCCGGCGGCTAGCTGAACGTGCTCTCTCCACGCCAGGGCTGGGTGAGCGGGCCGAGCTCTGCGGCCATATGGCGCTACTGTCAGCCTGGATGATGGGTCGAGTTAAGCCTGACTTGATACACACATACACACACAAAGGGCATATAAGGTCGTCTGCTACTTCACAAAAGAGTTGCGCCACTTTTTCATGTTGTGTCTCAATGAAAAAAACCTTCATCTCATTCACAAACCACCCACAATCCAGTGTAACTAAGTGTGCTGGTATACCACAGTATTTAACTGACTTAGTTGAAATGATGGTGATTAAAATTAAAGCTCTTGATCACAGTTTTTGAAGTTTGCACTTACAACCTCATTCACTAAACTCACCCTTCACTAAATCCAGTCAATCAGCTGACAGTTGATGAACTTAGGTTGAGATTTAGTCCGAATTTTGTCAATCTTTATTTTGTAATACTGTTAATTATGCATGTCTGGAATTCTTGATTCTCATTGGTCATTCGTGATGTATCTGTGGTCAGATAATTTTTTTTTTTTTTTGATTCCTAAGCTGCTTAATTGTTTAGGAAACATAGGGATGCACGATATATCGGTCACCATATCGGAATTGGATGATAAATGTTCGTTTTTGGCCGATATGTCAAAGCTGATAAATAATGGGTTATTTCCTTCAGTTGAGACACTTCAGACGCGCACTGTTCACCATGATGGTTTTGAATTGCTTGAAATATGATTTGGAGTCACTTCAAAAAGGAAAATACAGTTAAGTGCAACATGTGCAGCGCAAGTCTGTCATATAGGCTACATAAAATTATAATGAGAACATTATAATTGAGTGCTTGGGACATGGCTTTTAATGGGGTCATGAACTGCATTGTTTTATTGTTTTATAATGTTTCCTAGGGTGCACTTATAATGTTAGTGTGATTTTTTTTTTACATCAAAAATCATCATAATTTATTAATAAAAGGCATTTTTCCTACCCTGATTTTAGTCCTCTGATTTGAGCGCTCTGTTTTAAGGGGCGTGTCTGCTGTGAGACTTCAGTGTAAACGCCCAATGCTGTGATTGGCTGACATCTTTACAATTGAAATAGCCAAGTATTACTCTCTCTTTTAGCATGTTTTTTACTATTACAGCTCTCAAGGTTAACTAATCATGAAAAGTGCTGCATTACATTTAGATCTATGGCATTATATTTAGATTGTGGCATGAAAGGTTGCAGTGATGAACATTGTAGCCGATCACAGACATGTTGTTGAGCTCATGAAAGCAGTGATCTCGTCATTGCAACTCAATTTCTGCAAACTAACGAATGCTTTCATCGTAGCTAACAGTGCAAACGCGATATAACTAAGAGATTTGTTGAATAAAACGGGAGTTTTCAGTTACTGAAACTTGCGCTGTTTGATCGACAGTTCCAGCGATTGTAAAGGGAGCGTTCTTTGATCGCTTTCTTTATATAATTTAATCACCGCTTAAATCATCCTACTAAGAGGAACAACGTGAAGTTGACCGTTTAGTCACTGGTTTGAAAGTCTGTTTGCAAAGCCTGCGCTGAAGTGCGATTGATTTACCAAAGAATCCACAGTAAAATGTATCGAATACAAATAAATAAAGTTCAACTAAGACATTGACACTGTTGAAAATAAATAACCATATTCCTAGCATTAGGATCCTTTGAAAGGTAATGTTATTTTAGTCCTGTTTCACTCTCCTTTGCTCATAATCTCACTAACACGCCAGTGGACGGGGCCAACGATGCAATGATGTAAAAGTAGGTGTTGTTGTCTTGCTCCAAAGGCAGTCGTATGCAAATGATTGTGCCCCATGTGACGTCACATGCCACCTCTGTTCCAAACGAAGCTTTTTTACAGCCTGATTATACAAATGCTTTTTTTTATTGATGACAAGGATGTTTTAAGTTATGGAACTTGCAGGATGTAATAATGATACAAAGACCTCTTATATGCCAAAAAACAAGGAAAATTTTATTTGACCCCTTTAATGCATTTATTTATTTATTTATTTGGTACTTGCAATAAATAATATTGTGAGGAAACAATAGGTTAATGCATTTATTTTATTTTATTATTGATTTATTGTTTGTAATTTTAAATTTCACATTTATTTTATTTATTTATTTATTTGGTACTTGTAATAAATAATAATTTGGTTAACAGGGAGGCTAATGCATAATTAATGCATTTATTTATTTAGCATTTATTAATTATTTATTTGTTTTTATTTAATTTTATTTATTTTATTATTTTTGGTCCTTGTAATAATAATTTTGTGGCCAAAAACTAGGTTAATGCATTTATTACATTTTGACTTGGTACTCAGTGCTTATGCTGAAGTGTAAGTGTTGAATTAACTTGCCCTTTTTCTGACAGAGACATTTTACTCTTTGATTTTTCGAGAAATAAGCCACGAATAATGTTCTGTAACTCTGCTAGGAGAAGAACAGTTAATGGTCTCCTTCACATGAGGATTTTGTACTTATTGTGTTTGAGTACAGTGTGAGTATCACACACACACACACACACACGACTCAAATTGTCTGCCAGTCTTGGTACTTGCAGACTGTGTTTGCCTTGCTGGAGGAGGGTAATTCAATTCCATGTTTAATTCAGACCTTGCCTTTCTAGATTTTGGGGCCTGCTGCATTTTCAATTCTTCTAAATGTGGCCTTTGTGTGAAGAGAAAAGACTAAGACACTGCAAAGCAAAACACTGCAGCCCATTTTGTCATCCTCTGTGTGTGTGTGTTTGTGTGTGTCGTCTGTGTGTGTGTGTGTGTGTGTGTCTCCTACAGTCGAACTGCTGTTGTTTTCCTTTCTGTGGACCTTTTATGGGTCTTGAGGTGCTTGTTTTGACTGCAGGACTTCTACAAATCTGTGTTGTTTTGAGAGGCCTAAAGAGTTTATAGGAATAGTTTGCCCAAAAAT
Organism: Hypophthalmichthys nobilis; assembly: GCA_037950665.1. Classification (NCBI taxonomy): domain Eukaryota; kingdom Metazoa; phylum Chordata; class Actinopteri; order Cypriniformes; family Xenocyprididae; genus Hypophthalmichthys; species Hypophthalmichthys nobilis. The sequence goes on from CM075470.1 coordinate 46,822,274, forward strand.
GTAAAATCTGTCATCATTTACCCACCCTCATGCTGTTTCATGTCCCATATGACTAGTTTTCTTCTGTGAAACACAAAAGATGTTCACTGCTCTTTATCATTTGACAACAAGCACGGGGTCAGCTTTTTAAAAATTGAAGGACAAAAGTAAAATAAAAATTACAAAGAAAGTGAATAGTGACAAAAAGAAACAGGATAAAATTATTTGTATATATTTATATCTATGTACACTACTGTACAAAAGTTTAGGTTAGGTTAGTTAGGTTAGTTTTTTTTTTTTTTTTAAATAATACTTTTATTCAGCAAATATTAAAGACTTGCATTGTTACAAAAAAAATCAAATTTTCAAATAAATGCTGTTAACATAATGCTTTTAACTTTCTATTCATTAAAGTATCCTAACAATATTTTTCCATGTAAACATGGAGCAGCACAACAGTTTTCAACATTGATAATAATAATAAATGTTTCTTGAGCAGCAAATCAGCATATTAGAGTGATTTCTGAAGGGTCATGTGACACATGATGCTGAAAAATCAGCTTTGATTACAGGAATAAATTACAGTTTACAATATAATCACATAGAAAACAGTTATTTTAAATTTTAAAAATATTCACAATGTTATTATTTTTTGTAATTCGATAAAAATATTACCAACCCCAAAGGATTGTACAATATTGTTTTTTCAATCCATATTTATATATTTCTAAATATAATCTGAAGTAATACAATAAATATCTTTATGTGAGGAACAGACTGAAATTCAGTGTTAGCTGAAAAAAAAAAAAAAACTGTGCAAATGTGTTCAGATATGATGCATCATATACACTCAGATTTGTCATGGCGTGCCAGTTTTTACATTTATCACACCAGAAGTTATTGGTTTTCACATCACTTGACCCGTCATCATTAATGTCAGACCTGGGTTGACTGGCGTCTTGACACACCATATATAAATGTATACAGAGAGAAAGATTTTCAGTGATATATATATATATATAGAGAGAGAGAGAGAGAGAGAGAGCTTGACACCCCTGGTCCCCATTCACTTTCATTGTATTTGCAATAACATCCTGTACATTCTTCTAAACATCTCATTGTGTGCTCCTCAGAACATCATACAGGTTTGAAACGACATGAGGGTGACTAAATAATAATTGTCAGCCGAATTCACTGTCTAAGTAGCATTTTATCACCCATGAACATGTGACTTCTCAGTGGATGTTATTTGTACTGAGGAAACGTTGCTTTCGAGACGGTTATTGATATGTGGTTTTGCGGTTGCACATCTGTCCGCCTGCTAAAGGCATTAAATGGATCCGTTTCAGGGTGACTGATACGTCAGGAAATGAAGTAGGTTGAGTAGGAATTATAACTGACAGGAGTCTTATAAAGTTGGTCCGGATAGTGTTTCCTCATCGCTTTTGTTGTCGATCTCTCACCTGTCTTTGTCTCTCTCTTTTTCCGAGAGCAGCAGAGTTGAAAAGGCACCAAACGCAGGACGCTGCACCATTAGTGTGAAAACTCACCCGCTCGCTGCCATATCTCAGAGAACCTACACACTCCGTCTGACAGCCTGCATGCATGCATGCGTCTGAATGCTTGTGTGTGTGGGCAGATGTCAAGCTCTGACAGCAGCACTTCCATTCAGAGTGTGTGTGTTTGTTCCCTACTGTGCTGAGAGCCCATTAGACACCATTAGACACATATGCCAGGGCTGCGAATCCGCCCTCGATCTGTCTGCCAAGCGTCTGCCCGCCCCTGCCATGACACACACACACACACACTAATCAGCACCGGCCATGAGCAAGACACATGCAGGTCAACATAATCTAATTGAGTAAGATGGACAAAGAAACAGACTAATGAGTTACACTGGAGCGTTGTGCGATTCTGACACACAGTTAGTGTCGTTCAGTGTTAGTGCTGCTATCAAACACACACTCCACCCTGACGTGGACAGCGGCGGACGGACGGTCGCTCATTAAAACCTTCCGTCTCACTACATTCCCATTCACCGGCTTTGTCGTTTATTATGTAACAATTACCAGTTCTATCGCAATCACAATGACATCCGATTGAACAATTGAACCTTGAGAGTATTTATATGATTATGCATTTTTATGCAAAATTTTGTAGTGGCTGCCAATTTTGCAGAGTGGTTTACCAATACACACACATATATACACTACCGGTCAAAAGTTTGGAAACGGTAAGATTTTTAATGTTTTTAAAAGAAGTTTCGTCTGCTCACCAAGGCTGCATTTATTTAATTAAAAATACAGTAAAAACAGAAATATTGTGAAATATTATTACAATTTAAAATAACTGTTTTCTGTTTGAATATATTTTATAAAGTAATTTATTCCTGTGATCAAAGCTGAATTTTCAGCATCATTACTCCAGTCTTCAGTGTCACATGATCCTTCAGAAATCATTCTAATATGATGATCTGCTGCTCAGGAAACATTTATGATTATTATCAGTGTTGAAAACAGTTGTGTACTTTTTTTTTCAGGATTCTTTGATGAATAGAAAGTTCAAAAGAACAGCATTTATCTGAAATACAAAGCTTTTGTAACATTATACACTACCGTTCAAAAGTTTGGGGTCAGTAAGAATTTTTATTTTTATTTTTTTGAAAAGAAATTAAAGAAATTAATACTTTTATTCAGCAAGGATGCATTAAATCGATCAAAAGTGACAGTAAAGACATTTATAATGTTACAAAAGATTATATTTCAAATAAATGCTGTTCTTTTGAATTTTTTATTCATCAAAGAATCCTGAAAAAAAATACTGTATGCAAATATTTTGTACAATTGTACACAATAAATGTTTCTTGAACAGCAGATCAGCATATTAGAATGATTTCTGAAGGATCATGTGACACTGAAGACTGGAGTAATGATGCTGAAAATTCAGCTTTGATCACAGGAATAAATTACTTTATAAAATATATTCAAACAGAAAACAGTTATTTTAAATTGTAATAATATTTCACAATATTACTGTTTTTACTGTATTTTTAATTAAATGAATGCAGCCTTGGTGAGCAGACGAAACTTCTTTTAAAAACATTAAAAATCTTACCAATTCCAAACTTTTGACCGGTAGTGTGTGTGTGTGTGTGTGTGTGTAGTAATACAATATTGGCTATTTATTAGTACTTATTAAGCACACACACATATTCAGTGCTGTTTTTGTTCCGAATAGCACAAGTGCAAATGTGATACTGATTTTATACAACAGTTCAATAAATAAGTTAATATTGTGTTATATTTTAGACACAATATTGTCTGTTTTTGTTACCTATAAAGCCATAGCATTGTGCGTCTCAGAGCAACAAAACAGTGTTTCTGTATAAAGTCGCGTTTTGAACGAATCGGATGAACCAATGATTCAGTGACTCAGTGTCACATGATCCTTCAGAAATCATTCTAATATGCTGATTTGCTGCTCAAGAAACATTTCTGATTATTATCGATGTGGAAAACAGTGGAATTTATTTGTGGAAACTGTGATACATTTTTATTTCAGGATTTTTTAATGATTTTTCGAAGTAAAAAAAACAGAATTCATTTGAAATAGAAATCTATTGTAACAGTATAAATGTCTTTTCTGTCACTTTTGACCAATTTAATGCATCCTTGCTAAATAAAATTATTAATTTATTTAAAAAAATCATATTAACCCTACTTTTTTTAAACCCCTAAAAGTGTTTGTAATATAGTAACATCAAATCTATTTAATTTATTACAGAAAAGTAACTATTATTAACTCTTTCCCCGCCAACGTAGCCAGCCACCGCCAGCGTTTTTGATCATTTTCACCAAAATTTCACAGCCCCCAGAATATTTTGTTGTATGAATATCTGAACATGCGATGTATCTAAAGAAAGAACTTCTGCTTTTAAACAAAAAAAAATTCTAGCTTCATGCATTCTTTTTCTTATCAACACTTGAATGTGGGTGTTTTTATAAAAAAAAAAAGCAACATTTCAAACAAAAAGCTGAAAAAAAGCTTTTTTTCCCCAAAGACTACAACATGCATAAGCAATTATTTTATTGCTTGTTTCTGCTCCTTTTTCACCTGTGTTTTGATCTGGAGATTCTGTACCCTTTTAGAAGATGTTTAATAGCGCCACCGACCAAATAACAGTGAAAACAAAGCCAGAAAATTCCATCTATAGCTATGTTTCCATCCAAAGTTGCGAATTTAAAGGGGACCTATTATGCAAAATTCACTTTTATAAGATGTTTGAACACTGATGTATGTCCACAGTGTGTGTAAACAACCAGCCTATAATGGTAAAAATCCACACACTCCTTTTTTATAATCCCCAAAAACCATAAACAGCTAAACGCTGGATTTGCACAAAAGATTAACATGACGACACATACTAGTCAATGAGTTGAATCAACTCCACAGCAACTACATAAATTTATCCACTAACCAAAACTCCGGTTTGAACAATGTAAGGCTGAACACCGTTACTGACAATCCTCATTTTGGCTGCGTGAGATTCTCCAGCTTTGTTGTTGTTGAGCAACTGAAGCGTGAACTGTTAAAGCTCCACCCTCTTCTGGAAAGGGAGCCGAGAGCAGCAGCTCATTTGCATTTAAAGGAACACACACAAAAACGGCGTGTTTTTGCTTACACCCAAATAGGGGCAAATTTGACAAGCTATAATAAATGATCTGTGGGATATTTTGAGCTGAAACTTCAGACACATTCTTGGGACACCAGAGACTTATATTACATTTTGTGAAAAGGGGCATAAGAGGTCTTATGGAATATTGCATAAAACATTTGTGAATGAAGCACCGTTTCCATCTAGTGAGCCGAAAAGAACAAAATCTTCACTTCCTGATAAACTGCCGCTAAATATCACTGAGAAAAATGGTAGTTGCTGCAGTAGGGGAAGCCACTGTATATAATATTTTCGTATATAATAAATTTCTTGCACCTCAGAGCATGCAGACAAAATGCAATAAAGTTGGCTTGCTTTCGGAGGCGGATGCTGTTGTTTGGGAACACAGTCGTGTAAGACTGTTCTGGGATGTAATTAGCCTATACTGAACCACTTCGACGACAGACTTTGCTCAGGCATTTCACAACAACCAAAACAACATTTCAGATGCGTCCCCTGCTAGTTATGCCGTCCCATCTCAAAGTCACGTCTTTTTTGATGCACAGAGGAATTTATTCAGTAAATGTGTTTCCATTGTAGTTTTATGTGCATGTTAAGAAAAAGTTTATCCAACTCATTTAAGCGCATATGTTTTTTATGCTCATTTTTTAGAATTTATGCGCATTTTTGCATTTCCATTCAGCATTTTTTTGTGCGATATCCCAAATTGTGCATATAATAGGTAGATAGAAACATAGCTAATGGTGGGGAAAGAGTTAAAAAATAGACTATTCTTACCAATATTTGTGTGTTGTGTATTTCTCTGACCTCTATTAGAATACTTTGTTTTTAGCTTAGCAACATGCTACTAACTAACTATACTAACTATTTTAATCAACAGTAATTCGGGTCTTTCATGCAGCTTTGTGTGAAGAACGCTCTGTGTGAGTTCAGATCAGTCATTTATGAGGTTTCATGATGCTGTCTTCATAAGGCAGAGCTTGTGTGTGTTTGTGTGCACATGGCAGACACATGAAAAGTGCCCTGTCACTTGTTGGGTTGTGCTTGAATGAGTGCACACACAAGACAAAAGCTCTTTAGTGGAGGAAAAAAAAGGAGGGATAGTAACCCAAGCTGTCAGCTCAACAGAGAGAGAGAAATGAGAATAAGAAAGCAGATATCGAATCAAAGATCAGCACTCAGGAAGCTCTTTGCTGGTGCTGTTAAAATGCTAATTGTAACCTTGTCGTCTTCCACAAACGCACTGATCCGCCCGTGATGTTTCGGCCGCAGATGCTCCTGAAGCGCTGGACTGGCGCGGTTTGCGGGCAGCAGTCGATAACTGTGTAAATCCGACCGTTGTTGCCATCTGTCCCGAGGTAACGGAGCCCAAGCCGTGGGGCCTCTCTGGGACCAGGTGCAGGGGCCCCGCTGGACTCTTACAGTAATTGTACCACTCGTGCTATTGTCTGAGCATGAGGTCATATTGTGTGGAAGTGTGTGTGTGTGTGTTGCTGCAGGGATTGCGTCATCCGCCGAGCACCTGCTCCCATTGCTGTGTGTGTATGTGCTGGTACATGCTCTCGCTGTGCCTCATATAATGGCCATTATGTGTATCTCTTCACAGCGGACAATTGCATAGTCTACTTCTGCCCTGGAACAACTCATTTTCTTTTTCTAATGAGAGTGAGGGAGACAAAGGGATAGAAATATTGCGGTGCCAATTCTAATTATCTGACTGACTCAAAAAATGAACGGTATCTTATGAGGAAAAATTAGATCTTAAATTCTGATTATAGATTTTCTAGATTTTGAAAGTCAATAACACACACTTTACATTAGGGGTTGTACATTACATATGACAATAGGGGTGGATGGTATGACCAAAATCATACTAGATTTGCAGTAACAGTATCACAACATGCTTCATTTTGCTGCCAATTAAATGAGAAGGTTTGTTTGTTCGTTTGTTTAGTTATTTATTTAAATAATCATGTGCTTATGCTTAGGCCATTTTGGATCATACAAAAAATTAAATGCTTAGAATATGCTTAGAATAATATTATTTATTTAGAATAATGCTATCTTGGATAATCTAGTGAATATTATTGTATGCATTAGCATTATTCTAAATAGATAAATAAACAAACAAATTAATTAATTTATAACACACACACACACATATATATATATATATATATATATATATATATATATATATATACTGTATATGTATGTGTGTGTGTGTGTGTGTATTCAGACACTTGATATAATTTTTTATATTTTTTTACTAGTTGGTGCAGGTAGTAAAGTAAAGTAAAGGATGGCAAAATAAAGTAAACTGTGACATATTATACCCAAAAATTATTCATACAGTGGACTACCAGTAAAACTGATTAAAAAATATATATATAGAAAAATTATTCAGACTTTGACCTGACCATGTTTTGCTTAAGTGTTATCTGATATAATTAAGATTATTTTTTCTGACACAGTTTAACTCTAAGATCTTGTCATATTTTATTACCATTTTTCTAAACTATAGTGAATAAACTGTAATAATGAATGAAATGTTCAAAGTGTCTGAATATTTGAATATATATAATTTTTTTAAATATTCATTTAAATATAAATGTACGTTTTTTTTGTTTTTTTTTTTCATTTCATTTATTTATTTATTCATTTTTATTTATTTTTTAGAACAATGATAATACATATCTTGGATAATCCAGTAAATGAAATACATTTATATATTCACATTTTTTATTTATTTTGTGCTGATGTCTATTTTAGATAAACAAGTAAATTTAATATTTTGCATTATTTGTTTTGCCTATTTTGAATAAATTTAGATATTATTTTTTATAAATACATTTAATATAGAATTAGTATTAATTAAATTAAAAATGGATGTCAAATTATTTTATATTCTAGATAATCTAGTGAATTAAATACATTTAATACAGTATTTTTTTATTTTTGTATTTTGCAAATGAATCTTTTTTTTATTAATTCATTAAATATTAAATATTCATGATAAAGCCCATTTGGGGTAATGCAGTGGATCCAGTAAATCATCTAATTTATTTATCTAATTTTTTAATTTTTTTGGCATGTATTTTAGCCCTACTGAAATGCTGTATTGATCAATCAGTTTTAAATATGAAATAAATTGACATATTAGTAATATGTTTCTCATTTTTTGGATTAAAGTGTTGCATGCAAATCTACAACCGCAGCACAGATGTCATTACCATTGTGTGTGTGTGTGTGTGTTTTAGGTTATCCCTAGTGATCCATTCTGGGTGCCCACTACTGAGGAGGAGTATTTACACTTTGGAGAAAAAGCGGACTCAACCAGTCAGGCTCTGAAATACATGAACGCCGTACGAAGACGCAAAGGCCTCTATGTGGAGGAGAAGATCGTGGAACACGGAGAAAAACAACGAACTCTCAGCAAGAACAAATAAAGCGAACGATCTTCATTCGTGAAACACAAGCAGAACGATTTTGCAAAAAACATTCTGTAAATTGTTGCATTAAATTCAGTGCAACTATATAGGAATGGTTTGGCACAATTGTTTAATTTATTTAATTGTTCAGCTCTTGTTTTATAAAAGAGGCTCATTGACAACCACTCCTTCATTTGACTTTATAGGATCGATAATGACCAATCGATTTGCTGAAACTGACTGGATAGTGATTCAGTCATTACCACCAATCAATTTTTTAGCAGTCCAGGGTTTTATTTATAATGGATCTCATGATTTCATATTGCAGATTGGGTGAAAAACCAATGTTCAAAATGTTAATGTATTTGGTGACTGAACCTCATTATCTAATATCAGTTAAATCTGATGAGCAACATCAAGTCTTTATTCTACAGTATATTCGTCCGCACTAATCTATTGTAAAAATGTGCTGTGCTATTAAGCAATTAAGCAATTGCAGTGCACTCAGGAACCTAATGTTGTAAATATCATACAGCAATTGAAGTCAATTACACAGTTCGAGACTGTTTTGGACCAGACTGAAGGAATAGATTTGCGCTGTTGCGAGACTTTGTGCCACACAGATCTTTGCAAATTGCCGTGAGTCACTTGATTTTTCTTCCTTTTCCCCTTCACATGTTCCTAAACAACCATTCCTTCCTCAGTTATTAAAGACAGGATTAAACCCTGCAATTAAAGGGACATGCTTTGAAAGCATAGCGTATCTCCTTGTGTGTTTGGGGTCTTGTGGTGGGGTCTGGCGGGGCCCTGCGTTGCATAATTTAAGAGTCCTCTTGAAATACAGTTTCAATTAGTTTGAAGTGAAACGGCCTTGAAATGAATTCCTCCGTCGCTCCCTTTAGGTTCACAAACGTTTAAACCCTTGATTTAATTTGTGTGTAACACAGCTTTAATGGCATTGGGAGAAGGATTTGAATTCTTTAATAAGAAGCTCCCAGAAAACCGCAGCCTGCTGAATACTATACATGTTAGAGTGCTATCAGGTGAAATCACTACCAAGATTTAGGAAATAAACTTGACTGAACACACACACGGACTCTGGCTGTCTTTCGATATTGATTTTTCTTGATCTCAGTGCCACTTTTGACACTGTAGATCACTCTCTTTAGAGATTGTCTTTGGTGTTTCTGATACTGTACTAAACTGGTTTAAGTTCTACCTTTCAGATCGAAATGTTTTGCAAGTCTGAGGTTGGTGTGGTTAAATCTGGTGTTCCTCAGGGATCCGTTTTGGGCCCTTTACTCTTTAGCATCTACATTTTTCCACTTGGTCAACTTTTAAGATATTTCATATGCAGATGACACCCAGATTTACATAGATTCAAAACCTTATGATAATGTGGCTGTGGCCTTTCTTTCTCCGTGTATTTCTGAGATTAAGAAATGGATGTCTCGAAATTTTCTTTGTCTAAACAGTGACAAGACTGAGGTTATGCACTCGGTTCACCCCACAGCTATGTAAAGCTGGGTCTTTAACTTTAAATGTGGATGGCTCTGTTTTCAAACAAAACAAACCATTTTGGGGATGATATTTGATGCTAATCTTACATTTGATCCTCACGTCCAGGTCGTTAACCTTAAATGTGGATGGCTCTATTTTGGAGTTTCAAACTAAATTAAACAAAAATATTGGGGTTGATATTTGATGCTAATCTAACATTTGATCCTCATGTCCAGAGTACTGCCAAAACATCTTAGAAACATCGCCAGACAACGTCATATGTTGTCATTTCCGGTGGCTGAAAAGCTAATTAAATTTTTTTGTATTTTTGCAATGCTCTACTGGCTGGGATTTGAAAAGCTACCCTAAATAAATTAGTTTGTACCACTGGAATCCTGACTAGGACTAGGACAAAGGATCACATCACTCCTGTCTTGGAGTCCTTACACTGGCTCCCTGTCAGGTTTCGTGTTAATTTTAAAATTCTCATGCTTACCAATAAGGCTTTGCATGGTTTGGCTCCTCAATATTTGTCAATATCTTTTAACCCCATACATCCCAACGAGTGATGTCCGCTCCACTGAAGCTGGTCTTTTAACTGTTCCTCCAACTCGTTTGAGATCTATGGGTGATAGGCCTTCCTCTTCCTCTTCGTTCCAAACTATGGATCTCTCTGCCCTCGGAGATTAGACAAGCAGACTCTCTTAGAGTTTTTAAATCTTCCCTTAAAACTTGCTTTTTTAGGGTAGCTTTTATTTGATTTATCAGATTATTTTCTAACTATCTTATTCTATACTTTTTACTTCTTGAATTGTTTTGATAACGTGTTTTTATTTTTATATTGTATATCTGAATGTACTTCACTTTTATGAATGCATTTCTTTTATATTATTGTATTTCTCTTTTCTTTATCTTATTTTTGTGAAGTACTTTGAGATGTATCTTTTAAAGGCACTATAGAAAACAGTTTATTATTATTATTTTCTGAAATTTAGTCATATAACAGTAATATATATATATATATATATATATATACACACACACACACACTACCAGACAAAAGTTTGGAATCGGTAAGATTTTTAATGTTTTTAAAAGAAGTTTCGTCTGCTCACCAAGGCTGCATTTATTTAATTAAAAATACAGTAAAAACAGTAATATTGTGAAATATTATTACAATTTAAAATAACTGTTTTCTGTTTGAATATATTTTGTAAAGTAATTTATTCCTGTGATCAAAGCTGAATTTTCAGTATCATTACTCCAGTCTTCAGTGTCACATGATCCTTCAGAAATCATTCTAATATGATGATTTAATGCTCAAGAAACATTTATTGTGTACAATATTTTTTTTTTTCAGGATTCTTTGATGAATAGAAAGTTCAAAAGAACAGCATTTATTTGAAATATAATCTTTTGTAACATTATAAATGTCTTGACTGTCACTTTTGATCGATTTAATGCATCCTTGCTGAATAAAAGTATTAATTTCTTTAATTTCTTTAAAAAAAAAAAAAAAAAAAAAAATTCTTACTGACCCCAAACTTTTGAACGGTAGTGTATAATGTTACAAAATACTGTTATATGGATTAATATTTTATAATATGTTATATATACAGTATATAAGATAAAATATATCAGTATTTTTATTTAAAAATATTAATGTATGTTAAAGAACTATTTATATTTAGTAGACATTTAATTGATTGACAGCCCTACTTAAATATTAATAATGAAATCATATACCTTCTACAATCACTATTTTTATTCAAAATTAATATTAATCTATGTTAAGGAATTAGTTATATTTAGATAACATTATTATTATTATTATTACATGTTATTTTAGGTCATTTAATTAAAAAAAAATTAACTTGGTATTGACATTTAATTGATTGACAGCCTTAATTAAATACTAATAAATATAATATTGTCATTATTACCATGTTATTTTAGGGTAAATTAAAATAACTGCAACTTGATATTGACATTTAATTGATTGACAGCCCTAATTAAAATGTATTAATTAATAATAATAATAATAATAATAATAATTAGTAGTAGTAATATTTACATGTTATTTTAGGTTATTTAATTAAAAAAAAAAAAACTAAACTTGATATTGACGTTTAATTGACAGTTATAATCAAAATAAATAAAAATGCCATGAATTTCATTATTTTTTATTTATTTATTTTTTATTTTTATTATTTTATTTTTAAGTCCCATGAATATCTAAGATGCCCTTGCCTTTGATTTTTGTTTCCTTATAAGTATAAGTAGTATATAAGTATATAATATATAATAATAAGTATATAATAATGTAGATTATTATAGTTCACTCCTATGTATATAGTATTTTATCATTAAATCTGATAATTTAATTTATATATAATATATCGACTCCATACATGATAATGGATCATTTTGAAGCGAGATCAGTTGTAGTTAGTATCTCTCCACTCCAGCTGATCTGAAGCTTGTTCTGTGTTTCTCACACCGCTGATATTCCAGCAGCGAGGGCTGATCCCAGATCAGATGTGGTCTTGCGTTGAGTGCAGGGGTCAGTTCTGCAGAGGAGCCGGTGGGTAACGACCTCCATGTTGCATTAAGCTAATGGGGCTAATTGAGTGGAACGAATGGCTTTAGTCAGCAGAACAGACAAAGCCTTCAGATGCTGCAGATAAAAGTCTTAACCAATGCAAATGGCAAGTTCCACTCGGGGCTTCACAGCTCTCAGACTCAGAGCTTATTCAGGGGTTCAGATGTGTCACGCTGGCCATGTGGGGGGAATTAGGGAGATGAAATGTAGGGTAGAAGAACGCCAGCATCGTCTGGAGAGGAATTTTCTAGCATTTACTCAAGGTTGTTTTGTAGGTCTGTCTTGCAGAAGCCTTGCTAAAAATGCATTCCTTGTGAACTTGACTTTTAAAGACTGACTTACCATAAACTCTAAAACTGTGAAGTGATGATATTTGCTTCTGCAGAAGACACAAGTCAGTGTGATTTTAACTGTGTTTTGATTCTTGATGAGAAATGACACTACAGACGATTCTAAAGAGAGACTCACCAATTAGTTGTTGTTACCATGGAAACAGAATTGGTAGTAAAAGAACTCACCAGTGACGCCCACATAAGCACTGCAAATGATGTAATTGAGTCAGATTGAAAGAAGGATCTTAGGCTTACTAAAGCTGCATTTATTTGATCAAAAATACAGTAAAATTGTGAAATATTATTACTATTTAAAAAACTGTTTTCTATGTTAATATATTGTAAAATGTAATTTATTTCTTTGATCAAAGCTGAATTTTCAGCATCATTACTCCAGTCTTCAGTGTCACAAGATCCTTCAGAAATCATTCTAATATGATGATCTGCTGCTCAAGAAACATTTCTGATTATTATCAATGTTGAAAACTGTTCTGCTATTCTAGTGTAGACTGTGAAACATTTTATTTCAGGATTCTTTGATGAATAGAAAATTCAAAAGAACAGCATTTATTTGAAATAGAAATCTTGTGTAACATTATAAATGTCTTTACTGTCATTTTTGATCAGTTTAATGCATCTGTGCTGATTTGAACCGTATTATCTAAATATTTTGCAATACATCTTAAATATTGTTTTCATACTTACAATAATGAGTTTTATTACAGAATAGGATTAGGGCCAAGCAATAAAAAAAAAAAAACTATCTAGAGATTAAAGTCATTATATTGTGAGATTAAACTTGTTAAATTTCAAGAAAAAAAAAATTGAAATAAAATGTTGAGAATAAACTCCTTAAATTTTGAGAATAAAGTTATGTTTCGAGAAAAAACTTGTTAAATTTAGAGAAAAAAGTTGAAATACGTTGAGAATAAAATAATTGAATTTCAAGAATAAAGTTGTGTTTTGAGAAGAAAAGTCAAAATAAAATGTTGAGAATAAAGTCATTAAATTTTGAGAATAAAGTCGTTTTTTGAGAAAAAAAAAGTTAAATTTTGAGAATAAAAGTCAAAATAAAATGTTGAGAATAAACTCCTCAGATTTTGAGAATAAAGTCGTGTTTCCAGAAAAAACTCATTAAGTTTCAAGAAAAAAAGTCGAAATACGTTGAGAATAAAATCATTAAATTTCAAGAATAAAGTCGTGTTTCGAGAAAAAACTTGTTAAATATTGAGAAAAAAGTCGAAATAAAATGTTGAGAATAAACTCCTTAAATTTGAGAATAAAGTCTTTATGTTTAGAGAAAAAACTCTAAATGAAATGTGGAGAATAAACACACATCGGATCAGTGTTCATTGCTGGTAGAGGACATGACAGAGTTAGATCACTTAGTCAAGCTATATTTTAGTCTTTCTTTCAGTAACAAAGATATCAGCTTTAGCTAATTATAACCGGATAATAAGTAGGCCTAACATATGAACTTTAAAGAGAATAATTTCACAATTCTCGATTCCATCAATGCCACTGAAAAAAAGTGGCATTGATGTGTTTTACTGTAAATGTGTAAATGGAAATAGAAAGGACAAACTATATCATGTGATCAGTATGCAATGAATGAAAAAAAAATGAAAAGAATGACACTGATCAAATGTTTATTCTTGACATTTTATTTTGAATTTTTCTCGAAATGTAACAAGTTTTTTCTCGAAACGCAACAACTTTATTCTCAAAATGTAATGTTTATTCTCAACATTTTATTTCAACTTTTTTCTCGAAATTTAGTGAGTTTTTTCTTGAAACATAACGACTTTATTATCGAAATTTAATGAGTTTATTCTCGACATTTTATTTCAACTTTTTTTTCTCGAAATGTAATGAGTTTAGTTTTTGAGCTCTATATTCATCATGGCGATACAATCATGTGTGGTTTCTTCTGTATTAACCTTTGAAATCTAGAAAATAAATTAAAAGTTGTATTTTACAGTGACGTCATCATGTGTTCAACTTAATGACACAAAAATGAAATGACAGTGTTAAATTCACAATGAGCTGAAGTGTGTTTTTTGTCTATGTTAAAGTTTCCTAGTTTGTAGTTTGACATCCTGAAGAATGAACACAGACTCTGTGGAGCTTTAAAACATCCATGCATATAATCACTTCAACCAATGCAGTGAGTTTTACACACATCTGCTTTAATAATCACTCTAAACACTTCTGCCATGTAATATAGCTCATTAGCTTAAACATAGACTGTTACCAAGCAACACAAAGTTCACTTTTGTAGCAACTTGAGTATTAATGTTAAATTGAGTTGACGTGCGGTCACAGGTGTGAGCAGCTATAGCGTCTTACAATGCATTCAAACGTGGCTCATCCAGTCAGATTCCAGAGCTGAAAGCAATCGTTTTATAATAAGATATATCAAACTGAGGAGCAGCTGTTTGCTGGATCTTCAGACCTTCAGTGGAACTAAACTGCAGCACATATCAGTGTGACTCATAATGTTGTGTAGAAGTACAAAGTAATTCTGGATGGTATGACGACACGTCATACTGTTTTATAATGTTACTTTTACTGTTTTGAGGCATTTGTTTTGAACTTGGGTGTTATATAATGTGAGATTTTTATCACTCATATGTTAAATATAATTCAATAATTTGGCGCCAGTAGCATAAACACAGTCATGATGTTTAGATGGTGTCTTAAGAACTAGTCTAACTTGCAGTTAGCCAAGGGGATAATCAGTTTTTAAGTTCTCAAATTTGACCAATCCAAGTTTTTTAATAGATGACAAAATTATGGAAGCTTTTTTCTGCCACAGAATAAAAAAAAATACTTTTTTGTCTCAATTTTGACTTTTTTCCTTACAATTGTGAGTCAGAGTTGCGAGATATAAACTTGCAATTGCGAGTTATAAAGTCAGAATTGTTGGACATAAACTCGCTGTACTGACATTTTTCTCGCAATTGTGAGTTTATATCTTGCAATTCTGACTTCTTTTATCAGATTTGAGATATAAACTCGAAATTACAAGTTTAAAAGTCGAATTCTGAGCAAAATAAGACTTTTTTTCTCAGAATTGCGAGTCATACAGTTGTGAGTAAAAAAAATAAATAATGAGTCGCAATTACCTTTTTTAGTGAGAGAAGCATTTAGATGAAAATGTTAATATGTCCTGCATGCTTTCCTTTCAATAACAAAATAAAAACACAATAAAAATGACAGCGGTGTGAAAACGGTATTTAAGAAAGCATCTGATCGTAGCAGTGTGGATGTTTGCAGTTGCTGTGCAGTTCGACACTCCAGTAAAGTCACGTCACGTTTATATAGCACTTTATACAATAGATTGTTTAAAAGAAAGCAGCTTTACAGTATTGAACATGAAAAATGGTGTCAGTGTCGTAGTGTTATTTTCTACTATAAAGCGGCTCTCCAGTGTGCTCATTTAGTCACAGACAATCGACCTTGAGAGATTGAACAGAAGAAATCTGTCAAAGAAGGCGGAGCCTCAAAGCCACACCTACCTATTACATAATTGCCACGGAACAATGGGACCGTTTTCGGAAATTTCGCTTTGGCGAGCTATTCGAACTCCCGAAACAAACACAAAACAAAATTCGTTTTGGCCTGATATTGTTTGAAATTACGTTACACCAGTTCATTCTTCGATTTTTCTTGAAGTGTATTGGGGCCTTTAAACTAAATGAACAATTACATTATAATTTTAAGTACTAAAATTACAAATAAAAAAATATTTTAATAGTAATATTTTTAAAAAGACAAATGACAAAAGCACAAAAAAAAAAAAAAAATACTAAAAGTTAATGGTGCAGTATGTAATATTGAAATGGGTACTGCAATCCAAATTCAAAATATTGGAGAGGGTTGTTTCTCCTTCCTCCTCCTCTTCAGACTCGATGTTCACGCGGGTTGCCAGATTGAGAACATGCAACGGGAAAGAGTGCAGTTGACAATCGAGCCTTACACCGTTAGTTGATTTATCCGTGTTTTAAGTTGCCTCTGGTCATAGAGCTTTTTAGATGGATGCTGAGGCTTTTTAGGTCAGGTAGAATCTGTGATCTCTGACCCATTTTGCTGGCTTCCATGTGTTTTCCACAAGCTGGCAACCTGGGTGTCAAAATACTATTGGGTAAAACAAAAACACACATTCCGACACGGAACACACATTTCAAAGTAGAATAACTGGCTGTAGAATTATTTTTCGGAGAAACATAAAGTATGTTAACATGTTTCCTAAATCTCTGCAAACATACTGATATTTTAATATCTAGTTCAGTCCTGAAACTCTAGAGTGTGCAGGCTGATCGGTCCTTTACATGCAATCTGCAAGCAATCACATCATTACCACATGGCACAAGCTGATTGGCCTCTGCTGATCCTGCAGCCAATAAGATTTCTTGCTCAACATTTAAACAGTCTTGTTCAGTGTTTGCTGTAAGCTAGTCCTCCTCTGAACCCCTCCACCTCCCCAGCTCCACCTGCCTAGATCTGCTACGGGATTTATGTATGTCAATTAATGCAGCAGCAGCATATCTTACATGCTCACAGCAGCATGACTGTGTATCTATTAGCAGTAGCAAGTCCATACATGCTCTGCAGCAGCAGCAATAATCAACAGCAGCAGCAGTGTAGCAGATCTAGCCCACCAAAAACAAATACATTAACATTGCCATAATCAACTAACATGCTAAAACTATTTCGAGAGTTGTCATGATTGAACTAAAATTAAAACAAAAAAAAATAATAAAAACTGTAATAGTGTAAAAATAACACTGGTGACTTTTAACACGCAGAATTTTTCCTTTGTGGCCAGAAGAAAGGAAAACAATTAAGAAATGAAAAAAATGCTATCAAAAAATAGACATTAACGCATGGTTATGTAATATTTAAAAAAAGCATTTTATTCAATCAATCTCCAGCAAAATGAACTATATTGTGATATGCAGTTTAAAGTTACTGTAATATAAAATAACTAATACCGCTTTTGGTTGTACCTCCTACCTCTAGTACAAAGCTTATAAAATATTTGAGATAAAAAGTTGTTTAATGTGTTTTAATGTCTCTCTGGTTGTGAACTGGTTTGCACATTTTCTTTTTGGGTTGGTCAAATTTGATGAGCCCGTCTTTAGACAAACTAAACCGTGTCCTTGAGAAAACAGGAAGGATTCTGAAGTGAGATTATTTATCTGCTAACCAGACAGAAATTCAGAGGAACAAATAAAACTTGGATAATTGATGAAGAAACACACAGGAGGAGGAATCCCCTGACTCCAGTAAGCATGCAATTTGAGAAGACACACAAAAGTGGCTAAACACCCTTGCTGAAGAGTGGGTTTGCTCAGAGTGACTGATAATTGCCTGTTATCTTGATTGATGTGCAAACCAGGTGTCTAAAAGACAGAAAGAGTTCTTGTGATGGCCAGAGGTTAACAAAGGTTCAGGTTGACCTGTCTGTGATATCTGCAACATAGAAAAAATAAAAATAATTACTCCTTATGAACAAGTTTATACAATCGCCACATTTTCCAGCCAGTGTTGTAATATGTCTGGCACCAGTCTGTTCCATTAAATACTCAAAAATTCTGGTTTATGGTGCAGGAATTACACACATTGCCTTCAGAGACAATTAGTAAAAACTTTATTTATCTGCCACAAATTTATTGAATTGTGGTGTTTTAAAAAGTAAGAAGGATTTGTAATGTCATCTGAAAACTTTCAGCAAGTTTTATGATTTTTTTGAATACTTTGCCACAGTGAATCATGTTCAAGACTAGGAACTTGTAGTAAGAATGTAAAAAAAGAACCATTTTGATTTCATGTTGACTGTAAGGTGATTTTGCTTTGTGTAATTCCAAATGTGACTGTTAATATTAGTTTTATCATTATCAACAGATGCATTGGAAATATCTATATTTATTATATAAACATATCCATGTAATAGATAGTGTGGCTTTTTATTTCTAAATGTGTTTTCACACTTAAGGGCCAGCAAAAACAATAATTATAACCATACAATTTTATAAATCTAATGATACGTCAGAGGAATGATATCACTGGAATCACTTTCAGCTGATAAACGATAAAAACATTTTAAATCAAAATGTGCATGCTGCAATTATGTTCACAGAACATACACTACTGTGTTTTCTTTAAAGAAATTAATACTTTTGTTCAGCAAGGATACATGAAATTGATCAAAAATTTACAGTAAAGACATTTTATAATGTTACAAACAATTCTATTTCAAATAAATGCTGTTCGTTTGGGTTTTCCACAAAAATATTATGCAGCACAACTGTTTTCAACATTGATAATCAGAAGTGTTTCTTGAGCATCAAATCATCATCTTAGAATGATTTTTGAAGGATCATGTGACACTGAAGACTGGAGTAATGATGCTGAATTCAGCTTTGATCACAGGAATAAATTGCATTTTATTATATATTCACATAGAAAACAGTTATTTGAAATTGTAATATTTCATAATATTACTGTTTTTACTGTATTTTTGATCAAATAAATGCAGTCTTGGTGAGCAAAAGAGACTTCTTTTAAAATCATTTTAATAATCTTACCGACCCGAAAACTTTTTAGCGGTAACTCAAGCTTGTGCTTAGAATAAATCATCTGGACCAGTGTTGGGGTAAGTTACTTTTAAAAGTAACGCATTACGTTATTCCCAAAAAAAGTAACTAATTGTGTTAGTTATTTTTTATGGAAAGTAAAGCGTTACTTTACTAGTTACTTGAAAAAAGTAATCTGATTATGTAACTCAAGTTACTTGTAATGCGTCACTTTACAAGTGTCTTGAAAAAAGTAATCTGATTACGTAACAAGTTAGCTGTAATGTGATACTGTACTAGTTACTTGAAAAAAGTAATCTGATTACGTTACTCAAGTTACTTGTAATGCGTCACTTTACTAGTTACTTGAAAAAGTAATCTGATTACATAACTCGTTACTTGTAATGCGCCACTTTACTAATTACTTAAAAAAAGTAATCTGATTACGTAACTCAAGTTACTTGTAATGCGCCACTTTACTAATTACTTAAAAAAGTAATCTGATTACGTAACTCAAGTTACTTGTAATGCGTCACTTTACTAGTTACTTGAAAAAGTAATCTGATTACATAACTCAAGTTACTTGTAATGCGTCACTTTACTAGTTACTTGAAAAAGTAATCTGATTACATAACTCAAGTTACTTGTAATGCGTCACTTTACTAGTTACTTGAAAAAGTAATCTGATTACATAACTCAGGTTACTTGTAATGCGTTACTTTACTAGTTACTTGAAAAAGTAATCTGATTACATACCTCAAGTTATTTGTAATGTCACTTTACTAGTTATTTGAAAAAGTAATCTGATTACATAACTCAGGTTACTTTTAATGTGTTACTTGAAAAAAAATAATCTGATTACATAACTCAGGTTACTTGTAATGTGTCACTTTACTACTTATTTGAAAAAGTAATCTGATTACATAACTCAAGTTACTTGTAATGTGTCACTTTACTAGTTACTTGAAAAAGTAATCTGATTACGTAACTCAAGTTACTTGTAATGCATTACCCCCAACACTGATCTGGACACTAGTATAGTTATCGTTATAGTTTACGTTCTTGGTGTGAACTGGACTGTACAGCGATTAAATCACTAGAGAGTCTCTTCTGTTGGCTGCGTTTCTATTGGACTACTGTATCAGAAGGCAGATCACATCAGCTTCATTCCTACATCACATCACTGCTCATTTGCATACACTCAACTTTCTTGCATCTCCAGCAGTCACTGTCACTCATGCTGCCTCAAATCACCTGTTATTTTTCTGCCATGCTTGACAGATGTAATTATGAAATATTGCACATTTTCCATAGAGTCCCAGAGGTTTTTCCCCTTTTTGCTCTGGTGTAGCACCGTGACAAAGATTTCCACTAATACTCCGTATAAAAAGCAGAACACACACCCTCACACGAAATCATTCAGGAAACAGCCTGCTTTGTTGTATATTTCCAGAGGTCCTGTTTCTAAATTTTATGTTGAACGGCGGCACCCGTTTGTTATTCAATAAAAGAAAACACACATACGCCATAAAATCCACCTCATGGCACAGTAGAAACATTAGACAGGCCAGAGGGAGATGCTGCATGAATTATGGATAAGGCTACAGAGTGGTGTCTGACGCAAAGGCTCATGGGTAAAATGATTGAGTTGCACGCCTCCTGTAAGGAGAGGCAGGTGGGTTTTGGTTGTGTGAGAATCTGTCAAGCTGCTATCTCAATATCATCTCATAAAAGCCCGGTGACTGTTAAAGTGATAGACTTACATAATGTTGGACCATTCAGTGATCCTGAGTCAAAGTCACATATTAAAGGCATAGTTCACCCAAAAATGAACATTCTGTCGTCATTTACTCACGCTCATGTCGTTCCAAACCTGTTTGACGTTCTTTGTTCTCTGGAACATAAAAGAAGTTGTTTTCATGAAGTTTGTTTTCATTGTCAAGCTCCAAATAATCATAAAAAGCCATATAAATGTGTCTATTCCAAGTCATTTTAATTCATAGAATAACTCTGTGTTTTTACACATTTACAAAGCTGATAAAATAATTGATACTTCCCTCTTTTAACTGCTCTGAGGCCCTGTTTGCAGCTGGTATTAAGATGGGTTTTGGTCGATCAGATCACAAGTGGACGACCCTAAAACAGGTGTAAACGGAGTGTAAAACGTTTTGAGCTTGTCCACTTTCGACCACTTCCAGAGGTAGATGAAAACACATTAGACCGGATTGCTTTCGTAGTGTAAACGCTCATGTGGTCAAATGTGTTCAAACGGCCACAAAAGATCATCTACTCTCCACCCACTGACCTAATGTGTAAAATTATGGAAAGCCGAATTTAAACTTTGTCAGCTGAAGACCCAAGTTTGGTTTGAAGATGAAAAACGTACCAAGCATACTGTTCTTGTGTCACCATTCCTGATTTCTAACACACACTCACAGCGTTCGGCTGGTCTTGTGTCTGTCAGAGCAGAAACGAAAGCTGATGCTCTCCATATGTTTTTCCATCATCTCCAGTCACGATCATATATAAATTGTGCAAGCTTATTAGATCAACCATTAGATCGAAAGATCTGAAAAACCCATACATTTATCCGCCCATAGACCCTCCCCTCGAAGAAATCAGGATAGAAGTGGTTGAATGTGGACAAAAGAGATGGATTAAAACATCAGGTGTAAATGGGAAGGGATCTGTACAACCAAAACGCATCTTCATACCAGGTGGAAACAGGACCAGAGTGAAAATTACATCACGGAGCAAAGAGGACACTGACAACACCGACACCGACAGACAAGACAGAGCAGGTTACTTTTGGTATTAAACAAAGTCTCAGCTTTCAAATTTTGTCATTTTTTTTAAGAAATTCAAACAATAAATATCGTTTTTGGCTCTTTAATGCACCGTGACAGATCAAGTCCAATCATCTCTTCCTACTAGTAATTAAAATGAATTAACATTAGAAGGTACGTTGTTTCAATTGCATTAAGACGTCAGTACACAACATTTTTTAAGTCCACCGACGTTAATTTATTAACTCGGATTTGGTTATATTGACAGGCCAGATCGCCTGTCAATCAAACTCCCGGTGAAGGGTGAATTATGGTGCTATTTTTTGTAGAGGTTTTTTAAGAGCAGTTTCGACATATTACTAAATATCTCCTTTTTGTGTTCACATAAATTATTGCAGAATTATCACATTTACCGATCCCTGTCTTTCTGTTTCTCTGCTGTCATTTTGAGGCATTGTATATTCAAAAGGTGACTCTTCTTCCTCAGACATGATGATTTTGTGTGTTTATATATTAACAAAGAGGCACAATTTTTCTTCCATTGCTCAGAAGCAGTGCATGTAAATAAGACTCGTCTGCCCCTCCTGTAGTCTTGATTCGAGAGGCGTGATATTTGCTGTCCTTTGCCTTTGAGCTGAAATTAATTGCCTTTGTTTTGGGAGGCCTTTGTGAGGCATTACCTCATCGATCTCTCTTGTTACCCAAAGCGTAGAAGGCCCGATGAGCAGATGAAAGGAGAGGGGGGTCTTCAGCGTCTGTGGTCACGCTGACTTGGCGCTCGGCTCACCGTTGCAGCAGATGCTGCTTTTCTCTCCACTTCACAAAAGCTTTTTCCCTCCTTTTTCTTTGGTATACTCCTGAAGCCCTGAGGGAACGCAGCCGTGACCCTCACCTCAACGAGCCAGGCTTGTGTTTCCATCGCTTCTGCATATGGATTGTTCTAGACTCTCTCTAGTGATTCGTTAGAAACAGCCAGGAGTATGCTGAGACAATCGGCAGCTAATGCGTTTCCCAGAGCTCCTGCGCAACAATCCCCTCGTCTTTTCTTCCCTGCATTTTCCTTCGCTTTTTTTCTCCGCTCTTAAAGAGCATTTAGAGAGTTGAGCGGAGGTCCCACTGTGAGGCGGAGAACAGTGCGGCTGCTGAGGATGTTAACAGGCTGTTGGACGTCTCAGTGGTTGTGTGGAGGTGGTGTTTCCCCGTGGTTCTGTGCCAGGCTGGTGGCCCCCGTTGGCAGTGCCCGCTTAAAGGCCACATAATATGCTGTAGATGTTTGGAAGTCAGAGGCTAAATGCCAGCGGAAGAGTGCCAGGGCTGAGGAACTTGCTGCTGGACTTTGTCCATGAGTATTTGACAGTTGTGAGTTGTTTTGTGTTGTGTATCCAGATTTAAAACTTAAAAAGGGAGGATACAGTTAGAAGAAGCAATGAAATATACTCTCGGCTTTAAAACAAATCATGCACTACTATTCAAAAAGTCTCTTAACTCAAAGTCTCTTAACTTCACCAAAGCTGCATTTATTTGATCAAAAATACAGTAAAAACTGTAATATTGTGAAATATTATTGCTATTTAAAATAACCATTTTCTGTTTTAAAGGGGACATAAAATGAAAATCTGACTTTTTCCGTGTTTAAGTGCTATAATCGGGTCCCTGGTGCATCCACCAACCCAGAAAACGTGAAAAAGGACAACCCAGTAAGTTTGTTTTGGTAAGCCTTTCTCTGCAAGCATGTGAAAAAACGAGCCGTTCAGATTTCACACCCCTTGTGATGTAGGAAGGGGATCTTATAATAATAATGCCCCTTAATCTGGGTTTCCACCCACGGTGCCACCATTTTGTTTTCACAAGCGACAATGGTGAACCAGTTCTAAGGCCATGGAAAAAGTTCAAGCAAAGCATGCTAACTGTTCTGTCATTGGCTGCACAGACAAACACTATTTAGAGTCTCGTTAGCATTGGTTAACCTGCAAGTTGACCCTGGCAAGCTTGATTGCTAAAAAAAGGAGCGTTTCTGTCCGAGCGATATTTTGGAAAAAATATTAGACCATTCACAGCATTTGATAGAAATCATAAACATTAGCCTGGTGTGTATGACTCTGTTTGGCAGACTGGTACGCTATGTATAATGGGAGTCCATACGAATTTTGCACAAAAGATTAACATGATGGCACATGCTAGACAATGAGTGGAATCAACTCCACAGCAACTACATAAATGTATCCACTAACCAGTCAGAAACGTCCAGTTTCATTCTAAAAGTTGTAACTTCTTCCTGAGTCTCTCCATCAGTGTCGACTCCGGTTTGAACAATGTAAGGCTGAACACCGTTACTGACAATCCTCATCTTGGCTGCGTGAGATTCTCCAGCTTTGTTGTTGTTGAGCAACTGGAGCGCGAGCTGTTAAAGCTCAATTTTCTTCTGGAAAGGGGGCCGGGAGCAGCAGCTCATTTGCATTTAAAGGGTCACACACAAAAATGTTGTGTTTTTGCTCACACCCAAATAAGGGCAAATTTGACAAGCTATAATAAATTATTTGTGGGGTATTTTGAGCTCAAACCTCACAGACAAATTCTGGGGACACCAGAGACTTATATTACATCTTGTGAAAAGGGGCACAACAGGTCCCCTTTAATTTATTTTATATAGTTTAAGTGCAATAAGAGTGAAAGAGAACTTAGTTTAAAACTCATGGGACGCGCTGTCTGACAGACAGCTTTCTGTGCGCGTGCCTCAGAAGTTTAGACTGATATGGCTTTAAAATGCATGCAGATAATAAACTTTGATGATGATGAAGAATTGCAATGTCACATGAGGAGCGAGTTGTACAGGCTCCACCCTCTTCTGAATAGGGGGCCGGAAGCAGCAGCTCATTTGCATTTAAACATACACATATGAAAACAGCATGTTTTTCCTTCCACTCAAAAATTTACAACATGCTATAATAAATTATCTGTGGGGTATTTTGAGCTGAAACTTCACAGACACATTCTGGGAACAGTAAAATCTTGTAAAAAGGGGGCATAAAAAAGACTTTTCAATGGTAGTATATATATTTTTTTATTGTCTAGGCTACATACTCTATGAAAAATACTTGAGATGTTGTTTTTGTGCCATTTTATTTCTGTAATTGCTGTATTTCTGAGTGAAATGGGATATTCAAGAAGGAAAAATGTAGGGCAGGACTAGATTTTATCCATCAGGAATTGAATTGATTGTGAGAAGTGGGCGTAATGTACTAGAATAGAGGCTGGTGGTTGAAGTGTTGAAGCACTTGTACATTTTATTACATTCTGATAAAAGACTATGAAAGCACTTTTAAAAAAATGGAAAAATGCAAGCTGATCATTCATGCCTAATAAAAGCAACAGCATGCATCGACAAAGTAAATAAGGTCACTGATGATGTCATTTTGACTTGTAATTATATAAAGCTCAAGTTGAGAGACAAAACAGAGCAACTTCCTTCAAGAGTTCCTGGTTAAACAACATAAATGTCGACATTTAAATGGGGTAGTTCACCCAAAAAATGAGACAAATACAATGCAAATCTCAATATCAAACTTGAACACATGCATTTATACTAAATACAACTAATAAAACAACAACATAACAGCCAAATAATGTTCTCTATTCTGCTGAAACGTACTGTAAACCCGAGCGAGCGCCGCTCGTTGCAGCAAACGCAGCTGAACGTGTGACATTGTGCGGAAGGGATGACTTCATTCTTGCATGTGGAGATGCTGTTTTAATGGCCCAGGGCAGCGAGCGGCTCATGAGATCACTAGATCTCTCCAGGAGCTGTGAAGCCACATTACCAGCAGACTCGATTTGTCATAAAAATAAGCCGTTTCCTTTAGCAGTCATGTGTTTTCTGTGGCAGTGTCATTATGGCTTTGGCTGCCTGCCCAGCCTCATTTAAAGCTGCTTGTTGTGTCAGCCGTCCCTTCAGCATTTGAACCGAGGCCTCTGATGCCCGGCAGAGCGACACGCGCCACACTTTGAACCCCAGTCATGGTGACTTCTGGGTGTGTGCAATACATTTATGAACATGCGCTGTACTGACTGCCAAAAATAATGGTTTCCTCTTCTATATTTCATTTTTTGCCCTATAGATTTATGCTTATATATCTGGCAGATGCTCCAACGTTGACTTATAGTGCTTTCAAGCTATCATTTTTATCCCTACTTGAAATCTCTGGGAATTGAGCTACGGCAATGTTCTTGAGTTGGTTATATTGTTCTTCGGGGGTTAAAGCGTTCCTGGTGTAATGTTAAAGGTTTTAGATCATTGGTTCTTGGTTTCATCCATTAACAAAGGAGAAGCAACATTCTTCTGAGGTTCTTGAACTTGAATGAATAGTTCTCCCAAAAAAATGCAAATTGGCATTATCATCCTCATGTCATTTCCAACCTATAGACTGTCTTTTTTCTCTCTCTCTTAAAGGGGACCTATTATTCCCATTTTACAAGATGTAATATAAGTCTCTGGTGTCCCCAGAATGTGTCTGTGAAGTTTCAGCTCAAAATACCCCACAGATCATTTATTATAGCTTGTCAAATTTGTCCCTATTTGGGTGTGAGCAAAAACACGCCGTTTTTGTGCGTGTCCCTTTAAATGCAAATGAGCTGCTGCTCCCGGCCCCCTTTCCAGAAGAGGGCGGAGCTTTAACAGCTCACGCTTCGGTTGCTTAACAACAACAAAGCTGGAGAATCTCACGCAGCCAAAATGAGGATTGTCAGTAACGGTGTTCAGCCTTACATTGTTCAAACCGGAGTCGACACTGATGGAGAGACTCAGGAAGAAGTTACAACTTTTAGAATGAAACTGGACGTTTCTGAACAGTTAGTGGGTAAATTTATGTAGTTGATGTGGAGTTGATTCAACTCATCCACTAGCAGAGCTTCAGCTGTGTGTGTGTGTGTAAAGGTACTGAGAAACACAACACGCAGGCCAACACTACTCTTAGTCCTGCCCTGACAGCAGGTTTGCTTCTCTAATTCAAAACTCACCCTTGTCATAAAACATAATAAGAGACTGGCAAGAGATCCGTTTGGCTGATTTTATGGACGTTAATGATTTCCATGCCATTACAAATAAAAAACAATGCTTCCAGTGTCTACAGGAGCTGTCTGCATGTGATGCATTATGAAGCTTTAGCACATTCAGATCCTGTTGGGCAGTTCTGGCACGTCAGTCCACTCAAACCTGTTTCTTTACACTTTGCAACCCATATTGAAGTATTTTCAACTTCTCCTTTAAATCCTCATGGGCATAATGTCATATTGATTGTAATATTCATCTGTCAGCTCTTAATCATTGATCTCATTAGTCCTGCATGACACAGGACATTCATGTGTTTTATTACAGTGTTTTTGAAGGCATAAGCGGTTTCCCGTCTCACCCTCAGAAACTCATCATGAAACCATCATCTGCTTAAGAAAACATCTCATCTAATGCTGCTTTCTCAGACTCCAATGAGGCCTAATCCTAGGCTGTCAGGCGTTTTCATGGTTACTCACCACTGACATTGGATTTTTAGTTAAATACATAATCTCTGCTGGACAGTAATGACTTTCACAGTGTCTTCTTTGTACTTTCACTCGAGTTTGAATGTTTTTGTCAGTATCATGAAGGGCATGCATTTTAATTCAACAGGTGGGTGTTAGAGTTTGTTTACATATCATAAATTGTGATTAACTTTATGAATGTTTAATTCTACCTTTTTGTTCATTGTTTAATATTTTACATTTTAAAATAAATTAAAATAGCAATAATACTTCACAATATTACTATTTTTAAGAGACTTCTTTCAAAACAATCTTCCCCATATTTTTGAACAATAGAGCATGTTTTTTTTTTTTTTTTTTTTTAATTGTGAATTTATTTCCTGGGTTAAAAACAAGCCAAGTTGGGTTGAAAATGGACAAACACAGTTGGGTTAAATGTTTACCCAACCTGCCGGGCAGTTTAATTTAACTCAACTATTGTTTAAAAATGACTGTATTGCTTGCTTAAAATGAACCAAAAATATGTTGGAAATGAACACTTATTAATAAGTTAAACAATCAACATTTATTAAATTTCTTATTAATAAATGTTCACCTTTTGATTATTATTGTTGCCTCTAGTAATTATGTGTCTGATTTTTAATTTCCAACATATTTTGGGTTCATTTTAAGCCAGACATATAGTCATTTTTAAACAATAGTTGAGTTAAATTACACTGCCCAGCATGTTGGTCAAACATTTAACCCAACCACTGGTTAAAACAACCCAGTCGCTGTGTTTGTCCATTTTCAACCCAACTTGGGTTGTTTTTAACCCAGCATTCTTTAGACATATGGTATCTCAATATGTACATTTGAGTTTTCTTCTCTGGTATTTTATAAAATTTTAAAATAAACTTTATCTTTTTTCTTTTCTTTTTTTACGCTTAATTCCATTTAATTAATCTGTAAGTTTTCATTCTTTTTAGATATGTAATAATGATATGGTAATAACATTTTGCCTTAGATTTGATTCATTTGTTTAGAGTAATTAGCATTTTTCAGTCACTTCAGAATTGAAGTCATTTAAAGGGATAGTTCACCCAAAAATGAAAGCATCACTTACTCACCCTCAAGTTGTTCTAAACCTGTATGAGTTTCTTTATTCTGCTGAACACAAAAGAAGATATTTGGAAGATTGTTGGTAATCAGACCCCATTGACTTCCATATGGGGGAAAAAAAAAAATACTATGGTTACATCAACTGTTTGGTTACCCATATTCTTCAAAATATCTTCTTTTGTGTTCAACACAACAAATAAACTCATACATATTTAGATCAACTTGAGGGTGAGTAAATGATGACAGAATTTTCATTTTTGGGTGAACTATCCCTTTAAGGACACTCCTCATTATATTTTTGTGTTTTGTGCAGTTTCTCAGTTTTCTTCATGCTCGACTGACTGACTTAGCATCGTAGACATGTTGCTGATTAATAATGAAATCATCCTGCTGAGGGTTTGCACAGTCCTCTGTAGTCGTGACTTCACTTTAATGCCACTACATTACTCACTTCACACTGCATCAGCAGGGATATTCACCTCATTGAGATAAGATAAAAGCAGCATCCCATACTTCCCTGAAACACACAGACATGGAAAACTCCCCGATCCCTGCCTCGAGAAACTCCTCCACAGCAACTACATGAATTTATCCACAAACCATTCAGAAACATCCAGTTTCATTCTAAAAGTTGTAACTTCTTCCTGAGTCTCTCCATCAGTGTCGACTCCAGTTTGAACAATGTAAGGCTGAACACCGTTACTGACAATCCTCATTTTGGCTGCGTGAGATTCTCCAGCTTTGTTGTTGTTGAGCAACTGAAGTGTGAGCTGTTAAAGCTCCGCCCTCTTCTGGAAAGGGGGCCGGGAGCAGCAGCTCATTTGCATTTAAAGGGACACACACAAAAATTGCGTGTTTTTGCTCACACCCAAATAGGGGCAAATTTGACAAGCTATAATAAATGATCTGTGGGGTATTTTGAGCTGAAACTTCACAGACACATTCCGGAGACACCAGAGACTTATATTACATCTTGTGAAAGGGGCATAATAGGTCCCTTTTAATCGAAATATCTTCCCGTCCCTCATGCAGCGACATCTCTGACGATGAGGGCGGGGCAACCTGTCACTCACATGAGATCCACCAATAGCAAACCACAACCATCCAATCAATTCCCCACAGACAAAATCAAGCCCCGCCCTACATTTGTTCTTGTTTGAGAAGCCGTTTCACTGATATATACGTCGCAACTTCTGTTTCATGCACTTTAAGGTTTAAGTCTTACTTTTTTTTTCTAATCTCATTGGCAAATAAGATTTTTTCTTGTTTTAGGCATTTAACAAGGGTTATGCTAAAATAAGAAGACAAAAAAATTAATGTCAATCAGTTGAGAAAGATACATTTATTGAGTTATACTGATTTAGAAATTGATTTTTTGCAGTGTGTAACTGTCAGTCCACAAAATGAATGTTTTACTGATTGCTAAAGGGAAAGTCAACTCTTATTTACATTTTCCTTGGTCTCGGAGTCTGTTTCGGAGCTCTATAAGTCCAGAGGTGGGCCGCTGATCGTTATCTCACATAAATTGCTCAGTTTTCCCTCTTCCTTTCGACCAGGCTTTTTGTGCCCTTCCCCTTTAAATTGAATTTTAAACCCATTCGCTCTGATTCGATTTAGGACGCTAAGCGAGCTGTGGGCACTTCTTTTCTCCTCTCCCTGTTTCGAGCACCTCCAGCTTTCCGTTTAATCTGTAATCAATTTGTTTGCAGTGTGTACAATGATCCGTGCGCGTGTGTGAGTTTTACAGAAGTAATTATGCCACAGAGGTCGGCGAGCTCCAGATTAATGCACACTAGAATTAAACAAACTAGACTCGTGGGCCAATTATGTAGGCAGAGAAAACACGAGGGGAGCCATAATATCCATCCACTCTGTCTTCCACCTCGAAGTTCTTATTTGTGTCAGATACTCCCTTCATTTCTTTTATTTATTCTCTCTTTTTCTTTCTTTCTTGGTTTTTTTTAGGAGGCCCAATTCCATTTGTACGCCCACACATTCATATCCCATGAATCCCCTCGGCGGTACAGAGAGAGCCGCTGCATTAGTCACATTTGCACATGTTTTAAAAGAGTGAATGACTCTCGGCCAGCAGGAATCGCTCCTCTCTTTACCCTCATAACTGAAGTACAGTCCAGAGGAATTATTTCTCATGTAATCTCTTCATTACTTCTCTACAGTTATACACCTCTGATCACGAACCACAAGTACCGTGGTAAAAAAAAACTTTTTCTTTAAATGTATAGGTGTTATAATATCTATCTATCTATCTATCTATCTATCTATCTATCTTTCTTTCTTTCTTTCTTTCTTTCTTTCTTTCTTTCTTTCATCTATCATCTATCTATCTCTTTCTTTGTTTCTTTTCTTTCTTTCTTTTTTCAATCTGTATCGTTCTTTCTATCATATATCTCTCGTTTATCTATCTATCGTTCGTTCTATCGTTCTATCTATTGTTCTATCTATCGTTCTACCGTTCTTTCATTCTATCTATCTATCTATCTATCGTTCTATCATTCTATCTATCATTCTATCTATCGTTCCATCCATCCATCCATCCATCTTTCTTTCATTTTATCTATCTATCTATCGTTCGTTCTATCATTCTATCTATCTATCGTTCTTTCATTCTATCTATCTATCTATTTATCTATCGTTCTATCATTCCATCATTCTATCTATCGTTCTATCCATCCATCCATCATCCATCTTTCTTTCTTTCTTTCTTTTTATCGTTCTTTCTTTCTTTCTTTCTTTCTATCTATCTATCTATCTATTGTTCCATCCAACCTTCTTTCTTTCTATCATCTATCTGTCTCTCGTTCTATCTATCTATCTATCGTTCGTTCTATCGTTCTATCTATCGTTCTACCGTTCTTTCATTCTATCTATCTATCTATCGTTCTATCATTCTATCTATCATTCTATCTATCGTTCCATCCATCCATCCATCCATCCATCCATCTTTCTTTCTTTTTATCGTTCTTTCTTTCGTTTTATCTATCTATCTATCTATCTATCGTTCGTTCTATCGTTCGTTCTATCATTCTATCTATTGTTCTTTCATTCTATCTATCTATCTATCTATTTATCTATCGTTCTATCCATCCATCCATCCATCCATCCATCATCCATCTTTCTTTCTTTCTTTCTTTCTATCTATTGTTCCATCCAACCTTCTTTCTTTCTATCATCTATCTGTCTCTCGTTCTATCTATCTATCGTTCTATTGTTCTTTCATTCTATCTATCTATCTATCTATCACTCTATCTATCCATCCTTCTTTCTTTCTTTTTATCTTTTTCTTTTTCTTTCTTTCTTTCTTTCTTTTTCTTTCTTTCTTTCTTTCTTTTTATCGTTCTTTCTTTCGTTTTATCTATCTATCTATCTATTGTTCATTCTATCGTTCTATCATTCTATCTATCGTTCTATCCATCCATCCTTCCATCCATCATCCATCCTTCTTTCTTTCTTTCTTTTTATCGTTCTTTCTTTCATTCTATCTATCTATCTATCGTTCTATTGTTCTGTCTGTCTGTGTGGATTATGGCATGTAAACCCACACTGTGTTTTTGTGCTTTGCTAAATAGTGCAATAAATAAATAAATAAATAAAAATAAGAATATTTTCAGTTGTGATACTGTGTGGAATCAAATCGAGAAAGATTAATGATGTTTCTCTGGCAAACAGCAGCTATAGCACCACTGAAGTACAAAGTGATTGTAGCGCTGAAGGAGAAACTGCATGTGTAGAGAGAGACAGACGGACTGGGACTTTCCACCAATGTCTGCTCCTCTATTCATGTCTTTCTCTCTCGTCTCTCTGTTTTCCCATGTTCTCAGTCCTTGTCACCTATAATTGGGGTCTACATGTCTCACTGTCTGTGATTAACACTCGACTGTTTGAATTTACACTATACAGAGATTTTTTTTTTTTTTTTTAAATAAATGCTTTTTGCGTTAAACTCATTGTGAGGTCCAAGAGTATGAGACACACTGAAACTCTGGGATTAATAATCTAATTTAAACCTGGCAATAAACAGGAAGTTGTAAGATTTTCAAAAATGTCCATTTCTAAACACTCATGTTTAATGGTCACTAATCAAATTACTGTTACTGATCATGTGAACTTCTTTGAACAGATTGTGATGCTCTTAGGAACATTATGACATCATGCTGGAAAACATGACCATGAGGTATGTGCACGTTCATTTTTCATTTCTTTTCACGCAGATTGCTATGTTGTTTATATAATTTGTAACGAACATTTCTAAATAGTGGTCTCAGACTTTTGGACCTCATTGTATACAGTATGTGTAAGGCACTTACACTGATGAAAGCCGGGTGAGGGAAAGCGAGGTGGGCTCTTTGTCTGAAGTGATCCTAAAAGCCTTTGGACACTTAAGACACACTTTGAAATGTCACGCCAGCTCTGAGTGCTAGATTGTGGACAATGCAACTGTTTGGGGGTTTGAGAAACGCTGGTACAGAAGAACACATGCAGTACAGTTCACATACCCCTTGCAGAATCTGTATTTTATTGGTTTTATTGCTTATCTTCTTTCTTTTATTGGTTATCTTCTTTCTTTCGGTTATCTGTATTTTATTGGTTATATTGGTTTTATTGGTTATCTTTTTTTTTTTTTTTTTGAACACCCAAACGTATGCTGGGTTGCTGCAACCCATGTTTGGGCCACATATGGACAAACCCAACCATTGGTTTAAATTTTTAAATAAATTTTTAAACCCAACAGTTGGGTTTGTCCATATTTGACCCAAACATGGGTTGAAACGACCCAGCATTTTTTAAAGTGAAAGGTAACTCTTTGTTTTACTGTGTCCTTGTTATATGTTACACAGAGGCTACTTACTATAGTAAAAACAGTAAAGTATGCATAATTACACTAATCCTAACCCTTACCCCACTCTAAAATATGCTGGGTTAAAAACAACCCAAGTTGGGTTGGAAATGGACAAACCCAGCGAATGGGTTAAATGTTTGCCCAACCTGCTGGGTAGTTTTATTTAACTATTGTTTAAAAATTACTGTATTGCTCCCTTAAAATGAACCCAAAGTATGTTGGAAATTAACATTTATTAATATCTTTAATAAATGAACATGCAATAATAATTTTAATGAATAATTTAAATAATTGCTGATTAATAAATGTTCACCTTTATTGTTGCCTCTAATAATTATGTCTGTTTTTCAATTTTCAACCTATTTTGGGTTCATTTTAAGCCAGACATATAGTCATTTTTAAACAATAGTTGGATTAAAAACTGCTTAGCACATTTGGCAAACATTTAACCCAACTGCTGGGTTTGTCCATTTTCAACCCAACTTTAACCCAGCATTTTTAAAAGTATTTATTAAGTAGTGTATGGTGTTAACTAATATTACCCAGTTCTTAAATGTATAGTAACAAGGGTAAGAAGGATACCTTCAAATAAAGTGTGAACGAAAGAAACTGATGTTTGTTTCATGCAAATATGGTTTAATTCCATTTAGACACAAAGATTGCACTCATTTAATATTTCGTTTTACACCCTGAGGTTCATAATCAATATTCTCTCAAGGTTTTTTGGAAAAGAAAAGAAAAAAACATTAAAAAAACAAACATTTGTATGCATTTCAGGCCCTATTTTAAACCTTTTTCGAAGAAAAATGCGATAGACTTTAATAATGATGTGCCACTGTGGACTTCTATCTTTCCTCTTTTCCACCTTTTCTTCCCCTTCGCCAAAACAATTTCCATCTGGGCCGAGTCCCAGCAAGACTGGTGCTCAATTACCACACTCCAGTACACACAGAGAGAGAACTCAACATCTCCAGCCGAAAACACACCTGCACTCACGCAGAGAGAGAGAGAGACCTGTCTCGCTGATGGATCCGACCCGTCCACCCACACAAACTCTCACAGGCAGCACTTGGTCAAATATCACAAAGAAAGAGTGAGCGAATGAAAAAAACAGTGCGATAGAGGAAAAGATGCCGTATCCCCCTCCTGTCTGTGGATTTTTTTGGACCGCGGCGACTCCCCCACACCATCTTCCCCAGAGCTTATGAAAGACGAGGGATGTTTATGCATCTGACAGCGCTCTCCATTCTTTCAGCAGCCGTTCTTTGCTTTTAAAACCATTAACCCTGCCAGCTAATGTCATGATGGATTTCATAAGCGAACACGCTCTTAGAGCTGCCAGGCCAGACGTCAGGCATCTGCTGACAAAAGCTCCTATAGCTTGAGAGAGAGAGAGGGGAAAAAAAGCATAGGAACATAAACACGACCCTTAAAAACAGCCCATAAAAATTCTTTGCTATGGAAACATGGAAATGAGATGCTCTGTTATAGACATAAACATTTCTAGATGTTAATATAACCCTGAAGACATCCTAGAGAAGACATTGCGTTACACTCGATATTTCTCCTTTCAGAGTGTTATTGAACTTTACTCCTCTTGGCTCTGGTTTGTTTCTGTTTAAGACGTGTATGATGTGTCTTAAGTGGGTATGCTTATGTAAAATAAAGGATGCTATATCAGGATCCTGTGCGTCTGTGTGTAGACAGCTGGTGTGGTGGATCAAAGATGGGCACAGCACCTGATGCCTGCTGCCCACTTCTGCACAACAAAATGTGCCAAAATAGACAAATGCCCACCCTGTGGCCCAAAGGAAGTTAAAAGACTGAGCTTTCCCATTTTTATATACTGAATTTCATTCCACACTCTTAAAAATAAAGTTTCTTTAGTGGTGGAACCATCCTATTTTCATTGTAGAGGGTTGTGTGGTTCTGTGGAGATGTTAATCAATCTTAAAGGGATAGTTCACCTAAAAATGAAGATTCTGTTAGGGCTGTGCGATTAATCATAAGTGATTTTCCGTCCAACGCACCTTCCTTTCCTTCACAGCGAAAAGCCCAACGTCTAAATCTGCCAAATAAGTGAGTGTTGTAAAATGCAGTCTACTGTTACTAAACTGTGGGACGTGTTTGATATTAAACAGTGTTATTAAAAGGGCATTAAGCCATAAAAGAGACAATGTTCCCTAGGCGGCTTTCTGTGCGCGCTAGAATTCGGAGCTGAACTCAGATAAGCAAATGGGCTTCAGATATACGCCTAACCCATTTGTGTACACTCAAAAATGTCAAAATGCCTTTTGGCAAGCGTTCACATAAACAAATTGGGCCCTATTTTAACGATCTAAGTGCATGGTCTGAAGCGCGTGGCATAAGTGCACTTAGGGCATGACTGAATCTACTTTTGCTAGTTTAACGACGGGAAAAATGGTCGGCGCGTCCAGCGCATGGTCTAAAAGGGTTGTACCTAGTCTCTTAATGAGTGATGTGTGTGTTGTGGGTGTAATGTGCAATAAACCAATCAGAGTCTCATCTCCCATTCCCTTTAAAAGACAGTTGTGCTGGATTCCACCAAAGCATTTTTATCTTTATGCACACGATAATAATCTTGTACATTGTAATCCTTTTATTTTTAATATTAGGCATGTTTGTGCGCTGCTGCGCTTCCCTGTGTGTGTAATAAGCAGTGTGTACGAATGTTGTGCACCTGCATTAGGTGCGTATTACTAATATTGCCCTTTAAATAACAAAAACAAAAAAATACTGCTCCATTGACTTTAGACCAGGTTTCAGTTGGTCAATGGCGCAGTCGTATTCAGTTGCCTTAAAATAGCAACACGCCAACAATGCGCCTGAACACCTCGCTTTCAGAAAAAACTGGGGGAAAATCCTGTCCCGTCCCAATCCCAAAAAATTGACTCCCATTCCCTCCCACTCCCGTTTTGTGTTTTTTGGCCGTAATGTTTTTTGGCGATCTCTCCTGTATTTAGAAATATTTTTTGTGTGTATGTGATCGTTTGGACATGCACCCGAAGCCCAAAGTGTAATTCATCTATATGCGATCCGTTTTGGAGTGCACACACACAATTCAGCCGGGGGTACAGCGTCTCTTGCGCGGATTATTGTGCTTTCATCGTTTTAAAATGTTGATAATTATTATCAAACATTTACCGCAGTTTAGCAACAGTAAAGACTCTATTTTACAGCAATCACCGGTTGAGCTAATTCTGATGTTAAATTTGGGTTCATGGCACTGGACATGAAAATGATAACTGCGTCAGACTGAAACTAGCAAAAAACACTTGCGTTGTGCCGCATTACGCCGGGTGTATGATAGGACCCATAATGTTTTAAGTAAACATACACAGTTGAGAAAGAAAACACGTGTGTAACAGTATATTGGATCTGTGCATTCGCTCTTAAAGTGACAGCAGCCTAATAAACCTGCTGCTGTCTGCCATGTTAATCAAAGAACAAAAGACAGAGAAAATCACTCACTGATTTTGACTGAATAATTTAAGTAGCTTTAATAAGGAGTAATTTATATTTAATGTGTACAGTAAGACTATGCAGTATTATTTTACATTTGATAATTCGAAGCCTATTACTTATCTGAATAGCACTGTTAGTACACCTTCCTGAAAAATTATGTATTTTTGTTCTGTTGTGTTTATTTGTCCGTTTTGAATGTTTACTTGTCTTGTCTTATGTAATTATTTTGAGGACCTTTTTCTTACATTAGTTAACATTAGTTTTTGCTGAAGTATCAATAATTGCGAAATTTCACTGATATTTAAAATAAGACTTTGATCATATCGCCCCCACCAATAATCGTGTTAAATAATCGTGATTTCAGTATTGATCAAAAATAATCAAGGTTATGATTTTTGCCATAATCAACCAGCCCTTGATTCATTCATCATTTACTCCCCTGTGTTAGTTTAGTATTATTTATATACTATAATACTATTTAGAATTTTTATATGTGGAGTTTTTATTTTAATTTTAGTTGTAATTTTGTTATGCGCTTTTGTCATTTTTATTAGTATTTTTTAATATTTCTAAATAGCTTTAATTGATACTTATTTTTGTTTTAGTTCTTTAGTTTCTTGTTTTTGTTCTTTTTTAAGTGAACTTGTAAGGTCATTAAAAACAAATATTACCCCCCCACCCAGACATCACTTTTGGCCACTACTGTATCTGTTTTGATGTGTAATAAACAGTTTTGGTATACTGTCTTCATTTAATATCCACAAAATCTGCAGAAAGACTTGTTTAAGGTAACAGTACATAGATGGTTTACTAAAGAACAAGAGAATAAAAGGCTGTATTTTAGGTTTTCATACATGTGACACAAGGCTATAAAAGCTTTTTGTGTCTATTTCCAAGAGTAAAGGTGGAAGTGTTAAGTGAGAGTGATTGGACACAATTCATCTGTCTATCCTCCATCTTTGTTCCTCGATCTCTCTCTCTCTTTCTCGTCCCGATCCTGGTTGTGTTCATGACTGTGAGCACTTCATTATGCTGTGAGGTGTTGTGTTGTTGTCTGCAGATATTGATCTGATGGTGACAGAGGGACTTTTTAAAAGGCCGCTTTGACTGCAAAGTCTGTGAGGGACAGTTTCATTATATTTTGTTGCCGTTGGCTTCGAATGCACCCAACGTTTGAACCAGTACAGCAACCTCTAAAGTCTGGCGATCAGCAGGCGTAAAGCAAATACAGACTGCCTCGCTACTGCCAAATGCATGTTTTTGCCAGGATGTCGAACTTTTATGTGCCTCATTGCAAGTTACATTAATTGTCTTGATAATTAAATGCCTGCAAAATTAACTTTTATTCATCCAACACAGTTTTACATTACTGAATTATTTTAGCCTCCACATTGTGCAAACAAAAAACACAGAACGGGTGCATTGTTGAAAAGCTTGTCAGGCCCAATTGTTCTTCTGTATATTGTTTTGGCACATTTTTAAATAGCTTTAAAAAAACTCTGTCCTGTTTTGCATTTATATTACATTGCTTCCTAGAAGTTTTCTTAGCCATTATGGTGTCTATGTGCAGACTTTAGGTGCCATAGATAGTGTGTGTAAGTTCAAACTGCTGCCCATTACTTTATTGCAGATAAATTGTACTGCGCACTAGTGTACTGCATACTTGCCCAGTAAAAATAGTAGCCAGCATACAAGATATAACCATGCTACATTATTGTCAAAGGGCGTACACAGGTTTTTATAATATTGAGTTCCCAAAATACCCCATGGATTTTTTATTACACCATGTTTTAAATGGCATTTTTCATGGTCAAAGGAAAGGTACTCCTCTCAGAAAACATACAAATAAAGATACTTTTAGATGTTTAATTGCTATTTGGAGTACTGGGATCACTAGACGAGGGCTTAATGAAGTCATTATGTAAAGAGAGTTTCAACCATAACAAAAAGTCTCTATAAAACAAATTGCTTATCCTACCTTTAATA
Organism: Hypophthalmichthys nobilis; assembly: GCA_037950665.1. Taxonomy (NCBI): domain Eukaryota; kingdom Metazoa; phylum Chordata; class Actinopteri; order Cypriniformes; family Xenocyprididae; genus Hypophthalmichthys; species Hypophthalmichthys nobilis. The sequence continues at coordinate 46,861,102 of CM075470.1, forward strand.
TTAGGCAATTATTTGACAATTTTAATTATATACACCTCGGTGGGTACAGCCCTGTTGTTGTTGCATTATGACCTCAGCATGTTGCCTGTTTAATTCATTTTTGGCAGCCTGATAATGTTAAAATCATTTTTTTGTTTATTTGACATATTGGAAATGGAAGGCGGAGTGCATTGCATTGAGGGATTAAGGCAGTCGAAAATTGATTGCATTTACAATACATAAATAAAATTGTATTTTATAAATGTTCATTTCATTACAAATAGGGACTTTTTGTACATGGGCTAGTATGAGAAATCCAAATTAAATAAGCAAAGGTATTTAAGATAAGATATGATATGGAATAACTGTCCTACTTTCTCCAGGTCAGCATCTCTGTTTTGACCAAAATGTCAAACAGAACAACTTCTCTCAGTTTGCTATTACTTGGAATATCTCAGTCAATTTTACACAGTCATTTAGCCAGTGAAGCGTTAACCTGGCCTTTTTCTAACTACTGTGTGTTTTTTCTTTGCTAGGAACAGCAATGATGATGCTTCATAATGGCAGAGGAGGTCAGAGCAGAATTGTGACCCTCAAACATTTGTTTCCTGTCTGATTCACGACAGCATTTGTTCCAGTGCCTGATTCATCATGAGCATCACTTCAGACTCTGGGCCTGAAAGCGGACATATTGATTTAGAAACGGCCACACGCATTGTATTACATACGCTCCTGAGAGAATGTGCATGTTTCTCGTCAGTAGAACAACACAAGGGTTTCTCTTTAGAATTATTTGAAGTCTTTCACCATAATTTTAACCATAAGGGAGACTAAGACCCGAAATGTCCTCTACACAAGTACATGATAAAAGTCGAAATATTACCTTTGCATGATTGATTTAATGCACTTTTGTGTTTCCAAAATGTGCATAATTATGCATGCACTTCATACATGAATTAATGTTTACAGATTAAATTAAATCCTCTAACTTTTTTTAAATACTCCACACATCCACTGGTTTGCATGATAATTCCTTTATTTTCGATCACATTTTACAGTATAGCATATTTTATATTGTTTTTAATACATATTGCCTGTATTTAAGCTTGTTTAACAAGTATTAGAAGTAAAAAATGAAACATTTAGAAGTAATTCAAGTGTCATGGACTGGTCTCTGTTGTCCTGTTTCCACCGTAACGGCGCTGGATCTCGTGCCAGAGATGGCTCGGGTTCTGCAGGGAACTGATAACTTCAGACCACCGCCTGCGTTTCACTCGTGACATACTGTGACTGACTCCATAACCTGTCCATAAATAATCAGTGTACAATTCTGAGAACATATTTAACATCCTAGGTATTTATATTCTGTATCTTTTTGAATAAAATCATTAAATTTTATGCAAGGCATCAGGTGTTTCCATCACGCGAAAAGACCGACGCGACACTCGTTTAGGTGACTCACATCGCGCCCCTGTATGTTGGTTTGCATAAAATTAAATGATATAAAGAACAATAGCGAATTTTTAGATAAAATAAATTGTACACAAACCTGTGTTTTACCGAAGACATGCACCAATTTGACGGAGCTGCTCTGCTCTCTCCTGAAGAGGGTGCAAAAATCCCACGATAAATAACTCAACCTTGTTGTTATGTCTGAGCCAGGATCTGGGTAACGCGAAAACTACCCAAACACTGGGTTGTTACATCTGACCCAGGATCTTTGTTACACAAAAACTACCCAAACGCTGGGTTATTACGTCTGAACCAGGATCTGGGTAACACAAAAACTACCCAAACACTGGGTTGTTACGTCTGACCCAGGATCTTTGTAACACAAAAACTACCCAAACACTGGGTTGTTACGTCTGACCCAGGATCTTTGTAACACAAAAACTACCCAAACGCTGGGTTGTTACGTCTGACTCAGGATCTTTGTAACACAAAAACTACCCAAACGCTGGGTTATTACGTCTGAACCAGGATCTGGGTAACACAAAAACTACTCAAACACTGGGTTGTTACGTCTGACCCAGGATCTGAGTAACACAAAAACTAACCAAACACTGGGTTGTTACGTCTGACCCAGGATCTTTGTAACACAAAAACTACCCAAACACTGGGTTGTTACGTCTGACCCAGGATCTTTGTAACACAAAAACTACCCAAACACTGGGTTGTTACGTCTGACCCAGGATCTGGGTAACACAAAAAGTACCCCAACACTGGGTTGTTACGTCTGACCCAGGAGCTGGGTAACACAAAAAGTACCCAAACACTGGGTTACGTCTGAACCAGGAGCTGGGTAACGCGAAAACTACCCAAACACTGGGTTGTTACGTCTGAACCAGGATCTGGGTAACGCGAAAACTACCCAAACACTGGGTTGTTACGTCTGAACCAGGAGCTGGGTAACGCGAAAACTACCCAAATGCTGGGTTGTTACGTCTGACCCAGGATCTTTGTAACACAAAAACTATCCAAACGCTGGGTTATTACATCTGAACCAGGATCTGGGTAACACAAAAACTACTCAAACACTGGGTTGTTACGTCTGACCCATGATCTGGGTAACACAAAAACTACCCAAACACTGGGTTATTACGTCTGACCCATGATCTGGGTAACACAAAAACTACCCAAACACTGGGTTGTTACGTCTGACCCAGGAGCTGGGTAACACAAAAACTACCCAAACACTGGGTTGTTACGTCTGACCCAGGAGCTGGGTAACACAAAAACTACCCAAACACTGGGTTGTTACGTCTGACCCAGGATCTGGGTAACACAAAAACTACTCAAACACTGGGTTGTTACGTCTGAACCAGGATCTGGGTAACACAAAAACTACCCAAACACTGGGTTGTTACGTCTGACCCAGGATCTTTGTAACACAAAAAGTACCCCAACACTGGGTTGTTACGTCTGACCCAGGATCTGGGTAACACAAAAAGTACCCAAACACTGGGTTACGTCTGAACCAGGAGCTGGGTGACGCGAAAACTACCCAAACACTGGGTTGTTACGTCTGAACCAGGATCTGGGTAACGCGAAAACTACCCAAACACTGGGTTGTTACGTCTGAACCAGGAGCTGGGTAACGCGAAAACTACCCAAATGCTGGGTTGTTACTTCTGACCCATGATCTGGGTAACACAAAAACTACCCAAACACTGGGTTGTTACGTCTGACCCATGATCTGGGTAACACAAAAACTACCCAAACACTGGGTTGTTACGTCTGACCCAGGAGCTGGGTAACACAAAAAGTACCCAAACACTGGGTTGTTACGTCTGAACCAGGATCTGGGTAACACAAAAACTACTCAAACACTGGGTTGTTACCCAGATCATGGGTCAGAAGTAACACAAAAAGTACCCAAACACTGGGTTATTACGTCTGACCCAGGAGCTGGGTAACACAAAAACTACCCAAACACTGGGTTGTTACGTCTGACCCATGATCTGGGTAACACAAAAACTACCCAAACACTGGGTTGTTACGTCTGACCCAGGAGCTGGGTAACACAAAAACTACCCAAACACTGGGTTGTTACGTCTGACCCATGATCTGGGTAACACAAAAACTACCCAAACACTGGGTTGTTACGTCTGACCCAGGAGCTGGGTAACACAAAAACTACCCAAACACTGGGTTGTTACGTCTGACCCATGATCTGGGTAACACAAAAACTACCCAAACACTGGGTTGTTACGTCTAACCCAGGATCTGGGTAACACAAAAACTACCCAAACACTGGGTTGTTACGTCTGAACCAGGATCTGGGTAACACAAAAACTACTCAAACACTGGGTTGTTACCCAGATCATGGGTCAGAAGTAACACAAAAAGTACCCAAATACTGGGTTATTACGTCTGACCCAGGAGCTGGGTAACACAAAAACTACCCAAACACTGGGTTGTTACGTCTGAACCAGGAGCTGGGTAACGCGAAAACTACCCAAACACTGGGTTGTTACGTCTGAACCAGGATCTGGGTAACGCGAAAACTACCCAAATGCTGGGTTGTTATGTCTGACCCAGGATCTTTGTAACACAAAAACTACCCAAACGCTGGGTTATTACATCTGAACCAGGATCTGGGTAACACAAAAACTACTCAAACAATGGGTTGTTACTTCTGACCCATGATCTGGGTAACACAAAAACTACCCAAACACTGGGTTATTACGTCTGACCCAGGAGCTGGGTAACACAAAAACTACCCAAACACTGTGTTGTTACGTCTGACCCAGGAGCTGGGTAACACAAAAAGTACCCCAAACACTGGGTTGTTACGTCTGACCCAGGATCTTTGTAACACAAAAACTACCCAAACACTGGGTTGTTACGTCTGACCCAGGATCTTTGTAACACAAAAACTACCCAAACACTGGGTTGTTACGTCTGACCCAGGATCTAGGTATCACAAAAACTACCCAAACACTGGGTTGTTACGTCTGACCCAGGATCTTTGTAACACAAAAACTACCCAAACACTGGGTTGTTACGTCTGACCCAGGATCTAGGTAACACAAAAAGTACCCAAACACTGGGTTGTTACGTCTGACCCAGGATCTAGGTAACACAAAAAGTACCAAAACACTGGGTTGTTACGTCTGACCCAGGATCTGGGTAACACAAAAAGTACCCAAACACTGGGTTGTTACGTCTGACCCGGGATCTGGGTAACACAAAAAGTACCCAAACACTGGGTTGTTACATCTGAACCAGGATCTGTGTTCCACAAAAGCTACCCAAACATTGGAAAAATAACCCAAAAAAATGACTTGGGTAGAAAAAATAACCCAATATTTGTGTGGAAGGGTGTCAAAAATGACAGTAAAGACTTGTTATATGTTAGATTTCTGTTTGTGATAAATTATGTTCTTTTGAACTTTCTATTCATCAAATAATCCTGAAAACAAAATATATTACAGTTTACACAAAAAAAAGTAGCACAAGTGTTTTCAACATTGATAATATTAATAAATGTTTCTTGAGCAGCAAATCAGTATCATTACTCCAGTCTTCAGTGTCACATGATCCTTAAGAAATCATTCTAATATGATGATCTGCTGCTCAAGAAACATTTCTGAAAACTGAATTTTTATCAAACCCTGCCATTTTGTCCTCTGCTTTCAGAAGGTGCTCTAGAAAATGACCGTGATGAGTGATGGTTTGGGACTGTGGAGGTAGCGGCTCATCTGTAAGAAGTTTTTCCTGGTTCTTCAATGATGCTGAACACTGATGGATGAGCGAATCTACACAGCGCTGCTGAACTGCGCACATGGCAGTCATGTCGAACTCCCCCTTCTGGTGTCTGTGAGTACTGCATTCTTCACATTCACAGCAAAAAAAAAAATCCTGCTATGCAAACCCACACAAGGCCTGTTAGCATGTCATTTCTGGAGTCTTTTGAACCCGATGCAGTTTGTGTCAATGAGATTGTGTTCAGATCAGAGGTAGGGATATAAATGTGTACTTGTGTTGGGGTAACGAATTTTGTGCATTTGTTGAACTGACAAAACAAAAGATGGTTTCTTTGAATTTGATTTAGGTTGTATGTGAGCCAGTTACTGAGTTTGTGATCAGATAGCAGAGCTCTGGAGGAATGACCCACAAGTTGAGAACAGGGCTTGCATTCAGAGAGAGTTCTTCCTCGATGCAGCGGCTCCTGCGCTGAGAGAGAGAGAGAGAGAGAGAGAGAGAGGGAGAGAGAGAGGGAGGGAGGCAGTTGCGCTTTACTGCTGTTACTGCCGCTGCCTCAGGCCTGGCCGCCTTCCAAGCAGCAATCAATGCAGCCTGGAGTCAATGGAACTTCAAATCTGATTCCTGTTCGTCTCTACCATCTCAAGGCTAGGCACTGGAATCATACGGAATGTAACGATTCTGCTTCCAGTTCCGACACCTTAATGACTGCATTAATGATATTTTTAAAAACATAACTAAGTGTCTGCTAAACAGAACAATACTGTTTTTGTTTACATATTTGGTTACACTTTATTTTAAGGTGTGTTACAGTGTAATTATGCATTAAAGTACTGTGTAATAATAATTTACATGTACTTACTATAGGGTTGGGTTTGGTTCAGGGTTAGTTGCATGTAATTATGCATAATTTATAGTTATTACTACAGTAACTAGATGTAACGTGTAACAAGGACACTAAAATAAAGAGTTACCACACATTTTAATGTTGTTGTGTTTTTTAGTTGAAGTGGCAATTCTCAAAAGCCTTATAAGTGTACTTCATTTTGAGTTTGTAACTATTTGCTTTAAAATAGACTAAAACTGCTGTAAATCAAGATGTAAACAGACATTATATTTCTTATTAGGGGTCAAGCCCTGAAGCGCCACCAACACTTCAAAGATTTACTCATGTTTATGCTCATAACTTTTGATGTGCAAATCCTAGAAACAAAATTCCACTGATTCTATGGCTCACGCCGAATCGAATGCACCCTATGAAGTCATTTCTGTCATTAAAATTTTTCCTTGTTTGAAAAACATACTTTTTCTAACTCCTCCTAAAGCATTTGTCCAATTTGCACAAAATTTGGTATGTAGCATCTACTCACACTCCAAGCAAAAAGTTATTAAAAGATTTTTGATTGGCCAATCCGTTGTCATATAGCACATCAACGAATGTGACGGCAAGCACACAAACATGGATTTGATGCTGTATCTTCGCAATGATTTGGTGTATTGACACCAAACTTGGTATATGTCATTACAGGCATGACTTGGGGGTACATGCACTGTATCATCACAGCGCCACCTACTGGTGCAGAGATAGGAAAAATGGATAGTTTTGCTTATAACTTTTGAATGCCTTGTCCTAAAATCATGAGGATGGTCTCCTTAGATTTTTTGAGGCATGCCGAGTTGAACGAGTTTTCTTTGGCCGGCCATTTTGGGCATCTGCCATTTTGAATTTTGTCATATAAAGCTGTGTTTTACAAATGTATTAGCATATCATTATAAAATTCATTGAGGCCATGTTATGAGAGGACATGTAAAGTTTTAGGTCAGTGTCCCCTAGTGGTCAAGAGATATAATGAAATGTATGAAAATACTTCTATTAAAAACTTCAACATATTGTCATTGAACTTACATCATAAGATTTGTTGGCATATTTCGAGTCCTACGATACCAGATTTGCCATATTCTACTATACTTACTGTGCGCCATATTGAATTTTATTCGAAATCTACTTTTTCGGACTCCTACAAAATTTGTCCAATTTGTATGAAATTTGGTATGTAGCATCTACAGACACTCATGACAAAAAGTTATTATAAGATTTTTGATAGACCCAACCGTTGTTTTATACTGCGTCAACAAATTTGTCTGCAAGCACGCCAAAATGGATATGCGGCTGTATATTTGCAAAAGTTTTGTGTATTGACACCAAACTTGGTACATGTCATCACAGACATGGCTTGAGGGTGCATGCAGAGTTTCGTCATAGCGCCACCTACTGCTCAGAAGTTATAAACCATGATATTATGTTATAAGTGCTTTAACTGATGTAATTTAAACAGCTTTATCCTAACCTCATGATCACAGATGTCCACAAATATTTCCTTTTCTGTCCTTATTCGGCTTGACCCTGTAATTGCTGCTTGCAGCTATATTTTTAATTTGTTTCCTTAACAACAGCCAATTTTATTTAAGAGCCAGGATTCCCACTTTATTTGAAAACCTGGATATGGCTACTTATGAGTAAAATAATAATAATAATAATAATAATAATACAAATCCTGTAGTCACAAACATCTGGAAAAGTCACTAGTCATAAAGAGTAGGGATTATTATTTTATTTAATTATTTTCATATATTCCCACACTAAGTTTCTGTAAATTAAAAGGTTGAAAGCAGCTTTGTCATTACAGCAGATATATCAAATAAAATACTTGGAGAACCACTGGTCTAGAGTCTAGTATTTTAATTGATTCACTGAAAGAACCGACTCATAAGAGTCATTAGTTTGTGAATCAGGCTACTTGTGCTGTATGTTGTGTAGATGACCATTAGAAGACCATTAACAGTGCCACACTTTTAATTATAATTTTTCCCCTTTTCCCCCTTTTTCCAAAGAGCTTTTTATGGACAAAAATCTGTTTAGTGCAGATTAAGTCATGAGTATAGTATTTTTGGTTCATTTCCCAAAAGAGAAACTGCTTATATATGTGCTAAAAAAAATTCTCAACTTTTGTGAGTACATTAGCATATAGAATTAGCCACAAACCTAAAAGTTTAAAAGCCACAAAAATCCTATGTCAAGTGGTGGAACCTCAATTCTCACTTCCCAGCTCTACTCAAGACTCTCCCTAAAAAGAGTTTTCCAAAAACAAAACTTTACGTCTACCTTGTGTAAGCACACTATTTCTTTACTCCTCAACTGAATCCAGCTGTTGCTAAACTGCAGTGCATCTGGGCTGAGTGAGAGCGAGAAAAGGAAATATGCAGAAACTCAGGAAGAATGAAACTGGTTAATGTGTGTGGTTGACCCAATTCCATGCTGAATGAAAAAGGCCATATACAACATGGTATTTATTTATACACTTGCTTGATTAATGGAAACAAGCGAGAAGAACATGCCTTACAGCGAATCAGCCTCCTCAAAGAAAGGCAAACCCGCCTCTAGGCTGTGGTTACAAATAAGCAGTCTCTCTTTAAAAAGTAGTCTGGGAAAAGCTGCTTTTGAGACCTACTTGATTTGTATATTATGGTCTAAAGGAAAGTTGACACTCCCAAACAAAGCTAGCAGGATGAGCGATGAACTTTGCCCTACTGACTCACATTACCGTTTCCGAAATGTGGTAGGCTACCAGGATTTTTTGGACATCAAATTTATGGTGCAATGCAAAGCAGGAGTGTATTACTTTAAACTATAAATTTACCCCTTCAATCTAAGACTCAAGATAGCATGAAGTCTAATGCTGTGTGTTTGTCTGTGAATGATTCGAGTCCCGATTGTCTCCTACAGCCTCGCAGTGAGTGATGATGATTGTTGCATCCCTTCCTTCTTCCTGCTTCATTTACAGTGATTCCTCAGGCCTGTTTTCTTTGCTTTTGTGAGGCAGACCTGTCTGAAACACTGTTTCTTCTGTTGTTTAGGGCTGAGTGGATGTCTTTTGTCAACGAACCCATCCTGGGCACTGGAAGTTGGCACGGTGAGCATCTTTACCCGATGACCTCCTTGCAAAAGCTGCACAGCTTCTGTTTGCTCATTAGTAGTGCAATTAACCAGCGCACCGCTGGGCATGAGCGCCGGACCTACTCATTCTTCATTTCTGTCTACCAGGGGCCCCAATAATCAAATCAAACAGCCACATTGTCCCCTAGTATTTGATATTCTTGATGCTGCTCTGAAAGACAAAATGTTTTAAGTTGCATTTTTAGCCTGGTTTGCCTCAGCAGTCAGTCAAGTCAGAATTATTTGTATAGCTCTTTTCACAATACACATTGTTTCAAAGCAGCTTTACAGAAAAGTATGATGTTACTGTTTATAATATTTCAATATCTTCATGCCACGCAACCAATATTTGCTATGTAGTATACATTGCTTTACAGAAAATACTATTTATCCAACTTTTTATATATCACTGGCCAATAATATAGTTTAAAGGGACCCTCAAGCTATCCTAGGTGTATATGACTTTCTTCTTTCAGACGAACACAGGGTTTGTCATTACATCATGCGTCAGGTCAGAGGTCACTCTTTTGCCGGAACTACCGCCATTACCGGAAGCTAGTGATTATAGTTATAAATATCGATATTTTTCTTACAAAAACCCATCACTTCACTTCAGAAGGCCTTTATTAACTTCCTGGAGTCGTATGGATTACTTTTATGATAAATGGATGCACTTTTTTTGTGTTCAAAATCTCAGGTATCATTCACTCCCATTATAAAGCTTGGAAGAGCCAGGATATATTTTAATACAACTCTGATTGTGTTTGACTGAAAGAAGAAAGTCATATACACTGATGGCTTGAGATTGAGCAAATCATGGGATAATTTACATTTAAGGGTGAACTAACAAGCAGTTTAGATTTCTAGGTTAAGTTGGATATACTTGTAGTTGTATAATTCATTATTAATTAATTTCTTAATTTAAGTTATTAATCTATTGTGTCTAACAATGCTTGTCGATAGAGTGCTGCCTGCAGGGATGACGTATTTTTGTAAGCCAAAACCTGGAATGAGTTCCGTTGTCCTGAAGTCAATGGGTTTTTAAAGGGATTTTGGTTAAAAGCCTAAAATAAGGTCTGTGGTAAACACAAGCTCAAGATATTTTCACATTTGTTCTACGACATAAAACACACCATTAAATCCCCATATGTGATTTTTAATAAAAACTTTTACTTGCCTTGAAAAAGGCGGTTGCTAAATTGTTCTACAGACGATGCCGGGGAAATTAAACATCATCACACTGAACAGATAAACTCGTCTACTCACTCTCACAGCCTTGTTGTGTTTAAAATCACACTTGCAAACTATTCTAACTCACATTTTCAGGGAAAATGTTTTTTAATAAAGACTGAATGAGTTGTCGGAAGTTTCGTTTTGGAAGTCATGTGACCTAAGGTTATAGCCTAAGGTTAGCTTTTTATTTCTGCCGATTGTATTTATTTAGGCTTCAAAATTCATAAAAGTTGTGTTCATTTGTGAAAATGATCAAAAGGATCATAAACTTCGCAGAGTTTTTTTTTGTGATAATTCATAAGCATATATGGAAAAATCCTGTTGGGTTTTTGTTGAGGGTGTGATGTGATGTTAACTTCCGGGATGGTTGGCCTACAAAAATCACTCTGTCAAAATGAATGAGATGGCCAATCAAATCACAGAAGCCAAGCTCGAATTAACAATGAAAGAGTGCAAGATAAGATATAAGTAGCTAAACATTTAGTTTTTGACTGTTTCTAGCATGATATAAATGTTAAATGACCAACTATAATATCCAGTGATGCAAACTACTCTACTTTTTGTCAAATTCCACTGTTTGAATTGAAAATATAGACTGACATGAATCTCATTTATGTGATTCACGTAATTTTATGTGATGAGACAAGAAACATTAACGAAAGCCGTTCTTGGCATATGATTAACATGACTGAATGTGTGCATACACCGATCAGGCATAACATTATGACCACCTTCCTAATATTGTGTTGGTCTTCTTCCATTGCTCCATGGTCCAGTTCTGATGCTCACGTGCCCACTGTTGGCGCTTTCAGCGGTGGACAGGGGTCAGCATGGGCACCCTGACTGGTCTGCACCCTGCACTGTGTATTTCGACACCTTTCTATCAGAACCAGCATTAACTTCTTGAGCAATTTGGGCTACAGTAGCTCATCCGTTGGATTGGACCACACGGGCCAGCCTTCGCTCCCCACATGCATCAATGAGCCTCAGCCGCCCATGACCCTGTCTCCGGTTCACCACTGTTCCTTCCTTGGACCACTTTTGATAGACACTGACCACTACAGACCAGTTTTGGAGATGCTCTGACCCAGTCGTCTAGCCCTCACAATTTGGCCCTTGTCAAACTCACTCAAATCCTTACGCTTGTCCATTTTTCCTGCTTCTAACACATCAACTTTGAGGACAAAATGTTCACTTGCTGCCTAATATATCCCACCCACTAACAAGTGCCGTGATGAAGAGATAATCAGTGTTATTCACTTCACCTGTCAGTGCTCATAATGTTATGCCTGATCGGTGTATATAAAAATAAATAGTTCAAATGTATTACTTAGCACTGAATTCTAGTGCTTTTGCTGTTGTTCTTCCTGATTCTTTTTTCCCATAAACCCTTTTAATTCCTTTATTTAAATAAAAAGATCAGTGGTTATGACCTTGCCGCGTACTAACATGTTTATTATTGTCACTGTATTTGTTGCCACTGCATCCAGACTGCTAAATATTGATGAGATTTATTATTTAACGCAATAGGTGTGGACTTCCCTGGTTCTGGTTGAGAACAGTCAGATGCAGAGGGTTGTACAGCATCCGAAGGCTTCTGCGGCGGCGCTGGAGGCGGGAGGGGCTGAGAGCAGAGGCAGACTGGATTAGGAGGGCCTGGGTGGGAGTGGTGCATTGTGGGGGAGCAGCCCCAGCTGTCCTGCCGCTGCGCTCTGCTCTGCTGCATGCTTCTTCTCCGGGCGTCTGGCAGGCAGCCAATGGGAGGAGGCGAATCAGTGGCACTCGAGTTCAGTGTGTCAGTGCGGGTAGCAGTCTGCGAAGGGATGGGCCAACGCAAACACGCACACTGCACCACTGCAGCACTGGCCTACTTTACCTTTTCACCTACGTAACACGTCGTACCGATGCACATTTGAATGAATGAACGCTAAGGTTTTACTGCAGTGATGTGGAGCTGCAAAATGCATATTCAGTTGCGTGACACTGCCATGCATCTGTGTCGGTGCAGACAAAGAGGAGGAGAGAGGTGGGGTTTATATAGTCTTGATTATATCACTCGGTTTTATAGCACTTAAAAACTTAATGCATGATTGGATATAAATCAATGCATACATGCATCCACAAGAGAAACAAAACAGATGACGTAAGAGTGTCATCTGTGACCTCTCTTCTCTAATTTCTGTCCATGCCATCCCTCCCTCCCTGTCTTTGTTCCCGTTGTTATGTTTTTTTTTCCGGGCCAGACGGTAGGGACCGGTGGCTTATTAGCTATCTCATGGCCGCGCTGCACTCAGACAGGTCTGGGTCATGCCAAGCTAAGCCCCTCTTCCTCTCATTAAAGAGCAGCCGGGTAATCGCGGCTAAGCAGCTGGTTAACTCCTACTGAAAAACAGCAAATATTGCATGCGTTAAAGTGGCCTCTTCAAGCTGCCAAAGGTGGACATGTGAAAAAACAAACAGGGGGTGACCTATGTATGTCCAATCCACTCTAGGCGTTCTGCTTATTTGTGCTGGCCTAAGATCACCTAAGTACCTTAAATCAACTGAGTGAAGCGGACAACTGGCAAACTTATAAAAAAAACCCTGATTCATCAAGGTGCTAGTGGAAAGAAAGCAGGTTATATTTTGACTGGCACGCATGGGAAATCATACGGCAGGCGTATAAAGTGGCACAGCCAGAGGGATGTTTTATTGCTCAAAGGTTGCTCTTTCATTGCTCAGGTGACTTAATGGAGTTTCTCTTGCAGAATCAACTATGTGTCTGGTGTTTCTCCTAAAATTCCTTTGGAAAAACATGCTACTATGGATCATAGTTTAGGAATTTGATGAGTTTTGATTGCGGAAATCTGAGTGCAAGACATCATTAAGGTTTCTTCTGAAACTTAAAGATTATTGATGTTTTTGTTTTCAAGAGAAAGATCTGAGAGGCAGAACACTTAATTTGCTCTCCATTCATTGCAGTTTAAGTAACACAACTTACTTTTTTAGATAGACTTATAGATTTTATTTCTGAAAGATTTATTTCCCTTCCTGATGCATGTTTTTTTTTTTTTGTTTGTTTGTTTTTTAGGACTTTTTATATAATAATACAATTATAAAATCAATTATACATTTTATAATAAATTCTTAAAAAATTAATTAAATTACTTTTTTTTTGTCCTTCAAACTGTATTCATAAAGCTTACACTCTAAAAACACTGGGTTAAAAACAACCCACTTTGTTTTTTTTTTTTTAACCCAAGGGCTGGGTAAATATAGGACAGAACATATGTTGGGTTAACTTTACTCAGCAAATTGGGTTGTTTATTTAACCCAGCATAATGGGTTGATTTATTTTTACTATAATACTAGTTTTTTTTTTTAACTTCATACATGAAGTAATGTTTACGGATTAACTTAAATCCTCTAACTTTTTTTTAAATACTCCACACAACCACTGGTCATATTTTATAGTATTGCATATTTTATATTGTTTTTAATACATATTGCCTACATTTAAGCTTGTTTAACAAATATTAGAAGTAAAAATGAAACATTTAGAAGTAATTCAAGTGTAATGGACCAGTCTCTGTTGTCCTGTTTCCACCGGAACGGCTCTGGATGGCTCACGTTCGGCAGGGAACTGATAACTTCAGACCGCCGCCTGCGTTTCACTCGTAGCCGAAAAATACTGTGACTGACTCCATAACCTGTCCATAAATAATCAGAGTACAATTCTGAGAACATATTTTAACATCCTAAGTATATTCTGTATATTTTTGAATAAAATCATAAAATATTCTGTAAGGCATCAGGTGTTTCCATCACACGAAAAGACCGACGCGACACTCGTTTAGGTGACTCACATTGCGCCCCTGTATGTTGGTTTGCATAAAATTAAACGATATACAGAACAATAACGAATTTTTATATAAAATAAAACATACACAAACCTGTGTTTTACCGAAGACATGCACCAATTTCTCCTGAAGAGGTCTCAAAAAGCTCACGATAAATAACTAAACCCCTGGGTTATTACATCTGACCCAGGAGCTGGGTAACGCAAAAACTACCCAAACACTGAAAAAATAACCTCAAAAATGACCCAAAAGGCTCAACCCAGGACTCAACCCAATAGAAAAAATAAACAGAAAAAGATTTTTTAGAGTGTATCCAGTATAGATAGTCTTAAAATTTTTCATAAACATTAAAAGGAACCATCACATATTTTGTTTAATAAGTTTTCTTATTTCTTGGGATGCAGTAAATTGTGCAAGTTGTCATAAAACGAGTTTAACAGGAAAAAGATGTCCTCGTAAAAGTTATGTTATGACAATGATCTTCCGTCTGTCACTCCATCTGGGCAGCAGAGAGGACATCAATCATACCCACTTTTGAAACAGATCTGGAAAGACATGTGAAGTAGTGGTTTTTAAACAGACTCTGTGGCAGAGGCTTTCGACCGCTGGCTCTGCGTGTGTGTGTGTTTGCGTGTGTGTGTGTGTGTGTGAGGAGGACTGAAGCCAGCACGTACAGAGTCTGCTCCACAGCCTTTGTTCTCCACAGTCTGTAAATGCGATTGATCGGCATTGGACATGCAATGCGATATCTTTCAAAAATGGTCAACTTTATCTCTTTGTGTGCAGTCCAGTGTTAAATACACATGATACATGATAATGCATGTAAGCAGTCAACATGTAAATATATACACTTAGATAATATAGTGCTTTGATTTCACAATACAATTCACAGTCTATAACTATGCAAATCACAAGGGACTCGCTCTGAGCTTCTGAAGCGTAGAAATAAGCCATACATGTGGCTTTAGCATAATTCCCACCTCCAGATGTTTCTCAATGCAGCTTTTAAGCTCAGATTGTGAACCAGCTAGTGCTAAACTAAAAAAAAAGGTGGGGGGAAAGAATAAAAAAAAGGGGTGAATATTAACAAAAAAGCCCCTGACTCACATTCTCAGGTTTGGGGGCAGTTAATATTAGCATACCTATTGTTCCTCAGGAGTGAGGTGACAAAGAAAGTGCTTCTCGTTTCAATGCCCCTGAATTGGTTTAAAATTTTCTTTGTGTAAAAAGAAGCAGATTTCCCTGCCCCCACCCCGTCTTCCCGCTCGGGCCACAAAAGGCGCATTTGCCTGTAGATGCTTTGGGATCCATTGGGAGATCACCAATAAGCACTTCCATCATGCTCTTTAACATACCGGCCGACGACAGAGTGCTTGAGAGTATTGTTGATAGCTAACTGGCCATTAACTGCGTCTATGCCAATATTTGTGGATGGGATGAAATATTGATTAGGCATCTACTCGCATGCACTTGTAAATAAATTGATATGGAATTGTGAAGAAAATGCATGTTTGTTTAACAGGACAATAATAGATGATTATGAAGCTTGTTTTGCATTGAGGACACCAGGACTATATATCTCATAAGTGACATTATTACATTTCCTAATTTTATATTTTTCAGCCAAATATTGCTGACTTGAGGTGTATACATGAGGACATCTCAAGGAAATTAGATGATTTAACACAATCA
Source organism: Hypophthalmichthys nobilis (assembly GCA_037950665.1). Classification (NCBI taxonomy): domain Eukaryota; kingdom Metazoa; phylum Chordata; class Actinopteri; order Cypriniformes; family Xenocyprididae; genus Hypophthalmichthys; species Hypophthalmichthys nobilis. The sequence continues at coordinate 46,877,047 of CM075470.1, forward strand.
CTTGAAATTTCCTTGTGAGGCAGGAGGGGAGGAGAGGCTGGTGTCATTTGGACAGAGACTTTGCGTGTTTTGAATAAATGCATGAAATTATACAAATCTGGCAGTTCACTTTATAAGCACGCTGTAACCGAAATGTGAATGAATGCTAAACGTATTTCAGAGTGAGAGAAAGAGAGAGAGAGAGGGGGCGTGCAGTAGACAAAGAGAGTACATGCCTTGGCATGTTGTCCTTCATTGAGGCTTTGGAAAAGCACATGTAAAGGTCACTTAAAAAAAAATTAAATATAGATTGTTTTGAAGAATCTAAATTAGATGCAAACTAAAGCAACTTTTATATTTGGCGATTGACTAATAATGAAGGTGCACACAGAATGTTTTGTTTACATTTAGCTGGCTCCCAGTAATTGCTGTGTATTTACTGACACCTATCAGCCTACATGGCACCCATGTAGAACAAAAGATTGGTGTACATCATTTTAATGATATTTCTCAAAAGTGCGGTTCATTTCTTTTTACGTTATGAGGCTAAAAATGATGCAGACTTACTGTTAACATTTTCAGGATTATCTACTTAAAGGGATAGTTCACCCAAAAATGAAAATTATCTCATGATTTACTCACCCTCAAGCCATCCTAGGTGTAGCTATATGACTTTCTTCTTTCAGGCGAACATAATCGTATATACATTTAAAAATATCCTTAGTCCTCCAAGGTTTATAATGCTATTTGTAAATATTTAAAACTTTATAAATTCAAATAACGACCGTACTATTATAAACCTTGAAGGACTACAGATATTTTTAAATATATCTCCGATTGTGTTCATCTGAAAGAAGAAAGTGTGAGTCAATCATGGGGTAATTTTCATTTTTGGGTAAACTATCCCTTTAAAGTGCTGTTATTTGACTCATTTTGGCGCGTTTTTTCACCTGAATGCAAGAAAAAACCCACAAAGACCTCACAGAAGACAAAATGATGCTAAGCAATAGACTCACTACACCTCAGTTATGTAAAACCAACATCTCTTTATTAATGTACGTTTTAACCACACTGCTGGGTGAAGTATTATAAAAACGAGAAAGTTAAACAATAACTTTAATTCACATAAAATGTGTTATGTTGCTTTTTTATAAGACCACAAAAGAAAAGGGCGGGCCGCGGCGAGCCGTGGCTGAACCCGGTCACCCCCCCCCTCTCTCCTTCATCCAGAATCCGTCCAATCAGCGCGGCGTATGCAAATCACAGCCCAGCGCCGCACAGTCCCTGCCCCGTCCGACCGGGGTGACGTCATGCGCACATATTCTCCGGTAGTGCCGCGTCTGGCTGCAGCGAGTCAGACAGCGAACAGAAACGAGCTGCAAGGGAGGGGTGCGCACTCGAAGGGGAATATCGCCACCGCCGGCATTCCAGTCTCCTGGAATAACGCTTATTCCACGCTTCGGAATTGCACTGATTTTTTTATTACTATTATTTGGACACAAGGAAGAAGGACGCGCATTGAATCCGCACCCGTGGAGCTTTTTAAACCAGCCGTTCCCAGCTCAATCCCACCCTCCTCCTGTAAGTTTTCCCCTCTTTGTTTCCAGACCCATCCAAGATGCCTAGTTCGCTGTTCGCCGACATGGAGCGGAGCGGCAGCGGCGGGCAGGGGGACGCCCTGGATGACCAAAGAGCCCTACAGATCGCCCTGGACCAGCTCTCCCTGCTCGGACTGGATAACGATGAAAATTCTCTGTATGACAACGAGCCCAGGAAAAAGAGCGTGAACATGACCGAATGCGTCCCCGTTCCCAGTTCTGAGCATGTTGCCGAAATTGTTGGCAGGCAAGGTAATCATCATCATCATCATCATCATCTTGAAGTAAATGCGTGCATGTTATTGTAGCATGTGTAGTCATTTGCAATGCATTATATATATAGAGAATGTAGGTTATAGTCTATTTTCAACTGCACTGCCCTCCTTATGTCCGACCAAACAAAAGCAAGGGAGCGCTGACACAACCCAAGCATATCTACCTTTAATGTGTCATCTCGTTTATACACACACATTCCTGTATATCTAGGCTGAAGTGCCATTTTCTTGCTCTCTTTGTCTCAATGGACTTTGTTTGTTTACACTCCCTATATAGCCAATTGGGAATAGACTTCCTTAACCAGGAAACACTATTATATAGCCAAGATGTAGGCGACAACATGTTATCTGAGAGGTTCGAAGGGACAAGGCAAGTTGTTGACAGTATGATTAGAGTGTTGCGTTGGGTCAGACTCTCTGGAAAATCCTGAATTCAGCATGCATTTTTTTTCCCCTGTGCTATTTTTGACCCTGTATGTCAAGTAGCCGAGCATGTGGTTTGAATTTATGCCGCACCAAGAAAAAAAAAAAAGGGGGGGGACTGAAATTGTTGTCCCCCTACCTAGACTATGTGCTTGCATCTTTGTGTTTTGTGCCAGATATGCTTTGTCTTATTTTTGTTTTTTGATTTGTAGGTTGCAAAATTAAAGCCCTGCGAGCAAAGACCAATACGTATATCAAAACTCCAGTGCGGGGAGAGGAGCCAGTCTTTGTTGTGACAGGCAGGCGGGAGGATGTAGCCATGGCGCGGAGGGAGATCATCTCGGCGGCCGAGCACTTCTCGATGATCCGAGCCTCGCGGAACAAAAACAGCAGCCTGAATGGTAACGCCACAGTGCCCGGCCCGCCTAATCTGCCCGGCCAGACCACCATTCAGGTGCGGGTGCCCTATAGGGTGGTAGGTCTGGTGGTCGGACCCAAGGGGGCCACTATCAAGCGCATCCAGCAGCAGACCCACACCTACATCGTCACACCCAGCCGGGACAAAGAGCCCGTGTTCGAGGTGACTGGCATGCCTGAGAACGTGGACCGGGCCAGGGAGGAGATCGAAGCACACATCGCCATGCGCACCGGCGGCCTCATCGAGTTCACAGACGAGAAT